>CM038145.1:263381472-264744121 GCA_021437245.1 Aegilops speltoides
AACACTACTCGATGAAAGGCAAAGTCATGATACGAGGATGGAATATGTACGAAAAAATGGACGGCTTGACATATTCACACCTATGATGTGGTAACTAAGCTGAAGGCACTTCAACAAATTAGAAACACCGCAAGACACCATATGGAAGGTGCAATCAATATCACTCGCCAAGTTAAAACTGTCTTGTCATAGGTATGCTCATCAAACTAGAAGCAATACATGCTAGAAATCATATTCAAGACGCAAACCAATATCACACCGCTAACTTAAAGGTGTCCCATCATAAGTGATTGATGCAGGATACACAAGAAGAGTAGTTTCATGTAAGAACATGGTGTGATAGATGATATAGTATGTACCAAAAACAGAAAGCGTGTCATATTCACATGTATCATGTGTAAGCTAAGCAGATGCATTTACACTAATTAGGAGCAATACGAAGCTAGACACCATATGCAACATGCAACCAGATATCACACTGCCAAGTTAGAGCAAGCACCTTGGATGGTGGAGTAGGGGAGCGGAGGCTTGGACCATGTAATGCACTATCAGTACAAGGAGAATCGGTACAGATGCTCCATTTATGTTGCTGCAGAGGACCACCATCATCGCCTTCCTTACTCTTTTCCTTCCTCTTTCTTGATTTTGCCTTGTCAAGTCAAACCCACAAGAAAAAGGAATAAAATTTGCTCTTCAGAACTTATTGATGCATGATACTGATGAACACTACTTTCATGTAAGGCAGCCGCATGATAGGAGGATGGAATATGTATGAAAAACAGGATGGCGTGACATATCGACATGTATGATGTATAAAGTGTAAACTAAGCACAAGGTGCTTGAACTTGTTAGAATCGATGCAAGCTAGAAACCATATGAAAGATGAAACCAATATCACTCGCTAAATTAAAAGGGTGCCCTAACAAATGTATTTGACCAAATTAGAAGCAATACATGGCAACAAGCTAGAAATAATATGCAATATGCAACTAATAAAGGTGACTCATCGTAAGTGATTGATGCAGATACTAAGAGAGGTAGTTTCATGTAAGAACAAGGTTAACACATAGATGTAGTGTGTACCAAAAATAGGAAGGCATGTCATATTTACAGGTATAGTGTGTAAACTAAGCAGATGCAATTTACCCTAATTAGAAGCATTACAAGCTAGACACCGTATGCAACATGCAACCACATATCACACTGCGAAGTTGGAGCAAGCACCTGTGATGGTGGTGTAGGGGAAGTGATGTCTTCAGGTACAGAGCAACATTCAATATCTTCATTTAGGCTTGCTGTTTCTTGAGAATCATGTGGAGAGGATGAAATTGCATTCTTTATAAGAGTATTGCGTCTCATATTAACCCAAGCGCATGACTGTCTCATCATAAGCGATAGACGCAGGATACACAAGAACAATAGTTTGATGTAAGAACATGGTGTGATAGGCAGATGTAGTATGTACCAAAAACAGGAAGGCGTGTCATATTCACATGTATAATGTGTAAGTTAAGGAGATGCAATTTAACAAATTAGGAGCATTGATTAGGGATACACGAGAGAAGTAGTTTGATGTAAGAACATGGTTAATAGAAAGACGTAGTATGTACCAAAAACAGGAAGGCATGTCATATTCACAGGTATAATGTGTTAACTAAGCAAATGCAATTTACCCTAATTAGAAGCATTACAAGGTAGACACCATATGCAACATGCAACCACATATCACATCGCCAAGTAAGAGCAAGCACTGCGATGGTGGTGTGGGGAATTGCGGTGATCAACTAGAGAGCTACGTTGACTATCTTCATTTAGCCTTGCTGCTTTTTGAGAATCATGTGGGAGGATGACACCGCACTCTTTAAACGAGTAGGGCGCCTCACAAGAACTCCACCCGGTGACTGCCTCATCATAAGTGATTGACAAGGATACAAAAGAGCATTAGTTTGATGTACTAACATGGTTAATAGACATATGTAGTATGTATCAAAAACAGGAAGGCATGTCATTATCAAAGGTATAATGTGTAAAGTAAGGATGCAATTTAACCAAATTGGAAGCAATACAAGCTAGACACCATATGCAACATGCAACCACATTTGACAACGCTGGGTTAAAGCAAGCACTGGATGGTTGTGTGTGGCAATTGAGATCATCAACTGCAGAGCTACTTTTATCGTCTCCAATCACGACACTTCACCCATTAGAGCGTTGAAACGCTTATCGCTTATCTTCGAATTACATCGAGCGATTTTGCCTTTTTCTTTTTCGCATTCATCAACACCTGCCGTAGTCTGAAATACCCATGCATAAAAAACAATAGTGTGAGTATGGGTGAAGTGTGTGCACAATTAGTACAAGGTAAAGGTAGCGAGATAGCGTGTCGGTGAGAAATAAATGATGGGAGACATATGATAGCTCTACAACATGCATGGCACACTCAATTACTACAGGATTCTATGAAAATAACAATGATCGAAAGCAAATAGGTCAGTCCATTTTTTTCGCACCGCTCGATGTACAAAGAACGGGAGATCGCCTTCATCTACCTCCAGCCGGTCGGTGTTGACGATCTTCCTCGAACGCCAACGACCACCGCCCAAGATTCTCCCCGCTCGCGCTCCCTCGACCTCACCGCACCACTGCTTGGCACCTCCCCGCCATCCATTCAAGCCCCGCCGACCTCCAGATCGGCGCAAGCAGCCTCCGTGCCCCACACCCCTATGATAGACACCGCGCGCCGCTTCCCGGGAACATGCGGACTAGGTGCTCGCGCCTAAGCCGGTGCCGCTTCTTTTAATTACGGTTCGACCGACCTGAATTGAAATCCAGTGCGGCTATCGACCTCTAGCAAAGGTGAAATAGTAAAAGGAGGAAACCTTGTGCATTTAGTATCACGAAGAAGATGCAGTAAGAAGCGCTCAACTAGTTTCTTTCGTGGGATGAATACGGTGTGAGTGGAGACGTAAGATTTGCACGAATAAGGGAAGAGGAGTACCTCTTTTTGCTGGCAGTGCTGTGTCCTCCTTCTGTTTTTCCGACGATCTTGTTGTTCGCCGGACACCAGAAGTTGTGGAGGACGGTGCAACCTTGGACGAACCCATGGCCAAGTTGTTGAGTGTGGTGCGGTGGCCGTCTGTCGGCGGAGGGGAAGCAGATCCGAGGCGGCGAACGACGGCGAAGGGAACAGCTCGGTGCGGTGGACGGTTAGCGCAGTGGAGCCGCAGCAGGAGGCGCAGGACGGCGTGGTCGGAGTGGTTCTGCACGGCGACGCCGGCGGCGACGGCGTCGTGGAGGCAGCTCGCCTCGGCTTCACTGCTAAGTCCTTGAGGGCGCGGTTGCGGTTATGTTGGACGATGACGCCGGGTACTGCCCGGCGTGATGGAGGAGGGCGGCGTGGATTGGCCGCTATGGGGTGGAGGACGGAGGAGGTTGGGGTTTCGGCTGGTGGAGAGGCGCGCCACGCCCACGGAGTATGAATGGGGAAACGGAGGGAGGCGGGAACTAAGGGGAACAATGTTTCGTTTGAGACGCGCTTGTTTGAAATTTGGGGAAAGTTACAAACTTTGCCCCCATCTAAAATTTCGGACATATTATGGGTTGGGGTAGGACAGTCATGTCGTGTCCCAAATGTGGGCGGGATAGATTTCGCCGAGCGATGGTGTTTAGGCGCCCACGGCGTATGAATGCTTCTCGAGGCGGTTGAGATCAAGGCCTTGGTGAAGTTACAAACCTACCCCGTTTAGACCTTTGGACATCGGGCCGATAGGCTACACGGCCGAGTGAGGACAAGAATTTCCTACCACCAAAACATTAGTCTCACAGGGTTTTGGGTGACCAGAGGCCTATTTGGCGCTTCTGCTCAATATTTGGGAGCGTAGCATTAACGTGTTCGGTTCTCTTGAATTGAACTTTCAGTATTTGTCAAACTTCACAAATGTTTACTCTTGAAAATCCTAAATCTACGATTATTTTGGAATGGAGGGGGTACATTTTAATATACATTGTACACGAGTATATATTAAAAAATATGCAACTTACCTCAGTTCATGCATGGTTCCAGGTATAATCTCCTTGGTTGCGAAAAAAGTTAGATATGCGTATGAATATATATACCATGTTCAAACTCATAACAAAGATTGATGCCCCCTTTTACATCTGATTTACAAATGCCAGTATCTCGGGTTCAAATAGATGAATGCACTTCCTATGAATTCGAATCTTCGAAACCCCCTTTATGTTGAATTCGACATGTATTTTATTTCGTAGCTAGCAATTTGGAATGTATCCATGCAAGTGACAAATGTATAAAGTGCTTCACACTAACAACATGGAGTGCACTAATTAATGTTTATATATGAATTGCAAAAGCATCTGTTGCCTGTATTTCAAACCGCTCTCACTCTATGGATCGATAATATGAAATAAACACATGCACATGCTAGAATTCAATAGAGTATGGGTGTCTGATAGACCGATTTTCATCCATACGCAATTTTGCAAAATTCATGATCTCATCCAAAAATAATAATGCCATATATATTTTAATTTAATGCGTAGAACCGCCTTTTACATGTAGATATCTCTCTATCTAACGAATAAGTGCACACACTTTATATGCATCGGCATTTGTCTTTCACACATGCTCACAGTCTCTCTCAGGGTGTCGAGTTGTCTCACGCACATGCTCTCTCTGTTTCTCTATCTCTCTTTCTGACTACTATGTACCACTCTTTTCACTAATCTCAGTTGGAAAACACTATTTCTCTCACATGCATATATACACATGCACGGTCTCTACTAGCCCTCTATACGCACATATATGTGCCTACGTGTCTCCCGCACACACATTATCTTTAGGCCTCTCTCGCACACATTGCCCCCCCCGACACACCTCTCTAATAGTAGTTGGCAGATATGATTTCATCATATCATTCAGAGGATATCCTCGGCTGTTAGGCTGGATGGTAATACGAGGCAAAGTTTTACCCTAGTTCGGATCGACCCTTGCAGCTTGAAGAAAGAGCCTACTCCTGCATCAGATATTAGTGTTAGGGTGTGTACAAAGTACACGTGAATACCGTGCATTTTGCATGTGTGTATACTATCGATTTAACTAGCCCCAAGCTTGTATAACATACTAAGGGCCTAGGGTTACAAATCATATATAGTCGGCTTATCACCTGGGGATAGAGTCCTCCATGACTGTAGCTTCGTGTTGTACGCCGAGTCCTCCACATGGGTCTCCGTATAACACATCTCGGTCCAACCTATATGTGACGCAAGATGGAACCGACCCATGAGTCTTCATGTTGACCCACCACAACTAGAAATGATGTGCCCACCACACCACACACGCAATCGGCCACTAAGAAAATAAGCATATACAATAGTACAACAGTATCTAGCTCATGATACGTCTCCATATTTTGTTGATGACACTGACGGACTTTGCATTTGGTGCGTGCTCCGTATTTTGTTGACGACACTTTACGGTCATTGTATTTGAAGCGAAAGCACGATATGGTCACTGGACTTCAGAATAAGCTCATAACGGTCACCACATACATTTTGTCGTGCTAACCAACATGTGGTTGGATGGTTAGAGGACAAGTGGTTTCGAGCCCACCAAGGTTAAAGTCCGGTGCTCGATTTATCTTGTGTTAATTTCAGTATTTTCCGGCGATGTACGCTCAAAGTGGGAGGAGACGTTCCACTCGACCACGAGGCACCTATGGTGACTTCGTAAAATCTCAAGATCATATATGCCGCCCACTCTCTCGAAGGTGCGGCGGCGGACCGGCGGTGGGGAGTGGTTTCGGGGAGGGCGGGCCGGCCGCAGGCGGCGGGGGCGGGCGGTTCGACCGGTGGTGGCTGGCGGCTCGGGGGGGAGGGGTGGTGTTTGATGATAAACTGGAGGCCCTTGATTTCGTATCCAACGGCTGGAAAAATCTAATGACCAGAGATGAAAAAGTCAGTCGACTGACGTGTAGCCTCACCCCGCACGTACACATGCACGCACGCAAGACACGCACGCAACACTGACATGTACACATAACATACACACGCACGCATGCTGGCGTGCAACACTGACATGTACACATGCACTCACGAACGCACGCACGTACGCACCCATGCATGCAACACTGAAACGCACCCTTGCACGTACGCACCCATGCATGCAACACTAAAACGCACCCTTGCACGCACGCAACACTCACACGCCTGCATGCACACAGCACACGATGCAAGACACCCGCTTAACTACATGAAAAAGATGACGTCACACTTAATGAACAATCATCGGTTTATGAAATGCCCGCTTCTGACCGCCATGGGCCACCAAAGGTTCCTCTACTGTGCGCTGCCTATGTTGGGTCACTCACATGCAGGCCATGCACCCAAAGAGCCCACACGTCAGTGGAAGAACGGCGCGGTGTCCTAGGTCAGAGTCGAGGGCACCACTCGCGGCACGCCCGGCTGAACACGCCTCCGTGCCGCATTCAAACGCCTCCATGAAACCCGCTCGTGTGGAAGCCGAGAAACCCACTCTGGACACACGTCCATTCATGACCGGGCCGGCGTTAAACGCAACACCGGCCGAGCTCCTCCCGTCCGCCATCTATTTAATCTCCTATTTAAACGAGGCCAAACGCCGGCCAAGAATCGCACACCTCCGCCGCTCCCCTATCTCCTCCACCATTTTGTCTACTCTTACAATGGCTTATGAAGAGTAGTTATTCCACATCCAAGCCGGCTGGGTAGCCCACCGTATACGAGCTATGCAGCTCGCTGATCCACCTCCCTCCCCTCGCCCGACGGAGCCAGTTGCCACCCCAAGCCGGCACGCGGTTCAGCAACTCGCCGCTCCAGGCCAGCTCGACGAGGAGCGGCGCATGGGCATCGTTGCTGCCGTCCACGCCGCCGCCTCATACCGCGTCTCCCATTTCTGTGGCCGAGACTCCCATGCCAGCGGCTGCGCCATGCAAGCAGCGATAGAAGCCGGGTGCGTGGAGAGCGACGAGTCGGTGGCCAGCGCCTCCGCGTCCACCGCCATCATCGAGGAGAAGTAGAACACGGGAGGCCGTCGCCGCTTGGGTCCCATGAAGGCCACAGCGGAGGCGACGCCGGTGTACACAGTAGGTGTCTTGCCGGATCCTTTTGTTGCGAGGACCTTCATCGACCCTGCATGGGCTCCACAGAAAAGGTCAATGTTAGGATGAACTCGAGCCGGTGCCGGCCATGGCGAAGTAGTGGCCGGTGATGAACTCGAACCGGTGCCGGCCACCATCATCTTCGCACCAGCCAATGATATCAGGCGGTGGGGAAGCGAGCCATCCTTTGCGCGGAAGCATATACCTCCGCGGCTCCTGGCAGTCCGGTGATCGTGCTGCCAGACATGAGGAACACAAATCAATCGGCGGGCGACCATTTAGGCCATGTATTATATACCTGTGATCGTGCTGCCGGACATGAGGAATACAAATCGATCGGCGGGCGACCATTTAGGCCATGTATTATATACCTGTGTTGTCCAGAACTAGCACCGCGTAGTTCATTTGAATGTAATGAAATCCATCATGTTTGTGTGAAAATCCGGTATTTTATATGATTTCCGTCGTTGTTTATATGAAATACTCCGGTGGTTGCGTGAATGAGTATCGGTTTGTCTACGTGTTTGTGTGAATTTCGTCCGTTGGTTGAGTTGCTGTCATAATGTGTGCGGCTACGGTTGGATGGCGAATTTGCGGGTCACCGGTCGGTCTGCAGCGGCTCGGGCGGCGCTAGGGACAAAAAACACAGCTCAGGCGAGCTCGCTCCAACGTATGCTTGTATTTGGAGGATGCATGACATCATGAGCACCGAGCCATTCTCGTTCATCGGTGGCAAAGGCACCGTTGTACAAAAGGGTCGCCAATATTTTGGCTACCCCAGGCAAGATTCAAACAGCCCCTCCCAACAGATTCAAATCCCTCGTTCGCCGTGGAATTTTGCCATGTGTTGTTTTCATGGACTAGCAAGATGCCCATGCATTGCACGGAACATCAAGATGCATTTTTTTACAAACTCTCGCATGCATGCAAGGGATAATTAATGTCCTCCTTTGCTAGTACCACAAGGCAAACACCATTAATATTGCATTGATTAGTGTTAGTGGCCTTATATATCTGCAAATTGTAATTTTGATAGTGGCCCCTTGTATATAAAAATGGAGGGAGAAATATGAGAGATAAGGTGAGGAGGAGTGGGGCGTGGTGCCGTGGTGGTGAATGGTGGTCGGACTGGGCGGAGGCATGGGGATGGACGGCGCATTATGTCTAGGTTTGTATCTCTCTCACACACACCCACGTAGGTGGGGGACGTGCACGAAGAGAAGTGGTGCACGCACGGCGCACGTACTCCGCCTCTTTCCCAACCACACCCCGCTGGTACACGGTGGAGCCTATTTCTGCATTGAAAAAGGCAGCCCATGTGGTAATTTGGCACGGTAATCGTTGTCCACTTGGTGGAGGGAGGATCGTCTACCACGGGTGAACAAACAAATTGCGACTTGACGATTATGTTAAATTAAAAAAAGAGGCAAACCATGTGGGGCCTACCTTAGAGGCAAGGCTCTATACACTGGAGTACTTTTGATGTGTCCCGGCAACTCGCAGAACGAGGAGAAACTTGCTTAGTACGCCGTCTCCCCCGCCCACGGGCGCGGTGGCTTGCAGGATGAGGTGAAGCTGGAGTACTATTGTACGCCTTTACGCCCGCTCCCTCGCCCACGCGCGCGGTGGCTCACAGCACGAGGAGAAAATTTTACTACTCTCTCCGTTTACTCCTCGTCCCTACTACGTACTTTGGTTAGTACTCCCTCTATTTACTTATAAAAGGCCACTATAAAAAAATACATTTTGCATCTATACAAGGCCACAAATAGCAATCGAGACAAAAGTTACTACTCCCTCCTTTCCAGTTTATGGCTCAATTTCAAAATCTCTCCAACCAAGGTAGACGGTGAGTGGTTGAATTAATTTCGTAGTTTGCATAGTACGCTCGTTTTTCTCAAGAAGTTATGTTTACCGAGGCATTAATTAGAACGAATGCATGAATGACCACTAAATTTTCATGAACTTGTACATGCATTGGTTAGTTTCTCTTGACATCGCTATGCCGGGTGATCTAACGCACCTCAAATCCAACATGTAATGGTACTACTACTCAGTAAAACTAATGATTTTTAGATGAGCCCTATAAACCCTAGTGGGTACGCACTCGTGAAAACAGATTTTTCCAAAACTAAGTCGCCCTTTCAAGAATTCTGTAGTATACCTCCATCGATGCTCCCTTTCATGAATTTCAGACTTCCTATCACGACATGTGGGACATATAGCAACCGGTCGACGTGTCAAGCACCAAATAACAAAGCAGAACAGCAGGGGGACGACCCCACTCAGATCGCCCAGTGTTAGTAATGAGCAATGAGACGCCAAATCACAATGCCGCACCTTCCTGACGGACGAAGCAACCATTATTTCACACTTCGTTGACATCATCTCAAACCACGACTAGTATTGCTTCGCCTCAAGAGGGACACGCATCGCCTTGGTACATCATGACACGGGATCGCATGATGTGCCATGCTCCCACGCCGATCGCTGGGTAAAATCACCTCATTTTTACTATACTTCCTCCGGATCGGTTTACTACATGGCATGCACGTCGTTCTAGGTTGAGAAATTTAACTAGCTATATATATATGTGATGAACAGTATGCTAGCCTTTTAAAAAATGTATACTTTTGTACAGTAGTACTGCACTATCGATGGATTGCGCCATGGAGCAAAAATTGAAATTTTTAAAAAAGCTGGTACATATAGAGAGCTAAATGCCGCCAAATTATGCATATAGTACTATTAAAAAGCTAGTACGTGCTTAATTGGGGTGCTAAATTCTATTAAAGAAATACTAGTACTAGTATGTACATACTAAGAGTTAAAGTAACGAGAAGAAACATAACATAGTTCTCATTGGGGCTCAAAGACAACACACCCTCAAATTAAACTAAGCACACTGAAATTAAACTATGCAACTAATCCGTAGACACTACATTAGAAGTTTAGAACCGCCATGAGGAACGACATCGCCACCTTACTCGAGTCCTCGTCCATGTCCTCGACTTCGCCCTTGTCCTCTTCCTCTTGGTCGATACTTCTTTGCTTGAACCGCCAACTTGGTTGTTGCTCTTCATCCAACCCTTGTAGATATTGAAACAAAGGTAGCCATCCATTGCAGCGCATCGATGTGGTCTATATCTAGTACATTCCGCTGCCATGCATGATGATGAAACGGTAATGAGGTTTCTCCGCTTGCGGTATGAAGGATGAACCATGGCTTCTGCCAGGTCGGCATTGAGGGTCGACGAGAGGGCACCACCAATTCTTCCGAGGTCAAGGGTTGCCTACAACGAGGCCTATCCGACGCAGGACTTCTTTGTCGTTCTTAAAGTCTACAGTAACGAATTTGACTGTTTTGTCCTCGAGGAAGTTCTTAAAATCCAGGCACTCAACGTCGGCATGGCATATGTGGTAGACCAAGCAAACCTTATGTACGCAAACCCGGATCACGGCGGGCTTCTTCCTCTCTTTGTCCTTTAGATCCTTCTCTCGTCCCAGGACTGTGGTGTACTCAACATCTAGCCTAGCGACCCACTCATCATGTGAGTTTTCGAACATGCGTCTGAAGCGAGAAAGGCATCCTTTCACCGTCGCAGAAGTACGGGTGTAGATGACGTCGAACTCATCGCCGGTGATGGTTCTAACCTTGTACTCACCACCGATCGGGGAGATTTGGGACGCCATGGATTTGGGAGGAGGGTTAGGATTAGTGGAACTGCCGTAATGTGAATGGACGGGACGAGCGAACCGCCATAGTATTAAAGGACGTGCGGGAAAGAGTAGGAGCGAACTGCCAGCGTGCGAACGGCAGGGTAGTGGCTTTCCATTCTCCCATGATACGGGCTTCTGAGAGCCCTTGGATCTGAGATCGAATGGTTGCATGGCGTTATTCTAGACCTATGGGTGAATATCCTATCCTGGAGGGTTATTCTTAAAATTTTCAGCAACTTAGCATGCGACCGTTTGATCTTAGATCCAAGGAGCAGCCCGTATCATGGTCGCGCCTACCACGACCATCGCGTCGCTCGCGTGGTCGTGCCCTTGGAGATTTAACACGGTGCGTTAGGCTATCTGATGTTGGCATGTCATACATAGTCATCACTTAGTCACTCATACTACAACAAGGTTGGCTATAAGGTTGGCTATACGTGTATTTTTTACTCCTCTCTATCTTCTTTTTCAGATTTCTCCGTCCCATAATATAAGAATGTTTTTGACACTAGCTAGTGTAGTGTCAAAAACGTTCTTATATCATGGGACACAGGGAGTACTAGTATTTATTGCATTTGCCAAGGAGTGGCCTCTTCCAGTGAAATGGTGTTGCTAAGTTTGCTTCATTTAATTAGCTATAGACTCAAAATTGTCTTTTCACCTAGGTACACGCGCTTAGCACCATTTCTTCCTTGGGTCACCAAACTAGTCTCTCTCTTCTTGATTAACTTGCCACATCAGACTTTATGCCTATGTGGCAAGCTTAAGCACCTATAGGAGCAAGTAAGTACAATACCATCTTAGGCTGTGCACCGTGACCAAGGAGAAGGAGAAAACGGGAAACGTTAATGTTTATTTGCTAATTAATAGTATTGTATGCAATGAACTAACCATTGCATGTCGTGTTTGATAGTCTCAAGTCATTAAAAGCATGCACACCCTTTATCTCTTATTGGTTGATATGTCAAGAAACAAGAAATGAGGTAGAAGTTAATGCACCGCGCCTAAGTGTTTTGGGATTATTTGATTTTCGTAAGATGATTTACACACCTAGACGGAGGGTGCGCTTTACATGGCATTTTTGCATATGTGGAGGAAAGAGAGGCAAGGAAAAAGTGGAGAAGTGGGATCTTATGCAAGAGCCACCCTCTACTACTACATGGTGGAGCATTGGGAGAGGCACCTGTATGGAGGTGGTCAGGAATCGAGAGACTCATGCCGGTCGTAGCGCCGCAGTTAAAATGATAATGGCAAGTCAAATCACGGGGCCCCACCTGTCCAGCAGTAACTCGCTGTCAAATCACACAACCCTACGTTTGCAGCAGCCAACTCCCTCGTCTTCTGCGTCTTTATCGAACCGATTAGGCGGAACTGCCCCGCCTACCGCGCAGGAAAAGCCCCGCCCTCGACTTTTAAATACAACTACTCCCTCCGTCGGATGCGTTTGGTTGAAGGTATCGTATGAATGGATTGGGACCATTCAATTTTTTTGGGATTGAACCATTCAATTCATGTGTTTGGCTGAATATAAGAGATGAGCTAATTATTTAAGATGGGACCACCAGTCATGCTCACATAGTCATGCATGCAAAGGGTGGCCATTTGATTCGACCGATTTGGTTGGGTGGAATGGTTCAGCATCTTCAAGGCATATTCTCTTTTTTTTGACTCGAACCATTCATGTGCTTTATAACCAAACATGTCTATTTTTTGAACGACCCCAACCCATTCATGACCACCCTTGCAACCAAACGCACGTCATCTTACGAAAACCAAATAATCCCACAATACTAAGGCGTGGTGCATTAACTTCTACCTCGTTTCTTGTTTCTTCACATATCAACCAATAAGAATCCAATGATATACTTTTTGTGACATAGTAACTCATATTTAGTTAATCAAATGGATGACCTAGAACTACGTGCAGGCCCTATAAACCAAGATGCCTACAAATAAAAAACCGAGACGGAGAGGGCAGTTCAGCACATATCTTTTTAGATCAATATAGTCGGGATTCACCAAGGAGCAAAACCAAGTGGTAGGCTGCTCCTGTCGTGTTGGCGTAGCAACTCAATTAGGGTCAGTCCGCACACGAAATGGCGACACACTTAACAGGACCCCTTTGGCAGACATCTGGCTCATCCACCGTCTTGTTCCACGTGCGATGCACCAAATTACAGTTCGGAGCAGCGGTTGGAATTGGAGGCACCCCGGTCGTAGCGCCACAGTAGTAGAAAATGAGCGATGAGGGGTCAAATCACAAAGCCCCACCTTTCCCGCATTAAGCTGGACGGACGAAGCAACCATCATTTCACTCTAGTGTGCAAGAGCATAAAGAAAAGAGAAAACAACGATGCGTGTGGCAGCTACCTAGGACACCCTAGGGTAGGGGTCTCCACTACTGATCCTTTTTGAAAGCGCCCACTACAAATCGGCTTCTCCTCGCCCTCTTGAAGAAAACCGATGATGAGTGCGGCGGTAGGGTTTAGGAGTACTACGGCGCATGGGCCACGTCGTAGTAAATGGGTTCGAGTGATCGAGTCGACGCCTTAAATATGTGTGGGCCGCTTGGTTTTACGGGAACGAGGCAGCATTTTGGGTCCAGGGACCAGTGGATATATAGCACGTACAAACAATTGTGGATGTAGGTTCGACCAAAAGGCAATGATGCATGGGCCCTGCATTTTGATATACCCGGGGCCACATGAAATTTGCTACTCTACTGAAAACTAGTAAGGTACACATGTATTGAACGCATGAGATTTTGAAACCAAATTATGAATAAATACACACTATAGCATGTAAATCTTTGAGTCATATATGCATGATGTAGATGTTCGTTTTGTTCTTATAGTTCATCTCATTCAAAATCAATTAGTTTTATAAAAATGTTAGGATTCATGGGGTTGTGCATTGTAAATCATAAAGTAAAAAACAAATAATGGCAATTCATTTAGAAAAAAATAATCAATTACGATACAGAAGATTCTAGAACAAAGGAGAAGTGCTTGTGTTTTGAGGTTTGTGCATTAGCTTAAGTTCAACCATGGAGTCTTCTAAATTGTACATGTGGTAGATCCGTGGAATGTTGATGATATCCAACGCCAAGAGTGCTCGGATTTGCCCATCTCGACTGTCGGGTTAGCTTCATCCAAGCGACCATCTTTCAAAGTTATTGGCACACTATATAGTTCTTTTGCCATAGTTGCATGTTTTGGAAAAAAGCTACTAGTGGGTTGTACTATCTATTTAGGAATAGAAGATGCATAAGTGGATGTTGTAGGGAAAGAGATGACATGGAGCATCTCAATTCCTATGAGTAGGGATTGGAAAAGAGATGTCATTTGGTTCACATCATAGGAACTTTTCTATTGAATCTAGAGATGACATGTATCTCAATTCCTATGAGGGATTAGTAAAGAGATGTAATTTGGTTCATATCATAGGAACTTTTCTATTGAATATACGCTAATGTTTATTTTCCTTTGAAATTAAGGGAGTATAGGAATCCATTCATATGAACCAAGTGGCTCTAAAGCTATAGAAATGATATCATGTTTATTTCCTTTGAAATGTAGAGTATATGAATCTATTCCTATGAACCAATTGGCTCTAAAGGAAAAAAAATCCTATAAAAATCATATCATATAGAGTTCCTATGATATTCCTCGACACTAAAGGATGGTTGAAATTGTCATGGTGATACGATGGTCTTTCTTTGTAGACTCCTCACCCATCTTTATAGTTACCTATCAAGATGAATGAAATGATATATATGTGGTATTCTACATGTGCAATTTGGTACACTAAAACTCGGTAAAAGTTTGCGAGGTTCTAATTTTCAATAAAGCTATATGCACCGTGATTTCAAACGGAGGGAGCATACGGCAGCTTGCTAACACTCGCGTGGAAGATTTGTGTAGGAGGAGTGGCTGTTCTGTTAAATGATATGGCAAAACCGACATCGCCGGATGCCGATCTAACGGTTCTTACGACGCTCGTCAGAAAAGGCTTGTGGCTTAACGCTTGTCAGATAATGATTTACGGACACATGCATTGCATTGATACGTGCCCCCCTCTCTCTCACGCACACGCACCCTCACGAGTCACGACTCTCCCGAGTCCTCTCGCAGACTCGCCCGTCGCACCCATCCTCTATCTGCAGGTAGACATCACGCACATATGTGCTCTTCACACCCTACCCTCAGAACTTCTAAAAAACAAAAGATGGTGCACACATTTTATTTTAGCTCACACGTCACACACTTATACTAGTACTCTTGCGGCGAACGTTCTTTGGGCATAGTATATGTTGTACTCTCACGAAGAGAAGCGGTGCACGCACGCACTAGTTCTCTCACACCCACTCGCGGGTACACTTAGGAGCGCATTTTTTGAAGCCGGTACAACAAAATCACTCCACTATATATAAAAGCAGGAGCCTTAGCGCTTGCTTTACTAGGGTTCCTCTCGTTCACTCTCTCATGCTCTCCAGATCTAAGCAAGACATAGGTGGCCACACTCTCTCTCTCTCTCAGCTCACGGCTGGTCACAAATCCGGCCGGACAACCTCGACCGGGGCAGGGGTGTAGGTGCATCATTCACGCTGTCATCAACAGCGAGGGAGGAGACCAAAGGCTGCCCGCGCGTCCCGATCGGCGGTCGTGTCATTCTCTCCGAGAGAGCGCCGGTTCGGGAGGGCCTCCGACCCCTTCTTCCTCCCTGCGGTATTGTGTCCAAGATGCGGCCTCCCGACCCGTCTTTACCACATGCCGACGACCCTCAGGTATATATTCCTTCGAAACCTGCCTTGCTCTACTGCCCCAGCTCTTCCCCCTTCGTGTGGATCCTTTTCTACTTCCGTCCGCTGTTACAAAGCCACCTAGACTTCTACTATTATTAGAAGTAAAGCTAGTTCATACAGTGAACTCAAAGTGTTGGTTCAAACAGGGAAGAAAGTGGGAAAGTTGTAGCATGAATATAGGACTTGGTTCTAAGAGGAAACGGGGAAAGTAGTAATATGTGTCCTTTGCTTAAATAACCGTATTTCAGTATTTGCGCAAACAGGATGTCTGCTCCATATCGCTTTGGGATGTCTGCTCGTATAGTTTCTATCCGCGCAATCAAAAGCACACACCTCGCTTTTAGTACAACTGCGCAAAATGAGATGGCTATCCTCGTTGCCGCCGCCTAACCTCCCGCCTTCAAGGTATCCCTACATTGGTAGTAACTAAGGTAGAATGACCAACGCAATCTAAAAGAAGCTGATTCAGACGCGTTTTACTTCCCGATTGCGGCAGGTGGACGAGCTAAAACAATCGCATCCTAGTCCGGAATGCACTTTCTACCAGTTCATCCATGGACCGAGGACTAGCTGGCACGGCTGCACGGCGGTTTTTTGGACAGGTGCGTGGACAAGAGGCATTGTGGTCTGCTTATTTCTGCAAATAGCGGTTCTTAAATTTAGTGGAATGCACAAGCATTTCAGCTGGTCAAGATAATCGCATGGTTCAGCTTCAGCATTCCAAATTGAGACCACAATTATAATTGGTTATTCTGGAATGAGAGAACCTAACCGTGGATGGTGGCAACAAGAAAAACCAGAGTGAACTCCAGGGAATTTAAGCCTGCCGGGAGGCCCTTTGCTCAGAGAAGCCTTGCTTTTTTTTCCTGATTTATAAACCTTTTCACAACTTTGTCTTTTGCTGTTAACTAGTATATGTTTGTTGTGTTCTATGAATCATTGAGATGTATAAAATTGCTTAACTTATGCTTTTCAAGATTTTTATGAAGACGAGTTTAATTGTGAGTGTTCCACATGAGCGCTGGACTAGCGTGTGAACGTTTGGAATTTATTACATCGTGGCCTCAATTAATCGCATGAATCATCGTAACAAGATACATAGTAGTTGCTTATATGTCGACATCGATTGTTGATTGTTAGCTGGTCGATAGCCTAGTGTTGAAGCGAGCTGAGCCAATGTGCCATGTTTTGCACAACTGCTACAAGTGGGGTAGCACCAACAAGTGTTTACAAGTACTTATGTATACGCCGAGCACGGTTCTCGAAGCAGTGCTCTATTTCATCAAAACACACACGCTCAGATGATAAACCGTGACAACTTATGTCTTACCATGCCATATTCATGAAAAACTAGTGAGGACGATCTATTTCAGCAACAATTACGATGGTTCTCACATGATTCACGCACACAAAAGTAGTAGCAGCTCCCATAGACGGATTCAAACAGAGCACTAGCCCCAGAGGGGTCGATATGTGCAAGGTTCGGATAATTAGACACAATCCAAACTACTATTAAACACTAGTCTGGGGCAACTATTTCATGCCTCGATCTAATTTGGGCTGACACAAACGGACCTTGCCATGAACATCATCGAGGACGCCCCGCAGCAGCTCAATCTCGTGAACCTTCACGAAGACAACCTTGTGGCCTTGCCATCGATAAACTTGTTTGTGGAGGCATGGCACGCCATCTTCTCGCGTAAGCTTGACAAGACAAGATGCCTCACAAACGAAGGAGTAGCTTTGAACTTCTTGTGCTTCAAGACACCTCGGACAACACGCCGACAACAAAGGAGGCTGGAATACAACTCTTCATTGGTATAACCGCAAATGGCTTCCGTGATCCAACAGCCTAAGAACTCGTTTTCCCAAAGGCGATATTCAGGTCGTCCGCCTCATAGCGAAAGTGACATGCACAACCACACAATCCTTGTCTCGCATCGTGGCTCTAATTGAAACGTAAACAAATTCTGAATTACTTTTCAGTATAAGAACCACAAGTTATTTAAACCACTATGTATAGCATGGCATCGAAGCTAATAAAATTTTGCATTATTAATCACCACATACTTCCTTTTCTAAAAAAACACCACATACTTAGATGAAAAATCACAATCGAGATCGGCAAAGAAGGAAATCACCTTGGGTAGCTCAGCAAGGGGGGACACATCCTCGAAGGGGAAAACTGCTCCTAAAGTGCCACGGGGGCTGTAACCTCAAACGGGGCGTTGACCATCTCAGTAGTGGCCGTGAGCGTATCTAAGGTCTGCTCGGTGGTTGCCTCCATCTTCTTGGAGCTCTCTGTCTCGTGGGGATCAGCCTCCTGCGTCTGCTCCAATATCGGCAGATCTTTGCCTGGTTCTCCTTAGTCCATCATGAAACTGACGAATACTAGGAGACCACCGAAAGGAGAACACAATCGCAATGACAATGAAACAAAAAAGAGAGTGAGGATCGGTTACTGCTTTGCAAAAGTTCTTTTTTTTCTCTGAACAAAAATATACCAACATCACGGATCCGCTTACCTTCCCTTTGTTGGGAGAGAAGAACAATGGCAGATGCGAGTGTTGCCTTTCTTGAAGACGGTGAGGGAGAAGGGGATTCAGCGAGGAGTGAAATGATGGTTGCTTCGCTCACAAACTTAGACTCATGGGAGGTGTGGTTTTGTGATACGACGGCTCACATCGCCACGCCACGACGGGTGACTCTCCGCCGTGATACGCCTCGCTAATTTGGTGGATGACATTTGGGCCCTTGGCTGCATGGCCCGCATGTTGGTGAACAAAAGTATAACGACATTCAAGAGAGGGAGACATTTCAATGACCTAGGAGGAGCCGAAGTATGTAGAGTGTCTCCACTGCATTAGTAGTAATTGTTTTTCCGGTAGCTGAGAGTGTCTCCACTGCACTAGAAATAATTGTTTCTCTGGGCCCAAGACAAACAGCCAATCCACACTAGTAAATAGTAAAATCAATTCAAAAGGCGCTACCCACACCCAAAGACACCCCCTCCACAAAAAAACCTGGGTGCTCTTCTTCCTCCTCGCTCCAACCCACCTCACGTCAGCTTATTCCTACAGAAAACCCCAGCTCCCCTTCTTCCTCACTCCTATAGAAAACCTCCAGCTCCCCTTCTTCGCTCGCACTACAACTAGGCTCGTCATTCGTTACTCTGCTCAAATCCATGAGCGCGACGCGACGCCCTCGAGGAAAATGGAGTCGGCTGACCCCAGCGCCAAGAAGATGAGGCTCCCACCAGCGGCGACGCCTGTTGTAGATCCCGCACCCGGCAGCGCGGGGAGAAGCGGCGACCCCGCCCCCACCGGATCCCAGGAACCCGTAGAATCTCGGGTGGACCACATTAGCGATCTCCCGGACGCAGTCCTTGGGGAGATCATCTCGCTTCTCCCCACCAAGGATTGCTGCCGCACCCAAGTCCTCTCAATTTGGTGGCACCCTCTATGGCGCGCCGTGCCCCTTAATCTCGACTGTTGTCAGCTATCTCTCTTCAATGATTTTGAAATCCCCAGAGCCATCATCTCCTCCCACCAGGGCTCCGCTCAAAGCCTCTCAGATCCCGCCATGCTACCTCGAGCAAGCATACCATGCCCTCGCACGGTGGACTTTGGCTGAAATCCCGAATTCACGTAACTACAACTGCTTGAGTTCTACTATTCCCTCGAAATTACATACCACATACGTAACGCCATGAACTTGTGCCTCAAAGACCGATGTCCATCTTGCGGTTTTCCTCCTCTCTCCACACCGCCACCTTTGCGCTGTGCTACCTTCCGCATAACTGGTACTAAACCTTCGACTCCCATTTCTCAAGAAACTTTCACTTGTGCGGGTTCAGATATCGGAGGCCTCATTGCACAAGATCATCCACTCCAGCTTGCCTCGCTACCGAGTGCTTGGTGCTTGTTTTCAGCTAGAATCGGTTGTCTCCAAATAAAGTCGCCTAACCTTGTAAGAATTGGAATTTCTTTTGACGGAAGACAGCTCATCATCCAAGAAGCCCCTTCACTTCAAAGGTTGATCCTTGATTCTAGCTATTCACCGTTGCAAATAACCGTCCTCTCTGCGCCTAAAATGGAGACCTTGGGTGTAATACATGATCTCTGTGCTCATTTCAATATGGTGTTTGGCTCCACAGTTCTTCAGGTACTTTATATTATCATTTACACTTGTAACCATATGCTGCATTTTAAATTTTTGCGCATAATTTATATATCATCTTGGAGTACACATTTTGTACTAATATTATGTTCTATGCTCAATGAAGAGTTTCTCCACGGATGGCCTATCAATGGTGCTGGATTCTGACAAGATCTTATATATCCAAATGAATAGTTTTGATCTGAACAAGATTATTGGCTTGCTGCAATGCTTTCCATGTCTGGAGAAGTTGTATATAAAGGTGATAATTTCATGCACATTGGAAGCCCGCATATAGTGTACTAGAATTAACCGTTCAACTGTTGCTCTTTCGACACTCTTCTTTTAGACCTTAAATGTTTTCAATTTTCATGTCTATTTAGGCAACAGGACGGGGTAAGAAGGTTATAACCAATCGGTGGATTCGTAAGCATCGGGATTTTCTCACTTCTCATGAGATTCGATTGAAGACAATAACGCTAGAACGATATGTAGCCAACCATGCAAACACAAGATTTGTCGCATTCTTCCTGCTGAATGCGAGGTTACTATTGTCCATCAGGCTTAAGTTTATCGGCAGATGGTTTTGATGGATGGGTATGTCAAGAGCAAAAAAGGAGTTCTGTGGGCAAAAGAGCTTCGAACGTGCCGGGCTTCTATTTACAACATATTGTGGTCATAATCCATAAATTTTACGATCCAGATGTTCATTCTATGGACCGACCGATCCATTTGATTTGTGATCGCCGAAAACAAAGGCCGGAGTTAGATGTTGTTGCCCTTTTCAACTGGGTTTTTGTAAACCCGATGAACAATCAACCTCATGCTTTTGAACAGTTTGTAAGCTGGAGTTAGATGTTCTGCCCTTTTCAACTCGGCTGGATGTCATATTTTCTTTGAAACAAGGCAAATGGCTTGCCATTCGCTTAATTTAGAGGAAATATTGTAACAAATCACAACCAAGGGAAATAACATCACCACGCCGGCTGCTTGAGCTCACTGCATGCACTGAAGCCAAGTGACTAGCCCCCACCACCCCTACCACCAACCTCAGATTCTCCGTCTCGCGATCGACCAAGACATCTTCAACAGCTCCTGCTCGTTCCTGGCCCGAGGCCTCGCTGCCGCCCTCCGCCTTTGCGGCCTTGGTTCGCTGCTGCATGCAGGCTGTGCGCCGCCTCTTATGCTAGAACGTCGCCAACAACCGAGAGGAACAAGGAGATGATCAGACGTGGAGAGGATGACAAGAGGGACCCACCAGCGTCATGGTTGTACGCAAGCAAGTGCCTCTATAGTACAAGCCCAAAAATATGGTTCCTCCTAATGGTTGGACATCTGGGGCTCACGCCATCGTCAACGTAGTCAATAAACGAGAGAATTACACTACGAGCGGCTGACACCAGGGACCCAGCAAGTCACGTAGTTTTTTTTTAGGAACAGCAGGTTTTTTGCGACAATGAGGAACAAGCAGTTGTTATTTATACTAGTTTTAGTGACGGATCAGGGTAACAACGGGGCTGTGCGGGGTCAGGGTCTGCCTAGCTGTGGTTTTATTTATGTTTACCACATCATGAGCCTAGTTGTATTTTTTTCTTGCTGAAAATGGCTAGCCCAGTTCTATTTTTTTTAAAGAAATATCCAAACAAGGCCTACTTGCTTTATCGGCCCTGCTGGGCTGCAAGTGTTTCAAGACAAGGAGAGTTTCACTCGGTTTGCCCAGAAATGGCATGTACATTTTTAAAATACATCAAACCGGGAATTAGTTTCATTTTTTTCATTACAAGATCTTAAATTCCATTGATTTTTATGCGTGGACAATTATTTTGATTTTATATTTATATAATTTTTTTTCAAAATAGTTTGAATGTGAATCGATACTTCTGGATTAAAAACAGTTGACCGCACTGAAATATGCAAAACTTCGTATACTTTTTAACCGTGGCCACAATATCGGGTGTAATGCTAACAAAAAGAAGATGGGCTCCAAAGAAATCTTAAGAATTAGCAAATGGGTTGTACATTATTAAAAATAATGGCAGATGGGTTGTATGCTGTTTTCCACAGATTTGAGGCTGACTTGTGCGCCTACTACAGGTTGACACGTATGCTTTCATAAAAAATAAGTTGACGCACACGCAACGCCCTGTCAACTTAGTCAACACACGAGAGCAGTGACTGTTGGATATCCATCCAACGGCTGTCGTGCTTTTTCAATCTCTGCTCTTCATGCTCCACCGCTTAAACAAGCGCCGCGGACTGCCGCTTCCTCCTCCCGCTGCCGGCTATGTTGCCGCAGCAGCCTCACGGCCCGACCGCATTCCCATCGCTGGCCTAGCCATCCTCTACTCACCCACACATGATGTTATTCTCCGGCGATGGCAGATTTAACCAAGAAACCCTCTTACTCCTCCACGGGAAACAAGCGCCGAGTATTCCCCGGCTTCGTGTCGCTCCTTCCTAGGCTCGCTGTCGTCCACCGCCAGTGTGCTCTCGGCGCCGACTGGTCAACGTGGTCAATGAACGACATCCATCGGCGGACTGTCAGTGTCAAAACCGCGGATCTCGGTAGGGGGTCCCGAATCAGGCGTCTAGGCGGATGGTAACAGGAGACAAGGGACACGATGTTTTACCTGTGTTCGGGCCCTCTTGATGGAGGTAAAACCCCACGCCCCGCTTGATTAATATTGATGATATGGGTAGTACAAGAGTGGATCTACCATGAGATCAAGGAGGCTAAACCCTAAAGCTAGCCTATGGTATGATTGTTGTGATGTATTGTGTCCTACGGACTAAAGCCCTCCGGTTTATATAGACACCGGAGGAGGCTAGGGTTACACAGAGTCGGTTACAATGGTAGGAGATCTACATATCCGTATTGCCAAGCTTGCCTTCCACGCCAAGGAAAGTCCCATCCGGACACGGGATGGAGTCTTCAATCTTGTATCAACGTAGTCTTGGAGTCCGGCGGACGATGATAGTCCGGCTGTCCGGACACCCCTAGTCCAGACTCCTCAAGAGTCTCCCGAACCAAAGCTTCAATGACGATAAGTCCGGCGCAAGATAATGTTCAAGATTGCAAGGCGGGTTCCTCCTTGAATAATCCAGAGAAGATCATGAACACTAGGATAGTGTCGGCTCGCAAAATAAATTCCACACTCCACCAGAGAGAGAATAAAATGTACACAAGTCCAATCTGGCGACGATTATGCGGCATGACATCACACCGCTACTGTGCTTTTACTTGAATCATTTTTATTATACCACCTCAACACGCTTAGCTAAGCGGTTTCTTGGCACGCCTTGTCAAGCAGTAGATCGTGTTCCCTTATTTCGGGATTCTCATCAATACGGACGTGGGTAAATCAACGCGCCATTGATGGTGGCGCTTGGGAGATAAGCGAGTTTTACCAGCCGGTGGGGGACGATAGTCTTTGTCCGCCTATATATAAGGGATAAGGATTACCTTCTCACCCACGCCTTCTTCCTCCTTTGCTTATCCATCTCCGCGACTCAAGCTCCAACGCCTAAGCTCACGATCTCGCCGACCTTCTCCGATCATGTCCGGAGCGGAGGCAAATGGTTGGCCTCCACCGCTAAGGAGGAGCACATCACAAGCTGCGCAGCGCGGATACCTTTCCGGCGATATCACAGATCGGCTGCCCGACGAGGGGCAGCTCATCCCTACCCCTGGCCCCATGAGAGGGTCGCCTTACTTCCCCACTTCCTCCGCTGGATCGGGCTTTCCAATGCACCTTTCGTCCGGGGCTCATGTTGTATTACGGTCTCGATTTCCACGATCCGCGCCAACTTCATCCTCAACATCTCGGTGTTTATCGTCGCGGCGAGGCCTTCCCTCGCATCCGCCCCACTTCGCCTTCGCTCAAGACCTTCAACGCTGTCAAGGTTGTGAAGGGCATGCAAGCGAATGCGGAGGCGCCATGTTGGGCAAGTTTCCTAACGCCCTTGGCTCGAAGGGCCTTCGTGGACTCCGTTAAGGGGTGGCAATCGGGTGGTTCTACATCACCGAGCTGCGCGAACCCACGGGCGGCGGCCCCCCAGTTCAGATCTCGCATCCCCACGCAGCTCACCTCCTAGAAAGAGAAGGGCTTGTTGTGGGGCAATCCGGGAGCCGACGGGACTTCGAGCTCAGATCCAAGCTGGTGAGCAATAAGCTCAGGCTCGTCGACGTGGTCCAAGTCATGCTCATCCGCCGGATTCTCCCATGCCAAGAACGGGCATTCAATCTGTGGGAGTTCAATCCGGAACAGCACCAGGCGCTAAGCGGGCTCTTCCACACGACGTATGAAGGCGCTTGGAGGGTGCTGTTTAAGGGTGCCGAAGCCCCCGCATCCGCGACGGAAGATCGCGGATTTAGCTCACAGCATCTAGCTGACGAGGTAAGTGATTCAACCCCTTTACGGGACACTTGTGGTAAACAGATTGATTCTAAGAGGGTTTCAATCTCTCTTTTCCTTTGGCAGGAATGGATGGAGAAGGCCGCAGCTCATCCGTCCGGCTCCCATGCCGAAGACCCAGTGAACGCCTGCCTAGCGGAGACTCTTGGTTCCGCACCGCACGGGTGCCGAGAAGAAGGCCAAGAAGGTGGCCACGGGACTCGGAAGAGTTCCCGCAATCAAGCGTCCGACGACGAGGCGGACTCCTCCCCCGAAGACGAGGAGGAGGAAGAGGACTCTCTCCTGGAGGAGGGAGAGAGGAAGAGGAAGGCTTCCCCAACAGGGGAGGCCGAAGGGTCCAAGAGGGGGAGAACTATTCCCCCGGACAGTTCCGCCAACACCAACGTTGGCGAGGAGGAGTGGCCCTCAAGGGCCAGGCCTCCAGCGAGATCGTAAGTATCCGGATCCCTGATATGCAATTTCTTTCGTGTCACATAGTGTCCTACTAATGCCGCATACTGTCCGCAGTCCGGCCGATGATGATCTCCCCGCTTCATCGAGCGGGTCGTCGGCCCCGTCGGATGTGGATTCACTTCCAAGTTCCTCTACCCCCCGCGCCGGTGAGGACGCCGAGGTGGGATCCCAGAGAGGGACCCATCAGGAGGAGGCTCCGGAGGCGCCGCCAGGCAGCCTCCTGGACTTCGCGCCGGACTCTACATCGGAACCTGCAGCGGTTCCAGAGTCCGGCAGACGGCCCCTTCGAAAGAAGGGCAAGACTGTGACACCGGCGGCCTCCGTCCAACCGGAGGCGCCGGACAACTTGTTGGAAGCGCTTAAAGGCGCTTCCATCGAGGAAGAACACCGCACTATCATGAGTGCGGTGATTCAAGGTTCAGCTTCGCCAAGAGCGGGCCGACTGAAGCTCGCAGCAGCCTTCTAACAAAGCTTTGAGGTAAGAAGTTATAATTATGTAATGTAATACCGCATAGACAAGAGTTTCGATGCTCGGGCCGTGTTCGGAAAGAAAAGCCGGACCGAGGATCTAAGAAGATATACGCAGGTTGCTTAAAATATGTCAATATGGGTTTGCAGTCTGCGCTGCTGACCTCTCGCCGCACTAATGCGAAGGTCAAGCGTTGAAGCGAGTCTCGAGCGGTCCGAGCAAGAGCTCGCCATGCCAAGAAGCAGCTCGAGGACAAAGAGGGTGAGTAACACCACTTTGAATAGTTACCTTACGTAAAAGGATTTTGGCTGCAATAAAATTAACAAGGATAATATGGGTATTGCAGGGCCATGAACGAGGTGGCAGCCTGGAAGGAGGCTGGTCGCGCGTCAACGCAAAGGCGGCCGCTGAATGGGCAGAGCGAGAAAAGCAGGAGGCACAGGTGGCGGAAGTACGGCAAGAGCTCCAGGCTCTCATGGAGAAGCATGAGAGCTTCGAGCGTGACTCCAAGACTCGAGAGTCCGAGCTTGCCTCGCCTCGAAAGTGCCAAGTCTGCCAAGGCCGAGGCCCGTAAGGCCCTTCAGAGGTTGAAGATGTAAAGAAGATAGGGCGGTAAGGCATTTTTCATGCAAAGCAAGCATGTTAATGTAAACTACCTGACACTTACCCGCATTCGGAGCTCTCCAGGGGCGTTTGCAGATCTGTCGCGTAGTGTGTCCGATGCCGCCACATTCTATCGTGGCGAGGAGGGGAGCTCGACGGAGACAGTCTTCTGGTCTCATTATGCCGAGGCCGACCATCCGGTGTTTTCAAGCGACCAAATAAGCAACTGGTCGAACTCCACAAGGTAGCCGAGGAGGCCATGAAGGGCCTTATAGTCCGGTGTGGCTGGACAGGCCATGCCCGGGAGCTACTTCGCCTCAGGCGGCGGCTGGTGGATGCGTGCCTCGGGTGGAGGTCATCAAGCCCACCAGATTGAAGGTGCTCGTCGGGCCCTTGCCCGCACTAAGGTGCACTGGGGCAGGCTGGATGCGGAGAAGCTTCTCACTGACGCACCGCCACCGGGCAAGGAGTATCGTACGCCCGACTGTCCTTAAGGGAGCCTGCGATATTGCGGATGAATGCCCCAGAGATGTAATTTTTGAGTAAACTCGCTATGTATTATCCTGTTTGCTGAAAACTTTGTTCATATGTGCATTAAGCAACGCTTGTTTAATTTAAAATATTACCTTCAGGCAGCCGCTTATAAAATCTGAGAGATGGCAAGTCGTTGGCTTCAGCCCCGAGTCATGAAAGTGCCGGGTGTTCGATAAACTTGAGCACTCTTGTTCCCATTTTTGGGTCCATCTAGGAGGCGACAACACAACGTAACAAGGCAACCAGACTTATAATGCTTGAACACTCTCACTTAGCCATAGAATTCTATAATTTTAAATTTCAGCGAAGCCCCGGTATTCGAAGACCAAACTGGGCGCTATCCACGCCTTCGCCGGACATTTATCCGAACTTCGTCAAGCGGCGTGAGTCTTTAAGGACTCAAAAGACCTCTCTAACAGCGACCGCTCTCGCCTTATCATGCCGGTCCGCTTTAGCTTTTCCATCGAGGCGCCGCCTGCTCAACCGGGCGCAATCGCAGTGGTTCTCCCAGTGCCACCTTAGCTGACAGAACGGAACGTAAGGCACCAAAACATGGGAGCCGCAAACCCAACTATTGACCCAAGACATGATTCGAGCCGATTCATATAATGCTATAAGTTCGGGTGCCGACTTATGAAAGTGTTCGGACTTATCACACCATAATGTGGGGAACATAAGCCCCTGGTGTATTAGACTGTACCAAAATATACGGGTGCAAGATGTCCTGTAATGAACATATATATATATATATAAAGTAATGTAATTGCAGTCAAAAAGTGCTGCATTATTTATTAAAGGAAGTCTGCTATGAGTGCGGACTGATACAAATAGTGCGGTAAGCAAGGGATTTGGACGAATTAAACATGTCCCCCTCCGTGGATGAGCTGCGGACTTGGCGATATAATCAAATTTAATGCTCGTAATTGAGACCACCGAGTGTTCGCCGCAGCCTTCTTTCTTCCCCGGCTGTTGCATCGTGAGTTCGGCAGTTCATCACGGACAGGCCTCCGTTAACGGAGTCCGTGTATACAAAGAAGGAAAATAATAAAAAGGGGGGCGACTTGCGAGCCCCCGGTGTGGTCGAGCCGCACTGGGTCCGTTAGGTCGTGCCCTTCCCCGCGCCCATGGTATCTCCAAAGCGTAATGATGTACGCGAGGGTTGTTCTGCAATCATGCGAGGGCGGGGTTAGGGCCGCATTGCTACGCTGCGTGCTCGATCGCCCCTGTGTTGTCTTGGTTGGTATTGCTTGGCGCGTTTTGTCAGATCCGCCGCTTAACGGCCGGACTAAAATTGCCTTAAAAGGCTCCTTCAGACTTCCGCCAGAGAGCAGATGTTCCTCCGCTCGGGAGCGTTCAGATTTCCGCTGACCGTGATGACTCCACGAGGGCCCGCATCTTGAGCTTGAGGTATGCATAACGCGGCACCGCGTTGAACTTTGCAAACGCGTTCGTCCGAAAGCAGAGCGTGATAGCCACTTCGAAATGGGACTATGTCGAAGATTAACTCTTCGCCCGAAATTATCCGGGATCCGAAGACCACTTCGGTGTGACCGAGCCCGCATAATTGGCTTCCACACCTGGTATGACACCTTTAAAGGTTGTCTTTGTAGGTTTAATCCTTGAGGGTCTATGCCCATCTTGCGCACTATATCCTGATAAAGCAGGTTCAGGCTACTACCGCCGTCCATCAGGACTCTCGTGAGGTGAAATCTATCGATGATTGGGTCTAAAACCAATGCGGCGAATCCACCATGGTGTATGCTGGTCGGATGGTCTCTTCGATCGAAAGTGATCGGACAAGAGGACCATGGATTGAACTTCGGGGCGACTGGCTCCATCGCATAGACGTCCCTTAGTGCGCGCTTCCTCTCCCTCTTGGGTATATGGGTTGCGTAAATCATGTTCACCGTCCGGACTTGTGGGGGAAAACCCTTCTGTCCTCTATTGTTCGGCGGTCGGGTCTCCTCCTCGTTGTCGCTGTTTAGCCCCTTGTCATTGTTTTTGACAATTAACTTGCCTGCCTGCTTGAACACCCAGCAATCTCTGTTGGTGTGATTGGCTAGCTTTTCGGGGGTGCCATGTATCTGGCATAAGCGGTCGAGTATTCGGTCCAAGTTGGACGGACCCGAGTGGTTCTTTTGAATGGCTTCTTCCACGACCGGTTTAGAGCCTCGAATCCGGCGCTACGCCAGATCCTCCTTATCATCGCCAAGCACGCGGCGTTTGTTTTGTTTCGACGTGACTTGCCGTTGTGGTCCTTAGTATCCGGACCGCCAGAATTTTTATTGAGGTTGTTGCTGCGAGCTAGCCAGCTATCCTCTCCCATGCAAAAGTGGGTCATTAATGATGTGAGTGCTGCCATGGATTTCGGCTTTTCCCGCCCCTGTGCCGGGCTAGACACTTGTCGCGGATGTTATGTTTGAAGGCTGCGACGGCCTCTGATCCGCACGGATCGATGATTTGGTTTTCTTTGTCAAGAACCGTGTCTGTAATTGTCAGCCGATTCCTCCGCTGCTGAATTATGTGGCTTAGGTCATCGGTAATCGTGGCCGCACATACGCGTTCTAGAAATTGTCGAGGAATGCGGCTTCCGTGTCTTCCCAACACCCAATTGACTCTGCGGGCAAGCTGTTAAGCCAATGCCGAGCTGGTCCTTTAAGCTTGAGTGGGAGGTACTTGATGGCATGGAGATCGCCGCCGGGCCATATGGATGTGAAGGAGATAATCTTCAATCCAAACCGCAGGTCTCACAGCCGTCGAGGATTCGATGTTTACGGGTTTAAACCCTTCGTGATTTGATGATCCATTACTTCGCCGCTGAAGCATAGCGAAAAGCGGCGCCTATATTGAGCAATATCACGATGCAGCTCGAGAGCGTTGTTCTGCTGTCTTCGCCCGGCCGGGTTATTGTATCCGCGCGACGGTATACGCCGCGGGTCGTGGGCGCCTCGTGATCCGTAGATGGATCTGGATTGCCTTGCTTTGTCCTCCAATACGCCTCGCAAGTCCGCGCGATTCCCTCTTGGCTTCGACTTTTGGAGCGATGCCGGGTACGGTCTTTGTGGAGGGTCCGATGCCTTCGTCGCGACCACGGGTGGTCGGTCGGCCGATCGTCGCGCTGGTGATGAAGGTATGTATGCTTCCTCCTCTAATCGGGAGCAACTTGCGTCTGGGGTAGCTTTTTGAGGGCGCTCGAGTTTAAACTCTTCGCCGCGAGGACCTCGGTCCATCGATCGCCAGCAGGTCCCGATCAACTTGAAGCTGCTGCTGCTTTTTTTAGGCTATTTGCCGTGGCGATAAGCCCGCGCTTAAAACTCTCTTGTTCGACGGGATCCTCGGGCACGATTTAATTGGCTGTCGCTGAGGCTTGCCTCATCTTCGAGGGAGGTATATAGTTATAATCCTCGACCTCTTCGCCCCGCCGCCTCTCGTGGGGGCTTGCTTCTGCGTCCTCCTGCGCTGAGTCTTGCTGGAGGGGATTATCTTCGGCACTCTCTGGGGTATTATTATCTCCTGTGCCGGAATCTCCATTCTTGCTATGGCGGGATTTAGGGCGGCGCCGCTGACGCCGGCGCTTGGGCTGTTTCTTTAAGGAATCTGCCTCCACTACTTCTTCGCCGTCCCCGTCCTTTGGTGTGTCCACCATGTATATGTCGATGACGAGGTGGTCTTCCAGTGCCTCAGAGGCGCTGGTTCTGTTAAATCTCCCAGATCGCCGCCCATAGCGCCGATGTCTTGAGTCGTAGTCAGCATGTCGGTAAGATCGCCGACAGTGGCTACAAAGTGGGTGGTGGGTGGGCTCAATTTCTTCATCGTCCAGATCCCAACCATCCCGCCATAGTCCGCCAGACTATCCCGATAGCGAGAGATGCTTTAGCGAATTTAGGATGTCGCCAAAGGGCGAGTATTGAAGATGTCCGCGCGCTGAATTCCATAATCGCGCCCAATCTGATTCGATTGGTAGGGCGTGGGAGGTCCGAGTCCGCACCTCGGAATCACGAAGTTTCGCGAGGGACAAGGTTAGTGTTCGCCCATCGCCGTGGAAGTTGAAGCCCCGAGGTGGTGTCCATCCACCGTCCTCGATCCGGGCGATCGGCTCCGGACTAAGGGCCAAGCGGATTCGTAGGCGCCACCAAGGCCTTGCTCGGCGGCAGAGCTAGATCATGCCCATCGCAACAAAGGCGGCGCGCTTTGGCTTTGGCTCGAGCCCATCAAAGATCAAGTCCCCGCGGATGTCGGCCGTGAAGTTTAGGCTTCGAATCGACTGATGGCTGGGGCGTAGCTTCGATCCGCTCCAGATGGCCAAGTGAATTAGCCCGCAGTGCGAAGCCGCCGAATACGAAGATCTGTCCGGGGAGAAAAGTCTCACCCTAGACAGCGTTGTTGATTGAAGATGCCATCGAGCCTATCGGTGACGACACAGAGGAACTCTCAATGAAAGCACCAATGTCGGTGTCAAAACCGGCGGATCTCGGGTAGGGGGTCCCGAACTGTGCGTCTAGGCGGATGGTAACAGGAGACAAGGGACACGATGTTTTACCCAGGTTCGGGCCCTCTTGATGGAGGTAAAACCCTACTTCCTGCTTGATTAATATTGATGATATGGGTAGTACAAGAGTGGAGCTACCATGAGATCAAGGAGGCTAAACCCTAAAGCTAGCCTATGGTATGATTGTTGTGATGTATGTTGTGTCCTATGGACTAAAGCCCTCCGGTTTATATAAACACCGGAGGAGGCTAGGGTTACATAGAGTCGGTTACAATGGTAGGAGATCTACATATCCGTATTGCCAAGCTTGCCTTCCACGCCAAGGAAAGTCCCATCCGGACACGGGACGGAGTCTTCAATCTTGTATCTTCGTAGTCTTGGAGTCCGGCAGACGATGATAGTCCGGCTGTCCGGACACCCCCTAGTCCAGGACTCCCTCATGGACTGTACGTGGAGAGGCTGACAGTTGGGTCCACGGCCGCACGCAAGGAAATGCCTCCTTATTACGCGCAAAATAATGATTCCTCCACCTGACAGCTAGGATCCACAGAAGGGCCTCTCAGATTTCGTGAAAAAACTTTCCCCCGCTCTGTGTCGGACCCACCAGCTATATCTTCGCACGCAAGGAAGTGCCTCCTTATTACGCCTAAAAATGAATACCCCTCGCTAGGTGGGACCCACCATATTGTTGGGCTGACTTAGGGCCTACTAAGTTGACGAGGACGGAGGGCTTTGTCAACTTAGTCAATACTCCAAATGACCGTGATGATGTCCATCCAACGGCCACACGGCTTCTTCAACCTCTGGTCTTCTTGCTCCGGCCACGAAAGCAGCGCCGGTCGTGTCGTACCGCTTCCCGCCTCCCGTGGCCGGCCAGGTTACCGCTCCTCGCCTCCCATGGCCCGGCTCCGTGTTGTCCCTTCCTAGGCCTCGCTCGCCATCCACCGTCGTGGTGCTCTCGTGGCGTGGTCAATGTGGTCAATGACCGACTTCCATCTAAGAGTATCAGACGCGGAGAGGCCGACACCGGGTCCACGGCAGCCCAGAAGAAAGTGCCTCCTTATTACGCTGAAAATAATTATTCCTCCACCGACAGCAGGGACCCACCGGACGGGCCACCAGATTTTGTAAATAAATTGTTTCCCGATCGCTGGGACCCACCGGACGGGCCACCGATTTCGCGAAAAAAATGTTCCCCATTGTCACCTCGACCCACCGGAAGTGCCTCCTTATTACGCACAAAAAATGAATACTCCCGGCTAGCTGAGACCCACCTTGGTGGAGGCTGTCTTAGGGCCTACTAAGTTGACGGGCCAAGGGCTTTGTCAACTTAGTCAATATGAACGATTCTAGCTCCAAAGGACTGTGACGATGTCCATCCAACGGCCGTAGTGCTTCTTGAACCTCTGGTCTTCTTGCTCCAGCCGCCCAAAGCAGCGCTGGTCGTGCCGCATGCTCCTGCCTCCCGTGGCCAGCTGTGCTGCCGCGGAGGCCTCACTGCCCCCTACTATTCCCACCGCTGGCCAGGCCCTGCGGCAACGGCAGCCTCACACCGCAGCCGAACCAGTGAACCCTTGCACTCCTCTCCGTGCGGGCTTCCACTGCCGCGTCTTCCCCGGCTCCATGTCATCCCCTTCCTAGGCCTCGTCGTCGTCCACCGCCGTGGTGCTCTCCGCGCGGCGTGGTCAACATGGTCAAGGAACGACTTCCATCGGAAGAGTACTGTACGTGGAGAGGCTGACAGCTGGGTCCACGGCCACAGCCCAGTTTTTTTGTGATTTGCCAATTAAGTCGCTTTGTCAGGCATGTTGGGCTGCAAATCTTTCAAGACGAGGAGAGCTTTTCATTCGGCTGGCCGAGAAAATGGCCCATCGGTAATGAGAAATGGGCTGTACATTTTTAAAACACATAAAACCGGCAATTAGTTTCAAATATTTTTTTTCCATTTCAAGATTTTAAATTACATTAATTTTTATGCGTGGAGAATTTGTTGGATTTTATATTGATATACATTTATTTTTAAAATCAGTTTGAATGTGAGTCGAAATTTGGGATTAAAACAGTTCGGACCTTTTGAAATATGCAAAATTTCAGATAATTTTTAACCGTGGCCACAATATGGGCTGTAATGCTAACAAAGAATATGGGCTCCAAAAAAACCTTAAGAATTAGGAAATGGGCTGTAAATTATTAGAAATAATGGCAGATGGGTTGTATGCTGTTTTACACAGATTTGAGGCTTTCCTAAAAAATGTTGGACGACAGCAAAGGCAGCTTGATGTCCATCCAACGGCCGTCGTGCTTCTTCAATCTCTGCTCTTCCCGCTCCAAATTACCAAACAAGCGCCGTGGTATGCTCGCTTCTCCTCCCCATGGCGGGTCAGGTTGTCGCAAGCAGCCTCACCGCCCCACCGTACTCCCATCGCTGGCCTAGCCATCCCTCTACTCACCCACACCTGCTGTTGTTCTCCGGCGACGGTATACGAACCAGTAAACCCTCGTTCAGTCGTACTCCCCTCCACGTGGGAAACAACTGCTGAGTCTTCCCTGCCTCCGTGTCGTTCCCTTCCAAGGCCTCGCCGTCGTCCACCACCCTGGTGCTCTCGGCGCGGCCTGGTCAACTTGGTCAACGACCGACATGCATCTGACGTGGACTGTACGTGGAGAGGCCGACAGCTGGGTCCACGGACGCACGCAAGGAAATGCCTCCTTATTACGCGCAAAATAATGATTCGTCCACCTGACATCAGGGACCCACCGAAAGGGCCTCAGTATTTCACGAAAAAAACGTTATCGCCGCTGACAGCTCGGACCCACCAGCTATATCTTCGCACGCAAGGAAGTGCCTCCTTATTACGCACAAAAAATCGAATACTCCCCCTATTAGCTGGGACCCAGTATAGTGGCAGGCTGACTTGTGGGCCTACTATGTTGACGGGGACGGAGGGCTTTGTCAACTTAGTCAATATGCACGATTCTAGCTCCACTGACCATACGATGTCCATCCAACGGCCGTAGTGCCTCTTCAACCTCTGGTCTTCTTGCTCCAGCCGCCCAAACCAGCGCCGGTCGTGCCTCGTGCTCCTGCCTCCCGTGGCCGGCTGCGATGCGGCGAGGCCTCACCGCCTCTACTACTCCCATCGCTGGCCGTGCCATCCTCTACTCACCCACACCCCCGTTATTCGGGGCGACGGCAGCCTCACACCGCAGCCGAACCAGTGAACCTCAGACTATCTACGTGGGCATCCACTACCGCTGTTTTCCCGGCTCCGTCGCCCCTTCCTAGGCCTCGCCGCCGCCCACCGCCCTGGTGCTCTCGGCACGGCGTGGTCAACGTGGTCAAGGAACGGCTTCCATTGAACGTGGACTGTACGTGGAGAGGCTGACAGCTGGGTCCACGGCCGCAGCAAGGAAGTGCCTCCTTATTACACACAAAATAATTATTCCTCCACCTGACAGCGGGGACCCACCGGACGGGCCACCATATTTCATGAAAAAAAACGTTCCCCCCCTGACTGCTGGGACCCACCAGCTACACCTTCGCACGCAAGGAAGTGCGTCCGGGTAAGAAAAACAATTCGCCCCCTTGACTGTTGGGACCCACCAGCTACATCTTCGAACGCAAGGAAGTGCGTCCGGGCAAAAAAAACTATTCGCCCCCCTGACTGCTGGGACCCACCAGCTACATCTTCGCACGCAAGTGCCTGATAGTTGGGACCCACCTGGTCGAAGCGTACGTAGCGTTGTCATTCTAGTCGCAAACGTGTACGTACATACTGGTCGATGTAGAGGCGCGCACGTGTCGTAGATGTAGAGGCGTGCACGTGTCGTAGTAGAGGCGCGCACGTAGCATGTACACGTACGTACAATGGCGAGGGTGCAAGAAAGAAAATATGGCCACGTACGTACATACGGGCAGGGTCTCTAACGCCTATCGCGCATACGTACATGGCTGGGTTGGAAAGGAGAAACGACATCGTCGTCGTGTTCATGGGGAGCCAACCGGCTGGGTCGGAACGGAATGTGTGGTTGTGTTCATCGGGAGGGCTTGGACGGAACAGGCGATGGAAAAGAGGCCTAGCGTACCGCACAACAGAGGATACGGCCTTGTGTTCGACCGGCCACGTTCGAAACGGGGTCATGTTGATCGGGAGGGGCCTGGCGTACTGCAAAATGGAGGAAACGGACCTCCTATGGTCGAAATGGGGGTCCTGTTAATCGGGAGGGGTGTGGCGTACCGCAAAACGGGGGAAACGGGCCTCCTACGGTCGAAACGGGGGTCCTGTTCATCGGGAGGGGTGTGGCGTACCGCAAAACGGACGAAACAGACTTGTGTTGGAGCGCTACGGTCGAAACAGGGGAGGGTGTGACGCATCGCAAAACGGACTCCACGGATATCGTTCATCTCCACCGTCGACCTCCTCCACCTCCACGGCTACCGCCGACCTCCTCCAGCCTCCATGGGCTCCTCGCTCATCCAGCCTCCACCGCGTGCTACTCCACCGCCATCGCTCAACCACCCTCCACGGGCACCCTCCACCGTCTCTGCTCATCCAGCCCTCCACACCACGGGTCCTGCTCAACCACCCTCCACGGCCACCCTCCACCGTCATCGCTCATCCAGCCCTCCACACCACGGGTTCCTGCTCATCCGTATAACGCCACCGCCACTATTCATCCAACCCCCCGCAACACTCACTCGCTCATCCCTGAGGCAAGATCGACCGCTTCGATTAGCGCAGAGCGGCGAATCGCCCATCGGGTTCGATTAACAGCCATCGATCGATCGCTCGGGTTCAGTAACGCGTAGCCTACAGTGCAATCGCTCGGGTTCAGTTAGAGCCCAACGCCTCGCTCGGCTTCAGTTCGAGCCAACACCTTGCACACACGCGCGTACGTACGAGAGAAACGCGCATCGCTCTCCCACCGTAACTGGCAACTCCCCGAAATTTTCCTCCCCCTCGCTTCTACCACGGTTTTTTCCGCCATGGACGGCCCAAAGAATGTCATGCAGCTGCGTCTCGGGCCCGCCCAGGACGAAAAGCCCATTTTCTATCATGATTTTTTGTCATAGAAGTAGGATCCCACCACATCTATGATGATCCCGGGTTTTTTCACAATTATCATCATAGAAGTGTCATATGTATGACAGAAAAAAATTCGTTCGGCCCAAAATGTCACGGATGTGTCTTTTTTTGTAGTGATGAGTCGGAACCTACTATTAAAATTAAAATTAAAGATCATGAATGCTATGCTTTGTGTGATTTGGGTGCTAGTGTTTCCACGATTCCGAAAACTTTATGTGATGTGCTAGGTTTCCATGAATTTGATGATTGCTCTTTGAACTTGCACCTTGCTGATTCCACTATTAAGAAACCTATGGGAAGGATTAATGATGTTCTTATTTTTGCAAATAGGAATTATGTGTCTGTAGATTTTATTGTTCTTGATATAGATTGCAATATTTCATGTCCTATTATTCTTGGTAGACCTTTCCTTAGAACGATTGGTGCAATTATTGATATGAAGGAAGGAAATATTAGATTCCAATTTCCATTAAGGAAAGGCATGGAACACTTTCCGAGAAATAAAATCAAATTACCTTATGAGTCTATTATGCGAGCCACTTATGAGTTGAATACCAAAGATGGCAATACCTAGATCTATTCTCGCTTTTATGCCTAGTTAGGGGCGTTAAACGATAGCGCTTGTTGGGAGGCAACCCAATTTTATTTTTGTTCCTTGATTTTTGCTTCTATTTAGTAATAAATATTTGATCTAGCTTCTGTTTAGATGTGGTTTTATGTTTTAATTAGTGTTTGTGCCAAGTAGAACCTATAGGATAACCTACGGTGATAGTTAATTTGATCTTGCTGAAAAACACAAACTTTTGCATGCACGAGAATAATTTTAATAAATCACAGAAACGTGATTTTTAGTTGATTCTTTTTGAAGTAGATCAGTAGACAAATTTACCATGACTTCATATTTTGGTAGGATTTTTAGAGTTCCATAAGTATTCTAAAGTTACAGATTGCTACAGACTGTTCTGTTTTTGACAGATTCTGTTTTTCGTGTGTTGTTTGCTTATTTTGATGAATCTATGGCTAGTATCGGGGGGTATGAACCATAGAGAAGTTGGAATACAGTAGGTTTAACACCAATATAAATAAAGAATGAGTTCATTACAGTATCTTAAATGGTGGTTTTTCTTTCTTGCACTAACGGAGCTTATGAGATTTCCTGTTGAGTTTTGTGTTGTGAAGTTTTCAAGTTTTGGGTAAAGATTTGATGGACTATGGAATAAGGAGTGGCAAGAGCCTAAGCTTGGGGATGCCCATGGCACCCCAAGATAATTCAAGGACAACCAAAAGCCTAAGCTTGGGTATGCCCCGGAAGGCATCCCCTCTTTCGTCTTCATCTATCGGCAACTTTACTTGGAACTATATTTTTATTTGCCACATGATATGTGTTTTGCTTGGAGCGTCTTGTATGATATGAGTCTTTGATTTTTAGTTTACCACAATCATCCTTTCTGTACACAACTTTTGGGAGAGACACACATGATTTGGAATTTATTAGAATACTCTATGTGCTTCACTTATATCTTTTGAGCTAGACAATTTTGCTCTAGTGCTTCACTTATATCTTTTTAAGAGCACGGCGGTGGTTTTATTTTGTAGAAATTATTGATCTATCATGCTTCACTTATATTATTTTGAGAGTATTTTAGAACAGCATGGTATTTGCTATGGTTATAAAATTGGTCCTAGAATGATGGGCATCCAAGTGGGGTATAATAAAAACTATCATAGAAACTGAATTGGATGCTATGATCAATTTGATGCTTGATAATTGTTTTGAGATATAGAGGTGGTGATATTAGAGTCATGCTAGTTGGGTAATTATGAAATTGAGAAATACTTGTGTTGAAGTTGGCAAGTCCCGTAGCATGCACGTATGGTAAAAGTTGTGTAACAGATTTGTTGCATGGGGTGCTCTTTTGATTGTCTTCCTTATGTGTGGAGGTCGGGATCGCGCGATGGTTAACTCCTGCCAACCCTTCCCCTAGGAGCATGCGTAGTAGTACTTTGCTTCGAGGGCTAATAAAACTTTTGCAATAAGTATATGAGTTCTTTATGACTAATGTGAGTCCATGGATTATACACACTCTTACCCTTCCATCATTGCTAGCCTCTTCGCTACCGTGCATTGCCCTTTCTCACCTTGAGAGTTGGTGCAAACTTCGCCGGTGCATCCAAACCCCGTGATATGATACGCTCTATCACACATAAACCTCCTTATATCTTCCTCAAAACAGCCACCATACCTACCTATTATGATATTTCCATGGCCATTCCGAGATATATTGCCATGCAACTTTCCACAGTTCCGTTCATCATGACACGTTTCATCATTGTCATATTGCTTTTGCATGATCATGTAGTTGACATCGTATTTGTGGAAAAGCCACTTTCATATTTTTTCATACATGTCATTCTTGATCCATTGCATATCAAGATACACTGCCGGAGGCATTCATATAGAGTCATATTTTGTTCTAGTATCGAGTTGTAATTCTTGAGTTGTAAATAAATAGAAGTGTGATGATCATCATTATTAGAGCATTGTCCCCCCCCCCCCAAAAAAAAGAGAAAGGACAAATAAATAAAAAAGAGAAAGGCCAAATAAAAAAAGGCCCAAAAAAAGGAACAATGTTACTATCTTTTTCCACACTTGTGCTTCAAAGTAGCACCATGTTCTTCATATAGAGAGTCTCTTATGTTGTCACTTTCATATACTAGTGGGAATTTTTTGTTATAGAACTTGGCTTGTATATTACGACGATGGGCTTCCTCAAAATACCCTAGGTCTTCGTGAGCAAACAAGTTGGATGCACACCCACTTAGTTTCTTTTGTTGAGCTTTCATACATTTATAGCTCTAGTGCATCCGTTGCATGGCAATCCCTACTCCTCATGTTGACATCAACTAATGGGCATCTCCATAGCCCGTTGATTAGCCTCATCAACGTGAGACTTTCTCCTTTTTTGTCTTCTCCACACAACCTCCATCATCATATTCTATTCCACCCATAGTGCTATATGCATGGCTCACGATCATGTATTGCGTGAGAGTTGAAAAAAGCTGAAGCGCGTTAAAAAGTATGAACCAATTGCTTGGCTGAAACCGGGGTTGTGCACGGTGGGAGTATTTTTGTGTGATGAAAATGAAACATAGCCTAACTATATTATTTTGTAGGGATAAACTTTCTTTAGCCATGTTGTTTTGAGGAGACATGATTGCTTTGTTAGTATGCTTGAAGTATTACTATTTCCTATGTCAATATGAACTTTTGTCTTGAATCATTTGGATCTGAACATTCATGCCACAATAAAGAAAATTACATTGAGAATTATGCTAGGTAGCATTCCACATCAAAAATTCTGTTTTTATCATTTACCTACTCGAGGACGAGCAGGAATTAAGCTTGGGGATGCTTGATACGTCTCCAACGTATCTACAATTTTTGATTGTTCCATGCTATTATATTACCTGTTTTGGATGTTTATGGGCTTTACTTTACACTTTTATATCTTTTTGGGACTAACCTACTAACCTGAGGCCCAGCCCGAATTGCTGTTTTTTTGCCTATTTCAGTGTTTCGAAGAAAAGGAATATCAAACGGAGTCCAAAAGGAATGAAACCTTCGGGAGCGATCTTTTTGGAACAAACACAATCAAGGAGACTTAGAGTGGACGTCAAGAAGCAGCCGAGGTGGCCAAGAGACAGGAGGGCGCACCCTAGGAGGGTGGGCGCGCCCCCCACCCTCGTGGGCCCCTCGTGGCTCCCCTGACCGACCTCCTTCGCCTATATATACCTCCATACCCTGAAAACATCCAGGAGCACCACGAAAACCTAATTCCACCGCCGCAACCTTCTGTATCCGCGAGATCCCATCTTGGAGCTTTCGCCGGCGCTCCGTCGGAGGGGGAATCAACCATGGAGGGCTTCTACATCAACACCATAGCCTCTCCGATGAGTTGTGAGTAGTTTACCACAGACCTTCGGGTCCCTAGTTATTAGCTAGATGGCTTCTTCTCTCTCTTTGAATCTCAATACAAAGTTCTCCTCGATCTTCTTGGAGATCTATTCGATGTAACTCTTTTTGCGGTGTGTTTGTCGAGATCCGATGTGTGGATTTATGATCAAGTTTATCTATGAGAAATATTTGAATCTCCTATGAATTTGTTTATGTGTGATTGGTTATCTTTGCAAGTCTCTTCGAATTATCAGTTTGGTTTGGCCTACTAGATTGATTTTTCCTGCAATGGGAGAAGTGCTTACCTTTGGGTTCAATCTTATGTGTCCTTCCCCAAAGGATGTTAGGGCAGCAAGGCACGTATTGTATTGTTACCATCGAGGATAAAAAGATGGGGTTTATATCATATTACTTGAGTATATCCATCTACATCATGTCATCTTTCTTAATGCGTTACTCTGTTCTTATGAACTTAATACTCTAGATGCATGTTGGATAGCGGTCAATGTGTGGAGTAATAGTAGTAGATGCAGGCAGGAGTCAGCCTACTTGTCGCGGACGTGATGCCTATATACATGATCATGCCTAGATAATCTCATAACTATGCACTTTTCTATCAATTGCTCAACAATAATTTGTTCACCCACTGTCGGTGTCAAAACCGGCGGATCTCGGGTAGGGGGTCCCGAACTGTGCGTCTAGGTGGATGGTAATAGGAGACAAGGGACACGATGTTTTTACCCAGGTTCGGGCCCTCTCGATGGAGGTAAAACCCTACTCCTGCTTGATTGATATTGATGATATGGGTAGTATAAGAGTGGATCTACCACGAGATCAAGGAGGCTAAACCCTAGAAGCTAGCCTATGGTATGATTGTTTTTGTGTCCTACGGACTAAAACCCCCAGTTTATATAGACATCAGAGAGGGCTAGGGTTACATAGAGTCGGTTACAATGGTAGGAGATCTACATATCCGTATTGCCAAGCTTGCCTTCCACGCCAAGGAAAGTCCCATCCGGACACATGACGAAGTCTTCAATCTTGTATCTTCATAGTCTTGGAGTCCGGCCGATGATGATAGTTCGGCTATCCGGACACCCCCTAGTCCAGACTCCTCAAGAGTCCCTAACCAGGCTTCAATGACGACGAGTCCGGCGCGTATATTGTCTTCGGCGTTGCAAGGCGGGTTCTCCTCCAAATTCCATGTGCTTGCCTCATAAATGTTGCGCTCTTGGCTTCCACGCCCAATAATGGCCCTCTTCCACGTGTCGTATGAATGCAAAAAGCCAGGGTATTTTTACGTTTTACCTCCGAGCTACTTGAATAAGCTACCTATAAGAGAGGCAAGGATCTAGATCCAAATCACACCATCCTCCTTCCGCGAGTACTCATCGGAGCGCCTCTAACAAAATCCACTCCATCATGGACAGTCGATGCGGCTCCTCCTCTCGCGCCCCCAGCCCTCAGCCAGGAGATTGGAGGAGATGTTCAGTTCGCACAGCGAGCTGGTGAAGCTCCAAGCGGAGGGATACCTTCCTCCGGCCTTCATGGTCCCGGTTCGAGCCGGACTAGCCACCTACAAAGGTGGAAAGTATGCGGAGAACACCCCCAATCCCTCCAAAGGAGAGCGGGTGTGCTTCGTCCCTTATCTAATAAGGGGGCTCGGATTTCCCATACATCCGTTTCTCCGGGGGCTCCTGGAGTTCTACGGCCTCCAGCTTCATCACCTTACACCCGCCTCCATTTTACACGTTGCGGGTTTTGTAGCTCTTTGCGAGTTGTTCTTGGGCATCGAGCCCCATTTTGGGCTGTGGAAGAGATTGTTCTGCCTCGTACCCCGTTCTCACAAGGGGTCGATATATCAAGTGGGCGGAGCCGAAATATGGCGCATCACCGGGACCGGATATCTACCCGGAACCCCGAAGAAGGCATCCGAAGACTTGCCTTCGGAATGGTTTTATATGGAAGACGCACCACTGCCGGACCCAGTTCGGATCGGCCTTCCGGAGTTCAGCAACGCTCCTCTGAAGAAACGCCTGAGTTGGCGCCCGCGGAGCCCTCAACGGGAAGATGATAGGAGCGTCCAATATCTGATGGGCCGGATAAGGTTGCTAGCCCATTCCGGATTGACCATGATTGGAGTCATGGCCACGTGCATTATGCGAGGGGTGCAGCCGCTCCAATATAGGGGCCACCCCATGTGGGATTTCAACAGGGAGAATGACGCCACCCGTCATGGCCGCAAGGGACCGGGATCGGCCGCCGATCTGGTGAAGATCCTATCCGGCTTGTACAAGGGGGAGAAGGAGGACTTCCTCTGCACGAGTACATTAAATGGATTCTCCATGAATAACCCTCGGAGCTGGGTAAGCGGACGTCTATCTATCCAACCCGTGCTTTCAAAGTTAAGTGTCTTACTTTATCATTTCGACGCAGGAACTGCGCCGGGATGTGGAGGGCATACACAGTCCGACTCCACAACCCGAGGATCCGGAAGATCCCTTGATCCGGCCTCCGGAGAGGATCCGGACATAGAGGTGGAGCTAATTGACGGGGTGTTCCACCAACTCAGCATGGACAATGCTCTAGTCGCCATTACGGCTGACTACCCCGGTTTATCTCCGGCTTCCCAGGTAACTATGACCGGAGTCCCGACACCATTACTTCATCCGTGCTTATCTCTGACCACCGTATACCAACGGTGTCTCGCAGGAGGTGCCTTCAAGGCGGGAATCCGAACCCGCGGCGGCTGACCGACAAGGGTCAGTTCAGCCCGACAGGCAGAAGAGGGGTGCGGTGCGAATCGAAACGTCGCCACAACGGTATAGAACGCCACCGTTTTTAAGGGAAAGATTCCTAGGAGGTGTACTAATTCTCATGACTTTTCCAGGAGAAAGAACGCTCGCCAGACTGTGCCCGGAGAGGTTGCCAACCAAGCCTCCGCCAGCCAGGCTCCAACGCCTGGTCCGGAGGGGGAGGCTAGCGCAAGGCACGAGCCGGATGCTCCTCCAACGGAGGATGCCGACAGGCTGTTCGCCACCAGGTTTGAGGTGGAGAGCGCCATGAATCACAGGCGCCACCGGACAGTTCTTAGTGACGCGTGTTTCTCCCCAGAGGCGTTGAATGCCTTTAATGCGGGAGACGCGCACCTCCGTGCCGCTCAAGATGGTTTAACCAGAGCCACGGAGTAGTATGTGAAAGACATACGGGTAAGGAATTTTAATAGTGATATATGCCAGTAGCCCCCGAGACTTAAAGTAGTTAGAATAACTGATTTAAGGATCATTTGATATGCAGGATCTTACGGAGAAGAATACCCAATTGTCCCAGGAGATTCAAGAGTGCAAGGCCCAACTTGAGGCCGCACTAGCCGCCGCAGGAGGAGACACAGAGATCCTCTCTGGTAACACCTATTTCAAAAAGATAAGCGGTTTATGGCGTGCGGTGTGCGTATAAGTTTGATAATAATATTGTAGAGGGCACCGGACTAGATCCGGACAAGCAACATCTGCTACGCCAGCTGAAGGCCGGCGAGAAGGTGCTGATGAGGGTGCAGCAGGAGCGGAACAAACTCCAAGATGCCAACACCCAGCTGGGCGAAGAACTAAAAGATGTTCGGGTCCAATTGTCTGACTCAGAAGGAGAATCGGCGGCCGTCGTGGCATCTACAAGAGTGCTTGAGCAAACTCTTTTGAAAAGAAGAGTTTGGCGAGGAAGTCGATTGACGTAAATGTGTCTCAGAGGTGTGCTCACAGTGTCGCCTCATGGAGGAAATGCCCGGTTCAACGGGTGGCCAACTTCCCGAGCTGCTGCAACTGCACGAATGTGTTCGGCATGCAATGAGTGGCGCCGCCTGTGCCTTATGGCCGTCCGCCTCCCTACCCGAGGGTTTTGGAGGGCTTGTGGAGAAGCTTCAGGAGCACGGCAGCGCCTGTCTGGTGGAAGATATCGCCTGCCGCCAAGGTGCTGTGGAGGCTGGGCCATGGTGAAGACGCTGTACACGGGCGGATCCAACCACATGGCCGAGGTCGGACTGTGGGGCCCGATGGGAAGGAGATCCTCGTGAGTTTAATGTACGGCCAAGTAGAGTTGGTCGCTAAGTATTCCTAACGGACTGTAAATTAGACAACCTGTTAGATGGGATTGAAGAGGAGTACAATCAGTCAATTTGACGATGTATTTTAAAATGACATGTATAATGCCTTCTAGCCGGATTGTAGATCGCTTGTCTTTGCGGACCTTTTCGCTTCAACCTCGACCCAACAGTCCGGAGGTGTCCGAATACCTCGCGGTTATGCAAAAACCGAGGCATGCATGGAGACCAAGCGAGGGGTCATTAGTGCTTTATCGCATAAGTGCCCAACTAGTTATGTTATATTACATGGTTAGTAAGAAACATCTTCCAGGAGAATAGTTCCGTTAGGGGTTCCTTTCTCGGGAGGCATGCCCTAAAGTGCATGTCCGGACCGCGAAAAGAGCGTAAAAGCATCCGGGGCAGATAAATAGATAGGTAAAAAGAATCATCTTTCAAGTCACCGATCAATATTCCCTTAAGAATGCTAGCTTTGCTTCACCCGGCACCGAGGTACACATCCGGCCGACCCGCAAGAATAATCGCAGAGGTGCTCCTTTACCTCCTAGCCGAACAATCAGAACGAGGATAAGCAGGAGCCAGCAACCCAGCTTGGCCAAAACTTAAGTCATATCGATGCATATAATGGTGAATAAAAGGTACATGTGGAAGTTTGACATGTGTTGGGCATAAAGCTCAGATAGATAAGCTTCATTAAAGAAGCCCCTGTGTATAATGAGTGCGAGTAGCACGCCAAGTGTGTGCAAACAATGCGCAGATCAGCCCTCAAAGGCTCTATGAAAAGGGAGGAGAAAAGAGAGAAACAAAAGACAACTGAAGTATAAAATGTAGACGGAGGAAGGAGACGAACTCGAGTCCGGCGCTAGGCGAGAATCTTTGGAGGCGGGCTGCTCCATGGGTTCGCTCGAGTCGGTTGTCCGACGCGCTTCCTGACGGTATACTCGCCGGTCGACTTGGTCGATGATGAAGGGACCTTCCCATTTGGGCTTGAGTTTGTCCTTTTCTTGTCCGGCTGCATAGAACTAGTTCGCCAACATTGTAAGTTTTGGCCCGTACTTCTCTGCTTTGATATCTTCGAGCCTGCTGCTGATAGAATGCGGAACGAGCTTTCGCCACGTCGCGCTCCTCTTCGAGGGTGTCCAAACTGTCTTGTCGATCCAACTCGGCCTCTCTTTCCTCGTACATGCGTACGCGAGGTGAGTCATGAATTATATTGCAGGGCAAAACTGCCTCTGCGTCGTATACCATAAAAAAGGGTGTGAATCCGGTAGTACGGTTTGGCGTGGTCCGCAGCCCCCAGAGTACGGAGTCAAGCTCCTCTACCCAGTGCATGTTAGATTCCGTGAGGGACCACACTAGTCTGGGTTTGATGCCGCTCATGATTAGACCATTTGCTCGTTCGACTTGACCGTTAGTTTGAGGGTGATAGACTGAAGCGTAGTCGAGCTTGATGCCCATATTTTTGCACCAGAGTTTAACCTCGTCGGCCATGAAGTTCGTGGCGTTATCGGTGATGATCTTTGTGGGGACGCCATAACGTGTACTACCCGGATATGAAGTCTATCACAGTCCAGATTCGCCGCTTTAACCGGCTTGGCCTCTATCCATTTGGTGAATTTGTCCACCATGACCAATAGGTACTTTTGCTTGTGGGTTCCCCTTTAAGGGTCCAACCATGTCAAGCCCCTGCACCGCGAACGCCAGTGATGGGTATAGTTTTAAGGGCGGTGGGTGGTATGTGGCTTTGATTAGCAAAAGCTGGCACCCGACGATCGTTGGACTAAGTCCCGAGATCTGCCCGGCCGTCGGCCAATAAAATCTGACGGAAGGCCTTGCCTATAAGGGCCGGGCTGCGGATGGTGCCCGCCGAGTCCGGGCGTGAATTTCAGCCAGCAGATTTCGCCCTTCCTCTTCAGAGATGCACCTTTGAAGGACTCCGGTTGTGCTTTTCTTATAAAGCTCTCCCTCATGGACTTTGTAGGCTTTAGATCGCTGTACTATGCAGCGGGCCTCATTTTGGTCTTCGGGGAGTTCCTGCCTAATTAAGTAGGCTAGGAATGGTTCCTTCCACGGGGCAATGACTACCATTATTTCATGGGCTGAAGGTGTTATTTCATTGGCTGAGCCATCGATTGTGTCAGAATGTTCGGTGTTGGGCGGTGCGGTTGGTTCCGGATTGTTGTTTCCGGACTCCTCTTCCCATACTACGGATGGCTTAAAGAGCCGCCCAGAAGATGTTTGAGGACGGCGCGCGCTTATGCCGATGCGCGCCAACACGTCGGCCGCCTGGTTATTATCCCGGGCTACATGGTGGAATTCAAGTCCTTCGAACCGAGCTGACATTTTTAAGACAACGTTACGGTAGGCTGCCATTTTCGGATCTTTGGCATCAAAGTCTCCATTTACTTGGGATATTGCGAGGTTTGAATCCCCGCGGACCTCTAGGCATTGAATGCCCATGGAGATTGCCATCCGGAGACCATGTAGAAGGGCCTCGTATTCGGCTGCGTTGTTGGAGTCCGTGTACATTATTTGAAGTACGTATTGGACTGTGTCTCCAGTTGGGGACGTCAAGACGACGGCAGCCCCCAAGCCGGCCAACATTTTAGAGCCGTCGAAGTGCATGATCCAATTGGAGAATGCGCCGTACTCTTTAGGGAGTTCGACTTCAGTCCATTCAGCGATGAAGTCTGCCAACACTTGCGAATTTATAGCTCGCCATGGTTTGTAGGTTATGTCGAATGGTAAGAGCTCAATGGCCCATTTTGCAATCCTGCCCGTCGTGTCGCGGTTGTTTATAATGTCGTTGAGAGGTACTTCGGAGGCCACTGTTATCGAACACTCTTGAAAGTAGTGTCGCAGCTTCCGGGATGCCATGAACACCGCGTACGCTATATTTTGATAATGTGGGTACCGAGACTTGCATGGAGTTAAGACAGTGGATACGTAGTACACTGGTTTTTGAAGAGGGAATTTGTGCCCTTCTATTTCTCGTTCGACGACGAGCACCGTGCTTACAACTTGATGTGTTGCCGCGATATATAACAACATTGGTTCGCCCAAGTTGGGCGCGGCCAGGACCGGATTTGTTGCCAATATGGCCTTTATTTCTTCGAGTCCGGCCGTGGCAGCATCCGTCCATTCGAAGTGTTCGGTGCACCTGAGGAGGCGATAGAGGGGCAATGCCTTTACTCCCAAACGGGAGATGAAGCGGCTTAGAGCCGCCACGCATCCAGTAAATTTTTGTATTTGTTTGAGGTCTTTGGGATATCCAACTGCGTGATGAGCTCGGATCTTCGCTGGGTTTGCTTCAATTCCTCTACCGGATACAATGAAGCCCAAGAGCTTTCCGGCTGGTACGCCGAAAACGCATTTTTTCTGGGTTGAGCTTGATGTCATATGCTCGGAGGTTGTCGAATGTGAGCCTCAAATCGTCTACTAAAGTTTCGACATGTTTGGTCTTGACGACCACATCGTCTAGGTATGCCTCCACTGTTTTGCCGATCTGGGTAGCCAGACATGTCTGAATCATGCGCTGATATGTTGCGCCGGCGTTTTTGAGTCCGAAGGGCATTGTGTTGAAGCAGAATGGTCCGTATGGAGTAATGAATGCCATTGCGGCTTGGTCTGTCTCCGCCATCTTGATTTGATGGTAGCCGGAGTATGCATCGAGGAAGCACAATGAATCCTGTCCTGCGGCAGCATCGATGATTTGATCGATGCGGGGAAGGGGGAAAGGATCCTTTGGACAAGCCTTGTTAAGGTCTTTAAAATCGACGCACAGGCGCCAGGATTTATCCTTTTTTGGTACCATTACCAGGTTTGCTAGCCAGTCCGGATGTTTGATGTCTCTGATGAATCCATGAGTACCTTGGTAAGACGAAAGTCGTCCACTATTGGACTGAGGACCAATGCGGCTGGTGCTCGGGCTGTTCGGAATTTAGGTTCGTCGCTGGCGTTGAAGGTGATAGCCGTGTCGCTCCATGGATTTGTTGTTGCTACTTGGTATACTTCGGCGAGGCTGCGGATTGTTCGTTTCCGCATATTATTTGATGCGAAAGTCTCAAGACCGTTAATACCGTCTTGGTACTGCTATTGGGCTGGTTCTCCGGGGCTAGAAGCTCTTCGCCACTTTTGGCCACCGCCGAGTATCCAACATGCTCAAGGCTATGTGTTGGAGTGGCGCCCTCAGACTATGGATTTTACAGGGTCCGCTGAGCCATCCCTCCAGTACGGTTCCATGCCCTTTATGGGGTTTTTGCTTTTTGGTTTTTGTCCCGGGTGCCTGAGCATGATGCACCCTTTTGTTTCGGACTAGGGCTGTGTTCGGAGCCGGATTGTCCCAAAACTTAGTTTCGATTTTCCGTGTACTTCCATCGCACAAGATTTCAGATTATGGACGCTTGGTCGGTGGCGTGTAATTTCGTGGCGACTTATGGCGTTAGTGATTCCCTTGTCTGTGCAATTGTTGCAGAAAATTGAGATTGCGCTTTCCTCACGGCAGTCCTTTATCCTGTCCATAACCAGGAGGAATCTGGCCCAGTAATGATGTACTGTCTCCGTGGGCTCTTGCCGGATTTGAGATAGATCGCTTATGTTTGGGTGGGCGGGTGGAATTAAGTCTGGAACCCTGCCCAACTTGAGGCTCAAGGGCCGAAAAGTTTTCGAATTTGGAAGCTTGGATTGCTGGACGTTGTCCAACGAATCTGGTCCGCTGCCTCACTTTAGGTTTAGTACTTGATTGACGTCCGTCCCTCCGCGGGAATCCGGCATGGAGGGATCGGGAGTCCGGACATAACTGGTCTTCAATATAGAAGAAGAGTCGTCGCGTTGTTCCTCTACCACCGCAACGTGGTGGGTAACCTGGGGAGAGTTAATCTCTCTCAGATCGGTTTTAAGCCCAATCTGATCGTAGTCTGTAGCGACTCCCAGGGCGGCGATGCGATCCAAGAGCTCATTTACGGAAGAGAGCTCCATCGGATCTAGCTGCTCGGTGAATTCCGAGTTGACGTGAAGATTTCTTTTGATGACCCGAGAGGTCATCGTCGAAGCGGCGGCCGAACAGGCGGTCATAAGAAAACCACCTAGCCGGATAGTTTGGCCGGCGGCCAAAGCTCCTTTGGCAATGGTACCGTCTTTAAAGATGGGAAGAGGCATCCTTCCTGATCGTCATGGCATAGAGGAACTCTCAATGAAAGCACCAATGTCGGTGTCAAAACCGGCGGATCTCGGGTAGGGGGTCCCGAACTGTGCGTCTAGGCGGATGGTAATAGGAGACAAGGGACACGATGTTTTACCTGTGTTGGGCCCTCTCGATGGAGGTAAAACCCTACTCCCGCTTGATTGATATTGATGATATGGGTAGTACAAGAGTGGATCTACCACGAGATCAAGGAGGCTAAACCCTAGAAGCTAGCCTATGGTATGATTGTTGTTGTGTCCCACGGACTAAAACCCTCCGGTTTATATAGACACCAGAGAGGGCTAGGGTTACATAGAGTCGGTTACAATGGTAGGAGATCTACATATCCGTATCGCCAAGCTTGCCTTCCACGCCAAGGAAAGTCCCATCCGAACACGGGACGAAGTCTTCAATCTTGTATCTTCATAGTCTTGGAGTCCGGCCGATGATGATAGTTCGGCTATCCGGACACCCCCTAGTCCAGGACTCCCTCACCCACCGTAATACTTATGCTATCAAGAAGCCACTAGTGAAACCTATGGCCCCCTGGTCTATCTTTTATCATATAAGTTTCCCATCTATCTTTATTTTGCAATCTTTACTTTCCAATCTATATCATAAAAATACCAAAAATATTTATCTTATCTTATTATCTCTATCAGATCTCACTTTCGCAAGTTACCATGAAGCACCCCTTTATCGCGTTGGTTGCGAGGTTCTTGTTTGTTTGTGTAGGTACGAGGGACTTTTGAGGAGTCTCCTACTGGATTGATACCTTGGTTCTAAAAAACTGAGGGAAATACTTACGCTACTTTGTTGCATCACCCTTTCCTCTTCAAGGGAAAACCAACACAGTGCTCAAGAGGTAGCATTCCCTTGCAACAATAGCCAAGGTACTATCTTTAAATTTAATCATAAGTCTCTAACCATTGCCTTGCAGAAGAACGAGGAGACTTGTATACCCACCTTGGTGCATCGGTTCCTGCTTGAGAGTGAGGAACCCTTTACATACATGATGCCGATGCACCGCAAGAAATTACGACTTTGACCGCACTTTGCTATGAGGTGCTCCAAACAGCGGTCAAAGGCAAGTCCAACTACACACCAGGTCGATATCCCTTGGGATCCGTGTGCGTATATGGAGCAACAAAGCCTAGCTATATGTCTCTAAAGAAAGCGCTATCGGGAGGCAGCCCGGAAGTAAGTTTTTTTTTCGAAAAGGGTGGATTTTATTAGCTCAAAATGGAGCATCAAGGGGATAGAAACACAATGAGCACACACCCGGCCTCTGCATAACTAGGATGCACACAGCCAACACCAACACACACACAAAAAACACGCCAGCAAATAGCAAAGTCATCTAAGACCAAAGCTATGCGTAGGCGATGGAAAAAAGAAATAAAAAACCTCAAACTGATCAGATCTGTGATCGACAAACTACAACAATGACCATATCCGCACCAATCATCTCATGAAAACAAACATACGACGAGATTCTTCAACAGCAACGCCTTCAGGAAGGAAGCAACGCTAAACCGCTGCCGTTGCCGGATCCAACCACGCAAGGCCAGAATCTAGGTTTTCACCCTGAAGAAACAGTCCGAGCATATCTGAGCAATGCCTTCAACAAGGTAAAGACATAAAAATATCGCCATTGCCAGGTAAAACCAACGTAGTTCAGACCTAGGTTTTCACCGCGGAGCTCAAGACCGAGTGCTCGAGTAGCACCATCATCAAGTTTGTTATGGTTTGCCTCCACCATTTTTCCACGATCCCAGCAACTACATGTGGTGTGGACCACCGATGTTCCACAAACATTTCTCTGCGTAAGGCCGTTGTCGATAGTTTGTAACTGCCCGTCGAAGTCAACCATCAGATCTAAAATAAGAAACCGTCACAAAGACCTTTCAGTGGCCACCTAAAGGAGCTTCGTCAGGATGAAGCTGTGGCACCCCGGCTCAGAGAAACCCGAACGCCCCGTATTCCAGCCCAGAGATCAAGGCGAAGTCTTCTGGGATACGGTACTGCTTGACATAGAACAAATCAGCTCTTGTTACAAAGGATAATAATACAAGTGTCTGATGTTACGGAGGATCACATCAGCGCGGCGACACTATGCCTACGATACTACACTTGCTCTGCGCTAGCAGCGGAACAACTCGTAGCAGCGAAAATCTTCTAGCAGTAGAACAACGATGAAGGTGGTGAACTCCACTCCGCGGGGACTTTGGCTGGGACACGATCTAGCTCGCACAAACGGAAACCACGGCAAGCAATCAATCAATCACTACATCACCTAAAATCTGGCATGACATGCCAGGTCAGTACATTGAATGTACTTGCAAGCTCACAACAACCAAAAGCATCAAGGCAAGACAACAACATAGCATTAACAAATTAATTAACAACTACTATGATGCAAAAGCAACTACTAAGCATATGAAACTACTACAAAACTGATAAACCACCATCTCAGATGTCAATAACCATCTCACGCTTGGTTAACCGACCAAGCAATATACCATCTCGATCACCTCGTGATCTATACCTCCACGTGATCACCGCGTGACCACATCACCAACTGAATGATCATCCTCAAGATCATCCCAACATCATCATCAATAGCCTGTCAAACTTTCACAGCTCATCATATCAACATATTAGTCTTATAAAAGTCATTCCGTCATGTGAGTGTTGATCGAGCGGTGTGACCTAGTACGAACTTGTGCCCATGACCGAGGACGTGGCTATCGATAGATTAAACACACACACTCTGCCGAGGTAGCACACTATACCCACACCACGGAACCCATGTGAAAGTGCAACTAATCCCCGGGTGGTTTTGGTAATTAATAACAACATATATATCATTGAACTAATAGTTTCTTGAGAATCATTTCAGAAAGTTCAGTGATATGGGTATGGCAAGGACTGAAGGGTGGACCCCTCAAAATGCTAAGGCAAGCATTGGCAAAAGCTCAAGACTCTATTTTTGGTTTAGTGATCCAAGATCACATTGAGTCTATAGGAAAGCCAATACTATTAAAAGGGGATGAGGTTATGATAATGATCTGGTTGCTCAAAGTGCTTAGTGATACATCTCCTAAACTATCAGCAACTCTCACTTCCATAATACACTCATAAGTAATCTCGGTCCCACCGATTTCCTAAACTCAGTCACACCAAGATGAACCACCTCAGCCATATAGCCAAACCCTAGAAATCTCGGATTTTCCGATTCTGAACTCGGTCTCACCGAAACTTGAGTTGCCAAGCTTCTGTAACCTTCTGTCATCAAATCGGTGTCACCGAGATGATGAATTCGGTCCCACCGAGATTGGCAAGCTCATGTCGTTGGACGAATCGGACTCACCGAGATTGTATTTTCGGTCCCACCGAAAATCCCAACGTTCACATGTTTTGAACTTTCGGTCTCACCGAGTTGTCAACTTCGGTCTGACCGAGATTGGTCAAATGTGTGTAACGGTTGGATTTTGTGTGGAGGCTATAAATACCCCTCCACCCCCTCTTCATTCGTGGAGAGAGCCATCAGAAAGAACTACCACTCCTACCTTACATTTCTGAGAAGAGAACTACCTACCCTTGTGTTGAGATCAAGTTGCTTCACTCCCACTATATGAAGCTTGATCTCTAGCCTTCCCAAGTTGCTTTCCACTCAATCCTTTCTTCCACCACAGCCAAATCAGTGAGGAGAGTTGAGTGTTGGGGAGATTATCATTTGAAGCACAAGAGCAAGGAGTTCATCATCACCAACACCATCTATTACCTTTTGGAGGGTGGTGCCTCCTAGATTGGTTAGGTGTCGCTTGGGAGCCTCCACAAGATGTGGAGTAGAACCAAGAAGTTTGTAAGGGCAAGGAGATCGCCTACTCGTGAAGATCTACCCCGAGTAAGGCTAGCCCTCCGTGGGCGAGGCCATGATGGCATAGACAAGGTTGCTTCTTCGTGGACCCTTCGTGGGTGGAGCCTCCGTGGACTCTCGCAGCCGTTACCCTCCGTGGGTTGAAGTCTCCATCAACGTGGATTGACGATAGCACCACCTATCGGAACCACGAGAAAAATCTCCGTGTCTCCAAATTGTGTTTGCTCTTCTCCACCTCTCTTTACTACATGTGCAATTTACTTTCCGCTGCCTATACTCTAGAATTGCATGTGTAGGGTGATGCTTGACTTGATCATAATCGTGAATCTGCCAAAACTTGTCTTTATCAAAAGGCTGAATTTTTATATTGTCAAGTAGTCTAATCACCCCCTCTAGACATACTTTCGATCCTACAAGTGGTATCGAGCATTGGTCTCCATTGTATTGGTTTCATTGCATTGACTCCATAAGCTTGGTTTCACAACCTAGGAGAGTATGGCGTCTAGTGAGGGTAATTTTCGTAGAGGTCCTTACTTTGATGGTACAAATTTTGCTAGTTGGAAGCATAAAATGAAAATGCATATTCTTGGACATAACCCAGCCGCATGGGGCATTATTTGTGTTGGTATGCAAGGTGAATTCTTCGAGGAAGGAAAAGTTCCGGATCGTGAAGCTACAACGGATGAATTGCGGATGTTGCAAAACAATGCTCAAGCTTGTGACATTCTCTTCAATGCTTTGTGTCCCGAGGAGTTCAACAAAATCAGCCGTCTTGAGAATGCAAAAGAGATTTGGGATACTTTGGTCGAAATGCACGAAGGTACCGAGTCCGAAGGAATCAAAGCTAGATGTTCTTCAAGGTCAACTTGACAAGTTCAAGATGAAGGAAGGTGAAGGAGTCGCTGAAATGTACTCTAGGCTTGCTCTCATCACAAATGAGATTGCCGGCTTAGGAAGCGAAGAAATGACCGACCGATTCATCATCAAGAAGATTCTCAGAGCTTTGGATGGAAAGTATGACACCGTGTGCACTTTGATCCAAATGATGCCAAACTACAAGAATCTCAAGCCAACCGAAGTCATTGGAAGAATTGTTGCTCATGAAATGACACTTAAGGATAAGGAAGAGCTTCACAACAAGTCAAGTGGTGCTTACAAAGCTACAAGTGATGCTCCCACAACCTCAAGTGACAAGCTAGTATCCAATGAAGTGATAAGCCTAATGGTGAAGAACTTCAACAAATTCTACAAGAGTAGAAGCAAAGAGAGAAGCTCAAAGTCTAGATCATATGATGAAAAGAGATCTTCTAGTCGTGATCGAAACTGCTACAATTGTGGAAGACCCGGACACTACTCAAATGAATGTTCGGCTCCCCACAAGAGAAGAGAAGAATCTCCAAGAAGAAGAAGCTCAAGAGAAGAGTCACCTCGGAAAGAGAGAAGGAGTAGAGATGATCGTTATGAACGAAGACCCTCTTGGAGAAGCAAGGATCCAGAGAGGAAAGACAAGTCATCAAGGAGCTACACAAGAAGAAAACATCAAGCTCATGTAGGTGAATGGGTCTCCGGCCCCGACTCCGACAATCATTCCGAAGAAGCTATCACTCCAACTCCGACTACAGCCAAGATGAAGGTGTTGCGGTCTTGCTCTCGTGTCCTCCAACTCCAACTCCTATGACTTATTTGATTCACCAAATGAGGGAATTGGAAGATGCTTCATGGCTAAAGGCCCCAAGGTATCACACCCTGAATTCATTGACTTTGATAGTGATGAGGATGACTTGCTTGGTGAAGATGAGCTCTTACATGATAAATATAGTGAGCCTAGTAATGATGAACATGCTAGTAGTCTTTATAGTCGAGAAGAGTCGAATGACAATGCTATGAAGAAGATTGAGCGTCTAACTAAAGAACTAAACACTCTTAAGTTAGCTCATGAAACAACTCAAGAAGATCATAGAGAGCTCCTAAGATCTCATGAGAAGCTACGCTTCGAGAAGCTCAATCTAGAGCAAGAACATGAGTTCCTAAAAGCAATCAATGACGATCTTCGAAAGAAGAGTTCTTCATATCTTGCCAAACGACTTCTCTTGTCTAATTTCTTACCACCTATTAAAACTAAGCATGACAAGCATAAGAAAAATTCTTCATCTAGTAGTAACAATAACCATGCTAAATCCAATATTGTTGCTTCTAGTAGTTCTCTTGATTCCACTAACATTGTTTCAAGCCAAGTTACACTTGAGCAAGAAAATAGTTTATTGAAAGGGATTATAGAGAAAGGTGTCTACAAGAGCCTTGCCGGAAGCAAGAACTTTGAGGAAATTGTTCGCAAGCAAGGAAGGCACCGGAAGAATCAAGGAATTGGTTTTGAGCGAAAGTTCAACGCCGAGGGTGTTGAATGGGAAGAAGGTCAATATCCAACTCCAAAGTTTGTTTCTCAAAAAGAGAAGTATGATCCTACTTCTTCCAATGTGGAATAAGCTCAAGATGACCTTCCACCACAAGACCACAAGCTAAAAGGCAAGGACAAGCTTCAAGAGGAGATTGATGCATTTATTGAAGCACCTAAAGCCATGGTCAAGTGGGTTCCCAAGGAAACATCAAGTTCTACTTCGTCAAGCTCAACTATAACCCCAAGGATTCCCATCAAGATGATGTGGATCCCAAGAAGAAGAACTAGAGAGTTCTTGAGGGTGACTCGCCAACATACTTCACTCACATTCATTTTGGCAAGAACTTGTGCAATCAACTTCCACATCTTGCACTAGTTCATGGAGTCACAAACCCTCTTGTTGGTAAGTCAAGGGACAAGGTAATCATTGCCTTCATGGACATCATCTATTGTGAACTTCAATCTATGTCCATGGAAATCCTTGTTTGTTCCTTGTGGGACTAACCCATGTAGGTATTGAAAGTGCCCGAATCCAAAGGATTGCTCCCAACTCTTGATGATCTTCATCAACATTGAGCATCCACATCTTCAACATCTACATGAAGTCTTCTACGACAACCCAAGGTTAGTTTGACCTTTAAAAGGGTTCTCACATCTAGGGGAGCTTTGCTCTAAAGAATTGAGCAAAAGCATCTTCAAATGATGTGAACACATTAATGCTTTATGTAAAAGTGGTAACCCCACTTGTGCTTAAACGATGAGTATGACATATGATCAAATGTTCTCATTTGACTCCTAAGTCAATATACTCATATATAGATGACCTAGTCATCGACAAATTGTGTGTTAGTTGCTAGAGTTTTTGTTTGTGCATGTTTGACAGATATTTCATTTGCTATCTTATTGTGTGAGCATGTTGGATGCATGATTTTATCCATTCGAGGACATCCATTTGTTGCTTTGGCCGTTTTGATTTTCTGACCAAATGGATGGACAAGAATGCCTAAGTACCTCCCCTAGCTATCTATGCTTTCTTGTCTCAAATTCTATTCATGCTTACATCACAAACTTTGAACAAGTCATTTTCGGACCCACCGAGTGAGGAGCACTCGGAGCCACCGATCCTACAAAGGCTAAACTTCCAAAACCTTCTAAATGATTTCGGTCAGACCAACTCACTCATCGGTCAAACCGAAAACATTTAGATTGATCTAGGTTTTCACCTCGGTGAAACCGAGTAGTGAATTTCGGCGTGACCGAAGTGTGTAACTGCCCAGCAGTTATCCATCTCGGTGCCACCGAGTTTTACAACTCGGTCCCACCGACAGCAAAGGGGTATATATATCCGAGGGCGCGCTGATTTCTACTTCAAACGTTTCGCCCCGCACCTTCTTTGCCGTCGCCGTGGTCTCCGGATCGTCTCCGTTGCCGCTTTGGCCCTCGCCGCAGTCTCCGTCGCCGTCAACGGACATCTTCTCCGCGACGTTGCCGCCGTAGAGGAACTCCACCAAGTTAGGGTGAGTTTCGATCCCACTCGTGCTCCCATCTCCGATTCAATGCACGTTTGGTTTGCCTAGTTTCTTGCCACGTTTGAAATCTTCCTGAACACTAGATTAGTTCCTTTGGACTAGATTCGAGTAAAAGTTTTAGGGTTAGGTTTCCCCGAACACATATCGGTGAGACCGATTTACATTCTCGGATGACCGATTTGGCCTCTGGCATTGCATCGCACCTTTCGTCCAACTGAAGTTGTGCAAATCGGTGTGACCGAAATGAGGATTTAGTGAAACCCTAGTGTTTTCGGCAGATCGAGACCCACTTCGTCCAACCGAAAGTGGTGTGAAAGCTTCGTTTGAACACTTGGATTCACCAATTTTAAACTCGGTCGACCGAAATGTCTTCGTGAAAACCTAAAACTGAAATTTGAACTCATTTTGTTTGCAAAAACTTCAGTTTGTGATAACTCTTCTACTCTGCCTACACCTTATCTATTCACAAGTTGTCACCATGTCGATGCCATGTGACAGCCGTAACAGGTCGAGTCACCTATTGAAGATATTCCAGAGGCAGCACTAGTCCCGATCCCAAAGAGCTCATCGATGATGGTGAGAGGAGCACACCAAGTGGTTTGCCTCCTGCAGCCACCAGGGCCAGGAAGAAGAGGAACTCTGATGATGAAGATTCTGATTTCATTGTTGAGGAAGAGGTCTCCTCCAAGCCCAAGAGGAAAGTTGTTGCCAAAGAGCCTCAAGGTTAGCAGACAAAGAAGGGCACCAGAAAAGTGAAGGAATCCACTGTTGCCAAGAAACTGAATATGGAAGAAGCTACAAGCAAGGTGAAAAAAACTTCCAAGAGGAAGAGGATAGTGCATGATAAAGCAGCAGAGGAAGATGATGATGAGGAAGCACCCCAGCCTCCTCAAAAGCCTAAGCTCATGGGTGATGCCATCAGGGCAGGAGCTACTTCTAAGTCCAAGCCATCTGCTCCAGTCAAGGCAGCTCCGGCAAAGCCTGCTGCCAAGCCCAAGAAAACAGTCAGGAACATTCCAGCTTCAGAGAAGAAGAAAGATGCTGTGCCACCAGCTGTGTCGATGATGAGGCACCAGCCTTGTCAAACTTCGACGTAAACTGCCACTTCACAATGATGCTCATCCTCAAGCTGAGAACATGAAGGAAAGGAAGGATAGAGGTCTCAGGCTATGGAGACAAGCTGATCCACATGCTGTGAGGAGAAGAACTGCTGTTGATCCAAGATCCCACACCAGAGAGCAGCAGGACTTCTATGAGACTGTGCTGATGGACAAGAAGCCCATAGTTGCAGACACTAGATTTGTTGATTGGAAATACATTGACAGTGAAGAGCACAGAGACTTCTTTCCACATGTGCATGAGAGCTTCACTGCATGTGGTGTTGCAGACTTTGTAGGTCAGAAGTTGACCATTTGGAATGATGAAATGATTATGCAATTCTATGCCACAACTCATTTCTATCCAGATGGAAAGATCACATGGATGACTGAAGGCCAAAGATTCTCTTCAACTGTTGAAGAATGGGCAGAACTTCTGCATGCTCCAGTGCCAAGAGAGGATGATGTTGATGTCTATGGTATTCCCAAGAAGAACCATGAATCTATGAAGAATATGTACAAAGAGGTTCCAAGAAAGGATGTAGGAATCGAAGCTTGGCTCACAGTATTATCTCCGTGCAGGTCTACCTACCACAAACACTATTACGAGGCATACCTTGATGCCCAAGTTCGAGATCATCGCATGATCGAGGATACTCTATCAACATGCTGCATATACTTGATGAGAAGGCACCTTTCAAGGTGATGGACTTGATAGTTGAGACTATTAAGAGGACTGCGGTGACCGTAAAAGGTCATGTGGATTTGCCCCGCACATTCAGATGCTTATCAATGCCAAGTTTGGCACGGGCACATTCTTGTTGGATAGAGAGCACTTACCACTGCAGCCTGAGCATGAAGATAATGTTGTTGTGATGGATGAGGAGGATCCAAGGTCAGTTGAAGGTCAAGCAAAGATTGAAGCTGCCAAGAAAGCCAAAGCTGAGAAGGAAGCAGCAGCAGCTAAACCAAAGAGTGTTGGAGAACAGCTACTTGAAGCTACCCAGAGGATTGAGCAACGCCTGCCAAGATTGTACAGCCTCAGAGAGCCTTGAGAGGATTGTTGAAGACAAGATCCATGCTCTCGATGTGAAGTCGATCAAGTGCAAGTAATCAACAAGCTTGAGGCAGATATTGAGGAAGCAAAGAGGGAGAAGGAAGAGCTTATGCGTGAGATGCAGGATGACTTAGTCCAGATGCTTATGAACAGATCGCCGGTTCCCACAGACCCGATCACCTGCTATTCCAAAGGATGACACACAGACTACAGCCTCAAAGACCTCCCACAGCTCCATCAGTTGCTCTAGCTCCAGCTCCAGTGACCACTCCTCCAGCTCCACAGACATCAGCTGAAGTCTTCGCAGATGCTGCCATATCAACTCCAACATCAACCCAGACAGGAGCCGCCAGCAGAGTCCCTAGTGACGCTTAGCTCTATGCTGTTTCGAACTTTTTGGTAACTTGTTGCCAAAGGGGGAGAAATTGTATAGATCATAGGACTTCGAGAGAGAGAGTGCTTTTTGTCTTGTCTTTGCGCTTTTGCTCTTTCGTTCATTTGCGGTCTTTTTGAGATACTTTTGGATTTCGAGACATTCTGTGTGTTTGATACTACGTTTCATGCTACCTTAATGTGTGCTTGGTCGTAGTATGCTTTAATGTGTGCTTAATACTTATCATATGCTATTCATATCTTGTATGACCATTTACTCATGTCTTGGTGATTGGGTGCATGCTATTCATTCTTATCATTTTGTGCGCTCCACCAAGATGTATGTGACATGGAAGAGTGACCCATGATCCTAATCGATTGTGCATTTGCATTCAAACGCAAATCTTAAATAATGCACAAATTTAGGGGGAGCTCTTGCTTATCACATACTTCTCAAAGCGATTTATATTATTCATTGATTATATCCTTTGTCGAAGCTTTGATCTATATGTTGTCATCAATTACCAAAAGGGGAGATTGAAAGTGCAACTAATCCCGGGTGGTTTTGGTAATTAATAACAACATATATATCATTGAACTAATAGTTTCTTGAGAATCATTTCGAAAGTTCAGTGATATGGGTACGGCAAGGACTGAAGGGTGGACCCCTCAAAATGCTAAGGCAAGCATTGGCAAAAGCTCAAGACTCTATTTTTGGTTTAGTGATCCAAGATCACATTGAGTCTATAGGAAAGCCAATACTGTTAAAAGGGGATGAGGTTATGATAATGATCCGTTGCTCAAAGTGCTTAGTGATACATCTCCTAAACTATCAAGAACTCTCACTTCCATAATACACTCATAAGTAATCTCGGTCCCACCGATTTCCTAAACTCACCACACCGAGATGAACCACCTCAGCCATATAGCCAAACCCTAGAAATCTCGGATTTTCCGATTTCAACTCGGTCTCACCGAAACTTGAGTTGCCAAGCTTCAGAATACGTCATCAAATCGGTGTCACCGAGATGATGAAGTCGGTCCCACCGAGATTGGCAAGCTCATGTCGTTGGACTAATCGACTCACCGAGATTGTATTTTCGGTCCCACCGAAAATCCCAACGCTCACATGTTTTGAACTTTCGGTCTCACCGAGTTGTCAACTTCGGTCCGACCGAGATTGGTCAAATGTGTGTAACGGTTGGATTTTTGTGGAGGCTATAAATACCCTCCACCCCTCTTCATTCGTGGAGAGAGCCATCGAAAGAACTACCACCTCGAGAAGCCAGGCACCCTGCTCAGAGAAACCCGAACGCCTGTATTCCAGCCCGTAGATCAAGGCTAAGTCTTTCGATACAGCATCGCTTGACATAGAACAAATCAGCTCTTGTTACAAAGGATAATAATACAAGTGTCCGATGTTACGGAGGATCACATCATCACGGGCGACACTATGCCTACGATACTACACTTGCTCAAGGCTAGCAATGAACAACTCGTAGCAGCGAAAATCTTCTAGCAGTAGAACAACGATGAAGGTGGTGAACTCCACTCCGCGGGGACTTTGGCTGGGACACGATCTAGCTCGCACAAACGGAAACCACGGCAAGCAATCAATCAATCACTACATCACCTAAAATCTGGCATGACATGCCAGGTCAGTACATTGAATGTACTTGCAAGCTCACAACAACCAAAAGCATCAAGGCAAGACAACAACATAGCATTAACAAATTAATTAACAACTACTATGATGCAAAAGCAACTACTAAGCATATGAAACTACTACAAAACTGATAAACCACCATCTCAGATGTCAATAACCATCTCACGCTTGGTTAACCGACCAAGCAATATACCATCTCGATCACCTCGTGATCTATACCTCCACGTGATCACCGCGTGACCACATCACCAACTGAATGATCATCCTCAAGATCATCCCAACATCATCATCAATAGCCTGTCAAATCACAGCTCATCATATCAACATATTAGTCTTATAAAAGTCATTCCGTCATGTGAGTGTTGATCGAGCGGTGTGACCTAGTACGAACTTGTGCCCATGACCGAGGACGTGGCTATCGATAGATTAAACACACACACTCTGCCGAGGTAGCACACTATACCCACACCACGGAACCCATGTGAAAGTGCAACTAATCCCGGGTGGTTTTGGTAATTAATAACAACATATATATCATTGAACTAATAGTTTCTTGAGAATCATTTCGTAAAGTTCAAAGGATATGGGTATGGCAAGGACTGAAGGGTGGACCCTCAAAATGCTAAGGCAAGCATTGGCAAAAGCTCAAGACTCTATTTTTGGTTTAGTGATCCAAGATCACATTGAGTCTATAGGAAAGCCAATACTATTAAAAGGGGATGAGGTTATGATAATGATCCGTTGCTCAAAGTGCTTAGTGATACATCTCCTAAACTATCAACAACTCTCACTTCCATAATACACTCATAAGTAATCTCGGTCCCACCGATTTCCTAAACTCACCACACCGAGATGAACCACCTCACCATATAGCCAAACCCTAGAAATCTCGGATTTTCCGATTTCAACTCGGTCTCACCGAAACTTGAGTTGCAAGCTTCAGAACCTTCGTCATCAAATCGGTGTCACCGAGATGATGAAGTCGGTCCCACCGAGATTGGCAAGCTCATGTCGTTGGACTAATCGGACTCACCGAGATTGTATTTTCGTCCCATCGAAAATCCCAACGCTCACATGTTTTGAACTTTCGGTCTCACCGAGTTGTCAACTTCGGTCCGACCGAGATTGGTCAAATGTGTAACGGTTGGATTTTTGTGGAGGCTATAAATACCCTCCACCCCCTCTTCATTCGTGGAGAGAGCCATCAGAAAGAACTACCACTCCTACCTTACATTTCTGAGAAGAGAACTACCTACCCTTGTGTTGAGATCAAGTTGCTTCACTCCCACTATATGAAGCTTGATCTCTAGCCTTCCCAAGTTGCTTTCCACTCAATCCTTTCTTCCACCACAGCCAAATCAGTGAGGAGAGTTGAGTGTTGGGGAGATTATCATTTGAAGCACAAGAGCAAGGAGTTCATCATCACCAACACCATCTATTTCCTTTTGGAGGGTGGTGCCTCCTAGATTGGTTAGGTGTCGCTTGGGAGCCTCCGTCAAGATGTGGAGTAGAACCAAGAAGTTTGTAAGGGCAAGGAGATCACCTACTTCGTGAAGATCTACCCCGAGTAAGGCTAGCCCTCCGTGGGCGTAGGCCATGATGGCATAGACAAGGTTGCTTCTTCGTGGACCCTTCGTGGGTGGAGCCCTCCGTGGACTCTCGCAGCCGTTACCCTCCGTGGGTTGAAGTCTCCATCAACGTGGATTGACGATAGCACCACCTATCGGAACCACGAGAAAAATCTCCGTGTCTCCAAATTGCGTTTGCTCTTCTCCACCTCTCTTTACTACATGTGCAATTTACTTTCCGCTGCCTATACTCTAGAATTGCATGTGTAGGGTGATGCTTGACTTGATCATAACTGTGAATCTGCCAAAAACTTGTCTTTATCAAAAGGCTGAATTTTTATATTGTCAAGTAGTCTAATCACCCCCCCTCTAGACATACTTTCGATCCTACACCATGGCCTCGTACTCCCATTCGGGTGGACCAACGGCGTTCCGACAAAACCGATCTACTACCATGACACTCTCCTGGCCACTCCGACCAACTCCCCTTTGGTCTAAGTCATGGGTGGCCATGTTCCTACCAAAGGCATCAACGGCCACCATCGTCGCAAAATAAACGGTCCCAAATGGGGACAAGAGATCTCATACCAACTATGGGCACACAAGGTTATATTTGCTTACCGGGCAACGGTAACGCATGCCCATAACCTTCCCTCGTTCGAGGCAGCGGTGAGAGACATGACAACAGACTGCATTAGGGCCTTCCCATAAAAGGCAAATGTGGTTGCACTCGAAAAATCCCGGTTCGGTGGCACCCAACCAACTTAATGACGGAATTTATCCCCAACATATAATAGTGATAATGATACTCCGACATCATTTATCAACCTGTAATCCAAGTCAAAGCAATATCCCATAACTAATCCAAAGCATAATATCATCATGACAAACTACTCCGAAAATACCATAACACTACTATCATGATGGATCCAAGAACGATACTACTACTACTCCAATATCAAGAACTAGCTATCCCGCTAAGATCCACATGCAAGCATCATCTCCGAAAAATAATACTACAAAGCCACATACCAACTACCTTCCCAAAAATAATCATACCATCCACTAATAATCCAAAGGCAACATGTCATCCACATAAGCTGCAAAATATTAATCCTAGAACTCCAAGCAACATCATGGCAATAACAAGTTCAAAAACAACTCCGAGAAAATGCCATGAACAAAATCACAAGTAGCTAAGACAATATTTTAAACAAGTTCAAATATAAACCATGTCACTGCATTACAGTGATGCAAATGGAGGGTGTGCCTTGCCTGGGGTGGAAGAAATCACCGGGAGAAAGTGCGAGAAACTCGCGGAAAGAATCGCCGGAAAACATTCTCTCTTGGAGGGGGCTGAATAAGGGAAGGGGCAAAATGGTCATTTTCAAAATGTCAAAACATGGTGAAAATGATTCCATCGGAACGGGCTCGATGAAACGAAGAAGTGGGCTTTGGAATCACCTCGTTCGGAGTTGGGAGCAAAAAGATACATCGGTTTTTCTACCAGGGACTTTTCTATAAAAAAAATTTACATACGGGTCCTGGACAGTTATTTCACTGGTAAAAGAAAAAAACACTGTAGCTTTGGGCTGGCTTGGGCTGAAACCGCGGCTGCTGCTACTGCCCGCATGGGCCAAGCCCAACAGCATCGTGCAGGGTGACGTAGAAGACGTCTTTCACGGAGTACGCCTTCCCTTCGAGAAAGCGCCTCCAGGCGGAAACCGTTTCCACTTAAATCGTGGGCCCGCCGTGTGCTTTGCATCTCTCTCTCTGGCCAGAGGGGCCCACCTGCAGGGCGTGGGCGGCTTCCTCTTCAAGCTCTGCCTGCGCCCGGCCGAGGATAGGGGCTCACCCCCACGGGATTACCGGCGCTATGGGGCAGCTCCGACGATGCTTGGGATATGGATGGATTCAGCACTCAACGACGCATCCAAAGATCCCATCCACGGCTAGTGGGATGACTGAGGTGACGACGGGCTCGGCTCCGGCGGACAGGGGCTTCGTGTTAGGGAACGTAGTAATTTCAAAATAATTCCTACGCACACGCAAGATCATGGTGATGCATAGCAACGAGATGGAAGAGTGTCGTCCACGTACCCTCGTAGACCGTAAGCAGAAGTGTTATGACAACGCGGTTGATGCAGTCGTACGTCTTCACAATCGACCGATCCTAGTACCAAACGTATGGCACCTCCGCGATCTGTACACGTTCAACTCGGTGACGTCCCACGAACTCACGATCCAAAGAGAGCTGAGGGAGAGTTCCACAAGATGACAAATAAGGATGACGGTGTTGATGAAGCTACCGATGCAGGGCTTCGCCTAAGCACCGCTACAATATGACCGAGGTGGATTATGGTGGGGGGGGGCTCCACACACGGCTAAAGATCAATGATCAACTTGTGTGTCTATGGGGTGCCCCCCTCCCCCGTATATAAAGGAGTGGAGGAGGGGGAGGGGCCGGCCCTCCTAGGCGCACCCCAAGGGGAGTCCTACTCCCACCGGGAATAGGACTCCAACCCTTCCAAGAGTAGGAGTAGGAGAGAGGGAAGGAGAAGAGAAGGGGAAGGAAAGGGGGGCCCGCCCCCCTCCTTGTCCAATTCAGACTAGAGGGGGAGGGGGCACGGCCTACCCTGGCCGCCCTTCCTCTTCTCCACTAAGGCCCAATAGGCCCATTACACTCCCCCGGGGGTTTTGGTAACCCCCCGGTACTCCAGTATTTGTCCGAACTTGCCCGGAACCCTTCCGAAGTTCAAACATAGTCATCCAATATATCGATCTTTATGTCTCGACCATTTCGAGACTCCTCGTCATGTCTGTGATCATATCTGGGATCTGAACTACCTTCGGTACATCAAAACACATAAACTCATAATATCGATCATCATCGAACATTAAGCGTGCGGACCCTACTGGTTCGAGAACTATGTAGACATGACCGAGACACGTCTCCGGTCAATAACCAATAGCGGAGCCTGGATGCTCATATTGGCTCCTACATATTCTACGAAGATCTTTATCGGTCAAACCGCATAACAACATACGTTGTTCCCTTTGTCATCGCTATGTCACTTGCCCGAGATTCGATCGTCGGTATCTCAATACCTAGTTCAATCTCGCTACGCAAGTCTCTTTACTCGTTCCGTAATGCATCATCCCGCAACTAACTCATTAGTCACATTGCTTGCAAGGCTTATAGTGATGTGCATTACCGAGAGGGCCCAGAGATACCTCTCTGAAACACTGAGTGACAAATCCTAATCTCGATCTATGCCAACTTAACAAGTACCATTGGAGACACCTATAGAGCACCTTTATAATCACCCAGTTACGTTGTGACGTTTGGTAGCACACAAAGTGTTCCTCCGGTAATCGGGAGTTGCATAATCTCATAGTCATAGGAACATGTATAAGTCATGAAGAAAGCAATAGCAGTAAACTAAATCGATCAAGTGCTAAGCTAACGGAATGGGTCAAGTCAATCACATCATTCTCCTAATGATGTGATCTCGTTTATCAAATGACAACTCATGTCTATGGCCAGGAAACTTAACCATCTTTGATCAACGAGCTAGTTAAGTAGAGGCATACTAGTGACACTCTGTTTGTCTATGTATTCACACATGTATTATGTTTCCGGTTAATACAATTATAGCATGAATAATAAACATTTATCATGAAATAAGGGAATAAATAATAACTTTATTATTTCCTCTAGGGCATATTTCCTTCACTTCGGCCGTCGAAGAACTCCTGGCAAGAGGCTACCGGAGGAGCACGGGGAGCGCTGGAGCGACGTCTAGGTGGTGCAGGAGGCTACTGGTGGTGGTGGAAGTGAGGGAGGGGCTCGGTCTTGCTTGGATTTGAGCAGATGCCGTCGGCGGACACGGCGGCCATGGGGGTCGAGGAGAGGCTCCGGGAGAGATTCGAGGGGCTCAGCGGGGTGCTAGGAGTGATGGAGGACTAGTGGTGAGCTCGGTTGCCGGGGGGAGGGTCTATAAATAGGCGGGGGAGGAGGTGCCGCGCTGGCGTTGCCGCAGACACGTGGCTGTCGCCGCGGACGCGTGGGCGGACGAGCTTGCTTGCTAGAAGGCGATTGGAGGGAGCAGAGGGCAGGCTCACGGGACGGAGGAGGCCAAGAGGCACGAGGAGGAAACGACCGAGACGAAGACAGAGCCAACGGGGCACAGTGCACGCGTGGCCGTGCGTCGGCTAGCTCCGACGAGGAGGCTTCGGGAGGGGGCAGAGACGCGAGAGCGACGAGAGAGGAAGGTGGAGTCAGGTCAGCACACCCAGACGCGTGAAAACCATTGACGCAGAGCTGGCCGGCGCGTCCCAACGCCCAGAGCATGGCCAACACTGCCAGAGCGCGTGCATAGATGTGCAAACGACACGGTCACCACTCTGGCCGGCAAGAAGGGGACGCAAGAGGCAGGGAGACATTGTCCAGAGTGTTGTCTTTCCATCAGAAGGGTTGTGGGAGTTGATGGATCATCAAAAGAAGCCAAGGTGGGAAGTGTAGCATCGCTGCAAGTTTGCTGCATCAAACTTGGAGGGATACTGGTGATCAACAGAGAGCTGATTGGGATCAAAGAGTTTGTCTGGGGTGTTTATCTTAGGAAGGACTACGATCCTGGAGGTTTTGAGGGGATTTGGACCAAGATTTAATATAGTTGCTTTGCAACTGCCAAATCTGGTCAAAAACTAAATCAAGATGATGCACTCACTTGGAGTAGCCACTTGATCTCAATTTGGGTAGATCATGATTATTTGGACAGGTGATGATGCTGTAAAAAACTCATTGATACGTCTCCAACGTATCTATAATTTTTGATTGCTCCATGCTACTTTATCTACTGTTTTAGGCAATATTGGGCTTTATTATCCACTTTTATATTATTTTTGGAACTAACCTATTAACCGGAGGCCCAGCCCAGATTTGTTGTTTTATGCCTATTTCGTGTTTCGAGGAAAAGGAATATCGATTTAAGTCAAACGGAACGAAATCAACTGGAGAAGTTATTTTTGGAAGGAAAGCAACCCGAGACTTGGAGTCCACGCCAAGAAAGAAACAAGGAAGGCACAAGGTAGGGGCTCTCTCGGGCGCGCCCTCCACCCTCGTGGGGCCCTCGTGGCCCCCGACGATTTCTTCCTCCTATATATACCAATATACCCAAAACTTCGAGCATGTAAGATAGATCAAGTTCCGCCCGCAAGCCTCAGAGCCACCAAAACCAATTGGGACCCTGTTCCAAGACTCACGGAGGGGGATCCCATCATCGTGGCCATCTTCATCATCCCGGCGCTATCCATGACGAGGAGGGAGTAGTTCACCCCGGGCTGAGGGTATGTACCAAGAGCTATGTGTCTCTCTCTCTCTCTCTCTCTCTCTCTCGTGCTCCTCTATGGCACGATCTTGATGTATCCCGAGCTTAGCTATTGTAGTTGGATCTTATGATGTTTCTCCCCCTCTACTCTCTTGTGATGAATTGAGTTTCGCCTATGAAGTTATCTGATTGGATTGAGTCTTCTATGAGAACACTTGATGTATGTCTTGCCGTGATTATCTGTGGTGACAATTGGATATCATGTGCCATTTGATGTATGTTTTGGTGATCAACTTGCGGGTTTCGTGACATTGGGAACCTATGCATAGGGGTTGGCACACGTTCTTGACTCTCCGATAGAAACTTTGGGGCACTCTTTGAAGTACTTTGTGTTGGTTGGATGAATCTGAGATTGTGTGATGCATATCGTATAATCATGCCCACGGATACTTGAGGTGACAATGGAGTATCTAGGTGACATTAGGGTTTTGGTTGATTTGTGTCTTAAGGTGTTATTCTAATACGAACTCTTTTATAGATTGATCCGAAAGAATAACTTTGAGGTGGTTTCATACCCTACCATAATCTCTACGTTTGTTCTCCGCTATCATTGGCTTCGGAGTGACTCTTTGTTGCATGTTGAGGGCTTGTTATATGATCTATCTATGTTATTATTGTTTAGAGAACTTGCACTACTGAAAGTATGAACCCTAGGCCTTGTTTCCTATCATTGCAATACCATTTACGCTCACTTTTACCTTTAGTTACCTTGCTGTTTTTATATTTTCAGATTACAAAAACCTATATCTACTATCTATTTTGCACTTGTATCACCATCTCTTCGCCGAACTAGTGCACCTATACAATTTACCATTGTATTGGGTGTGTTGGGGACACAAGAGACTTTTTGTTATTTGGTTGCAAGGTTGTTTGAGAGAGACTGAGGGAGTCCTGGACTAGGGGGTGTCCGGACAGCCGGACTATCATCGTCCGCCGGACTCCAAGACTACGAAGATACAAGATTGAAGACTCCGTCCCGTGTCCGGATGGGACTTTCCTTGGCGTGGAAGGCAAGCTTGGCGATATGGATATGTAGATCTCCTACCATTGTAACCGACTCTGTGTAACCCTAGCCCTCTCCGGTGTCTATATAAACCAGAGGGCTTTAGTCCGTAGGACATAACCTCCATGATAGCAATCATGCCATAGGCTAGCTTCTAGGGTTTAGCCTCCTTGATCTCGTGGTAGATCCATCCTTGTAATACACATCATCAATATTAATCAAGCAGGACGTAGGGTTTTACCTCCATCAAGAGGGCCCAAACCTGGGTAAAACATCGTGTCCCTTATCTCCTGTTACCATCCGCCTAGACGCACAGTTCGGGACCCCCTACCCGAGATCCGCCGGTTTTGACACCGACATTGGTGCTTTCATTGAGAGTTCCTCTCTGTCGTCACTGATAGGCTCGATGGCTTCTTCAACCAACAACGCCGTCTGTGGTGAGACTTTTCTCCCCGGACAGATCTTCAGATTCGGCGGCTTCGCGATCGCGGGCCAACTCACTTGGCCATCCGAGCAGATCGAAGCTACGCCCGCCATCGTGTCGTTCGAAGCCTAAACTTCACGGCCGACATCCGGGACTTGATCTTCGACGGACTCGAGCCACAGCCGAGCGTGCTGCGGTTGTCACGATGGGCATGATTTAGCTCGCCACGGACAAAGGCCTTGGTGGTCGACACGAATCCGCCCGACCTTCGGTCCGGAGCCGACGCTTAGATCGGGACGGTGGCTGGACACCGCCGGGTTGCACCTTCCACGGCGATGGAGCCAACACTATTCTTGTCCCTTGTAAAGCTCGTGACTCGAGGTGCCGGACTCGCCGACCAACCTCTCATACCGCCAATCGAATCCGATTGGGCGCCGATCATGGAGTTCACCGCGGTGGACATCTTTCAGCACTCGCCTTTTGGCGACATCCTAAATTCACTAAAGCATCACTCGCTATCCGGAGAGACCTGGCCGGACTATGGCCAGGAAGGTTGGGATGCGGACGACGAAGAAATTCAGAGCCCACCCACCACCCACTTTGTAGCAACTGTCGACGATCTAACCGACATGCTAGACTACGACTCAAGACATCGACGGTATGGACGACGATGCCGAGATTTAACAGAACCAGCGCCACAGTGGCATCGAAGACCACTCGTCACATGACGATATATGGTGGATACCCCAAAAGGAAGCGACGACGAGGAACAACGGGGTGCGGCTAAGGATAATCCCGCCGATAAACAACCAAAGCGGCGACACAAACGCCGCCCTAAGCCCCGCCACGACAAAGACAGCAACCCTAATGACCCAGCGTTAGAGCAGGCAAACCAAAGGATTATTTAACATGCAACCAAGCAGCCGTCCGAACAGGCGCTAACCAGATAATCAATCCAATCCCGCGAAACCAACAGTCCGGACGACCTCACGCCGGACATACCATCAAGCATAAAACCTTCACGGAAGACTCTGCCGCCACCGCAAGAAGCTTGAAGAAGGAAAACGAAGCTCAAAACAGCGGAAGACATACTCAAAATGAGGTGGAGCAAAGTACCTGCATCACAGACAAATGTGGCAATGACCACCAATCAAAGAGCTATCCGGTTAAGTTGCTGCAGAATTTGACGAGGAAGCCATAGAGCCCTCACAACAAAAACAAAGAGGCCGCCTGGCGGATAGACGCACCAGATGCCGTGCCAAAATCTACAAGCGGCGCAAGACATAAGCCGACTAATGACCCTAGGAAAATAGATGGCCCAGCCAGTCCATTTACGGCCAAAAAGAGGGCCCCAGGAGGCAGACAACACGCCAAGTGTTCAAGACAACGGCACACCCAATACAGGGCGCCAGACACCCACTATGTTTCACTAATGAGGTGCCGGATCATGAATTCTCAAAGCAGGGTTTAAACCCATAAACATAGAGGCTTACGACGAACAATGCACTCGGAGTCTGGATAGAGGATTATATACTACACATACACATGGCTAGAGGAGATGATCTCCACGCCATAAAATATTTACCCTCAAGCCCAAAGGGCCAGCCCGTCATTGGCTCAAAAGCCCCCGTAAAACATCTTTCTGGAAGTTGGGAAGAGCTTGAGGACGCATTTAGAGCAAATTTTCAAGGGACTTATGTCCATCCTCTGGATGCAGATGATCTAGGTCATATAACTCAACAGCCCCGGAGAGTCAGCGCGCAAATTCTAGAACAGGTTCCTTACTAAAAAGAACCAAATAGTCGACTATCCGGACGCCGAAGCCTTAGCAGCTTTTAAACACAACGTCCGAGCCGAATGGCTTGCCAGACACCTCAGCCAAGAGAAGCCAAGGACGATGTCCGCGCTAACAAGCCTCATGACCCGCTATGCTGGGAGGACAGCTGGCTAGCAAGATGCAAAGACCAAGCGACCCGAGTACATCCAAAGTAGAGATGGAACGGAAAATCACGGCGCAAAAAGGATCAGCGCCGAATAAAGAAAAAGCCCAAAGAATACGGCGTCAACGCCAGATTCAAAAGCTCGCGCCAAACAACAAAACACTACCGTTAAGGATAACAGTGATGAGCTATCCAACTTACACAAAATTTTGGGTCGGATATGTCAAATCCACAAGACTTCTAAGGCCCGCAAACCACACCCACCGAGATTGTTCAGTTTTCAAACAAGACGGCCGACTAAATGTCGAACACAAGGGCTCGACGATCAAGCGAGGATGATGATAAACCCCACAAGCAGAAAGCACCGAAAACAAAAGACTTTCCCACAAGAAGTCAAAGCAAAGAACTCATTTCATGTGATAACACGGAAAAACAATGTGGCACCCGCTAAGACGGGTCTCAAGACGGTCCACCCCAAGGCACCTCGAGATTGGATGTCAAAACCAATCACTTTCGACCGCCTCGACTACTCCGTATATTCGAATGCAGGATGGACTGCTCTGATATTGGATCCCATAATCGACGGACTACAATTTACACAAGTCCTGATGGACGGAGGCAGTGATTTAAACCTGCTATATCCAAGCACAATCCGCAAATTGGGGATAGACCTTACAAAAATTCGATATAGCCGCACTTCCTTTAAAGGAGTGACGCCAGGCCCTTACGCCAAGTGCACAGGCTCCTTATTACTAGAAGTTGTGTTCGGGTCACCGAACAACTTCCGACGCGAAAAGCTCATCTTTCATGTCGCCCCATTCAAAAGTGGCTATCAAGCACTATTGGGGCGTGAAGCCTTTGTCCGCTTCAACGCCATACCACATTACGCGTCTCTTACACTTAAAATGTCCGGTCCACGTGGCATCATTTCATTGCGAGGGTCATAAAGACCGGACACGGCTAGACGAAGTCCGCACAAATAAGCTAGGGCTTTAGCCGCACGCCCCTTCACAAGGGGCTGAGCGATAAGCAACAACGAGCTAATATAGACTCCGCCTACTTATTAATATTTTTCATATACCTTTTTTTTTTCTTCTTTCGCACGATTTTCTTACAAACTAAGTTTCTCTCTTTTTACAGATGAACAACGTGCATACCCGTCCAGGATAACGGCACAACGGAGACACAGGCGCAGACGTGCAGTAGGGACCCGTGACAAGGATTCTTTTCAGATTAAGACCCGCGTAAACCTTTTTTATGTCTCTTGTTGCTATAATCCTCGCTTCTCATTATAACCAGAGTGGAGCTCGACGCTTTGGCATCGGGCCGTCGTAAGACCTTGCCTGCACTGACACTAGGGGCTTAGGCATTATTCTCGCCCACTATTATAAAGACCGAACACCTTAGGGAGTGTTCGCGCCTCGAAGTTAGGCATTATATACATCGATCCGAATCATGTCTTTGGTCAAATGTTGGGTTTGCTCGGCCTCGTGTTTTGCTGCCTTACGCTCAGATCATCGCTAACGCGGCACTGTGGAGAACTATCGCGACAGTGCCCAGCCGACCGGGCGAGCACCTCAAGAGAGAAAGCCAAAACCGACCGTCATGATACAAATGAGAGACTCGGTCAACCACTCGACGACCACGGAATGTTTAGAATTCCTACGCTTTGACGAAGGGCCGTTTCGGTCAGCACATACACACCCCGAATTTGGAGAGCGCGGTGCCCCCAGGGGCTATATCGTAGCCCCACCCTCGAACTCCAATGGCTAAGTGAAAGTGATAAAGCATCATAGTCCGGATTGCCTCGTTTGCTATGCTACCACCTCCTCAACAGGACCGAGACGCCGGATTAAATGTGAAAATGCGCTTATTTTATATAACACCCCAAGACCTTGCGCGTGGGGGCTAAAGCCGAAGACTGCCATCTTTCATGTTATACACATGTATACATCAACGGCTGCATAGGAGATATTTCAATACTTGGAACGCACAAGTATAAAAAGCGATTACATCATAACCATTGTTTTACAAACGTTCATTTGAATGTGACATTTTTCGAGCACTGCGACTCTATTACACGAGCACCATGCATAACTTCACCAAAATAGTGCTCGGCTGGTAACCGCTTTCGTCTCAACCTCGGGTTGCTACAGCAGCGCATCCATCTCGCCCAATGTGTCTTCACACGGGCAAGGGCCATCCGCGCACCCTCTATGCAGGCCGACCGCTTCATCTCCTTGATATACGGCACCGCCCCAAGAAATTGCTGCAATAAGCCAAAATAGCTCGTCGCCTTGGGCCTCTCTGGCCAGACATGAGCCACGATATCCGTCATGGCAAGTCCGGACAGTCTGTTCAGCTCAGCCCATTCGGCCAACCGATCAGTCAGCGGAAGTGAACGATCCGGACTATGGAATTGAGACCAAAACAGCTCTTCCGCCTTTGTGATCCTTCCGACCGGAGTAATAACCAAGATCCGCCAGACTTGCCGCTAAGTCCATATATGGATCCTCCGACCCCACAACCGCCAAGCTGAGCATACTTTGAATCAGAACCTCGCGACGAAGCGTAAAAGGCTTGCCACCACAATGTCTCCGCCTGGCGAGCTCCTCCTTCATAGCCCGCATGACAGATCGGGCATCCTTGGCTTCGCGGTGGCCTTCACCAGGTCTTCGCCCGATAGGCGCCTTTTCAAGAGCCTCATTGCGGTCGGTAGCATCCTTCAATTTAGCGGCCAATTCGCCACCTCTTCCCTGCGGCAAGCAGTGCAGCCCTTTCGCTTTAACTCCTCGGCCGCCCTCGAGGCAACCGCGCTGCTTCTTCCGCCTGCTCCTTGGCTTGAGCAAGTTTCGCCAAGGTTTCCACAAAGAAGCAGCACCATCTGCGTCAAGCATAAACATTGTAAGAGGTGAGCTTTAGCTCCCTTAATAGGTGATCGCGGAGAATCAATTTACCTTGCGACTCGTCAAGTCGCTTGTCGATTAGCGCGATGTCCGTGATCCGCTACATCAAGTCCGCATTAATTCGGCACCCATCATCCGCTAGCCCTCGACTATCCGCCACCGCATAGGACAAAGCGACACTCAAACACCTACGATTTTGATCCTCGCAGACTCGTCGATTTCGACAACCTACCGAGTCTCAGGGCTACTATCTATACAGGCGACTTTCATGTGCAAACTGTCAAAAGGCGCTGCGTTTTACGACCTCAAACCCCGCCAAAGAACTCTCGACGGCATTGTGCAATCCGCTTTCCACGGACGAAATCCTTCCGATCACCATGCTCATCAACGCACGGCGATCTTCTGAGACGGACGCCCTCTCAAGCAGATCCTTCAGCTCCCCCGGCCGAACACTAGTCGGCGCCGAACTCTTCGGCTCTGCCGGGCTCGGGGATGCCCTCCGGGACGACACCTCAGGCTCGTCCGCCCTATGCGATGGCGCAGTAGACGGAGGCGTTTCGCTCTCCATCATCTCCGGACGAAGATCCCCCGAAGACGAGCTCATCTGAGAAGGTTGCAAATCCGAACTACAAGGTAAAAATTTCGGTTATCCTCAGAAGCACAAATAGGGATGTTTTTCATTAATGAATTCCCCTTTTCCTACTCACGGCTCGCTAGAGGGCTGATTCTTTACAGAAGATCAGGCGGGTGGGGCCTCCCGGATGCAGGACCTCCAAATAAGATTTCTACCCCGCTTAGAGGCTTTGGCCTCCGGTCTTTGGAGGCGGTCCTCTTCTCCCCCTGGAGGGAGGGATTCTCAATCCCCCCCTCTTCAAGCGCCCCCTTGGGTGGGGCTGTAGCTCCTTTGTTCTCCCCCTCGCCTTCTTCTGAAGGCGCAACCTCCAACATTCTCGACCAAGACGGGCTCCGTGCGGTCTCTCGGGTGGGCCGACACCTTATTAGCTTTGCTTTGCTAATCCACTCTGTTGGAGGATATCTCGTTAAAAGCAAATTATGAAAAGCAAACAAATGGTACGTCCGAACACGGAGCTACTTACTTGGGTATCCGGGCAATTGCATCTTAGGCCGGCATCCTCGATCAATTCCGGACACGCCACTTGTGGTCCGAAGAACAATTTGTACATCTCCACGGGTGTCGTACCCATGAAGTGTTGGAGAATCCGTGGTCCCTCCGGGTTGAACTCCCATAGCCGGAGGGGACGGCGTTTGCAGGGCAGGAGACGCCTAATTAGCATCACCTGCATCACCACGAGCAGGTCGATCTCCTTCGCTTGGAGGTCTTGAATCCGGCCCTGCAATAGGGGCATGTCTTTTGACGGCCCCCAATTGAACCCTCGGTTGACCCACGACATCAACCGTTGTGGAGGTCCCGAGCGGAACGGAGGCGGCGGCTTCTGCCTGCTGCCCCTCGGAGCGGTGATATAGAATGTCATGGGAAACGAACACCTATGGGGCAGGGCCCCTTTCGGTCCGGCAAGGGAGCGGAGAGCGCATGAAGAGCAGATCGAGGCGAAGCACGCGAGGATTTTACCCAACTCGAGCTCTCCCGAGAGATAAAACTCCTACCGCTGCTTTGTGTTTCTATTCGTTCTTGCTCGAGAGCGTGGGTGTGTTGTAGTTTCGATGAGTCGAACCCTTCTACGCGCGCATGGGCCTCCTTTTTATAGGTTAAAGGGTCACCGGCAGTGGCAACGCAGAGAGGGGTAAAAAGTAAAAAGAGGGGTTGGTACAACCGCTATCAACAAAGGCCCCTACCTAACTCGACGGCGGGGACAAGGGCATTTAATGCCCGTCCGGCCGCCCGAACAAAGGCAAGAAACGACCTTTAGGGCGCCACCGATCGCCACGATGGCCTTCTAGTCATCTTCACTTGCCACCTCGCACCTCTTGGCTGCACACAGCTACCCGCCACGCGCACCAGAGCGATCCCGCGGCGACACGCCGCCGGATGCGCCGGAGCGCATGCAGAGTGGTGGTAGCCGCGCGCAAGCGCCGCCGATGTCGCTGTCTTTGTCGCACCCGCAAGCTTGTCGCTCGTCGGGCCTTGCCGGACGCTGATGCGCCGCGGCAAGTCTCTTAAAATGCCTTGTTGGCCTTCCCGCAAGCTCCTCTTGCCGGGTCTTGTCTTTCCCGCAAGCTCCTCTTGTCGGGCCTTGTCTTCACAGTTAAACACTTTGTTCTTGAATGGCAGTAATAGGAATAGCGGCGATCTTGGCGACGCCCGGCAAGCCTTGCCGCTGGCGCATCGCGATCGCCGTGCACGAAGTTCGGGATACTAAGGTACCCCTACTTTAGTACACCGACAGAGCCCCGGCTGGGCCATACACGGTGCCGAAGCGCTGTTGGGCCAGCCCAAAACAGGCACGGCACGCGCGGCCTGGGTCCAAGCCAAATCTAACTCAGATCCGCGCGCCCTCCAGAACGGCATGCGCCAAACGCGCGTCGTGGGGAGATATCGGGCAATTCTTTAATCAGGAAAGGCGAACGCTCGCCTCCCTGTTTATAAGCAGAGGAAACAGGTCGTTCCCCACCTTCGCCACTTGCGTTTCTTCCTCCGAAGCTCCGCCGCTCCCTCCGCTTCCTAAGCCGAAGAGAGCAGCGCCCGCCGCCGCCGCCGCGTCGCCCTCAACACTTCTTCTCGCCGCTTCCGCCATGGCTCAAGACCGCAAGAGCATGAAGTCGGCCGAGGCGCGGCTTAAGGCGCCGCGAAGGAGCGAGTGCTTTTCCCGAGCTCACCCGGCGGCTGCGGAGGAGTTTTACCTCTTCGGTCGACGGAGACACGGATCCGCGACGCCGGTGCTCTCCCAAGCTTTACTTCAAGCGGTGCCCAAAAGGGTACCATTTCTTTCCGGTGTTCTTCTATTGCGGGCTTTGCCCACTTTTTTCTCGATTTCTTCGTGATATTATGAATACCTACGGTTTCATCTTCTTGATTTCACCCCAATGCCGTTCGACAATGGCGGTTTCGACACCTCTGCGAGAACTTCGCTGGCATCCACCCAAATGTTGCTTTTTTCGCCACTATTTCATCCCCGAGCCGAGAAAGGAGAGCCCTTAGTGGCGGGTCGCCTGGATCTCACGAGTCGGCATGAAGGAGGTGTATCTCGAGGGGAGCTCCGCAGCAAGTGGGACGAGTGGAGGGCGGTGGTGTTGATTGTTGACGCCAACCTGCAGCCATTCACCAACTTGCGCTGCAACCGGTAGGCGCTTGGGCGGCGATCGAGCGCTCTGTCGCCGGACGATGCCAAGCTGAAGATCGCCACCACCCAAATCCTGCGGCTCAGGCTTGCCGGGCTCACAGCAGGGGCCGTTGGCGCGTGCTTTCTTCGTCGCCGTATTGCCCCTCTGCAGAAGAGGGGGAGGCCCGCTTGGCTGTTTGGCGGCCCGGCGGATATCATGAGGCTGCGTCCAGGCCTCAACTTCAACTTCACGGTCCTGGAGCTTGACGGGATGCTCAAGGAGCTGTTCAAGCATGACGCCAACCATCCAGAGTGGTTCAGGCTGCCGCAGGGCGTCACCCCACTGTGCAACAACTCCCGGCGTGATCGCATCTGTGCAATGATGCCGGAGTGCGACTCGCACGGGATAAACCCAACTTGGATGGAGCCCGCCGACGACGTCGTGCGGCAATTCTTCGATGGCTTGGCGGAGGTAGCAGTCCGCGCCGACGAGCAGAGGCTCCTCACCCGCGACACCACCGACGATGAGATGCGATACATCGCCACCAGGGCCGAAGAGGCGGCGGTAGCCGCCGCAGCGGGCGAGTTTGGCTTCACGTTGGAGGAGCCAGAGGCGGTCGAGGCGGCAAGCCTTGCCGACCGGGAGGACCTTGCCGAAGGGGTCGTTGGCGAGGGGGAGCCCGAAGCCGAAGCGAGCGAGCCCGCCGAGGGCCCGAGCGGCCAACCGTCTTCGAGCAGCTTGCCGCAGGCGGAGCCCCCAGCGCAGCCCCAATTTCAGCCAAGAAGGTGCCTCCATCGAACTGGAGATATAGCAGGGTGGCAGGCAGGCCAACATCCGCAGCGCCGTGGGACACGCTCCACCGCGACAAGTATCGTTGCCGCGGGAGCATCTCAGCCGCGCCTGCAATCGAGGCGGATCTTCCGCCGCCACGCTCGATCTCGCCGCAGCTCCCGGTAAACGTGGAAGGGAGCCTACTCCTCCGCCTCACCGCACAGAAAGGGTACCAGACTTCGACCTCTCTGCGCTGAGCTCCGACGAGGAGGAAGAAGAGGAGGAGGAGTAAGGCTCTCTCCTCGCTGTACTTGCATTTCTTCAATCTTTGTTGTTTCTTGTCTTGCATCTGATCTGCCTCCCTCTGAATCCTTGTTCTATTTCAGGACTCTGGCCGAGAGAGCGGCGAAGAGGGTCAAGGTCCCCGTGGTTGTCATCGAGGACGATCCTGCTGTGATGGCAGAGGATACGTCCGAGACTACCTTGACGGACCCGGCTCCATCTCCTCGAAGCAGCCCCCAGCACAGCCCCCAGCGTAAGTGTTTGGTTCACTTCTTGTTGTGGGGCGCGCATGGGTGCTTTTTCTTTTGCTGACATCTTGATTGTTGATTTATTTGTGTAGGAGCAGAACAGGCCCATCAGAGACAGCGAAACCGCCTCGAGGTGCTGTTCGCTTCGACTACACCGCCAAGGGGCGACACCCGACAAGGAGCGCCCCGACAAGGAGAGGTCCCGGCAAGGACGGAACAGTGAGCCTTCGGTGGAGGAGCCCATGGTCACAGAGCCCAAAGACAGTAACCCTTCTTGTCGTAAATCTTCCCTTGGGTTCTTTCTTCCGATCTTTTTGGATCTTTGCTTGACTTTTCCTTCCTCTTCTGTCCTCAGATCCCCCTCACGCATCCGGCGGAGACCGAGGCCGCGGTGAGGAAGACGACGCGCAACATCAAGACGCCGCCCGACGAGGGAGAGGAGAGGCGCCGATGAACCCGCCGACGAAGAAGCCGCCAAGGCTCGGGCGCAGAGGCGGGCGAGGGGTCCGCAATCGTGACCGACGACCCGGGTGCAGGAGCGCAAGGCGCTACATCGACCGCCGACCCTCCGCCGCTGATGCAAAGGCGGGCCCGAGGAGCCCCACCAGCGCTTACTTGAAGGCCGGGCGAGGAGTCACATCAAGCTTCCTCGGGCGCCGAGCCTGTGGCGCCGTCGAAGGAGAGGAGTTTGACGGGGAAGTACTCGCCTCTGCTGGGCTGGCAGTGGTTGATGCGCCAACCAGCAGCAGCGGCGAGTCCGAGGAGGAGCAGTTGCTCCAAAAGTTGGTTTCACTCTACCGCGCCCGGCAAGCGAAGCTTGAGTCCTGGGAAGCACTTGTCGCGCGGGCGGGAGTTGACATAGAGAAGCATGCGGAGGAGATCAAGAGCCGCAACCAGGAGGCCCTCCGATCCATTGCCAAGGAGAGAGCACAACTTGTGGAGGCGAAGAAGGCGTTCATCCTAGAAAAGGCTGAAGCCGAGGAGCAGCAAAGGCTCGCTGCCGAGGAGCTGTCCAGGCGGGAAGGCGAACTGACGCAGAAAAAGGTTAACCTGGACAGCCACGAGGAGGAGCTCGCCGCACGGGAGCAATCACTGGGCGGGGCGCTCAAGGAAGCAAAGGATCTTGCCGCAGCTGCCGAGGCCGCCAAGAAGGAATTGGAAATGAAGGTGGCGCACCGAAGTCGACATGAAAAGGAAGGATGAGGAGCTTGCCGCACTCCAGCGCGAACGCGAGAAGGATGCCCTCGCTCATGGCGATCTGCAAGTTCAGCTCGCCAATAAGGTCAGGGAACTGAACGCCGCCAAGGACTCAAGCGCTGATCTGGAGCTGAAGCTGGCCACCTTGACGGAGACGCTGAATGGTGCCAAGAGGCGGGAAGATGAATTGAAGAAAGAGATCAAGGGCAATGAGGAGCTGCTGACGAGGGCCGCTGAGACTCAAAACACCTTCAAGGCCACGGTGGAGCTCTGGACGGAGGGCCTCGTCAACATCGCTGCAACCATCGACGAGGAGCTGGCGGAGCTGGACTTGGCGGGCTTGGTACTCCGAGCGAAAACCTCCAGCCCAGCGCCAAGCTTACTCTTTTCTTCAAGGGTGTGGTGACGGCCCTCCAGCAACTCCGGGAGAGGATCCCAAAGAAGCTGGCGGATGAGTCACGCGCAATCTGCGCCAAGGTCTTGGAGAAGGTGTTGGTGAAGATACTCTTCCGCAATCCGGCCTCGACCTCACCGCGTCCTCAAGAAGCTGCCGACGGGCGCTGATCTCAAGAGCTCAAAGCCATTGTCGCACCTATTGTGGACAAGGTGAATGAGGTCGAGGGTTGACGCGCAGCGTGGATTAGGCCACCTTCTTCTCCCTTCCTTGTCGCTGTTATTTAAGCCATGAGAACAATTTAGTCAAGGCCGCAACAAGTTACTCGTAATATAACTTTATTCTGGGCAATGCTTGCTACGCTATCTCCTTTACTTGATTCCTTTCTTTGTATGTTTTTACCCTATGCTTTTAGGGAACTTGCCGGCGCGGGCACGCTTGCCGCAAGTGCTGAAAAGGAACATCAAGACTTCTTTGGCGGTGCCGCTCGCAAGAAACCTTGTCAAGAACTAGTTGCAGCACACTTAAGTTGTTGAGCGGACTCGAAACAAAGTAAGGGCGCAACTAGCTACAAGGAGGTTCCTCCGTGCACAGGTTTTCCATACAAAGCACGGTCGTTTAAGGAAGATAACTTGAAATTTAAAAAAAACTGATCATGCTCTAACTTTGGCAACTTAGCTTTTTTGTCGTCTGTGTCCCGGCAAGGCTACACTTCTTTGAACGACGCCCGGGCCACACCTTTATCCTCTCCTTCCCCCCCGTGAACTTGTGGGCGAAGGAACCGGAAAGCCATCTTCGGTCTCAAGGCGGACAGCACCAGGCCTAGTGACTCGTTTCACCCGATAAGGGCCTTCCCATTTCGGCGTCAACTTGTTAGAATTCTTGGCGGATTGAACGCGCCGAAGAACAAGGTCGCCTTCCTCGAAGCTTCTGGCATTAACTTTGCGGCTATGGTAGCGGCGCAAAGCCTGCTGGTAGCGAGCAGCTCGTCAAACAACTGAAGACGATCTTCCTCGAGGAGCAGCGTCATCTTGCCGCAGCTGCTCTTGCTCAAGCTCATCATAAGCGAAGCGCCGAGGCGATCCGTGATACGAAGTTCCGTGGGGAGAACTGCCTCGCTCCGTAGACTAGAGCAAAGGTGTCCGCCGGTGGCTCGATTTGGCCGCCCCGATCGACTAAAGAACCACCGCAGCCTCGATCCAGCTTTCTTCCGCGACTTGCGCAGCTCGCCGAAAGTTCTGGTCTTGAGCCCGCGCAGCACTTCAGCGTTGCCCTCTCCGCTTGACCGCTGCTTCTTGGGTGAGCAATGAATAAAGCAGATCTTGACGCCAAGATCTTGGACGATCGCGTGAAGGTGCGGCTCGTGAATTGTGTGCCATTGTCGGTGATGATCCTGTTAGGGACTCAAACGGCAAACAATTGACCAAGAACTTGATCGCCGATCGTGCTGTCACCTTCCTCATCGCTTCCACTTCGTGCCACTTTGTGAACTTGTCGATTGCAACGCATAAGTACTCAAAGCCCCGATAGCTCGGGAAAGGGGCCGAGGATGTCGAGCCCCTGCACCAAAAATGGCCAGGATAAAGGGATTGTCCGGAGAGCTTGAGCTGGTTGATGTATTTGCTTGGAGTGGAACTCGCACGCTTCACACTTGGTTACTTGTGCAACAGATCTGAAGGGCCGTCGGCAGAACAAACCTTGCCTTTAAGGCTTTGCGGCAAGTGCTTTTGCGCCAATGTGGTGACCACATATGCCTCCATGTATCTCCGCCAACAGCTCTCGCCCTTCTTCCCGGAAATGCATTTCAATTTCACTCCGTTGAATCTTCTTCACACAAGATGTCATCGACAAACTGGTACATACTTGATTGCCGGGCTACTCTCTCCGCTTCTTCTTGTTCTTCGGAAGTTCTCTGTTCAAGGAAATGAACGATCTGTTGTGCCCATGCCGAGCTTGTGGCTCAACGACATGGACTAAAGGCGCAAATGTCTGCCAAGGAACATCCGCTTCCACGGCAAGAATCGTGATTCAGCCGAGCGTGATGCTCCCGCAAGCGTGTCGGGACACAACTTGTCGAGCGCGTCGCTTCAACGAAACAAACCCTAGGGCTTGTCGGAGCAGCGCGCCTCAAAGACTCTTTGTGTTGATCTTGGGGACCTTCTTGACGGCGGCCGGGGAGCTCTGCGGAAAGTAGTCGCCAAGAACCAACTTCCTCTTCTTGCTCGGTCCAGCTTGATGGTGTTACGATGGTTGAGTCAGCTTGAGCACAAAAATTCCTGGTTCCACGGGTAGCTTGAGTGCGGCGCACTTTGACAGGCCGTCTGCAACGTCGTTCTGAGCTCTTGGAACGTGTTCCATCTGCAGGCCGTCAAAATGTTCTTCTAGCTTCCTCACTTCATCAATGTAGGCTTCCATCAACGGACTTTGATAATCTTTGTTCACTTGACGGACGACAAGCTGCGAGTCACCCCTGACAATAAGCTTCTTGATCCCAAGGTCCGCGGCGATCCTGAGCCGGCGAGCAAGCCTTCATACTCTGCAGTATTATTTGTTGCTTGCTCCTTGGGGAAGTGCATCTCGACCACGTACTTGAGGTGCTCTCCGGTGGGTGCGACGAGTAGTACGCCCGCACCGGCGCCTTGCAGCGAGAAGGCACCATCAAAGTACATGATCCATTCTTTGCTCGCTTCCTTGACGGGGATGCTCGTCTCTGGAGTTTCTTCATCAGGTGTTGGAGTCCACTCTGCTATGAATTCTGCCAATGCTCGGCTCTGGATAGTTGAGGTACTCTAAAACTTGAGGCCAAAGCTTGACAATTCCAGTGCCCACTCGACAATCCTGCCTGTTGCTTCTAGATTTTGCAGTGTCCTCTTCAACGGAAAGCGAGTGACAACTGTGATCTCATGTGCTTGAAAGTAATGGCGCAGCTTCCTCGAGGCCATGAGAAGGCCGAAAAGCAACTTCTGCACTCCAGAGTACCGTGATCTAGCCCCCTGCAGAAGGGAACTGACAAAATACACTGGGCGCTGCACCATCTTATTTTGTTTCTCTTCCTGTGGTTGCACAGATTCATCCTTGTCGGGACCAGAGCTTGTCGGGGAAGCCCCCTGCTTGTCGCTGGACTCGCTTGCCGTGGTCGCTGGCTCATCATCCGCCTCCCTCTCCGCTACTAACGCAGCACTAACCACTTGATTGGTTGCCGCTAGATATAGCAGCAACTTCTCTTGTGGCTTAGGTGCGACAAGTATTGGAGTGGAGGATAGGTATCTCTTCAAGTCCTGCAGCGCAGCCTCCGCTTCCGGAGTCCATTTCATTGGACCTGCCTTTTTCAAAATTTTGAAAAATGGCAGGGCGCGTTCAGCAGACTTAGAGATGAATCTACTGAGAGCAGCAACACAGCCGGCAAGCCTTCGCACATCCTTGACGCGCTTTGGTGCTTCGATCTGCTCAATGGCCTTGATCTTGTCAGGATTGGCTTCAATCCCCCTCTGGGACACAAAGAACCCGAGAAGCTTGCCGGAAGGAACTCCAAACACGCACTTCTCGGGGTTCAACTTGAGATTGATCTTGCGCAGATTTGCAAAAGTCTCGTCCAAATCTTGGATCAGAGTTTCTTTGTCCTTGCTCTTGACCACTATGTCATCCATGTAAGCTTCTACATTTTTGTGCAGCTGTGGCTCAAAAGCATGACTGACTACTCTTGCAAATGTCGAACCAGCATTCTTTAGTCCGAAAGGCATCCGTACAAAGCAGTACGTGCCACATGGAGTAATGAATGCGGTTTTTTCTTCATTCTCTTCTGCCATGAAGATCTGATGATATCCTGAGTATGCATCAAGAAATGAAAGTAGATCACATCCTGCTGTGGATTCGACAATCTGGTCAATGTGCGGCAAGGGAAATGGATCCTTGGGACAAGCTTTATTAACATCAGTGAAGTCAATACAAAGCCTCCACTTCCCGCTTGCTTCGCGCACGACTCTTTGGATTGGCTAACCACGTTGGATGGAGTACTCCTCGGACCAGGCCTGCTTTGCTTCCAATTTCTTGATCTCTTGAGAATGAACTCTTGACGTTCCACCGCTTGCTTCGACTCTCGCTTGACGGGCGCGTGAGGGGCAGACGGCAAGGTGGTGCTCAATTACTCACGGGAACACCGGGATGTCGGATGGTTGCCATGCAAACACATCGACATTCGCCCGCAGAAAGCAATGGCGCTTTCCTATTTAGGGTCAAGCGTGGGCGATGGTGAAGGTACCACCGTGCCGTCCTCCTTGGCGCCACTTTCTTGGTCTCTGGTGAAGCTGTCTTTGCCTTCTTGCACTTGCGGTGGAGCTCGATGGTGCGTCCTCGATGGTAGCGCAGCACTCGAAGAGGTGCGCTTGCGGAGTGGGCATCGAGCTACCCTTACGGACTTGGTCTTCTTCTTCCCCGGAGCTTGGTGGCAAGTGGTTTTGCGTTCTGCTGCGGCTGCCGCTTCCGGTAGATCTTGTCGGTGCAGATAAGTGCATCTTTCTTGTTGCCGGGACGAAATAACACTTATCGGACCAGGCATCTTGAGCACGTTATAGGCGTAGTGAGAGGCTGCCATGAACTTGGCGAGCGCTCGACAGCCAAGTATCCCATTGTATGGCAATGGGAAATCAGCGACGTCAAAGGTGACCTTCTCATCACGAAGTTCAGCTCGGCGCCAAACGTCATTGGCAGTGTAATCTTCCCTTCGCTTGCTCCTTCCGGATTTATTCCTTGAAAGGTACCGATCTCTTCGAGCTCATTGTCGGGATCTGGAGCTTCTTGAGCACCGCGGAAGAGATCAGATTCAAGCCGGCCCCACCGTCAACCAGCATCTTCGTGACCTTGAGGTTGCGGATTGTTGGCGAAACCAACATCGGCAAGCACCCGACCGCAGTTATGCGATCAGGGTGATCCTCAACGTCAAAGACGATGGGCGTGCTGGACCACTTCAAGGGCTTGCACGACTCAACGGACGGTTCTGCTGTGTTCACTTCCCGCACCCACTGTTTGAGTTGGCGGTGCGAGGTGTGCAGAGAAGCACCGCCGTCAACGCACAAAACCTCCGTTGCCTTCTGAAACTCCTGCTCGTCGGTCTCATCTTCATCCATCTCTTCATCTTTGTCCTCATCCTCGTCCTTGTCGCGGCCACGGGGAGGCCTGTCTCCTTGCCGCTGCTTGGCCTTGCCGCGGCGTCCTCCCCGGCCGGGACGCTTCTTGTCGGATCCTCCGCCACCTTCCTGGGCCTTCTCCTTGTCGCGGCGCTCGTACTCAGATTTCTGTAGCTCTACGAGCTGCTCAACCTTCTTGCAGGCCTGGAGATCGTGGCCCTTGGTGCGGTGGATCTTGCAAGATCTTGCCGGAGCCGCCCGCTTGTCGGCGGCCACCACAGCCTCGCCGAGTCACCAGCTTTGGCCTTCTCGGCGCCACCTCCGTTCCGGACTGCTCGACAACTAGTACATCCTTGGCTTTCCTCTTTTCGTTATTCCGCCTCGGTTCTTCTTTGTCGGGCGGCAACCTCACCGTCGAGACCCTTCGCTCCTGCTTTCTCCGGGAGTTTCCTCCTCCTCAAAGACGCGCACACTTGTCGGCGAGCATACAGCTCGCCGACATCTCTGATTTGCACATCGCCATCTCCTCCCTCATCCTGCGTTACGCGACGTTCGATGGAACGCAGCGATAACCGCGGCGGGGTGGATGTGCAGGATGTTGCGCTGCACTTGGCTGAATCTTTGAATGTACTTGCGCAGGGTTCTCCTTCCTTCGGGCGGCAGATGAAGATCGCTCTCCTGGCCATTGGGTTCGTGGCCGCCTGTGAAGGCGCCGACAAACTGATGACACAGGTCCGCCCACGAAGAGATGGAGTTGTCCGACAAGTGCATGAGCCAAGATCTGACGTTGGGCTTGAGCACCAGCGAGAAGTAGTTGGCGAGATCTTTCGTCGCGCCCCGCAGCTCGCACCGCGATGGTGTAGACGCCGAGGAACTCCGACGGATGTATCCTGCCATCGTATTCTCGGGTACATCCGCTTGAAGTTCTTGGTCTGGGCCATCGACTGCCGCAGCTCAAGAGTGAACGCAGGCAACCTATCACAGACGACAAGTCGCTGGTTCCCGGGCGCATGCATATCATCATGGGCCCGCGCGCTGTCCGATTGATGTCGCGCTTTCTTCTCGCGCTCGATCGTAGTACTGGCGTCTTCGTGTCGTCGTCTTGGAGAACTTGGCGCTGATCGCGACGAGCTCGCGGGTCCGACGACGCGGTGGAGTCGGTGTCGAGGTTGGCCCGGCGAGTCGGCGATCTTGGCCTTCGGGGCGGGGAGTGCACGGTGGTGGCACCCCCTGCAGTCTTGTCGGCGTCGGCTTGCGCCTGGGCGTCTTGCCGGGGCTTCGACGTGCTCGGTTGCCGGGGCTTGTCGCCGTTAAGCGGCCGATGAGGCTCGAATAGTGGCCCTCCGATCGTCGATCTTGTGCGGCATCGAGGGTAATCTAGAAGCAGCTGGGCTCGGGCCAGCGCTTCCTCTAGAGTCTTGGGCGGTGGCGGCGAACGACGCGAGGAGCGAGATATGCTCAGACTTCTAACAGTGTTAGAAGGAGCAACATCTCGTCCAGGCGACCGTACCGCGCTCGTGCCAACGTGTTGGCGTGCATGTTGGCCTTGAGCGTCCCGCGATCCGCCGGCTTGGCCTTGCTCCAATGCGAGCACGGTGCTAGGAGCACCATGGCGTTGTCGATCCTGCACCTCCTGGGAGGGGTGCGGTGTATGCGCAGACGCCGAAGCTTGCGGGGCCTTGTCTTTGGATCTGGTGACGATGTGATTCCCCCCGTCGGCTCCCGCTCCCCCGCCGACGCCTACTCCACCGCCCGTTTGCTCCGGTAGCGGTGGGATCGACGCGGACGGGCCAGCCACCTCCGAAGTCTTCTTCTTCGGTGGCATGTCGATGAAGAAGTTGATGTAGCGCGCGCAGACGCCGGATCAGGTTCGCACAACCTCGACGCTCCCCTACCTGGCGCGCCAAAGATGTCGTGGGAAACGAACACCTATGTGGCAGGGCCCCTTTCGGTCCGGCAAGGGAGCGGAGAACGCACGAAGAGCAGATCGAGGTGAAGCACGCGAGGGATTTTACCCAGCTTCGGAGCTCCTCCGGAGAGACAAAACTCCTACTGCTGCTTTGTGTTTCTATTCTGTTCTTGCTCGAGAGTGTGGGTGTGTTGTAGTTTCGAATGAGTCGAACCCCTTCTACGTGCGCATGGGCCTCCTTTTTATAGGTTAAAGGGGTCACCGACAGGTGGCAACGCAGAGAGAGGGGTAAAAAAGTAAAAAGAGGGGTTGGTACAACCGCTATCAACAGTGCCCCCTACCTAACTCTGACGGCAGGGGACAAGGGCATTTAATGCCCGTCCGGTCATCTGAACAGTGCAAGAAACGACCTTTAGGGGCGCCACCGATCGCCACGATGGCCTTCTAGTCATCTTCACTTGCCACCTCGCACCGCTTGGCTGCCTGACTACCCGCCACGTGCACCAGAGCGATCCTGCGGCGACACGCCGCCGGATGCGCTGGAGCGTGGGTATGCAGAGTGGTGGCCGCGCTGCTGCAAGCGCAGCGCCGCATGATCGCTGTCTTGTCGCACCCGCAAGCTTGTCGCTCGCCGGGCCTTGCCGGACGCGGTGCGTCGCGGCAAGTCTCTTAAAATGCCTTGGTTGGCCTTCCCGGCAAGCTCCTCTTGCCGGGGTCTTGTCTTTCCCGGCAAGCTCCTCTTGCCGGGGCCTTGTCTTCACAGTTAAACACTTTGTTCTTGAATGGTAGTAATAGGAATAGCGAAGGATCTTGGCGGATGCCCGGCAAGCCTTGCCGCGGGGCGCTGCGACTGCCCGTGCACAAGTTCGGGATACTAAGGTACCCCTACTTTAGTACACCGACATAGAACCACTCCCGCTGCCATAAGTCGAGCTCCTCTTGGAAGGAGCCCTCAGGCCACGGGGCATTGGCCCTCCTGCTTACGGCCGCCACGCCGCATTCAGCTTGATGCCCCCCGACCATCTTCGGCTCCACATTGAAGGTCTTCAGCCACAGGCCAAAGTGGGGGGTGACGCGGAGGAAGGCTTCACAGACAACGATGAATGCAGAGATATGGAGGATGGACTCCGGAGCCAAGTCATGGAATTCCAACCCGTAGTAGAACATGAGCCCTCTCACAAAAGGATCCGTCGGGAAGCCTAAACCCCGACGAAGGTGGGATACAAAGACGACATACTCGCCGGGCTCGGGGGTGGGGATGGCCTGCCCTTCGGCAGGCAGCCTGTGCGAAATCTCATAGGACAGGTACTTGGCCTCTCGCAGCTTTAGCACGTCCTCCTCCGTAACGGAGGAGGGCATCCACCGGCCCTGAAGGTCGGAGCCGGACATTGTTGAAGGTCCGAAGCACTCGAATCTGGGGCTCTGGGTGTTGGAACTTGGAGCAAGGAGAAGATTCGGTGGAAGATTGAAGAAAAGAACGAGCCTTGGTCCTGTTATAAAGAAGGGGAATACCAAGGGCCGTCCCCGTGACCGTTCGGGATTCGCCTCCGATAGAGGAGGCGTGGCGACGGGCGCGGTTGGGTTACCCACGTCCGTATTGATGAGAATCCCGGAATAAGAGGAACACGATCTCTGCTTCGACAAGACGTGCCAAGGAAACCGCCGCTTAAACGCTACCGAGGTGGTATAATAAAAAACGATTCAAGTAAAGGCTTGGTAGTGGCGTGACGTCATGCCACAAAAAGAGTCAGCAGATTGAACTTGTGTATATATTATTCTCTCTACGGTGGAATGTGGAATTTATTTTGCAGAGCCGGACACTATCCTGGTGTTCACGATCTTCTCTGGATTATTCAAAGGAGGAACCCGCCTTGCAATGCCGAACATTATGTGCGCCGGACTCATCGTCATTGAAGCCTGGTTCAGGGGCTACTGAGGGAGTCCTGGACTAGGTGGTGTCCGGATAGCCGGACTATCATCGTGCGCCGGACTCCAAGACTACGAAGATACAAGATTGAAGACTCCGTCCCATGTCCGGATGGGACTTTCCTTGGCGTGGAAGGCAAGCTTGGCGATACGGATATGTAGATCTCCTACCATTGTAACCGACTCTGTGTAACCCTAGCCCTCTCCGGTGTCTATATAAACCGGAGGGCTTTAGTCCGTAGGACATAACCTCCATGACAACAATCATGCCATAGGCTAGCTTCTAGGGTTTAGCCTCCTTGATCTCGTGGTAGATCCACTCTTGTAATACACATCATCAATATTAATCAAGCAGGACGTAGGGTTTTACCTCCATCAAGAGGGCCCGAACCTGGGTAAAACATCGTGTCCCTTGTCTCCTGTTACCATCCGCCTAGACGCACAGTTCGGGAACCCCTACCCGAGATCCGCCGGTTTTGACACCGACAGAGACCATCTTCATCCTACGCCTCCTACGGATTGATAAACCTTAGGTCATCCACTTGAGGGAAATTTGCTACTGTCCTACAAACTTGTGCACTTGCAGGCCCAACAATGTCTACAAGAAGAAGGTTGTGTAGTAGACATCAAGCTCTTTTCTGGCGCCGTTGCCGGGGAGGTTAGCGCTTGAAGGTATATCTTTAGATCTTGCAATCAAATCTTTTTGTTTCTTGTTTTAGCACTAGTCTAGTTTATAAAAGAAAACTACAAAAAAATGGAATTAAGTTTGTCTCATACGCTTCACCTTTTTAATATCTTTCATGAGTATGATGGAAAGGATAATTGTGCTCAAGTGCTAGAAGAAGAAATCTCTAAATTGTTTGGCACTAAATATTTGAATGATGAGCATGATTGCAATGTTGTTAGTACGAATTCTTTGAATATCCATGATGCTAATGATGATTGCACTAGTTATGATGAAAGCATGCCTTCTATCTATGATGATTATTGTGATGACACGTATGCTATAAAGAATAATTATAACCATGAAACTTGTCATCTTGATCTTAATTTTCAATCACATGATAGTTATTTTGTTGAGTTTGCTCCCACTACTATTCATGAGAAAATTTTTGCTTATGTGGAGAGTAGTAAATTTTCTATGCTAGTAGATCATGAAAAGAATGCTTTAGGTGCTGGTTATATTGTTGAATTCATTCATGATTCTACTGAAAATTATTATGAGGGAGGAATATATGCTTGTAGGAATTGCAATAATGTCAAGTTTCCTCTCTATGTGCTTAAAATCTTGAAGTTATGCTTGTTTTACCTTCCTATGCAAGTTGATTATTGTTCCCATAAGTTGTTTGCTCACAATCCCTATGCATAGGAAGTGGGTTAGACTTAAAAGTGCTAGTCATATGCTTCATAATGCTCCCGTTATGTTTCAATTCTTATCTTTTATGTGAGCATCATTGTCATCATCATGCCTAGCTAGAAAGGCATTAAAGAAAAGCGCTTGTTGGGAGACAACCCAACATTTATCCTTACTGTTTTTGTGTGCCCACATGATTATTCTATTGTAGTAATCATGTTTTATAGCTTTTGTTTCAATAAAGTGCCAAGTAAGACCTTTAGGATAGCTTACGGTGATAGTTGTGTTGATCCTGCTGAAAATCAGAAACTTTTGCACCCAGTAAATTAGTTTTGTTAATTCACAGAAACGTGCTTCTGATCTGATTCGTTTTTCTCTGGACTGGTACACAAATTGCTTAGGACTTCCTAATTTGGCAGGATTTTTGGAGTACCAGAAGTATACGTTTAATATAGATTACTACAGACTGTTCTGTTTTTGACAGATTCTGTTTTCTATGTGTTGTTTGCTTATTTTGATGAATCTATGAGTAGTATCGGAGGGTATGAACCATAGATAAGATGGAGTACAGTAGATATTACACCAATATGAATTTATAATGAGTTCATTACAGTACCTAAGTGGTGGTTTTATTTTCTTATACTAACGGAGCTTACGAGTTTTCTGTTGAGTTTTGTGTTGTGGAGTTTTCAAGTTTTGGGTAAGTATTCGATGGACTATGGAATAAGGAGTGGCAAGAGCCTAAGCTTGGGGATGCCCCGGATGGCATCCCCTCTTTCGTCTTCGTTCATCGGTAACTTTACTTGGAGCTATATTTTTATTCACCACATGATATGTGTTTTGCTTGGAGCGTCATTTTATTTTGTTAGTTTTTTGCTTTCTGTTAGTTAGAATAATGTTTTGCATCTTTAGTTTCAATAAAGAAGTCAAGGATAGCCTTTGCCATGCTTATTTTGCTAGTATGCATGTTGCTGTTTGAAAACAGAAAGTTTACTGCTGTTGCAAAAATTCCCTAGAAAAGTCAGAGAGTGGTATAATGTTGAATATTTTTCCATATTGAGCTCTGATAAATTTATTACAGTGGGAATTTTAGTTCATAATTTTTGGAGTCAGGGAAGTATTGATACTCTTGCATTCTTTACAGACTGTACTGTTTTGGCAGATTGCTGTTATGGTTGCATTGTTTGCATATGTTTGCTTGATTAATGATTCTATTTGAGGATAGGAGTATTAAATATGCAGAGGCATTTAGTATGCAATGTTGAATAATAATGTTAGTGATTTGTTACAGTAGAAAATGATAAGGTTTTGCATTGGTTTATACTAACCTATCTCACGAGTTCTTGTTGAGTTTGTTGTGAATGAGGCTTTTGATAAAAAGAGAAACCATGATATGAGAGGAATTAAGGAGACACAAAAGCTCAAGCTTGGGGATGCCCCGGTAGGCATCCCACCTTTCTTCTTCAACAACTATCGGTTAGTATCGGTTGAGCCTAAGTTTTTGCTTCTTCACATGAGTTGTGCTATCCTTGCAATGTAGTTTTCTTTAGCTTTGCTTGCTGTTTGAATAAAGTATCAAGATCTGAAATTATTAAATGAGAGAGAGTCTTCGTATAGTTGCATAATTATTTAGCTACTCATTGACCTTCACTTATATCTTTCGGAGTAGTTTGTCATTTGCTCTAGTGCATCACTTATACCTTTTAGAGCATGGTGGTAGTTTTATTTTGAAGAAATAGATGAACTCTCATACTTCACTTAGATTATTTTGAGAGTCGTTAATAGCATGGTAATTTGCTTAATGTTAATATACTTGGTATTCAAGATATGTGAAACTTTCTTATGAGTGCGTTGAATACTAAGAAAGGTTTGCTAATTGATAATTGTTTTGAGATATGGAGGTGATAATATCAAAGTCGTGCTAGTTGGGTAATTGTGAATTTGAGAAATGCTTGTGTTAAAGTTTGCAAGTCTCGTAGCATGCACGTATGGTTAAAGTTGTGTAACAGATTTGAAACATGAAGTGTACCTGGCTTGTGCATCCTTATGAGTGGCGGTCGGGGACGAGCGATGGTATTTTCCTACCAATCTATCCCCCTAGGAGCATGCGCGTAGTACTTGATTTTTGATGGCTTCTAAATTTTTGCAATAAGTATATGAGTTCTTTTGACTAATGTTGAGTCCATGGATTATACGCACTCTCACCTTTCCGCCTTTGCTAGCCTCTTGATGCCGTGCATTGCCCTTTCTCACCTTGAGAGTTGGTGCAAACTTCGCCGGTGCATCCAAACCCCGTGATACGATATGCTCTATCACACATAAACCTCCTTATATATTCCTCAAAATAGCCACCATACCTACCTATTATGGCATTTCCATAGCCATTCCGAGATATATTGCCATGCAACTTCCACCATCATCATCATGACATACATTACTTTTGTCATATTGCCATTGCATGATCATGTAGTTGACATCGTATTTGTGGCAAGTCCACCATGCATTATTTTTCATACATGTCACTCTTGATTCATTGCACCATCCCGGTACACCGCCGGAGGCATTCATCTAGAGTCATATCTTGTTCTAAGTTTCGAGTTGTAGTCCTCATGTTGTAACCAATAGAAGTGTGATGATCATCATTATTAGAGCATTGCCCAAATAAAAAAGAGAGAAAGGCCAAAAAAAGGCCCGAAAAAAAGGCAAAAAAAAGGCCCGAAAAATGGGGCAATGCTACTATCTCTTTTCCACACTTGTGCTTCAAAGTAGCACCTTGTTCTTCATATAGTGAGTCTCATATATTGTGCTTCAAAGTAGCACCTTGTTCTTCATGTAGTGAGTCCCATAAGTTGTCTTTTTATACTAGTGGGAATTTTTCATTATAGAACTTGGCTTGTATATTCCTATGATGGGCTTCCTCAAATGCCCTAGGTCTTCATGAGCAAGCAAGTTGGATGCACACCCACTAGTTTTCTTTTGTTGAGCATTCATAGCTCTAGTGCATCCGTTGCATGGCAATCCCTACTCCTCATGTTGACATCAATTGATGGGCATTTCCATAGCCCGTTGATTATCCTCGTCAATGTGAGACTTTCTCCTTTTTTGTCTTCTCCACACAATCCCCATCATCATATTCTATTCCACCATAGTGCTATATCCATGGCTCGCGCTCATGTATTGCGTGAAGGTTGAAAAAGTTTGAGATTATTTAAGTATGAAACAATTGATTGGCTTGTCATCGGGGGTATAGAAGTTGGGAACATCTTTGTGTGACGAAAATGAAGCATAGCCTAACTACATGATTTTGTAGGGATGAACTTTCTTTTGCCATGCTATTTTGAGAAGACATGATTGCTTTGGTTAGTATGCTTGAAGTATTATTATTTTTGTGTCAATATGAACTTTTGTCTTGAATCTTTCGGATATGAATATTCATATCACAATTAAGAAGATTTACATTGAAATTATGCCAAAGTAGCACTCCGCATCAAAAATTCTTTTTATCATTTACCTACTCGAGGACGAAAGCAGAATTAAGCTTGGGATGCTTGATACGTCTCCAACGTATCTATAATTTTTGATTGCTCCATGCTACTTTATCTATTGTTTTAGGCAATATTGGGCTTTATTATCCACTTTTATATTATTTTTGGGACTAACCTATTAACCGGAGGCCCAGCCCAGATTTGTTGTTTTATGCCTATTTCGGTGTTTTGAGGAAAAGGAATATCAGACGAAGTCAAAACGGAACGAAATCAACTGGAGAAGTTATTTTTGGAAGGAAAGCAACCCGGGAGACTTGGAGTCCATGTAAAGAAAGAAACGAGGAAGGCACGAGGTAGGGGGGCGTGCCCACCCCCCTGGGTGCGCCCTCCACCCTCGTGGGTCCCTCGTGGCTCCCCTGACGTATTTCTTCCTCCTATATATACCAATATACCCAAAAACTTCCAGAACAGAAGATAGATCGGGAGTTCGCCGCCGCAAGCCTCTGTAGCCACCAAAACCAATCGGGACCTGTTCAAGCACCACTGGGGGGATCCCATCACCGTGGCCATCTTCATCATCCGGCGCTATCCATCACGAGGAGGAGTAGTTCACCCTCGGGGCTGAGGGTATGTACCAGTAGCTATGTGTTTGATCTCTCTCTCTCGTGTTCTCTCTCATGTTTCTCTATGGCACGATCTTGATGTATCCCGAGCTTTGCTATTGTAGTTGGATATTATGATGTTTCTCCCCCTCTACTCTCTTGTGATGAATTGAGTTTCCCCTTTGAAGTTATCTTATTGGATTGAGTCTTTTATGAGAACACTTGATGTATGTCTTGCCGTGATTATCTATGGTGACAATGGGATATCATGTGCCACTTGATGTATGTTTTGGTGATCAACTTGCGGGTTTCGTGACATTGGGGACCTATGCATAGGGGTTGGCACACGTTCTTGACTCTCCGATAGAAACTTTGGGGCACTCTTTGAAGTACTTTGTGTTGGTTGGATGAATCTGAGATTGTGTGATGCATATCGTATAATCATGCCCACGGATACTTGAGGTGACAATGGAGTATCTAGGTGACATTAGGGTTTTGGTTGATTTGTGTCTTAAGGTGTTATTCTAGTACGAACTCTTTTATAGATTGATCCGAAAGAATAACTTTGAGGTGGTTTCGTACCCTACCATAATCTCTACGTTTGTTCTCCGCTATTAGTGGCTTCGGAGTGACTCTTTGTTGCATGTTAAGGGCTTGTTATATGATCTATCTATGTTATTATTGTTGAGAGAACTTGCACTAGTGAAAGTATGAACCCTAGGCCTTGTTTCCTATCATTGCAATACCGTTTACGCTCACTTTTACCTTTAGTTACCTTGCTGTTTTTATATTTTCAGATTACAAAAACCTATATCTACTATCTATTTTGCACTTGTATCACCATCTCTTCGCCGAACTAGTGCACCTATACAATTTACCATTGTATTGGGTGTGTTGGGGACACAAGAGACTTTTTGTTATTTGGTTGCAGGGTTGTTTGAGAGAGACCATCTTCATCCCTCGCCTCCTCTGATTGATAAACCTTAGGTCATCCACTTGAGGGAAATTTGCTACTGTCCTACAAACCTGTGCACTTGCAGGCCCAACAATGTCTACAAGAAGAAGGTTGTGTAGTAGACATCACTCATACCAAATGGACAAGTCAAAATGGTACTTGCTTCACAAACATCATTTCTTTCCAGAAACTTGGAATAATTTTGGTGATCAAATGGATTAATGAAATGCTGCCAAATTGGGTGGAGAGATGTTTTAAAGGTAGGAGCATGATCTGGTAATTTATCAGAATTTTGAAGCAATATAAAATGCACTTGCTTCACAATCTAAAAATATTACCAGAATCAAAGATTTGGTCATGTGCTCACATAGATGATTGGATGGGGCTGCAAATTGGTGGAGGGGGTTAATATGAGAACATTAAGGAGTGTGCAAAAGTTCAACTCATTTGGATGCTCCTAGCTAGTACTTCCTTCACAAAGCCTTCTGTTTGACAGAAGCTTTGAAAAATCACTGAGGAATATTGGCTAGGCAAGTAAAGTTGAATTTGTGCATGAGGCGATGATTTGGACATAAAAGAATGCCCAAGGAGTTTGGGAGCAACTAGGAAAATATAAATTACACTTTCTTCACAAAGTGTCATTCAGGGCAGAATAGGAAATGGAATATTGAGGAATTATTTTTGAACTGGCCAAGGAAATGTTTGGGAATATTTGAGCAATATATGACCCAAAGGAATTATGAAAATCATTTGGGAGTTTTTGGATGGACAGAAATATAGGTTGCTTCACAACCTAAGGCAATTGAGGTTATTCCTTTAATGAAAAAGGAATTTCCCCCAAGAAAAAGAATATTGGGATTTGGGCTAGGATGGAAATGGCATGGTCTTAGGATGAGTTTGAGGGTGATTAGCCACTTGGGAGGAGAAATGAGAATGATTTCCCATGTGGCAAGGCCACAGAACCACTCCAAAAAGAAAAATAGAGCAAAAATCAAATAAATCAAAGGAAAAAAGAAAAGGGCCAAAAGCCAAGCTGTTACAGAAGCCTGGTTGTGAGGTCTCCCAAAGCCTAGAAGCCGACACTCCTAAGTGTTTCATGGCCATGCAACGGACTAGCAACACCTCCAGACAGAACCATTCGTAAGCCCGGAAGTAAGTAGGAGTCTTTATTAGTTTTGGGTGTTTATAGTTTAGTTTGCATTCATATTTTTGCATTAGCACTATGCGTGAATTTCTATTAGAGTTGGTTTTGTTTAAGTCTTCACTAGGTGAAAATTTTCATCTGCTCAAAATTTTATATATGGTACAATTGCACTATTGGATCTTCTTAATATATGCCTAGTACAAGTGTTGGAGCTAACCCCGCAGGAATTTTCAAAGAAAAGGATGTTCCAGATGAAACAGGGCAAAAGACAATGTTTTATATGACCACTCATGGTCGTATGCGTGGTCGTATTGAGCGAGGGAGGCGCCAACAAAAATATCCAAAGGCAACAGAGCCAACAACATTGTGTCATACGAGCGCAAGTGCTTGTATGCACGGTCGTATGGTCTCTCAAGCAGAAGCGGCTAAAGATCCGAAGTGCAAGACGACATTTGGTACGAGCACGCACACTCGTATGAGCACTTGTATGAGCGCTCGTTTGGTTGTGTGTCGATGCTGGGTGCCACCAGAAAACACTCGTTTTGTTTATTTCTTCAAGCAAGGTTAGTGGGTTATATTTTAACCGTCCGTTTGTACTCTAAATTTATTATTCGCCTTTGAAGCATCGTAGCCAATAAACTTTGTAGTTCTTCATGTTTTCTTTTACCGGTTGGGTATACGAATTCTGTTCGTATACCGAACCGTGTCTTTTATCTTGTGTGTTATTTCGCAGAGGTCTGGACCTAGTGTGGTGATATGTACGGTATGGTGCCAACCGTATGCAAACCCACACAAGCCACTCGGTCACTTCGAGTCAACAAAGTCTTCAACTACAAATGTACGGTTCTACCAGACCATATCAAAAACGTTTGATAAAGCATATGTCCATATCCATTTTAAAGGAGAGGTTATTTGCACCTCAATGGTAAAAGTTTTACTACCCTTTGCTTACATTTAAGCTTGGGAGGTAACCACTTTCCATACTCTCCTTTAATAATCTGCACTTTCTCTTTTCGTTTCATGATTTTCTTGAGATTAGTTCTTGCAAAGTTCTAAGCTTGGGGAAGTTATTTTTGCATGTGTAGAGTTTTGTGTAATGATCTTCATCTGATGAATACTATGCAATCATGTGTCCCACTGTTTGATAAGCTTGCTTAAGTATGATTGCTCTGTATTTGTATAAGGGAATCACTTGCTCAAGTTAGGCCCCATATTGCCAAGTTAATGTTTTTATGCACTTTGTTCAAGTTCTTGCTTAGCTTGGGAACAATCTTGTGATCCTCTAAAAGACATTGCAACAATCTCTACTTTTACAAAAGAAGAAAAAATGATGATATGGTTGAATAAAAAGTTTGACACTTGTTAGAATTGTTTTAAAAGAAAAGGTTATGGAGTAGCTTAACAACATGGTGTTTGATATAATAGACTCAACCGCCCTTATGAATAAAGTTGTCCGGAGGAACTTAGTTGAAAGGTGAATGAGATTATGCCAAAATTTGTGTTGCATTTTTACATGGCACTTCATCCTCTCGCTGCTACCATGGCCTTGCTATTATATGCACGTGTATGTGCATAAATGTGGCTTCGTCACCATTCTTGATGTTATGCAGAGAACTCCGCTGGCCAATGAACAATCCACCAGAATTTCGGCTCGGATTTCAGCTATGAGTTTGTTAACGTTCGTAGTGGCAACCATTGCAACGAATATTATTTGGCTTTCTCTTGAGTGAGTGTGTATGTGGTAATAATTGAATACTGATCGCAAGAGCTCGAAAGAGACAACATATTGGTCCATAGTACTCAAACTTAAGCCACTGCGAAACCCAAGCATGATCATTTCTTTGGCATGATCCCATCACTTGGCAGTAGAAGTTTCAGCAAACAACGATTGAAGTAAGCACCTGAGAGCCTTGAGTCTTTGAGTTGAGAATGTTAGTGGGCATGATTGAAAAACTCCATATCTTGACGTTTTGACAACTCTTTGTGTTCAAGTTTGTTTAAAAAGAAAAACAACAAAAAGAAATGAATAAGCTAATAAGTAAGAGGATCCAAGTATTTGTTTTCATGCTAGATTAAACTTTGACAAGGGGCATAGAATTTTTTACTGAAGCTCTAGTGGTTTGGTCATCAAAATAAATGTTACCTAGCTGAGCATGTGCTACCTTGTACAAATATGTTCTATCTAGTTTATAGTTTGCAGAGGAGTCAAGGACACGCCTATGGGCAATATGGTGATTGATGAGCTAGATGGATAAATTTGGTTTATCAACCTTTTTGCTCGAGGACGAGCAAGGTTTAAGCTTGGGGATGTTTATGAGTGAATTTTATGCATACTTTTTAGAGTATATTCTAGTGCCAAAATCCCTCATAGCATACCCATCTAGCACTTATTCATGTCTCCAATGCATAGTTTTTGGTATTTACTTGTTTTACCAAATTCGTTGCACACTTTTTATTTTTAACTAGTTTTTCTTTGTTTTGTGGTCTTTGTAGGTGTGTTGACGTGTTCATGAACTTGGGATCATTCATAGAACATGTTGTTCATAAGTTGCTTGGCTTCTTGGCTGCAGTTAATCTTTACGTCACGGGCACAACGGGTCATCTAGTTTAGATTAATTCATGGCAAAGCGAACAACCGCAAATTCACATATTTGATCTTTTTTTTTTTTAATTTTATATCTGATCTTTGTTACTGTTGCATTGATCTACCCATCGGTGTGAAAGCTGGCTATAGGCCTCTCAGGTAACATACAAGGTATCCTATTTCACAACATAATGTGCTTTTAGAGATATATATTTTCAAAAAAATAATGCAAAACTCAACTTCTTAAGTTAAAAAAATCTGAAAATAAATATTAGAGACCAGACCTGATGGAAATTGCCTCCATGATTCTGTTTTATTTACTGTATAAATCCATGATTTTCTTTGTGTGCGGCTCACACCAAAAAGCATTTCATTATGACATTTTACAGAAATGTAACATACTTGTGTATTTTCAAAATTTTGTTTGAAAAGTCATAATATGATTTTTGATATATTTTTTCTGAAACCAGGCTCCGAGAGCAAGAAATCAAGCGATTGCTGAACACCATGGTGATCATGGCTTCAGCCATACCCACGTTATTCACTATAACTCCCTCCGTTCCAAAATAGATGACCCAACTTTGTACTAACTTTGTACTAAAGTTAGCACAAAGTTAGGTCATCTATTTTGAAACGGAGGGAGTAGTTCTTACCCTGACTAGGTTTTCAATTCAGATTGCTGCGCGCTCCTCGTGTGGTTTTCACAAGCCAACAATGGAGCTTGGTGTATTCAAAAAAGAAATAGGAGCCACAAGCCCTGGAGGCTCATCCTTCCACCGACGCCGCCACTATCAGCTCCAAAATGCGCCCTGAATTTACATGCCCCAGTAGCTCCTGAATGTTCATGCAGGCAAAAAGGACTTCTCTCGCCCTTGTTGCACCCTGCAGTAATACTAGCATTTGAAATCTGCCCACTTGCTATAGAAGCTGGGACCTAAAACGAAATTGAAATCTGCTGATTTGCTCATAAACAAGACCGCCTCTGGAAGACCAGAAAAGATTAGACAAACGCACCACACGCTCACTAACTGTCCCATTTTACAACATCATCGTACGATCGATGCTACGCAAAAAATTACTGGCGCGAAGCAACTGGGAAGCGGCTTCCGAGCCAAGCAAAACCATGTTTCCAGAAAAACAAGTCAGCGAGATTGCAAGTCTGAGTCCATGACCTTTTTTTTACTTTAAATGGCATCATTATTCCTCAACGGTCCTCTTTCGGGACTTGTGTCGTCGTTCAGAATTCACCATGCCATCTTCGCTGTTCACAGTTGAGCGGTCTTGTACAATCTGCTCGCTCTTAATGTGATCCCTTGATTTCCTTTTGCCCCTGGAAATTTTGAGCAGCACACATTTTATCACATAAGCTTGAAAACTGTCGCGCAGCACTAAAGATTAAAATGGCAGTTTAAAAAATAGCATTGAAGCATGTGTTAGCAAACCAGACCTGCTAATTTCTGATGCATATTCAGCATCGTGTACTGAAAGCCAACGCATGCATCCTGTGTGAGGCGCCATCAAAGATCCAGTTATGTGACAATTCATTTCCGTGTCCACCCTATAAATGAGTATCAGGCAAAGGCACATGGTTAATTTATTTGACTCAAAATACAGTGTCACATGACTATCTGATTAAGAGTAGAGTAACATACAGACTACTTCAGATCGCTTAGTGAATTCTCATATAGTTCCCACGTGCAGCTCAATAATAAATATATTGTGGGGATGAGCTTCAGTCCATTTCTAGTACATGATTTGTTTTGAAGGAATCATAGTACATGATTAAGTAAGCTCAAAAACTAATGCTCTAGTATCACCATGCTGGTATGTAGCTTCATGCATAGAAGAAAAACATCGTCTTCTACACCATCAAACTCCTGATATGTTATTATGGAGTGCTATCGTTGAAAGTTCAAAGCAAGGTGGGTTTAGGGGTACCCCTTCATCAGCACAGCAGGACAAAAAATATTAATATGCTACAGTACGTATGTACAAGACCAACATACAGCAGTATTGTAACATAAGCAAAGTAAAAGCTATACAAATATCTAAAATGTGTAGAGTTGCTGGCCAAATTGGAAATAAAACTCCGGGTAAGGCAATTTGAACCAGACAAAAGAGGAACTGGATGAGCCCATACCTTTTAACAGAAAACCGTATCATGCTTCCTTTTTTAATCACATGCCGCTTGTCCGACTGGCTTATAAATTTTCCTCCATGTCCTCTCTGTGAAAGCAATAAACTCAACTTATTAAAGTGATTGGATGGTGTTTAAAACTACTATATCTACAGAGTTCACAAGATAGAGAAGTTGTTAATCACATGCTGTGTTCACGAACCCATTCAAGTTGGAAAAATCAGCCATTTTTCTCTACGGTGCAATAAATCAAGGCCTACTCCCACATTTTGGTGTTTAGTTTCTTTAGAGACTTCCTAGTCACATATACCTTTTGACAATGTGATCACACACCATCCGCTAACTTCTTGTTCTTGTAACAGTTGGCAAAATTGAGCAATGATGGTCGTAATATTTGTCAAAAACATTCAGAACTGTACATACGACACAGTATACATGCAAGTTCCAACTATTAAAGGTCAACATGAAAAGAGATAAACTTTAAGCCATATGGTTTTATGCATAAGTAAATATGCATTAGCTCTATTGAGTACAAGCAAATCTGAATGGCTAATGCATGGCAATAACAAACAATTCTTGCAAGGTTCAGTTTCCACATCCATGGGCATCAGATCTATTGAGTACAATTTATGAAGCATCCAAACAAGACAAATTAAATTAAAAATCAATTACTGAGACTTGAAAAGAGAAGGTTTCATTAATAAAGTTCCATGAAACAAAAATATATATAAGATTCAACACATTATATTTAGTATCAGAACAGCTAATTCCTTGATTATCAAATAAAGTGGATCTTACTCTTTTGAATTTGAACGTCTCAGGGATATCATCTGACATAATGGCTGCTGAGAAAACCCCCAGGACGATGGCATGAATTGATTCCTTGCCAAGCATTTCAACTTTCCCTTCTGAAATTAAAAATAAACAAGCATAAGACATACATATTTCAAACTCCATCCGCAATTTATTTTTTCCAAGGGATGTTTTTAACAATGCCACTAGTCTCAGCTCAAACTGTAATCATACATTTATCATTGAATATATGTTCACATCATATAGACATGCACATTTTGTAAATGTTCATATTGTTTTCTATAAACTTGGCCAAACTTTACAATGCTTGACTTAAGTCAAAGCTAATATCCGGAGTAAATAAAAACGGAGGGAGTATTTTCCTAACTTATATGCTACTCTTTTCGGGGGGAAAAGATATACAGTAGTCCATTACTTCACTTAATCAATGGGGCTCCGAAGACCACTTGGGAGCAGAAACTCAAGGTCCTCACTTGAATTGCATCAGATGCGGAAAAAAGATGAGCAAGCAGGCAACATAAGGAAACTGATTCTGCAACGTGCATATCCAAATAAAACATGTTTTAATCCTGTTCTGAGCTGCACAGACGGGCAGCTAATGCAATGTAATTGCGACAAGCACAAGCAGGCATCTAACCACAAAAATCCATCTAAATTCTGAAAAGCACAAGTGGAAACACAGTCCATCAGATTATGCAGAATACAATCCATCCATTAGAATAACAGCTGTGACTGAGGGCACTTAGGGGGGGGGGGGGTATGGCCAGCTCAGTAAAAATAACTTGAGCTGAGACTAGTGGCATATTCAGAAATAGCACTGCAGTTATGACATGGTAGCAATTTGAGCTGGGACTAGTGGCAGTGTCTATAAATTCCCTTTTTCTCGATTGAACAAGAGATGACATACAAATTCAGCCTTTGAAAAATGCACTGACGTGCTCTACTACAATTGAATGCGCACGATCTAATATAGCTGACGTGCAGACATGAGGTCGTCGAAAGGGCCATGTTGAGAAGAGTTATATGTCCACCTACCTAGTATCATCTCTGGCTGGGGAGAAAACAGCAGCAGGTTCGCAGTCACCGGTACGCCAAAATATGGTACCAGACCATCCAGGATTTTGGCTTTGATAACCTTTTTCCAGTCTCCGTCAACTTTTCTGTCTTGGTCATCTTCGTTGTCACCTTCGAATTCAACTTCATGTGACAGCAACACGCCATCAAAGCGATCTTCATACCTGAACAGCAATGCCCATTATCCAAGTTGTTCACATGATGTTCCCCCCTCAAATTTACACCTCTCTACTCAAACCGGCACCCAAAGATGCACCGTTGCAACGCTACACTGGGACACACACGGAGCATCGCAATACCGAGAGAAGGAGCGGTGGGGAGGGTGACGTACGAGAATAGGAGGGTGCTGAGCTGGCGGGAGACGGCGCGGCGGACGTCGGCGGCGTTGGAGGGGTGCACGTACACCGTCAGCTCGGCCGTCGCCTCCCGGAGCGCCTCCATCGCAAGCGGCGGCGGCGGTCGGAGCTTCGGCTCGGGCCTTCGGTGGCCAAGCAGGGCGTGGGCGTCGGTGGCGCCCGTGCGTTCGGCAGTTCAGGGAGGAGGGAAGGGGCTCCGGTGGCGGCCGGAGATGGGGGCAGGTGGCGGCGCCGGTCGGGAGTGAGGAACCCTAACGGGAGATGGTTGTGTCGTTCAATCGGGGCGGGAGATGGTTTTTCTGGGGCGCTCCCGCGAAGCTGCTGCTGGAGCCGGCCCAAAAAGGGCGGTTTGTTTGGGCTCGTGTTGGAGCAGCTGCAGGGAGCCCAAACAAAACTACCCTAGTCCACCAAACTCTTGCTTTGTCTCAAAAAAAAAAAATCTTGCTGGTAGGGAAGCTATTGCGAGAGCAACTAGTTAACGAGCCCTTCTTCGGGAGGCTGACAACGATCAGCGCCACTTGTCATGCTCTCGGTCTCCGCCACATGTCGCGCTCTGGACGCTCCCTCCGAATTTTGTTTTTTTATTTTTCCGTACGCGTTTTCAGCTTTTTAAATGTTCTTTTTTGGTTTTTTCGACGTTACAGTTTTTCACCAGTCTTTCTTAACTTTTGGAAATTAATCGGAAAAAAAATTGCGCGAGAAAACGCATTTTTTTTCGAGAGTCACGGTTTTGCTTTCGCGAGAGGCAGGGTTTTGTTTTCGCGAGAGTCACGGCCGTGAATCTCAAAAACGAAAAAAAAAACACATTTTCTATTTTTTCTCCTACTGCGAGAGGCACGATTTTGCTTTCGAGAGAGGCATGGTTGTGCTTTCTCGAGAGGCACGGTCGTGCCTTTCGGAAACAAAAAAATGTGTTTTCTATTTATTTATTTTCATTCCGAGAGAGGCACGGTTTTTCTTACGCGAGAGGCACGGTTGTGCCTCTCAGAAACGGAAAAAACATGTTTTTTAATTTTTTTTTTACTTTCGCGAGAGGCACGGTTTTGCTTCCGCGAGGGGCAGGGCCGTGCCTCCTCGGAAATAAAAAAAAACATGTTTTCTCTTCTTTTTTCCTTTCGCGAGAGGCACGGTTTTGCTTCCGCGAGAGGCACGTCAAAAAGGAAAAACCCATGCTCCCGTTTCGGTTTTTTCGTCCGGTTTTTTCATTAAAAAAAGTTCGTCAAAACCTATCAACATGTGATCTAGTTTTGAAGACCTCGACGCGAGGAATCCAATGGTTAAAACGGTTCGAGATTTGGACGCACGATTTAAGAGATAAAATGTTTTGAATAAACGAATCTACAAAAAAAGAGAAAACTCCCAGGTTTTGAATAAATGATTTGGACGCACGATTTAAGTGGCGCACATGAAGCGCGCCACTTGTTGTAACCTGAAGAAGTGAGAGTGATTTTTGCAATAAGTACTCCTTAACTAGTGATTTCGAGCTATTGGCACTTGCTGATGATGTTAGCCTGAGAAACATTCACATCGTTTCCGATTGCAAAGGCGTGGTAGAATATAATGAAGAAGGAAACAGTGCCCCTTATGGTGATCAGGGAGATTGCACGCCGGAAGGTTGGTTTTGAGTGTCTTGCAATTATGTACACGTGTAGGAACTTCAATTTTGAAGCTTATAATCTCGCTGAGCATGCCACAATGTTAGTTATAGACCATCATGTGTGGTTGGGTCGCCCTCATGATTCAGTTCTTATCCCTATGAACATCATCATTATCTAATCGGAAAGACTAACGCCCACACGTGTGGGCGTCTGGTAACTCGCCCACACGTATGGATCGTCGTCCAACCAATTCTACACGAATCTTGGCGCATTCTAGCAGTTTTTGTGTGCCACGTAGGACTGGGCTGGTGTGTGGGCATTTATCTGGTCGCCCACACGTCTTTTTTCACCACACGAAGGGCTGGTGTGTGGGCATTTAGTAATTCTCCCACACATCAGTTTTCACGTACGCAGAGGGGCTGGTGTGTGGGCGTTTATCACTTCGCCCACACGCTCGTCTCCTCTCCCACACCCAAAGTTGTCAGTTGCCATGTGTTTTTGCAGGGTACATGGCAACTGCCCTAACTTTGCTTGTAAGTAGATGGCAACTCTCTTTTACCCGAGTTGCCATGTATTTTTGCATGGTGTACATGGCAACTGCCCTAACGTGCACGTAAGTAGATGGCAACTCTTTCTTTTACATGCAATTGCCCTAGCGTGCTTGTGAACACATGGCAACTCTCTCTTTACCCAAACATGTTTTTTGCTATGCCTTTTTTGTAGTGCTACATGGCAGCTGCCTAGTGTTTTTTTAGGTTAACTGTCTAGTGTTATTAGGTGGCAACTCCTAAAGTTTTGAAATCATGGCAACTACAGTAGACCAGATCATACATGGCAACTGCCTAGTGTTAGTAGGTAGCAACTTCTAAAGTTTTAAAATCATGGCAACTGCAGTAGACCAGATCATACATGGCAACTGCAGTTGAGCAACCATGGCAACTGTAGTTGTCCAACATGGCAACTGTAGTTCAGCGACATGGCAACTGCAGTTAAACGAACATTGAAGAGGTCGGGACCATGGCAATCGCGGGGGGCGTGGTGGGACTGTCACGTGAGCGTCTTGGGACCGTGAGGTAGGTGGCTGAGAGAGGTCATGTGGTCGTTATCCATTTTGCCCACATGTAGGCGTGTGAGAGGGACCGCGAGAAAAAAAAGATGTATATGGGCGCTAATTATTTTGCCTACACGTAGGCGTGTAGGTTAGTCCTCTTAGACACCACATAAAACGTGTGTCCAGATCCCTTAACGCCCACACATGTGGACGTTATCGGCATCCTTATCTAATAAGGCTTGGCATGATTTCTCACGAAAAAAGGTTGGATCGCTTTCCCGTTAGCTTATCGCTCGCTGGCCATCTCAGAAAAGAAAAGCTAGATCCTCTCCCGTTAGCTCATCGCTCACTTGCTAGCACCTTCTAGTTTAAGACAAAAACATATTTGTTTTGAAAGATTTAAAAGGTCATGTATTAAAAAATGTAAAAAAATCATGAATTTATAAATTGTTTATGCATTTTTAAGAAGTTCATGAATTTTAGATATATTCATAAATTTCAAAAGAGTTCATGAATTCAGAAAAGTTCACACATTTGAAAAGAAATCATGATTTTGGAAAAAGGTTATGAGTTTTCTAAAATTCCATGGATTTTAAAAACATTATGAATTTTAAAAGTATTCACTTGAAAAATATATGAAAATTTCAAGTTCATGGACTTAAAAATGATCATGGATTTGTAAAATATTCACTTCAAAATGTTTAAGAATTAAAAAAAACATGAATTTAAATAAAGTGAAAAAAGGAAAAGGAAAGAGAAATAAAGTGAAAATATCATGAATTTAAATAAAGAAAAAAGGGAAAAGAAATGGTAATAAAGCGGAAAAATTATGATATAAAGTCATGCAGATTTTTCAAATTCATGAATAGATTCTTCAAATCTAAGTGTGTTTAAATTTGTGTATTTTTTAATTCTGATTTGTTTTCAAATTGAGGAATAATTTTTACTAATATTTATGAACATATCATTTAAACTGCCTAAAAATAATATCATTAAACTGAGTGATGGCTTGGTAGGCATCACAATAAGCCACACATATCGCCGCCGGCGGCGTGGCGCCAATGGTTCATCATGAGGGGGCCAGGGAAGTATCGGGCAGGCGATTTGTACCCATCAGATCGCTCTTGCGGCCCATTAGGCCCAGCTAGATCTTATACACGGTTCAGTTATCAATTGTTAGAATGAATACCGCCGGCATAGGCATCGTTCCTTACTTGTTGTTCTTGTTGGTACATGTAGTTTTGTCTGCCGTCTTTAGCCCTACAATCTACTCCTTGACGGGAGTTTTTGCCCTGAGGCCTCGTTTGTTGCGGGAGGTTTGGAGAGGTTTAGAGGGGAATATCCCCGCAGGGCCTAGAATCCACAAAAAAAAATCTTCAGCCCATTTGGTTCACATGGATTATACGTGCCCAACCTGATGTAGGGTAGAACCCTAGAGGCCGATCTTTCACGTTTGGAGGGAAATCCTACCAAGAACACGAAGAACACGAGAGGGGAAATGAGGGGAAAACACGAGAAAACACTCAACCAACAAGAATATAGTCACACATGCACTAGATCATCGAGACACAAAGTGATACACGATCTGAATCCAACAAAGGACGATACATAGGGTAGTCGGTTCTTCTCTGAGAGGAGGTCTTGAAGAAGGTCTCCTCCGAAAGGAGGTCTTGAATCCAACGAGGATCTTCGCCGAAGAGGTGTCGGTCCCTCGCGATGGAGTAGATCCGGATGGATGAGCAAGGCTCTATCTCAAAGTATGAGCTATCACAATGCTAAACCTAGAAGAGAGGTGGAGGAGTCATATATATAGGCTAAGGGGGCGAAGGGGTACATGGGCCTCAGGCCAACACGCGCACGCAAGCGGGGTCCGGATGATCCGGGTGGGGAGCCGGATGATCCGGGCTAGGTCCGGATGATCCGAGGGTTGGCCCGGATGAGTTGATGACGGAGGCGGTGGCGGCGTTGGCCCGAATGTCCGGATGGGGGTCCGGATGTCCGGCTGGTGTCCGGATGATCCGGGTGCACGTCCGGATGATCCGGCTTGAGGGTCCAGCTTCGAGTGTCGTGCGGCGAGTTAGCCGGATCGTCCGGACCGGGGTCCGGATCGTCCGGGCTCTGTCCGGATCGTCCGGGCCCTCGTCCGGATCGTCCGGCCAGCCTGGGATTTGGCGGTTTTCCTCTCCGTCTTCACGCATGTCTCCCGCTTCCGATTCTCCTTGCTTCCTAGCTTCTCCATGGCTAACTCCTTGGTACCTGAGTATGCAAAGTGTCTCCATTTGAGGTAGTAGCCATGTCTCGTGTGATTCGAAAGGGAGTTGTGAGAGGAGTGATGTCACCTCGGTTTCGAGAGCTCTTGCACGTGCTCTTGTCATTGGTCCAAGCGGTGTTGTAGGAGATATAGATGCGTCCATGGGGATGATTGTGGGATGATCCGCATCATCTCCCCCCCCCCTTGGGAAAGATCCGACCTCGGATCGAAATCTTCATCACCATGGTATGGCGAGAGGTCTTTGACATTGAAGATGTCGCTCACGTTGTACTTGTCGCTCGAGAGGTCGATCTTGTAAGCGTTGTTGTTGTAGCGTGCTAGCACCTTGAAGGGTCCATCGGCTCGTGGTAGAAGTTTGGACTTGCGTTCTTTGGGGAAGTGGTCCTTGCGAAGGTGTAGCCACAGGAGATCTCCAATGTTGAATATCATGGGTTGCTTGTTGATGTTGAGCTTGGTCGCGAGTCGTTGTACTTGGCGCTTGATGATGTGCCTTGTATCTTCATGCATATTCTTGAGGTAGCTTGCTCGTGCACCCGTGTCCATGTTGGTGCGCTCCTGTAGTGGATGAGGTAGAATGTCCAATGGTGACAACGGTTTGAAGCCGTAGACGACCTCGAAGGGGGACTTGCCAGTTGTCGAATGTCTTGCGCGGTCGTAGGCGTACTCGGCGACGGGTAGACACTCCTCCCACTCCTTGATGTTCCTCTTGATCAACACGCGAAATAGAGTGGAGAGTGTATGGTTTGTCACCTCCGTTTGGCCGTCGGTTTGGGGATGGTATGCCGAAGAGAACAAGAGCTTGATTCCGAGCTTGGTGCATAGAGTTTTCCAAAAGTAAATCAAGAACTTGACGTCGCGGTCCGAGACGATCGTCTTGGGCACTCCATGTAGGCGCAAGATTTCCCTACAAAAGATATTTGCAATATGTGATACATCATCTATCTTGTTGCATGGGATAAAATGAGCCATTTCAGAGAATCGGTCCACAACAACAAACACGGAATCCTTTCTATTTTGTGTCCTAGGCAAACCAAGTACAAAATCCATGCTAATGTCTTCCCAAGGTTGATAAGGAATAGGAAGAGGCATGTAAAGACCATGGGATTGAGCTTTTGACTTAGCTTTGCGACATGTAAAGCATCGGTTGGTGAAGCGTGAGACGTCGCGGAACATCTTGGGCCAAAAGTAGTTCTTGGAGAGCGTGGCGAATGTCTTGTCGCGTCCGAAGTGTCCCATGAGTCCGCCTCCATGAGCCTCTTGCAAAAGGAGCGAACGAAGAGAACACTCGGGAATGCAAAGTTTGTTAGCTCTCATAAGATAATCATCCTTGATGGAATATCGTTCCCAAGATGTATGCGTCACACACTTAGCATAAGAAATAGCAAAGGTAGGATCATTCACATACAAGTCTTTTATGTGCTCAAAGCCAATAACATTCAATTCAAGTTTAGTTGCAAGCATGCATATGCAGGAAAGGGCATCCGCCACTTCGTTTTCCTTACCCTTGATGTACTTGATGACATAAGGAGATGACTCGATGAATTCGCTCCATTTTGCATGGCGCTTGTTCAACTTAGTTTGTCCTTTTAAGTACTTAAACGTTTCATGATCGGTATGAATGATAAATTCATGAGGGCGAAGATATGTTCCCATTCACACAAAACTTGCACTAAAGCATATAGCTCTTTGTCATAGATGGGGTAATTGAGTTGCGCTCCGGAAAGTTTTTCGCTAAACTATGCTATGGGGCGCTTCTCTTGCGTTAACACACCTCCTATGCCGTTACCGCTAACATCACAATGGATCTAAAAAGGTTTGTCAAAGTTGGGTAATGCAAGCATGGGAGCATGAGTAAGCAAATTCTTAAGCTCATTAAATGTGGTATATTTGGATGGTCCCCAAACAAATGGCGCATTTTCTTACTCAAAGAATGTAAAGGAGAAGCAATGGTGCTAAAATCCTTCACAAAGCAATGATAGAAACCGGCTAAACTAAGAAAACTACGCATTTGTTGCAAGTTGGTTGGTTGGGGCCCAGTTTTAGTAGCATTGATCTTAGATTCATCTACATGAACACCCTTAGAAGACACAACAAAACCCGAGAAAACAAGCTTATCAGTACCAAAAAGGCATTTTTCCACATTAGCATAAAGGCGCTCTTTCCTAAGGGTTTGCAACACGGTACTAAGATGGGTGACATGCTCTTTGAGGGATTTGCTAAAGACAAGGATATCATCAAAATAGACCACAACAAATACACCAATATAGGGACGAATAACAAAGTGCATGACTCGCATGAAAGTATCGGGTGCTTCGGATAAATCCATTGGCATAACTAGCCATTCATATAAGCCAAATTTGGTCTTAAATGCGATTTTCCATTCATCACCTTCTTGGATGTGTATTTGATAGTAGCCACTCTTAAGATCAATCTTAGAGAAAATGGCGGCTCCACTAAGCTCATCAAGCATATCATCTAAGCGAGGAATAGGATAACAATATCTAACGGTGATAGTGTTGATGGGACGACAATCGGAAAGCATTCTATAAGTACCGTCTTCCTTTGGAACTAGTATGACCGGAACGGCACAAGGGCTCAAACTTTCACGTACTTAACCATTGTCGATTAGTTGTTGCACTTGCCATTGGATCTCCTTAGTTTCCTCGGGGTTGACGCGGTAGGGAGCTTTGTTAGGTAGAGATGCTCCGGGATGAGGTCGATTTGGTGCTCAATGCCTCGTAGTGGAGGTAGACCCGGAGGTAGCTCATCGGGGAAAACATCTTGGAATTCCTGCAAAAGAGAAGACAACACTAAAGGTAGATCATGAGAGGTGTTAGTTATTGGTGCCTCATCTTTGCACAGGACAAAGTACATAACACTTGATGGGTTCGCACCCACTTCTCTCATCTCACTTTTGGTGGCAAATAGGACTAAGTTTTTCTTGTCGCTCATCGTGGAGGTACTCGATTTTGGCTTGTGGCGCTCACTCTCTTTTGGGTGGTTCACTCTCTCACTCTTTCCTCCATGATGGTGGCTTGCTTGTCGGCGATCACTTGACTTGGAGTAATAGGTCGTAGCACATACTCCTTCCCTTTCATCTTGAAGCTATAGTGATTGGTACACCCGTTGTGTATGACACCGCGGTCGAATTGCCATGGTCGACCAAGAAGGAGGTGGCAAACGGACATCAGGACGACATCACACTCCAAAGTGTCTTCATATGCTCCAATTTTGAAGGAGACTTTGACCGTATGCTCAACTTGTATAGTGCCGGAATCGCCTAGCCATTGGACCTTGTATGGGTGCCGGAATCGCTTAGCCATTGGAGCTTGGAGCATAGTTCTTCACTTGCCAAGTTGTGACAACTACCTCCATCGATGATGACCTTGACGGACCTTCCATTGATGCTGACCTTTGTGTGGAAGATGTGGCATCTTTGGTCTTCGTCTTGTTGATGTTGAAGAGTCAAGACTTTGGAGACAACGAGAGCGGGGCTCGAATCTGTAAGTGCATCTAGTGCCCCTTAGTGATTTTGGTGTATTGAAGACTTATAGGTTAAGGGACTAATATGTTTGTGAGTGTACACATGCTCTATAAGTTGATGAGGAGTTTGATATTTACAGTGAAGGTTGACCCGTAACAATGAATGTCTTCGGCTGAAGACTTTGGTTCTCCTGAAGACTTTGAAAGTGAAGAAATTGGTGTGATCGTGAAGACTTGGATATTCATGCGAGGACTATGAAGCGTGAAGACTTTTGTTTTTGTAGTTTCATTTTCTTCTTCTTGAGTCATAGGAAACACCGCACTGTTAAAGGGGGTTGAGGTAATACTAAGGAAACTGATTTCCAAGTGATGCTCATCTCAAAATCCTACACCTATCCAATATTTCGAATGAAGCCATTGGAAATCTCATATCGATTCATCAATTTCTTGATGTGAGATAAAGATCTTCCGTGCGAGGAATTTGTTCTGACCGAGGAGTTAGGAATTCGCCAGTGCGGATTGCCTACACGGTGAGGAACATGATAGCCCTGAGGAATTCGAACCTCAAATCCGACCGTTGTTGTGCCACGCGCCAGCTGTCCAAAATATCCTACCACCTAACGTTCATATCATTGAAGGCCATTTATGTCTTATCATGTCGGGCTGCTCCCTAGGCTATAAATAGCCGCCCCCTACAACCACTAGCTGGTTGGCTGCTCCGAGAGAAACTTACACTTGTCATTTGAGAGCATCCCATCCTCCGAGGACTTTGAGCGAAAATCATCAAGTGAGGAAAACCCAAATCCCAAACCCAAACCTACAAACCCCAAAGTTATTGAGCATCACTAAAGAGATTGTTCCTGTGTGGAACCGACGCTTGTTACCTTTGAGGACCGTGTATCCTCCAGACGGTTAGGCGTCATGGTCTGAGCATCCATGAGGAATTGTGGATTGCCGAGTGACCAAGTCTGTGAAGGTTTGGAAGTCATCTGTGAAGACTTACCACTACTGTTGGGCAAGGTCTGTGTGATCTTAGCTCAAGGAGAATGATGAACTCTTTGCCACCCCTCCAGATGTGGGTGGCGAAGAAAAAGAACTAACCTCTTATGCAGGGTCATGTCTCCAGACGAACTTGATCGTCTGAAGAAATTGCTGGAGACCTGAATGTGCTTGAAAGGACGCAAGCTAAACATGAAGAAATGAATCATTCATTTCTCACATCCTCATATTGCTACATCTGTTACTATTGATGAAATTGATATCATATTCTTCACTGATGAAGTATATGGGTTCGTAAGTTGCACTAATTCATCTGCAGGATGAACAACCCAAAGCTACTGAGTGGGTCCTCGACAGTGGATGTACAAATCACATGACCGGTGACAGGAACTTGTTGATGGACACTGATATGTCACCATCTCATCTGAAGCATATCACCTGTGCTGACAAAGGCAAAAGCAAGGTATTGGGTCTAGGTAAGGTTGCAATCTCAAAGGATAGACACATGGACAAAGTCATGCTTGTCGAGTCCTTAGGATTCAACCTCATGTCTGTCTCAATGCTTTGTGATCTTGATATGGTTGTTGTCTTTGGCAAATATCGTTGCATTGTGCTAATGGAATGTGACAACTCCAAAGTCTTCGAAGGCTTTAGGAAAGGAGACTTGTATATTGTTGATTTCTCTGCTGGACCACAGCCTGCCACATGTCTACTTGCAAAAGCTTCGAATCGTTGGCTCTGGCATCGACGACTTGGTCATCTTTGGGATGAGGAACTTGCATACACTCGCGAAGAAGAAGCATGTCATTGGCATCAAGGGTGTAAAATTCCTCAAAGATCATCTTTGTGGGGCTTGTGAGGCTGGAAAGATTACCAGAGCCAAGCATCCCCCGAATACTATCATGACCACTTCTCGTCCCTTTGAATTACTTCATATGGATCTCTTTGGCCCTACTCATTATTCCACGTTCTCTAGTTTTGCATCATTACTTGGCTTTGTCATAGTTGATGACTATTATCGATACACATGGGTGCATATCATCACTTACAAAAATGAAGTGCAGGAAGTCTTCAAACGATTTTCCTCAAGGGCTTCTACTAACTTTGGTGTGAAGATCAAGCATATCAGGAGTGATAATGGAACCGAGTTCAAGAACACTGGCCTCGATGAATATCTTGATATACTTAGTATTACTCACGAGTTATCTTCTCCTTATACTCCTCAGTAGAATGGCTTCATGGAGCGCAAGAATAGAACTCTCGTCGAGATGGCTCTTACTAAGCTTGATGAATACAAGACACCTCAGGGCTTTTGGCCTGAAGCAATTGACACTGCATGCCACATCATCAACATGGTATATCTTCACAAATTCTTCAAAAAGACCTCATATGAACTCCTCACTAACAAGAAACCCAATGTAAGTTATTTCAAAGTCTTTGGTGCTAAATGCTGGATCAGAGATCCTCACCATCACTCTAAATTTGCACCGAAAGCACATGAGGGTTTTATGCTTGGTTACGGAAAGGACTCGCAGACCTACAGAGTCTTCAACATCAATCATCACAAGATTGTTGAAACTATAGATGTGCGGTTTGATGAAACTGATGGCTCGCAAAGAGAGCACCTACCTCCTACGCTAGATGAAATATCACCTGGGGAATCCATCAAGTTCAAAGCTACTGAGGATATCATCCCTACCGAAGAATCTGCTGAAGAAGTCATTTCGGATCGTGAAGAAAAACACGCTGGTGCTGCTGAAGAAACTGGTCCTGAAGAAATTGTTGGGCCTAAGCAAAGTCGTCAACCTGCACATCCTCGCATAGCGAACGAAGTGCAAATTGAGAAGATCATCGATGACATCCGAGCACCAGGCCTCTCACGCGCTCAAAAGTTTCACATTTATCTAACTTTTGTGGGCATTTTTTGTTTGTCTCTATCACAAAGCCCACTAAAGTTGATGAAGCATTCATGGAACCTGAGTGGATTCAAGCCATGCAAGATGAATTGCATCAATTCGAGCTCAACAATGTGTGGGAGCTTGTCAAGAGACTAGGCCCACGCAAGCACAACATCATTGGTACCAAATGGATCTACCGCAACAAACCAGATGAAAATGGCCTTGTGGTGAGGAATAAGGCTCCTCTTGTAGGTCAAGGCTACACACAGGTTGAAGGAATTGATTTTGATGAAACTTTTGCACCTGTTGCTAGACTTGAGGCTATTTGCATATTGTTTGCTTATGCGAACCATCATAATATCATCTTACATCAAATGGATGTGAAAAGTGCATTCATTAATGGTAAGCTTGAGGAAGAAGTATATGTTGCTCAACCACCAGGTTTTGAGGATCCAAAATTTCCAAATCACGTCTACAGACTCAACAAGGCCCTCTATAGCCTAAAGCAAGCACCTCAGGCGTGGTATGACACACTAAAGGAATTCCTCATGAAGAAAGGCTTCAAACCCGGTTCACTTGACCCAACTCTTTTCGCCAAAGCATATGATTATGAATTATTCGTGTGCCAAATATATGTTGATGATATTATTTTTGGCTGTACTAACCAACGTTACAGTGATGAATTTGCCTATATGATTAGTGAAGAATATACAATGTCTATGATGGGAGAATTGAAATTATTCTTAGGTCTTCAAATTCATCAACAATACAATGGCATATTCAGAAATACCTCAAGGATGTGTTGAGGAAATTCGGCATGCAAGATTGCAAAGGCGTCAAAATCCCTATGCCCACTAATGGCCATCTATGCACTAATGAAAATGGTAAAGACTTCGATCAAAAGGTATACCGCTCCATGATTGGCTCTTTATTGTACCTATGTGCATCTAGGCCGGATATTATGCTTAGTGTTTGCATGTGTGCCCGATTTCAAGCTACACCGAAGGATTCACACCATAAGGCTGTGAAGCATATTCTTCGATATCTAGCTCACACACCAACACTTGGATTATGGTATCCCAAGGGTTCTTCCTTTGATCTCATTGGATATTCAGACTCTGACTATGCTGGTGATCGGGTGGACCGCAAGTCAACGTCAGGCACATGTCATTTCCTCGGACGATCCTTGGTATGTTGGTCCTTGAAGAAGCAGAACTGTGTATCACTCTCCACTGCTGAAGTTGAATACATTGCTGCTGGATCTGATGACCCACAAGTATAGGGGATCTATCGTAGTCCTTTCAATAAGTAAGAGTGTCGAACCCAACGAGGAGCAGAAGGAAATGATAAGCGGTTTTCAGCAAGGTGTTCTCTGCAAGTACTGAAATAAGTGGTAACAGATAGTTTTGTGATAGGATAAATTGTAACAAGCAACAAGTAACAAAAGTAAATAAAGTGCAGCAAGGTGGCCCAATCCTTTTTGTAGCAAATGACAAGCCTGGACAAACTCTTATAATAGGAAAAGCGCTCCCGAGGACACATGGGAATATCGTCAAGCTAGTTTTCATCACGCTCATATGATTCGCGTTCGGTACTTTGATAATTTGATATGTGGGTGGACCGGTGCTTGGGTACTGCCCTTACTTGGACAAGCATCCCACTTATGATTATAAGGTAAACCTAACCATAGCATGAAACATGTGGATCCAAATCAGCCCCTTACGAAGCAACGCATAAACTAGGGTTTAAGCTTCTGTCACTCTAGCAACCCATCATCTACTTATTACTTCCCAATGCCTTCCTCTAGGCCCAAATAATGGTGAAGTGTTATGTAGTCGATGTTCACATAACACCACTAGAGGTTAGACAACATACATCTTATCAAAATATCGAACGAATACCGAATTCACATGACTACTAATAGCAAGACTTCTCCCTTGTCCTCAGGAACAAACGCAACTACTCACAAAGCATATTCATGTTCATAATCGAGAGGGATATAATGTGCATAAAGGATCTGAACATATGATCTTCCACCAAATAAACCAACTAGCATCAACTACAAGGAGTAATCAACACTACTAGCAACCTACTAGCACCAATCCGGACTTGGAGACAAGAATTGGATACAAGAGATGAACTAGGGTTTGGAGATGAGATGGTCTTTGGTGAAGATGTTGATGGAGATTGCCCTCTCCCGATGAGAGGAGCATTGGTGATGACGATGGTGATGATTTCCCCCGGAGGGAAGTGTCCCCGGCGAACAGCTCTGCGGAGCCCTAGATTGGTTCCGCCAAGGTTCCGCCTCGTGGCGGTGAGTCTCGTCGAAAGGTTGCTTATTATTTTTTCTCATCGAAAGACTTCATATAGGAGAAGATGGGCGTCGGAGAGCCACCGGGGGCCCACGAGGTAGGGGCGCGCCTGGGAGGGGCGCGCCCCACCCTCGTGAGCAGTGTGGGCCCTGGCCTTCATCTTTGGCGACGATTTTTCTTTATTTATTTTAAGATATTCCGTGGAGTTTCAGGACTTTTGAGTTGCGCAGAATAGGTCTCCAATATTTGCTCCTCCAGCTAGAATTCCAGCTGCCGGCATTCCCCCTCTTCATGGTAAACCTTGTAAAATAAGAGAGAATAGCCATAAGTATTGTGACATATCGTGAAATAACAACCCATAATGCGATAAATATCGATATAAAAGCATGATGCAAAATGGACGTATCAACTCCCCCAAGCTTAGACCTCGCTTGTCCTCAAGCGAAAAGCCGATAACAATAAATATGTCCTCATGTTTAGAAGTAGAGGCGTCGATAAAAATAAAATACGGACATGAAGGCATCATGATTATTTTCTTAACAGCAACATATATAAAAAATTTCATAAGATTACTCATGTTCAAGTGATAATCTTTTCACAAAGCCAAAGTATGAATCAGAAACCTTATTGAGCACCAACAAATTATACCCTCAGTCATTGAAGCAATTGCAATTTATCATAACATCGGAAAGAGTCTATGTCGGAGCTTAAAAGCAAGTCCACATACTCAACTATCACTTAGTCCTTTATAATTTCTAACACTCACGCGATACTTGTGGTTACGGAGTTTTAATCGGACACAGAGAAAGATAGAGGCTTATAGTTTTGCCCCACAACCTTTTACCTCAAGGGTAATGTCAACAATAATAATTCATGCTCCCCCACGCCCAATTAGATATATATATCATGTTCTTTCCAACATGCTGAGCTTGCCAAAGGATAAAATGAAAAAGGAAAGGTGAAGATCACCGTGACTCTTGCATAAAGTAGAGGATAATAATAAAAGATAGGCCCTTCGCAGAGGGAAGCAGAGGTTGCCATGCGCTTTTATGGTTGGATGCACAAAATCTTAATGCAAAAGAACGTCACTTTATATTGCCCCTTGTATGTGAACCTTTATTATGCAGTCCGTCACTTTTATTGCGTCCACAACAAGTTCGTACAAAGCTTATTTCTCTGCACTAATAAGTCATGCATATTTAAAGAGCGATTTTTATTGCTTGCACCGATGACAACTTACTTGAAGGATCTTACTCAATCCATAGGTAGATATGGTGGACTCTCATGGCTAAACTGGTTTAAGGGTATTTGGAAGCACAAGTAGTATTTCTACTTAGTGCTGAGAATTTGGCTAGCATGAGGGGGAAAGGCAAGCTCCACATTTTAGAGGAACCATGACAACATACTTTATCTCAGATGTAAGAAAACATAACTCATTATGTTATCTTCCTTGTCCAACATCAACTCTTTAGCATGTCATATTTTAATGAGTGCTCCCAATCATAAAAGATTTCAATGATAATATATCTATATGTGAAACCTCTCTCTCCTTATTACTTCCTATTAATTGCAATGATGACCAAAGCTATATTTGCCAACTCCCAACAACTTTTAATCATCATACTCTTTCTATCTGGAGTCATTACTTTCACTAAGATCAATATAAACTCTTTGTTTCTTTTTATTCTTTTCTTTATTCACCCAAGATCATGGCAAAGTAATCAAGCCCTTGACTCAACACTAATCTTTATTATATATAGCTCACGGACTCGATGGCATAGAGGGATCATAAAGCAAAACTCAAAACTAGATCGTGCCAAGACTTTATTCTACTAAATCAAGATACTACTAATTGGGTCGAACTAAGAAAAACGGTAAAGATAGGAGTTGTGATGGTGATATGATACCGGGGCACCTCCCCCAAGCTTGGCAGTTGCCAAGGGGAGTGCCCATACCCATGTGATTATATCTCCTTCTTTGTTGTTGGCGGTGGAGGTGTTGTTGATGATGGAAGCTTGTCGTACACCTTCCATGGCATAGGCTCACCCTCATAGAAGGATGATCGAGTCTTCGAAATCCTCAAATCTGCAACGGAAACAGCTCGAAACGAAAACAGAGGATATTTGCGTCATCAAAACCTTCGGGAGAATATATAATGAATTTTTACCGACCAAAATACGTATCGTGCAAGAAAACGGAGTCCGGAGGGTACACGAGGTGCTCACGAGGTAGGGGGCGCGCCCAGGGGGGTATGGCACGCCCTCCACCCTCGTGGAGGCCTCGTGTCCTCCCCGGACTGCTACTTATTTTTCTATTTTTCTAAATATTCCAAAACGGAGAAATATTGCTTTAAAAATTGTTTTGGGGTCGGTTTACTTACCGTACCACACACCTATTCCTTTTCGGAGTCTGAGACGTTCTGGAAAGTGTCCCTTATGTATTCCTTCGGGGTTACGGTTTCAATAATATTGGTTTCAACATTTATGGGATTACCTGAGATATAATGTTTGATTCTTTGACCGTTTACCACCTTCGGATTTGTGCCTGCAAAGTTGTTGATTTTTATGGCATCGGAACAATAGACCTCCTCGATAACGCAAGGACCTTCCCATTTGGAAAGAAGTTTTCCTACAAAAAATCTTAAACAAGAGTTGTATAGCAATACATAGTCACCTACATTAAACTCACACTTTTGTATCCTTTTATCATGCCACCTTTTAACTTTTTCTTTAAACAGCTTGGCATTTTCATAAGCTTGGGTTCTCCATTCATCAAGTGAGCTAATATCAAACAACCTCTTCTCACCGGCAAGTTTGAAGTCATAATTGAGCTCTTTGATAGCCCAATATGCCTTATGTTCTAATTCAAGAGGTAAATGACATGCTTTTCCATAAACCATTTTATACGGAGACATACCCATAGGATTTTTGTACGCATTTCTATAGGCCCATAATGCATCATTCAGTTTTTTGGACCAATTCTTTCTAGACCTATTGACAGTCTTTTGCAAAATTAATTTGAGCTCTCTATTGCTCAACTCTACCTGACCACTAGACTGCGGGTGATAAGGAGATGCAATTCTATGATTAACATCGTATTTAGCAAGCATCTTACGGAAAGCACCATGAATAAAGTGTGAACCACCATCAGTCATTAAGTATCTAGGGACTCCAAACCTCGGAAAAATAACTTCCTTAAGCATTTTAATAGAAGTGTTATGATCAGCACTACTAGTTGGAATAGCTTCTACCCACTTAGTAACGTAATCAACAGCAACTAAAATATGAGTGTAACCATTAGAGGCAGGAAAAGGTCCCATATAATCAAAGCCCCAAACATCAAATGGCTCAATAACAAGTGAATAATTCATAGGCATTTCTTGACGTCTACTGATATTACCAATTCTTTGACATTCATCGCAAGATAAAACAAACTTACGGGCATCCTTGAAGAGAGTAGGCCAATAAAAACCGGATTGCAATACCTTATGTGCAGTTCTATCTCCAGCGTGGTGTACTCCATAGGCTTCAGAGTGACACTTGCGTAGGATCTGTTCCTGTTCATGCTCAGGTACACAATGTCTAATAACACCATCTACTCCGTCTTTATAAAGATGTGGATCATCCCAAAAGTAATGTCTCAAATCATAAAAGAACTTTTTCTTTTGTTGGTATGTGAAGCTAGGTGGTATAAATTTAGCAACAATATAATTAGCATAATCAGCATACCACGGAGTGCTACGAGAAGTACTTATGACATTTAGTTGCTCATCAGGAAAGCTATCATCAATAGGTAGTGGGTCATCAAGGACATTCTCTAGCCTAGACAAGTTGTCTGCAGCGGGGTTCTCAGCTCCTTTTCTATCAACAATATGTAAATCAAATTCTTGGAGCAAGAGAACCCATCTAATGAGTCTAGGTTTTGCATCTTTCTTTTCCATAAGATATTTAATAGCAGCATGATCTGTATGAATAGTTACTCTAGAATCAACAATATAGGGTCTGAATTTATCACAAGCAAATACAACCGCTAAAAGTTCCTTTTCAGTAGTAGCATAATTTCTTTGAGCATTGTCTAGAGTCTTACTAGCATAATGGATAACATTTAATTTCTTATCAACTCTTTGCCCTAGAACAACACCTACAACATAATCACTAGCATCACACATAATTTCAAAGGGTAAATTCCAATCGGTGGTGAACAATAAGTGCAGAGACTAATGCTTTCTTAAGTATTTCAAATGCTTCTACACAATCATCATCAAAGACAAATGGTACATCTTTTTGTAATAAATTAGTCGAGGTCGAGAAATTTCGAGAAGTCCTTAATGAACCTCCTATAAAATCCGGCGTGACCAAGGAAACTTCTTATACCTTTGATGTCCTTGGGACATGGCATCTTTTCAATAGCGTCAACCTTGGCTTTATCAACTTCAATACCTCTTTCAGAAACTTTGTGCCCCAAGACAATACCTTCATTAACCATAAAGTGGCACTTTTCCCAATTCAAGACAAGATTAGTTTCTTCACATCTCTGCAAAACTCGATCAAGATTGCTCAAGCAATCATCAAAAGAGGAACCATAGACGGAAAAGTCATCCATGAAAACCTCACAAATCTTTTCACAAAAATCAGAGAATATATCCATCATGCATCTTTGAAAGGTAGTAGGTGCATTACATAAACCAAAAGGCATACGTCTATAAGCAAAAGTACCAAAAGGGCATGTAAAAGTAGTCTTTGATTGATCTTTAGCCGACACAGGTATTTGAGAGAAACCAGAATAACCATCTAGAAAGCAATAATGTGTATGTTTGCATAATCTTTCTAGCATTTGATCAATAAAAGGTAAGGAGTAATGATCTTTCTTAGTAGCTTTATTTAATTTGCGGAAATCAATTACCATCCTATAACCTGTGATAATTCTTCGCGGGATCAATTCATCTTTATCATTAGGGACAACAGTAATACCTCCCTTCTTAGGGACACAATGGACAGGACTTACCCACTGACTATCAGCAACGGGATAAATTATACCTGCCTCCAGAAGCTTGAGTATTTCTTTTCTTACCACTTCTTTCATTTTAGGTTTCAAACGTTGTTGAGGATCACGGACTGGTTTGGCATCCGCTTCCAAATTTATTTTATGTTGACATAGAGTGGGACTAATGCCCTTAAGATCATCAAGAGTATATCCAATAGCGGCACGGTGCTTTTTCAGAGTTTTCAATAATCTTTCTTCTTCATGCTCTGAAAGGTTAGTACCAATAATAACAGGATGTATTTTCTTTTTATCAAGATAAGCATACTTAAGATTATCAGGCAATGGTTTAAGCTCAAACACGGGATCACGCTTGGGTGGAGGAGGACCCCCTAGGATTTCAACAGGCAGATTGTGTTTCAGAATAGGTTTCTGTTCAAAGAATACTTCATCTATTTCCCTTCTTTCATTCATGAACATCTCATTTTCATGGTCTAGCAAATAGTGTTCCAAAGGATCACTAGGAGGCACGGCATAGAAGCAAGACCAATAATTTCATCCTTACTAGGCAATTCTTCCTCACGATGTTGTTTACTAAATTTAGAGAAATTAAACTCATGAACCATATCATCCAAGCCAATAGTAACAACATCCTTTTTGCAGTCTATCTTAGCATTAACAGTATTCAAGAAGGGTCTACCAAAAATAATGGGACAAAAGCTATCTTGTGGAGAACCAAGAACAAGGAAATCAGCGGGATATTTGGTTTTTCCACACAAGACTTCAACATCTCTAACAATTCCCATTGCAGATATAGTATCTCTATTGGCAAGTATAATTGTGACATCAATACCTTCTAATTCAGCAGGTGCAATTTCATTCTTAATTTCCTCATATAAAGTATGTGGTATAACACTAGCACTCGCACCCATATCACATAAGCCATGGTAACAATGATCTCCTATTTTAACAGAAATAACAGGCACGCCTACCACAGGTCTATGTTTATCTTTAGCACGAGGTTTAGCAATTCTAGCAGTTTCACCTTCGAACTGAATAACATGCCCATCAATATTATCAGACAAGAGATCTTTAACAATAGCAATATTGGGTTCTACTTTGACTTGCTCAGGAGGTGTATAAGTCCTAATATTGCTTTTATGAACAACAGTTGAAGCTTTGGCATGATCTTTCATTCTAACAGGGAAAGGTGGTTTCTCAACATAAGAGGTAGGAACAATAGGATCATTATAAGTGATGGTTTATTCTTCAACTTTAATAGGTGCAGCTACTTTTACTTCTATGGGAGGATGATATTTAAACCACTTCTCCTTGGGGAGATCAACATAAGTAGCAAAAGATTCACAGAAAGAAGCTACTATCTCAGAGTCAAGTCCATATTTAGTGCTAAACTTACGGAAAATATCGGTATCCATAAAAGATTTAACACAATCAAACTTAGGTGTCATACCTGACTCCTTACCTTCGTCGAGGTCCCAATCTTCAGAGTTGTGTTTAATTCTAAACAATAAATTCCATCTGAATTCAATAGGCTTCATCATAAAAGAGCCAGCACAAGAAGTATCGAGCATGGATTTATTATTATGAGAGAGCCGAGCATAAAAATTCTGAAGAATTGTCAATTTTGAGAGCTCATGATTGGGGCATGAATATAACATGGATTTAAGCCTCCCCCAAGCTTGAGCGATGCTTTCTCCTTTTCGAGGCCAAAAATTATATATATAATTGCAATCACGATGAACAAGATGCATAGGGTAATACTTTTGATGAAATTCCAATTTCATTCTTTTATAGTTCCATGATCTCGTATCATCGCATAGTCTATACCATGTCGATGCATCTCCCTTCAAAGATAAAGGGAAAGCCTTCTTCTTAACAACATCATCGGGTATACCTGCAAGCTTAAATAATCCACAAATATCATCCAAATAGCGTAGATGCTCGTCAGGATGCTTTGTTCCATCTCCTGTAAAAGTATTAGCCAGCAGTTTTTCCATAATACCCGAAGGAAATTCAAAAGGAGTTTCATTTCCAATAGGTTCAGTAGGTTGAGGAGCAACTCTTTTCTCTACTGGACGGGGTGAAGATACCCCGAACAAGCCCCTCAAACAATTACTTTCCATAGTAACAAGTGATAGAAAATTTCAGCACACTAAATAAATTTTTCCTTACCAAATTCCACCTACCAAAGGCGCTTCACTCCCGACAACGGCGCCAGAAAAGAGTCTTGATGACCCACAAGTATAGGGGATCTATCGTAGTCCTTCCGATAAGTAAGAGTGTCGAACCCAACAAGGAGCAGAAGGAAATGATAAGCGGTTTTCAGCAAGGTGTTCTCTGCAAGTACTAAAATAAGTGGTAACAGATAGTTTTGTGATAGGATAAATTGTAACAAGCAACAAGTAACAAAAGTAAATAAAGTGCAGCAAGGTGGCCCAATCCTTTTTGTAGCAAATGACAAGCCTGGACAAACTCTTATAATAGGAAAAGCGCTCCCGAGGACACATGGGAATATCGTCAAGCTAGTTTTCATCACGCTCATATGATTCGCGTTCGGTACTTTGATAATTTGATATGTGGGTGGACGGTGCTTGGGTAATGCCCTTACTTGGACAAGCATCCCACTTATGATTAACCTCTATTGCAAGCATCATAACTACAACAAAAGTATTAAGGTAAACCTAACCATAGCATGAAACATGTGGATACAAATCAGCCCCTTACGAAGCAACACATAAACTAGGGTTTAAGCTTCTGTCACTCTAGCAACCCATCATCTACTTATTACTTCCCAATGCCTTCCTCTAGGCCCAAATAATGGTGAAGTGTTATGTAGTCGATGTTCACATAACACCACTAGAGGTTAGACAACATACATCTTATCAAAATATCGAACGAATACCGAATTCACATGACTACTAATAGCAAGACTTCTCCCTTGTCCTCAGGAACAAACGCAACTACTCACAAAGCATATTCATGTTCATAATCAGAGGGGATATAATGTGCATAAAGGATCTGAACATATGATCTTCCACCAAATAAACCAACTAGCATCAACTACAAGGAGTAATCAACACTACTAGCAACCTACTAGCACCAATCCCGGACTTGGAGACAAGAATTGGATACAAGAGATGAACTAGGGTTTGGAGATGAGATGGTGCTGGTGAAGATGTTGATGGAGATTGCCCTCTCCCGATGAGAGGAGCATTGGTGATGACGATGGTGATGATTTCCCCCTCTCGGAGGGAAGTGTCCCCGGCAGAACAGCTCTGCCGGAGCCCTAGATTGGTTCCGCCTCGTGGCGGCGGAGTCTCATCCCGAAAGGTTGCTTATTATTTTTTTTCTCATCGAAAGACTTCATATAGGAGAAGATGGGCGTCGGAGAGCCACCAGGGGGCCCACAAGGTAGAGGCGCGCCTGGGAGGGCGCGCCCACCCTTGTGAGCAGGGTGTGGGCCCCTGGCCTTCATCTTTGGCAACGATTTTTCTTTATTTATTTTAAAATATTCCGTGGAGTTTCAGGACTTTTGGAGTTGCGTAGAATAGGTCTCCAATATTTGCTCCTTTTCGGCCGAATTCCATTGCAAGCATTCCCCTCTTCATGGTAAACCTTGTAAAATAAGAGATAATAGCCATAAGTATTGTGACATATCGTGGAATAATAGCCCATAATGCGATAAATATCAATATAAAAGCATGATGCAAAATGGACGTATCAGGATCCTGCTGTGCTCAATTGCTATGGATGAAGCAAACCCTCAAGGACTATGGCATCAATGTGAAGAATGTGCCACTCTACTGCGACAATGAGAGTGCTATCAATATTGCTCACAACCCAGTTCAACACTCGAAGACAAAGCACATCCAGATTCGTCATCATTTTCTTTGTGACCATGTGTTGAAGGGCGACATCTCCATCGACCATGCAAATACTGAAGACCATCTGGCCGATATCTTCACAAAGCCCTTGGATGAGAAGAGATTTAGCAAGTTGCGATGTGAGCTAAATATCCTAGAATCTTCGAATGTTCTTTGAAAAGGACACACATCCTAACACATATGCTGACTTGATGACTTAGATGTGCAACACATGAAGTAACTTTTTTCTTCAATCGATGAAGACTAACCCTCTAAATGTGAAGAAATTAATGAAGAAATTGATTCTCAGAACCCTACGACAGTTGTACGTGGTGTCTGAAATCTTAATTATTATACGGTGGGTTACGCCACCAACCAAAGTTGAAAATGTTCAATTTGAGTTTTTCTTCATTTTCAAAATTCCTCACTTTTTTCAAATTCTTCAACTTTGCATTGTCTTCACTCCTTCCGTCGTTGTTCTTCATTGACTATATATATACTTGAGTTTTTATGTCCTCCACATCATTCACTTATTGCTAATTCTTCAAGTTGACTTTTCTGCTAGTGAATGTGATCGGACCCTTTCCCCCTCTATGCTAAACTCAACCCAGTCTATTCACAAACTCTTCATGTGCATTCTATTTGAAACTCATTCAAATTCTTCACTGTGTCCTTGTCAGCTGAAGAAATTGTGAACGAAACTTTAAAATATTCTTATCTGAATTTTTTGCTTTTTGCCGCTCAAACCGTTACACATCCCATGATAAACTTATCTATTCACCCACGATCTCACACGATTGCCACCTCTCAGCACGTGGGTGCCACATGTCACGCGAATGAGAAGGGTCAGGGGCACGTTCGTCTAATTTCCTCGGACGAGCGGTTTTTCACCTCAGTTATAAATACCCCCTCCCCTCTTCACTTCGTTTTTACTCCGCTCGACCTCACTCCCTCGCTCGAGCTCTCAAAACCTAGCGCTGCCGCTACTTCCATCGTCGCTAATGAGGAAGACCTTTGCTGCCTTGACCTCGTCGTCGTCCTACTCGCGCCGGCCGTGGAAATCTTCTCTCCGCCGCTGCCGTAGCCGTCTTCCGCCGCCAAGTTAGGGCGTGGAAGATCTGGACTGACGAACTTCTCAATCTACACTTCCAGTTCGTCGTGTTCTTCGTCAAGGGTAATTAAAAGTTACTTTTACTGCCTTTATTACTACTGATGATTTTCATCAAATCTTCAAAAGGTGTTTATTCTTCAACTTCCACACTCTAAACACCTTGCACAATCTTCTGCTCTTGTTCTGTTTCTCTAAGTGACGTTTTTCTTCATGATTCCTCAATTATGTGAATCTCACGATCTGCACAAACTCTGGAACCTAAGTCAAAGAATGCTTAGTGAAATTCTTCAAGACACAACTGGTCAATTTCCTCAAACTTGTTCTGTTTTGCAAAAACTTCTGAGAACGCATATGACCTCTCCAAATTCTTCGCACATATACTCTGTTCACAGGCACACATGTCTGCTGTTGAATCACTAGGTTCTCATCAACTTAACTCATTTGCAGCGTTCCTCGAAGAAAAGTTGCACACTTCCTCAGAGAACTCTATTGTTCAAATTCCTCAGCTGAAGAAAATGGCAGATGGTAAAAGGCCTCAGAAAGGAGGAAAGAAGCTTGAAGTCAACACTGCCTTTGAGATCCCTGATGACATTTATGCAGGGTACTGTACACCTGATGAGGCAACTCACGGGAAAGAAACTAAGAATGAGCGCAAAGTGCGCATACAGAGGATTGAACGGAGATGGGCACGAGAATGGAGGGAGTACAGATATGTCACTCCTAAATACATGAAGAAATTCGCTCTTCACCCTCCATGCTCAATACCTCCATTGGCACCTGGCCAAAGAGCTGATCCAACAAGCCTTAAACGTTGTGAGGATTATGCTGACGAATGGGCTAGGAGGCAAGCTAAGTTGGCCAAGCAGGCCAAAGAAGCAGTGAAGAAATTCAACGAAGATTCTGCTGCTGCAGCTGCTGAGGCCACCACGAGCAAGAAGGCTATGCCCAAGAAGCCTGCTAGAAAACCAACTTCCTCAGCAATGCCCTCACGGCCAAGTTCCTCAGCAATGCCCTCACGGCCAAGTTCCTCTGTGCCATCAAGGCAAAATCCTCAAGCTGCCCCAGTTCCTCAAGCTGCACCAGTTCCTCGGGTTTCAAAACCCTCAGCTCCTCCAACAAAGTCCTTGGCACATGTGAATATCGCCACGTGCCAAAGGACCACAGGCATCTCAATTGCCTCAGGAGCTTCTGCAAGTTCTTCAGTTCCTCATCTGTCTTCAAAGAGCTCAACTTTGCTGAAGACCAAGGCCACTGCAGGACGAGGCACTAGACCAAGTCCTCACAAGAAACAAGTTGCCTTTCAAGTGCCTTCTGATGATGATGAATTAGCTGATATCATCAAAGATAGACAACAAAGGGCCGCTAGAGCCAAAGGAAGTGTTGTGCCTCTTCTATTGGATCCGAAGAAGATCCTGGATTTCATTGACCTCTGGCACAAAGATCCTAACACTCCATTGCCTGAGCTAGACCTCACTCGTGGACAAAGTCATATGTTGACGACGTTCATTGCTGAAGAAAAGTGGAAATATGATCAAGTCAGAGTTGCTAAGAAAGCCCAGTACAAGAAGCAACGCTATCTAAAGGATAATGTTCTGAGGTTATCACCTGAGCAACTCATTGCACTACAATCCGAGATCAAGAAGCTCAGTGATGAATTTGACGCCTATAAGGCTGAATGGCTGGAAGCCAAAGTCAGATTCATCAAAATGGCGAAGAAATTCACTTCCAATGTTGCTGATCCATGGCACATTGAGATTCCCTCGGCTGAAGCATCTGCCCAGCCGACTGAAGAACATGCCAGCACCGCTGATGAAAATCAGGCTGCTAATGAAACTACTACACCAGGGCTGAAGAAATACCAGCCGCTAAAGAAACTGCCAGGGCAACCACTAGTGTTGCGCCTGAAGAACAAGTCAGGATAGCTGAAGAATCTGGAGCTGTGCCTGAAGAAATTGCACAAGACAGGCCAACTGCATCAGTTGTTCCTGAAGAAATTGATCCAATTTCCTCTACTCCGCCTGCACCAACACCAAGCCCAGTTCTTCCTTCTGCTCTGGAAGTGAAGAAAACAAAAGCTGCGGAGCGAGCCGCTCTGAAGAAAAGGAAAGCATCAATTTCCTCAGAATCTTCTGCACCCAAGAAGGCGAAGATTTTGACAAGCTCAATTGAGAATCCCATCGATGCAGTTCCTCTCTCAAGCATGCCATCAAAGGAACTTGTTCCTTTTGGTGAAGATTATGAGATTCCTAATGAATCTGCTGAAGAAAATCCCTCTGCTGCTTCCACAGAGCAGATGGATGAACAAATTGAAGTGGATACTATCACTTCAACTCCCCAGGTATCATCGCCAATGCCTCAGTTCATAGCTAAAGAGGCCGACATTGAGGAAATGGAAGAGGATGAGGATGTGGACATTGGGAGCACCACACCTGTGATGAACGATGACTTTTGGGACAGTCAGCACCCCAACTCTCCTCTGTTCACACCACTTCAACAAATTCCTTAGTCCCCAGTCTCCATTGAAGTACAGATGGGCTCTGATGAAATTCATACTGCCCCTTCCATTCATGAAGAGATTCCAGCCACTAGTGCTGATGACCAAGCTGATGAAGAAATGGAGGCCCAGGCTGCGACTAAAGCAGAAGCTGAAATTCCTTAGTCTGCGGGTTCGGAGATTGAGATTCCTGAGATTATGCTTCAACTGACTGATACTCCTCAGCCAAAGCCGAAGAATCCCTTCTCCAAGACTCCAAAATTCAAGGCTGATGCCTTCTTCAATGAGCATGTGTTCTTCACTTATTACAATCCTTATGACTTTGCTCGTTTGAGAAGGAAGCGATTCTGGACTGCCAGCCAAGCCAACTTCTATTCCTCAGTGCTTTTCAACAAAGACAAAGTCTTCGACCATGAGCATATTCCTCATGTGGATATGGAATCACTGCCATGCTTCGCACCAGTCCTCAGTGCTATTCATGATGCTGGATTGCTCAATTTCTGCACTAATATCTGTGATTGGAATGAAGAACCCATTCTTCAGTTCTATGCGACGCTGCACATCACTGGCAATGCTGAAGATGTGAACTCATGGGTGTTGGACTGGATGACAGAAAATACCCACTTTAAAGCACCGGCCTTTGAATTGCTTCATGCAAGTTCTGAAAGTGAGCATCTCATCTACAATGAAATTGAATTGTCTGATCACTTCATGCAAGTTCCGATGAAACCATTGAATCCAAGCCTCAAGGACAAAGTTCCTTGTGAAGGAATTGCAATATGTGCCAAGGACCGTATACCTCATTCTGACCAAGACTCTGAGTCCTATCAAAGGCCACGACTCGAATGATGAAGAAGTTGTTGGCATCATGAAGAATCTGCTTTTCAATATCATGCATGGTATTCCAGTGAACTACCATGACTTCTTCATGAGGACTTTGGCAAATGTTGCGATGTCTCCCTTTGAGTTGAAGCCTTACACTCCTTGTATTATGAGATTCCTCAGATCAAGGTCTTCACTCAACTACAAAGCTGATACACTGAACCATGGCAGTTACTTGCCCCCTATTGAAGTCCTCAAGCGAACATTTTCCTCGGCTGATGAAAAGGGCAAGGCCACTGCAATCATTGATGAGGGTAATCGTCCATTGGATGGATAGTTATGCAAAGCTGCCTCATATTCCACCAATGATGACTCTGCCGCCAATGCCTCAAAGCAAAGTCCTCAGGCAACAGCTCCAAGGGTGATGACTGATCGTGAGCTTCTCCTCAGTCTTCATCATAAGGTGGATCGCAATCATAAATGGGTCAAACGTCAGTTTGGTTCAATTCTTCACAACATGATTGTTGAGGATATAACTACTGAGTGTAAACCGCCAAGGAGGGGCCGGTTCATGCTCAACTATACTGAAGCCCATGAAGACAAAGAAGATGGCGCTTTATTGATAAGGCTTAGAGGCCCAGAGCCCAGAGGCGGATTAGGGCCCATAGTGGTAAACCGCCATAGTTGTATAACTTGTATTGTAAGTTAGGGAAAGGGGGAGACCGAGCCGGACACTTGTATGAGCCAGCCTAGGGACTCTGTAAACCGGCCGGGCGTCAACCTGTGTATATAAAGGGACGACCCGACGGCGGTTCAGGGACAAGAAGCAACAAATCGAGACTCAGGCAAAGCGTATTCGCTCCATGGTCATCGAAACCCCATCAATTCCATCACAACTAGACGTAGGCTTTTACCTTCATCGAAGGGGCCGAACTAGTATAAAACTCTCGTGTCCCTTGTCCGGTTTAACCCCTTCAAGTTAATCTCGTTGCGATGGCTCCACGACTAAGTCCTTCCGTTAGGACATCTGACGTGATATTTCCAAGCAGTTGGCGCCCACCGTGCGGCTATCGCACGATGGTTTCGAGTTCTTGAAGGGCAGCTTTGAAGGACTCAAGGGGTACGCGGTTGGCCGGATGACCAAGAGTCGTTGCGGCAAGCTCTACATCGACGACGCAGGACGGGGCCCCGAGACCGGCTCAATCGAGTACGGATACCGGGTCCCCTTTGGAGGAATTCACGTTTTCATCGGCAAGATCGGCGAACCGGGCCCTGAGCCAAACATCTCCACCGACCTCGTCGAAACGGCTCAACGTGCGAGTCCTGCCCGGGTTCAGCCTGCCATAAAGCGTGCGTTCGTAGGATTCATCCATGGTATGGAATATGAACCAGTGTCCGATGGTGAGACGTCCATCTACTCAGATGGCGAGTCGTCCACTGGTGAAACCGAGTCGCTGTACCAATTGCAAGAATGGCCGGATTGGGGGCTATTCTGATGGCAATAGTATTCCAAACCCCTTTGAACTACCGAACCGGGTTGCAGTCTTCATGGCCGGAACACAACCCACCTTGCAATCTTCATCCACAGCAGCAATGACGTCCGGATCAGCAGCCACGGCAGGAGGCCCGGTGCGCCGACCCGCTCAAGTTCTCTCCGGTTTGCTGGATGCTTGGGCGACCTTGTTAACCACGGCAGTTACCCCGGAGATGCAGGATCAGCATAATGCGGAGGTTACCAAGCTAAAGGACCAGATATCACAGGCTAAGGAAGATCTGGCAGCTGAGGAAGTTAGGATGGCTGAAGAACGGGACGCTTTAGATGCCCAGTCACAGCAGATCCAGGCGCAAAATTACCGGCTTATGTTGGATCAGAACGCATTGAACGAAGTACTGCGAAGGAAGTATTAGTCTCGTCTGCCGCCGGTCTACGAAGGACTGAACCTCTTCAATACGCCGGGGGCTGGGCTGAGTAATCCGGCAGCAGCAAACCGGACCGTGGCACCTGAGGTAGCTCCGGATCAACCACGGATAACGGACCCACCTCGACGAACGGATAACTCGCCGTAATACATATCAGCACCACCGGATCATTTTTCTAGCCCTTTGGATAACATGATTGCTGCGGCATCTCGCCTGGCAGCCATACCGATGGAGGGCGATTCGCTGGCGGCGGTTGAGACGCGGCGGGCCAGGGATCTTCTTCAAACTGCTGTTGTGCAGCAGCAGGATTATTCCTATAGCCGAGATAGAATTCATTCAACCCCCCTTCCGAGCAAAAGTTACAGCAGACACATAGATGAACCGGAGGTGTCCAGGAGTGCGCAGCGCCGTAATGCTCCTCAAAGGCCCAATCTGGCGCGTGGTGGGATGAATGCTCAGGATGTGGTGGATAATGGCAGAGCGCGAAGGGAGGCCGCATTAGCAGCACAGCACGCGGGTCATCATCAACCCGCCCCGGTTCAGCCAATTGCATCAGTAGAACGAGGGACCAGGCTTGCCTTCAGCTCGTGGGGAGTGTCGTGTCTCATCCCGGCTCTCCATAATGTGCGATTGCCCAAGGATTTCAAGGGTCCGCGTAAGGTGCCTAATTATACCGCCGATCAACCTCCTGAGGCGTGGGTTGAAAGTTATGAGATGGCAATGGAGATGCTGGATGTGGACGAAGTGGCATGTGCAAAATACTTCACCATGATGTTGGAAGGAACAACCCGCACTTGGTTAAAAAGCTTTCCCGCCAACTCCATCGGATCATGGGATCAATTGAAGGCCCGGTTTATAGCAAACTTCAAGGACACATGCAAACAACCCATGTCCATTGTGGATCTAGATGCCTGTGTCCAAGGAGAGAACGAGTCAACAACCCATTGGGTATGCCAGGTTTCAGAAGTCTTACATTCATTGGACCGCATTACGGCTGGCACGGTGATCCTAACATTGGAGCGTAATTGCCGGTTTAAGTCACTGAAGATGAAGTTGGGACGGCTCAAGCGCCACTGCAATGACATGGGAACACTCATGGCAGCCTTGGTTAAATATGCCGATTCGGATAGTACCAAGGATCCCGATTCTGATGAGGAGAAACCGGAGAAGGGAAAGAAGAACGGCGGTGCAAAGGGACAGCAGCACAACCAAGGGAGCCATGGGAACAATGGTAAGCGCAAAGAAGATAACTCGGATTTTGTGGCTAACACCAATGTGCAGGGCAATATGCAACGTCGTAAGGGTAAACCACCCTAGCGCGGTGGAAATATGAATCTGGAGCGGCTGTTAAACCAACCCTGTCCAAAGCACGGGACCAAGGAGGTTCCAGCAACACATCTCTGGAAGGATTGTTTCATTATGAGGGAGTTCAAAAACTCTGATCTCTTCCAGTATGATCAGGGTCCGTCGGGCGGTTCAGGTCCAGGTTTTCACAGTGGCGGCAGTTCAAACTCTGGATTTCAGAATAATCAGGGCAACCAGAACAACCAAGGTGGTCACAACCAACAGAATAATCAGGGGAATCAGCAGCAATCAGGTTTTCAGAGTCACCCAAAGCAGTTGAATGGCGGGTAGTATCATGTTTTCGCCACTAGCTTGTGTAAGCGCGATCAGAAGCTTCACAAGAGGGCAGTTAATGTTGTTGAACTGGCAGTACCCCGTTACTTACGTTGGTCCGAGTAGCCCATTGTGTGGAGCAAAGAGGATCATCTACCCCGGGTTGACAATCCGGGTCAGCTGGCTCTAGTGGTGGCACCTCAGGTGGGAGGTTATAAATTCACTAAGGTGCTTATGGATGGAGGAAGCAGTATCAACATCCTGTATTATGAAACCTTTTGCCGCATGGGGTTAACGGATAAGAATCTTAAACCGTCGAACACTATTTTTCATGGTGTAGTGCCAGGTAAATCGGCATATCCTGTTGGCAAGATAGCTTTGGAGGTTGTGTTTGGTGATGAGCATGATTCCAGGTCTGAAACATTGACCTTTGAAGTGGTGAAAATCGAGAGCCCATATCACGCCTTGTTTGGACGGCCGGCTTACACAAAGTTCATGGCGAGGCCCTATTATATTTACTTGCAGCTCAAAATGCCAGGTCATAAGGGGACCATCACAGTGCATGGAAGTCGTAAGGTTGCTTTGGAATGTGAAGAGGGTGATGCGGCTTATGCTGAGTCGATTTGTGAAATAGAGGAGTTGAAGTTCTACAAAGACAATGTTGATCCGGCAGATATGACTCCTCTGAAGAAGCCCACCATAGAGCATGACCCGACCCTGAAGTTCAAACCGGCTGACGAAACTAAACTTGTTGATTTCGTTCCTGGCGATTCATTCAAACAGTTTAGTATCAGCACAAATCTAGATCCGAAATAGGAAAGCGCGCTCATCGAGTTCATCCATGAGAACCGGGACATTTTTGCATGGAAGCCTTCTGACATGCCAGGTGTACCGAGGGAACTCGCTGAGCACACTCTCAATATTGATCCCAACTTTAAACCGGTCAAGCAGTTTCTTCGCTGCTTCAACGAAGAACGACGCAAGGCCATTGGAGAAGAAGTAGCCCGGCTATTGGCTGCTGGGTTTATCATTGAAGTCTTTCATCCGGAGTGGCTGGCCAATCCGGTGCTAGTACTTAAGAAGAACGACACTTGGCGTATGTGTGTGGATTACACAGACTTGAACAAAGCTTGTCCAGCAGATCCTTTTGCTCTCCCGCGCATTGATCAGATCATCGATGCTACGGCGGGTTGTGAGCATTTGAGTTTTTAGATGCTTATTCCGGTTATCATCAGATCAAAATGGCAGTTAAGGACCAGGAGAAAACAGCCTTTATCACTCCCTTTGGAGCCTTCTGCTATGTGTCTATGCCCTTTGGGCTCAAGAGTGCCTAGGCAACTTATCAGCGATGTGTGCAGAATTGTCTTCATACTCAGATTGGGCGCAATGTTCATGCTTACGTGGATGACATTGTGGTAAAGTCCAGGAAGAAGGAGACATTGATAGATGACCTCAAGGAGACCTTTAACAATCTTCAGGTTTATAAAATGATGCTCAATCTAGACAAGTGTGTTTTTGGTGTTCCGGCAAGCAAGCTCTTAGGCTTTCTGGTGTCTAACAGAGGCATTGAGGCTAATCCATAAAAGATCAAAGTGATTACATCTTTGGCTAAACCGGCGTGTATCAATGATCTTCAGTGACTGGCGGGTCGAATTGCAGCCCTAAGCCGGTTTATCAGTCGCTTGGGAGAGAAGGCGATCGGCAGCATGTCGGATGTTGAAGAAAAGCAGACAATTTTATGCAGGTGATCTGACTAATCGCGGCGTTTGAGGACTGAAGAGACAGTTTGTTGAACCGCCAGTTCTTGCTGCTCTGGTTGATAAAGAACCCCTGTTATTATACGTAGTTGCTAATGCTCGGTCTATCAGCGTAACCATTGTGGTCGAACGCAAGGAGGCTGGGAAGGAATATCCGGTTCAAAGGCCGGTTTATTATACCACCGAGGTGTTAATTGAGTCAAAGCAAAGATATCCGCATTGGCAGAAGCTAGTGTATGGGGTTTTCATGGCAAGTCGGAAGCTTAAACAGTGCTTTCAGGGCCATCCCATCACAGTGGTCAGTTCTGCTCCTTTGGGGGATATAATCCAGAACAGGGAGGCAACTGGCCGGGTTGCTAAGTGGGCTATTGAGCTTGGACCACACGGTTTGAAATACATGCCTCGTATAGCCATCAAGTCCCAGGCTCTTGTGGATTTCATTAACGACTGGACTGAGTTGCAGGCACCAGAAGACAAACCGGACAACACATACTGGACTATCCACTTTGATGGGTCCAGACAGTTGGAGGGCTCGGGGGCTGGAGTTGTCCTTACTTCCCCTCGAGGTGATAAGATTTGTTATGTTCTCCGTTTAATGTTTCCTTGTACTAACAATGCAGCTGAGTATGAGGCCTTACTCCATGGTCTCCGTGTGGCCAAGGAAATGAACTTAAGCCGGGTTCGCTGCTTTGGAGATTCTGATCTGGTGACTCAACAAGTTTCTGGCACTTGGGATTCTAAGGATCCCCTCATGGCGGCTTACAGGCGAGAGGTGGATGTTGTAGCTGGTCACTTCAAAGGTTATCAGGTTGAGCACATTGATCGGCGCAAAAATGAAGCAGCAGATGCTCTAAGCCGGCTGGGGTCTCAACGTAAACCGGTGCCACCCAATATCTTTCTGGATATCCTGCATAACTCGTCTGTAAAGTTGCCCACAGAGGAGGATTTGGCTATTCCTGATCCGGAGGCACAGTTAGTTGCCACTTTACACATAATTCCGGATTGGACGGTTCCATATCTGGCGTATATGAACCGGGGCGAGTTACCAGAAGATGAAGTTTTGTCTAGATAGATAGTCCGGCGATCCAAGTCCATGGTTATTCACAATGGCGAGTTACTTTCTTTGTAGTGTTTGAGCGTATTCAACGTTGTGTTTCTCTGAGGAGGCCAAGACATCTTGCGTGAAATCCATGAAAGCGATTGTGGTCACCATGCCGGTTCAAAATCACTGGTTGCTAAAGCTTTTCGTCATGGTTTTTACTGGTTGATAGCTCATGCCGATGCTGAGGACCTGGTAAAGCGGTGTGATGCTTGTTAGAAGTTTTCACGCCGAGCTCATGTTCCGGCTCAAGAGCTACGGATGATTCCAATAACTTGGCCACTTGCTACTTGGGGGCTTGATATGGTGGGTTCTTTTAAGCGGTCCAAGCATAAGAAGACCCACCTCTTGGTGGCGGTTGACAAATTCACTAAGTGGGTTGAAGCAGAGCCAGTAAGCAATGTGACGCAGCCATGGCGGTTCAATTCATCAAGAAGGTGATCTTCTGTTTTGGTTTTCCACATAGCATCATCACAGATAATGGCACGAACCTTTTGAAAGGTGAGATGGAGGAATTTTGTCAACGAGAGCACATCCGGCTTGATGTAGCGTCCGTGGCTCACCCCCAGTCTAATGGTCAAGCTGAGAGAGCTAATCAAGAAATCTTGAGGGGTATCAAGCCCTGGCTTATGGTTCCTTTGAAGCGGACGCCGGGTTGTTGGGTGGAAGAATTACCATCTGTGTTATGGAGCATAAATACCACCCCAAACCGATCTATGGGTTATACACCTTGCTTCATGGTTTACAGGGCAGAGGCAGTCCTCGCAAGTGATATTCGTCATGATTCGCCTCGGGTTGCCAATTATGTTGAAGCGGACAATGAGCAAGCACGCCAGGAGGCACTGGACCTGTTAGATGAGAAGCGGGACATGGCTTTGGCTCGTTCGGCGGTTTATCAGCAAGACATGTGGCTATCACAGCCGCCGGGTTAAAACAAGAACCTTTCAAGAAGGCGATTTAGTGCTCTGGCTCATCCAAGATCAGACCGATATGCACAAGTTATCCCCACCTTGGGAAGGGCCTTTTGTGGTCAGCAAGAATCTACACAAAGGATCATACTACCTCATTGACGTTCGAGAAGACTCACGCAGTTCTGAGGAGGAGACCCGGCGGCCATGGAACATAGCTCTCCTTCGGCCTTACTACACCTGAGCTATAGGCTCTTCTTATGTACATATTTCGACAATGTATATATTATGATCAATATAATAAACCGTCATCCTTGCTATAAGCAGGGCCTCTGCCGTTTTTTCCAATATCTTTTGGTTACATGGGGGCTTCAGCCGACAAAGCGGAGTTCTACCTGTTAAACCGGCTATCACGCCACAATACAGCTTGGGAGCTTCACACCCAAGGGGCCAAAGAGAGTATGGATGCTATGCTCAGCTCAAACATAGGCACCCATTGAGCACAGCTCACAAAGTTACTTGGGGGCTCTTTGTGCACTGCAACAAAGAGTTTGAAAGGACCCTTGTAATATGCTATCAAGCACGGCATGGAAGCCTGGTGTATTCACCTAAAACCCCGGGTTAACCTGCCTTCATCAAGTAAGTCACTCCTATCCAAGTAATCCTGGCATGACCCGCCGAACGTTTGACAAGTCAATCTTATACAGACCCTGAACTTGTCAAAGTTAAAACGACGATTGGTTAGTTGGAGGTCCATCTTAAAAGGCTTTGTCAAATGGTTTAACTTAGCATCCTGGCAGCCCATGAAAAGCCTCGAATTTGGGCCTGGCAGCCCTTGAAAAGCCTTGACTACAAGATTTTATTTGCCTTTGTCAAGATTTTTCTTCTTTGACAGTATTTTATGTTGAACCGGTGTTTGTTAACCCGGCTTGGCTGTCAACTACAAGTTGTCAGATCATATTCATTATTAAACCAGTATTTCATAACCCGATCTAGCTTTGACTACATGTCGCCAGTATGATCATCCGGTGTTCATCGCAACCCGGTGTGACTTAGCACACACCAACACTGCATGGTGGGAGTTATGAACACTAAAAAAAGTTGGGTGTTCACCCTTACTGCAATCAAGTTGGTAAACCAACAGCGTAATTTCATATCACATGTATGATCTATTTTTGCTATTTTTGCAACCTTGGTTACCTACCAGGGTTTGTATTGGGCATTATGACCCGTCCGGCGGTAAACCGCCCGTACAGATCTTTTTTATGCAGACACAAGGATTGCATAATATTATGAAGATATATAAGCCAGCGCCACAAATATCATGGCGGATCAAACAAAGTCATATATCAGTGCATGATGGCAGCAGATCAAAGTATGCCAACTAGCCTATTACAAGGCGCTTTAAGGCCCAAAATAAAGTGATTGTTCTTTACACAGAACACAATCTGTGAAAATCAACCTGGTTGCCGAATTAAGACTCATCGGCGGGTTGACGAGAGGTTGATGGATCTTCTGGCGTCGTTTCAACCTCCTCCTCCCCACCCAGTGGCTGGAAGTCAACGGTGGTCCAGTCAATCTGGGTTAATGCTTGAAAGACAACCTCTTCACTTATCAGATCAGACGGTTCAACGTCAGGGGCATAATTGTGCTTACAGATTGGCGGGATAAGATTTTGCACTTCTTTCACAGCAGTGTCAATCCGTTGGTTGTTTGCATCATAGAAGGACCGATGAACAGTCAAGTTAGCCTCTTCCGCCAATTGGCTTGACAGTGGACGCATCTCCTTTTTCAGGGCTTTGAGGGCTTCATTATCAAATGCTGACCCGTTTTCTTGTTCACCCGGATAGCCCTTGGCGATATCAAGCTGGATCGGTCGACTATCACGCTTTGGCCGGGTCGGTGCTAACAAAGCGCCCGACCCGGCAGCGAGATCGTTTCATTTCTTCTATACGTATCGGCGTCATCGACAATTTGGCTAGTGTCTCCTTGATCAACATTGGTGCCGGTTTGTTGTATGAGACTACGCAGATAACCCGTTGGGCACCGGTATACAGTTGCTCTATCAACATATATGCTGCCTTCAGTTTCATCCGCATGTCAGAGCCCAGATGAGCAACACGGCTACCTGTAACGGTTTAAGAATTCACTATCAAAACCGGATATTTTAGAGATGGTTAATCAAGCTCTGTATACAAGGTACTTACCAAATATCATAGACGTCATAGCATTTACTTGATGTTTCAACCCAGTTAGCTCTTCTGCCACCGGTTTAAGAGCTGCCTCGGCGTCTTCAGCCCGCTTCAACAAAGCAGCCTTTTCAATTTCCCAGTTGGCACGTTTGGTCTTGAAACCGTTTTTCAGTTGTTCCATGGCTGTCAAAGCGCCTTTTAATTCATCCTTGGCCTTGGAGGTCTCGGCTTGCTGAGACTTGATATTCTCTTGAAGAACAGAAATTTGGGAACCTTTATTGTTTATATCAGCCTGCAACAGTCAGATGATGAAGATGTTAATATTTTTCTCAAAGTCCCAAGCATATAACCAATTATACACTTGCACTTGGGGGCTAATGCGGATTGCTTCTTTCCTACTGATTATTTAAAGTCCCAAGGCTCAATACAAGTATTAATCTTGGCACTTGGGGGCTAATGCGGATTGTTTCTTTCCTGCTGATTATTTAAAGTCCCAAGGCTCAATACAAGTATTAATCTTGGCACTTGGGGGCTAATGTGTATTTGATCAGAAAATGAAAAGGCAAGGAAATTAACAAAATGCAGTATGGAACATAAAGTACCGGTTCATCTTCACAAGATAAACCGGCCCTTGAGGGCTACTCAGTTGAAGTGTTCTTTATCCCAAAAAGTCCCGGTTTATCTTCAAGAGACAAACCGGCCCTTGGGGGCTACAATGAAGAGGATATACAGAGCAAAGAAAGGTTAAGTGTTTTGAAGATTACCTCATAGCGCTCCTTCATCATGTTCACCAAACCGGCCTCATAATCTCGGCTTGTGTATAGGCGGTTTAGAAATCTGGAATGAAGCTCCTGGGCAGTAAGGTTAACATAGCTAGATAAATCTGTCTTCTCTTTCCCCTTGCCCATAGCAACAAATTCTTCCTTGGCAGTATGCTTTGATAAAGGCAACGGATTGCACGAGCAGTGTGGCAAACACCGATGATAATAACATCATCATTGCCACCTTTTGACGGGCTCGGTGGATTGACAATATCCCTGACTGGGCTCGGCGGATCAGCAGCTGGGCTCGGCAAATCAGCGGCTAGACTTGAAGGAGTAGCATGCGGGCTTGATGGATCAACATGAGTAGCCGGGTCAGCTTCTGGCGGATCAGCATTAGTGTTTGGGCCTTGTGGGGCAGAATCATCCATGACAAAATCAGTGTCTCTACCAGCGCCTTCTAGGGTCCTCTCCGGTTCAACTTCATCAGTGGGGGCACTGGTTTTGGCTTTCTTGCTCAGTCGGGCTTTGGCACTATAATATCAAACAAAGGTTAGTATGGTAAACCGACGCATGAAGGAAAAAGCTGAAGGGCAGTATACTTACCCAACAATGGTCTTGAGGGGAGGCAGTTGAGTGGTTGATGAGTCACCAGACGAAGAATTGGAAGTCACCTGATAATTTGAATCAGACGGATTAAGTGGGTATCGGAAGCAACCCGCCAAGGGGTAAGGTTTATTAAAAGAGTAAGAAACCTCTGGACGACGTTTCCGGTTTGGAGTGTCTGGTAAACTGGAGGAAGTGACTTGCTGGCCACTGTGCTGGGTTGTGCGATGACCTTCATGTTGATTTGTCTTCAAAGAAAATTGTGGATCCAACTGAGCAAGAGGGTGAGAGTATTTTACTTTCTGAACTGCATGGCGAAGTTTTTGAACCGGCACATGATCTGAATCGGAGGAAAGGGAGATTACCTCTACATGGTCGGCACGACTGGCTTCCGCATCATCCTGGTAATAGTTGTTGTCAATAAGATGTACAAAAAATAAGCCAAAGGAGTCAAGTTCTACCTCTTGTTCCGAATCTTCGGGTGGATCAGAGGACTTGACGGTTTTCTTCTTGGTCGGTTTCTTTGTGACTTTGCTTTTGGCACAAGGAGCCCTCGCCGGTTTGTCTTGAGCTTTCCTCTTCCAGAAGGAATCCTTGGCCTGTAAAATTAAACAAAGGATTATTATGACAGTGTTAAAATGGAGACGGATCAAAAAGCACATGGTTAAAAAATTTACCGCTGACGGTTTGTTCGAGGCAGAAAATGGACGCAGCCCAGTTTTGCTGCATTCAGCGATCGGTTCGTCCAGCATCTTCTTCACAGATTTAGTGACTTCATCATCAATCGTTTCTATTTCATTATACCATTGAGGGTCCTTGATGTTGCCGGTATATTCATGCATCAACCCGGAGCGGCGGCTTAAAGGTAAGTGTAACACCCCGGATGTAACTTTCCATATTTGTAACTCCAACTCTTGCCATTTTCGGATATGTGCTATGATATTCCCTCCGTGGTTGGGTTTTGTTTTCATTTTGCATTTTGTCCATGTCATGCATCTCATATCATGTCATCATGTGCATCTCATTCGCATACGTGTTCGTCTCATGCATCCGAGCATTTTCCCCGTTGTCCGTTTTGCAATCCGGCACTCCTATGTTCCCCGGCGTCCCCTTTTACATTTTTCCGTGTGCAGGTGTTGAACATTCTCGAAATGGACCGAGCCTTGCCAAGTGGCCCTGGTATATCACCGGTAGACCACCTGTCAAGTTTCGGGTCATTTGGAGCTCGTTTAGTACTCCAACGGTTAACCGCACTCTCGCAAAGGCCTCTTTTAAGTTGCAGCCCTACATCCCTCCAAAACAGCCCAATAACCCATCTAAGTCACCTCCATGCTCTCGGTCATTCGATCACGATCGTGTGGGCGAAAACTACACATCATTTGGACTCTCCTAGCTCCCTCTATGCCTATTTAAAGACCCCTCCCCCGAAATCCGGATGAAACCCTAGCCCCCTCTTCCTCCGCGCGCCGGACACGTCCGCCCGCGCGGACACGTCCGCCGCGCGCACGGACGAATCAGCGGCTGCCACGTGGGCGCCGCCGCCCATCGCCGCCCGGCCGCTTGCAGCCCTTGAGCCAATGCCCAGCCCTCCAGCGCCCGCGCCCGGCCGCGCCCGCGCCGCCCGCCGCCGTCTGCCCGCCTCCGGCCGCCCCTTGCCGCCCGCCCGCCTGCCGTCGCCGCCGCCTCGGCCCGATCTCCGCCCGCGGCTCCCTCTCCTCCGCCCGCGGCCCCTCCGACTCCGGTAGCCTCCTCCGCCCCGGCCAGCCGCGCGCCCGGCCCGGCCTCCTCTGCTCCGGCCAGCTCCCTCGTCTCCGGCCGCCGTCGCCCCAACTCCGGCCAGATCCGATCTGGATCGGACACGGTTGACCCTCTCCCCCTCGTTTTTTTTCCACCAAGTCCTTTTCTGTCATAAAAATCATCACATGTTCATAGCATCACATCTTTGCACCCGTGACTCTGTTTCGTGCATATAATATGTCAAATTGTTCGTCTCGAAGAGTACATCATTTCATTCCATTGCATCATTTGCATTTGAGCTCATCTTGATGCCCGAAATGCTGTTGAAAGAGGGCTTCAGATTGTTAGTTCCAGAATCTTATCAGCTCGAGCTCTTTTGTCATTTTGGCCATGATTTATGTTTGCACCCTATGAACTTGAGCCCTACATGTGTGTTAAACTATGCCATGCCATCTTTCCAGGGGTGTTTGCCATGTATTTTTGTGAGTTATGTGGTGACTAGAACAAGCATGCAAAGTAGGGATGATGATGTTGCTGATTTCAGGAACTTAGTGTTTTCACTAAGTCTTGTCCTGCTGTTATTTTTATGCCATATGTTCATGTTGTTACAGAGAGATCTATGCCCTTTTTGAGCATGATCAGTAAGAGTGTTTTGAACATATGGATGTGCTCTATCCATCCATGCCTTTGTTTGCATTTATGGAGTAGTCTAGCATGTCATTTTCGTGCTCTACTTTTGCTTGAAAATGTTTCCTGACAGATTGTTTGCATGAGATTCAATTTTCACGAGGTCGTTGTAGTTGATCCGTGTATGCTATGATGTTGTTCATGCCATGTATAGCTTCTATGCCATGTCTTCTTGATGGGTGTATGCTTAGTTTATCATGAGATGCTCTGTAGTGAGTGCATCGAGCTCACGAACATGCCTACTTGATATCTGTTTTTGCCATGCCAGTTTTTACGCTAAGTCTGAAATCTGTAATAAAACTTGCTATGTTTACATGGGTGCCATCATTTCTTAGAGTCCTTTTGGCTTATGGTCAGTAAGGGACTATTGATATATGCTTTGAGTAGAATCATGTCATGCCTTGTTTTGCTATTATAAGTTCCTGTAGCATGTTGTTTGCTTGCTCTAAACATGCCTTCTGATGTTAATTCTGGCATGTTAGTATTTTCACTAAGTCTGTGAACTCGATATTTTTAGCACTTTCACCATGCTTGTTTGAACATGTTATGATGTGATTTAGCCGTAGCTCAGTGTTCCTCTTTTGTTAAGCATCTCCTGTAGATCGCTGCCATATGCTTTGTTTGTATGTTGGGGTCTTTGTAGCATAGTTTCTTTTTGCGTGCTAAGTAGCATCGTCTTTATTACGCAGATTTGCGTCATTCTTGTTTTGCTTGTCATTTGCAAACCGTGCATCCGTTTCGGTGATCTTTATATCGATTTCACCGAAATCATCTCATCTTTCAGCGGCATACTTGGTTTGCCAAGTTGATGCCAGTTCATCATTTTCCTTCCGGAGCACACATCGCATTGCATATCACATCTCGCATCGCATGTCATGTATTGCATCATATTGCTTGTGCATTGTTCCTTGTTTGATTGTGGTTCCGTTGCTTGTGTTCTTGCTTTGGGTAGAGCCGGAGGCGAGTGCGTGAGCGAGGAACCTGTTGAGAATGCCTACGAGGATCAAGCCTTCGACAACTCTGAGAACCTTGCAGGCAAGATGACCATACCTTCGAAATCACTTCTATCTTTGCTTGCTAGATGCTCGCTCTTTTGCTATGCCTATGATGCGATACCTACCACTTGCTATATCATGCCACCCATATTACCATGTTAAACCTCTAACCACCCATGTCCTAGCAAACCGTTGATTGGCTATGTTACCGCTTTGCTCAGCCCCTCTTATAGCGTTGATAGTTGCAGGTGAAGATGAAGTTTGTTCCTTGTTGGAACACGGATATTTTGGGATATCACAATATCTATTGTTTTAATTAATGCATCTATATACTTGGTAAAGGGTGGAAGGCTCGGCCTTATGCACGGTGATTTGTTCCCTCTTGCCACCCTAGTTTCCGTTATCTGGGTGTTATGTTCCTTGATTTTGCGTTCCTTACGCGGTCGGGTGATTTATGGGACCCCCTTGACAGTTCGCTTTGAATAAAACTCCTCCAGCAAGGCCCAACCTTGGTTTTACCATTTGCCACCTAAGCCTTTTTCCCTTGGGTTTTCGCGAGCCGAGGGTCATCGTTATTTTAGCCCCCGGGCGGTGCTCCTTCGAGTGTTGGTCCGAACCGAACCCACCTGAGGGCCACCTCGGGAAACTTCGAAGTCTGGTTTTACTCAGAGCTTTGTCTCATCCGGTGTGCCACGAGAACGAGATATGTGCAGCTCCTATCGGGATTTGTCGGCACAGCGGGAGGTCTTGCTGGTCTAGTTTTACCATTGTTGAAATGTCTTGATGTACCGGGATACCGAGTCTGATCGGAGTGTCTTGGGTGAAGGTCTATTCCTTCGTTGATCGCGAGAGCTTGTTATGGGCTAAGTTGGGACACCCATGCAGGTATTATCTTTCAAAGCCGTGCCGCGGTTATGAGGCAGATGGGAATTTGTTAATGTCGGTTGTAGAAAACCGAAGTTGACCTTAATTAAAATACATCAACCATGTATGTAACCGTGATGGTCTCTTCTCGCGGAGTCCGGAAGTGAACACGTGTTGGAGTTATGCTTGACATAAGTAGTCGGGATCACTTCTTGATCGCTATTAGCTTCACGACCGTGCCTTGCTTCTCTTCTCGCTCTCTTTTGCGGATGTAGCCACCATATATGCTAGTAAACTGCAGCTCCTCCTATTTTACACCAGCCTTCCCTTAAGCTTAAATAGTCTTGATCTTGCGGGTGTGAGATTGTGAGTCCCGTGGCTTCTGATTCTACCAAAACAGATCACGGTACGGTGATGCCAGTAGCAGATGGCGAATCGAGCTGAAGTGGGAATTTGATGAGGCCCTTGGTCGTTACTATGTTTCATTTCCAGACGATTAGTAGTGGAGCCCAGGTTGGGCGATCGGGGATCTGTGTTGCATTTGAGATAGTCTTCTTTTATTTTGGTTCCGTAGTCGGACCTTGAGTGTAAACTGAATGATGGATGTTTATTTATGTATTGTGTGAAGTGGCGACTGTAAGCCAACTATGTATCTCTTTTCCCTTATGTATTACATGGATTGTGCGAAGATTACCTCACTTGCGACATTGCTTTCAATGCGGTTATGCCTCTAAGTCGTGCTTCGACACGTGGGAGATATAGCCGCATCGAGGGCGTTACAAGTTGGTATCAGAGCCATCCCCGACCTTAGGAGCCCCACTGCTTGATCATTTTTAGCGGCCGAGTTGTGTCTAGAAAAAAATGTTTTGAGTCATTTAGGATTATATATATCGGAGAGTTAGGAATTATTTTTACTCCTCAATCCCTTCGTCGCTCTGGTGAGGTCTCCTGACGTAGAAGTTTTGACTTTCCTCTCCTCAAATTTCACTAAAAAAAATTTAGGATCACGCGGGTATCTTGGAATCGTTCCGATGGTTTTATGATGACAACATTGTCTTGGTGCCTCCCGTTAGCAGGGTTTTTTTTAGTGGAGGTGTCCCGGGGAGTTGAGCTCTGAGGTGTTGTCGTCATAATTTTATCGTTGCAGTTCGGAATACGAGTTTAATGCGCCGACATCGAAAATCTCTTTTATGCAGTTCGTTGGTGAGATAACCCGCTAACTTGATCTTGTGGTGAGTACGGAGTATTGCCATGACTCGTATAACGGATGCTTTTGAAGGTTGAGGTACACAATTTCGAAGGTTTCTTGGTTTTGTGGGTTGAAGGATGGATACAATTTGGATGTAGGGATTGTTAGTTTGGGTGAGATATATTGATTCCTGTATCCCCAACACTGATTGCATAACAGGAAAGTTTGGGAGTTTATAGGTGGGATTCAAGTAGCTCTAGCATTTCTTCCGCAGATATTTGGTTTGTGATTGGGTAATCCTTACCACTTATTTGTTCCATTCATACCTTGTTTTTATTTTCATTCATCAATCTCTTATCAAGTGGCTTCTCACCTTTATGGACGTGATGTTTACTTTGGAATTCATTCGTTCATCCTGTTGAATGTTTATTGTGAAGACTATATGTTGCAATTTCTATCCGTTGATTCAACTTGTCTATCTGTCAATCAAGATGCTAACGGATGTCACCCTCTTCAGGATGGCTCCACCAACGCGTCAGAATCCGGAACGCAGTGATGGGAGTCAGGCGAACCCTCCACCTCCACCTCCGCCTCCGGAGGCATGGCAAACTTTGATGGCAACCACTAACGTCAACGCTTCATTGTTGATCCGGTGATGCAAGAGCGTAACCAAGGCCAAGGCAACCAAGGGAATCAAGGTCAAGGGCAGTTCTTCCATCAGCCACGGTTTCCTACCTCAACCAGTTCCTTGCAAACCAGCCAAAGTCTTTCACTCTTGTGCGAGGCCACAGACGCCGACGATTGGCTCGTGGATATCAACAAGCATTTCGAATGCAGCAATGTCAGACCTGAGGACTACGTCAAGTTCGCGTCTTTTCAGCTCAAGGATCAAGCTGCTGATTGGTTCCAGCAATACAAGGATTCCAGAGGTGGTCGAGTGATTACTTGGACTGATTTCTGTCGGGACTTTAAAGCTCACCACATTCCTACCAGTGTTGTTGAGAGCAAGCGTGAGGAGTTCCGCAATCTCAAGCAAGGAAACATGTCGATGTACTGAATACAATATACAGATTTGAAACTTGCTCGATTCGCTAAACAAGGCGTTCTGATGAGAAAAGTATGATCTATCGATTCAGAGGTGGCCTTAGAGAGGATCTGCAGTTAGCTCTTGTTCTTATTGAGCCTACTCGGTTTGATCAATTCTACAATATGGCACTCAAGCAAGAAGGTGCTCGGCTCAAGTGTGAGGCTTCAAAGAAGAGAATCAGGATGCGATTCGGTCTTCTTCTTCCTCTCAAGGTGCAGCTAAGCAGCAAAAGTTCTACCTTCCTCCTCCTCCGTTCCGTCGGCCTTATCAGCAGAAGAACTCGGTGGTCGTGGATCTTCCCACCCACCCAACCCAAGCTACGAGAACAAGTCTCACCTCAAGCTCCAAGGTCAAATGCTCCTTATCACCGTCCGCTCTCAGAGGTGACTTGCAACAAGTGCCGCAGAAGGGTCACTATGCGAACAAATGCCATAACCAAAGCGCCTTCCTCCTCCTCCTCTGTGAGATCTTCAAGCAATGCGGTGGTCAAGCATAATCCCAAGTGCGCAAAGGTGAACATGATGAATGCAGCGCAAGCGAAGGATTCTTCCGATGTGATAATGGGTAATCTTCGATTAATGATATTCTGCAAAAGTTTTATTTGATCTTGGTGCATCGCATTCTTTCATGTCATAACCTTTTGCATCGAAGCACAATTTTGACACAGAGGAATTACCTAGAGCAATGCAAGTTATTTCTCCGGCTAAGCATTTGAGGTCTACCTTATTGGTTCCAAATGTCGGTATCAAGATGGGCGACTATAAATTTTTGGTATAACCAATTGTTCTTGGTGACTCTGATATTGATCTAATTCTTGGGATGGATGGCTTTCAAAGCACAAAGCTCAACTTGATTGTGCTGCCGAGCAGATTCAATTGACACACCCTTACGAGGATGTTATCATCTATGCGCTCGTGATGAAACCATTGGTTGTTTTCTCTCAATGAGAAGGGCGAGTTGGATGCTATCTCTCGATTCGATCGTTTGTGAGTACCGCGATGTCTTTCGGAAGAGCTTCGGGTATGCCTCCTCATCGGCGGTCGAATTAGTTATCGATCTTGAGCCGACCTTGAACCCGTTTGCAAGCGTCCTTACAAGCTTGGACCCAAGGAGCTGAAAGAATTGAAGAAGCAGCTCGATGAACAAGAGCGTCTGGGTTTGATCAGACCGAGTTCATCTCCATGGGGATGTGGAGTTCTTTTTGTCCAGAAGAAGGATGGCACGGACCAACTTTGTGTTGATTACCGTCCATTGAACAAGAAGACAATCAAGAACAAGTATCCACTTCCCAACATCAATGAGCTATTCGAGCAACTCAAAGGTGCTAAAGTATTCTCCAAGCTTGACCTCCGTATGGGTTATCATCGATTCGCATTCGTGAACAAGATATTCCCAAGACAAAGCATTTAGAACAAGCTTTGGTTCTTATGAATATACTGTCATGTCTTTCGGCCTTGTCAATGCTCCTCCAACTTTCTCTCGCATGATGAACTTTATCTTCAACCCCTACACCAATGATTTCGTCTTGGTGTATCTCGATGATATTTTGGTCTTCTCCAAGAACAAGCAGGATCATGCCAAACATTTGCGATTGGTGCTCGACAAGCTCGAGAGCATCAATTCTATCGAAGTTTTCCAAATGTGAGTTCGGCTTGATGAAGTTCTTTATCTTGGTCACATCATCTCCGCCAAGGGCATCGCTGTTAATCCCGAGAAGGTGTCTTGATTCTGAATTGGGAACCTCCTCGAATGTCAAGCAGCTCCATGATTTTCTCGGTCTTGCAAGCTATTGCGAAGATTCATTGAGAATTTCTCTAAGATTGCAAAGCCTCTTTCCAACCTCCTCGAAGCATGTCAAGTATGTGCGAAGCTTTGAGTGTGATGTCGCTTTCAACACCCTCAAAGAGAAGCTAGTAACAGCTCTGTCTTGACTCCTCTGATGAATCCAAGCCATTGAAGTTTTCGTGATGCTTCCTTGCAAGGTCTCGGTCTGTGTTAATGCAAGAGAAGAAGGTTGTGGCCTATACCTCTCGTCGGTTGAAGCCCAACGAAAAGAACTACCCCACTCACGATCTTGAGTTGGCGGCGATTGTCCATGCATTGATAACATGGAGACATCTCTTGTTGGGAAGGAAAGTGGACATTTTCACCGATCACAAGAGTCTCAAGTATATCTTCACTCAACCAAACCTCAACCTTAGGCAAACTCGATGGGTCGAAATGATTCAAGAGTACAATCCAAGTATTGAATACACTCCTGTCAAGGCGAATGTGATTGCAGATGCTCTGAGCAGAAAGGCTTATTGCAACAGCTTAATTCTCAAGCCCTTCCAACCGGATCTTTGTGAAGCTTTCCGCAAGCTGAATCTTCAAGTTGTTCCTCAAGGCTTTCTTGCCAACCTCATAGTCTCTCCTACTTTGGAAGATCAAATTCGTGAGGCACAACTCCTGGATGCCATGGTGAAGAAAGTGAAACGTGGTATTGACAAGGGCATTTCCAAATACAAGTGCTATCGCTTGGATGACAAAGACACTCTCTTCTTCGAGGATCGTATTGTGGTTCCTAAAGGCGATCTAAGAAAAGTCATTATGAATGAGGCACACAATTCTCTTCTATCCATTCATCCTGGAAGTACGAAGATGTACCATGACCTCAAGCAGTCATATTGGTGGACTCGAATGAAGCGAGAAATTTCTCAATTCGTGAATGAATGTGATGTCTGCAGAAGGGTGAAAGCAAGAACACCAAAGACCAGCTGGTCTCCTCCAACCTCTTGCTATTCCGAATGGAAGTTTGATCATATCGAGATGGACTTCGTGACTGGTTTTCCTAAGTCCAAGCGTGGAAATGATGCTATCTTCATTGTCATTGACAAGCTTACTAAAGTGGCTCATTTTCTTCTGTCAAAGAATCTATCACAGCAGCTCATTTCAGAGCTATACACCTCGAATTGTCTCCTTGCACGGTATTCCACAATTGATCTCTTCAGACCGTGGAAGCATTTTCACTTCTAAGTTCTGGGATTCTTTTCAGAAGGCCATGGGCACCAACATTCGTTTCAGCACAGCTTTCCATCCTCAAACTAGTGGCCAAGTCGAGCGAGTCAATCAAATCGTTGAAGATATGCTCAGGTCTTGTGTCATTTCCTTTGGCATGAAATGGGAAGAGTGTCTTCCATATGCCGAGTTCTCCTACAACAACAGCTTCCAAGCGAGTTCGGGCAAGGCCCCATTCGAAATTCTCTATGGCAGAAAGTGCCGTACTCCTCTCAATTGGTCCGAGACAGGTGAACGCCAACTTCTTGGCAACGACTTGATCACAAAAGCCGAAGAAATGTGCAAAGTCATTCGTGAGAATCTTAAAGCCGTGCAATCGCGCCAGAAGGGCTATTATGATGACAAGCACCGTGATGTGGCTTTTGAAATCGGAGACCATGTCTACCTCCGCGTCTCTTCAATGAAAGGCACTCGTTAAACCCGGTATCAAAGGAAGCTTGCCCCTAGATCGTGGGTCCTTTCAAGATCATTGGCAAAAGAGGCGATCTCGCCTATAAACTGAAGCTTCCATCCAACTTTGCAAGCGTGCACGATGTGTTTCACGTGTCACAGCTCATAAGTGCTTCAAGATTCTGAACGCACTATCAACTTTGAAGAAATTGACCTCCAAGAAGATCTCTCTTATCATGAGCACCCCGTTGCTATTCTTGAAGAAACCGAGCGCAAGACTCGCAACAAGTCAATCAAATTCCTAAAAGTAAAGTGGTCACACCATTCCGACCGAGAAGCCACCTGGGAGCGCGAGGATCACCTCCGTTCCGAATATCCGGAGTTCTTTCAGTCCTAGATCTCGGGACGAGATCCTCTTGTAGTGGTGGAGTGTTGTAACACCCCGGATGTAACTTTCCATATTTGTAACTCCAACTCTTGCCATTTTCGGATATGTGCTATGATATTCCCTCCGTGGTTGGGTTTTGTTTTCATTTTGCATTTTGTCCATGTCATGCATCTCATATCATGTCATCATGTGCATCTCATTCGCATACGTGTTCGTCTCATGCATCCGAGCATTTTCCCCGTTGTCCGTTTTGCAATCCAGCACTCCTATGTTCCCCGGCGTCCCCTTTTACATTTTTCCATGTGCGGGTGTTGAACATTCTCGGAATGGACCGAGCCTTGCCAAGTGGCCCTGGTATATCACCGGTAGACCACCTGTCAAGTTTCGGGTCATTTGGAGCTCGTTTAGTACTCCAACGGTTAACCGCACTCTCGCAAAGGCCTCTTTTAAGTTGCAGCCCTACATCCCTCCAAAACAGCCCAATAACCCATCTAAGTCACCTCCATGCTCTCGGTCGTTCGATCACGATCATGTGGGCGAAAACTACACCCCATTTGGACTCTCCTAGCTCCCTCTATGCCTATTTAAAGACCCCTCCCCAAATCCGGATGAAACCCTAGCCCCTCTCTCTCCTCGCCATGCGCCGGACACGTCCGCCCGGCCAGACATCGTCCGCGCCGCCGGGGACGAATCAGCGGCTGCTGCGTGGGCACCGCCGCCACATCGCCGCCGGCCGCCGCCCATGAGGCCATGGCTGCCCTCCGCGCCGCGCCCGCCCGCCGCCCGCCGCCGCCGCCCCGCCTCCGGCCCGCCGCCGCCCGCCGCCCGGCCCGCCGCCGCCAGCAACCAGCGCGCCCGCCGCCGCCGCCGCGCCGCCGCCGCCTCGGCCCCGATCTCGCCCGCGGCTCCTCTCCTCGCCGCGGCCCCTCCGGCTCCGGTAGCCTCCTCCGCCCGGCCGGCCCAGGCGCCTGCCCGGCCTCCTCTGCTCGGCCAGCTCCCTCGTCTCCGGCCGCCGTCGCCTAACTCCGGCCAGATCCGATCTGGATCGGACACGGTTGACCCTCTCCCCCTCGTTTTTTTTTCACCAAGTCCTTTTCTGTCATAAAAATCATCACATGTTCATAGCATCACATCTTTGCACCCGTGACTCTGTTTCGTGCATATAATATGTCAAATTGTTCGTCTCGAAGAGTACATCATTTCATTCCATTGCATCATTTGCATTTGAGCTCATCTTGATGCCCGAAATGCTGTTGAAAGAGGGCTTCAGATTGTTAGTTCCAGAATCTTATCAGCTCGAGCTCTTTTGTCATTTTTGCCATGATTTATGTGTGCACCCTATCAACTTGAGCCCTACATGTGTGTTAAACTATGCCATGCCATCTTTCCAGGGGTGTTTGCCATGTATTTTTGTGAGTTATGTGGTGACTAGAACAAGCATGCAAAGTAGGGATGATGATGTTGCTGATTTCAGGAACTTAGTGTTTTCACTAAGTCTTGTCCTGCTGTTATTTTTATGCCATATTTTCATGTTGTTACAGAGAGATCTATGCCCTTTTTGAGCATGATCAGTAAGAGTGTTTTGAACATATGGATGTGCTCTATCCATCCATGCCTTTGTTTGCATTTATGGAGTAGTCTAGCATGTTATTTTCGTGCTCTACTTTTGCTTGAAAATGTTTCCTGACAGATTGTTTGCATGAGATTCAATTTTCACGAGGTCGTTGTAGTTGATCCGTGTATGCTATGATGTTGTTCATGCCATGTATAGCTTCTATGCCATGTCTTCTTGATGGGTGTATGCTTAGTTTATCATGAGATGCTCTGTAGTGAGTGCATCGAGCTCACGAACATGCCTACTTGATATTTGTTTTTGCCATGCCCAGTTTTTCTGCTAAGTCTGAAATCTGTAATAAAACTTGCTATGTTTACATGGGTTCCATCATTTCTTAGAGTCCTTTTTGGCTTATGGTCAGTAAGGGACTATTGATATATGCTTTGAGTAGAATCATGTCATGCCTTGTTTTGCTATTATAAGTTCCTGTAGCATGTTGTTTGCTTGCTCTAAACATGCCTTCTCGATGTTAATTCTGGCATGTTAGTATTTTCACTAAGTCTGTGAACCTGATATTTTTAGCACTTTCACCATGCTTGTTTGAACATGTTATGATGTGATTTAGCCGTACCTCAGTGTTCCTCTTTTGTTAAGCATCTCCTATAGATCGCTGCCATGTGCTTTGTTTATATGTTAGGGTGCTGTAGCATAGTTTCTTGTTGCGTGCTAAGTAGCATCGTGTTGTTAAACGCAGATTTGCGTCATTCTTGTTTTGCTTGTCATTTGCAAACCGTGCATCCGTTTCCGGTGATCTTTATATCGATTTCACCCGAAATCATCTCATCTTTCCAGCGGCATACTTGGTTTGCCAAGTTGATGCCCGGTTCATCATTTTCCTTCTGGAGCACACATACGCATTGCATATCACATCTCGCATCGCATGTATGTATTGCATCATATTGCTTGTGCATTGTTCCTTGTTTGATTGTGGTTCCGTTGCTTGTGTTCTTGCTTTGGGTAGAGCCGGGAGACGAGTACGTGAACGAGGAACCTGTTGAGAATGCCTACGAGGATCAAGCCTTCGACAACTCTGAGAACCTTGCAGGCAAGATGACCATACCTTCGAAATCACTTCTATCTTTGCTTGCTAGATGCTCGCTCTTTTGCTATGCCTATGCTGCGATACCTACCACTTGCTATATCATGCCACCCATATTGCCATGTTAAACCTCTAACCACCCATGTCCTAGCAAACCGTTGATTGGCTATGTTACCGCTTTGCTCAGCCCCTCTTATAGCGTTGATAGTTGCAGGTGAAGATGAAGTTTGTTCCTTGTTGGAACACGGATATTTTGGGATATCACAATAGCTATTGTTTTAATTAATGCATCTATATACTTGGTAAAGGGTGGAAGGCTCGGCCTTATGCAGTGATTTGTTCCTCTTGCCACCCTAGTTTACATTATACCGGTGTTATGTTCCTTGATTTTGCGTTCCTTACGCGGTCGGGTGATTTATGGGACCCCTTGACGGTTCGCTTTGAATAAAACTCCTCCAAAGAAGGCCCAACCGTGGTTTTACCATTTGCCACCTAAGCCTTTTTCCCTTGGGTTTTCGCGAGCCGAGGGTCATCGTTATTTTAGCCCCCCGGGCGGTGCTCCTTCGAGTGTTGGTGCGAACCGAGCCGCTTCTGGGCCACCTCGGGAAACTCAAGTCTGGTTTTACTCGTAGCTTTGTCTCATCCGGTGTGCCACGAGAACGAGATATGTGCAGCTCCTATCGGGATTTGTGTCAAGACTGTGAGGAGGTCTTGCTGGTCTAGTTTTACCATTGTTGAAATGTCTTGATGTCTGGGATACCAAGTCTGATCGGAGTGTCTTGGGTGAAGGTCTATTCCTTCGTTGATCGCGAGAGCTTGTTATGGGCTAAGTTGGGACACCCTGCAGGTATTATCTTTCAAAGCCGTGCCCGCGGTTATGAGGCAGATGGGAATTTGTTAATGTCTGGTTGTAGAAAACCCGAAGTTGACCTTAATTAAAATACATCAACCGTGTATGTAACCGTGATGGTCTCTTCTCGGTGGAGTCCGGGAAGTGAACACGGTGTTGGAGTTATGCTTGACGTAAGTAGTCAGGATCACTTCTTGATCCTATTAGCTTCACGACCGTGCCTTGCTTCTCTTCTCGCTCTCTTTTGCGGATGTAGCCACCATATATGCTAGTCGCTTGCAGCAGCTCCTCCTTTTTTACACCAGCCTTCCCTTAAGCTTAAATAGTCTTGATCTCGCGGGTGTGAGATTCTTTGAGTCCCGTGGCTCCTGATTCTACCAAAGCAGATCAGTATACGGTGATGCCGGTAGCAGATGGCGAACCGAGCTGAAGTGGGAATTTGATGAGGCCCTTGGTCGTTACTATGTTTCATTTCCAGACGATTAGTAGTGGAGCCCAGTTGGGGCGATCGGGGATCTTTGTTGCATTTGAGATAGTCTTCTTTTATTTTGGTTCCGTAGTCGGACCTTGAGTGTAAACTGAATGATGGATGTTTATTTATGTATTGTGTGAAGTGGCGACTGTAAGCCAACTATGTATCTATTTTCCCTTATGTATTACATGGATTGTGCGAAGATTACCTCACTTGCGACATTGCTTTCAATGCGGTTATGCCTCTAAGTCGTGCTTCGACACGTGGGAGATATAGCCGCATCGAGGGCGTTACAGTAAGATACCCCATGAAACCCAGCAATGAACGAGGTCAACGCCGGTTAAGCCGTTTGCTAGGAAGGCCCGGAGCTTGGCAAGTTGAGGTGCGTAAGTCTGTCGTTCCTTGGCAGTGAGCCGTTGAGGCAGTGGATGGCCATTGCTGAGCCGGTGAACACGGTAACCCGGCAAAGGGTTTTCTTCAGCAGGAGCAGTGTTCTGACAATAAAACCATGTTTGGTTCCAGTCTTTGGGGTGGTTGTGATGTTTGGCATGAGGGAAATCAACTTCTTTCCTCTTCTGGATTGACACTCCACCAAGTTCAGTGTTGGGACCGTCAGAGAATTCAGTTCGGCGGTTTAGATGGAAAAAGTCCCGAAAAAGCTCAACAGATGGTTTTTCTTGAAGGTAAACTTCACTGAATACTTGGAAATTACATATGTTGGACACATAATTCGGTCCAATATCTTGTGGATGGAGTTGGAAACTAGCAAGTACATCCCGGAAAAACTTTGATCCGGGAGGGCTAAATCCCCGGTCTAGGTGCTGCATGAACACAATCACTTCTCCATCTTGAGGTTCAGGAGGGCATTCAGGACCAGGGACTCGCCAATGAAGGACATTTTTCTTGGCCAAAGCGCCTGCCAGAACATATCCATTGAGTTGCGTTTCTGTGATCCGGGAAGGAACCCAGTTGCAAGAGGCTAATTGCTTGGTCATTTTGGAAAACAAACTGTAAATGAAATGTGAAGGCCGGTTTACGATTCAAGGTTGATGTGTACTAACCGGTGTTAAACCGGGGAATTTAATCAGGGCATATATGTAAGGTAAACTGGAACTACTACTCAAGTCAAGATGGCGGTTTAAGTGAGGGCTAATGGCATACGGCGGATTACCAGCTACTAAAGATTAAACCGCCTTTAACAGAAGAAGCAGATCTGAAATCTACTAAGTGTTGCAGAAACAAGTTTCACAAGATGGTGATATAATTTTGGATCTACCGTGGTTCAGTAAAGAAATTTTTCTGAGCCCTACAATGGCATCAAGCGGAACACAGAAGGTTCAGATAAGGATCTATCCAAGAATAGCAAGATGCTGTAATACGGCAGATTAAAACTACAGATCCAGCCGCAAAATAAAACTATCGGACCTAGCTAGATTCGGTAAGATGCTAAAGGAAAAACAGATAAGTGCCGATGAACACCGATGAACACTGAAGAAACCTTGAAACCCTAATACATATTTAATAAGTGAAGGAAGGGAATGTTTACCAGGGCCACGCAACGGCGAAGGAGTGTCGCAGATCTCTGGTACAAATAGGTTGATGCAACGGCCTAGTCGGTGCAGGGTGAAGGGTTGACGACAGCGGCGATGCTTGAGTGCTTCGGGGTCGCGAGGAAGAAGATGATGCGAAGAGGAAAGGGGGAAAATGGAAGGACCCCAGTCTCATTTATAAAGGAAAGGGGATAAGCGGCAGGTGCGAGAATCGAGGGGCCTGAAGCGGAAAAAGGGGGCGCAGCTGTCACCTCGATCTTCAGGATTTAATTAAATAAAGAGAATCTTTATTATCTTTTTATACAGAGATGATGTCATGACGATTTACTGCAGCGTTCAGAAGATGACATCATGGCGGTTTACCAAAATTTACAGGGAAAATACAACATGGTGGTTTACGAAGAACCATTAGAAGATGTTCACGGAACTTTTCTAAGTATTGAAGATTGACATGAACAGGTTCAAATCAATCTGTGGCCTAATGTTGAGGATATAACTACTGAGTGTAAACCGCCCAGGAGGGGCCGGTTAGCGCTCAACTATACTGAAGCCCATGAAGACAAAGAAGATGGCGCTTTACTGATAAGGCTTAGAGGCCCAGAGCCCAGAGGCGGATTAGGGCCCATAGTGGTAAACCGCCATAGTTGTATAACTTGTATTGTAAGTTAGGGAAAGGGAGAGACTGAGCCGGACACTTGTATGAGCCGGCCTCGGGACTCTGTAAACCGGCCGGGCGTCAACTTGTGTATATAAAGGGACCACCCGGCGGCGGTTCAGGGACAAGAAACAACAACTCGAGACTCGGGCAAAGCGTATTCACTCCCTGGTCATCGAAACCCCATCAATTCCATCACTACTAGACGTAGGCTTTTACCTTCATCGAAGGGGCCGAACTAGTATAAAACTCTCGTGTCCCTTGTCCGATTTAACCCCTTCAAGTTATTCTCATTGCGATGGCTCCACGACTAAGTCCTTCCATTAGGACATCTGACGTGATATTTCCACGACAATGACTGCCACATATAATTCAGTGAAGAAGAACCACTACTACCCTCAATGAAGTTTTTGATCGCACCTGGGCTGTCCTGACTCATCTCTACAATGATGAAGATCTCAAGCAGATGGGCTTCAAGCAGGACTTTAGCTGGTCCAAGCCTCCAGCAAAGAAATTCAAGAAGGTTGAAGTTCCTCCTCTGGTGCCCAGCTCATATTCCTCATCACGCGAGACTGATGAAAATGAAGACTTGGATGACACTGCGGCAGGCCCTACTCCAACAACCGACCCCAACAACACTAGCACTCCTCCATCGACTTTGTGATGAAATTCTTCAGGGGTGTTAGTCCTCATTTTTCGTCCCTTTTGGTCATTTGATGACAAAGGGGGAGAAAATTGAGTTAGTCTTGAAGCGGGTCTATCTATATGGGTGTTTTTTTGTTAAGTTACAACTCTCGCTCTTCTGAAGTGTTTGTTGATTGAGTTGTAAACTTAAGTCCGATGGTGAACTGATACTTTTGCTTTGTTTTCTGCATACTATTTCCTCATATATGCTATGCACACATGCTGAATTACATCAGTCACCATATTTCATCATGCATTTCAAATTCTTCATTCGATATGTTAAATGCGTGTATGAATTACAAGATATAGGGGGAGATCTCCATGATTCTACTCTTCAAATGTGCATTGCTTCAAAAGCAAATTCCTCACTATGCACATCTTCAGGGGGAGTTCTTCTATATCTTGCAATCAAAGTCCTCAATGTTGAGCACTTTCAGTTCATATGTTTATCCCCGTTGAAAACTTAACCTATATTGTCATCAATCACCAAAAAGGGGAAGATTGTAAGTGCATCTAGTGCCCCTTAGTGATTTTGGTGTATTGAAGACTTATAGGTTAAGGGACTAATATGTTTGTGAGTGTACACAGGCTCTATAAGTCGATGAGAAGTTTGATATTTACAGTGAAAGTCGACCCTAAAATGGTGTCTTGGTGAAGACTTTGGTTCTCCTGAAGACTTTGAAAGTGAAGAAATTGGTGTGACCGTGAATACTTGGATATTCATGTGAGGACTATGAAGCGTGAAGACTTTTGTTTTTGTAGTTTCATTTTCTTATTCTTGAGTCATAGGAAACACTCCACTGTTAAAGGGGGGGTCAAGGTAATACTAAGGAAACTGATTTCCAAGTGATGCTCATCTCAAAATCCTACACCTATCCAATCCTTCGAATGAAGCCATTGGAAATTTCATATGAGTTCAGTCAATTTCTTCAGTGACAGAGACAAAGATCTTCTGGTCTCTGAGGAATGTGTTCTGACTTAGGAGTTAGGAATTCGCCAGTGCGGATTGCCTACACAGTGAGGAGCATGATAGCCCTGAGGAATTCGAACCTCAAATCTGATCGTTGCTGTGCCACGCGCCAGCTGTCCAAAATATCCTACCACCTAACGGTCATATCATTAAAGGGCATTTATGTCTTATCATGTCGGGCTGCTCCCTAGGCTATAAATAGCCGCCCCCTACAAGCACTAGCTGGTTGGCTGCTCCAAGAGAAACTAACACTTGTCATTTGAGAGCATCCCATCCTCCGAGGGCTTTGAGCGAAAATCATCAAGTGAGGAAAACCCAAACCCAAACCCAAACCTACAAACCCCAAAGTGATTGAGCATCACTAAAGAGATTGTTCCTGTGTGGAACCGATGCTTGTTACTTTTGAGGACTGTGTATCCTCCAGACGGTTAGGCGTCATGGTCTGAGCATCCATGAGGAATTGTGGATTGCCGAGTGACCAAGTCTATGAAGGTTTGGAAGTCACCTGTGAAGACTTACCACTATTGTTGGGCAAGGTCTGTGTGATCTTAGCTCAAGGAGAATACGGTGAGGACTGTGTGTCCGGGATTGTGTGTCCTCGAGTTTAAATACTCAGCCGCTGCAACCAAACGTACAACTGTCATAGCAGTTGGAACTGGTCTACCAAATCATTGTCTTCATCAAGCCTGCTGGTTCTATTTCCTCAACCCTTTCATTTCCTCAGTTATGTGTTGATGAACCTGATCACTACTGTTTGAAGACTTTGACTGAAGGCTTTCTCTAATTCCTCAAACCTATTTCTTCAGTCAGTTTGCCTTCATCCTGCTTATCCTATGTTTACGCTTTCTTACTCTGTGTTTTGTCTTTCATTTCTTCATGATGACTATGTTCTTGCTCTGTTATGCTTATACCTGAGTACTTATTCTTCTGCAAGTAGTTCTTCGCTTAGGAATTTCCTCACCCTGAAATTCCTCGGTGAAGAATTCATAAAAATCGCCTATTCACCCCCCTCTAGTCGACGTTATGCACTTTCAGAATCCTCATCACAAAAGACTTGATCATCTTCATCTTTGTTCATGCGCCGGTGCATGGCCACTTGCTCAAGGGCTTCCATCTCCTCTTCACTCATGGAGTCATAGGTTCCGTCGTCGTTGAGGATCATGGCGCGCTTGTTGGTACACTCAAAGGACTTGTGGCCTCGGCCTCCGCAAGTGAAACACTTGAAGGAGCTTGTCTTTACGGTCTCATCGGTTGGAGTAGATGATGAAGCGCGCGGCTTGAAGGTGCTTGTAGTAGGAGGACGACTTGAGGTTGTCAAAGTTTTCTTGTAACTCGACTTGTCGCCGTTGCTTGTAGATGGCTTGGTTGAGGTAGAAGTTGTTGGATTCGTTGGAGCTTGGTTGTTGGAGAAGCCGTAGGTCTTGTACGAGTACTTGGCATACTTGAAGTCATCTTGCACTTGATGTTCTGCTTTGGTAGCTTGATGCACGAGCTCAATGAGGTTGGAGTAGGGTTGGAAGTCGGCAATTTTCTTGAAGGGATGATTGAGGCCATTCAAGAAACGTTCCATAGTTTTCTCATCATCTTCCGTGACACTGGCTCTTATCATGGCCATCTCCATTTCCTTATAGTATTCTTCAACACTCTTTGTTCCTTACTTGAGTATTTGGAGCTTCTTGAAGATATCGCGGTTGTAGTAGGTTGGCACAAAGCATGCTCGCATGACATCTTTCATTTTATCCCAAGTGGTGATTGGTGGTTCACCTCTTTCTTCTCGGCGTTCAAGGACTTGTTCCCCACCATATGAGCACATAGTCTTGGAATTCAAATGATGCCATAGCGATCTTCTTATCTTCTTCATAGTTGTGCAAACGAAAGATTTTGTCGACCTTCAATGCCCATGATAGGTACTCTTCGGGATCATTACTTCCATTGAACTTGGGCATAGTGAACTTTAGCTTGCCGTAGCATTGCTCTTCATTGTGTTGGGGTCGAGGGTGATGATGACGCCCTTGATGTGGAGGATGATCAACCTCATGTTGCTCTTGGTGTGGAGGATTTCCATAGTCGTCTTGCTCTTGTTGAACTTGAGGTTGTGGAGGAGCTTGTCGAGCTTGTGGAGGAGGTTGAGGAACTTGACGTTGCACTCTTGGTTGGTAGTTCCGCTCTTGGATTTCTTCGCGAAGTGCTTCCTCTTGATTGCGCCTATCGCGGTTGCGTTTGGCAATGGCTCGACTTGATTCTTGAAGGGCACGTTGCGCCTCAAGAGCTTGTTGTTCTTGAAGACGTTGAGCCTCGGCGTCTTGTTCATCTTGATGTTGTCGTGCTCGCTCTTCCTCTTAGTGACGTTGACGTTGTCGTTCTTGAGCTTGTGCAAGAGGAGCTTGGTGTTGACGATGACGATGTGCTAGCTCGTTGACTTGCTCTTATGGATGATTGCCGTGTAGAGGATTACAAGATGCTTGACTGTCGTGACGCGCGGCTCGACGTAGAGTGTTCGATGTCGGTGTACTTGAGCCGGAGAAGGTGTCGTCGGTGTGTCGACTCGAACGGCTCCATCTTGAGGATGAAGAAGTGGAAGAATGGTGGTTCACCAACAAGGCATGACTCTCATCCATTCTTGCATTGTTCTCTTGTTTGTGAGCGTCGAGCTTGTTGTCAAAGTAGTCTCTTGTTCGTTGCTCGAAGAGTCGCAAGTCGGTGGCGAGATTGTCGATGCGGTCGCTCATTGCTTGTTGCTCTTGATGCAAAGCTCGTTGTGCACCGAAGAGGTGGCTCTTGGTGACATAGTATGACATGTCATCATCTTGCTTGATGAAGAGTGGGTTGGTAGAAGAACTCGGCCTATCCATCATTCCAAGCAAAAAATGTGAGTGGGAGAAAGAGAAGAACTTATACCAAATGTACCTTGACCGATGTTGAAGATGGATCAATGATCACTCAAATGTGGACAAGGAAATAGCACAATTGGTACCAATTCTTGTAGGTTCGCACACCTACACAAGTAAAAGCTTATGGCGGAGCTCGGTTAGGATGGTGGCACAAAATTTGATGCAATTGTTAGTTAGACTCAAAGATGTTGAAAAAGATTCGCAAATTCGCAAATGCAACAAGTAGACCAAGAAAGTAGCGGTACACGGAAACACACACGCAAATAGATAAGTGGGGTTGTGCAAACCAAAAATGAGCCAAAATGTGGAGTCCATGGAAATGCTCTTGTTGCACAACACTAGAGAGACGCTAGCACGATTGCACAATAGGCGGATACGGAACTTGTGCACAACCTACTAAGCAAAAATGCAATGACTTCTATCCCAAGTATGCTATTTGTATGGTATTTCGGTGGTATGATCCAAGATGATCGGATATGATAATCTTAATGTAGTATGATGCTATGGTTCTCGCTTATAAGCTTTTTGCTTATCTTTCTCTTTTTGCTTAAAAGCTTGTTTGGCTCTTTCACTTTTGAGCTCTTTTCTCATGCAAAACTTCACGAACCAAGATAGCAATTGTTTATGCGATGACAACTTTGTGACACAAGAGATGATATCAAGATATGCACCACGATGATATGGTATGTATGCTTATGGAGAGTATGATCACTAATGTGCACAAGTCACGTTGCCGGCAATACTCAAAGGCTAGTCTTGATGGGTAAGCAACGCAAAAGTAAGGCTATGGTGGTTATCAATGCAATGGCAAATCATAGACGTCGTCGAGGTTACCGTCCATAGCAATGATGAGTACTCGGCGAAGATGAGCGGTGGTGGTGTTGATGTCGCGCCGTACCTATATAGCCGAAACACAATAGGACACGGAAACCACAACTCAAATTCTCTAACCCAAAGTCGAATGGTGGTACGGTGGGGTATGTCGTGGGGTTGGCGGAGTTAAGATGGTGGTGGTCGAAGTGGGTACGAGGAGGCGTAGGTGGCGGTGGACAACACTGCAGAAATTGCAGTTTTGGCAGAGGAAGCCGGATGATCCAGGTCGAGGTCCGGATGATCCGGGCAGGTTAAATGCGCATGGGTTTTCCTCGGGATGAACTCGAAAACGGGGATAAATTCGACAATTTCGTGGATTTTGGATGGATTTCGAGGATGAGATGGTGGGGAAAAGCAAGATCCACGAGTTACACAACGAATCCACGAATCAAAATCAACAAAACATCATCAAAACCAACAAATCACAAAAAAAATTGGGGGCTATTTTTGGTGGGGATTTTCGGATTTAGGACGAAATCAACAAAATCAAGCTAGAAAACAAAGGGTAGGGGCTCCAAAAATGTGATCAACGTCGCTCATGATACCAAGATGATGTAGGGTAGAACCCCAGAAGCCGATCTTTCACGTTTGGAGGGAAGTCCTACCAAGAACACAAAGAACACGAGAGGGAAAACGAGGGGAAAACATGAGAAATCACTCAACCAACAAGAATATAGTCACACATGCACTAGATCATCGAGACACAAAAGTGATACACGATCCGAATCCAACAAAGGACGATACATAGGGTAACCGGTTCTTCTCCGAGAGGAGGTCTTGAAGAAGGTCTTTGATACGTCTCCAACGTATCTATAATTTTTTATTGTTCCATGCTATTATATTACCCATTTTGGATGTTTATGGGCTTTACTTTACATATTTATATCATTTTTGGGACTAACCTACTAACCGGAGGCCCAGCCCGTATTGCTGTTTTTTTGCCTATTTCAGTGTTTCGAAGAAAAGGAATATCAAACGGAGTCCAAACGGAATGAAACCTTCGGGAGCGTGATTTTTGGAACAAACGTGATCCAGGGGACTTGGAGTGCAAGTCAAGAAGCAATCGAGGAAGCCACAAGGGTGGAGGGCGCGCCCCCTATCTCGTGGGCCCCTCGGGCGTCCACTGACCTACTTCTTCCTCCTATATATACCCACGTACCCCGAGAACATCAAAGGCGACCACGAAAAACTATTTCCACCACCGTAACCTTCTGTATCCGCGAGATCCCATCTTGAAGCCTTCGCCGACGCTCCGCCGGAAGGGGAATCAATCACGGAGGGCCTCTACATCATCTCCAAGGCCTCTCCGATGAGTTGTGAGTAGTTTACCACAGACCTTCGGGTCCATAGTTATTAGGTAGATGGCTTCTTCTCTCTCTTTGAATCTCAATACCATGTTCTCCTTGATCTTCTTGGAGATCTATTCGATGTAACTCTTTTTGCGGTGTGTTTGTCGAGATCCGATGAATTGTGGGTTTATGATCAAGTTTATCTATGAGAAATATTTGAATCTCCTATGAATTCTTTTATGCGTGATTAGGTTATCTTTGCAAGTCTCTTCGAATTATCAGTTTGGTTTGGCCTACTAGATTGATCTTTCTTGCAATGGGAGACGTGCTTAGCTTTGGGTTCAATCTTGAGGTGTCCTTTCCCAGTGACAGCAGGGGCAGCAAGGCACGTATTGTATTGCTGCCATCGAGGATAAAAAGATGGGGTTTATATCATATTGCATGAGTTTATCCTTCTATATCAAGTCATCTTTCTTAATGCGTTACTCTGTTATTTATGAACTTAATACTCTAGATGCATGCTGGATAGCGGTCGATGTGTGGAGTAATAGTAGTAGATGCAGGCAGGAGTCAGTATACTTGTCACGGACGTGATGCCTATATACATGATCATGCCTAGATAATCTCATAATTATTCACTTTTCTATCAATTGCTCGACAGTAATTTGTTCACCCACCGTAATACTTATCCTATCTTGAGAGAAGCCACTAGTGAAACATATGGCCCCCGTGTCTATCTTTTATCATATAAGCTTTCAATCTACTTTTATTTGCATCTTTACTTTTCCAATCTATATCATAAAATATCAAAAATATATTTATCTTATCATATTATCTCTATCAGATCTCACTTTCGCAAGTGGCCGTGAAGGGATTGATAACCCCTTTATTGCGTTGGTTGCGAGTTCTTGTTTGTTTGTGTAGGTGCGTGGGACTTTTGAGGAGCCTCCTACTAGATTGATACCTTGGTTCTCAAAAACTGAGGGAAATACTTATGCTACTATTGCTGCATCACCCTTTCCTCTTCAAGGAAAACCAACACAAGCTCAAGACGTAGCAAGAAGGATTTCTGGCGCCGTTGCTGGGGAGGTCTTCGCTCAAGTCAAGACATACCAAGTACCCATCACAAACTCATCTCCCTCGCATTTACATTATTTGACATTTGCCTCTCGTTTTCCTCTCCCCCACTTCACCCTTGCCGTTTTATTCGCCCTCCCTTTACCAATCTCCTCTCTCTTTCGCTTGTCTTTTGTTTGCTCGTTGTCATGGCTAGTCCTCCTATCCTCGTTATTACTCTCGAACATGAGATTCTTAATTTTAAGCAAAGGGAGTGAGAAAATATAAAAGATGCTTGGCATAGAATTTGCAATGCTCAAAATAAATCTACTAGGAAGCTTTCTACTTCCGTTCTTCTTCGCAATTTTTATGTAGGCATTACTCCTTGGAATAGATGCATTCTTGATACCATTACCGGAGGGGATTTCTTGAGTAGCCATACGTTTGATGCTTATAATGTTATGTTAGATTTGTTTGGCCCACCACCTCTTTTGGTTAATGGAATTGTTTTAACTTTGGAACATGTGATGCAAAGGCTTGAAACGATTGAAAGACAAGTTGCCACTGTTGAATTGATTGAAAATTTGGATAAAAAGATTCATAATCAAATTACCCAATATGGATCTAGGGTTGGAGTTACTTTGAAATTTTTTAAAGAGAAATAACCTATAGTTAATGAAAGAATAGATCTAGATTCTACGAGAATCGGTAAACTTGAGGATATCATTACCAACTTAGGGTCGGCGTTTTCTTCCGTGAAAAACACTCCAAATCCTCCTACCAAAACTGCCAAATTTATCTATGTTCCTAAAAATAAGGGTGAATCTTCTAGTAAGGGAAATGCGGATCTCAAATCAATAAGTGTTCATCCCAATTGTCTCTCTATCATCAAGGAACCTTTTGCTACAAATGAATTTCTTGAATTCTTGCCTAAGGGTTTAATCATTGCTAAAAAGGGAGAAACCCCTAAGATTATAAGTGCTCTATTGAGGAATTATATGCCAAAGATGGCACTACTTAGATCTATCCTTGCTTTTATGCCTAGCTAGGGGCGTTAAACGATAGCGCTAGTTGGGAGGCAACCCAATTTTATTTGTGTTTTTTGTTTTTGTTTCTGTTTAGTAATAAATTTTTGCATCTACCTTCTATTTAGATGTGTTTTTATGTTTAACTAGTGTTTGTGCCAAATAGAACCTATAGGATAACGTATGGTGTTAATTAATTTGATTCTGCTGAAAAACAGAAACTTTGCGCGCATGAAAATAATTTTGTTAATTCACAGAAACGTGATTTTGCGTTGATTATTTTTTATGTAGATCAATAGACAAATTTCCCAGTACTTCCTATTTTGGTAGGATTTTTAGAGTTCCATAAGTATTTGAGAGTTACAGATTGCTACAGACTGTTCTGTTTTTGACAGATTCTGTTTTTCGTGTGTTGTTTGCTTATTTTGATGCATCTATGGCTAGTATTAAGTGGTATGAACCATAGAGAACTTGAAATACAGTAGGGTTAACACCAATATAAATAAAGAATGAGTTCATTACAGTACCTTATGTGGTGGTTTTTCTTTCTTTCACTAACGGAGCTTATGAGATTTCCTGCTGAGTTTTGTGTTGTGAAGTTTTCAAGTTTTGGGTAAAGATTTGATGGACTATGGAATAAGGAGTGGCAAGAGCCTAAGCTTGGGGATGCCCATGGCACCCCAAGATATTCAAGAATAGCCAAAAGCCTAAGCTTGGGGATGCCCCCGGAAGGCATCCCCTCTTTCGTCTTCGTTTATCGGTAACTTTACTTGGAGCTATATTTTTATTCGCCACATGATATGTGTTTTGCTTGGAGCGTCTTGTATGATATTAGTATTTGCTTTTTAGTTTTTCACAATCACCCTTGCTGTACACACCTTTTAGGAGAAGCCCACTTGATTGGAATTTATTAGAATACTCTATGTGCTTCACTTATATCTTTTGAGCTAGATAGTTTTTGCTCTAGTGCTTCACTTATATCTTTTAGAGCACGGCGGTGGCTTAATTTTGTAGAAATTGTTAGTCTCTCGTGCTTCACTTGTATTATTTTGAGAGTCTCTTAGAACATCATGGTATTTTCTATGGTTATAAAATTGGTCCTAGAATGGTGGGCATCCAAGTTGGGTATAATAAAAACTATCATAGGAAGTGAATTGGATGATATGATCAATTTGATACTTGATAATTGTTTTGAGATACGGAGGTAGTGATATTAGAGTCATGCTAGTTCGGTGATTATGAATTTAAAGAATGCTTGTGTTGAAGTTAGCAAGTCCCGTAGCATGCACGTATGGTTAAAGTTGTGTAACAAATTTGAAACATGAGGTGTTCTTAGATTGTGCATCCTTATGAGTGGCGATCGGGGACAAGCGATGGTCTTTTCCTACCAATCTATCCCCCTAGGAGCATGCGCGTAGTGCTTGCTTTTTGATGACTTGTAGATTTTTGCAATAAGTATATGAGTTCTTTTGACTAATGTTGAGTCCATGGATTATACGCACTCTCACCCTTCCATCATTGCTAGCCTCTTCGGTACCGTGCATTGCCCTTTCTCACCTTGAGAGTTGGTGCAAACTTCGCCGGTGCATCCAAACCCCGTGATACAATACGCTCTATCACACATAAACCTCCTTATATCTTCCTCAAAACAGCCACCATACCTACCTATTATGGCATTTCCATAGCCATTCCGAGATATATTGCCATGCAACTTTCCATCGTTCCGTTCCATTTTTTTATGACACACATTATTATTATCATTTTGCCTTGCATGATCATGTAGTTGACATCATATTTGTGGCAAAGCCACCATGCATAATTTTTCATACATGTCACTCTTGATTCATTGCCCATACCGGTACACTGCCGGAGGCATTCATATAGAGTCATATCTTGTTCTAGTTTTGGGTTGTAATTCATGAGTTGTAAATAAATAGAAGTGTGATGATCATCATTATTAGAGCATTGTCCCCAAATAAAAAAATAAAAAAAAATAAAGGCCAAAGAAAAAAAAGGCCAAAAAAAGGAAGGCCAAAGAAAAAAATAAATAAAGAAAGAAAATGAAAATAAAAAGGGGGCAATGTTACTATCTCTATTCCACACTTGTGCTTCAAAGTAGCACCATGTTCTTCATATAGAGAGTCTCATATGTTGTCACTTTCATATACTAGTGGGAATTTTTCATTATAGAACTTGGCTTGTATATTCCTACGATGGGCTTCCTCAAAATGCCCTAGGTCTTCGTGAGCAAGCAAGTTGGATGCACACCCACTAGTTTCTTTTGTTGAGCTTTCATACATTTATAGCTCTAGTGCATCCGTTGCATGGCAATCCCTACTCCTCATGTTGACATCAATTGATGGGCATCTCCATAGCCCGTTGATTATCCTCGTCAATGTGAGACTTTATCCTTTTTTGTCTTCTCCACACAATCCCCATCATCATATTCTATTCCACCCATATTGCTATATCCATGGCTCACGCTCATGTATTGCGTGAAATTTGAAAAAGTTTGAGATTATTTAAGTACGAAACAATTGCTTGGCTTGTCATCCGGGGTGTATAAGATGGGAGCATTTTTGTGTGACGAAAATGAAGCATAGCCTAACTATATGATTTTGTAGGGATGAACTTTCTTTAGCCATGTTATTTTGAGAAGACATGATTGCTTTGATTAGTATGCTTGAAGTATTACTATTTCTTATGTCAATATAAAATTTTATTTTGAATCATTTGGATCTGAACATTCATGCCACAATATAGAAAATTACATTGAGAATTATGCTAGGTAGCATTTCACATCAAAAATTATGTTTTTATCATTTACCTACTCGAGGACGAGCAGGAATTAAGCTTGGGGATGCTTGATACGTCTCCAACGTATCTATAATTTTTTATTGTTCCATGCTAATATATTATCCGTTTTGGATGTTTAGGGGCTTTACTTTACATATTTATATCATTTTTGGGACTAACCTACTAACCGGAGGCCCAGCCCGTATTGCTGTTTTTTTTTTGCCTATTTCAGTGTTTCGAAGAAAAGGAATATCAAATGGAGTCCAAACAGAATGAAACCTTCGGGAGCGTGATTTTTGGAACAAACGTGATCCAGAGGACTTGGAGTGCAAGTCAAGAAGCAATCGAGGAAGCCACGAGGGTGGAGGGCGCCCCTACTGGGCGCGCCCCTATCTCGTGGGCCCCTCGGGCGTCCACCGACCTACTTCTTCCTCCTATATATACCCACGTACCCCGAGAACATCAAAGGCGACCACGAAAAACTATTTCCACCACCATAACCTTCCGTATCCGCGAGATCCCATCTTGGAGCCTTCGTCGGCGCTCCGCCGGAGGGGGAATCGATCACGGAGGGCCTCTACATCATCTCGAAGGCCTCTCCGATGAGTTGTGAGTAGTTTACCACAGACCTTCGGGTCCATAGTTATTAGCTAGATGGCTTCTTCTCTCTCTTTGAATCTCAATACCATGTTCTCCTTGATCTTCTTGGAGATCTATTCGATGTAACTCTTTTTGCGGTGTGTTTGTCGAGATCCGACGAATTCTGGGTTTATGATCAAGTTTATCTATGAGAAATATTTGAATCTCCTATGAATTCTTTTATGTGTGATTAAGTTATCTTTGCAAGTCTCTTCGAATTATCAGTTTGGTTTGGCCTACTAGATTGATCTTTCTTGCAATGGGAGAATTGCTTAGCTTTGGGTTCAATCTTGAGGTGTCCTTTCCCAGTGACAGCAGGGGCAGCAGGGCACGTATTGTATTGTTGCCATCGAGGATAAAAAGATGGGGTTTATATCATATTGCATGAGTTTATCCCTCTACATCATGTCATCTTTCTTAATGCGTTACTCTGTTCTTTATGAACTTAATACTCTAGATGCATGCTGGATAGCGGTCGATGTGTGGAGTAATAGTAGTAGATGCAGGCAGGAGTCGGTCTACTTGTCATGGACGTGATGCCTAGATAATCTCATAATTATTCGCTTTTCTATCAATTGCTCAACAATAATTTGTTCACCCACCGTAATACTTATGCTATCTTGAGAGAAGCCACTAGTGAAACCTATGGCCCCCGGGTCTATCTTTTATCATATAGGCTTTCAATCTACTTTTATTTGCATCTTTACTTTTCCAATCTATATCATAAAATACCAAAAATATATTTATCTTATCATATTATCTCTATCAGATCTCACTTTCATGAAGTGGCCGTGAAGGATTGACAACCCCTTTATTGCGTTGGTTGCGAGTTCTTGTTTGTTTGTGTAGGTGCGTGGGACTTTTGAGGAGCCTCCTACTGGATTGATACCTTGGTTCTCAAAAACTGAGGGAAATACTTACGCTACTATTGCTGCATCACCCTTTCCTCTTCAAGGAAAACAAACGCAAGCTCAAGACGTAGCAGTCTTCTCCGAAAGGAGGTCTTGAATCCAACAAGGCTCTTCTCCGAAGAGGTGTTGGTCCCTCGCGGTGGAGTAGATCCGGATGGATGAGCAAGGCTCTATCTCAAAGTTTGAGCTATCACAATGCTAAACCTAGAAGAGAGGTGGAGGAGTCATATATATAGGCTAAGGGGGCAAAGGGGTACATGGGCCTCAGCCCAACACGCGCACGCAGGCGGGGTCCGGATGATCTGGGTGGGGAGCCGGATGATCCGGGCTCGGTCCGGATAATCCGGGTGTTGGCCTGGATGAGTTGATGACACAGGCGTTGGCGGCCTTGGCCTGGATGTCCGGATGGGGGTCCGGATGTCCGGCTGGTGTCCGGATGATCCGGCTTGAGGGTCCAGCTTCGGGTATCGTGGGGCGAGTTAGCCGGATCGTCCGGACCGGGGTCCGGATCGTCCGAGCTCTGTCCGGATCGTCCGGGCCCTTGTTCGGATCGTCCGGCCAGCCTGGGACTTGGCGGTTTTCCTCTCCGTCTTCACGCATGTCTTCCGCTTCCGATTCTCCTTGCTTCCTAGCTTCTCCATGGCTAACTCCTTGGTACCTGAGTATGCAAAGTGTCTCCGTTTGAGGTAGTAGCCATGTCTCGTGTGATTCGAAAGGTAGTTGTGAGAGGAGTGATGTCACCTCGGTTTCGAGAGCTGTTGCACGTGCTCTTGTCATTGGTCCACGCGGTGTTGTAGGAGATGTAGATGCGTCCATGGGGATGGTCGTGGGATGCTCCGCATCACAACCCCTCCAATCCACGTCAACCCCTCCCAACCCACGCGGATCAACAACCCCGCGGAGCCCCTCGCGAAACAGAGATGTCGCCGCCGCTCGCAGCAGTTCCTTCGACGTGAGACGGGAAAAAACGGGATTACCAAGTCCTCTCAAATATTGTGGGTGGAGGGGGATTAAGGACTCAAGAGGATTTGAGGGGATTGGGTGAAAGAGAGGGATTCACCCAATCCTCTGAAATCCCCATCCCTTTGGGGCTGGAAATCCTCCTCTATCAAACGAGGCCTAAATTAGGATTTGTTGAGTGTTGATATACGCAATGTTGTTGTTGTTGGCTATAACTTTTCCCACTACGTGATTTCTCAAGAGTTTTGCGCCCTTGCCCTCGTCAAACAACCATCACTGTCTGAAACCTCAAATTAAGCAGATGTTAGCTAGTCAAAAGATTCAACAATGAATGAACGACAGAGGCAACACATGTGTGTCATTGATCTCACCCAAAGAGGTTAATCCTATCAACACCAAACGAAAGTCGGACAACCTATCGATCGTCCTATTAATTTAGGGGCGGAGCTTCTGCCCGGGAATTGCCTGAAACATATCAAGACATTCTTATTGTTCATATACGCGAGTCAAAAAATTGGGTCGTACGACAGCGTCGAGTTATTGTGAGATATAAGACTACAATGTGAACCGACTCGGCTGGCCAGCGGGTCACCCAGTGCCGCCTCTGTTGACCCAAATCTCATTTGAGACCGACCCACATGACCCACTGGCCTCAAATTTTTGGGACGGGTCAGCGACCTGGCGGGCCAACCGGCCGACCCGGCCCATTCCCATCCAGAGAGTTGTGCACAAGGTCTCTAGCAAGCTCTCTATGATGTTTTGTCTAGGATCCGAGATTCTCGGGCTCATTGAGTAGCTCCACGGTTTTCTCGCAATGGGTCACATGATCTCAACTTCTTGGTTATTAGTTGGACCCTGATGCTTCTTTATTTTTTGAAAGATAGACAAAAGCTTTGCCTCATTGATTAATTAATTAAGCAAAAGAGAATCGCCAGTTAGTTAACGAAAAGCCGATACAAACAAAAGCACATGCTGACTACTCACAAAGCATGAAAAACCCTAACCACACGGACGACCCAACAAACATTCCAACGTGCAACAATCAATCACAAACCCCCATACTTCTACATCGCAAGGAGAATACCTGGGTCCAAGGCAACAGACACCACCAAAGTGGGCCAGGATACTTCTTGCAAGTGTTCTTTTGGGTGCCCTGCCCAGCGACTTGACTGGGAAGATCCAAAAGATATTGAAAGAGGCAAAAAAACACTACTACGTGTGCATGCCAAACTATCCAAAAAAAAATGAGCATCGTTCCAAGCACTATCTGAGCCGGAAAATAACAGCACTACCTGAGCAACGCAATATGTTACAAGTACACAAAGAATCAACGAATTTTGATTATGTAAAGGACAATGCTTCTATTAGTTTATTCTTTCCATGGCTACACAAGGATAACAGAAACAAGAGACCAAAGACAAAAACACCATATATACCACAAAGAATCAGGAATTCTTGATCAGCAGAAGGACTTCTTCCCGCCAACAAGAAAAAGAGCAGAAGGATACTTCTGCCTTCTACTTTGTATATGATCATCAGGCCACCTCTCCCTCCTGGAAAATGTTTCCAGTGGTGAGCACAATTAGCTCCACTGGTCGGAAGAAATGACTTGGTGCCGTGTTCATTTTCTGCGCTTCCTCCGCTTTCGCTTTAACTTCTCAACTGCAGCAGCTGGCTTCTCAAGCTGTACTCCCTCATCTATGTAACGGGCAATTTTCAAGAAACCAGTTAGATATTTCCGTGGTAAAGGCAGGATCGCACAAGAACATGATGTATATTCCGAGCAGAGTGCAAGTAATTATTCATTTAAAATTGTACCTGCATATGGTGTGCTTGATTTAGTAGATTTCCGCACTCTTCTATCAAGTCCCTTTCACTAGTGATTATTTGTGCAAGTTTGGAGGCCACGCCATCAACTTCTTCAACCTATATGACAAGAGCAAAATGAGATCGCATCAATATAACAAGAATAGCTCAAATGATACTGCCTCCAATTCAAAATGCAACTCATTTAGAATTCGTACCAGTCAAGACATTTTACATTTGGCCATCTATAAAGGAAATTACTTGCGCGTCTAAAATTCCAGATTGATATAAGTAGACATTTATAATGCTGGGAAAACTTCTGGTGTTCCAGGTTTCAAACAGATATGACTGCGTTGGCAATTATAAACGATTGGATATTTCTTACAAGTATACAAGTTTAAAAAACAAATGGCAACGGCATGCTGGCATCATTGGACACTAGCACAGCTAGCCAACTAAGCGACTCTCAGTTATCAAGTACATTAGCTTTGGGCGAATACATGTTCACTTTGGAGTATGGACATATCTTAGTGTGAACTTTCAATTGTCAATCAAATGAACATGGATTTGTATGCTAAGCAAAATCGCAAATAAAGCTTCCTACTTGTGTTTAGAGTTAGAATTGAATTTGGATGGTGGTGAACTTCACAACCTCCATCTTCCACAATAAAGTTGTTTGATACTGAATATGTTCTCACATAGAAGATCAATATGCAGTTTTTTTTCAATCAGCTATAAGATATACTCCCTCCGATCCTAAATAAGTGTCGCAGTTTTGAGCTGGGGTTAGTTCAAAACTGCGACACTTTTTTATGTATCGGAGGTAGTAACATTTAGTAAACACAATTTAAAAGAACCATTTCAAAAAGGTAACATATCTAGGCATGACAGCTATTTGATAGTTTTCTCACCATTGGTAACAAATTTCGAACAAGAGGCGACGCCGGCTCCAGTAGTTGCGCAGCAGAGTTAAGAACTTCTGAGATTTCCTCATAGTTTGCCTGCAAGAAGTAGTCTTAGAACATAATATTTTATCTGCATCACGAACATATTTTGGTGCCATCTATGCCTGGAATGTGAAATTCAAGCAAAATCTTACCCGAACACCCCCAATTATAGGCAGCCTTAGTGAGGCGTTATGCAGCGCAGATGTTGCCCCTGTCAAGCAACTGGAATAATCCTCCTCAACATCACTCCATCGATCCAAATACGGCACCTGACATTTTTGCAAATGAACAAATTAATTTTTGATAGAGCATATGTTCTCACATACTAGAAGATAAATACACACTTGATATTCTCTATTTCCCACAATGTATGCTGATTATTATTTTTATTTCGAACAACAAATTTACACATAAATCATCCTAAGTGTGCCGATGCTAGTGCACACACGTAATATCCATTGGGCACATATTGAATGTAGTTGTAGGTTAAAATTTCAGTACCCCATTGGGAGTAGATAATTGACAACATATGATTTAGTGTCATACTTCAGTTGGTTCATAGTAAGACAAACTGAGGTCAAAACAGGTAAGGTGGTGATGCTGAGTCATGTCCCTTCGATGGCTTCATCTCATGCAGAGTGAGGAAATGAATTCGTTCATGTGACACACACAATTTAAACATTTTGATAGCTCAACTTCGATAGCCAGAGATTTATCTAAGATAGCCTATAAGACACTTCATATACAGAAAGCAAAATGTGCGAAATTTTTTGTTACCTGACCACCAACAATTGAGCACAATCTCTGATCCCTCTTGATCTTCTCAGCCTCTGCCCTCTTATCAGCGACTGATTCTCGTAGCCCAGCAATTCTCTCAGCCAGTCCGAACAGGGAGTTCTTCACACACAACAAAATGGAAACAATAACAACATCAGCATCTCAGTTCACATTGTGGAGATCAAACTACATCCTCTGTCACAGTAAAAAGGCCTCACCTCCGCCGCAGCAGCCTTGGCCCTGGCCGCCTCTGCCCCCCGGGCGTTCAGAAACCTGTACTGAACGTAGCGGTTGTCCAGCAGCCGCAGCTGGTGCACGTCCTCCTGCTTCCCGGCAACCTTTCTCCCCCCAATGATCACAGCCTTCTTCATCTCCGCTAGTTTCGTCCCATGTGGCTGCGGTGGCCTTGGCGCCGCCATCACCTTCGCCGCCGGAGCCGGGCAGCTAGACAGAGCCGAATTAAGTGACCGGTGGCACAGCGGGATAGCCGCGCCCCGTGTGGACCCGCCCGACTCAGGAACCGACGACCGGAGCTCCGACGACAGGCGCCCGCCGCGGCAGGACGCCGGGCCGAGCAGCGGCGGGCTCTCGCAGGGCGCGGCGGGCACCAGGATCCCATCAGGCTCGGAGAAGTCGGTCAGGGTGGAGGAGGTGTCCGTGGAGCTGCAGGACGCGGCGTCGTCCGCGGCGGAGGGGCAGGAGGAGGCGCGCGCGGGCGTGGGAGGGCGCGGGTAGCCCCTGCGCCCCGTGGACGGGGCCGGCCCGCTGGACGCGCGGGGCAGGAGCCTGGGGGGCGGGGCGGCGGAGGAGACGGAGGCCCGCGGGTTGGCGCCGATTTCGCCGAACAGCTTCTGCACGGCGCGCCTGCGGGTGGAGGGCGGGACGAGCGGGGGCTGGTTCTCGTTGGCGAAGGGCGTGGCGACGCGCGTGTGGGCGCGCGGCGACGGGGTGGGCGAGGAGGCGCGCGACGAGGAGGTGGAGAGGCGCGGGGAGGAGGAGGCGGAGGAGGAGAGGGCGGGGGCCGGGGTGGAGAGGTATCTGGAGCTGACCTCCGCGCGCGGCGGCGCGGGCGGGGCGCGGCGGTGTGGAGCGGCGGCGGGGGCGGGGCAGGTCGGCGGCGGCCGCCGGGTGCGGCGACGCGGAGGCGGCGGCGGCGGCTGCCATGGGGGGCGGGGATCGGATTCGATCGGAGCGGAGGCGGAGGGGGAGTAAATAGCCGTTGAGGCGTAATGAGATGGATTTTCGGGGTGGGAGGGGATAGAGAGGAGCGTAACGGCTAGTTCGGGGAAGGGGGGCGGGTCTGGGTTTAATACGGCCGGCCGGCGTGGAAGGTCGTTCAACGGTAGGCACGGGAGACGGAGGAGGAGGTGGGTTTGTTTCCACTGGGAGGTGGGCCCCGAAGAAGTTTGTCTCTGTATATCAGGATGATCGCCGACGAATCATGAATGGATGATGGCGGGTTGAGGGAGAAACAAGGCCGGCACATCAAGATCAATCCACCACGGCTCAAAAAAAAAAAAAGATCAATCCACCACTCCGCATCATCTCTCGTGTCGATAAGTTACGAAATGATTCAGCTCTTAAAACTTTCCTTTTGCGGGAATTCAACTCAGGAACTTACAGCATATCCAACAGCGGCCTTAAAATAGGGCTGCCCAACTTCGGCTGAAAAACGAGCTCCAACAACAGCCCTAAACGTATACACTTGTGGTCTTATTTTAGAGGTGGCTAAAATATCTGGGCCCAATGATGCATATTTGGATCACGAAGCCGGCTGCCCAAACGCAAAAACGGGCGCGACTTGCGTGCCGCGCGCAATGAACCCTCAAGAGACTATCCTCATGCGCGCGTGAAACCCTAGACATCACTCACCTACACGTCTCTATCCCCCCCCCCCCCTGCCTCTCTCAGGCTCTCTTCACGCCGCCGATTCCGCCAGGTTGTGCCCCCGATGCCACCATCGACCGTCGTGTCGTAGATTCACCCCTACCTCTCTCTGCCTGCCAGTGCCGCCGTTTTCGCGGTCAATGTATGTCGTCGCGTCGCCGACCAAGGAAGTCCACCGGTTTCCATGATGTTCGTCTGCGTGACTCCAACCGTTTATGACAAGCCAGACGTCGCCGCTCGCGCTTTCAAGAAGGCGTGTTGGCGGCTAGGCCGGCCAAAGCGGGTCTTGAACTTCTCGGAGATCGAGACTCATCCCGAGATCAAGATGGTGACCGTCGCGGAGAAGGAGACCGTTGTACGGCCCCTCTACTCTAAGGGTAACACCCTACCAGTGGCGGTGCTAGAGAGGAAGTTCGCGCGGCGTGTGGACTTGAGGGGGCCAAATATACTATTGTTTTTCTCATCTATGCTCCCTAAAAATAATTTCTTCACGCATTTTCCTAAGGTTGGGGGGCATAAGCACACATAGCTCCGCCACTGCCCTTTGTTTGGATGTTTTCTCTCATGCGTGAGCTGAGTGTGATTACAGAGGATTTGTCTTGCATGTAGATTTGAGTGAACCTGTCTATGTCTCACACCCTTTTCACCGGTTATGCGAGGAGATGGAGTCACAAGGGTTGTTAAGAGAAGTGCAACATTTTTGTGCTCGGGTCCCATGGAGCCTTTTTTTTTAACATTCAAATATCACATTCCAAAGTTTCAAAAAAGTCTGAAAAGAATTCAACATCAACATTTACATATGGATGGTTTTATATAGTGAAGAGTGCATTACGGTTAACTGTTTTTAAAATCACCAAGTAGTTATTCTTGTGTACTTTGCGTGTCAATGTATTTGGCCATGAAAATTTGCCCACATGCAGTATACATCCACATGATACTATGGATTTTCTTCAGAATTTTTGAAACACTGAAACGTTTTTTAAAATTAAAAACAGACAACGGCAAACATACATCAGGAACATACAGCGACACAGCAGATACCAGTTTGCACAACAGCAGACAACCGCAAACATACATCAAGAACCACAGAGGTAAGACGGGCTTATCTTTCGATACATTGTCGCTTCACGACAGGCATTTCCATGACAGCTTAGTTATGCCCCGAACAGTTTTAGATTTCACTGGAATACATCACAGTAATGTTCAATCGCGGTAAGTTCACTTCACAACAAGGGTTTTCCGAGCCAATGCAGTTGGCAATGATCAGCGATGAGCTGTTGGAAACAAATGATCTGGTGTAAGACAAGGGCTTGGGTCAACAAAGTTCGTCCCAGAACTTTGCCTTTTCAACTGGAGCCCCACCATGTACCATTCGAGCCTTGTAAATATATACAGGAGGCATGCTGTCCTGATCAGGCTTATGATTTCTATCCTACAGTATGCTCTGCCATATGCTACTCAACTAAGGCAAAGGCGTGTATTTATATCGTTTAATGGTTCCAATCTGGATCCCACGTTCTACGATATCATTAAGTCCACTGGCACTTAGCATAGTCAAACTCTGCTATTGATCATAGAATCCTCGTCTCTGGTTTTGGGGTTGATCACCTGTCGCGAACCAAGCAGAGAGCAATGCGATTTCAGGGACACTCTTGAGTGAATTATGCAGATGGAAAAACTAAAAATAATGACGCAACACACTTCGAACTAAGAGTTCATTCTGCAGTAATCATGTATGTGGGCACTCTGGCCACCGATGGAATAGTTTTTACTTACCGAAATCATCAGCATCGTCATCAGTCTGACTCGTGAAAAATGGAGTTAGATAGTTCTTGTCAAGGGCGGTGAACGATGTTGTGCTGTGTCATCATTTGAACAGTAATCAGTTGTTTGCGGAGTAATCATTTGTATGCAAATGGAAATACAATCTGACAACGAGTACCTTTTGTGGAACTCCTTGAGTTTCATTCTCAATCCTCCTCCAGACGATGTACCTTCCTCATAAGTTGGGGGAATGTAACCATTGTTATCCTCGTAAGTCTGAGAATGGTGGCACACAGAAATTAGTCCTGAATAGAAAATTATCCTCGGAAATATCAAAAGCAAGCAAACTGTGCCACACAGCATGATAATACAATATAAATAAGAACCTACAAATATCAGCTACCCAGCTAGAGGGCAATTGCTTTGTAGGCCCATAGCAAAATATGACCCTGAGTAGCTATTACCCCAAAAAATATGAATTCCAGTGGATCCCAGCATTAAATTAATAGCATAAAAATAGCATATTTTCAGAAAGAATGTGAGTTTTTTTAGAAACACAGAAAATAGAAGTAGTGAGAACAGAAAACCAAATCAATGCTTACTTCTATTGATGTATTTTCATCACCAATTACATCCAAAGCTTCTAACATGGTGCCTGTCGACCCTCCAATAAGAAGAACCTGCATGATTTTAAGTAATTCATGAGAGTTGTGCAACTCACTTTAAGAGTATCTGATGGTAATATGGAATTACGTGCCAGCCATGTATGCAACACTTACAAAGAATTTTTACTGCACAGAAAGGATGTACCAACTTGATTATGTGCTCCTTAGGTTTACATAATTATTTCGGCAAAATAGTTTGTTCTATGAAACTATATTTGTAATACGCATCAGAGCAAAATAAAAGCTTAATTAATATAGAAGTGGACCAACTAGCAAAAATTATAAGCAGCACATCATGCCATCCGAAGAAATGCAATACACATATAAAAAATGCCATCCCAATTGAAAGCTTCATCATTTCTTGACTAGTGCTCAAAATTAAAGAATGTGAAAAATGTGCAAATACCGTTAAAACGACAATGGCTGTGGTAGCTGTTAATATCGTCTTTCCATGTCCTTCAGGAAGTTCATGCACAGATTGGAGAGCAAGCGCAAAAGCCATGGCTCCTCTAAGCCCTATTTGTCCAAAATCCAAATAATGAAAATTGGCTTTATAGAAGCCTTTATCATATATATGTCTAAAGTTGCCAACTACAGTATAATGAAACTCACCACTAAAACAAAGAGCTTTCTGATGATTTAGAGGTATACGCCGATGTTCTGGACGCGATATATTAACCAAGTAGGCACAAGAAAAGACATTTGCTGCCCTACAAAGAAACAAAATTGCAGGAAAGAATGTCAGAGAGTGTGCTTGTTTCACCACTGAACTTAATTGGATATGACAAATTCAATAGTTGGGGCAAGTTATGCATTGTTTTCTACATGTTCTACATCATTGCAGACCCAGTTTGACTTCAATTCAAGTATGTGACTAACAACACGTGACAAGGCATGAGTATTTTATACACATCAAAATATGACCATTGCTAAATGCTCAAACAGTGCAGGACACAGTTGTGAGATCTAAACAAAACATGCTTTCAACTTTGTAGTGTCTAGTAACTTAGTAGGTACTCCCTCCATATCAAAATATAAGACGTCTAGCCTACAAAAACGTCTTATATTTTGGTACAGAGGTAGTACTATATATGTGAAACAAGGGCATAGCTGTAGGAGTACCTTGCAACAATTATAAATATCTATTGTTAAGTCAAGGAACCAAATTTTAAGCAAAGAATTGAATAGACCCAACTGGTTATATGTGAAAGTAAAACAAAGGATACAATCGAGAAGATGATGAACCCAACGTGTGACCAGCTATGCTCTTCCATGGCAATATCAAAGCCCATATAAATGAAGCTGAAAAATAAAAAAATAGTCAATTGTGGCGAAAGAGTGCAGTTAACATAAAGCACATGCAATCAATCAACTTTCCACCACATGCACGCCCTCCACATCACCAACCGCTCATGCAATCATTCAACTTTTCAGTTTCCACTTTCCACCACATGCAAATCCTCCACATCATCAAAGAACATGAAAGCCCTCCACATAATTTTTTTTCAACAATAAATAATTGAACTTGACACAAGACAATATAACATGCAACACCCTCCATTTACCTCTAGGTTGAATGTGGTGCGGTACTGTTCTCATATATTTTAATTTTATTTTTCATAAGTTCATTGCTTAAATAATCCGTAGCAACATGCGGGGCGTTATCTAGTTACTCATTATGAGTGTCCCGGGGCTTACACAAATGTTTCAGCCAAAGATGATAGCAAGTGAAAGAAGGCGGAAACAAAGCGCTGCGAGTTATCTGACAGATTAGAGTACGTATAGTGCTTCATAACCTGAGAAGAAATAGCAAATATGATGTCAGGAGACATAGCCACAGTAGAAACATGACTAGATATCACATAATAAACTCAATATTGTTCCTACCATCCCTGTGAATAGTATAGAAACAATTCCTGACAAGCCAAGTCCTTCTGCTAACATATACCTAAAAATTAAAGTGAAACAGTTCAATGAAAAAAATACCCAAAATGGAAAGAGTGAAGTTTCAAATGTCCTTACGAGAAGTATGGGAAGAGAACAAAAAGGCAGCACTCCAAGTTCTGAAGACTGAAATAGCAAACATACCACAAATTTAGAACTGGCAACATATGTCAATTTATTTAAAGTGAGGACTGAAAATAGGTAACATGATATGACTTACTTGTCAATATCCAATCCCGCATATTTAAATAGGTACCAGGTGGTCAAGGCATCACAATATCAACACAGTATAGGAAGTGGTGAGGATGGAATAATGCCGAAATAATCCAAATTTACATTGTGCATTCCACCCCTACCCCCCAGCACACACACACTCAAAAAGCAGCAAATAAGAATGACGACGCATCTTACAGTAGGGCAAAAAAGGGTATGTGATGCCAACAACGGGAAGCGAGATAATATTATGTAGATTGTACCAAATTTTCTTGGTTGCAGCTATCTAAGAACAACATTTCACTAGTAACAGTTGTCTAGGACTAGAAGCAACAGTACTGTGAAGTTCACTAGAACATACAGAACATGAATTATAGACATCATATGAGGCAAACTTGCAAATAGAGTTTTGTATGCAAGACAATGAGAAAGGATATAAGAGAAGAGATAAATCCAACTCCGACACCTGCAAATCATAGAAATGGAATGATTACATGAGACACTACTAAATCAGAAAGAACTAAAAATACAGAAATATATTATCATCCAGAAAAAATATCCCTAAGTTATTAAGATACTGATGCATCTCCTCTGGGGTAACATGTATTGTTAACGAGAACTGCACGAGAAGGAACATCAAAGAGGGGCTGTGATCCAAACATATTATAAGTTTATAACTCTGTGCAGCGTACCAGTGTCTCTCATGTGTACGAGGGAAGAATACATGTTAAAGTCCATATCCTCAAGATGTCCAGGAGGAATACAGAATGAGCACATCCGTACAAGGAATAGCAATATAAGAATCAAGTCCTGCTACTAGGAACAGAGTTCCAAAGCTCACAAGTAGGCATAGAGGCTGAGGTCAGGTACTGACATGTACCGTAGAAATCATATGTCAAATGGCATAAATGCAGCTGGGCCAATTTTGCTGCTCAAAACTTGTAATGGTGGCAGTGCATCGAGTCATCCCTATAAAGGGATGCGAACTGAACCTCAACAACGAATTAATCTATTCTCGCAATTTTCATTCATTAAAGATACAGTTGTATATCATGAAAGTGACACAAGAACTGCAATGGATCAGCACTAGTGATGCATAGCAGCAGTACTGCTCCAGCATTACTCATGCTTGGGAAGCATGTGCATTGCCAGATTTGCGGTTCGCTCGGTTGATGATTTGGTTTCGCCATTCATTATTATTTCCTATGAATTGAGTTTCATGAGTATACACTCTGATTCGCAAATCAGGAATGAAATACATGGACAAACACCAAAATAGCCACCTGCTATACCACGCCACCTCCACATGTACTCTCCCCCATCTCCCACACTCCTTCTACTGCCTCCCTGCTGCTTGTTCCCCACCGTGCCATCCACCCTTGCATTGCATCTCCCTTCTCGCAGCCATACCTGCTACTCCTCAAGGACGACACTGATGGCGATAAGACGGTGATAGAGATTGTGCACGGCGATGGCACCAAGATGATAAAGTGGCAAAGGAAGCACCATAATCAAACAGCAAGGGCAGCAGCACTGTTGAATGACATGGAAACTGACATCGGTCCATGCAGGTTGCGAACACAGAGACAGAGAACTGGGGGTTATACCAACCCCGATCTAGATCAATCAATCGGATCAGGGGTTGGCTATTTCTCAGCAAATCGTGCAGCTATTCAATAGAAAATACGGATTGAGTCTGATTATTTAGGAGTACAGTTTGTTTGATGATCGAGGCTTGAAATAATGTTTGTGTTGTATGGGTCAAGCTGAGTAACTAAGTAACAGTAATCCCTTAAGGGTCATGCATCATACGTCCAGAAAATGAAGAAATAATGAATGCTGTATATTGAAAAAAATTAATAGTAGAGTTGTGATTAGTCATTACTAAAATGTTCTAGCTAGTAAGTGCCCAAAATGTGTAACTAAGTATGTATGGTCATGGCAGTCTTATATCAAATTGAAAAGTGTTATCTTCGGCACTGGTGCTAACCTGATGACATTGAACCAACAAAGATCTCAAGGAACTGTAGAATCATCATAAAAATGTTCTCGCCTCCTGCTGCATTACTCCTGACTGATGACATTGTCCTGAAGAAAATAATGGACATAAGCAAGAACTGCACATCTTGGAAGAATTATGTAAAGGCTCATTGATAGAAACAAACCTGTAAAGAGAAATTGCCATCTGCACTCTCCAAATAGAAGACATATAAGTTAGTCATAGGCACGAGGAAGTACTGACTATACTTGCATGCACTGGAAACAAGTAAAAACAGACCGCATCGTTTAAAACAGATTCGCCGAACACCAGAGCATACAAGTTAACATCACTTCCCAGTTCCTGCACAGAAATGATATCACAAGTTTCATGTCATTAGTTCAGGGACACAGCATAGTCAGGGTCGCACATATGCATTACCTCTTCAATAAATGTGGCATTAAATACTGGCCATCAATGTAACAACTGAACCTTTAAATGCTGACATTAATAATATTAATATGCTATGATGCTTCATCTTGCAGGCGAGACCGTGAGAGGAAATATGGACTTTCAGACTAGTGTGACATCATGTCTTAATAGGAACGATAGACTACTCATATCAACAAGGAATTCCTTCTTTTCCGGGAGCCCATCCGCAAGGAACCTCAAAGTTAAGCATGCTTGGCTTGGAGCAACATTAGGATGGGTGACCGACTGGGAAGTTGATCCCGGGTGCGCACGAGTGAGGACAAAGTGCACAGGAAAGACCAGTGTTGGTCTGTGGGGCTAGTCTAAATCCCGCCAGGCGTAACGGTCGAGAATCAGTGACTATGGCCGGGGCGTTACAAATGGTATCAGAGTCGTCCCTCACGGTTACACAGGCTTGTGCGGGTCAGTGGCGCAGACATGTACATGGCCTGTGTGACCCATCGTGGCACACCGCATGGGCACATGTGGATGCTGGCACTGGCGTGCATAGGTGTGTGCTAAGAGGGAACGTTCCTGCTGGGCCGACGAGGACGTCGGTTCCTTTGAGTGGGGGCGTATGTGACATCATGTCTTAATAGTAATGATGGAGTACTCATATCAACAAGGAATTCCTTCTTTTCTGGGAGCCCATCCGCAAGGAACCTCAAAGTTTAAGTGTGCTTCGCTTGAAGCAATTTAAGGATGGGTGACCGATTGGGAAGTTGATCTCGGGTGCGCGCGAGTGAGGACAAAGTGCGTAAGAAAGACTAGTGTTGTTCTGTGGGGCAAGTCTAGATCCCACCGGTCGTAACAGGAACCAATGGTTGTGGCTGGGCGTTACAACGAGTGAGGACAAAGTGCATAAGAAAGACCAGTGTTGTTCTGTGGGGCTAATCTAGATCCCACCGGTCGTAACAGGAACCGTTGGTTGTGGCTGGGCGTTACAACTAGCCCATGGAACATACTTACCAAGTATTACCTACATTAGTAAAGCATGATGCTTCACTTTTCAAGCATGAGGAAGTCTGTTTTCTAGCGGAAAACTAGGAAATAAGATCCTTCGCATTTCTTAAAACAACAGAGACAACTTTAGTGACTTATTTACTGATATAGTGATATGTTCCTGACTAAGATTTGCATTCAACATCAGTTAAATCACTACACCATTCCAAAATCCTTGGGAATAAAAGCGCAAAGGCCCACAACAACAGTTAAATCACTACAGAGTAAAACTGACTCGGAACAAATATAGCTAACTATAAAGGTCCGAGAATGAGATAGAGAAAAGAAAAGCTAGGCACCTGGAATATTGATAATACTGTGACAGGATCAGTCGCGGATATAAGAGCGCCAAACATAAGACATTCAACCAATGGAAGTTTATACATTAGAAATGTGAGTCCACCAAGATAACTGCAGTGAAAACAGATACAGGCTTAGAAGATGAGAGATTTTAATAGAAGTAGACAAATAAAGTTTGTTATGCTTACACGAGCATCCCTGTTACGATGGAAGCGATGAATGTCCCAAGAATGGCAAAAGTTACAATAGCCCCAAAGTTGGCAAAGAATGGTTTCTGAAAAGAGACGTCTTAGGAAAAGTAGCTTAGATAAAGAAAGTATTATCAATGTATAGTACTTACTGGGGATAAGCTGAATCCTGATTGGGTTCACCGAAGTCAAGGAACACAAGTTTCAATTTGGAAAAGAGAAATATTCCAGTTAGGAGGGTAGAGAAGTATATGGGGAAGTTACAAGTTAGGAAGCCTATTTTGGTCACCAAGGTACTAGCAATGTTTAAAACAAGAAGACTGAAGAAAAAGGATATAATATTATAGGAGGTAATAAGAACAAGAAGAAGAATTCTTCATGGAAGTTGAACCATGTCCTGCGAATCAGAGGGAACAAGGCATGATCAAGTGGAACATGTGAACATTGTGTGTAAGATCTAGGCTACAGCGAGCACAACACAAATGATGCAGAAATCCAAATAAGAACAAAACTACAAAATCAACACGAACCTAGTGTTGGTCTCTGTGTTCGAAATATTAGCAAGCCCACCAACAACTAGTCCTGTAATACAGTCATGTAAGTTCCGTAAGTCAAAGAATTCCCACAATATAACAAATGAAATGAAATGAAAACAGGAACTGTGAAACTGGTGTATGATATACAATAGAGGAATCGGAGATCTCAATTCATTTTCTTGTTCAAATATCAGTTTGCTCATTCAATGAAAGACTTCGTGGAAGCACATATTTATGCAATGGTTCTCCTTGATCAAATGATGAGCTACTGTTGGACTGCATCAAATTGATAGCACATTTTGAACCATTATCTTATCTTAAACTGGGTCACTATAAAACAGGGTTCATCAAACTAGCTACTATTTTTGAATGATATATCTCAAAGAACTCGAAACTGGAATTTACAGTTATATACAAGTTGACCGACAAACGTTTTTCGCATTCCCAGTGGCATGACATTATATGAATGGATTTAAACCCCAAGTATATACTCAATCTGCTAGCAAGACAACAGACCTTGCTACTAGCCTAGTTTAAAGTTAGCAGAAATACTAATTATCCCGTTCTTCTGTGCGGTACTGCGGTTTGTGCCAGCTCAAGGCCAAACAAGAAAGAAACGGGGCTGATAATCAGAACTAACACAGAAATTTCCAGAATCTACGAAATGATCAGACGTGCGAGCAGCCGACCAGGGTTAGGGTTCACACGCAAGGGTCAGGCAGACGCCTCGGCCGCGGAGGCGTGCGTACTGTAACATAAACATACCGATGAGGAGCGAAGCGCTGGCCTCGGGGAGGTAGTAGAAGCGGTGGCGGCGGAGGACGTGGCCGAGCACGAAGGAGAGCACGAGCATGGAGATCTGCAGCAGGATTCCCACCCCCGCCACCTGCTGCTCCTTGCCGGGCGGGGCGGGAGGGGGCGGGGCCAGCAGCCCACCCCCCGGCGGCGCCGCCAGGGCCATGCTCAGCTCCAGCGACATGCCGGCCGGCGAGAAACGCTGGGGGGGCGGCCGGCGACGCGGGGATCAGTCAATCGGGGCCTTCCGGAAGACTGCCGGGCTACGACTGGGAGGAAGCTTGGAAAGTGCGGCTTGTTGGTGGGGCCGCCACTTTCTAGCACAGAGAGCGTGTTTCGTTCACCTCCTGGAGTTGCCTCGGCATTCCATAAAAAAAGAGTTGTATGGGCATTGTTTTGTTCGTGTCTATAGCCTAAGAGCATCTCAAACGTTGGCACCTCCAGCACTACTGGAAACTGGGAATTTGCCATCTGCCAGCTCTTTGCCATCTGCCAGCTGATGGCAAAGAACATCTTTGCCATCTCTGCTATAAAAAGCGGATGGCGAAAGAATCGACGAGATGGCAAAGAACATGGTTGCCATCACCAATTCTTTGCCATCTCGCTAGTGGATGGCAAATAATCTTGCCATCTGCCATAGATGGCAAAGAGGTTAACAAATCATGTGGCCGTCAAGCGTGTAACGGCGTACCAGCCCACCTCTTTGCCATCCGCCAACGGCAAAATTTTTGCCATCTGTTTGGCGGATGGCAAAGAGATGAGGTTATTATTTTCGGTAAAAAAAGCGTGGGGTTATCCTCCTCTCTCCTCCCTCCTCTCTCTCTCTCTCTCCTCCTCCCACGCATCTCACCCGCCGCCCAAGCACCCCGCCCCCGCCGACGCCGACGCCGTCCCCGCCGCCGCTCGCCCGACTTGATTCAGATCTTGCCTTCTCCTCCTCCTCATATCCCTCCGCTCTCGGTGTTGCGCCTACCTCTTTTAGCGGCTCTGTTGGCCTCATGTTTCTCTCTTCTCTAGCGATTGGATTGCCAAGGCCGCTCGCCGGAGGAGGAGGTCGGGAAAGGCACCACCGACTAGCCGCCCACGCCAGCGCGACGGGTTCCGCTCCATTGCTTGGACCGGAAGAGCACGACGACGAGATCGACCGGCTCACGAGCTGCAGGCGAGCTCTGTTCCTCGCCAACGTACCCGTGGCGAGCAGTATCAATGCGCGACGCAATCGCAAATGCTGCGTGGCGACGCCGGCGAAAGCAGCGGCCAGCTACCGCCCGACCCAGCGGCAAGGCAACACCGCGGTTGGTTTATTCCTCGTGGTCTCTCGCCATAATGCTCCTCCTTTGGTCCACGCCCATTGGTTCTTGCTCATCATCCGGTGCATGCGGTATGATCTCGTAACGTCCGATCGGTGTCGGTGGTCTATTTGTTATACTAGTACTAGTACCTTTGATGAACCAATACTAACTCGGTCCCGAGCTCGAGGGGATGGATCGATGCCGACAACAAATAACGAACGTGTGCCTAGCAGTTTACCAAGTACCACTAGCATGTATGGTGCTCGCAGCATGACAAAGAATGGGGTTATCTATACTTTTTCATAATAATTCATCTTGCTGTATTAATTTCCTACTGTATAGTTTATTGAAGCGAGTTTCGTGTTTCTGGTCAGTTTAGTTGATCCGAGTATATCCCCCTTGGACCCAAACGCAGCTGATTAGCAACGCCTAAAGCCTCTTTTTTATTCCTTGGAATCAATAGGCCATTGACATGACACCTTGAGAGCTCACGGCTTCCTTCTTTATCCGTCGGATGGACTTGGAAAGCAGCGTGTAGCAGTTGCATTATTCCACTTGATTACTGGTCACCCTTTCCGTGTCATTTTCACCGTAGCCTTTCATGCTAGCTGATTCCAAATCACATGCTCCCAACCTATCAGTTTACTTTTGAGATTTTCCCCGTATGTATATTCCAATTCCACATGGAGTCTGCATCTTCCAACACATGGCCCGGCACTGATTAGGAGAAGCTCCCTGTTGTATTCTATATTGGGAGACATTAATGTGTCATGTAATTTGCTAGTACTTAGTTGCATAACCATCATTCTATCAGTGTAAATAGTATTGTGAGGTAGTTTAGTGGTCAACAAGGATTGTATAAGGATGGAAAACACACATTTAAGACAGTGTTCTTATTTTGTATTCTTCCTTAGCAAGCACTTCTTCTTGATCCTTCTCTGTTCTATTTCTCCCCCTTGTCATGATAATATCTTGAGTCATCTTTGCAAGAGCTGCTAACAAAAAGTTGAACATCTTAACAGGCTCTTATACCCAAACTGGAAACTTGTTCCAGTAAACAAGTTCTCTAAATTGAATATCTATGCAGTTCTGATTCTGAATGAGCATTTCTGAATGTATTAATTAATCACTTCTGAATCCTTCACAAACACCACACTGTAACCCTTGAGGTCATGTTAATGTTGCTTCTTCATACTGGATCTAAACTTTTGGCTTTAAACTTCAATAGATATTTATTCTTCATACATGCCCATCTCATTTTATGTGTACGGAGGTTAACCAATATTTTTGTAATTCTGAATTGCAGGTCCATACTTGTCCTCTGTAAATGGTCATTCCATCAAAGTTAACATTATCGTGGTCATCATTGAGAAGCCGAACGGTATCACCAAAATATAAAGTGAAGAGACCCACTTATCCAGAACAAGGTAGATCATCATGCTGCCATACCATACATCAAATGGTATGCCGCAAATACAATCGCCAATCTTAGAAAACTCAACGAACAGTAAGGAGATTGGCTTGTATGGACTCACCATTCGCCCTCTCAGTACACAATCACCAATCTAAGTTGTTCGAATAAGAACTACTTCTTAGTTTCCATGTTCTGTTATAATGGTCCCTGTTTTTTTTTATTTTCAAATCTGCAGATTTTAATTATGAATCTAATTCAGATTTGTTCCATGTTTTTTTGCTTGCAGTAAAAATCTTACTAGAGGCAAATGGATATAGGAAACAAAGTGAACTACCAGTTTTCTATTGAACAATCACTACTCTGGTTTTATTGTGACGTGTACCTAAATTTATTCTTAGAGAAAACTTGACATGCAGACTGCATGTTCTTATGTATTGTTTCAGTAACAATGATTGCATAGTAATTCAGTTATAACTATGTAACAGAAGATGGCAGGAACAATGGTACAAATTCAAGTATGTACATGCCAAAGTTGATAGGTTTAACTCTAGGCATTGCATTACTATGTCATGTTGTACTATTCTTTAAAGAATTTGTAGGGGGTACTAGAAAATATGACTCGATGAGGGATGCATTGATTTAAAAAAATGGCCTGAAAGTATTGAGTTTAGTAAAATATTGTATAGCCTTCTCCTAGAAGTTTGATACACTTTTCAAGAAAACAAACTTATTTTAATCATTAATCTATAACTTTTCTCATATTTGAACAACAGTGTTATTTGAGTTCGGTTACAAAAAGTGGCATGTTAAAAACTTAAAATAGGTGGCTTGATGCAACTTTTGCAAAGTTTGTTGAAAGAAACGCAATGACGGTGCATTTCATTCTCATATGTGTTCTTTTTACAGTCCAATGCATCCTTTGGAATGGGACTTGAGCAGGCATGGTTCCCCTCTACATCCAGTGTCCACATGGGCAAATCGACAGATCTCACTATGGTGGTGTATCATAAAGCTCCCCAAGCAATTCAATTGGATATTTCTAGGGATCAATTCCGGGAAATAACATAGGTACCCTCAGTTTATCTCATTTTGCGGTTATTTGAATGACTATGTATTGTTGTATTGCCGTGCTCCGCGGGTTGGCGTTGGCCGCCAACAACGACGAGCCTAGCGGCTCGGGCGCGGGCGTCATCAACCTTGATCGGTCTCCTGTTTTTTCTTTGGTTTTTAGTTTTTGTTATGATCAGTGTCCTGTTTTTTCTTTTATAAATTGCAATGAACGATCGAAGCTCGACGAAGATGTCCTAATCTCATTGTATTTGAGTGTCATTTTTTTAGCGCTTCCAAAATTTATAGTGTGGCTTCTTGTAACATGCCATTTTCATGTGTTTATCAAGATTGCAAAAAAGCAACTGGAATGAGCGACTGCCATTTTCATGTGCTGATTTAGGCGTGTGCCTTTTTTCTATCTTAAGTATATAATAGAAGATAGATAGATAGATAGATATGACTGACTCGTCAAAACCAAATGTGCAGTCCATGTGCGAGAAGAACGGCCAGACCCCTCCGTCGATGCCAGTCATTGCTCCGGCGGGCACGGTGAGTTTCATTTGAACGGTCATTAGTTACTAGTCTTCACATTTGAGTTGCATCATGCTAACGATACATTGGAAATAATCTTTGGTGCAGCGTAACTCCCGACAAGCATCGATCGATCCTTCTCCGTCTGCCACTGGCGCGACCGGTCCTACACCTACACCTACACCTACACCTCCGTGATGACGGTAAGTGTCCCAAGTGTTTTGCTTAATAGAGTTTTGTTGTGATGCCATGTTGTATATATCTAGACATATCGTGCATAATGTGTGTATGTTTGAAATGCATTGTATGTGTGGGATTCGACACCTAGTCGTGTGCCTTTGGTAGCCTTCCATACAGGGAAATGCCTCCTAGTGCTTCCACTGAGCCATGGTAGTTCGCTACTACTCCGGAACACATGGATTGACCGGCATGTGTCCTTCTTTGCTCCTGTGTCTGTCCCTACGGGGAAATGTCACGCGGTGTATCACCGAAGTCCTTGTAGCTTGCTACGACTTCGTTGCACTCGCTGATGACCGACACGTGCATTCTTTGGGTCATGTATGCTGTCCTCAGACGTTTGTGCCACCTTGGTTCTATGACTAGTCATGTCGGCCCGGGTTCTCGCCATATGGATACTAGCGACATAATCATATACTTAGCATTTTTCCTCCAAAATGACTCAATATGCTTAACTAGCTCAAAATGACTTAATATGCTTAGCTAGCATAAAATGACCTATACTTAGCATTTTTCCTCCAAAATGACTTAATATGCTTAGCTAGCATAAAAATGACCTATTTAACCTAGGATAGCTCTAAAATGACCTATACTTAGCATCTTTTCCTCAAAAAAGACTTAATATGCTTAGCTAGCTCTAAAATGATATAGTATGCTTAAGAAATGACATATGCTTAGGTAGCTCCAAAATGACATAATAACCTTACTTAGCTTCAAAATGACCTATTCAACCTAGGCTAGCTCTAAAATGACCTATACTTAGCATTATTTCCTCCAAAATGACTTAATATGCTTAGCTAGTTCAAAAATTACATAATAAGCTTAATTAGCTCCAAAATGACCTATTTAACCTAGGATAGCTCTAAAATGACCTATACTTACCATTGTTTCCTTCAAAATGACTTAATATGCTTAGCTAGCATAAAAATGACCTATTTAACCTAGGATAGCTCTAAAATGCCCGGTAGTGTGTCGTTATAGTATGCTCAAAATGACATAATAACCATACTTAGCTCCAAAATGACCTATTTTACAGATATAAGTTGCATCATAATAATCTTCACATTTTAGTTGCATCATAATAATCTTCTTCTTCTAACTTTCTTCTTTCCCATTTTACAGATTTGCTTAAGATCATGGAAGCTTGGGTTGATGGAGTGCTTGTATTTAGTTTTTGTTTTGACCTTGTGAAACTTGCTACCTATGGATGAAACTGTGTAATATTGATGAAACTATGTATTTGTACGGATGAAACTTGCTACTATTGGTAACATGTGTTGGATACATATGTGTTCATGACTATTGGTAATATGTGTTGAATATGCTATATTGGTCATATAAATATATTTGTGTTTGATTTCTGTGAAAATGAATTGATATAAGAAAAAACAAAATTAAATGGGGCAATATAGTCACTTTGCCATCTATTGGCAGATGGCAAAGAGCTTTGCCATCGGTGGCAGATGGCAAAGAGCTCTGCAGACCTTGCCATCGGTGGTGATGGCAAAGACTGCGACCTTTGCCATCTGTTGGCCGATGGCAAAGTATGCCGTTAACCTCGACGGAGCTAACCCGTTAAGAGGCTTTGCCATCTGCTAGCAGATGGCAAAGCCTGACTCTTGCCATCACCAAATAGATGGCAAAGTTATTGCGACTCTTTGCCATCACCAAACAGATGGCAAAGAAGCCTTTACCGGCGAGGTTTGGACGACTGTTTGCCATCTGCTGGCCGATGGCAAAGCCTTTGCCATCCGCCGAACATGCCTTTGCCATCTGCCATGGCAGATGGCAAAGTGCCAGATTCCAGTAGTGCAGGAGGCATAAAAATCGCCGTTTGGGGGCGAGCCGGCGGTATAATCGGCTCTGGAGGCGATTGGACGGATTTCGGCGTCTTGGGGTGCGACTAGGTCGTTTTTTTGGCGCCGACGCGCAAAAAGTCGCCATGGGGGCTGTTGAAGCGCGGTTGGAGATGCTCTAAGACTACCCATAGTGGGAGTAAGGCTGGTCATAGTGGGGGTAACATAACCGGTAACATGCACTTGGGACTAGCAAGCATGTTTATGTGGCACATAATTAAAGAAGAGAGAGAGGGTTAGAGTAACATAGGTAGATATTGTGTCATGTTAAATGTTATGCTACTTTGTGTCATGCATGACAATAAATATGGTCATCTATAATACTACTTTATGATACTATGCACTATGAAGGGTAGTATCATATACTAGTATCATATGCATGATACTAGTATATGATACTCCCCACTATGAGTAGCCTAACATAGGTAGTAACATCACACATCTCTAGACAAAACATATGATGTGGCGAGTAATTAATGAGCAAAGAGAGACATGTGATAACATAGCTAGTTAGGCTGGTCGTAATGGGAGTATCATAGATAGTATCATGCATGCCAACTAAGCAATGTTGATGAGATGACATAGCATTAAATGAAGGAAGAGAGGCTTGAGTATCATATCATGATACCGTATCATATTAAATGGTGTGTTGCTTTGTGTCATGCATGTCAATAAATAACTCGGCCAGGGAGGTGGTGCCCCCCAGGGCAGTCGCCCCCTTGCTTGGGAGGCAAGGCACCTAGGGGGCGCCACGCAAACCCTAGGGCGCCCCCTCTGGTGGCTTCCCCCCACTAGGGGAAGCCCTAGGGTGCCCCACCCCTCCTCCCTCCCCCCTATATATAGAGGTGGAGAGGGAGGGCAGCCACACCGTTTCATGCCACGACGCTGCCATTCCTCTCCCTCGTAGTCTCTCTCTCTCTCTCTCAGAATGCTTAGCGAAGCTCTGCCGAGATTGCCCCACAACCACTGCCACCACGCCATCGTGCAGCCGAAGAACTTGAGCTACTACTTCACCGTCGCTTGCTGGATCAAGGAGGTGAAGGCGTCATCAAGCTGTGCGTGTGTTGAACGCGGATGTGCCGTCCGTTCTACGCTTGGATCGGGAGTTCGTGGGTGGATCGTGATTGGATCGCGAAGACGTTCGACTACATCAACCATGTTTCTTAACGCTTTCGCTTAGCGATCTACAAGGGTATGTAGATTCAACCTCTCCTCTCGTAGATGGTCATCTCCTAGATTGATCTTGGTGAGCGTAGGCATTTTTTTGTTTCTCATGAAACGTTCCCCAACACCGAGCACCTTATCTCTCGGGTCTCCTAGCCCAACCAAGGCACACCCTCGCCTCACCTCCTCCACTCGACGCCCCGGTGGCGCCGCCCGCCGCCAGCGCCGGCGTCCACCCCTCCACCTCGCTCGTGTTGCCGCTCCACTCGGGAAGATGGCTACCAGACTGCTGCCGCCCCGCTCGTGCTGCCCGACACCGCCCACAGGCGGCTCCTGCAGTGGCTACGCGGTTCACCCACGTCAGGATCACCGGACCGGTCGACAACGCACCGACACGGTCCTCGCTCGCGCAAGAAGAAGCACCTGGAGTCCAGTGCGCCCATAGAGCACGCCTTCGCGAAATGCCTGTGCAGCATCGTGAGTGTGGTGATGCAGGAGGTGCACCTGGATCTCACCTTTTCGATGGGGCAGATCACGAGGTGTACTCATGCGGGCCCGAACAGCAGGCCATGGCCCTCACGAGCTGCGCCGGCGGCAACGAAGGGTCTGCGTTGAACGTGCTGCTCGGCCAGATGTACGCGGAGCAGGAGTGGGAGCTGCGGGTGCCGCTGGGGCGCAACCCAGCCACTCACAGTCGTTGTCCATCCAGTGCAGCTATCGTGACCCGGCGTCGTAGGAGATCGTGTGCGATGCCGAGCAGCCACAGCTCCTGCTCCCGCTCCACGACGACGGCGCCGACGGTGGATCCACCTCCTTGCACCTGCGGCTCCACGACCTGTTCGGGGCCACGCACCTACTATCGTCTGCCCGGAGGCTAGTGCTGCAATCCGCGCCGACGCAGCACCAGCATGACCTGTTGGGCGGCATGGACACGGAGTTGAGCGACATGCGGTGGCGGCGGCGACTTCAGCCAGTGGCCTCCGAGGAACTACCGTGGTGCTTCACGACGGCGTCGTCACCGTACAATGTTGGCCGAGGTGATGTGCACTACTAGGGAAAACCTTATACACAGAATCTTACCAGCAGCGCTCTTCAAAATACAACACTACTGTTATTTAGCTGCAGCGCATGCCAGAAAAACGCGCTGCTGAAAGAAAAATAGCAATAGCGCGTCCCCTCTAAACCGCGCTACTGTTCTAATTGCCATGACCTCGTCGTCCAGCTAGTTATAGTAGTAGCGCCCTATACCGAACCGCGCTACTGCTATAGATGTTAGCAGCAGCGCACTTCTATAAAACTCGTCACTTCTAAGTTCGGCCCACAAGTTTAGTCTCACCTCGCTCGGCGAACAGGGCCTTTACCACCTTAAATATGTTACTTCTCGAACTATCACAACCACTTGGTCTTCACTGAACTCTATGTGTAGAATTTGTGGCCGCAATATGAGTTTTCTCCGGTTCTTACCGGAGAGGACTCATATTGACAATTCTGATTGTACACAAAAAGATCATTGATGGCCACTGTATTTTTGCATTGATAGACAATGTATTTTTGCATGCTTACATTTAGCAGTAGCGCTTTTAGTAGCAAAGCGCTACTGCTAGTCCAACTTAGCAGTAGCGTGCATCCCCTAACACTACTGGAATCAGGATCTTTGCCGTCAGCTAGATCTTTGTCGTCTGCTAGCTGACGGCAAAGAAGGTCTTTGCCCTCAGCTTGATAGAAGCTGACGGCAAAGATCCTGCTGACGGGAAAGATCATTTTTGCCGTCAGCCAACCCTTTGTCGTCTCCTAGTGGACGGCAAATAATGAGGGTGGCCCACTAACGAGTAACACCTAACGGACACTTTCTTTATCGTCCGCTAGCTGACGGCAAAGAAAGTGGCCAAACTAACGTCCGTTAGCTAGGATCTTTATCGTCTGCTAGCAGACGGCAAAGAACCGTGCCCTAACTAAAATCCATCGACGCCCGCCCGCGCCACATCTCTATCTGTCCCATCTCTCTATCCGCCGCGCCCGAGCCGCCGCCGCCCTGCGCCACCCCCGTCTTCGCGCCGCCCCAACAACCCCGTGACCCCCTTTCCCGCCCCGCACCATCCCTATCGCCACGCCACGCCGCCGCCTGCCTGCCCGTGCCCCGCCGCCGCCGCCCACGCCACCCACGCCGCGCGGCACCCTCCTCCATCCCGGCGGCCCGGTGCCCTCTGCTCCACCACCGTGGCCGCCCGCCGTTCGGCGCCCTCCTCCACCCCGGCCCGGCGCCCTCTGCTCCACCATCGCGGTGCCCGCCGCTCAGCCCCTCCTCCACCGGCCGCCCGGCTCCCTCTCCTCCACTACTGCCGCCCCCACCCCTCGCCCCCTCCTCCACCCGTGAGACCTCGATCTTGTATTTTTTTTCTATTTTTGTTTCTGTATTTTAAGTTTAGTTTAGGTTTACTTTAGGTTTGGTTTAGTTTAGGTTTACTTTAGGTTTGGTTTAGTTTAGGTTTGGTTTAGTTTAGGTTTGTTTCTGTGTAAAATTTGTCAGGGGTACAAACAAATGTTTGTCTGAAATTTGACATTGTTATGTGATTAAATCCATTATATTGATTGATTGATTCACTCACTGAGATTGGCTGATCACGCAAGCAGTGTTCCCCTCTTCTTAGGTTGTCAACAACTGATTAATTTGAATTATTGAATAGTAGTACAATGTGTGAGAGTGTGATGATCATGATGAGCTAGATTGCAATTCATCACGTAAAGGGAGCTGTGGTCTTCCTCTTCCTCTTCATATTCTTCTCTGTCTCTATCTCACCATGCATCATCAGCATCGGCATCAGCACCATGGAAATAATCTAGGAGTATCTATCTATCTTTGTGTTGTGCAAGGGGAATCGGAGAATATGTTTGTATGTGTGTGTGTGTGGTTAGCTTGGGTACTGGTGGTCTGGCTGGCTGGCTGGCTGTTGCTCTACCACCAAGAAAGGAAGGACTCACTCCCCACACCTCCTCCCCTACTTATTTGCCTTATATGCCTGTAAATGTAGTACATATTTGTGTAGTTAAGACAAAACTTGAACCAATATCAACCGGGACAATATTGGATTTATGTGATGTGAATTCATAATTACAAATAAGTATGTTTTTGGTACTGTTGACACCAATTTGCCGCGGAAAGTGATAACAAGCTCTTGGTAACTTTAACTATATATTGCCAACCAGAGTTGCTTCCACCTTAGGAATCAACAATCAAGAAGAAGAAGAAGAAGAAGATAATTAAAGAGGAGGAAGAAGAAGTGTATTTTTCCCTATTTTTAGATTACTATGCTCTTTTTTCAACATTTTCAGTTTTCTTTCACGTCTAAAGAAATCCCTAGTTTTGAAGGGTGTCAATTGTCATTGCCAACTAACCTACCAAATTAATTAAGTGTTGTTGATTTTGTTGAGCACAAATGCATCGTTTTTTTTCCTCGGTTTTCTTTCATGTCTAGAAACTTGGCTCTATGTTTATAGATATGCTTCTAGATGCTAATTGGTCTCTTCTGCTGCTTATTAGAGATGGGGAGAGGCCGTCACTGCAGGCTCTGCTCTGCCACATCGGTGTACGAGTTGGATGCTTCCGAGTTCTTCAGTATCATACTTGAGACTTCCTCCAAGAGGCAGGTATATAAAATGAGAGATCTCCCCTTCACTCATCTCATTATGATAACTCTGTTGTTTGCTACATCACACCTTGTCCCAAACTGCAGAGGCTGCCTGACACTTTTATGACGATGCTGGACGACCATCGGCCAAAGAATGTGAAGCTGCGACAGGCCGACAGCGGGCTTCGCAGGCTTTGGGACGTGGAGTTGGTGATCAGGTACAGCCACATGTACCTGTGTCGTAGCTGGGAGCAGTTCTACCATGCCTACGACCTGCAGCATGGGTACTTCCTTCTCTTCAGGTACGACGGCGACGACATGCTCACCGTGAAGGTGTTCAACACGACTATGTGTCGCATGCGCTACTAGGACGACGATGATGCCAGTACATTCTGCCTCTTCTTCCTCTACATTTTGATTTGTCTCACATCGATTGTTAACGGTCATTGTTGCATTTGGTCAGGCAATGGGAGCAGCAGCAGCAACTCTGGTTATAGCCAATGCAAGGCGACTCGGCTGCAAAGAAAAGCAAGATGAGGATGATCCGGAATGGAGTGGGGAAGAAGAGGAGCAGAGTGGGGATGAGGAGGTGCAGGCTGGCGATGGGCAACAGATGGTGGTGGCTGAGGATGACGTAGCGACGGTGGTGGCTGACGATGGGCAAGAGATGGTGGTGGCTGAGGATGACCTAGCGATGGTGTTGCCTGAAGATGGCCTCGCGATGGTGGTGGTGCCTGACAATGACCTCGCGATGGTGGTGGCGCCGGCAATCCCACAGCCGGGCGACACGATCATGCCAATTGTGGTAGAAGACTACATCCCACCGCCTCCACCGCCTCGCCGCTCTTGGCGCATCAGGATGAGGAAGGAGAAGGAGAAGAAGAATGAGGAGTGAACTATGTCAGGTATGTCAGATCTCTAGAATGATCTATATATACTTAGCTTTGTTTCCTCCGAAATGACATAAGTTAGCTCTAATATGCTAAGTTATCTCTAATATGCTTAGTTTCCTAGGTTTGCTCAATAATGACATATACACTTGGCTTACTTGTATAAAAAATGGCATAATTATGCTTAGTTAACTCAAAATGGCATAATTAGTTAAGTTAGCTCTAAAATGACCCATTTAACCTAGATTAGCTCCAATATGATCCATTTTACCTAGGTTAGCTCCAAAATGACCAAGTTTACCTAGGTTAGCTCCAATTTGATCAATTTTAGCTAGGTTAGCTCCAAAATGACCTACTTTACCTAGGTTAGCTCCAAATTGACCAAGTTTACCTAGGTTAGCTCCAATATGATCCATTTTAGCTAGGTTAGCTCCAAAATGATCAAGTTTACCTAGGTTAGCTCCAATATGATCCATTTTAGCTAGGTTAGCTCCAAAATGATAAAGTTTACCTAGGTTAGCTCCAATATGATCCATTTTAGCTAGGTTAGCTCCAAAATGACCTAGTTTACCTAGGTTAGCTCCAAAATGACCAAGTTTACCTAGGTTAGCTCCAAAATGACCTAGTTTACCTAGGTTAGCTCCAATATGATCCATTTTAGCTAGGTTAGCTCCAAAGTGACCTAGTTTACCTAGGTTAGCTCCAAAATGACCAAGTTTACCTAGGTTAGCTCCAAAATGACCTACTTTACCTAGGTTAGCTCCATTTTACCTAAGTATATGCTTACTTCTTATTTCAGTCTTCTTCTTCTTCTTCTTCTTCTTCTTCTTCTTCTTCTTCTTCTTCATTTTCTTCTTCTTCATGTTCTTCTTCTTCTTCTAACTTTCTTGTTTCCCATTTTGTAGATCTCATTTAATTCACGGAAGCTTGCATGGATGGAGTGCTTCTTTTCCCTTTCTGCTTTTATTTTGTATCGATGAACTTGCATGGATGGAACTGTTATATGGATGGATGGATAACAGTGTTGGATGAACAATGTGAAACTTTTGTAATATGTATGGATAGAACTATGTACGTGTTGGTTATGTATGTATATATGATGAAACTTGTGTGTTGGATATGTCTTTTGTGAAATTTGTGTGTTGAAATTTGTGTGCTGAAACTTGTGTGTTCAAATTGGATGAATTTAAGAAAAAACTGGGGCTATACAGGATCTTTGTCGTCCACCAACGGATGGCAAAGATGCCACGTGGCAGCTCCCTGTTCAACCTTGGGTTGTCCTATTTGGTTACTTTGTCGTCCGCCAGCTGACGGCAAAGCTCACTGTTAGCCCCCTAACGGCCGGACATTGTCACGTGTGCCGTCCAGGATCGTTCCTGTCAGCCGGCTGATGCTACGTCCTGAGCTTGCATTGGTTTTCCTTGAAGAGGAAAGGGTGATGCAGCAATAGTAGCATAAGTATTTCCCTCAGTTTTTGAGAACCAAGGTATCAATCCAGTAGGAGGCTCCTCAAAAGACCCATGCACCTACACAAACAAACAAAGAACTTGCAACCAACGCAATAAAGGGGTTGTCAATCCTTCACGGCCACTTTGAAAGTGAGATCGATAGAGATAGTATGATAAGATAAATATATTTTTGGTATTTTATAATATAGATTGGAAAAGTAAAGATGCAAATAAAAGTAGATTGAAAGCTTATATGGTAAAAGATAGACCCGGGGGCCATAGGTTTCACTAGTAGCTTCTCTCAAGATAGCATAAGTATTACGGTGGGTGAACAAATTACTATCGAGCAATTGATAGAAAATTGAATAATTATGAGATTGTCTAGGCATGATCATGTATATAGGCATCACGACCGTGACAAGTAGACTGACTCCTTCCTGCATCTACTACTATTACTCCACACATCGACCGCTATCCAACATGCATCTAGAGTATTAAGTTCATAAAGAACATAGTAACACATTAAGAAAGATGACATGATGTAGAGGGATAAACTCATGCAATATGATATAAACCCCATCTTTTTATCCTCGATGGCAACAATACAATACGTGCCTTTGCCCCTAACATCCTTTGGGAAAGGACACCGCAAGATTGAACCCAAAGCTAAGCACTTCTCCCATTGCAAGAAAGATCAATCTAGTAGGCCAAACCAAACTGGTAATTCGAAGAGACTTGCAAAGATAACTTAATCACAAATAAAAGAATTCAGAGGAGATTCAAATATTTCTCATAGATAAACTTGATCATAAACCCACAATTCATCGGATCTCGACAAACACACCGCAAAAAGAGTTACATTGAATAGATCTTCAAGAAGATCGAGGAGAACATGGTATTGAGATCCAAAAAGAGAGAAGAAGCCATCTAGCTAATAACTATGGACCCGAAGCTCTGTGGTAAACTACCCACAACTCATCGTAGGGGCTATGGTGTTGATGTAGAAGCCCTCCATGGTCGATTCCCCCTCCGGCGGAGCGCCGACGAAGGCTCCAAGATGGGATCTCGCGGATACAGAAGTTTACGATGGTGGAAATAGTTTTTCGTGGTCGCTTATGATGTTCTCGGGGTACGTGGGTATATATAGGAGGAAGAAGTAGGTCGGTGGCCGCCCGAGGGGCCCACGAGATAGGGGGCGCGTCCAGTAGGGGTGAGCGCACCCTCCACCCTCGTGGCCGCCTCGACTGCTTCTTGACTTGCACTCCAAGTTCTCTGGATCATGTTCGTTCCAAAAATCATGCTCCCGAAGGTTTCATTCCGTTTGGACTCCATTTGATATTCCTTTTCTTCGAAACACTGAAATAGGCAAAAAAACAGCAATACGGGTTGGGCCTCCGGTTAGTAGGTTAGTCCCAAAAATGATATAAATGTGTAAAGTAAAGCCCATAAACATCCAAAACGGGTAGTATAGTAGCATGGAACAATAAAAAATTATAGATACGTTGGAGACGTATCAAGCATCCCCAAGCTTAATTCCTGCTCGTCCTCGAGTAGGTAAATGATAAAAACAAAATTTTTGATGTGGGATGCTACCTAGCATATTTCTCAATGTAATTTTCTTTATTGTGGCATGAATGTTCAGATCCAAATGATTCAAAATAAAAGTTCATATTGATATAAGAAATAGTAATACTTCAAGCATACTTTATCAAGTAATCATGTCTTCTCAAAATAACATGGCCAAAGAAAGTTATCCCTACAAAATCATATAGTGTGGCTGTTGCTCTATCTTCATCACACAAAGTATTTAATCATGCACAACCCCGATGACAAGCCAAGCAATTGTTTCATACTTTAGTAACCTCAAACTTTTTCAATTTTCATGCAATACATGAGCGTGAGCCATGGACATAGCACTCTATGTGGAATAGAATGAGGGTTGTGGAGAAGGCAAAAAAGGAGAAGATAGTCTCACATCAACTAGGCATATCAACGGGCTATGGAGATGCCCATTAATAGATATCAATGTGACTGAGTAGGGATTGCCATGCAACGGATGCAGTTGAGCTATAAATGTATGAAAGCTCAACAAAAGAAACTAAGTGGGTGTGCATCCAACTCGCTTGCTCACGAAGACCTAGGGCATTTTGAGGAAGCCCATCATTGGAATATGCAAGCCAAGTTCTATAATGAAAAATTCCCACTAGTATATGAAAGTGACAACATAGGAGACTCTCTATCATGAAGATCATGGTGCTACTTTGAAGCACAAGTGTGGTAAAGAGGATAGTAGCATTGTCCCTTCTCTCTTTTTCTCTCATTTTTTTCTTTTTCTTTTTTTCTTTTTTCCCTTTTTTCTTTTTTTTCTTTGGCCTTTTTTTTGGCCTTTCTTTTTTTCTTCTTTTTTTTATAAAGTCCGAAGTCTCATCCCGACTTGTGGGGGAATCATAGTCTCCATCATCCTTTCCTCACTGGGACAATGCTCTAATAATGAAGATCATCACACTTTTATTTACTTACAACTCAAGAATTACAACTCAATACTTAGAACAAGATATGACTCTATATGAATGCCTTCGGCGGTGTACCGGGATATGCAATGAATCAAGAGCGACATGTATGAAAATTATGAAGGTGGCCTTGCCACAAATACGATGTCAGCTACATGATCATGCAAAGAGCAATAGACAATAATGACGTGTGGCATATAAACGGAACGGTGGAAAGTTGCATGGCAATATATCTCGGAATGGCTATGGAAATGACATAATAGGTAGGTATGGTGACTGTTTTAAGGAAGGTATATGGTGGGTGTATGGTACCGGCGAAAGTCGCGCGGCACAAGAGAGGCTAGCAATGGTGGAAGGTGAGAGTGCGTATAATCCATGGACTCAACATTAGTCATGAAGAACTCATATACTTATTGCAAAAGTCTACAATTTATCAAAAAAAAAGTACTACGCGCATGCTCCTAGAGGGATAGATTGGTAGGAAAATACCATCGCTCGTCCCCGACCGCCACTCATAAGGAAGACAATCAATAAATAAAATTGTGCTCCAACTTCATCACAAAGCGGTTCACCATACGTGCATGCTATGGGAATCACAAACTTCAACACAAGCATTCTTTAAATTCATAATCACCCAACTAGCATGACTTTTAATATCACTACCTCCATATCTCAAAACAATTATCAAGTATCAAATTGATCATAGCATCCAATTCACTTTCTATGATAGTTTTTATTATACCCAACTTGGATGCCTACCATTCTAGGACCAATTTTATAACCATAGCAAATACCATGACGTTCTAAGAGAATCTCAAAATAATATAAGTGAATCATGAGAGACTAGCAATTTCTTCAAAATTAAGCCACCGACGTGCTCTAAAAGATATAAGTGAAGCACTAGAGCAAAAACTATCTAGCTCAAAAGATATAAGTGAAGCACATAGAGTATTCTAATAAATTCCAATCAAGTGGGCTTCTCCCAAAAGGTGTGTACAGAAAGGATGATTGTGGAAAACTAAAAAGCAAAAACTAATATCATACAAGACGCTCCAAGCAAAACACATATCATGTGGCGAATAAAAATATAGCTCCAAGTAAAGTTACCGATAAACGAAGACGAAAGAGGGGATGCCTTCCCGGGGCATCCCCAAGCTTAGGCTTTTGGCTATTCTTGAATATCTTTGGGTCCCATGGGCATCCCCAAGCTTAGGCTTTTGCCACTCCTTATTCCATAGTCCATCAAATCTTTACCCAAAACTTGAAAACTTCACAACACAAAACTCAACAGGAAATCTCATAAGCTCCGTTAGTGAAAGAAAGCAAAACCACCACATAAGGTACTGTAATGAACTCATTCTTTATTTATATTGGTGTTAAACCTACTGTATTTCAAGTTCTCTATGGTTCATACCACTTAATACTAGCCATAGATGCATCAAAATAAGCAAACAACACATGAAAAACAGAATCTGTCAAAAACAGAACAGTCTGTAGCAATCTGTAACCCTCGAATACCTCTGGAACTCTAAAAATCCTACCAAAATAGGAAGTCCCGGGAAATTTGTCTATTGATCTACAGCAAAAAGAATCAACGCAAAATCACATTTCTGTGAATTAACAAAACTAATATCGTGCGTGCAAAGTTTCTGTTTTTCAGCAGAATCAAATTAACTATCACCATAGGTTATCCTATAGGTTCTACTTGGCACAAACACTAATTTAAACATGAAAAACATTCTAAACATAAGGTAGATGCAAAATTTATTACTAAACAGAAACAAAAACAAAAAATACAAATAAAATTGGGTTTCCTCCCAACTAGCGCTATCGTTTAACACCCCTAGCTAGGCATAAAAGCGAGGATAGATCTAAGTAGTGGCATCTTTGGCACCAACTCATAAGTAGCCCGCATGATAGATTCATAAGGTAATTTAACTTTCTTTCTTGGAAAGTGCTCCATGCCTTTCCTTAATGGAAATTGGAATCTAATATTCCCTTCCTTCATATCAATAATCATGCCAATCGTTCTAAGGAAAGGCCTACCAAGAATAATAGGGCAAGAAAGATTGCAATCTATATCAAGAACGATAAAATCTTCGGGCACCAAATTTCTATTTGCAACAATGAAAACATCATTGATCCTTCCCATTGGCTTTTTAATGGTGGAATCCGCAAGGTGCAAATTTAAAGAGCAATCATCAAGATCATGGAAACCTAGAATATCACATAAAGTTTTCGGAATCGTGGAAACACTAGCACCCAAATCACATAAAGTATAACACTCATGATATTTAATTTTAATATTTATAGTAGGTTACCACTCATCATTAAGTTTTCTAGGTATAGAAACTTCCAAATTAAGTTTTTCATCAAAAGATTGCATCAAGGCATAAACAATATGTTTGGTAAAAGCTTTATTTTGACTATAAGCATGAGGAGAATTCACAATGAATTGCAACAAGGAAATACAACCTTCTAAAGAACAATTATCATAATTAAACTCCTTGAAATCCAAGATAGTGGGTTCAATGCTATTTAAAGTCTTGACCTCTTCAATCCCACTTTTATCAAATTTAGCATCAAGATCTAAAAACTCCGAATCATTGGGACACCTTTTAACTAAAGTTGACTCATCTCCAGTACCATTATTATTAAGATTCATATTTCAAAACAAAGATCTAATAGGGGACACATCAATAACTTTAAGATCTTCATCATTATTTTCATGGAAACTAGAAGAACACGCCTTTACAAAGCAATCTTTCTTAGCACGCAATCTAGCGGTTCTTTCTTTGCACTCATCAATGGAAATTCCCATAGCTTGGAGAGACTCATTGATATCATGCTTAGGAGGAGTAGATCTAAGTTTCAGAGAATCAACATCAAGAGAAAGTCTATCAACGTTCCTAGCCAAATCATCATCTTTGAGCAATTTTTCTTCAAGCAAGGCATTAAAGTTCTTTTGAGAGATCATAAATTCTTTCACACTATTCTCAAAATCAGAGGGCATCTTATTAAAATTACCATAAGAATTATTGTAGGAATTTCCATAATTATTAGAGGAATTACTAGGGAACGGTCTAGAATTAAAATTTCCTCTATAAGCATTGTTTTCCAAAACTATTCCTACCAACAAAATTCACATACATAGATTCATTATTATTCTCAATCAAAGTAGACAAAGGCATATCATTGGGATCAATAGGATCACTCTTAGTAGCAAACAATTTCATAAGTTCATCCATCTTTCCACTCAAAACATTAATTTCTTCTATAGCATGCACTTTTTTACTAGCAGATCTTTCGGTGTGCCATTGAGAATAATTAGCCATAATATTATGAAGGAGTTTTTTAGTATCTCCTAAAGTGATTTCCATAAACGTGCCTCCCGCGGCCGAATCTAAAAGATTTCTAGAAGCAAAATTCAATACGGCATAAATTTTTTGTATGATCATCCATAAATTCAAACCATGAGTAAGGCAATTGTGAATCATCAATTTCATTCTTTCCCAAGATTGGGCAACATGCTCATGATCAAGTTGTTTAAAGTTCATTATATTGTTCCTAAGAGTGATGATCTTAGCTGGAGGAAAATATTTAGAGATAAAAGCATCTTTGCACTTGTTCCATGAATCAATACTATTTTTAGGCAAAGACGAAAACAAACTTTAGCACGATCTCTAAGTGAAAACGGAAATAACTTCAATTTAACAATATCATTATCCGTATCTTTCTTCTTTTGCATCTCACACAAATCAACAAAGTTTTTTAGATGGGTAGCGGCATCTTCACTAGGAAGGCCGGCCAATTGATCTTTCATAACAAGATTCAGCAAAGCAGTATTGATTTCACAAGACTCAACATCATTAAGAGGAGCAATCAGAGTACTAAGGAAATTATTATTATTGGTATTGGAGAAATCACACAATTTGGTATTATCTTGCGCCATGGCAACAAGTAATCCAACACACAAGCAAATAGAAAAAGGCAAGCAAAAAAGAGAGGAGAAGATTGGGAAAGAGAGGGCGAATAAAATGGCAAGGGTGAAGTGGGGGAGAGGAAAACGAGAGGCAAATGGCAAATAATGTAAATGCGAGGGAGATGAGTTTGTGATGGGTACTTGGTATGTCTTGACTTGAGCGAAGACCTCCCCGGCAATGGCGCCAGAAATCCTTCTTGCTACGTCTTGAGCTTGCGTTGGTTTTCCTTGAAGAGGAAAGGGTGATGCGGCAATAGTAGCGTAAGTATTCCCCTCAGTTTTTGAGAACCAAGGTATCAATCCAGTAGGAGGCTCCTCAAAAGTCCGACGCACCTACACAAATAAACAAAGAACTCGTAACCAACACAATAAAGGGGTTGTCAATCCCTTCACGGCCACTTGCGAAAGTGAGATCTGATAGAGATAGTATGATAAGATAAATATATTTTTGGTATTTTATAATATAGATTGGAAAAGTAAAGATGCAAATAAAAGTAGATTGAAAGCTTATATGATAAAAGATAGACCCGGGGGCCATAGGTTTCACTAGTAGCTTCTCTCAAGATAGCATAAGTATTACGGTTGGTGAACAAATTACTGTCGAGCAATTGATAGAAAAGCGAATAATTATGAGATTATATAGGCATGATCATGTATATAGGCATCACGTCCGTGACAAGTAGACCGACTCCTGCCTGCATCTACTACTATTACTCCACACATCGACCGCTATCCAGCATGCATCTAGAGTATTAAGTTCATAAAGAAAAGAGTATCGCATTAAGAAAGATGACATGATGTAGAGGGATAAACTCATGCAATATGATATAAACCCCATCTTTTTTATCCTCGATGACAACAATAAAACACATGCCTTGCTACCCCTGCTTTAACTGGGAAAGGACACCGCAAGATTGAACCCAAAGCTAAGCACTTCTCCCATTGCAAGAAAGATCAATCTAGTAGGCCAAACCAAACTGATAATTCGAAGAGACTTGCAAAGATAACTTAATCACACATAAAAGAATTCAGAGGAGATTAAAATATTTCTCATAGATAAACTTGATCATAAACCCACAATTCATCGGATCTCGACAAACACACCGTAAAAAGAGTTACATCGAATAGATCTCCAAGAAGATCGAGGAGAACATTGTATTGAGATCCAAAAAGAGAGAAGAAGCCATCCAGCTAATAACTATGGACCCGGATGTCTGTGGTAAACTACTCACAACTCATCGGAGGGGCTATGGTGTTGATGTAGAAGCCCTCCATGGTCGATTCCCCCTCTGTCGGAGCGCCGACGAAGGCTTCAAGATGGGATCTCGCCGATACATAAGGTTACGGTGGCGGAAATAGTTTTTCGTGGTCGCTTTTGATGTTCTCGGTGTACGTGGGTATATATAGGAGGAAGAAGTAGGTCGGTGGCCGCCCGAGGGGCCCACAAGATAGGGGGCGCACTCTCTGTTGGGGGATGTAGTAATTTCAAAAAAATTCCTACGCACACGCAAGATCATGGTGATGCATAGCAATGAGAGGGGAGAGTGTTGTCCACGTACCCTTGTAGACCGAAAGCGGAAGCGTTATGACAACGCGGTTGATGTAGTCGTACGTCTTCACAATCCGACCGATCCAAGCACCGAACGTACGGCACCTCCGAGTTCAAAGACACGCCCAGCTCAATGACGATCCCGGACTCGATCCAAAGCAGGTGTCGGGATGAGTTCCGTCAAGACGACGGCGTGGTGACGATGATGATGTTCTACCGACGCAGGGCTTCGCCTAAGCACCGCAACAATGTGACCGAGGTGGAATATGGTGGAGGGGGGCACCACACACGGCTAAGGAACAATCACAATGATCAACTTGTGTGTCTTGGGGTGCCCCCCTGCCCCCTTATATAAAGGAGGGAGGGGGGAGGTGCGGCCGGCCCCCTAGGGGTGCGCCTGGAGGAGTCCTACTCCCACCGGGAGTAGGACTCCCTCCTCTTGCCTTGTTGGAGAAGGAAAGGGGGGAGGGGAAAGAGGAAAGGGGGGCACCCCCCGCCTTACTTGTCCTATTCGGACTAGGGGGGAGGGGGCGCGCGGCCTGCCCTGGCCGGCCCTCCTCTTCTCCCTCATGGCCCATGTAGGCCCAGTACCCCCCGGGCGGGGGTCCGAAACCCCTAGACTGATAAAATCCCGATTTCACCCGGAACGATTCCGATATCCAAATATAGGCTTCCAATATATCAATCTTTATGTCTCGACCATTTCGAGACTCCTCGTCATGCCCGTGATCATATCCGGGACTCCGAACAACCTTAGGTACATCAAAACTTAGAAACTCATAATAAAACTGTCATCGTAACGTTAAGCGTGCGGACCCTACGGGTTCGAGAACTATGTAAACATGACCTAGAACTGTTTCCGGTCAATAACCAATAGCGGAACCTGGATGCTCATATTGGCTCCTACATATTCTACGAAGATCTTTATCGGTCAAACTGCATAACAACATACGTTGTTCCCTTTGTCATCAGTATGTTACTTGCTCGAGATTCGATCGTTGGTATCCAATACCTAGTTCAATCTTGTTACGGGTAAGTCTCTTTACTCGTTACGTAATGCATCATTTCGTAACCAACTCATTGGCCACATTGCTTGCAAGGATAATAGTGATGTGCATTACAAAGAGGGCCCAGAGATACCTCTCCGACAATCGGAGTGACAAATCCTAACCTCGAAATACGCCAACTCAACATGTACTTTCGGAGACACCTGTAGAACTCCTTTATAATCACCCAGTTACGTTGTGACGTTTGGTAGCACACAAAGTGTTCCTCCGGTAAACGGGAGTTGCATAATCTCATAGTTGTAGGAACTTTGTATAAGTCATGAAGAAAGCAATAGCAACATACTAAACGATCAAGTGCTAGGCTAATGGAATGGTTCATGTCAATCACATCATTCTCCTAATGATGTGATCCCGTTAATCAAATGACAACACATGTCTATGGTTAGGAAACATAACCATCTTTGATTAATGAGCTAGTCAAGTAGAGGCACACTAGTGACATTATGTTTGTCTATGTATTCACACATGTATCATGTTTCTGGGTAATACAATTCTAGCATGAATAATAAACATTTATCATGGTATGAGGAAATAAATAAGAACTTTATTATTGCCTCTAGGGCATATTTCCTTCAGTCTCCCACTTGCACTAGAGTCAATAATCTAGATTACACAGTAATGATTCTAACACCCATGGAGTCTTGGTGCTGATCTTGTTTTGCTCGTGGAAGAGGCTTAGTCAACGGTCTCGCAACATTCAGATCCGTATGTATCTTGCAAATCTCTATGTCTCCCACCGGACTTGGTCCCGGATGGAATTGAAGCGTCTCTTGATGTGCTTGGTCCTCTTGTGAAATCTGGATTCCTTTGCCAAGGCAATTGCACCAAGATTGTCACGAAGATCTTCATTGGTCCCAATGCACTAGGTATGACACCTAGATCGGAAATTAACTCCTTCATCCAGACTCCTTCATTTGCTTCTTCCGAAGCAGCTATGTACTCCGCTTCACATGTAGATCCCGCCACGACGCTTTGTTTAGAACTGCACCAACTTACAGCTCCACCGCTTAATAAAAACACGTATCCGGTTTGCGATTTAGAATCGCCCGGATCGTTGTCAAAGCTTGCATCGACGTAACCATTTACGCTTAGCTCTTTGTCACCTCCATAAACGAGAAACATATCCTTAGTCCTTTTCGTATTTCGGGATGTTCTTGACCGCTGTCCGATGATCCACTCTGGATTACTTTGGTACCTTCACGCCAAGCTTATTGCTAAGCATACGTCGGTCCGGTACACAACATTGCATACATGATAGAGCCTATGGTGAAGCATAGGAACATCTTTCATTTTCTCTCTATCTTACGTTGTGGTCGGGCATTGAGTCGACTCAACTTCACACCTTGTAATCTGCAAGAACCCTTTCTTTGCTCGATCCATTTTGAACTTTTTCAAAACTTTATCAAGGTATATGCTTTGTGAAAGTCCGATTAAGCGCCTTGATCTATCTCTATAGATCTTGATGCCCAATATGTAAGCAGCTTCACCGAGGTCTTTCATTGAAAAACTTTTATTCAAGTATCCCTTTATGCTATCCGAAATTCTATATCATTTTCGATCAACAATATGTCATCTACATATAATATCGTAAATGCTACTGAGCTCCCACTCACTTTCTTGTAAATACGGGCTTCTCCAAAAGTGCAGATAGAACCATATGCTTTGATCACACTATCAAAACGTTTATTCCAACTCCGAGATGCTTGCACCAGTCCATAAATGGATCGCTGGAGCTTGCACACTTTGTTAGCACCTTTTGGATCGACAAAACCTTCCGGTTGCATCATATACAACTCTTCTTCCAGAAATCCATTCAGGAATGCAGTTTTGACATCCATTTGCCAAATTTCATAATCATAAAACGCGGCAATTGCTAACATGATTCGGACAGACTTAAGCATCACTATGGGTGAGAAAGTCTCATCATAGTCAACTCCTTGAACTTGTCGAAAACCTTTCGCAACAAGTCGAGCTTTGTAGACAGTTACATTACCATCAGCGTAAGTCTTCTTCTTGAAGATCCATTTATTCTCAATGGCTTGCCGATCATCGGGCAAGTCAACCAAAGTCCATACTTTGTTCTCATACATGGATCCCATCTCAGATTTCATGGCTTCCAGCCATTTTTCGGAATCTGGGCTCATCATCGCTTCCTCATAGTTCGTAGGTTCATCACGGTCAAGTAACATGACTTCCAGAATAGGATTAGCGTACCACTCTGGTGCGGATCTTACTCTGGTAGACCTACGAGGTTCAAGAGAAACTTGATCCAAGTTTCATGATCAATATCATTAGCTTCCTCACTAATTGGTGTAGTTGTCACAGGAACCGGTTCTTGTGATGAACTACTTTCTAATAAGGGAGTAGGTACAGTTACCTCATCAAGTTCTACTTTCCTCCCACTCACTTCTTTCGAGAGAAACTCCTTCTCTAGAAAGGATCCGAATTTAGCAACGAAAATCTTGCCCTCGGATCTGTGATAGAAGGTGTACCCAATAGTCTATTTTGGGTATCCTATGAAGACACATTTCTCCGATTTGGGTTTGAGCTTATCTGGTTGAAGTTTCTTCACATAAGCATCGCAGCCCCAAACTTTAAGAAACGACAACTTTGGTTTCTTGCCAAACCACAGTTCATAAGGCATCGTCTCAACGGATTTTGATGGTGCCCTATTTAACGTGAATGTAGCCGTCTCTCAAGCATAACCCCAAAACGATAGCGGTAAATCAGTAAGAGACAGCATAGATCGCACCATATCTAGTAAAGTACGATTACGACGTTCGGACACACCATTTCGTTGTGGTGTTCCGGGTGGCGTGAGTTGTGAAACTATTCCGCATTGTTTCAAATGTAAACCAAACTCGTAACTCAAATATTCTTCTCCACGATCATATCGTAGAAATTTTATTTTCTTGTTACGATGATTTTCCACTTCACTCTGAAATTCTTTGAACTTTTCAAATGTTTCAGACTTGTGTTTCATCATTTAGATATACCCATATGTGCTCAAATCATCTGTGAAGGTGAGAAAATAACGATACCCGCCACGAGCCTCAATATTCATTGGACCACATACATCCGTATGTATGATTTCCAATAAATCAGTTGCTCGCTCCATAGTTCCGGAGAACGGCGTTTTAGTCATCTTGCCCATGATGCATGGTTCGCAAGTACCAAGTGATTCATAATCAAGTGATTCCAAAAGTCCATCAGTATGGAGTTTCTTCATGTGCTTTACACCGATATGACCTAAATGGCAGTGCCACAAATAAGTTGCACTATCATTATCAACTCTGCATCTTTTGGCTTCAACATTATGAATATGTGTATCACTACTATCGAGATTCAATAAAAATAGACCACGCTTCAAGGGTGCATGACCATAAAAGATATTACTCATATAAATAGAACAACCATTATTCTCTGATTTAAATGAATAACCGTCTCGCATCAAACAATATCCAGATATAATGTTCATGCTCAACACTGGCACCAAATAACAATTATTTAGGTCTAAAACTAATCCCGATGGTAGATGTAGAGGTAGCATGCCGACCGTGATCACATCGACTTTGGAACCATTTCCCACGCACATCGTCACCTCGTCCTTAGCCAATCTTCGCTTAATCTGTAGTCCCTGTTTCGAGTTGCAAATATTAGCAATGGAACCAGTATCAAATACCCAGGTACTACTATGAGCATTAGTAAGGTACACATCAGTAACATTTATATCACATATACCTTTGTTCACTTTGCCATCCTTCTTATCCGCCAAATACTTGGGGCAGTTCCGCTTCCAGTGTCGATCGCTTGCAAGAGAAGCACTCGATCTCGTGCTTAGGTCCAAACTTGGGTTTCTTCTCTTGAGCACAACTTGTTTGCTGTTCTTCTTGAAGTTCCTTCTTCTTCCCTTTGCCCTTTTCTTGAAATCGGTGGTCTTATTGACCATCAACACTTGATGCTCCTTCTTGATTTCTACCTCCGCAGCCTTTAGCATTGCGAAGAGCTCGGAATAGTCTTGTCCATCCCTTGCATATTATAGTTCATCACGAAGCTCTTGTAGCTTGGTGGCGTGATTGAAGAATTACATCAATGACACTATCATCGTGAAGATTAACTCCCAGTTGAATCAAGTGATTATTATACCCAGACATTTTGAGTATGTGTTCACCGACGTAACTATTCTCCTCCATCTTACAGCTATAGAACTTATTGGAGACTTCATATCTCTCAACGGGCATTTGCTTGAAATATTAACTTCAACTCTGGAACATCTCATATGCTCCATGACATTCAAAACGCCATTGAAGGCCCGGTTCCAAGCCGTAAAGCATGGCACATCGAACTATCGAGTAGTCATCGGCTTTGCTCGCTAGATGTTCTTAACGCCGTCGATTGCATCTGCAGCAGTTCGCACCCAGCGGTGCTTCCGGGACGTAATTCTTCGTGCAAACAATGAGGATAATCCTCGAGTTCTGAGACCCAATCCGTGTAATTGCTACCATCATCTTTCAACTTAGCTTTCTCAAGGAACGCATTAAAATTCAATGGAACAACAGCACAAGCCATCCATCTACAACAAACATAGACAAGCAAAATACTATCAGGTACTAAGTTCATGATAAATTTAAGTTCAATTAATCATATTACTTAAGAATTCCCACTTAGACAGACATCTCTCTAGTCATCTAAGTGATCACGTGATCCAAATCAACTAAACCATGTCCGATCATCATGTGAGATGGAGTAGTTTCAATGGTGAACATCTCTATGTTGATCATATCTACTATATGATTCACGTTCGACCTTTCGGTCTCCGTGTTCCGAGGCCATATCTGTATATGCTAGGCTCGTCAAGTTTAACCTGAGTATTCCACGTGTGCAACTGTTTTGCACCCGTTGTATTTGAACGTAGAGCCTATCACACCCGATCATCACGTGGTGTCTCAGCATGAAGAACTTTCGCAATGGTGCATACTTAGGGAGAACACTTCTTGATAATTTAGTGAGAGATCATCTTAAAATGCTACCGTCAATCAAAGCAAGATAAGATGCATAAAGGATAAACATCACATGCAATCAATATAAGTGATATGATATGGCCATCATCATCTTGTGCTTGTGATCTCCATCTCCGAAGCACCGTCGTGATCACCATCGTCACCGGCGCAACACCTTGATCTCCATCGTAGCATCGTTGTCGTTACGCCATCTATTGCTTCTACGACTATCGCTACCGCTTAGTGGTAAAGTAAAGCAATTACAGGGCGTTTGCATTTCATACAATAAAGCGACAACCATATGGCTCCTGCCAGTTGCCGATAACTTCGGTTACAAAACATGATCATCTCATACAATAAAATATAGCATCACGTCTTGACCATATCACATCACAACATGCCCTGCAAAAACAAGTTAGACGTCCTCTACTTTGTTGTTGCAAATTTTACGTGGCTGCTACGGGCTGAGCAAGAACCGTTCTTACCTACACATCAAAACCACAACGATAGTTTGTCAAGTTAGTGTTGTTTTAACCTTCGCAAGGACCGGGCATAGCCACACTCAGTTCAACTAAAGTGAGAGAGACAGACACCCGCCAGTCACCTTTAAGCAACGAGTGCTCGTAACGGTGAAACCAGTCTCACGTAAGCGTACGCGTAATGTCGGTCCGGGCCGCTTCATCTCACAATGCCGTTGAACCAAAGTATGACATGCTGGTGAGCAGTATGACTTATATCGCCCACAACTCACTTGTGTTCTACTCGTGCATATGACATCTACGCATAAAACATGGCTCTGATACCACTGTCGGGGAACGTAGTAATTTCAAAAAATTTCCTACGCACACGCAAGTTCATGGTGATGCATAACAACGAGAAGGGAGAGTGTTGTCCACATACCCTCGTAGACCGAAAGCGGAAGCGTTATGACAACGCGGTTGATGTAGTCGTACGTCTTCATGATCCGACCGGTCCAAGCACCGAACGTACGGCACCTCTGAGTTTAGCACAAGTTCAGCTCGATGACGATCCCCGGACTCCGAGCCAGTAGGGTGTCGGGGATGATTTCCGTCAGCACGACGGCGTGGTGACGATAATGATGTTCTACCGACGCAGGGCTTCGCCTAAGCACCGCAATGATATGACCGAGGTGGAATATGGTGGAGGGGGGCACCGCACATGGCTAAGGAACGATCACAATGATCAACTTGTGTGTCTTGGGGTGCCTCCCTACCCCATATATAAAGGAAGGAGGGGGAGGTGCGGCCGGCCCCCTAGGGGTGCGCCTGGAGGAGTCCTACTCCCACCGGGAGTAGGACTCCCTCCTCTTGCCTTGTTGGAGAAGGAAAGGGGGAGGGGAAAGAGGAAAGGCCCCCCCTTCCTTGTCCTATTAGGACTAGGGGGGAGGGGGTGCGCGGCCTGCCCTGGCCGGCCCTCCTCTTCTCCCTCATGGCCCATGTAGGCCCATTAACCCCCGGGGGGGTTCCGGTAACCCCCGGTACTCCGGTAAAATCCCGATTTCACCCGGAACGATTCCGATATCCAAATATAGGCTTCCAATATATCAACCTTTATGGCTCGACCATTTCGAGACTCCTCGTCATGTCCGTGATCATATCCAGGACTCTGAACAACCATTGGTACATCAAAACTTATAAACTCATAATAAAACTGTCATCGTAACGTTAAGCGTGCATACCCTACGGGTTCGAGAACTATGTAGACATGACCTAGAACTGTTTCCGGTCAATAACCAATAGCGGAACCTGGATGCTCATATTGGCTCCTACATATTCTACAAATATCTTTATCGGTCAAACCGCATAACAACATACGTTGTTCCCTTTGTCATCGGTATGTTACTTGCCCGAGATTCGATCGTCGGTATCCAATACCTAGTTCAATCTCGTTACCGGTAAGTCTCTTTACTCGTTACGTAATGCATCATTCTGTAACCAACTCATTGGCCACATTGCTTGCAAGGCTTATAGTGATGTGCATTACCGAGAGGGCAAAGATAACTCTCCCAACAATCGGAGTGACAAATCCTAATCTCGAAATACGCCAACTCAACATGTACCTTCGGAGACACCTGTAGAACTCCTTTATAATCACCCAGTTACATTGTGACGTTTGGTAGCACACAAAGTGTTCCACCGGTAAACAGGAGTTGCATAATCTCATAGTTATAGGAACTTTGTATAAGTCATGAAGAAAGCAATAGCAACATACTAAACGATCAAGTGCTAGGCTAACGAAATGGGTCATGTCAATCACATCATTCTCCTAATGATGTGATCCTGTGAATCAAATGACAACACATGTCTATGGTTAGGAAACATAACCATCTTTGATTAATGAGCTAGTCAAGTAGAGGCACACTAGTGACATTATGTTTGTCTATGTATTCACACATGTATCATGTTTCCGGGTAATACAATTCTAGCATGAATAATAAACATTTATCATGATATGAGGAAATAAATAATAACTTTATTATTGCCTCTAGGGCATATTTCCTTCACCCTCCACCCTTGTGGCCGCCTTGACTGCTTCTTGACTTGCACTCCAAGTTCTCTGGATCACGTTCGTTCCAAAAATCACGCTCCCGAAGGTTTCATTCCATTTGGACTCCGTTTGATATTCCTTTTCTTCGAAACACTGAAATAGGCAAAAAAACAGCAATACGGGTTGGGCCTCTGGTTAGTAGGTTAGTCCCAAAAATGATATAAATGTGTAAAGTAAAGCCCATAAACATCCAAAACAGGTAATATAATAGCATGGAACAATCAAAAATTATAGATACATTGGAGACATATCAGCTGACGGCAAAGATCGTTTCATCTTTGCCGTCCGCCAGCTGACGACAAAGAAGCCTTTGTCGTAGCCCATTCAGCCGGACCTGTTGCCGTTAGCTGACAGACGGCAAAGAAGCTGATTCCATTAGTGTAAAAGGCGCTACTGCTATTCTCCTTAGCTGTAGTGTGTTTTCGTACCCGCGCTACTATTAACCCTACCTTATCCCCACGAGTTCGACCCGATTTCTCTCACTCACTCTCCCCCTCTCAGTCACTCTCGCCCGCGCCGATAACCGTCGTCGTCCGTTGCCGCCGCCGCCGTCGTCCGTCGTCGTTGCCGCCGAGGTATTCCCTCCTTCTATCCCTCCTCCTCCCACCGTGCCCTCCTCCCTCCTCCTCCCACCGCGCCCTCCTCCCTCCTCCTCCCATCGCGCCCTCCTCCCTCCGCCTGCGGCGGCCCCCTCCTTCCTCCTCCACCGGCAGCCCTCCTCCCACCGCCCCTCCCTCTTCCTCCCATCGCCCTCCCTCCTCATCCGATGGTCCCCTTCCCCTCCTCCTCCGGCCGCCCCCTCCCCCTCCTCTCTCCTCCCACCCTCCCTTTGTCTCTGTTCTTGCAAATCGCAGGTGTTTTGAATAAAATAAAAGTAAGAAAATTTAGGGTAGAACTAGGGTAGTAGAATTTTTAGCAAGTGTTTAATAGAAATAGTTTATTTAGTAAGTAATTAATATAACTAGTTTATTTATATTAAGTTCTTAATAGAACTAGTTTATTTAGTAAGTGCTTAATAGAAGTAGTTTATTTATTGTAAGTGCTTAATAGAACTAGTTTCTTTGGTAAGTAGTTAATAAAACTAGTTTATTTAGTAAGTAGTTAATAAAACTAGTTTATTTAGTGTTAGGATTATATATAACATATTTTCAAATGTTTTTTTTTTCATATTTTGAACCATTGAAATGCAATGACCATCGATAAGTGGCCTATGTTTTGCCGGAGTGTTGATTAATTTTTATTCCAGCAAATTTCAGGCGCTCGATATGTCCTTTTTTTAGCAAAGGTCATGCCGGATTTTTTGGGTTTTGCCGTAGAGTTATAATCTTTGAATTTTGAACACAAGAGATGTCTGATGACGATGGGATCCCGGAGTGCGGGTACTGCTACGATGACTGGGGTGTGTTCGACAGGTTTCCTCACCTGCAAAATGATAGGTTTTTCACCGTGAAGCTGGAAGAGACCTTTGATGTTTGTACGGTACTCAACGACAATCATTTCATCGTAATTAATATCATCACTTGTGCTTCTTTTGTTCAATGTGTAATTTATGGATTTTTTCAATTCAACTAGTACATCCCGTGCCATGCTAGACCATATGTATTGGAGAAGTTTGGTTTTGGTTTAGATGACTTTGAGAATGTGGAGACAAGGAGGGCTCACTTAAGAACTAAACATGGTTATGAGTTTCTGGTTAAGTTCTACAATGCGGTCGATCGCTCCCATTTCGGTTGCTCTAATTGGGAAGCTCTCTGCAAGGCACATGGATTTGAGGAGGGAATGCGAATAAGATTTGATATTTGTCCCGAAGATTATGATGATGATGATAATATCGACATCTAGGTGGATGTGGATATGCCTCCAGCTTTAACTAGATGTGAGTTTGTCAAACTAATTTTTTAAGTTCAGTAATTTATGTTGTTAATTTAAAAATATTTGGTGTTTGTCCGTACTAAACTTATTTATTTATAATTGTCAGCTTATTTCTTATCTTCAAGAAATACTCGGAAGGTAGTAGAAAGCACATACTACAGCTATGACTCCAAGCTTAATTGTGACGAGAAAGGTTATATTGTCTCATTCATAGAAGATGTTGAGGCCTTCAAAACCAGTCACTCTATCAGCCCAAATTATACGAGATACATGCCACTAGTCCATAAATTGCTTGACGGTAACTTCATTGCCAAAAACTTGGTAAGATTTTGTTAATGATGGTAACTTCATTACATACATTATTCTTAAGTAAACTACATTGCTAACTATATATATGTTACTATTTCATTTTTGAACAGAGGCTCCCGAAGCAGGCTGTGCCTGACATGCTATTTACCGAAGGTGATATGCATATGGTTAGCTTACGACCAACTCCTTCGGAGGCTTACCATACTGCATACTCGATTTCTTCAAATGATGGAAGGCTCAAAATCAAAGAATGGAGCAAAGTGATGAATGCACACACGCAAATAATTGGAGACAAAATGAATGTGCGCAAGCCACAAGTCAGAGATAGGTTTATGTCCATTCTCCATTATGGTGAAGGACCGGTTTATCTGTTTTATGGTATTTTAGCTAGGAGAGAGGAGTAGGTCCTAAGTATTAAGAACAATTAGTTAGCGTTGATTATATATGACTACAATGTCTTAGACTTGATGGTGATGCTAAGTAGGAGTAGTGATTATGAGTACTATGATGATGATGAGGAGGAGTTGTTATTATAACTAGTGACGAAGTTGTTATATGATGTCTCATCATGGATGAAAATGATGATTATGAGGAGTTATATGACAATGATATATTATGATGATAAGTTGTTAATGATATTATTATTATGATGATGATAAGTTATTATGTCATTGGGTGAAAGAACCGTGGATTAATTTCAAATGGATGGATTATGATCACTTTGGATCCATGCACTTGAAACTAATCCAAGGTTCTTTCACCTAGTGATTTAATAACTCATTATGATATAAAAACAATCTCTAAATTGCTACTGTATGAAGAATTTTATACAGGTGTATGAATACGACCTAAAATTCAAAAGAAATGGAATACAGAATAATAGTAGTAGCGGTTGTTTTCGAAAGCGCTACTAGTAATATGCAGTAGCGATTGGCATAGAAAGCGCTACTACTAAGAAGATATATCAATAGCGAGTGCCGGTCGGCGCTACTGCTAAGCTTTAGCTGTAGCGGCTGATCAGTAGCGCGCATACCCGCGCTGCTGATAGGCCAAAAACCAACGCTGCTGCTAGACTTTTCCCTAGTAGTGGTGGTTTAAGTGTAGTAGTTAACTCCTAATCATCATGTGAGCTAGGCTACCAAATACCAGGTGTTTTCAGGACACGAAGACTTTATATGCATGCAACCAAACAATATACAAATGTGGTCTTTATCCAGTATTTTTTCAACCAGTCTACTATGTTTTTAATGCAACCACCGAAAATCGGTGCAATCAACCAAACACACCTTTAAAAAAATCGAGGTAGATGTACCAAAGCTCATTAAAATTGCTCATTCTCATGTTGTAAGACAGAAAAGAAACCAGACGCACTTATGTACACATTTTTAGGGCCATTTGCATTTCTGTCCCTAAGTCGAACCACCTACTCAGATATGCCCCTAATTTCGAAGTCTGCTCAAATTTGCCCCTCTGCCATTAAGTGACCTTACAAAAATGCCCTTCCATTCCGTTTCTGTCTAGTCAAAGGGGTTTGACCATCTATGGGGCGTTTGTTGGACATTTTTACCCCTGAAAAAAAATAAAACAGAAATTAAAGAGAATAAAGAGAGTGCTTACCTTTTGGCCCAAGTGCAATGTGCACTTTCGGCCCATGTGCATACCACCAGGCCCATACATCTCCCCCAATCGTCGTCTTCGTCAGCTCATCGACTGCACGCGCCGGCGCGCGCCACTGTCGCTCGCTGTTCGACAGCCGCCGTCGTAGTAGCTCGAGTAGGGCTACTTAGCGACGCCGGCAGGCCCTTGGACAACCCAAGCTAACTTTCCCTCCCTTCCCCGGCTCGCTCTCCTCCCCTCAGCCGCATCCCAGGACGGCCGTCGTCGTGACCTTCGCCATTGTCGCGGCCATTGTCCTCACAGATGGCTGAAAAGCTATCCAAGAGACGCGCACGCCTCAACTTCGTCTACTCCTAGGAGCAGCTCGAGCAGGACTTCGCAAACATGACCGGATCAACCGTCTTCCTCGTCTGCGGCCGCCAGAGCGCCATCGTCGACTCGCCGCCCCTGTGCTGCTAAACCACAAATGAATGTCTCAGACGTGTTTGTGGTGCCCCTAAGATGTCGCCCAACCCCCTAAACCACTGGATCCATGGCCGCCTTCTCGCATCCGTCAAGCACCGCCGTCGGCCGCCGCCTAGCTAATCGTTGCGGTCGATTCTGACCACCCCTTCACACTCTGTTGGTACCTGGACACGCCCCAGCGCACTCGTCCGAACTATACTCTTCACCAACAAGTTGGTCGCCGGAGTTGCGATTTCGTCTATCGTCACCGTGGCTTTGGTCACTGGAGCGCGCCGCCAGTCTAGGGCACAGTCGCGGGAGAGGGAGGGAGAGGAAGGGAGGGAGGGAGAGGGAGAATGGAATGGAGGGAGGGCTGCGGCGCGTGGGGAGCTGGTGCCGACGGCGCACAATCCGGCTTGTCGGCGCTCGCCGGAGGTGAGACAGAGAGGTCGTGAGGTAGGGGAGAGAGGTGGGAGGGATTTTTTTATTTATCTATTTTGTCTGGGGCCCACATGTAAGTGTGTGAGAGAGAGGGTGCGAGGGAGAGTTTTTCATTTTTATTTTTTTCTGACAAGGTCCCACATGTAAGTGGCACATGGAGGCAAGGTCAAAATGTCCAACAAACGCCCCATAGACGGTCAAACCCCTTTGACCGGACAGAAATGGAACGGAAGGGCATTTCAGTAAGGTCACTTAACAGCAGAGGGGCAAATTTGAGCACACTTCAAAATTAGGGGTAAATGTGAGTAGTGGGTTCGAGTTAGGGACACAAATGTAAAAGACCCTTTTTTTAAAGGAGGTTAAACACCCGGCTTCTGCATTGATGCATGCGGCCATCTTTATTAATTATTTCATAAAGGTCTAACAAGGACATCCATCAATCTATCCGAAGTCACCACTCAAAACTACAAACTCGATAATGTAGAGTGCTCTCATTCATTATATCTAAACCCGATGTCGTCGCCGATTCATCCACATAATGTATTGGAATAAACAGCCAGTGCAACTTACCTAAAGCGCACACCACATTCCCACGATTTAGAAGCCGTCATCATCATCGGATCACTGACTCATCTTCAGGAGAGAGATCTGCATCATCCTTGCCAGTTCGGACATCCGTGGACACCACCACGTCACCCAACGACACCACCTCCCTGTGCTCGTCCGTCCAGACACGAAGACTCTAGAAGATCTGTCGTGCGTAGCACCTGCCAACTAGGCATGACTCAGCGTAGCACCTATCGGCCAGGCATGACTTGACAGCTCCACCAAAGCTCCATGCAAGACAAAGCCGCTCCACCTCCTGCCTCTATCTTCTAGCGCTGCTCCACAAACGATGCTCCCAAGAGAGAAACAACACCATAGTACCGCCATCGTCCGATCTGTAAGACCAGATCTTAAGGTTTGCCCTGAAGCAGCACGAGTGAGTCGACAATAGTTACACGACGATGTCTTCATCAAGATAACATCGCAAAATGCCACCATCGCCCGCCAATGGCTCGGTTTTCACCGGCAACTATGTCTTCGCGATTCGTAGCCGGTACTAGATGACGAACCTTGAGATCCGACCACCCAGCCGCAGGCCGACCACCCCCGACGAAAGAGATGACCACCACCACTGACTGCACCGGTAGAACAGATCTGGCGGCCGCGCCCGCAGCCCATGCCACCTCCAAAGCCGCCGCGCCACAGCCATCATCGTTGCCGATCGGATCAGGCGCACCTCCATACGATTTGGGGCCCCGCACAACCCCAGATCCGCGGGAGAGAGGCGATGTCCTCCACCCCCACCGTCGGCCCTCGGGCTTAGACCGGCGACGTCCCCCAGCGGCGACAGAGGGATGGGAGGAGGGAGTGTGCGCCCCGGCGGCTGGGTCTAGGGCACTGATACGTCTCCGACGTATCTATAATTTTTTATTGTTCCATGCTATTATATTACCTGTTTTGGATGTTTAATGGGCTTTACTATACACTTTTATATTATTTTTGGGACAAACCTATTAACCGGAGGCCCAGTCCAAATTGCTATTTTTCTGCCTATTTCAGTGTTTCGCAGAAAAGGAATATCAAACGGAGGCCAAATGGAATGAAACCTCCGGGAGAGTTATTTTTGGAACAAACGCAATCCAGGAGACTTGGAGTAGACGTCAGGGAAGCAACGAGATAGCCACGAGGGTCTAGGGCACGCCCCCTGCCCTCGTGGCTCCCCTGACCGACTTCTTTCACCTAGATATATCCATATACCTCAAAAACATCCAGGAGCACCATAGATCGGGAGTTCCGCCGCCACAAGCCTCTGTAGCCACCAAAAACCTCTCGGGAGCCGTTAGGCACTCGCCGAGGGGGGATCCTCACCGTGGCCATCTTCATCATCCGGCGCTCTCCATGACGAGGAGGGAGTAGTTCACCCTCGGGGCTGAGGGTATGTACCAATAGCTATGTGTTTGATCTCTCTCTCTTGTGTTCTTGATTCAGCACGATCTTGATGTATCGCGAGCTTTTCTATTATAGTTGGATCTTATGATGTTTCTCCCCCTCTACTCTCTTGTAATGGATTGAGTTTTCCCTTTGAAGTTATCTTATAGGATTGAGTCTTTAAGGATTTGAGAACACTTGATGTATGTCTTGCATGTGCTTATCTGTGGTGACAATGGAATATTCACGTGATCTACTTGATGTACGTTTTGGTGATCAACTTGCGGGTTCAGTGACCTTGTGAACTTATGCATAGGTGTTGGCACACATTTTCATCTTGACTCTCCGGTAGAAACTTTGGGGCACTCTTTGAAGTACTTTGTGTTGGTTGAATAGATGAATCTAAGATTGTGTGATGCATATCGTATAATCATACCCACGGATACTTGAGGTGACATTGGAGTATCTAGGTGACATTAGGGTTTTGGTTGATTTGTGTCTTAAGGTGTGATTCTAGTACGAACCCTATGATAGATCGAATGGAAAGAATAGCTTCGTGTTATTTTACTATGGACTCTTGACTAGATCGATCAGAAAGGATAACTTTGAGGTGGTTTCGTACCCTACAATAATCTCTTTGTTTGTTCTCCGCTATTAGTGACTTTGGAGTGACTCTTTGTTGCATGTTGAGGGATAGTTATATGATCCAGTTATGTTATTATTGTTGAGAGAACTTGCACTAGTGAAAGTATGAACCCTAGGCCTTGTTTCGAAGAATTGCAATACCATTCTCGCTTACTATTATTACTTGTTATCTTGCTGTTATTATATTTTCAGATTATAAAAACTTATATCTACCATCCATATTGCACTTGTATCACCATCTCTTCGCCGAACTAGTGCACCTATACAATTTACCATTGTATTGGGTGTGTTGGAGACACATGAAACTCTTTGTTATTTGGTTGCAAGGTTGTTTGAGAGAGACCATCTTCATCCTACCCCTCCCACGGATTGATAAACCTTAGGTAATCCACTTGAGGGAAATTTGCTACTGTCCTACAAACCTCTGCACTTGGAGGCCCAACAACGTCTACAAGAAGAAGGTTGTGTAGTAGACATCAGGCACTTACGTGTATGTTTCATACAGAGTGTTTTTAACAAAATTGCTACCGGATGCATGCAGGAATAAACATGACGTGTAGTAGCGTGTCCTAGTGGGACACTAATCAGGCACCTATAGTAGTAGTAGGATTAGGACTCCTAACCGAGTAGGTTAGATTGCTAGTCCTAGATGCTATATATACGTGTATACCCCCGTGTAAATAATCACAACGAATCAGAAGAAAATCAATAAAAGAGCAAGGCACGTCAAGAGCCTTTGGCTATCAATCCATCGATCAGTTTTGTTCTGCCGAGAGGTTTCACCGAGATAGCCGATCGCTAGTTTTGCTAGTTGCAAGCTCGCCAGCTCTACGTGCAAGAATCAACTAAGCTGCTTGCCTGCTAGCTAGCTTTGCACATCGTACGTGCATTAGCTCCTGGGAGTTTTGGTCTAGCGATCAAAAGCCAACAATTGGTATCTAGAGCCTTGACGACTACAATCTACGATGACGGACAGCGACAAGGAGTCGGTCAAGTCCGACAACGACAGTTCTAAGGCGAACAAGAACGGCGACAAGGTGAAGAAGGGCGGCAAGTCAGCAACCAGTGGTGGCAGAATGGGCGGCGCCAACATTCAGGTGCATCTCAACATCCCCATCCAGTACCCGATGCTCACCGACGCCAACTACGGTGTGTGGCGGTGAAGATGAAGATCATTCTTTGAACCCTTCGAGTGTGGGAGGCCATCACGGATGGCGATGTCGACATGGAGTGCGAAGAAGGTGCCATGGCCGCCATAGCCCAGTTTGTGCTGGATTCCGTGCTGATGACATTGGAGGAGTTTGAGACAGCAAGAGAGGCGTGGAACGCACTCAGAGATGAGGATTGGAGAAGATCGTGTCACGAAGGCTCGGGAACAAGTGCTGAAGCACCAATTTCACAAGTTGCAGATGGAGGAAACTGAATCGGTGAACGACTATACCATGTGTCTGACTACTTTGGTGGGAGAGATCTGCACACTTGGTGCAAAGCTTGAGGAGACCGAGTTTGTGGTGAAGTTTTTCAGATCGGTGACTGATAAATTCACGTACATCATCGGCACGCTCAAGCAGCTTTACGACATCAACGACACGACCATAACTGAGGTGATCGGACGCTTGCGGACATGGGAAGATAATACTCGTGGTTGTCGAAAAGGCAACAGAGGAGGTAGTGACCAAATCATGTACTCGCGCGCAGATTGGGGAGTCCCAAAGTACCAAAGGAAGGCGCAACATTGGCGAAGGCTCAAGAACCGCAAAGTGCGGTGGACAAACGGAAGAAGGCAAAGGAAAAGGCAAGCCACAAGGTTGTGGTAAGGCGGACTGATCTAAAGAGCGGAAGTCACAGAACTTGGATATGTCTGAGGTCAAGTGCTATAACTGCAACGAGATGGGTCACTTTGCGAAGGATTGTCCGGAGCCTAACAAGAGGGAGATCAAGGCAAATTTGGCGAAGCGGGAAGACAAACGTCCGGGTCTTCTGATGGCTGAAGTTTGTGATCTCGTGAAGCCTAAGAAGCGGGAGATCAAGGCAAATTTGGTGAAGCAGGAAGACGAACGTCTAGGTCTTCTGATGGCCGAACTTTGTGATCTCGTCCAAACGGCGGTTGTGAAACCAAACCGGAAGGTGCTACTTCATGAGGAAAAAGTAACACCAAAGTTATCTGAAATCTAGAACGTGTCGTGGTATCTAGACACGGGTGATAGTAACCACATGACGGGGTGCAAGGAGAAGTTCCTCGAGCTAGAATATGATGTTCAAGGCTCGATCAAGTTCGGTGATGGTTCAAATGTGGATATTTGTGGGCAAGGTTCTGTCCTCTTCAAGGGTCTCACAGGAGAACATCGCATACTCACCGGAGTGTACTACATCCCATGGCTTCGCAACAACATCGTCTCTGTCGGAAAACTTGACGAGAATGGATGCAAGGTGGATATTGAGAACGGAGTGACGATGAGCTTTGACAACCTCTGAAACGTGCTAGCGCGTGTGAATTGCACGGGGAACAGGCTCTATATCCTCAACCTTGATCAATCTCAACCGGAGTGTTGGCTCACCAACATTGATGATGATTCATGGTTATGGCATGCTAGATTTGGACACATTAACTTCTATGCCTTGAAGAAGATGTCGAAGATGGAGATGGTATATGGATGTCGTTTATCGACCATGTTGATCAAGTATGGGACGGGTGCTTGGTTGGAAAACAGCACAACAGGCCTTTCCCTGCTCAGTCTACCTATCGTGCAAGTGATGCACTCGAGCTGCTCCATGGTGATCTATGTGGCCCTATCACCGTAGCAACTCACAGAGGAAAGAAGTACTTCTTCCTTGTGGTAGATGACTACTCGAGATACATGTGGGCCGTTCTCCTACGATCTAAAGATGAGGCATTTGAAGCATTCAAGAAGCTGAAGGCTGCAACGTAGATGGAACACAAGCTGAAGGTTCACGCTCTATGGACAGATCTCGGCGGAGAGTTTACGTCGAACGAGTTCAATGACTACTGCGAGAAGATTGGCATAAAGAGGTTCCTCACGGCACCTTATACGCCATAGCAGAACGGGGTTGTTGAAAGGCGCAATCGAACCATTGTTGACATGGTGAGAAGTTTACTCAAGAGCAAGAACTTGCCGGAGACTTTTTGGGGAGAAGCTGTCTCGACAGCGGTCTATCTTCTCAACCGGACTCCAACGAAGGCGGTGATCGGCAAGACTCCGTATGAAGCAATTTACGGACGTAAGCCGAATGTGTCTCATCTATGGACGTTCCGGTGCGTGGCGCATGTGAAGACGGCGGAGCAGCATCTCGCAAAGCTTGCCGATCGTAGCACCAAGATGGTGTTTATCGGATACGAGGGGAGTTCCGGCACCAAGGCATACCGCTTCTACGATCCACAAACTAAACATCTACGGATTTCACGCGACGTCGTGTTTGAAGTAAACCAAGCGTGGAATTGGAACGCAGCAGCCAACAATGCTCCAAATGGTAACATATTCACAGTTGAATTTCCAACTGATGATGATGCAGGGGAGGACGTCCAGGTGGTTGGCAAGACACCCAACCAAGGTGACCACAATGGGAGTGATCACCATGGTGCCGACACCGACGACGACGCACATGGTGTTGGGGAACGTAGTAATTTCAAAAAAATTCCTACGCACACGCAAGATCATGGTGATGGCATACGAGAGGGGAGAGTATTGTCCACGTACCCTTGTAGACCGTAAGCGGAAGCGTTATGACAACGTGGTTGATGTAGTCGTACGTCTTCACGATCCGACCGATCCAAGCACCGAACGTATGGCACCTCCGAGTTCAGCACACGTTCAGCTCGATGATGATCCTCGGACTCCGATCCAGCAAAGTGTCGGGGATGAGTTCCGTCAGCACGACGGCGTGGTGACGATGATGATGTTCTACAGGCGCAGGGCTTCGCCTAAACTCCGCGACGATATGATCGAGGTGGAATATGGTGGAGGGGGGCACCGCACACGGCTAAGGAATGATCCGTAGATCAACTTGTGTGTCTATGGGGTGCCCCTGCCCCGTGATATAAAGGAGTGGAGGAGGGAGGGCGGCCCTCTCTATGGCGCGCCCTAGGGGAGTCCTACTCCCACCGGGAGTAGGATTCCCCCTTTCCTAGTCCAACTAGGAGTCCTTCCAAGTATTAGCAGTAGGAGACAAGGAAGGGGAAGAGGGGAGAGAAGGAAGGAGGGGGCGCCGCCCCTCCCCATAGTCCAATTCGGACTAGTCAATGGGGGGGGCCTGCCTCTCCCTCTCCCCTAAAGCCCAATAAGGCCCATATACTTCTTCCCCCGTATTCCCGTAACTCCCCGGTACTCCGGAAAATACCTGAACCACTCGGAACCTTTCCGATGTCCGAATATAGTCGTCCAATATATCGATCTTTACGTCTCGACCATTTCGAGACTCCTTGTCATGTCCCCGATCTCATCCGGGACTCCGAACTCCTTCGGTACATCAAATCTCATAAACTCATAATAAAACTGTCATCGTAACGTTAAGCATGCGGACCCTGCGGGTTCGAGAACTATGTAGACATGACCTAGAACTGTTTCCGGTCAATAACCAATAGTGGAACCTGGATGTTCATATTGGCTCCTACACATTCTACGAAGATCTTTATCGGTCAAACCGCATAACAACATACGTTGTTCCCTTTGTCATCGGTATGTTACTTGCCCGAGATTCGATCATCGGTATCCAATACCTAGTTCAATCTCGTTACCGGCAAGTCTCTTTACTCGTTCCGTAATACATCATGCCGTAAGTAACTCATTAGTTACAATGCTTGCAAGGCTTAAGTGATGTGTATTACCGAGAGAGCCTAGAGATACCTCTCCGACAATCGGAGTGACAAATCCTAATCTCGAAATACGCCAACTCAACATGTACCTTCGGGGACACCTGTAGAGCACCTTTATAATCACCCAGTTACGTTGTGACGTTTGGTAGCACCCAAAGTGTTCCTCCGTAAACGGAGTTGCATAATCTCATAGTTACAGGAACATGTATAAGTCATGAAGAAAGCAATAGCAACATACTAAACGATCAAGTGCTAAGCTAATGGAATGGGTCAAGTCAATCACATCATTATCCTAATGATGTGATCCCGTTAATCAAATGACAACTCTTTTGTCCATGGCTAGGAAACATAACCATCTTTGATAAACGAGCTAGTCAAGTAGAGGCATACTAGTGACACTATGTTTGTCTATGTATTCACACATGTATTATGTTTCCAGTTAATACAATTCTAGCATGAATAATAAACATTTATCATGATATAAGGAAATAAATAATAACTTTATTATTGCCTCTAGGCATATTTCCTTGATCTCCCACTTGCACTAGAGTCAATAATCTAGTTCACATCATCATGTGATTTAACACCAATATTCATATCTGTATATGATTAACACCCATAGTTCACATTGTGATGTAACCAACACCCAAAGGGTTTACTAGAGTCAACAATCAAGTTCACATTGCTATGTGATTAACAACCAAAGAGTACTAAGGTATGATCATGTTTTGCTTGTGAGAGAAGTTTAGTCAACGGGTCTGTTACATACAGAGCCGTATGTATTTTGCAAATATTCTATGTCTACAATGCTCTGCACGGAGCTACTCTAGCTAATTGCTCCCACTTTCAATATGTATCCAGATTGAGACTTAGAGTCATCTGGATGAGTGCCAAAATTTGTATCGACGTAACCCTTTATGATGAACCTTTTTGTCACCTCCATAATCGAGAAACATATCCTTATTCCACTAAGGATAATTTTGACCAATGTCCAGTGATCTACTACTAGATCACTATTGTACTCCGTTGCCAAACCAGGGCAGAGTATACAATAGGTCTGGTCCATAGCATGGCATACTTTTATAGAACCTATGACTGATGCATAGGGAATGACTTTTATTCTCTTTCTATTTTCTGCCGTGGTCGGGATTTGAGTCTTACTCAACTTTACACCTTGCAACACAGGCAAGAACTCTTTCTTTGACTGTTCTATTTTGAACTACTTCAATTTTTTTATCAAGGTATGTACTCATTGAAAAAACTTATCAAGCGTCTTGATCTATCTCAATATATCTTGATGCTCAATATGTAAGTAGCTTTACTGAAGTGTTTCTTTTAAAGAACTCCTTTCAAACACTCATTTATGCTTTGCAGAATAATTCTACATTATTTCCGATCAACAATATGTCATTCACATATACTTACCAGAAATGTTGTAGTGCTCCCACTCACTTTCTTGTAAATACAGGCTTCACCGTAAGTCTATACAAAACTATGTGCTTTGATCAACTTATCAAAGCGTATATTCCAACTCTGAGATGCTTGCACCAGTCCATTGATGGATTGCTGGAGCTTGCATACTTTGTTAGCATCTTTAGGATTGACAAAACCTTCTGGTTGCATCATATACAACTCTTCTTTAATAAATCCATTAAGGAATGCAGTTTTGACATCCATTTGCCATTCCGCAGCCTACCCCTGGAGGGGGACATGTTTAATAGTCCAATCCCTTGCTTACCGCACTATTTGTATCGTTCTGCACTCATGGCAGAATTCCTTGAATAAACAATGCATCGCTTTTCGCTTATAATTGCATTTCTCTCTTATATATATGTTCATTTATGACATCTTGCATCCGTACACTTTGGTACGGCCGAATACACCAGGGGCTTAAGTTCCCCGCATTATGGTGTGATAAGTCCGAACACTTTCACAAGTGCACCCGAACTTATAGCACTATATGCATCGGCTCCGAATCATGTCTTGGGTCAATAGTTGGGTTTGCGGCTCCCATGTTTTGGTACCTTCGTTCCATTCTATCGGCTAAGGTAGATCGGGAGAACCATCGCGATTGCGCCCGGTTGAGCTGGGCGAGCGCCTCAGTGGAGAAAGCTAAAACTGATCGTCATGATAAGGCGAGAGCTGGTCGCTGTTCGAGAGGTCTTTTTCGAGTCCCTAAAGACTTATGCCGCTTAGAGCGAGGAACCGGCTTTGTCCGCCCAGCGTGATAGCGCCCGAACTCGGTCTTCCGAACACTAGGGGCTTCACGAAATTTAAAATTATAGAATTCTATGGCTAAGTGAGAGTGTTCAAGCATTATAAGTCTGGTTGCCTTGTTCGTCGTGTTGAGCGCCTCCTAGATGGATCCAAAATGGGAACAAGAGCGCTCAAGTTTATCCGAACACCCCAAAGACTCGTGGCATGAAATTTGAAGCCCGACGACTTGCCATTTCTCAGATTTGATAAACGGCCACACAGAAGGTAATATTTTCAATTAATAAGCGTTGCTTAGCGCATATGAACAAAGTTTTCAGCGCACAGGATAACACATTGCGAGTCTACTCAAATATTACATCCTTGGAGCACTCATCCGCAATCTTGCGGGCACCCTTCAGGACACTCTTATAATACATTTTGGGCGTGCGATACTCCTTGCCGCCCGGCGGCGCGTCCGTCGAAGCTTCAAGATCCGGCCTGCCCGGTGCACTTTTGCACGGGCAAGGCCCGACGGCACCTTCAATGCAAAGCGGCGCTGACGACTTCCACCCATGGACACGCATCCACCAGCCCGCCGCCGACAGGCCGAAGTAGCTCCTGTGCATGGCCTCCTCGGGCCATAGCCGAACTATGAGGCCCTTTATGGCCTGTTCGGCTACCTTGTGGAGCTCGACCACCGCTTCAATTGGTCGCTAAGGGGCACGGATGTCCGGCCAAAGATCTTGAGACGAGAAGACCTTCTCTGTCGAGCTCCCTCCTCGGCCCAAGAGAATGCGGCAAAGATCGGACACCGCGAGGCAGATCTCGCAAACGCCCTAGAGAGCTCGAATTCGGGTAAGTAATAGGTAGTTCACATTCACATGCTTGCTTTGCATGAAAAATGCCTTACTCACATTGTTGGGGAACGAGAAATTCAAAATTTTCCTACGTGTCACCAAGATCTATCTATGGAGAAACCAGCACGAGGGAAGGAGAGTGCATCTACATACCCTTGTAGATCGATAAGCGAAGCGCTCAAGAGAACGGGGTTGAAGGAGTCGACTGTCGTGATCCAAATCACCGGAGATCCTAGTGCCGAACGGACGGCACCTCGCGCTCAACACACATACAGCCGGTGACGTCTCCCACGCCTTGATCCAGCAAGGAGAGAGGGAGAGGTTGAGGAAGACTCCATCCAGCAGCAGCAAAATGGCGTGGTGGTGATGGAGGAGCGTGGTAGTCCAGCAGGGCTTCGCCAAGCACCGCGAGATATGAGGAGAAGGGAGAGAGGTATGGCTGCGCCAACAGGAGAAGAAACTCATGTGTTGGGCTGCTCCTATGCCTCCAGTATATATAGGGGGAGAGGGGGCTGTGCCCCCACCTAGGTTTCCACCCTAGGGGGCGGCGGCCAGCCCTAGATCCCATCTAGGGGGGCGGCCAAGGGGTGGAGAGGGGGAAACTTGCCACCCAAGCAAGGTGGGGCGCCCCCTCCCCAAACCCTAGGCGCCTTGGGCCTTGGTGGGAGGGCGCACCAGCCCACCTGGGGCTGGTCCCCTCTCACACTTGGCCCATGCAGCCCTCTGGGGCCGGTGGCCCCACTTGGTGGACCCCCGGGACCCTCCCGGTGGTCCCGGTACGTTACCGATAAAACCTGAAACTTTTTCGGTGACCAAAATAGGACTTCCCATATATAAATCTTTACCTCCGGACCATTCCGGAACTCCTCGTGACGTCCGGGATCTCATCCGGACTCAACAACATTCGTAACCACATACAAGCTTCCTTTATAACCCTAGCGCCATCGAACCTTAAGTGTGTAGACCCTACGGGTTCGGGAGACATGTAGACATGACCGAGGCGTTCTCCGGTTAATAACCAACAGCGGATCTGGATACCCATGTTGGCTCCTACATGTTCCACGATGATCTCATCGGATGAACCACGATGTCAAGGACTCAATCGATCCCGTATACAATTCCCTTTGTCTAGCGGTATTTTACTTGCCCGAGATTCGATCGTCGGTATACCGATACCTTGTTCAATCTCGTTATCGGCAAGTCTCTTTACTCGTTCCGCAACACATCATCCCGTGATCAACCCCTTGGTCACATTGTGCACATTATGATGATGTCCTACCGAGTGGGCCCAGAGATACCTCTCCGTTTACACGGAGTGACAAATCCCAGTCTCGATCCGTGTCAACCCAATGACACTTTCGGAGATACCGTAGTGCACCTTTATAGTCACCCGATTCGTTGTGACGTTTGATACACCCAAAGCACTCCTACGGTATCCGGAGTTACACAATCTCATGGTCTAAGGAAGAGATACTTGACATTGGAAAAGCTCTAGCAAACGAACTACACGATCTTTGTGCTATGCTTAGGATTGGGTCTTGTCCATCACATCATTCTCCTAATGATGTGATCCCGTTATCAACGACATCCAATGTCCATGGTCAGAAACCATGACTATCTGTTGATCACAACGAGCTAGTCAACTAGAGGCTTACTAGGGACATATTGTGGTCTATGTATTCACACGTGTATTACGATTTCCGGATAATACGCTTATAGCATGAATAAAAGACAATTATCATGAACAAGGAAATATAATAATACTTTTATTATTGCCTCTAGGGCATATTTCCAACAGTCTCCCACTTGCACTAGAGTCAATAATCTAGTTCACATCGCCATGTGATTAACATTGACAGGTCACATCGCCATGTGACCAACATCCAAAGAGTTTACTAGTGTCATTAAACTAGTTCACATCATCATGTGATTAAGACTCAATGAGTTCTGGGGTTTGATCATGTTTTGCTTGTGAGAGAGGTTTTAGTCAACGGGTCTGCAACATTCAGATCCGTATGTACTTCGCAAATCTCTAGGTCATTCTATAAATGCTGCTTCCACGCTCCACTTGGAGCTATTCCAAATGGTTGCTCCACTATACGTATCCGGTTTGCTACTCAGAGTCACTCGGATAGGTGTTAAAGCTTGCATCGACGTAATCCTTTACGCCGAACTCTTTATCACCTCCATAATCGAGAAACATGTCCTTATTCACTCCAAGGACAATTTTGACCGCTGTCCAATGATCCATTCCTGGATCATTCTTGTACCCCTTGATCGACTCATGATAAGGCACACTTCGGTGCGGTACACAAAGATAGCATCTTGTAGAGCCTATGTATAAAGCATAGGGGCGACCTTCGTCCTTTCTCTCTCTTCCGCCGTGGTCGAGCTTTAAGTCTTAACTTCATACCTTACATGTCGAGGCAAGAACTCCTTCTTTGATCGATCCATCTTGAACACCTTCAAGATCATGTTAAGGTATATGCTCATTTGAAAGTACCATTAAGCGTTTTGATCTATCCTCATAGATCTTGATGCTCAATGTTCAAGTAGCTTAATCCAGGTTTTCTATTGAAAACACTTTTCAAATAACCCTATATGCTTTCGAGAATTCTACATCATTTCGATCAACAATATGTCAATAACATATACTCACCAGAAATTCTATAGTGCTCCCACTCACTTCTTTGGAAATACAAGTTTCTCATAAATTTGTATAAACCCAAAATCTTTGATCATCTTATCAAAGTACATATTCCAACTCCGAGATGCTTACTCCAGTCCTTAGAAGGATTGCTGGAGCTAGCATACCTTTTAGCATCCTTAGGATCGACAAAACTTTTCTGATTGTATCACATACAACCTTTCCTTACAAAACTGGTAAGGAAACTCGTTTTGACATCCATCTGTCAGATTTCATAAATGCAGCTAATGCTAACATGATTCCGACGGACTTAAGCATCGCTACGGATGAGAAAATCTCATCGTAGTCAACTCCTTGAACTTGTGAAAAACTCTTCGCCACAAGTCGAGCTTCATAGACGGTGACATTACCGTCCACGTCCGTCTTCTTCTTAAAAATCCATTTATCTCAATGGCTTGCCGATCATTGGGCAAGTCCACCAAAGTCCATGCTTTGTTCTGATACATGGATCCTATCTCGGATTTCATGGCTTCTAACCATTTGTCGGAATTTGGGCCCACCATTGCTTCTCCATAGCTCGTAGGTTCATTGTTGTCTAGCAACATGACCTTCAAGACAAGATTCTTGTGCCACACTCAAGCAAAGACGCATCCTTGTCACCCCACGAGGTACGGTAGTGACTTGATCCAAGTTTCATGATCACTATCATAAGCTTCTACTTCAATTGGTGTAGGTGCCACAGAACAACTTCACGTGCCTTGCTACACACTAGTTGTAGTGACGGTTCAATAACCATATCAAGTCTCCACCATCCTCCCACTCAACTTTTCGAGACAAACTTTTCCTCGAGAAAGGACCCGATTCAAGAAACAATCCCTATTGCTTCGGATCTGAATTAGGAGGTATACCCAACTGTTTTGGGTGTCCTATGAAGATGCATTATTATCCGCTTTGGGTTCGAGCTTATCAACTGAAACTTTTTCACATAAGCGCCGCAGCCCCAAACCTTTAAGAAATGACAGGCTTAGGTTTCTCTAAACCATAGTTCATACGGTGTCATCTCAACGGAATTACATGGTGCCCTATTTAAAGTGAATGTGGTTGTCTCTAATGCCTAACCCATAAACGATAGTGGTAATTCGATAAGAGACTTCATGGTACGCACCATATCCAATAGGGTGCAACTATGATGTTTAGACACACCATCAAACTATGGTGTTCCAGGCGGTATTAATTGTGAAACAATTTCCACAATGTCTTAATTGTGTGCCAAACTCGTAACTCAGATACTCATCTTTATGATCATATCATAGACATTTCATCCTCTTGTCACGATGATCTTCAACTTCACTCTGAAATTACTTGAACCATTCAATAATTCAGACTTGTGTTTCATCAAGTAAACATACTCTACATCTACTCGAATCATCGTGAAGTAAGAACATAACGATATTCATCAGATGCCTCAAAGACTCATTGGACTGCACACATCAAAATGTGTTACTTCCAACAAGTTGCTATCTTGTTCCATTTCTTTGAAAACGAGGCTTTTTAGTCATCTTGCCCATGTGGTATGATTTGCATATCTCAAGTGATTCAAAATCAAGTGAGTCCAAACGATCCATCTGCATGGAGTTTCTTCATGCGATACACCAATAGACATGGTTCGCATGTCTCAAACTATTCAAAACGAGTGAGTCCAAAGATCCATCAACATGGAGCTTCTTCATGCTTTTACACCAATATGACTTACATGGCGATTGCCACAAGTAAGTGGTACTATCATTACTATCTTATATCTTTTGGCATGAAAATGTGTATCACTACGATCGAGATTCAATAAACCATTCCTTTAGGTGTAAGACCATTGAAGGTATTATTCAAATAAATAGAGTAACCATTATTCTCCTTAAATGAATAATCGATTGCGATAGACATAATCCAATCATGTCTATGCTCAACGCAAACACCAAATCTCGATGGTAGAGGGAGCGTGCGATGCTTGATCACATCAACCTGGAAACACTTCCAACATATATCGTCACTCACCTTTAGCTAGTCTCCGATATTCCGTAGCTTTTATTTCGAGTTACTAACACTTAGCAACCGAACCGGTATCTAATACCCTGGTGCTACTAGGAGTACTAGTAAAGTACACATTAACATAATGTATATCCAATATACTTCTATCGACCTTGCCAGCCTTGTCATCTACCAAGTATCCAGGGTAATTCCGCTCCAGTGGTTGTTCCCCTTATTACAGAAGCACTTAGTCTCGGATTTGGGTTCAACCTTGGGTTTCTTTAGTAGAGCAGCAGCTGTTTTGCCGTTTCATGGAGTATCCCTTCTTGCCCTTGCCCTTCTTGAAACTAGTGGTTTCACCAACCATCAACAATTGATGCTCCTTCTTGATTTCTACTTTCGCGGTGTCAAACATCGTGAATACCCCAAGGATCATCATATCTATCCCTGATATGTTATAGTTCATCACGAAGCTCTAGCAGCTTGGTGGTAATGACTTTGGAGAAACGTCACTATCTCATCTGGAAGATTAACTCCCACTCGATTCAAGTGATTGTTGCACTCAGACAATCTGAGCACAAGCTCAACGATTGAGCTTTTCTCCCTTAGTTTGTAGGCTAAGAAAATCGCCGGAGGTCTTGTACCTCTTGACGTGGCACGAGCCCGAAAGCCCAATTTCAGCCCTCAAACATCTCATATGTTCCGCGACGTTCAAAACGTCTTTGGTGCCTCAACTCTAAACCGCTTAAGCGAACTATCACGTAGTTATCAAAACATGTATGTTCGATGTTCGCAACATCCACAGACGACGTTTGGGGTTCAGCACACTGAGCGGTGCATTAAGGACATAAGCTTTCTATTGTCCGCATAATCGCTACTGTCAACTTTCAGCTATATCTTCTCTAGGAACATATCTAAACAGTGGAACTAAAGCGCGAGCTTACGACATAATTTGCAAAGATCTTTTGACTATGTTCAGGATAATTAAGTTCATCTTATGAACTCCCACTCAGATAGACATCCCTCTAGTCATCTAAGTGATTACATGATCCAAGTCAACTAGGCCGTGTCCGATCATCACGTGAGATGGTCTAGTCATCATCGGTGAACATCTTCATGTTGATCGTATCCTCCATACGACTCATGCTCGACCTTTCGGTCTCCGTGTTCCGAGGCCATGTCTGTACATGCTAGGCTCGTCAAGTTAACCCTAAGTGTTTTCGCTGTGTAAAACTGTCTTACACCCATTGTATGTGAACGTAAGAATCCATCACACCCGATCATCACGTGGTGCTTAGAAGCTTATTTAACTGTAGCAACGGTGCACGCTTAGGGAGAACACTTCTTGAAATTTTGTAAGGATCATCTTATTTACTACCGTCGTCCTAAGTAAACAAGATGCATAAACATGATAAACATCACATGCAATCAAATAGTGACATGATATGGCCAATATCATTTTGCTCCTTTTGATCTCCATCTTCGGGGCTCCATGATCATCATCGTCACCGGCATGACACCATGATCTCCATCATCGTGTCTCCATGAAGTTGTCTCGCCAACTTATTACTTATACTACTATGGCTACCGGTTAGCAATAAAGTAAATTAATTACATGGCGTTGTTAAATGACACGCAGGTCATACAATAAATTAAGACAACTCCTATGGCTCCTGCCGGTTGTCATACTCATCGACATGCAAGTCGTGATTCCTATTACAAGAACATGATCAATCTCATACATCACATATCATTCATCACATTCTTCTTGGCCATATCACATCACATAGCATACCCTGCAAAAACAAGTTAGACGTCCTCTAATTGTTGTTGCATGTTTTACGTGGCTGCTATGGGTTTCTAGCAAGAACGTTTCTTACCTACGCAAAACCACAACGTGATATGCCAATTGCTATTTACCCTTCATAAGGACCCTTTTCATCGAATCCGTTCCGACTAAAGTGGAGAGGCGGCACCCGCTAGCCACCTTATGCACCAAGTGCATGTCAATCGGTGGAACCTGTCTCACGTAAGAGTACGTGTAAGGTCGGTCCGGGCCACTTCATCCCACAATACCGTCGAAACAAGATTGGACTAGTAACGGTAAGCATATTGAACAAAATCAACGCCCACAACTACTTTGTGTTCTACTCGTGCAAAGAATCTACGCAATAAACCTAGCTCGATACCCTTTGTTGGGGAACGAGCGAAATTCAAAATTTTCCACGTGTCACCAAGATCTATCTATGGAGAACCAGCAACAAGGGAAGGAGAGTGCATCTACATACCCTTGTAGATCGATAAGCGAAGCGTTCAAGAGAACGGGTTGAAGGAGTCGACTCGTCCCGATCCAAATCACCGGAGATCCTAGTGCCAAACGGACGGCACCTCCGCGCTCAACACACGTACAGCCGGTGACGTCTCCCACGCCTTGATCCAGCAAGGAGAGAGGGAGAGGTTGAGGAAGACTCCATCCAGCAGCAGCACAACGGCGTGGTGGTGATGGAGGAGCGTGGTAGTCCAGCAGGGCTTCGCCAAGCACCGCGAGATATGAGGAGAAGGGAGAGAGGTATGGCTGCGCCAACAGGAGAAGAAACTCATGTGTTGGGCTGCTCCTATGCCTCCAGTATATATAGGGGGAGAGGGGGCTGTGCCCCCACCTAGGTTTCCACCCTAGGGGGCGGCGGCCAGCCCTAGATCCCATCTAGGGGGGTGGCCAAGGGGTGGAGAGGGGGAAACTTGCCCCCCAAGCATGGTGGGGCGCCCCCTCCCCAAACCCTAGGCGCCTTGGGCCTTGGTGGGGGCGCACCAGCCCACACCGGGCTGGTCCCTCTCACACTTGGCCCATGCAGCCCTCTGGGGCAGGTGGCCCCACTTGGTGGACCCAGGACCCTCCGGTGGTCCCAGACGCTATCGATAAAACCCGAAACTTTTCGGTGACCAAAACAGGACTTCCCATATATAAATCTTTACCTCCGGACCATTCGGAACTCCTCGTGACGTCCGGGATCTCATCCGGACTCAACAACATTCGGTAACCACATACAAGCTTCCTTTATAACGCTAGCGTCATCGAACCTTAAGTGTGTAGACCCTACGGGTTCGGGAGACATGTAGACATGACCGAGACGTTCTCCGGTCAATAACCAACAGCGGGATCTGGATACCCATGTTGGCTCCCACATGTTCCACGATGATCTCATCGGATGAACCACGATGTCAAGGACTCAATCGATCCCGTATACAATTCCCTTTGTCTAGCGGTATTTTACTTGCCCGAGATTCGATCGTCGGTATACCGATACCTTGTTCAATCTCGTTACCGGCAAGTCTCTTTACTCGTTCCGCAAGACATCATCCCGTGATCAACCCCTTGGTCACATTGTGCACATTATGATGATGTCCTACCGAGTGGGCCCAGAGATACCTCTCCATTTACACGGAGTGACAAATCCGATCTTGATCCGTGTCAACTCAATGACACTTTCGGAGATACCGTAGTGCACCTTTATAGTCACCCGATTCGTTGTGACGTTTGATACACCCAAAGCACTCCTACGAGATCCGGGAGTTACACGATCTCATGGTCTAAGGAAGAGATACTTGACATTGGAAAAGCTCTAGCAAACGAACTACACGATCTTTGTGCTATGCTTAGGATTGGGTCTTGTCCATCACATCATTCTCCTAATGATGTGATCCCGTTATCAACGACATCCAATGTCCATAGCCAGGAAACCATGACTATCTGTTGATCACAATGAGCTAGTCAACTAGAGGCTTACTAGGGACATATTGTGGTCTATGTATTCACACGTGTATTACGATTTCCGGATAATACTGTTATAGCATGAATAAAAGACAATTATCATGAACAAGGAAATATAATAATACTTTTATTATTGCCTCTAGGGCATATTTTCAACAGCCACTATTTTCTTCACCGCCTCGATCTCCTGGAGGGCCTTATGGGCTTCGGCCTTAGTGGCTTTGGCACTCTCAAGAGCCGAGGCAAGCTCGGACTCTCGAGTCTTCGAGTCGCGCTCCAAGCTCTCATGCTTTTCCACGAGAACCTGGAACTCTTGCTGCACCTCCGCCACCCGCGCCTCCTGCTTCTCTCGCTCAGCTCGTTCCGCGGACGCATTACGCTCGGCCACGGACACGGCCTCCTTCAGGGTCGCCACCTCGTTCGTGGCCCCTGTAGTGCCCGCGTTATCCTTGTTATTTCTCTTGCAACCAAAATCCTTTTTTGTAAGGTACAAATTTAATATGGTGTTACTCACCTTCTTTGTCCTCGAGCTGCTTCTTGGCAAGGCCGAGCTCGTTCTCGGACCGCTCGAGGTTCTGCTTCAAAGCATCGACCTCCATGATCGGTGCGGTAGAGGTCAGCGGGCGCCGCAAACCCATATTGGCATAATTTTTAGAACTCCTGCGTGTATCTTTTTAGATCCTCAGTCCGGCTTTTCTTTCAAAACACCGAACCGAGCATCAGGGGCTACTGTCTATGCGGTATTATATTACATATCTTAGATTTCTTACCTCAAAGACTGTTAGAAGGCTGCTGCGAGCTTGGTCACCGCTGCTTGGCGAAGTGAACCTTCAACCACCGCACTCATTATAGTGCGGTGTTCTTCCTCGATGGAAGCGCCGTTGAGCGCCTCCAACAAGTTGTCCGGTGACTCCGGTTGGACGGAGGCCACCGGTGTCACGGTCTTGCCCTTCTTACGAAGGGGCGCTTGCGGACTCGGAACCTTCTTTGGTTCCGTAGCGAGTCCGTGCAAAGTCCGGAGGTTGCCTTGCGGCACCTCCGAGCCTCCTCCTCTGATGGGTCCCTCCAGGATCCCACCTCGGCGTCGTCGGTGTCACGGGAAGTTGAGGCGGTCGAAAGGGAATCCACATCCGACGGAGCCAAGGACCCGCTCGATGAAGCGGGAAGATCGTCCTCGGCCGAACTACAGGTTGTATGCGGCATTAGAAGGACACTACATGGCACGAAGAGAAATTATAAATCGTTCAGGAATCCGGATACTTATGATCTCGCCAGGGGCTTGGCCCTTGAGGGCCACCCCTCGTCGCCGTCGTCGGTGTTGGCGGAGCAGTCCGGAGGAAGGGTCCTTCCCTTCTTGGACCCTTCGGCCTCCCTCGTTGGGGAAGCCTTCCTCTTCCTCTCTCCCCCCTCTTGGGGAGAGTCCTCTTTCTCCTCGCGTCTTGGGAGGAGTGCGCCTCGAGCCATCGGACGACGAGTCCGAATCACTGGCGCCGGGAACTCCTTCGGGTTCCCGTGGCCTTCTTTTTGGCCTTCTTCTCCGACACCACGTAAAGGGCCGGAACCAGCAGCCCCGTTAAACGGGTGTCTGCTGGGTCTTCGCGAAGGGGAGCCGGACAGTTAACTTGTTCGGACGTCTTCTGCCAATCCTGTTAAAGGCATTGGGAGTTTTAGATCCCACATAGAGTCAAACTATGAAAGAAATGAGTGTCCCGTAAAGGATAACAAAGCTTACCTTGCCGGCCGGGCGCTTCATGCTGAATCCGCGATCTTCATTGCGGATGCGGGACTTCTCCGCCCTTGAACAGCACCCTCCGTGCTGCTTCAGACGTCAGGTCGAAGAGCCCGCCAGGTCGGTCTGTGCCGGATCAAACTCCCACAAATTGAAAGCCCGTTGTTGGCGGGGAGAATCCGTGGACGAGCATGACCTGGATCACGTTGACAAGCTTGAGATTCTTGTTCACGGGGCCTCGGAGATAGGATCGAGTCGGTCGGCTCCTCGAACTACCCCATAGCAAGCCCTTCTCTTTCCAGGAGGTGAGCTGCATGGGGGTACCAGATCTAAACTCGGGGGCCGCTGCCCATTTAGGGTCACGCGACTCGGTGATGTAGAACCACCCGATTGCCACCCTTTGACGGACTCCACGAAGGCACCCTCGAGCCAGATGACGTTGGGCATTTTGCCCACCATGGCGCCTCCGCACTCCGCTTGGACGCCCTTCACCACCTTCGGCTTGACGTTGAAGGTCTTTAGCCACAAGCCGAAGTGGGGCTGGATGCGAGGAAGGCTCGCGCACCACGATAAACGCCGAGATGTTGAGGATGAAGTTTGGCGCCAGATCGTGGAAGTCCAGGCCGTAGTAGTACATGAGCCCCGGACGAAGGGATGAAGTGGGAAGCCCAGTCCATGGAGGAAGTGGGGAAGGAATACGACCCTCTCATGAGGCCTGGGGGTGGGGATGAGCTGCCCCTCGTCGGGCAGCCGGTGTGCGATGTCGCTGGATAGGTATCCGGTGCCGCGCAGCTTCTCGATGTGCCCCTCCGTAACGGAGGAGGCCATCCACTTGCCTCCCGCTCCGGACATGGTTGGAGAAGGTTGAGGCGAGATGTGCGGACTTGGGCGCTGGAGCTCGAAAGGAGATGGATAAGCAAAGGAGGAAGAAGGCGTAGGTAAAAAAGGCGGATCCTTATCCCCTTATATATGGGCGGACGAAGACCATGCGTCCCCACTGGCCTGGTAAAACTCGCTTATCTCCCAAGCGCCACAATCAATGGCGCGGTTGGGTTACCCACGTCCGTATTGATGGGAATCCGGAATAAGGGGAACACGATCTCGCTCGACAAGGCGTGCCAAGAAACCGCCGCTAAACGCTACTGAAGTGGTATAATAAAACGATTCAAGTAAAGGCTTGGTAGTGGTGTGACGTCATGCCACAAAATACGTCAGCAGATTGAACTTGTGTACATATTATTCTCTATACGATGGTATGTGGAATTTATTTTGCAGAGCCGGACACTATCCTGGTGTTCACAATCTTCTATGAATTATTCGGAGGAGGAACCCGCCTTGCAATGCCGAACAATATGCGCGTCGGACTCATTGTCATTGAAGCCTAGTTCAGGGGCTACTGAGGGAGTCCTGAACTAGGGGGTGTCCGGATAGCCGGATTATCATCGTTGGCCGGACTCCAAGACTACGAAGATACAAGATTGAAGACCTCGTCCCGTGTCCGGATGGGACTTTCCTTGGTGTGGAAGGCAAGCTTGGCAATACGCATATGTAGATCTCCTACCATTGTAACCGACCCTGTGTAACCCTAGCCCTCTCCGGTGTCTATATAAACCGGAGGGTTTTAGTCCGTAGGACTAACAACCATTACAACAATCATACCATAGGCTAGCTTCTAGGGTTTAGCCTCCTTGATCTCGTGGTAGATCCACTCTTGTACTACCCATATCATCAATATCAATCAAGCAATAGTAGGGTTTTACCTCCAACGACAGGTCCTGAACCTGGGTAAAAACATCGTGTCCCTTGTCTCCTGTTACCATTCGCCTAGACGCACAGTTCGGGACCCCCTACCCGAGATCCGCCGGTTTTGACACCGACACTCGACCTTTCGGTCTCCGTGTTCCGAGGCCATATCTGCATATGCTAGGTTTGTCAAGTTTAACCTGAGTATTCTGCGTGTGCAAAACTGGCTTGCACCCATTGTAGATGGACGTAGAGCTTATCACACCCGATCATCACGTGGTGTCTGGGCACAACGAACTTTGGCAACGGTGCATACTCAGGGAGAACACTTCTTGATAATTAGTGAGAGATCATCTTAAAATGCTACCGTCAATCAAAGCAAGATAAGATGCGTAAAAGATAAACATCACATACAATCAATATAATTGATATGATATGGCCATCATCATCTTGTGCTTGTGATCTCCATCTCCACAGCACCGTCATGATCACCATCGTCACCGGCGCGACACCTTGATCTCCATCGTAGCATCGTTGTCGTTTACGCCGTCTATTGCTTCTACGACTATCGCTACCGCTTAGTGATAAAGTAAAGCAATTACAGGGCGTTTTCATTTCATACAATAAAGCGACAACCATATGGCTCCTGCCAGTTGCCGTTAACTTCGGTTACAAAACATGATCATCTCATACAATAAAATATAGCATCACATCTTGACCATATCACATCACAACATGCCCTGCAAAAACAAGTTAGACGTCCTCTACTTTGTTGTTGCAAGTTTTACGTGGCTGCTACGGGCTTAGCAAGAACCGGTCTTACCTACGCATCAAAACCACAACGATAGTTCGTGAAGTTAGTGATGTTTTAACCTTCGCAAGGACCGGGCGTAGCCACACTCGACTCATCTAAAGTGAGAGAGACAGACACCCGCCAGCCACCTTTAAGCACGAGTGCTCGTAACGGTGAAACCAGTCTCGCGTAAGCGTACGCGTAATGTCGGTCCGGGCCGCTTCATCTCACAATACCGCCGAACCAAAGTATGACATGCTGGTAAGCAGTATGACTTGTATCGCCCACAACTCACTTGTGTTCTACTCGTGCATATGACATCTATGTTGGGGAACGTTGCAGAAAATTAAAATTTTTCCTACGGCTTCACCAAGATCTATCTATGAGTTCATCTATGCTACGAGTAATGGAAGAGAGATTGCATCTACATACCACTTGTAGATCGCGTATGAAGCTTGCAAGGTGATGATGGAGTCGTACTCGAGCGTGATTCAGATCACCGATGCCAAGTCTTTGAGCGGACAGCACCTCCGCATTCAACACACGCACGGGACGATCGGCGTCTCCTCCTTCTTGATCCAGCAAGGGGGAGGAGAGGTTGAGAAGACAGCTCCACCGGCAAAGACGACGGCGTGATGATGGTGGAGAAGCGATCTCGGCAGGCTTCACGAGCTCTTACGGAGGAGGAGATGTGTTGGGAGGGAGGGGCTGCGCCTTGGGAGTTGTCGTCAGAGCCCCCTCCCTCCCCCCTTATATAGGCCCCTGTAGTGGCGGCCTGGAGATCCAATCTCCGGGGCGGCGACCAAGGGGTGGAGTGCCCCCAAGCCGGTGGGGCGCCCACCCCTAGGGTTTCAACCCTAGGCGCAGGGGTGGGCCTGAGGCGCACCAGCCCCTTGTGGGCTGGTTCCTTCCTCCTTTGGCCCATGGGGCCCTCAGGGATGGGTGGCCCCACCGGTGGACCCCGGGACCCTTCGGTGGTCGGTGCTTTTACCGAAACCCGAAACTTTCCCGATGGCGAAACACCACTTCCTATATATTATTCTTTACCTCCGGACCCTTCGGAACTCCTCGTGACGTCCGGGATCTCATCCGGACTCGAACAACATTCGTATTCACATACTAGTCTTCCTACTAACCCTAGCGTCACCGAACCTTAAGTGTGTAGACCCTACGGGTTCGGGAGACACGCAGACATGACCGAGGCGACTCTCGGGCAATAACCAACAGCGGATCTGGATACCCATGTTGGCTCCCACATGCTCCTCGATGATTTCATCGGTTGAACCACGATGTCGAGGATTGATCAAACCACGTATGCAATTCCCTTTGTCAATCGATGCGTTACTTGCGAGACTCGATCGTCGGTATCCCAATACCTCGTTCGGTCTCGTTACCGCAAGTCACTTTTCTCGTCATCAGTAATGCATGATCCGTGGCCAACACCTTGGTCACTTTGAGCTCATTATGATGATGCATTACCGAGTGGGCCCAGAGATACCTCTCCGTCATGCGGAGTGACAAATCGATCTCGATCCATGTCAACCCGCAGATACTTTCGGAGATACCGTAATGCACCTTTATAGTCACCCGATTCGTTGTGACGTTTGATACACCCAAGGCACTCCTACGGTAACCGGAGTTACGATCTCATGGTCGAAGGAAGAGATACTTGACATTGGCAAAGCTTCTAGCAAACGAACTATACGATCTTTTATGCTATGCTTATGATTGGGTCTTGTCCATCACATCATTCTCCTAATGATGTGATCCGTTATCAACGACATCCAATGTCCATAGTCGAAACCATGACCATCTATTGATCACAACGGGCTAGTCAACTAGAGGCTCACTAGGGACATATTGGGGTCTAAGTGTTCACACGTGTATTACGATTTCCGGATAACACAGTTATAGCATGAACAAAAGACAATTATCATGAACATTGAAATATAATAATACTTTTATTATTGCCTCTAGGGCATATTTCCAACAGTCTCCCACTTGCACTAGAGTCACTAATCTAGTTACATTGTGATGAATCGAACACCCATAGAGTTATGGTGTTGATCATGTTTTGCACGCGAGAGAGGTTTAGTCAACGGATCTGCGACATTCAGATCCGTGTGCACTTTGCAAATCTCTATGTCTCCATCTTGAACATTTTCACGGATGGAGTTGAAGCGACGCTTGATGTGCTCGGTCTTCTTGTGAAACTGGGCTCCTTGGCAAGGGCAATAGCTCCAGTGTTGTCACAGAAGAGTTTGATCGGCCCCGACGCATTGGGTATGACTCCTAGGTCGGTGATGAACTCCTTCACCCAAATCGCTTCATGCGCTGCCTCCGAGGCTGCCATGTACTCCGCTTCACACGTAGATCCCATAACGACGCTCGCTTGCATTGCACCACCATCGCTGCTCCCCATTCAACATATACACGTATCCGGTTTGTGACTTAGAGTCATCGGATCTGAGTCGAAGCTAGCGTCGGCGTAACCCTTCTGACGAGCTCTTCGTCTCCTCCATAAACGAGAAACATGTCCTTTGTCCTTTTCGGTACTTCAGGATATTCTTGACCGCTGTCCGGTGTTCCTTGCGGGATTACTTTGGTATCTTGCAACCAAACTTACGGCAAGGTTTACATCGGTCCGTACACAGCATGGCATACATAATAGATCCTATGGCTGAAGCATAGGGATGACACTCATCTCTTCTTTATCTTTTGCCGTGGTCGGTGGTCGAGCTGAGCTCAATTTCACACCTTGTAACATAGGCAAGAACCCTTTCTTGGACTGATCCATTTGAACCTCTTCAAAATCTTATCAAGGTATGTGCTTTGTGAAAGACCTATGAGGCGTCTCGATCTATCCCTATAGATCTTGATGCCTAATATATAAGCAGCTTCTCCAAGGTCCTTCATTGAAAAACACTTATTCAAGTAGGCCTTTATGCTGTCCGAAGTTTTGTATCATTTCCCATCAAGAGTATGTCATCTACATATAGTAGGAGAAATGCTACTGAGCTCCCACTCACTTTCTTGTAAACGAGCTTCTCCATAAGTGCATAAACCCAAACGCTTTGATCATCTCATCAAAGCGAATGTTCCAACTCCGAGATGCTTGCACCAGTCCATAAATGGATCGCTGGAGCTTGCATACTTTGTTAGCGTTCTGAGGATCGACAAAACCTTCCGGCTGCATCATATACAGCTCTTCCTTAAGATGTCCATTAAGGAATGCCGTTTTGGCGTCCATCGCCATATCTCATAATCATAGTATGCGGCAATTGCTAACATGATTGGACGGACTTAAGCTTCGCCACGGAGAGAATGTCTCGTCGTAGTCAATCCCTTGAACTTGTCGATAACCCTTAGCGACAAGTCGAGCTTTATAGATGGTGACATTTCCATCGCGTCCGTCTTCTTCTTAAAAATCCATTTATTTTCTATTTCGCCGATCATCGGGCAAGTCTGTCAAAGTCCATACTTTGTTTTCATACATGGATTCTATCTCGGATTTCATGGCCTCAAGCCATTTGTTGGAATCCGGGCCGCCATTGCTTCTTCATAGTTTGAAGGTTCATTGTTGTCTAGCAACATGATTTCCATGACAGGTTGCCGTACCACTCAGTGCGGAGCGTGTCCTTGTGGACCTTGAAGTTCGGTAGTAACTTGATCCAAGTATCTTGATCATCATCAATGATTTCCTCTTGAGTTGGTGTGGGCATTACAGAGCGGTTTCTGCGCGCACCACTTTCCCGTTCGAGAGGTAGTACTTCATCGAGTTCTACTTTCCTCCCACTTACTTCTTTCGAGAGAAACTCTTTCTAGAAAGCATCCGTTCTTGGCAACAAAGACTTTTCCTTCGGATCTTAAGTAGAAGGTATACCCAACAGTTTCCTTAGGGTATCCTATGAATACGCATTTTTCCGACTTGGGTTCGAGCTTTTCGGGTTGAAGTTTCTTGACATAAGCATCGCATCCCCAAACTTTTAGAAACGACAGCTTAGGTTTCTTCCCAAACCATAATTCATACGGTGTCGTCTCAGCGGATTTAGGCGGTGCCCTATTTAAAGTGAATGTAGCTGTCTCTAGAGCGTATCCCCAAAATGATAGCGGTAAATCGGTAAGAGACATCATAGACCGCACCATATCCAATAGAGTGCGATTCGACGTTCGGACACACCGTTTATTTGAGGTGTTCCGGCGGCGTGAGTTGTGAAACGATTCCACATTTCTTTAAGTGTGAGCCAAATTCGTGACTTAAGTATTCTCCTCCACGATCGATCGTAGGAACTTTATCTTTCGGTCACGTTGATTCTCCACCTCATTCTGAAATTCCTTGAACTTTTCAAAGGTCTCAGACTTGTGTTTCATTAAGTAGACATACCCATATCTACTCAAGTCATCGGTGAGAGTGAGAACATAACGATATCCTCCATGAGCCTCAACGCTCATTGGACCGCACACATCGGTATGTATGATTTCCAACAAGTTGGTTGCTCGCTCCATTGTTCGGAGAACGGAGTCTTGGTCATTTTGCCTAAGAGGCATGGTTCGCATGTGTCAAACGATTCATAATCAAGAGACTCTAAAAGTCCATCAGCATGGAGCTTCTTCATGCGCTTGACACCAATGTGACCATAAGGCGGCGTGCCACAAGTATGTGGGACTATCGTTATCAACTTTACATCTTTTGGCATCCACACTATGAACATGTGTAATATTACGCCGAGATTCATTAAGAATAAACCATTGACCATCGGAGCATGACCATAAAACATATCTCTCATATAAATCGAACAACCATTATTCTCAGACTTAAATGAGTAGCCATCTCGTATCAAACGAGATCCGGATACAATGTTCATGCTCAAACTTGGCACTAAATAACAATTATTAAGGTTCAAAACTAATCCCGTAGGTAAATGTAGAGGCAGCGTCGACGGCGATCACATCGACTCTGGAACCATTCCCGACGCGCGATCGTCACCTCGTCCTTCGCCGGTCTCCGTTTATTCCGCAGCTCTGCTGTGAGTTACAAATATGAGCAACGGCACCGGTATCAAATACCCGGGAGTTACTACGAGTCTTGGTAAGGTACACATCAATTACATGTATATCAAATATACCTTTGGTGTTGCGGCCTTCTTATCCGCTAAGTATTTGGGGCAGTTCCGCTTCAAATGACCCTTCCCTTGCAATAAAAGCACTCGGTCTCGTGCTTGGGTCCATTCTTTGACTTCTTCCGGCAACAAAGCTTACGGGCGCGGCAACATCTTTGCCGTCCTTCTTGAAGTTCTTCTTACCCTTGCCCTTCTTGAACTTAGTGGTCTTATTGACCATCAACACTTGATGTTCTTTCTTGATTTCAGCCTCTGCTGACTTGACATCGAGAACACTTCAGAATGGTCTTTACCATCCCGCATGTTGTAGTTCATCACAAAGCTCTTGTAGCTTGGTGGAAGCGATGGAGGATTCATCAATGACCGCCTCATCCGGGAGGTTAATGTTCATTTGGGTCATACGGTTGTGCAACCCGGACATCTTGAGGATGTGCTCACCTTGTAACTGTTTTCCTCCATCTTACAAGCTGTAGAACTTGTCGAGACATCATATCTCTCGACCGGGCATGAGCTTGGAAAACTAGTTTCAGCTCTTGAACATCTCATATGCTCCGTGATGCTCAAAACGCTTTTGGAGCCCGGTTCTAAGTCTGTAGAGCATGCCGCATCGAGCGAGGGAGTAATCATCGAGCGAGTCCGCCAGACGTTCAAATCGTCTTTGTCTGGGAGAACAGTGGGTCACCTAACGGTGCTTCTAGGACATATTGTTTCTTGGCAGCTATGAGGATGATCCTCGGGTTCCGGACCCGATCCGTATAGTTGCTGCCATCATCTTTCGACTTGGTTTTCTAGGAGCAGCGTTGAAGTTCATGTTGACATTAGCGTTGGCCATTGATCTACAAGACATATTTGCAAAGGTTTTAGACTAAGTTCATGATAATAAAGTTCTAATCAAAATTATGAACTCCCACTTAGATTAGACATCCTCTAGTCATCTAAGTGTTACACGATCCGAGTCGACTAGCCCGTGTCCGATCATCACGTGAGACGGACTAGTCATCGTCGGTGAACATCTTCATGTTGATCATATCTTCCATACGACTCGTGTTCGACCTTTCGGTCTCCGTGTTCGAGGCCATGTCGCACATGCTAGGCTCGTCAAGTTAACCCTAAGTGTTTTCGCTGTGTAAATCTGTCTTACACCCGTTGTATGTGAACGTAAGGATCCATCACACCCGATCATCACGTGGTGCTTAGAAACGCATTTAACTGTAGCAACGGTGCACGAGTTAGGGAGACCACTTCTTGAAATTTTGTAAGGGATCATCTTATTTACTACCGTCGTCCTAAGTAAACAAGATGTATAAACATAATAAACATCACATGCAATTATATAGTTGTGACATGATATGGCCAATATCATCAAGCTCCATTGATCTCCATCTTCGGGGCTCCATGATCATCTTGTCACCGGCTTGACACCATGATCTCCATCATCATGATCTCCATCATCGTGTCTTCATGAAGTTGTCACGCCTAACGACTACTTCTACTTCTATGACTAACGCGTTTAGTAATGAAGTAAAGTAGTTTACATGGCGTTCTTCAATGACACGCAGGTCATACAAAAATAAAGACAACTCCTATGGCTCCTGCCGGTTGTCATACTCATCGACATGCAAGTCGTGAATCCTATTACAAGAACATGATCTCATACATCACAATTCATCATTCATCACAACTTCGGCCATATCACATCACATGATCAATCGCTGCAAAAACAAGTTAGGCGTCCTCTAGTTGTTGTTGCATCTTTTACGTGGCTGCGATTGGGTTCTAGCAAGAACGTTTTCTTACCTCGAATCACCACAACGTGATTTTGTCAACTTCTATTTACCCTTCATAAGGGCCCTGTTCATCGAATCCGCTCCAACTAAAGTGGGAGAGCAGACACCCGCCAGCCACCTTATGCAACTAGTGCATGTCGATCGGTGGAACCGGTCTCACGTAAGCGCGTGTAAGGTTGGTCGGGCCGCTTCATCCCACAATACCGTTGAGCAAGAAAAGACTAGTAGGGGCAAGTAAGATGACAAGATCAACGCCCACAACAAATTGTGTTCTACTCGTGCAATAGAGAACTACGCATAGACCTAGCTCATGATGCCACTCTTGGGGAACGTTGCAGAAAATTAAAAATTTTCCTACGGCTTCACCAAGATCTATCTATGAGTTCATCTATGCTACGAGTAATGGAGAGAGATTGCATCTACATACCACTTGTAGATCGCGTGCGAAGCTTGCAAGGTGATGATGGAGTCGCACTCGAACGTGATTCAGATCACCGATGCCAAGTGCTGAGCGGACAGCACCTCCGCGTTCAACACACGACGGGACGATCGGCGTCTCCTCCTTCTTGATCCAGCAAGGGGAGGAGAGGTTGAGAAGACAGCTCCACCGGCAAAGACGACGGCGTGATGATGGTGGAGAAGCAAGATCTCGGCTGTGGCTTCACGAGCTCTTACGGAGGAGGAGATGTGTTGGGAGGGAGGGCTGCGCCTTGGGAGTTGTCAGCAGCCCCCCCTCCCCCCTTTATATAGGCCCCAGTGGTGGCGGCCTGGAGATCCAATCTCCGTGGGGCGGCGGCCAAGGGGTGGAGTGCCCCCAAGCGGGGGGCGCCCCCCCTAGGGTTTCAACCCTAGGCGCAGGGGTGGGCCTAGAGGCGCACCAGCCCCTTGTGGGCTGGTTCCTTCCTCCTTTGGCCCATGGGGCCCTCCGGATGGGTGGCCCCACCGGTGGACCCCAGGACCCTTAGGTGGTCCGTGCTTTACCGAAACCCCGAAACTTTCCCGATGGCAAACACCACTTCCTATATATTATTCTTTACCTCCGGACCCTTCCGAACTCCTCGTGACGTCAGGGATCTCATCCGGACTCGAACAACATTCGGTATTCACATACTAGTCTTCCTACTAACCCTAGCGTCACCGAACCTTAAGTGTGTAGACCCTACGGGTTGGAGACACGAGACATGACCGAGGCGACTCTCGGGCAATAACCAACAGCGGATCTGGATACCCATGTTGGCTCCCACATGCTCCTCGATGATTTCATCGGTTGAACCACGATGTCGAGGATTCGATCAAACCACGTATGCAATTCCCTTTGTCAATCGGTGCGTTACTTGCCCGAGACTCGATCGTCGGTATCCCAATACCTCGTTCGGTCTCGTTACCGGCAAGTCACTTTTCTCATCAGTAATGCATGATCCGTGGCCAACACCTTGGTCACTTTGAGCTCATTATGATGATGCATTACCGAGTGGGCCCAGAGATACCTCTCCGTCGCACGGAGTGACAAATCGATCTCGATCCATGTCAACCCAACAGATACTTTCGGAGATACCGTAATGCACCTTTATAGTCACCCGATTACGTTGTGACGTTTGATACACCCAAGGCACTCCTACGGTAACCGGAGTTACACGATCTCATGGTCGAAGGAAGAGATACTTGACATTGGCAAAGCTTCTAGCAAAGCGAACTATACGATCTTTTATGCTATGCTTATGATTGGGTCTTGTCCATCACATCATTCTCCTAATGATGTGATCCCGTTATCAACGACATCCAATGTCCATAGTCAGGAAACCATGACCATCTATTGATCACAACGGGCTAGTCAACTAGAGGCTCACTAGGGACATATTGGGGTCTAAGTGTTCACACGTGTATTACGATTTCCGGATAACACAGTTATAGCATGAACAAAAGACAATTATCATGAACATTGAAATATAATAATACTTTTATTATTGCCTCTAGGGCATATTTCCAACAATCTACGCATAAAATCTGGCTCGGATGCCACTGTTGGGGAACGTAGCAATTTCAAAAAATTTCCTACGCACACGCAAGATCATGGTGATGGCATAGCAACGAGAGGGGAGAGTATTGTCCACGTACCCTTGTAGACCATAAGCGGAAGCGTTATGACAACGCGGTTGATGTAGTCGTACTTCTTCACAATCCGACCGATCCAAGCACCGAACGTACGACACCTCCGAGTTCAGCACACGTTCAGCTCGATGACGATCCCCGGACTCCGATCCAGCAAAGTGTTGGGGATGAGTTCCGTCAGCACGACGGCGTGGTGACGATGATGATGTTCTACCGGCGCAGGGCTTCGCCTAAACTCCGCGATAATATGACCGAGGTGGAATATGGTGGAGGGGGGCACCGCACACGGCTAAGGAACGATCCGTAGATCAACTTGTGTGTCTATGGGGTGCCCCCTGCCCCCGTATATAAAGGAGTGGAGGAGGGGAGGGCCGGCCCTCTCTATGGCGCGCCCTAGGGGAGTCCTACTCCCACCGGGAGTAGGATTCCCCCTTTCCTAGTCCAACTAGGAGTCCTTCCAAGTATTAGGAGTAGGAGACAAGGAAGGGGAAGAGGGGAGAGAAGGAAGGAGGGGGCGCCGCCCCTCCCCCTAGTCCAATTCGGACTAGTCAATGGGGGGCGCGCGACCTGCCTCTCCCTCTCCCGTAAAGCCCAATAAGGCCCATATACTTCTTCCCCCGTATTCCGGTAACTCCCCGGTACTCCGAAAAATACCCGAACCACTCGGAACCTTTCCGATGTCCGAATATAGTCGTCCAATATATCGATCTTTACGTCTCGACCATTTCGAGACTCCTCGTCATGTCCTCGATCTCACCCGGGACTCCGAACTCCTTCGGTACATCAAAACTCATAAACTCATAATAAAACTATCATCATAACGTTAAGCGTGCGGACCCTACGGGTTCGAGAACTATGTAGACATGACCTAGAACTGTTTCCGGTCAATAACCAATAGTGGAACCTGGATGTTCATATTGGCTCCTACATATTCTATGAAGATCTTTACCGGTCAAACCGCATAACAACATACGTTGTTCCCTTTGTCATCGGTATGTTACTTGCCCGAGATTCGATCGTCGGTATCCAATACCTAGTTCAATCTCGTTACCGGCAAGTCTCTTTACTCATTCCGTAATACATAATCCCGTAACTAACTCATTAGTTACAATGCTTGCAAGGCTTAAGTGATGTGCATTACCGAGAGGGCCCAGAGATACCTCTCCGACAATCGGAGTGACAAATCCTAATCTCGAAATACGCCAACTCAACATGTACCTTCGGAGACACTTGTAGAGCACCTATATAATCACCCAGTTACGTTGTGATGTTTGGTAGCACCCAAAGTGTTCCTCCGGTAAACGGGAGTTGCATAATCTCATAGTTACAGGAACATGTATAAGTCATGAAGAAAGCAATAGCAACATACTAAACGATCAAGTGCTAAGCTAACGGAATGGGTCAAGTCAATCACATCATTCTCCTAATGATGTGATCCCGTTAATCAAATGACAACTCTTTTGTCCATGGCTAGGAAACATAACCATCTTTGATAAACAAGCTAGTCAAGTAGAGGCATACTAGTGACACTATGTTTGTCTATGTATTCACACATGTATTATGTTTCTGGTTAATACAACTCTAGCATGAATAATAAACATTTATCATGATATAAGGAAATAAATAATAACTTTATTATTGCCTCTAGGGCATATTTCCTTCACATGGGTCGCAAGGTGATAGCGACAACGACGCGCACGACACGGGCGGAGATCTCGACAACGGGGCGCATAGTGACGATGACAATCAAGATGATGGTCAGGGTCATAACGACTACGCCGACGACGAGGACGATCCGGCATCTACCACGCCCGAGACTCAACGGTCTTCCTCAAGTGCATCGACATCGACACAATATGTTTGGTAACCCGACTTCCAAACCAAAAGGCCATAGGTTTGAAGTGGGTTTACAAGTTAAAGAAGGACACGAAGGGTGCCATTGTGAAGTACAAGGCAAGACTTGTCGCAAAGGGCTACGTACAACGTCAAGGAGTTGACTATGAGGAGGTGTTTGCACCAGTTGCTCGAATCGAGACGGTGAGAGTGCTCCTAGCTTTGGCAGCGCAAGAGGATTGGAAGGTTCATCATATGGATGTTAAATCCGCTTTCCTCAATGGTGACCTCACAAAAGAAGTGTACGTGGAACAACCCCTCGGCTATGAGAAGAAAGGAGAAGAAGAGAAATTTTACAAGCTCACGAAGGCACTTTACGGGCTGAAGTAAGTGCCAAGAGCTTGGAATTCAAAATTAGACCGAAGTTTGGTCTCGCTCGGTTTCAAAAGATGTCTTCACGAGATTCCGAAAAATGATCTATCAAGCACCGAAGAATAGGTGAAGATTGAAGACACGGTCAAGGAGGAGCGTTGGCGTCAAGCATTGGACGAGCCAACCAAAGTAAAGTCGGTCCTTGAAATGCTGCGAGGAACAACGAGGGTAATGCTGACGATGTCGCCTATGAGTAGTAGTCGTCGTATTTGGGATCCCGGTCGCATAAGGACGTCATGTTTAGGGGGTGAATGTAGGAATAAACATGACGTGTAGTAGCGTGTCCTAGTGGGACACTAATCAGGCACCTATAGTGTTAGACTATACTGTATTGGGCTACACTTGTATTATACGTAGCACATACGATGACTAGCTTAGGTGGATCGTGCTGCCGGTTGAGGCTTGTTAGTGGCACACGATCCCAGGTTATGGAGCTCCCCACGATCTCCGGGTTGTGGCGTCGAACTGTACTTATACTCCCTACCCAGTGCATAATGAATGTGTGGTGACCTCTCTCCCTAATCTCATTCCCAAACATGGTATCAGATACCGCTGACGAGCACAATCCCTTTGCGCCCGTCTCTGATCCTGCTTCCGCTGCCATGGAGGACGCCGGCAATCCCGCTGCCCTCCATGCTACTCCTCTGGCCAACGCGCCGCCTGCTGTTGTGGCTGCCGCTGATGTGCCTGCTGCTCCTGCGGCCATGACAGCACCGCCGCCGGCGCTCCCTGCTCCCGCGGCCGTGGCCGTCGCCCCAACTGACTCGCCGCCGGCCTCCTTCCCCTCGTCGATTCTTCAAACCGTCGACATCCGCCGCCATGTCCCCGTGACCCTGGACCTCCTCGCCGGCAACTACACCCAATGGCACCGCCACTTCGACACCGTCATCGGCATGTTCGGGCTGCGTGATCATGTCGATCCCGAGGCGATTCCTCGTCTCGACATTCCGGAGTGGCTCATGGCGGACCACGTCGTCGTTCACTGGCTCTACACCACCATCTCGCCAGAGCTGCTCGACGCGGTGATGCACCCCGAGGACACGGCCCTTGCCGTCTGGACCGCCATCGACGGCATCTTCCGCGACAATCAGCTTGCCCGCGCCGTCTACATCGACGCCGAATATCACGCTGCTGTCCAGGGCGACCTCACCGTGATGCAGTACTGCACCAAGCTGAAGGTCTTCGCCGACCAGCTCCGTGACCTGGGGCAACCGGTGACGGAGACCCGCTAGGTTTTCCATCTCCTGCGCGGGCTCAACCGCCAGTTCCACTCTGCTATTCCACACATTACCTCCCAGGTGCCGCTCCCCTCGTTCCTTCAGGTCCGCTCTTTCTTGCTTCTGGAGGAACATCGTGCAGAGCAAACGGCTCGCCTGCAGTCCGCGCATGCACTTGTTGCTGGGCGTGGCAGCGCTCCCACGCCGCCCCCTGCGCCCGTCCCCAACACACCGGCGCGAGGGCATCCCCGCCACCGTGGGCGCGGCAACGGCGGTTCCGGTGGCCCCGTCAACACCAACAACGCCGCCGCCCGTCCTCCTATAGTTCCTGCTGCGGCCCCGGGCGCCAGCTCCTGGACTGGGCTCGTTCAGGCCTGGCCGATGGCCTGGCGTGCGCCCGGTGCTAGCGTGCTTGGTCCGCGCCCCGGCACCCCGCCGCAGCAAGCAATGTACGCTGCCCCGGCGCCGTACGCGCCTCCGCCGTATAGCTACGGTGTGCCCGGCGGTCCACCGAGTGGCTACGGCCCACCGCCTGCCTACAACACGCCCGGTGCGGGGCCATCCTCCACGCCCGCCCCCGCGTGGGACATGGCATCCTTGCAGGCTGCGCTTCACAGTGCCACCGCCGGTCCCTCCTCCTCCGGCACGACACCGGAATGGTACCTGGACTCCGGCGCCGCCTCCCACATGTCTTCCTCCCCTGGTAATCTTCTCTCTGTTCGTCCCTCTCACTCCACCGCTCACGTTGTCGTCGGCAGCGGTGAGTGCCTACCCATCACACACGTCGGCGTCGGCTCGCTCATTACGGGCACGTCGCCTATTCAACTGCGTAATGTTATTGTCTGCCCCTCTCTCATTAAAAACCTTCTCTCTGTTCGTCAACTCTGTCGTGAAAATCCAGTTTCAGTTGAATTTGACGCTTGTGGTTTTTCTGTCAAGGATCTTCGAACCAGGGCGGTGATCCTCCGATGTGATTCCGGCGGTGACTTGTATCCCGTGTGTCGTCCGTCGTCGCCTCGCTCGTCTTTTTTCGCCGGCGCCGTCACCTCCGAGCTATGGCTCCAACAGTTAGGACACCCCGGGCGGTCGGCGCTCCGCCATGTTGCGGCTGAGCTACCTCCTGTGTTTTGCAAGTCTAGTCCGCATGTGTGCCATGCTTGCCGTGTTAGCAAGCACACACGGCTTCCCTTTCAGTCATCAACTAGCTTTAGCATGTTTCCTTTCCAGATTTTGCATCTTGATGTATGGACATCACCAGTTGTAAGCATCTCAGGATATCAATTCTATTTGGTTTTGCTTGATGATTACACTCACTATGTCCGGACGCGTTCCGCTTAAGCACAAGTCTGAAATTTTCTCCATTCTTTCGACTTTTTTGCCTATGTTGAGACGCAGTTTCAGCTGCCCATCCTCGCACTCGAGATCGACAACGGGCGGGAGTTCGACAACTCCTCTGTCCGTGCTCTCCTTGCACGCCATGGCACTCACTTTCGCCTCTCCTGTCCCTATACAAGTCAGCAAAATGGGAAAGCCGAGCGCACGCTCCGCACGCTCAACGATGGTGTGCGCGCCTTGTTGTTCCATGCTCACATGCCGGCACGCTTCTGGGCCGAGGCACTCAGCACTTTCACCTACGTTCTGAATCGCCGTCCATGCCTTGCTAGTGCACCGCGATCGCCCCATGAACTGCTACTTGGGGTCACGCCGGACTACTCCACTCTTCGCGTGTTCGGTTGCCTTTGCTTCCCCAACCTCACCTCCACCTCACGGCACAAGCTCGACCGTCGCTCTACCGCATGTGTTTTCCTCGGCTATCCTCCGGATCACCGTGGCTATAGGTGCTTCGATCCGGTCTCGCGGCGTGTCCTCCCGTCCCGTCATGTCATCTTTCACGAGCACGTCTTCCCCTTCGCGTCTTCGTCTGACCTGCCCACCAATTCCCCATCGTTGCCTGCCCCATCACCCTCGGTTTTGCGGGTGCCGCTCGTTGCCGCGTGCCCGCCCGTGCCCCCGTCGTGCCCACCTACCAGCACGGGGGCGTGCGCGCCCCAGCCAGGGGCAAACTCCACTACTGGGTGTGCTCCCGGCGAATCCTCTGCCTCGCCATCGTGCCCGTCGTCGCTGCATTCGAATGCGGCGGGTGGGTCGTCGGTCCGCGGCTCCCCCAGCTCTACGGCGAGTATGACTGACAGCTCTTCCACGCGCTCATCTACGGTCACTCCTGTCACCTCGCCGCCACTGGCCCCCGCGCCGGCGCCCCCTCAACCCATGGTGACCCGTGCGCAACGCGGCATCTTCCGGCCGAACCCGCGCTACTACGACGCCGCTGCTGCAACAACCACGCCGGCCATCTCGCCGGTGCCTTCCTCCATTCATGTTGCCGTTCGCGACCCGAACTGGCTCGCGGCCATGCAAGACGAGTACGATGCCCTGGTTCGCAATCGAACTTGGGAGCTCGTGCCTCGTCCTCCCGGAGCTAATCTCATCACCGGCAAGTGGGTTTTCAAGCATAAACACGACGCCGACGGGGCCTTGGCACGCTACAAAGCGCGCCGGGTCGTGCGGGGGTTCCGCCAACGCGCTGGCATCGACTATGGGGAGACTTTCTCGCCGGTCGTCAAGCCGGCCACCATTCGGACGGTGCTCACCATTGCTGCCTCGCGTGGTTGGCCCGTACATCAGCTCGACGTCTCCAACGCCTTCCTCCACGGCAAACTCGAGGAGGAGGTCTACTGCCTCCAGCCCGCCGGTTTCGTCGACCCCGACCATCCTCAGCACGTCTGTCGCCTCTCAAAATCCCTATATGGGTTGAAGCAGCGCCGCGCGCACTGGTTCCTCCGACGGTTGGCCGTCACAAGACGATTGGCTTCCTGGCCACGCGCTCGGACTCCTCTCTATTCACATATCGTCATGGCGCGGACACGGCATTTTTGCTTCTCTACGTCGACGACATTGTGCTCACGGCCTCCTCGCCGGCCGTCCTCCAGCGCGTGGTTGCTCGCCTCACCGGTGAGTTCGCCATGAAGGACCTGGGTGCGCTCCACTTCTTCCTCGGCATTGAGTGTCGCGCACCCCAAAGCAGGCTTCTTCTTGTGCCAGCAGCAGTACGCTGAGGAGGTGCTGGACCGTGCAGTCATGGACACATGCCGCGCCTCGCCGACGCCCATCGACACCAAGGCCAAGCTGCCCGCTGCCAACAGGCCGCGCGTCACCGACCCCTCTGCCTACCGGAGCATCGCCGGAGCGCTGCAGTACCTTACCATCACGCGGCTAGAGCTTGCATATGCCGTGCAGCAAATCTGTTTGCACATGCATGACCCACGCGAGTGTCATCTCGCCTTGGTCAAGCGTGTGCTCCGGTACGTGCGCGGCACGCCAGCTCTTGGGCTTCATCTTCGCGCCTCCGCCATGCTGGATCTGCGGGCCTTCACCGACGCGGACTGGGCGGGCTGACTGACACCCGCCGCTCGACGTCCGGCTTCTGCGTCTACCTCGGCGACGCGCTCGTTTCCTGGTCGTCCAAGCGCCAGGCGACCGTGTCGCGCTCTAGCGCGGAAGCTGAGTACCGCGGCGTGGCCAACGCCGTGGCCGAGTGCGTCTGGCTCCGGCAACTTCTCGGCGAACTCTTCGCTCCCGTCCACAAGGCCACACTGGTGTACTGCGACAATGTCTCTGCAGTGTACTTGTCTGCCAATCCAGTTCATCACAGGCGGACGAAGCACGTGGAGCTCGACATTCACTTCGTGCGCGAGCGTGTTGCTCTCGGCGAGTTCCGCATCCTGCACATCCCCACGCGACAGCAACTTGCCGACATCATGACCAAGGGCTTGCCGTCGGACGTTTTCTCGGAGTTCCAATTCAGTCTTTGCGTCGCCCCCGACGACGTCACGACTGCGGGGGGTGTTAGACTATACTGTATTGGGCTACACTTGTATTATACGTAGCACATACGATGACTAGCTTAGGTGGATCGCGCTGCCGGTTGAGGCTTGTTAGTGGCACACGATCCCAGGTTATGGAGCTCCCCACGATCGCCGGGTTGTGGCGTCGAACTGTACTTATACTCCCTGCCCAGTGCATAATGAATGTGTGGTGACCTCTCTCCCTAATCTCATTCCCAAACATATAGTAGTAGTAGGATTAGGACTCCTAATCGAGTAGGTTAGATTACTAGTCCTAGATGTTATATATACTTGTATACCCCCGTGTAAACAATCACAACGAACCAGAAGAAAATCAATAAAAGAGCAAGGCACGTCAATAGCCTTTGGCTATCAATTCATCGATCAGTTTTGTTCTGCCGAGAGGTTTCGCCGAGACAGCCGATCGCTAGTTTCGCTAGTTGCAAGCTCGCCAGCTCTACCTACAAGAATCAATTAAGCTGCTTGCCTGCTATCTAGCTTTGCACATCGTACGTGTATTAGCTTGTGGGAGTTTTGGTCTAGGGATCAAAAGCTAACAATGCATGTGTTATTGTTAGCTCGGGAACCGGAAGCTCCGGGAGGTCCATGTTGCCGGCCATGTCGGAGCCGGCGAGGAGGCTCTCCATGACGTCGTCCGAGCAGCATTCCAGCAGTATGCGCGCGTCGGAAGGCGCAATCCCTTGGACATGCTTGGACGACGACGAGGCGCTCTCCGTCGCACGGGCCACGTTGTCCGCGCCGTCATCGGTGCTGCAACAAGACGGTCCAGGACGATGGCTGCACGGCGCCGCCGGCGCTGCAGGGAAGTTGGTCCTGGCCTTTCTACCGTGGATGCGCCGCGCCTCGGCGTCGTAGGCGCGCGCGGCCTCCGCGGCCGTGTCGAAGGTGCCGATCCAGACGCGAGCGCCCTTGATGGGGTCGCGGATTTCCGCCGACCACCTCCCCCACGCCCGCTGCCGGATGCCGCGGTACGGGTGGCTAGGGCTCACCCTCCGCCGCTTCGGCCTCGCCATGGCCGGCGAGCGGTATAGCTCGCAGGATGCCATGATGCCTGTGGGGAGCGGCTCATTGCGGACGTGGCCGTCGTCGGCGGCCATGAACTCCCGGAAGGCGGCCTCCCAGTCGTCAGAATCCTCATCCGTCGGCCAGCTGCCGCGCATTTTCGCCTTCCCCGCCGCCGCCGCCGACAGGGCTTGGCCGGGACGCCGCTTGCCGCGGTCGTTGGTGGCGAACTTCCCTCCGCACATCGTGTACGGGGAACCAACGTTTGTTGTTTCAGCTACGTAGCTGTTTGTGTTGTCGAAGGAAGGCTGTGTGTTTCCTCGCGTAGCACGTCGGCCTTATATAGAGGTCAGGTGAAACGTAAAGCATCATTGATCGTACTAGATCATTTCTATTTCTGCACCTGGCCTGTATTGCATAGCATCTCCGAGAATCCTTCGACAAAACTTTATGTTGGATAACTGTCCGAGTAGGATGTGCTGCTTGCTATACTTGGCTCGAAGTTTCTGGAACATTGTGCAGCAACTGGATAAGGCTTGTCGAGCGCACACCAAGAGGCGAAAGCTAGTGACGAGCAAGTGGAGATAGGGATCCGATTCAAACAAGGCCGGAGCCATTGAACCGGCGGTGGCAGGTGGCAGCAGCGACGGAAATTTAGGTTCAACTGGACAAGTTGGTCGTACCATGCTTGCTACTCCCTCCGTTCCTAAATAATTGTTTTTCTAGAGATTTCAACAAGTGATTACATACGGAGCAAAATGAGTGAATCTATATTCTAAAACATGTCTATATACATCTGTATATTGTAGTCCATTTGAGATGACTAGAAAGACAATTATTTGGAAACGGAGGGAGTAATTACTACCACCGTCCGGGTTTATTGGTCCCATTGTATTTCGTGTTAAATTTTAACCATAGATTAAACTAACAAAATATTCACGCATGTCACCAAACATTATATTTTTTAAAACTACATTCAAATATGAATCCAATGAGATAATTTTTCTTCACATGCATTAACATTTTGTTAGTTAAATCTTTAGTCAAAATTTGGCACAAACTACAAAGAGGACCTATAAACCAGGACGGAGGTAGTACTCCGTATGGACTACTGCTTGCACCTCCCGTTCAATGATCGTTACTCCCGTTTCTAGTGTTTGTACTCCCTCCGTTCCAAATTACTCGTCGCTGAAATGGATGTATCTAGAACTAAAATACATCTAGATACATCCATACGTGCGACAAGTAATTCGGAACGGAGGGAGTAGTACCATAAATCTCCAGTGTCGACTACTCGTATGAGCCTGGTCGTGATGAAGAGTATCATATACTAATATCTGATAGTTCCTCCATGTTTATTTAGTCCGTGTGTTAGCTTTGATCAAAGTCAAGCTTTGTAAGCTTTAGCAAAGTTTATAAACAAAAATATTAACATATATCATAACAAATCAACACCATTAGATTTATTATTGACTGTACTTTTGCATCATATAAATTTGTTATGATAAATGTTTATATTGTTTTCTATAAACTTGGTCAAACTTTACAAAGTTTGACTTCACTCAACTCTAATATGCAGAGCAAATAAAAACAGAAGAAGTATCATTTTGTAGTGCATAGTATCATAGGTTAGTATCATATATGTCCTTATTTATTGACATGCATGACACATTAGCATAGAATTTATTATGATATTGTATCATAATATAATACTCAACACTCTTCAACGTTCGTCATGCGTAATATTAGTTAGGATACTCCCATTACGGTTAGCCTGATAACACTAGACCGGTGGTCTGCTTTGTCAAATAAATGCCTTTCATTCATATTATTGGTTCAATACCGCAGATGCTGTCGGCGGCCATATGGAAAACTTAGTATATTGTACTGTACAATGCTTTGTCAACTTCGCATATTGTACTGTAGTACTTCCTCCATTTCACAATATAATGCGTCCGCGCTTTTTAAGATCTAAGTTTGATCATAAATTTAGTGAACAAGACCGACTGCAGCGGGAGCAAAAATATATACCACTGAATTCGTATCGAAATGCGAATTCGGTGGTATGATTTTTGCTCCCGCCGCAGTCGGTCTCGTTGGTTAAATTTATGGTCAAACTTAGATCTCGGGAAACGCGAACGTGGTACATTGTGGAATGGAGGGAGTATTCTTTTAGTTGAAAACAGTAAAAGTAAAATCTCACACGAAGATGCAGTAGCATTAACTTCCCGCCAAAAAAAATGAACTTTTGGCTTAGATGGTTCCTTGAATCTAGCTCGCTCAGTCGATTTCCTGTCGATTTGTACGGCCAAGTGGGAGAATCTTGTCCCGCCAAGTGGCCGGTCTGGCTCCTCCCTCGGAGCAGGGCACCTGGCTATGGCTAACTGACAAGTTGCGCTAAAGCCAAACCATGGGCGCGGGCAAAGCAGGAGCTGTGCCGATGACGATAAGGACGAGGATGAAACCTCTCCTGGACAGCTCAAGTGGGGGAACTCACATTTCACGACGCCCTTTTTTCACCGCAACTCGGTTCACAGCTGAATCATTGCCGTAGGCTATTCCGTCCGCGCGCATGACCATGTAGTAGTGGCATATGAAACGCCCAACCAGTATTTGAACAAATTGAGTGTGACTTCAGTATGATATCATTGAGCAGCTCGTTTGAATGCTAACCTATATTTTTGATTGGTTTTCACATAGCCAACCGCTCGTGTCATAGCCGCCAATTGAATGCTGTCCCTTAAATTGTGTTTCAGTAAACATCACATGCCACTTAAAATCCTGCTGCTAGATGTTGGTAGGAATTAGAGTAGGATTTAAGATTTAATTTGTGTTATTCAACGATTGGACTACAGATACAGATTGAGATCCAGTGACTTGTTGTGACTTGTGAGCAAGTCACCGGTGAACAGTACGGTGACTGGCTCCCCTCTCCACACCGTCCGATCGAGGGCCAACGGACAGATCCGCGTGAACAGTATCCCGAGCTACAGTGACTCGTCTACAGGAGATTATTCACAGTACCCTGGTCTACAGGGTCAGCTACAGTGTTTCGCGCTACATCACTCAATCTGAGCCGCCCCCCCTGCATCCAACGGCTGCCCGCCCGCCAGTTACGCCGTGCCTTGCTGTGGGCAAGGCACTAGATCTCTGTCCGACAGATACTTGGCTACAGCAAAAATTATCTGCTAACCAGAAGACGTAAAAGACAACATCAAATATTTATTTCTATGTATCTATGCCCAAAAAGAAAAAAACCCAACTCATAATCGAACAGCTCCATACTCCATGGGTATGGAGCTGCCATCCTTGGACAAAGGAAAGATCAACCTAACACCAACTCGTAATCGAACAACCCTGGGTGCGGGAGGGATCTTGCTTGTTTTTAGGTGTTTTTATGAGTTCATTTAAAGTTTGAAGACGAGGCGGTGGCGGCTTCCTGAGGATGAAATAAGTTTCTCCCCGCCTAGCCTCCGTAGCGGTAACGCGTCTAATGTCGTGGAAGGGCGTGTGGAAGTGTGTCTAGCGTCATCGGAGGACGTGTGAAAGTGTGTCTTCGGCGGATTTCGCAAGATTCGTTCGGTGCCGGTCTTCAGGAGATCTACTTGGATTAGTCTTTGTTTGTATGTTTACAGGTCGGATCCTTTCGAGCTATACTTCTCTTCAACGTTCATGGTTGCCGTTCTTGTGAGGCCTTGGCACGATGACTTTTCAACTGTCTATTAAACAAGTTTGGTCCGGCTAAAATGAGGAAGGGGCAATGACAGCGACGCACCTCGGTTCTCTTCAATGCTTATAGTCGTCGCTAGCTGGTCTACATACATGGATTTAATTTTTGTTACTTTTGTGTTCTTTGTACGGCCATGCCATGGCATGATGGATAGATCAGAAGTTTCCTCCAAAAAAAAAAGAACAACCCTGGCCAAGAGCGATGTGGTTCTTTTGTAAGTCTTGTCACGTTTGGTGAAGTGCATTGATCTCATCTATCTATGCGCATCAATAACTTCAACAACATTCAATCACAGCTACACGAGGCAAAATGAGAACAAAAATGCTACGAAAATTGCATCTAGCTTTAGCTACAATGTTTTATCACTTTATGGCTTTACAATGCCATGAAGCTTCCACCCCCCAAGGCCAGCCTGCGAAAAAGCCTGCATATCATGACGATTGAAAATCGGTCAAATTGCAACCAATTTATCTGCATTTTTATTTCATGAAAAATGGTGCACTATGAAGCTATTCATCATTTTGTTTGATGGAGAAGAGTATAATGAACCCGCATCATGAAACCAATGCAGCATGAAACTGGTCATTGTTTCTAAAATGCTTCAGATATGGTGATAATATTTGACCATTTCGATTTGCAACATGGTGATTTGATTTCCCTTCAGTTTAGTATAGGGGGCTTGAATGTGCCACAGGACACGGACTAATATACTTTTCGAAGACAAAACACAAGCATTTTCATAAATTCTTTGTACTGCCAAAAGCTTTTCTATTTTCCTGAGTCGTCTCATTCAGGTATCCTTCAAACAGACAGTAACATTAGTCACTTGGCTTTCTAAATTGCCTTTAGTGTGTGCTTTTTAAATGACTACCAATAACAAGTACTCCCTCTGTAAACTAATGTAAGAGCATTTAGATCACTAAAATAGTGATCTAAACACTCTTATATTAGTTTACGGACTGCAGAATTAAAGGATCCACCTAGCTGAAAATCACCAGTGAATAGTCTGCTTGCATCATTTAAAATTCTACATTAGCTAAAAATCAGTAACTGTATAGGAAAAATATAGGATTAGAGTAATTTATACATTTGCACAATCAGTTTTTGGATTGGCATTGTTGGCAACCATGATGACGGTAGGGACATCGCAGTACTATCAAGGGGTTAAAAAGAGAAGCACAGGCATCAGAATAATACTAACCTCAACCCATGATTTCCCAGCAGCTTCTAGCAATGCAGCATTACACGTCTTGAGCACCACTGAATCACCAGAAAACATAGAGGCTGCTTCTTCCCATCCTTTATTATGTCCCATGCACCTGAAATTTTATTCTAAAAAAACATCAAAAACAGGCCTAGCAACTCTCAGAGATATCATGCACAGGTGCTTAGAAGGAAATGACTATGTAGTCTGAGCATACTTCCGAGAACATAGCATAATGAAGAACAAATAATAGCAGACTCACATCACCGTTAGTATCTCATCAGTCGAATATTCACAAATTGCCTTTTGCAAGTGCTCGGCAGTTTGACCATCCATTGCAGCAATCGAGTAGAAACTTGGGATGAAATGCACAAGTGCCTGAGACAATCCTTGAACATGCTCTTGCATGATCTGAAGAGTTTCCTTTGTACGAGTTGCATCACTGTGTTCACAAACAGTTTAGGAAGGTATGAATGACATGACATGCTCCATTAAGACACATGTGAGTAAAACAAAGTAGGTGATTTTACGCCATCTTCATAGACATAGCTTATAATTCGGTATTTTCAAATGAAAGTATCTCTCGGTCTCTCCAAAAGTTAAGTAGCACAAAAAGCTGAAACTAAAGAATAGAAAAGTAATGCTTGTATGTTCATTTTGATGTAATATATGTCATTAGCCACTGCTTATCTAAGTGAATCACAGAGAAACAACAATTACACTGGTGGCTCGAATACATAATTTAAGACCCCATTTATAACACAGAAGTTTCCCACTTGTTCATGTGAAATTCCAGCAATGTAATGGGACCTCAGTTTTCTAAAAGCGTGAGATCTACCCACACAATTAGTAACAAATACGAGGGCAACCAAATTGCACCTCGAAGCATTCCTACATTACACGCCTACTGCTGTCGTTAAACCCTATTCTGTGTACACATTGTTTTGCACAAGATAAGGATGTACCTGCATAGGATAAGCTCGGGTATCCATCCCATTTGATGGAATTTATCAGAAACGCTTATTGCATCAGCTCTTCCAGCTTTGCTCAGTGGCCTGTCATGATCTGTCATTGATGGCAATATGAGATGTTGTTTTCAAGAATGAAGAAAAAGGCCAGCGACCACAAAGAAGGAATGCATCTAGGTTTCTTTTAGCACTGCAGCTAAACAAGAGTACCACAATATCGTGCAAAAAGTAAAGAGAAGAACTAAATTAAATTACTGATTAAAATTGTAAAATGGCACATAGAACCAGACTAAAATGCTGACCGAAGCCTGTCGCATAAAAACACGCTGACCCCGTTTAATGTTCTTGATCCCTGATTTCTCATTTCGTGCTCGACGTCCAACTAATTTACGAAACCCCTTACTCATAATATCGTGAATTTTAGCCCGACATTTTAGCTCAAGTATAACAGACTACAAGTTTAGTGTATCTTAATAGTCCCAGTGTTACATTCCACTCCATAACTTCTACGACACCCAAACTCCCAAAGCACCAATGATGTTAATGTTAGTACCAAATGTGAGAGTTAATTGATAGTACCCCCAAAGTATTGGGAGCTCAAGTGCCCCAGGCAACTCTTTGAACGGAAAAGTCATCAAAGAAGCTGCGCACCTACACTCTTTGAACGATTCTGCCTGCCACGTACGATATATATACCTCTGGTGAAGCGCTCCCCAACCGCGCTGTCCCCGTGGCGGAGGAGGATGAGGCGGCGTCGCGGCGTGGCGGAGGAGCCCGGCTCGGCGGCGGCGGCCGGGGCGTCGACGACGGTGGTGGAGACGGAGACGGAGCGGGCGACGGCGGCCGCGGAGGGAGGGAGGCGGCAGGCCGCGGAGGAGGCGTAGAGGAGGAGGTGAGGAGCCGTGGCGGAGGAAGGAGGCGACAGTAGCCGAGGAGGAGCTCTCATCATCCGCCGCTGTTGTCGCTGAGCTGAGCTGATTTGGTTACATGGGATGGAGAAGGGAGAACGGAACGGATGGATAGAAGGAACAGGCAAGGACGATGGCGTGGTTGCTGATGAGTGATGACGGGCTTGCGAACTCTGGCCTAGATGCTGCTGACCTCTGTTCTTTTCCTGACTGGTGAGCGACAGACCAATATTTCTTCGGTCAGTGACACAACAATATTTCTATTTCCAGGGTACGGAAACTCGTTTGGTAGTCTTTTCTTTTTGCAGGGACCTCGTTTGGTAGTCTCACCAGGCCCAACAGACATTTGGTTGCTTGGACTGTATGTGTTTCCTAGACGCGCGTCACGCTATAGACCCACTCGGTTTTTTTCCCTAGGGCGACCTAGGGTTCCACAGTTCCTCTCGCGGCGGCGCGAGAGTATACCCAGTTTTGGCGAAACCTACGGCAAATACGCACGTAAAAATCCGGAGTTGAAGGCAGGGTCGTGTTCCTAACAGATCTGGCATCTGCGGGGGGCGATCTCATGGCGGAAAAAGTGAAGAAAAACTTGGCGGGAAGTGCTGGCGGCGGCGATGCATCTGGCAACAGGGTTGGGGGGGGATGCGTCTCCCTCGGTCGAACCCAATCTTGAAAGTAAGTTTGAGGGTCTGAATCTGTTCGGAGAGGAGGAAGAAGAGCTGGATTTGTCAGGGGAAGTGGAGGGTCTGCTGGAGGAGACGAGATGGTTAGGAGTTTTTAGGGTTCATACCCAAAGGCCGTTTTCTCATGTAGCTCTGTTCAAGGATATGCGCAATGCATGGGCGTCCGCCCAGGATGTGATCTTCAAAGCAAAGGGAGAGAATCGGTTTATTGTTCAGTTCATGTGCCTGGGAGACTGGAATAGGGTTATGAACGGAGGCCCGTGGCTGTTTAGATGGGAGGCAGTGGTGATCGAAGAATACGATGGGCTAACTGACGTCTACGAATATAAACTTGATCGCATACCAGTTTGTGCAAGGATTAAAGGAATACCTGATGTAATAATGCAAAAGTCTGCATTGTCAGTAAAGATAGCGAATAAGGTTGGTGTTCACCCAATCAAAGTGTTTGTTACTGAAGGGCGCATCAACCCGACGCAGTACCTGAGAGCTCGGGTTTTTGTGAAGCTTGATACTCCCGTGGTCCGGTTTGTGCCTTTGACCCTGAAGGAGATGAGAAGGTACCCAGTAGAATACGAAAAACTCCCGAAATTCTGCAACTTCTGTGGTTTAATTGGGCATGAGGTAACAGAGTGTGGTGATGGAATTCATAGCCCAGAATCATGTGAATGTGGGGATTGGCTGTTAGTGCAGTTTGACAATGGAGGTGGGCAGGGGAACCTAATATCCCCAGGGGTGGAGGAAGCATGGGAAGAGGAGGGGGTCAAGGAGTAGGGAGAGGCAACCCGGGCGACCCAAATGATCAGGCTGTTGACATGGACCTGGGAGATGTCTCCATCCCTATAGCTCGGAAAAGACTGATTGGTCCGGATGGGGTCCCGGTCGGTACACCTAGTTTGGGGCATGTTAATGAGAAAGTTCTGTTAATTGAGAATGGGAGCAAGGGAGTTGTGGACAAAAGCCAGCTCAGCACCCCACAGAAGATTCATGATAATAAGAGGCTTAGGGCAGGAACAGAGATGGAGATCAGTTCAACGGCGACCTCCTTTGAGGAGGATCGCCGAAACCAATGAAAATTATAAGCTGGAACTGTCGGGGCCTCCTTGGTGCCCCGACAGTTCGTTCACTTCTGGAGATCCAGAGGCAACATAAACCGGATGCGTTTTTTCTGTCCGAAACGCATCTGGATGATGAAAGGGCAGAAAAGCTAATGAGAAAGTTGGGCATGGATGAGAGGATTGTGGAGCCGTGCACAGATGGTAGAACGGGCGGTCTGCTAATGGTCTGGAAGAAGGAGGTTAGGATCTACTCCCAGACCACCGCACGATGGGGGATTGACGTTCATGTGCATGAGACAAATGGTGATATTTGGAGAATGACAGGCATATATGGAGAACCAAGCTGGGAGCATAAAGACCGTACATATCAATACATGCGAGACTTGCATGCCCAGTCTAGATTACCTTGGGTAATTATTGGTGATTTCAATGAGATCTTGCTGTCATCAGAAAAGGAGGGAGGGGCGCCAAGACAGCGAGCTCGTTTGCAAGCGTTCCAGGAGGCACTTTCAGATTGTGATCTTGAGGACCTGGGATACGTGGGAGATAAATTCACGTGGTTCCGAGGAGGGCTGAAAGAGCGACTTGATCGTGCTGTGATGAATGGCGGGTGGATGAATATGCACCCATATGCAGGTCTGTGTAACTTGGAGTTGGGTAAATCAGATCATAGGCCTATTCTGCTAGATACAGACTATCTGGCGGGCGTGGCAGAGGCAAAGCCACAGTATAAAAGGCGATTTGAAGTAAGGTGGTTAGAAGAAGAAACAGTAGAGGAGATTGTCAAAACAGCATGGCTAAAGGCGCACCACCAAGGCCTCTATGGTAAATTACATGAGAAGGTGGATGCTGTTCACCGTGACCTGCATGAATGGGATAGGAAAGTTCTCAAAGGCCCTCGAGTGCGCCTGAGAAAAGCCCAAGAGGAATTGGAAAAGCTGATGCAAGCTCCATTCACAAATGAGGTCCGCTCGAGGCAGAAGGATTTATCGGTATTGATAGAAAACTTGCTTGATCAAGAGGAAATTTTCTGGGCCCAGAGAGGCAATGTCAGATGGCTTTGTAGAGGTGATCGTAATAGCCAATATTTTCATAATTTTGCCGTGGCTAGGAAGAGGAGGAATCTGATTAAGAAATTGAAGGATAATAATAATGGCTGGGTGGAGGGAAATGATAACCTCAACCCGCTCATTTCGAATTATTTTTCTGGACTGTTTTCCTCTGAGGTTATAGATTATGATCAAAATCTATTAAGTACGGTGAAACCAAAAGTTACTACGGAGATGAATATAAAGCTGATGGAGCCTTACACGCGGGAGGAGGTAAAGAAGGCTCTTTTTCAGATAGGGGATATGAAGGCGCCCGGTCCTGATGGTCTGCATGCCATATTTTTCAAACGCTTCTGGCACATCCTAGGTGATGAACTTACTGATGAGGTGTTAGAGGCAGTTCACAACAGAGCAATACCGACCGGTTGGAACCAAACGAATATCGTGCTAATCCCTAAGGTCGACAGCCCGGAAGTAATAACACAATATCGACCTATCAGCTTGTGCAACGTTGTGTACAAAATCATATCAAAAATGATTGCAAACAGACTCAAGAAGGTACTTCCAGAGGTAATATCTCCAACACAGAGTGCTTTTGTTCCCGGAAGACTTATAACTGATAATGTGTTAGTTGCTTATGAATGCTTTCATGCAATAAAGAAAAAGACCCATGGCTCAAATGGATTTTGTGCGGTAAAATTGGACATGATGAAGGCTTATGATAGAGTCGAGTGGGGTTTTCTAGAACAAATGATGCTGAGGTTGGGATTTCATTCGGATTGGGTGGAAATGATAATGAATTGTGTCTCCTCAGTAACATACAAGATAAGGTTCAATGGAGTGGAATCAGATGAGATCACTCCATCAAGAGGCTTAAGGCAGGGAGATCCCCTTTCTCCATACTTGTTTTTGATCTGTTCGGAAGGGCTCTCTAGCCTGTTAGCTCATGAAGAAGAAATAGGTGGTATTGAAGGAATTCGGGTTTGCAGAGAGGCACCATCTATATCACATTTGCTTTTTGCAGACGACTCACTGATCCTTATGAAAGCAAATGTCCACAATGCTAATACACTGAAAAGAGTGCTTGAGGTTTATTGTGGAAGCAGTGGTCAATGTGTGAGCACTCCAAAATCGAGCATTTTTTTCAGCCCGAATACAAGTGTGATGGTTAGAGAAGAGGTATGTACAAGTCTGAATATTTTAATGGAGGCATTAACAGATAAATACCTGGGGCTGCCCACTATGGTGGGAGTGGATAGGAGTGATTGTTTTCAACACCTAATTGATAGAATTTGCCAGAGACTTAAGGGTTGGAAAGAGAAAGTGCTCTCAATAAAGGGGAAAGAGATTTTGTTGAAGGCAGTAGGCCAAGCAATTCCCTCGTATGCTATGTCAGTTTTTAAACTACCAAAAAGTATTTGCAAGGCAATTACAGATGAGCTTGCAGGTTTTTGGTGGGGTGACAGCGAGGAGAAGAAGAAGATGCATTGGTTTGCATGGTGGAAGTTATGCATCCCGAAGAATGAAGGAGGATTGGGGTTTAGGGACTTACACAGTTTTAACCTTGCTTTATTAGCAAAACAGTGTTGGCGCCTACTCCAGAATCCCGAATCTTTGTGTGCACGAGTTCTAGGTGCAAAGTACTACCCTGATGGAAATTTACTCATGGCAGGACCAAAGAAGGGTTCTTCCTTCACTTGGCAAAGTATTGTAGCGGGTATACAAACCTTCAAGAGAGGATGCACCTGGCGTGTGGGTACGGGCTCACAAATAAATATCTGGAATGATCCCTGGATACCCACGAGTGAGAATAGGTAGATTATAACTCCAAGGGGAGCAACTATGTTGAGCACGGTGGAGGAACTAATCGATCCTTATACTGGACAATGGGATGAGATCTTGATCAGAGATGTGTTCTGGCCAGTTGATGTACACCGGATCCTACAAATTCCTCTCCGAGTGCAGCTGATGGAAGACTTTGTATCATGGCATTATAATCGATCTGGTATATTTACAGTTCGATCGGCATATCATGTGCAATTCAAGCACCAGTTTGGAGGCAGGGAGAATATAAATGCAGCACAAGGTAGCCGGCCAAACCATATCTGGAAACGTGTGTGGGGTTTGAGAATCCCGGGCAAAGTTAAACACTTCATATGGAAGGTAATCAGGGGAGTTCTACCATGCCACGGAACCCTAGCAAAACGGCATATACTAGTCACAGGACAATGCCCGATATGCCAGATAGGATATGAAGATTCACAGCACTGTTTATTCACATGTAGAAGAGCGAAGGAGATATGGAAGGAGCTGGGACTCGAGGACGAAGTCATGCAAGCCGTTGCGAGGACAGGTCAGGCGCATTCACTTTGGCTACTCTCTTAGAGTGTCATGAGTCAAAAAACACTCTATCTGTGGCAGAGTTAATTGCGGTGGCCAGCTGGTATATCTGGTGGCAACGACGACAGATTGTTAAGGGTGAGGTAGTCCGACAGGTGCACCAAACTGCAATATCTATAAGAGTTCTAGCAACAAATTTTATCCGCTCACTAACTCCGAATCAGCCGTTGGTTGCGCGTGATCGTATGTGGCACAAGCCAGCGAGAGGAGTAGTTAAAATCAATGTGGATGCATCTTTCAGCGCTGAAAATATGAATGCAGGCATAGGAGCAGTTGCGCGAGATGAACATGGTGACTTCATAGCAGCTGCTTCATGGTTTATACCGCATGTGGTGTCAGTAGATGCGGCAGAGATGATCGCTATCAGGAATGGCTTCTACTTGACAGGCAAGATCGGGTGCAATATCCTGCATATTGAGTCGGATAGCTCAAATGCACGGCAGCGTGATCAACTCGGAAGAGCTCACGGGATGAAGCTGCTATCCTCCTGGAGAGCAGAGAGATGGGCTTGGATTATGCCAAATACGAAGTAAGTAACTGTCCTAGGGAGGCAAATCATGTAGTTGATTGTATAGCTAAATCCTCACTTGCTAGTAGATCTTCAGATTTTTGGGAAGGTGCCATCCCAGATTTTATTTCTCAACACTTTGTAAACGATCTTGCCATTCTATGAGAAATAAAGGTTTACCTGATCAAAAAAAAACTTTAAAGCAGTCCCGGACTTTCACACCACACCCCCACCCCCCTTCCTCACCACTCTTATGGTTTCTGTGATGGCCGACCCTCAAATGTGCCGCCCCACTTTCATCCTCGTGAAAGCTCAACTTGGCGACATGGTAAGAACGCCGCCTTAGGCAAAAGGCAAAGGAGGTGGCTATGCTCAAAAAGAAGGGTGGCAGGGGCGGCTGTCGTGGCGGCGAACATGAAGGGGGCGCGTGGTGCAGGGCGGGGCCTGGGACACGGGGCACCGCCGCTGTCTTCGTCCGTAAAGATGTCATCCCAAACAGATCAATACATGCATCCCTACTTCTACACCACCCAACAGTTCAGCAGCCGGCAGGTAGCCCCCGACATCTGTCGCCGGGCACATGCCTTATTGCCTCGTCGTCAACGCGACACGGCTCCTTTTCTCCGATTCTACATTGCTGAAGCTTATCTGAATGCGGACGACAAGCGTGGAGCAGCTCAGCGCCCGCTCTCTGTTCGCCAGTATGTCTCAACTAGGCAAGCCAGCGTATGACGACGCAAATAGAGAGATGATTGAGATGATCCATAACGAAGGCGGAGGCTGCTACGAGGGCGGGTAGGTGGATGACTCAGAGTCCACGCAGCCGGGCACGTACACTCGATCGCACGCGTACACGATCTAGCATGCAGCAGCACGGCACCCGAGGCGGATTCGTACACCGCCAAGAGGGAGCGATGGGAGGATCATGACGATGACCTTGAATCGGATGAATTTGTGGCCGATCCAAAGAAGAAGGATAGAGGAGAAAACTTCAACATGAGGGGGAACAAGTTGTTGTGCGCTTTGTGGTTGATCACTAGCATCAATCCCATCCATGGCACGAAGTAAAAGGACGCAACATTTGGGCCAATATATTTTATTTAAACGTGATGACAGTTTTCGGTTAGCAAGTGGACAAGGTTACGCAGTTACAATATGGATGAGGCGGCGGGGGGAGGGGGGGTGTTATATGGAGAGATGGGGGACTGCAAGTTAGAAAACACAAGCACAAGAAATACAGAAAAATAGAGAAGGATGAAAAGGAACAGCCAAACTAGACAAACTAGATGGATTCCACCAAGCCCCTGATGAAGGGATGTAGTTCCTCCTTTGTTCTGTGTACCATCATTGACATGTCACTTCTAAACATGTTCCTCCAAGAAACCAGTGATGGCATATGCTTGTTATTCCTCTCTTTCCATATTCCCAACCACATTGGTAAAGACCTCCATAAACAGTGGTTTGTTCCATGAACGGCTTCCCTCATGGAAGAGGGCTAATCTGCAATCACTATTCTGCCAGGAGATTCTCATAGTGTTCCAACAGTCAAGGACCAGCTTTCGTTTAGGAATACGATTGAACGGCCAGCTTTCGGTTTAAGAATACGATTGGATGGCCGGCTTTCGCATCCATATACACAGACTGGTCCGGACCAGTCCACGAATGGATATCATGTTTGTTTTGGGCATCCATGTACACGGACTGGTCCGGACCAGTCCATGAACGGATATCATGTCTGTTTTGGGCATCCATATACACAGACTGGTCCGGACCAGTCCATGGACGGATATCATGTCTGTTTTGGGCGTCGGCGTTCGGGCATCTCTAAGGCCTACAGGGAAGAAAGGCTTTGAGATGTGTGCAAGACATGTGTCATGTTATCACATGGGTCCAACTTGATGAGAAGATAGACTCGGTCTCATAGATTTTTTTTTTCCCATTTCAAAGAAGGGGGGAGGGTACTGAGCAAGAAATGCAAAGCAAATTACAAAGAAAGAACAACCTTCATGTTCATAAAGCATAGAAGAAAGAACCAGCTCATCACATACTACGCACAAGCATTTACACTGCAGCCTTGATTATTTCCCTGCGGCACAAAAATGAACATCCGACTAAGAGTTCCATCACAGCCTCAGATTCCAAGAGAAACTCAACAATCATATGTACATTTTCAGTCCCGATGAGGCGAGATGATGCTCGCAACACATTGGTATACGATCAGTCCTCACCAAGAGTACACCACCCCAGAAGAACACTAATTCCACAACATCCCGATGAACAAGGAAGAAAACGATCACATATAAGCTATCTCTGCAAGCACTTGGGCCAGCTGCAACACCAAAACTTGATCCATGAGCGCATGGCCATTTGTGGTGTTAAATCCTTGCGTTATGATGGGCTCAATGGATCAACCGCAGTACCGATACGTAAACAAGACAAGGTGAATCCAGAGAACTCAGCTTCCCAGCTTGAAGGCATCCACGAAAAGGCCCAGACATACACCGGCTTTCCAGAAGTTCACCATTGAAATAAATGACTGAAATCGTCCAGGAGGCCTGGTGACCGGTTTTCTGTACATAAGCATGCCGATTCCTTCAATAGCAGCCACTACGACGCCAGCAACAAGAACATCCCAGTCACCAGTCTGCCCTAGGATTGTTGCCAGAGCATTGGCGGTGTAGAATCCAAGGAGCACAAGGAATATCTTTGTGGGAGAGTTGCTTCTGGCAGAGTTCAGCTTTTCAAGTAGTTGCCTTCCAGCAGCTTGGGCGAGTCGGCCAAGCCTTGTCCTGCCAAGAAAACCACTGTCCTCTTCAAAGTCTTCGCCATCGGCGTTAGGTGGTCCACCTGTCTCCAAGGCAAACACAGGCCTCCATCTTGAGTTTTTCATCTGGTAACTAAACAAAATAGATATATCAAATCATGGTTGCTAAGCTTCACAAAGCTAGGGCACTCCAAATTTCTAAGACTTAGAAAACAGGCAATCTTGTACTCTTGTTTATATCTAATTCTGCAGAAATTTTCATGAAAAATTGGTACCTCTATCGTTTTCATTTTCATAACATAAAATGATTTAACTAAACTTCGTCATATCACAGGACTCCCAGTTCATCCTTGCGCCCCAACCCCGATTTCAAGCTCCTCCTCCTACTCCGTGCTGCACCGATTCCAAGCTCTTCCTCCGTGCTGCCCCGATTTCAAGCTCTTCCTCCTCCGTGCTGCAAACCCCCCCCCCCCCCCCCCGAAATATTTTTTTATGGGACGAGATCTCCAATCTCTATAGCAGATAGTCTATCCTTTAAATTAGGAAGAAATCTTTTAGCTTCGTCCTCAAGCAATTAGAAATAAGATTGATGGTTACTTACATTGGATTGTTAGGTCGTCAATATAGAGAGGACCCCCTATGAGGAATAGAACAAGCAAGAATTAGAAGAACAGTTCTTCTTTCTTGCCTCCATACAAGCAAGTACACAACATAGCATCAATATCACTAACTGACTAACATAAAACAAAGTGTGAGAAGACATTATAAATTTTAAACCATTAGTTGATAACTGTGGGTTGTCACTGCCATGTAATCTAAGCTGCGATGAACCTCAATATTCAAGCGTTAGACTAATGCAACTGAAGTTCCAATGACTGATCACTATTGAGTTTTAGCAACCAGGATTTATAGAGATTTTGAGACTAAAGAAATATTTAGTTGCTATTTTCAAACACCAAAAAGAGCAGGTTCCATCGGTAACTAAGTATATAATGGCTGTAAAATATGTTTACAAAAAAGAAGATATAGTTGTTCGAAAAATATTACCAACCAAAATATCACTTACGTTTTGCTGATTTTTGTAGCTTTTGAAGTAACTCGTGTCTGATTTGTGTAGCTTTTGAAGTAACTCATATCGTGTCTGTTACAGTATTATAGAGTTTTAATGCGGCGATGTCTTAAATAGATTTGTTATAAAACATAACATTAGATTGTTAATGCGCGTGGAGTGGATCAAATTTCCAGTGCAGATATACCAGAAGTTTTCGCAAAGGGGACAACACTGATAGAGGAAATGCACCCACATGGTGGGTCAACTCCGGTAGTGCATCCCCAGAAGCGAGAGGCAGGAATGGTCAATAGACAACAGAAAACAAGGAAATAAAAGCAAAGCAGATGTCATCGCCCTTAGTTTCATATCAATAAAGTTCAAGTTTATAAGCTGATGAGAAACTAAACAAGGTGATTAACTTTCGCTAACACACCATGTGAGCATAAAATCGCCTCCCATAGGTATGACATTGGCACATTGGTGACTTGAGAGAACCAAGAAGGCGATACATGTCAAAAAGGTGCCAACGGAGTGTTCACACTTGATACATGTCAAACATGGGTGTCACGCCACTGGGCAGAAATGTGTGTAGCGGAGGGGCAAAGATGAGGTTCAAATGGGTTAGTCTTAATCCTATACATCGTCCTACTAATGTTGGATCAACATGCAAGTATTTTAGTGTTTAAACTGGGTATATCATCAGGAGTCAGTGCAGTGAAGGGAACATTTTCTTCCCCCAAAAAAGCAATATGACCTTGCTTCTCATGCTCCATTCGATATGTTCATTATATCTTCTTGTTCAAATATTGACGCATCCATTGTCATACAATTCATCAAGATTGGCACGTTAGGTATATGACGGTGGAGAGTTGTAGGTAAGAAGGCAATCCTCAATCCTCTGCTACAGATAGAGACTTAAGCACATAGTCAAAGTGGCAGTAAACAACAACCCAAATCTCCAAGTTTCTGCTAAATTGCAAATTTTTAACTGGAGGTAGACTGCAAGGATGCCACCAAACACATATTTCAAGCACTAGGAATCAATGTGGACTTGGTCTTGCAAGAATCAATAAGCTTATCACAACTAGGCAATAAACCAAATCACTGAATTAGCAATCATCAGTGCGGCGTAGATCAGCGGTATGAAGAGCTAACCTGATTGCTCCTCCGCTCGTCTTTGCAGCCCACAGGAAGCAGGTCAGGCGAAGGACATCGGGCCGCACCAGCGCGGAGCCGTGGCGGCCAACTCCAAAGAAGAGGCCTCCTGCTGGGGGTCGTGGCGCGCAGAGAGGTGCACCATGCCGCAGAAGCATGGTCTGGTGAGCGGATGCGCTCAGGCCGGAGCGGAAGAGAGCGGTGGAAGGGGAGGGATATGAGGAGTAAGAGTGCGACTGAGATGGCAAGGCGGTGCTAGTTGCAGGGCTGATGGGCCCGGCGAGGACTGGACCGCCGTAGAGGATGTTGAGGGAGGGACGACGGCAGACGAGATCAAGAGCGTACAAACAGCAGCAGGTGGCTGATACTATGAGCAGAGCATTTGCCTGTGTACCATTAAAACTTCAGTCAAACTCCAAAATACCATTATAAACTTCAATGTTGCCAAAATGTATTTTGAAAGTTTCATAGCCAAAATGTACTAACAGAAATTAACTGGAGAAGTTAAAAACCATTCTACCCTTACCTCTTCACACCAGGAGCTCCTCGTAGCTTCATCTCCTTCGAAACACACAACCAGTACAAATTTCAGCAGCATAAACGAGTAAATACGACTGAGCATCTATTTCTACACGAAATGTGTCATTCGAATCAACTCTGAAACTGACAAGAAAGAACCGACTCCTACCGTATCAATCTAAGCGCCATGTATGAAGCAGCAGCTAGGATGTGCTGCTGGAGAGAACCAGCCGGTGGTAGAAGAGGAGGACCGACGAGAGATGGACAGCTCCTGCGTCTGGACGCCCGAGCAGAGGGACTGGGGGCGGGGTGGGGCGCCTGCTCACCCTGCTACGACGACAGGGAGCGCGCCGCCTCGTCTACCTGATGGATCCAATGGCGAGCCAAGCAGATGCGTCGAGTGGAAGTTGGGTGGCCCGCGGCCGGAAGAAACGATAGGGGCGGGCTGGAAGGCGGTGGCGCGCCGGCCGGAGAAGAGCAGGGGGTTGGAGTATGGTGGCTACGGGATGGGGAAAGGAGGAGGAGATAGGGTTTGTGAGAAGGGTAATTTTGCGATTTTGAGAAAACTGGCATGTGTGTAGATTGTCGATTAACCGACCCAACTTTTTTTTTAGGGAAGGCCATCATGGCTTTTTTTTTTTTTGAGGGAGCCATCATGGCTTTATTAACTTAGGAAGGAATTACATCATCCACAAGGTTTGAGACAAGACAGCCCGGGGGCTCATCTGTCCAATACCTACAAATTTTATTACAATAACTGTAATTTGCTAGCACATGCGCCGCTTGGTTGGAACTACGATAACAATGCTTAAAATTGACCTTCCGATCATCGTTGAGATGTCCACACATTCAGCAAAAAATGCAGCAGCTTCATCCCACCATCTTGTCGACCAACACAAGATTCAATTACTATCAACGAATCAGACTCCGCCTCCACCCGCGGGAAACCAAGCGAATTTGCAAAATTCAGACCATCCCGCATTGCCAAAGCCTCGGTCATCACTACACTTGATGTATTGGGAATAAACGTACACCGAGCAGCAAGGAAAACACCATTCGCATCCCTGATCACTGCTGCGATAGCTCCTTCTCTTTCTGCCAAGTAAAACGTTGCATCAACATTTAATTTTACAAACCTGGGTTCTGGTTTCGTCCATGTAGCTTGAACTGGAGCTTTATTCTTTGCATTCGCTTGCTGGAAATTGTTAGCTATCGCAAGGATTGATATTGGCCACTTAAAAGGGGGTGGGGGAGACCCATTGTGAGTGATCTCACGCCTGATCCACCAAAGGTACCATCCTCCGACCGTGATCAATTGCTTCACATCCAGGTTGGGTTTAATTGAGACTTGTCTTGCTGGTGCTGACAGAATGTACTCCAAAATGATCGACCCAGACCGATCAACCTCTTTCACTTCATTGATGTAATCCATTATTCCTACTCGTGACCACAATTCTGTAGCGTGAGTACATTCGAAAGAAGGTGCTTCACATCTTCTGTCGCACGATGGCAAATAGGGCAAGCTCCATCTGACCCAACATGCCTATTAGTCATTATGGACTTTAGAGGTAAAATTCCATGGAGTGCTCGCCAACAAAAAATTTGAACTTTACGTGGTATTTTTTTTTCGAAACGGAGGCAAAAGATTTGCCTCATTCATTAAATAAGAGAGAAGAGTTTTAGGGTGTTACAAGTGACCACACACACTGCATGGCAACTACTCGCGTACAATAATGGACCCCAGTTTTTTAGCACCCGCAAGAACCCAAAGCTTGGCGTCGCCGATGATAGTCCGAAGGAGGACCGGTGGTGGTGCACTCTTGCGACGGAAGACCCGAGCGTTACGCTCGTTCCAGATTGTCCAAGAAACCAACATTGTAAGGGAGGCCAAGGCTCGTCGATCTGGGTTTTGCAAGCTGGTTCGCTTGTCCCACCATTCCAAAACGGAACCATTCAAGTGCCAAGAAGAGGTGTCCATGTGAGCAAGACCGAATTCAAGGATGACCGAGTTCCATAGCCTAATAGTGTAGTGACATTTGAAGAGGAGGTGCGCGCCCGTCTCGCCTTCAGTCCTGCAGAGCGGGCAAAGTCCACAGTTTTCCCATCCGCGCCGCTCTAATCTGTCGGCAGTCCAAATCCGGTCTTGGATAGCCAATCAAGCAAAGAATTTGATCTTGGGAGGGGCCCAAGCCTTCCAGATCATGAAGTCCATAGGCGAGAGCGTCAAGCCGAGGAACTGTGCCTTGTATGCAGTGGCCGCCGAGTAGATCTCGTTATTGGCATGTTTCCAGATAATGTCATCGTCAGCTTGTGTGTCCAGGTGTAGACCATGCACCAACATCCATAACGTGAAGAACTGACGGATGTGGGCAATGGAAGCGACGATGTTATGGTTGATCTTAAGAATCCAAGCATTTCCATCGAGGGCTTCACGCACTTTCCAATTCTCACGCGTGGAGGCACCATATATTAAAGGAGCAATGTCCTTCGGTTTCCGCCCAAGAAGCCATGGGGAGTTTACGTGGTATTTGGAGTTTCCACAGAGTACTCCATACGGCCGGAGTACTGGACCTCCCCGACTGTGCTAACCCGCTTGCATGTGCCCGGAAAGTTTGGAACCATTGTGTGTGGTAAGCCGAACGGACTGAAAAGATACCTCTGCGGTCAGCATGCCATGCTATGAAATCATCAAAAGCATTATAGTTAAGCGGTATTTCCAAAATCCTGCAGACATCAACAGGGTTGAAAATAGAGTTAATCAGCTCTTCGTCCCAATTGCCACTTGTAGGGTCGATAAGATCATTCACAGTGGCTAGAACAATGTGTCCACGCGGGGTAATGACCTTCCTGTCTGCACTGCTAGGAATCCACGGATCCCTCCAGATGTTCACTTTCTCTCCTATCCCAATTCGCCAAATATATCCCAGTTTAAAAGTCTCTAAGCCCTTCATGATACTTTGCCAGGTAAAAGAAGCCCCGTTCTTAAGAGTGGCCTGCAATAAGCTCCCATTCGGAAAGTACTTGGCCTTCAATACTCTTGCACATAACGACTCTGGATCATTTATTAATCTCCAACATTGCTTAGATAGCATTGCCAGATTAAAGGAGTATAGGTCTCGAAATCCCATCCCCCCTTCACTCTTCGGATAGCAGAGTTTCCACCAAGTATACCAATGCATTCTCCTGTGTTCTTCATCATCCCCCCACCAGAACTGAGATATTAAGTCTGTTATCTCCTTGCAAATTCCCTTAGGTAGGCAAAAGACCGACATAGCAAACACGGTATAGCTTGTGCCACAGACTTAAGAAGGATCTCTTTCCCTCCCATGGATAGTTGTTTTTCATCCAGCCCTTAAGCCGTTCTTTAATCCTTTCGACAAAGTGCTTGAAGCAATCACTTATGTCAGCTCCAACCATTGCAGGTAATCCAAGATATTTATCAGATAGGGCTTCAGTATCAATGTGCAATAGTTGACATATTTCATCCCTAGAGATAACCGGAGTATTAGGGCTAAAGAAAATACTTGACCTAGCAACACTCACCGACCCAACTTTAGAAAACTGCGTCTTTTTAACTACTCTCTCCGTCCCATAATATAAGAGCGTTCTTTACACTAGTGTAGTGTCAAAAATGCTCTTATATTATAGGACGGAGGGAGTATTTTATTAAATATAAAGTTCATTTATCGAGTGAGACGCAAAAACTTGAATTTGAGTACTCCGCCGTTTCAGCTTACAAGTCCTGCGTGTATACCTAAATTGTCAATTTTATCACCCTAATATAAACTATATAACATAAAAATTATACCGTTTGAAAATAGAACATCTAAAGTTTATATTGGTATATTTTTTGTAATATATGACTTGTATTAGGTTGTCAAATCAACAACCTAGGGGTACGCGCACGCCCTGCAAACTGAGAGAGAGGGAGTATTAATAGTACTCCATCGGGCTTTTTTGCAGCAAACTGTCGAACTATTCATCTCCAATCATGGCAGTACAACGAACATAAAAAATAATAAAAATTACATCTAGATTCATAGACCGCCTAGCAACGATTACAAGCACTAAAGCGAGTGAAGGCGCACCGCCGTCATCACCCCTCCCTCCTCGGAACCGGGCACAACTTGTTGTAGTAGACAGTCGGGAAGTCGTTTGCTAAGGCCCCATAGGACCAACGCACCAGAATAGCAACCGCCGCCGAAGAAGAGAAGTTTATATTGGAAGGATCCAACCTGAAGACACATGCACAAAGACGAACAAAGACCGGATCCGAGCGGATCCACCAAAGACAAACACCAACCGAATCCCACGAGATCCATCGGAGATACACCTCCACACGCCCTCCGACGATGTTAAACACACCATCGGGATGGGGGCTAGGCGGGAAGAAACTTATTCCATCTTCAAGAAGCCACCGCTGTCTTGTCTTTTTGAGCAGGACAGAAACCCTAACAAAACTCGAAGAAGCACCTGGAAACGAAGCCCTCCCGTCGGCAAGGACTAGGATCCATTGCGCACCCTAGCACTAAGGCCATAGAAGACGTGGGAAATCGGCGGCGCCGCCGCCGGGAGGCAGAAACCCTAGCCGCCTTTCTTAGAGGAGAGGGAAGAAAGATACGTTTACGTACTCCCTCAGTTAATAAATATAAGATGGTTTGATATTTCAATATAGACCAAAAGTGCAAAATATAGTAAACGTGTCAACATACATTCGGTCAGGAAAAAAACTGAGAGAGTTACTCAGATGTCCAAATGTTCTGAAATTTGAAGCGGGCCTCACACACCAAATTATCTACCATGCAAAGAAAATTGGAATTTTTTGAAACATTTTAGTATTTGTTTTGAGTTTTCTTTCAACGCAGGTGCAGATGAGTCTCGGCATCGAATCGCTGCTATCACGTGTCTATAATATATTGTTAATTAGGATATCGGGCATTGCTCACAGTTGGACATGCATTTTCTTTCCTACTGAAACCATGAATTGAATTTTGATTTGAAAGTTAATGATACCTACAGTTTATCAATACAAAAATATTTTCAACATTTAATAACTTGGGTTGAGGTTTTGTAGCATGAAAGGACTGCAAGAGCAGGGAGCACCTAATTATTATTTCCTCCGTTTTTAAATATAAGCCTTTTTAGATATTCCAATGTTTACTGCATATAGATGTGTATAGACGTATTTTAGACTGTAGATTTACTCATTTTTTTCTCCATTGTAATACTCCCTTCGTTTCTAAATATAAGCGCGGACTACATACAGATATATAGACATATTTTAGAGTGTACATTAACTAATTTTACTCTGTAAGAAGTCCGTAGTGAAATCTCTATAAAAAGACTTATATTTAGGAACAGAGGGACTATTATTTTGTGAAAGGGAATCACCTAATATGCCCGTGTGTGTAATGGGTTGCGTAGTGTTACTTTGTACTGGCACAAAGTTAAATTAAATTATCGCGATGTAGTTTTCCCTAAGTTTAAAACCTAGCAATTTGTACTATATATGAGATAAATTACAGAAGTACTCTCTTTTTAAAGAAATATAAGAGCGTTTACAACATTAATGTAGTGATCTAAATGATCTTATATTTCTTTATGCAAGGAGTACATACTTGTATTCAACCTCTACGTGCATGTTTTTTTATTTTTCTTAAACTTAAAAAGTGTATTATTTCAATACCAAAACTGCAGACATGAGATGTACCCATGATTAATTTTTTTTGAGACAAATACCCATGATCAGCTGAGCACGTGTCCTAACTAAGTGTATTATCTTCTTTGACATCTTCTAGTTTGGACTATTTCACCAAGCCATAGGCCTGCTAATTAAGGCCTGAAGGCTCGGTCCATTCATTGATGAACGTTGAATATAAGATTAATACAGCTTTGAAATTTCTGTAGAAAACTCGGTCCATTTTTTGGTGACAAGCATGTTTGTAGGAATATCCAGGTTGGCCATGCTAGTGGATTATGTATTATTGCTCCCGTCCATTTCAGTATTTATGCCACTTGTTCGGGTTTATCAAGTAACGGCATCATGTGCTGGCTGGCGAAGATAAAAGTTCTGAAAGCAAGCACCTTTTTTTATGTAAATTATGTTCTGTTCAAAGAAAAACTCATATGATATTGGTCATTAATATATGAAATAAATATAATTTACTCACATATTTGCTCCATCTGACAATTATATTTTGTGTTCGCTTTGTTAACCCCGCAAAAATATAGTTGTACCCACAAACAAAGTTAAGTTAAGTTTGAAAAGAGAGAGTTAAGACAAACTAAGCCTAGTTTGGACCTTGCGGTGGAATCAACTCACCCCGGTTGAAGTTTTAGATTTGACATGGATGCTCATATATTTTCTGAATTTATTTCAGATTTTCTAGCGCTATTTTTCTAGTGGCATATGGTGTTAGGGATGAGTGCGCGTACGTATTTGCGGATATCCTACTTGCTTTTCTAAAGAAAAATCTGAATCTGATACTGAAATAGATTACGCTAAACATTGTTTGGTTGATTCAATTTTTACATCTTTTGTCTTTAGCTGTGATTTTTTTGTAAACAATTTTGGGGAAAAGGGATTAAAGCAATAAACTGTAACTTCTTCTCCAAACACTCTCATTTGTCGGGCTGAATGTCGTAAATTATCAGATGGTCTGGCGTCCAAAAAAAAATCCAAACTGCACTTTTCTGATACATAGTGAAGGTAGCCTCCTTGATTTCCACTTTTAAAGACAGTATAATATATCTAAAATACATTAAATTAGCATATACTCCCTCCGTCCGAAAGTAAGTGTGTTGTGATTAGTACAAATTTGTACTAGAGCTCTCTAGTACATGTACTAAGCTCAAGACACTTATTTTAAAACGAAGGGAGTATTAATTGTCCCATGGCACTATATTTGAGATAAGAAATTGTCGGAGATGCAACAAAAAACTACCTAAGATGATTAGAAAACTCAGAGCGGGTAAGGGGCATAAAAGCATCTCCAAAGGTCCTACTGTGGGCCCAACTCCTAAAACCTACCAAACGTGGAGAAAATGTACTCCAGTAGTAGATCCTCTATATGGTTACCAATACCTCAAATATCTTAGGGGCTACCCAAAAAAATAGTTGCCCCCCTTTTTGTGGGAAATAATTTCCAACCTATTCATCATCTTTTCTTCTCCTTCAAAAAGGAGTTCCCATCGCAGGATGCACGCAACAATTTCATTAAACATGAATAAAGTTCAGTTCACCGAGTACCAGATAATAATATAAGTAAACAGAAAACACGACCACAACTACTCAGACCGAAGATTATATAGCTCATCCACATAATCTACAAGTGGCTCGCTAACCAAGCTAGTTGAATAAACACCGGAGAACTGTTTTTAGCATCCTGTACCCTGGGGCCATGAGCGCTCGCGTGTCCACATGCTGCAATGATGTCCACACACAGATTAAAGCTATAGCTCTGTAGATAACCTGCAATAAATTAGGAGTAGATGATGGGTTTAAAACATAGTCATTTCAGGAATTCCATAGAATGGCGCAAACTCCCACACAGATTTGACCTTTCAGCTTATGACGAATACCACCCAATGAATTTCGAAACAAATTTGGAATGCTCGTAGATGGTGCTACATTTTATGTAACATGAATCATGCGCCCGATTAAGGTAGTAAACGAACATGATAGGAATAAATGATGACTTGTCTACTCTTGATCACAAAACAACATCTTTTTGCTAGCATGCCAGTAACGCTTAGCAATGTTATATTTGGTAAAAATTACCTCCTTGAAATCTTTGATCTTGGAAGGAATCTTTGTTTTCCACATATGTTTTCTTCTTGCGAAAATAGGTCCATAATCCATAACATCCGCATACATAGACTTCACAGTGAAGACATCGTCAATGGTTAAACTCCACCAAAATGAATCTAGTATCTGAGTTAGATTAATCGACATCAACCTAGAAACCAAATGGGTCCACTTAGTCGATTTGTCACCTAGTAAAGCCCTGCGGAATAGGATGTTCAACAGTTTGTCCCCAAGAATGGAAGCCACTGATTCATCTTTCCTAAACACAATATTATACAAGGAGAATATTGCAGAGCTAATGGGGTGTCATCCAACTAGGTATCTTCCCAAAAACTCACAATTGGTTGTCACCAACCTTAAAAGAACCTCTCTTAGAAAATGATGACTTGACCTTTATCAAGCCCATCCTAAATGGTGAATAGGTAGGCTTAACCTCTGTTTTGTATAATGTTTTGGAGTTCAGGTATTTGTTATGCATCAACTCTTGCCCAACACCTTTAGCTTGTATAATCATTTGCTGAGTAAGCACTTTTATTTTACTTTGAGGTTTTCAATGCCCAACCCACCTTGATCCTTAGGTCTACACAAAATGTCTCATTTAGCAAGTCTATACTTCCTCCTTCCCTCCTCGTATTGCCAAGAAAAACCTACACTGACAAAAGTCTAGCCTTTTCAGCACCCCATTTAGGTATCTAAAAAAAAGATGCCATGAACATCGGTAGACTAGTAAGGACAACGTTGTTGACGGTAAGTCATCCTCTAGATGATAAAAGCTCACCCTTCCAACTGTAGAGCTTACGATGATGAATGGGAATCCCTAGGTTCATAAACAGAAAGGATCCAACCTCACAGCCAAAAAGTTGCCTATATTGACTCTCGACTCTTTGGCCTTACAAAAATAGGTGGCGCGCCTTTGGGTGTGGCTGCGCCACCTGGCCGTGCGGCGGCCTGATGGTCCCCCTCTGGTGCTTCTTTGCTCCAGTATTTTTTTATTTATTCCAAAGTAAATTCATCCAATTTTGAGCACTTTTATTTCTGCACAAAAACAACATCCTGGCAGCTTTGCTGAAAACATCGTCAATCCGGTTTATTTCATTCAAATCATGCAGATTAGAGGCCAAAACAATAGCAAAAGTGTTTGACAAAAAAATAGATACATTGGAGACGTATCAAAGTGTGTGTGCTTTTTCTTCGTTGTTGGGATATGGCGGGGTTTTCAAGTCCTCCACTAATTGCTCAAACTTTTCTACCTCCTTCACATTTTCATCTTCCATCACCCGATCACGCACATCATCCAACATCTCAGTCATAGTCTCATTGCCTTCCATTTCCTTATCCATATCTTCTGATTTTGATTCATCTTCCTCTTCACCCGTTACATGTTCATCGTCAACATGTCTTGCATCGGCAACATGATCTATGGCACCATTATCTTTGGTATATTCACCACCCACATTCTCACCATGCAATGTCCAGCTTGTATAACCATCAGTAAAATGCATCTTCACCAAATGATACTGCAATTTATCTTTCATTTCCACTATTATCGTGTTATCACATCTATATGTTGAAACATTCCAAATGTTTAATAAAATGCATTGTCTCCTATTCTCATACTTCCATCTTTGAACCATCTATGGCAAAGATATAATTAACACTTCCATAGGCACAATGATTGTTACATGAAAAAAATAACAACACCGAGATAATCGACAATTTGTGTGTCTATGAGAGGCTTCAGAGAGGCCTTCCATACTAAGGAGGTTTCCCACCAAACTAATGAGCCACAACAATCTAGACAAGCAGCTCACCTCCTCCATAGCTGGGCAAAATGGCACGCAAAGGAATACACACTATAGTTCTAGAGCACATACATAGAAGCAACTCATCACTAACCGGTTCACGAAAGACACGACAAAGATAAAACTGACACCATTTCGTGGGGTAGTCATCACAAACGGACTTCAAAATGGACGGTATGTGGTAGAATGTATAACACTGACCGGTCCATGTAAGTAACCCGTAGTGATTACTTGCGGTCACTGATGACCATAACGCGACTGGCACCTAGGCTTATCACTTAGCACTCTATATTTGGCTGGTCAGTGATAAGTCTCCGGTTGGTCCTTTAAAGCCTTATTACCGAGTGCCACCAGTGACCCGTCAGTGATGAGATTCATCTCTGGCCAGTGGCTCTAGGCCAAGCAGTGAGGAGGCGTTAGTGCTATTCGCTTATGTATTAGTACATCATCAATTCATCATGGGAGCAACAGAGATCGATGTTGATGAAGACGACGACGATTTTCCCCTTCGACAAAGTATCAAAACAACGCTAAATAAGTGATTGCCTATATCACGAATTGAAACGGCTGAAAAGCACACTATAAATATGAGAGAGAGGTTCAAGTTATTTATAAGTCAGAAACATTGGAAGGGCACCAGGGGAGCCAGGATGGGCGTAGGCCTCCTGGGGCGTCTTAATGTTCGGCAGAATATCATACAAAAACCAAGATTTGGTGAAAACCGGCAAAAACCACACAAAAAAGATGTTTTAAAGTTTCAAAAATATTTCAAAAAGTATGAGATGTTAAGAGAGTGATGCTATTGACATGCAAAATTTCAAGTTCAAACACGTTACGGGATGCGAGCTATGAAAATAAATAAACTAGCATTGAATAGTGTCGAGAAGTAACGTCGGTATTCAATGTTGAATTTGGTTTTTTTCATAGCTCACATTACTTAATGTGTTTCAACTTGAAATTTTGCGTGGCAATAAAACATCACCCTCTTAACATCTTGTATCTTTTTACTTTTTTTCAAAAAATTTAAATGTGGTCTCGATGAAGTTTTTTTAATGTTGGTTTCCGTATGATATTCTCCCTTAATTTTCTAGCGTATGGCCCTCCTTCCCCCTGGGTCTTGACCTCAAGGTCTGTCTTTATGTAAAAAAATGCTTATATTTTTCAGTAAGTCCAAAAAATTCTTTTCTTAAAAACACAAATATCAAAAATAGGAACTAGCTCTAAATAAACTTCAATCTTTTTATAGATAATAATAATAAGAGATGAATATAATAAAAATATATAGATATGTTTATGACGTATCATGACATTGCCTCGCATGATGCATGGTCCCATTGCCCCCTCTCCCTTCTCTTAAGAGCATCTACAGCCGGGCCTCCCAAACCCTCCTCATATGCCCGGGCGGACGGCTTGGTCAGTGTATGGTAAATAGAAACCAACCCAGACGGGCGCCTCAAACCGGCCTCAAACGCCCGGACTGACCGATACCCTCATATCCAGTCCAAATATGAGACAGGCATATGGGGAGGCCCGGGCATGACCCCACATATAATCGTCCCCATCCACTCCTCGGACCAAACCCTAGCCACTCCGCTCCCCTCTACTCCCCTCCGCCCCCAAGCTCCTGTCCGGCGATCTCTGACCTTCTCCGGCATGACGGGCAGCGATTCAAGTCACATCCCTCCAGGTTCGTCGACCCCAAGCTCATCGCACGCGGTCCCGAGGAGGAGATTTCCGCTTGGCTTGCGCTTCGCCGCCCCCATGAGGAGGCCGCCCAACGGCAGCGGTCGGACTCCTTCCGTCGGGAATTCATTTGCGTCCGCCCAAATGGCGCATGGGTCTGCCGCGAGATGTGGCATCGCTGCCTCACCGGAGGCGGTGCAGTCCGTCTGGTTCTGAATGCGGCGGCTGACGCGCAACCCCTCCATTGGCGCGCCGAGGCGGAGGTGAACACACCATGGGCGTCGTCCGACGCAAACATGGAGCGTTGTGCCCGCCGTGCGAGGCAGCGGGCGTGGGGGACGACGACAACCCTCGCGGCAGTGGACGTTGGCGAAGCGGAATCGCATTCTTCGCCTCCCCGTATGGTGCACCACCGGGCGCCACGACCATGCCATGGTGGATGTCGCCGGCACATCCCAGGTTGGATCCATCATTGATCTGACGTCCACCGGCATCGTCAGGGTTTCGGGCTCCGACGAGGAAGAGTAGGGCATGGGAGACGACGGCGCCTTGAGTCCCATGAGCTGGCTCGTGTCCCATGTCCTACTCTACCTCGCCGACGGCCGGACCAACACTCTGGGAGTGTAGGCGGACATGAACATGACGGAGCCAGACGGGTTTGGCTTAAGATTAGGTTTAAATTGCATGTAATAGTATGAATTTGAGAGCATCCGCGGACATTTGGGTTGGATTTGTGGAAGTCTGTCTGTAGATGCTCTGACCAACTTGGCTACGGACTTGTTGCTACATCTGATGATATACCGGTGGCGTCCTTTACTGCGTTGTCTGCTGGCATGCAAAACTCTGATAGAGCTGTCTCCTATATCCCGGAAAGGGGCAATCGACATGGACTTTTTCAAATGTTGTGCCTGAAACCGAGGGAAACGCCAAGTTGGTTGACCTCGCTAGCCGTACTTGACTGTCAAAGATTAATTTCTTTGCCAGATGATACTTTCCTTCCCTTATAAATATCTCCCAAGTTTCCAACTTCCTAACATATCCAAACACAACTCGCAACAACACAAGATCGTCCACAGGTGCATAGCCTGTACTAGATATCTTAGCTAGCTTCAAATCACCGTGTCCATGTCTCTCCTGCCGCATGCCACGGTGTTCCTGTTCATCTTCCTAGTGGCCTCACCGTCTCAGGTTCATGCTCGGGTTGCTCCGGATGATGGGCACGCGCATGGCGGCCAAGGTTCCAGTAACACCAACATCGCCAAAGGCGATGCTCCGGTGACGTTGACGCCAGCTTATGCACCAGCGAACGACGGCGCTGGTCGTGGCCGGACGCTTTGGTCGACGCCGAGCGACGGTGTCGGCCATTAGCTACGTGCTGGTCCTGACTCTGCTTTCGTTGCCGTTGCTTCTTATAAAACTTAACATACATTCACGTGGAAGATTGGAAGTGTAGAACTAGTAGTAGTAGTAAAATCTCGAGAGAAATTGTATTCTTTTCCTGATAAATTGACGGCGTTCTGGTCTGCACGTTCCTGTAGTTTGGTCGAAATATGCGACTTCTCATATTCTTCTTATTTCCTCCATCCCTGTTTTTCAACAGTAAGTCACATATTTATTCATTATTTATCACTAGCAAAAAATGCCCGTGCGTTGCAACGGGAGAAAAAGAAAATCAGCTCCTCCTAGTTCAAAGGTTCAAGACCACATCATGATCCATCACTCTCATACTCTCTATCTGTGCCTATCTATCTATCTATCTATCTCGTTCAGACATTTCGCCAAGCATCAGCCGTGCTATCGACATGAAATAAAAAGTGCATGCATGAAGTAGATTGGAAATGATATCTTGAAAAGCAAGTGCATAGCTAACAACATATGTGAGAATTGCTAAATGCCCCAAAAATTTGTTTAACAAAACTGTCATGCAAGTTATACATCTAAATAAACGGGACTTAATATACTTATACTAATCTAGGGGATAAAATGAAGTTAAGGTATCCTTTCAGTATTGCTTCCAAGCAAAATGCCTTCATAGCTTTACACCAGATTGGTTGAGCTATCTCAAGAAGTCTAAAAATATTGCCATGACCAGAAGACTAACAGTGATAATCTGAACCACTGAGCTAAGCTTACATGCCAGATCGCTCATCCTTTTGAAGGCAAATTAAGGAGTTAATTGCATTTTAGATTCGAATACAATAGACAGATACGTAAGATCCATCGCTATTATGCGGATAAATAAGTTAAATGAATACATGTTAGAATTACAAGATGATGATGTTGTTCATACCAAATAGTATCCCATCGCTACCCATGTCTATGAGTTATGGATCATACAGGAAGATATAATATCTTGGTAGTTCGTGCAATGCATAAAGGTAAGTTCAGGTACTCCCCATCAAGTCAAGTTGGTCATACAGGAGTATGATTCTTTCTTGGTGATTGTATCCGCCCAAGCTTGTTCGTGCAATATCTTGGATCATACAGGAGTATGATTCTTTCTTGGTAACTGTATCCCCATCAAGTCAAGTTGGTCCTCGCTGCAGCTAGCTGCACCACGTGTTGCTCTATTACAGGTATAGATACAGTAGAAGGATTTAGATTATCGACTTTATTGTCTAAAACCAAGAAGGAATAATAAAAATAATATTTGATCAAAGCTGTTGCAACTTCTCTAGCAAAACCTTGGATAAATCAGCATTCACGCACCTTGCCAATTAGCACAAGTAGAGATGCAAATTATCCCAGAGAGTTAGAAGACCCAAAAAAAGTTAACCCCCACATGGTGCACTCATACATAAGAGAAGACCAAAGCAAAGCGATCAAGCCATGCAATTCAAGTTACTAATTAGTTATTGTATCTACACGGTCAGTCTTACGTAAAAACTTTTAAATGATATGGAGTAATTTGCAAGGAGTATATACATACTATTTTTTCAAATGGGATATATACAACTATTCTCAGAGTATATACCTATGATACTGGCAATAATGATCAGTGTATACTCATTGTCAGAAATGAGTATATGGTGTATTTTCTTTTGAAATGATAGTATACTACTTTTCACAAAGGGGTATAGAAGAGAGGGTTATCTTCCATATGATATTTCAGTATCGATCAACAGCATATGTTTCTTTCTGTCTTGTTGTACGTATACTTGATTGATGAGGAGAAAGTATACACCAAAAAAAATAAGTACTGAACTAAGGGAAACCTGTGCGGAGAAGCATGCATGCATCCGGTGAGAAGAAGCAAAAATGATAAAAAGTAGTATATACCTGAACAAAAGTAGTATATACGTATTACGAAGAAGTAAGACCAATGAATCAGAAATACTCGTGACAATTAAATTAGACGCGAACAGGTATATAGTTGTATATTTAGCTTTCGTTTCTCTGTCACAACAGCTGCTCTTTCTAGATAAAAAATTAGCTACCTTTATCACCTTTGATTGCTATTTCCAAAATAGTCAATTAATGCCATCACCATGATATTAGTTTATGTTATCTCATATTTTTCTGTCATACAGCAGCTGTTCTTCCTAGATAAAATTTTAGCTAGCTTTATCTACTTTGATCGCTACTTGTCATTATTGTCTTTCCTGAAGATCATCTTGTAATGAGTACATGTGGTATTTCAGGCATTGACTTGTTTAGAGATTAAAGTGCAGATACTAAAGAACATACAAAATTAATAAGTAGTCTTTGATGTCAGATGCAAATTGATGACACTGTAATATATACCTCAGGTCGGACAAAGTTCCGGCGAACGGTCGAGTATGAGTAGACGGATTATCGGCGAAAACCGTCGCTGTACAGCCAAGCGATGTCTGAAACTTGAGGCACAATGATAAGCCAAAAAACTGCATATTATCCCAGACAGTAAGAACACACAAAATTATTCAACCTTGCATTAGAATCCAAAGGGTTCAGTGATGTGTAGTCTCTCCATCTCTCTGCACTCTCTGTTCCTCTCCTATTTCTCATTTTTTTTTTCTCACCAAAACCAGATCAGTAAGCATTGGAACCCTGTCTTTCCCTCTCTGCTCTCTCTGTCTTTCTAGTAGCAGCGGCCAGCGGCAGCTCAATCAAGCCCTGTATCTAAATTGCAGCAATCAACGCCTCTCTCTACTCAGCTGATTTTAATCAACTCAATGACTAAACCATGCTTTCATCGACTACCCTCAATCAGATGAAATATCAGGTAATGCAGAGCACAAGATCACTAAGCTCTGGGCTTCAGATCGACTCAATAACATGGAGAATGAGGATTTCTGCAGCTGAAGAACATGGCCAATGAGGACCAGATCGAGGGGAAGTAGGAAAAGCGGGGAGATGAATGGATTACCTGGTGGTAAGTCCTCATTCTTACTCGCAGGAGTGGCTGCACCACCCGTGGCCTGGTTGCTGTCACCCAACCGGCCGGCGGGGTTGCCGCCTTCCTCTTCTCCTTCCTCTGGATGAACAACACCAGCAGGATGAATAAGGAAATACGACGAGTCTGAATATTTAAGGACTCCGCGCCGTCGCGCCGGATCCGATCCTCTCCCGCGCCCGTCCGCCGTCGCCACGCTCCGGCGAGCTCCTGCCTAGGTCGCCGCACCGCTCCTCCTTTCTTCCTTTTCTCCCTCACCTCCTTGTTTCCTTTCTTCCCAGAGTCGCTGATGCCATGGATCCGTCCGGGAAGCCATGCTCCGGCCTTGTCTTCACCGGCGACCCACGCCTCGCCGCCCGCCCCGGATCCGCCTCCCCAGCCCCGGCCGCCGCCGCCCTTCTGCATAGAGCAGGCGCGCCACCCCAGTCGCGCGAGCAGGCGCGAGCCACCACCGCGTTGACCCGATTAGTAACCAGGTACTGCGGGTTGAATATTAAGAAGCAAAGGGGCTTTTTTGCAAAAACGCTAATGACGTACGGGCAGAAACCCAATTTGTTTTATTATTAGGTAAAGATAAAGATTAGGTAAAGATAAAGATAGACGGATGTACCAGATTATTTGTAAGTAGTATATCGTTCCTCTATATCACTACATATAGTTTATTAAAGAAAATATGGGCATCTAAAAAAATTATATGTTTGTGAGCATATGCGTCTGTACTGTATTCAAAGAAAAAGTTTATGAAAATTTTAGACAGCTGATGATAATAATAATGAGAAAAAAAATCACTACTCAACTTACACAATGACTGCAGACTCTTTAGCCAAGCTGATTCAATTAAATTTAAACTAAATCAGAAAAACCACGTGCCCTGCCGGTTCTCTTCGTGGCAGGGACAGACACGGACCCTCTTTACTGTGTAGTGGACGATGGCCGAGCTACTCCGGCAACCGGCCGTCATGACAAAAGCTCGCACGGAGTTGAAACAACCTTTTCGGTTAGACACAGGACCCGGACGAGTGAGGCAACGGCAAGCTGCTCTACGTTCGCGCTGTGCTGATCCGAGACCATGCGGGATGCGGTCTCACCCACCAAGCCCGTTCCTAAGGCCAACTCTAATTGATCCCCTATCCAAGTGCAAAAAAGATAAATTCGGTCATCCTTCTTTGGGGCATAGCTAACTGATCCCCTAAACCGAAAAGAGGAAGATAATTTATACCCCAAATGTGAGAAACCTACTACCTCCATGAACGAGATCTGGATTTGAATTGGTTTAGCTGTCCACCCAACCACCCACACAACAATTCAGATTACAAATCACACACGCCACACCTCTCCAGGCCGAAGCCTCCCGTTCCTTCTTGTCCTCTGCTGAAGTCCATCGCAGTATTTAAACGCTAGCTACCGTTACACCCGCTTAGCGGGCCCAGTTTGGGCTTGCAAGCCACTGGGGAACTCTCTTGCTACGGATGGGCGGCTGCCGCCCAGACTTGAGTCGCCTCCTCCCGCTGTCTTCCTCTGAGGCTTCTTCCTTAGTGGCGATGATCGGGCTGCTGACACCCCCCCGTTCTTGAATTTCGGCTTGTCCCCAAGCCGACGCACACGGGAATAGCTGGCGCAAGGCATCTCTGTCTTCCCAAGTTGGCGCTGTTTGAGGTTCACCACTCCATTCCACCAGGATCTGGGCGATTGACCGATTGTTCTTGCGCCACATACGTTGTTGCAATATTCGCACAGGAACTCGCAGAGTATGCTCAGGTGCAGGAAGTACTTGCTGAACTGTGTATTTGGGGGAAATGAATTGTTTCAGTTGCGAGACATGGAACACGGGGTGTACCTTGCTGTCTTGAGGAAGATCCAGTCGATACGCCACGTCACCAATGCGCTCCAACACTTGAAATGGCCCAAAGTATCGAAAAGATAACTTCTGGTTAGTTCTGGAAGCCACAGATTGTTGGACATAAGGTTGAAGTTTCAGAAAAACCATATCACCAGCAGCGAACACTCGATCAGTTCTTTTCTTATCAGCTTGCGTCTTCATTCTCTGCTGAGTGCGTAGCAGATGTTGTCTGACAGAAGCTTGTACCATAGCTCTGGAATCAAGCCAATGCTCGACATCCTGAGGAGAAATAGTGTCGTGAGCTGTAACACCGAAATACCTAGGTTCTTGGCCATAAAGAACTGCAAATGGAGATTTACCCAAGGAAGAGTGCCAGTTTGTATTGTACCAAAATTCACAAAGGGATAACCACTTGCTCCATTTCTTGGGATGAGCTGATATAAAGCATCTGAGAAAGCATTCAATCTGTTGATTCACTCTCTCAGTTTGACCATCTGTTTCTGGATGGTAGGCAGTGCTCATATTCAAGGTTACTCCAGTCCTTTTTGTAAGAATTTGCCAGAACTGACTAGTAAACACAGGGTCTCTATCTGATACAACAAACAGGGGCATGCCATGTAATTTGTAGATGTTATCTAAGAAGAGTTCAGCAATCTTAGGAGCATTGTAATGATGTTTGACTAGAATAAAGTGGCCATACTTAGTGAACTTATCAATGATAACCATAATGCAGTCAAAATGATCTGAAGGAGGAAGGCCAGAAATGAAATCCATAGTTACTGTTTCCCTGGCCTTATTTGGAACAGGTAAGGGAGATAGCAACCCAGGATAATTAATCCTCTCAGGCTTAGCCTTCTGGCAAATAACACAAGATTGCACAAACTCCTTAATGAAAACCTTCATGCCTGATCACTTGAACAGGGCTTGGATTCTTTTGTAAGTTACAGGAAACCCAGAATGTCCACCCACTGGAGTAGCATGGAAGGCATTGCAGATCTTAGCTTGCAGTTGCACATCATTGCCAATCCAAATGCAGTTTTTGTACCTGATTAATCCATTAACCAGTGTATATGAAGGTTTGGAGGTTGGGTCCACAGCCAACTGCTGCAACAACTCTTGAGCTTTAGGATCTTGCTGATAGTTGTCAACTATTTCTTGCAACCAAGAGGGTTGAGAGGAGGAAATGGTCATGAGCTGAGAGGGAGGATGAGGTCTCCTGGATAAAGCATCTGCAGCAGAATTATCTGTACCTTTTTTATATAGAATTTTGTAATTGAGGCCAAGTTTGGTGAACACTTTCTGTTGCCAGGGTGTATGCAGCCTTTGATCAGATAGATGAGTTAAGTTTTTCTGATCTGTTTTAATCGCAAATTCTTGAAACTGCAAATAAGGCCTCCACTGTTCCACTGCCAGGAGAATAGCAAGATATTCCTTTTCATAAACAGATAACCCTCTGTTCTTTGGACCTAAAGCTCTGCTGACAAAAGCTAGAGGATGCCCTTTTTGCATAAGTACTGCTCCTATACCAGTGTCACAAGCATCAGTCTCCAGTACAAATGGCAGGGAAAAATCAGGGAGGGCTAGGACAGGTGCTTGCACCAAGGCTTCCTTGAGAGTAACAAAGGCAGTTTCAGCAGCTGGAGTCCACACAAACAGTGTGCCTTTCCTTAATAGCTCAGTTAAGGGTTTACTAATCACACCATAGTTCCTTATGAATTTCCTGTAGTACCCAGTGAGACCCAAGAATCCTCTAATTTCTTTTACATTGGTAGGAGTGGGCCAGTTCTGAACTACCAAAATTTTGTAAGGGTCAGTAGAAACCCCTTTGTCACTGATGACATGACCCAGATAAGCAATTTGTTGTTGTGCAAAAGAACACTTGCTCAATTTGACCTTCCACTGCTTTTCTTGCAAGGTACTGAGGACTTTTTCCACATGTAGCAAATGTTCCTTCAATGTTTTACTGAAAATCAGGATATCATCAAAGAATACCAGAACAAATTCCCTGAGTGCAGGTAGATCAGAATTCATTGCACCTTGAAAAGTACCAGGAGCTTCAGATAACCCAAAACCCATAACCAAGAACTCATAATGACTTTCATGAGTTTGAAATGCAGTTTTAAACTCTTCTCCTGGGGCCATCCTGATTTGATGATAACCTGCCCTTAAATCCAGTTTAGTGAACCAACAAGCACCATGCAATTCATCCAGCAGTTCATCTATCACAGGTATAGGATATTTCCCTTTTACAGTTATAGCATTTAAGTGCCTGTAGTCAACTACCATGCGCCAAGTGCCATCCTTCTTCTTGACCATCAATACAGGGGAGGAAAAAGGACTTCGACTGAGTCTGATCATACCATTTTTGAGTAATTCCTTAACTTGTTTTTCCATTTCTGTTTTTAAGTGGGGAGGCACTCTATATGGTCTGACAGCCACTGGTGTTGCACCTAGTATTAGTGGGATTGTATGATCATACTGCCTCCTAGGTGGCAGTCCCTTTGGTTCCTCAAAAACAGAAGAAATTTTTTCCAACAAGGCTTGTACTTCAGGAATGTGAGAACTATTTTCCTGATCTTCTGGTTCAATCAGTTCAACACTCATAACTGTAAACTTGCAGTCATCAGGTAACACACCATGTAGTGTAATCCATTTCCCTAGGGACTGAAAGGAAAACCACTTTTGATCCCAATCTATGACCATTGGACTATGGTATACCAGCCAATCAAGCCCCAAAATTCCATCATAGTTACCCAACTGAAGAAATCTGAACTCTGATTTGAATTCATTGTTCTGACAAGATCAACTACATTGCTTTACAATCTGGGAGCAATACAGCTTAGCACCTCCTGCTACTGTTACTGTTATAGGTCGAACCTCTTGCACATCTTGCAACAATGCAGCCAGAGAAGAATTGAGGAAGGAATGAGTGCTGCCCGAGTCCACCAGGAATGTGAAAACCTGACCACAAATGGTGACTTGTAGTTTCATTGTCAATGGGGACGACTCTGCTGAACATGCTGCTGTTGACAGTAACATCAAATTGTCAGAGTCACTATCAGACGATTCCTCACAGAATGATGCTGTGTTTTGGATGTGTTCAATCATCTCCTGCACTATATGGAGTTGAACAGAAGATTTGCATTGATGGTCCCTGGACCACTTCTCTCCACAAGTGAAACATAATCCCTTTGATTTCCTGTAGGTGCGCAAGGTGCTCCACTTATCTTTTGAAGAACCACTCTTGATGTTCTCGACTGGCCTCCTGTCAACAGCAACTGAAGTTCTCGGAGCTACTGAAGCAGCTGTCAGTGTCTTATTGAACTGAAACTGAGAGGAATTTGTTTCACTTAATTCTTCATGGAGCAAGGCTATGTCATAAGCTGTATCTAAATCCTGGGGTTTATGCAATGCAACTGACATCCTTACACCCAGCTTGAGGCCATCAATGAAACGAGTGGTATAGTACAAACTGTTAGGGACATCCTCATAAGCTGAAAGCTGGTCATACAGTTCCGCAAATCGTTCCACATAATCTGATACTGACGATTCCTGAGAAATTCTGAACATCTGTCTCACCAGAGTCTGATGTTGATTGCGACCAAATCTGTTCAACAGTAACTGACAAAACTCTGGCCAGGATAAGTTCGGCGATCTTCGTTGTACTGCCTCGAGCCATCTGGCAGCCGCACCGTCAAACTGGGACGTGGCGTAGGAAATCCACCTTGCTGCTGGGGTGCCCCATAGCTTGAAACAATCCTCGCAGCGCGATTGCCACAGTCTCGGATTTGAACCATTGAAACGCGGTAGTTCCACATGGGGAGCAGATTGGTATAGGTCAGAAACTTCTGAAACAGCGAATTCGCGAGGGGAAAAATTTTCACGGGGAGAAACGAAATCACGCGCACCTCTGACCGGAGGAGGCACACAAACCTGATGTGCTTTCCCCTGATGAAATTTGTCGAAGCCAAGGGGATCAGCCGCTATCGAATCGCGGTGGCCCCCAACTTCCTTGCTGGTCGATGGACTCGTCTGCTTGCACGGAACGTCGTCCTTGCTGCAGCGCTCGAGATCCGCACGAATTTGTTTGATGTCGAGGTTGAATTCGGACCTGGCGCCGTCGATTCGCGCCGTGATGAGGCCGTCAAGCGCCGTCGTCGTCTCCTTGAGCATGTTGCCGACGGACTTGATGATCTCCTCGCCATGCGCCATGAAACGTTGATCCAGCACCTCGGCGAAGTCCGCACGCAGTAGCTCCTGGATCTGCTGCCCCTCGGACGATAGCTTGTCCATGGCTGCGCTCCGCTGCTGGAGCTTGAAGCGCGTGGCGTGGATGTGGCTAGGAATCTCTAGGATCAAAAAGCTATGAGTACCAGATGTGAGGAACCTACTACCTCCATGAACGAGATCTGGATTTGAATTGGTTTAGCTGTCCACCCAACCACCCACACAGTAATTCAGATTACAAATCACACACGCCATACCTCTCCAGGCCGAAGCCTCCCGTTCCTTCTTGTCCTCTGCTGAAGTCGATCGTAGTATTTAAACGCTAGCTACCATTACACCCGCTTAGCGGGCCCAGTTTGGGCTTGCAAGCCACTGGGGAACTCTCTTGCTATGGATGGGCCGGCCTGCCGGCCCGGTACTTGAGTTGCCCTCCTCCCGCGCATCTTCCTGCAGGGCTTCTTCCTTAGTGGCGATGATCGGGCTGCTGACACAAAATGGTCGAAACCCCCCTCCAATCTCCCTAAATATCCTCACCACGTGCGCGGCCGAGTAAAAGTGGCGCCCCCTCTCTCCCGCCCTCATGCCGACTCCATTCCGGCAGTAGGGGCCACCCATGACCGGCCCTCCCGCCGAGATGGATAGTTTGGACCCTTCCGCCACCTCGTCGGCCACCATCTACAGAAACGACCCTCGCGCTGCCACCCGCGCCGAAGAAAAGCTTGGGGGATAAAAAAAGTCCACCGGGTTCAAGCTCCGGCTCCAACCGCTGCAAAGGCCGCTGGGGTGGCGACCGCCTCTCCGGCAACAGCCCGTCGCTCCCGCTGGAGCCAAAAGAGCTAGAAAACTGACGGCGACCGCATCGGCCCTCACCGAGGAGGCCACAAAGAAGAAGAAGAAGGCCACAACGGCGCCACATGCATGACCCTCACCGAGGTGGCCGATTAAGATAAAATTGTGGAGGTGATGGAAGCAAGCATGCGGTTGTCAAGGTCACTGATGTAGAGTGGAACCCTAGGGGCCGATCTTTCACGAAATGGAGGGGATCCTACGAAGAACACGAAGAACACGAAGGGAAAACACTCAAATCAACAAGAAACAAACACACATGTGATAGATCCATGAACACAAAGAGAGATACACGATCCAAATCCAACAAAGGACGATACAAGAGGTAACTAGCTCATCCGCGAGGAGGCCTTGAATCCAAGGATCTTTGTATTTTGGTTTAATAAATCTGAAAATAAAAGCAAAGAAAAATAGATCGCAAAGGCAAATATGATGAGAAGAGACCCGAGGGTCGTAGGTTTCACTAGTGGCTTCTCTCGAGAAAAATAGCAAACAGTGGAAAACAATTACTGTTGGGCAATTGATATAACTTCAAATAATCATGACGATATCTAGGAAATGATCATTATATAGGCATCACATCTAAGATTAGTAGACCGACTCCTGCCTGCATCTACTACTATTACTCCACATCGATTGCTATCGAACATGCATCTAGTGTATTAAGTTCATGCAAAAATGGAGTAATGCAATAAGAACGATGACATAATGTAGAAAAAATCTATTTATGTAGAAATAGACCCCATATTGTTATCCCTAATAGTAACGATACATACGTGTCATTTCCCCTTCTATCACTGGGATTAAGCATCGTAAGATCGAACCCATCACAAAGCACCTCTTCCCATTGCAAGATAAATAGATCAAGTTGACCAAACAAAACCCAAATATCAGAGAAGAAATACGAGGCTATAATCAATCATGCATATAAGAGATCAAAGAAGACTCAAATAACTTTCATGGATAAAAACAAAGATCTGATCATAAACTCAAAGTTCATCGGATCCCAACAAACACACCGCAAAAAGACTTATATCATATGGATCTCCAAGAGACCATTGTATTGGTAATTGAGGGAGTCCTGGACTAGGGGGTGTCCGGATAGCCGGACCATCATCATCGGCCCGACTCCAAGACTATGAAGATACAAGATTGAAGACTTTGTCCCGTGTCCGGATGGGACTTTCCTTAGCGTGGAAGGCAAGCTTGGCGATACGGATATGTAGATCTCCTACCATTGTAACCGACTCTGTGTAACCCTAGCCCTCTCGGTGTCTATATAAACCGGAGGGTTTTAGTCCCAGAGGACACACAACCATTACAACAATCATACCATAGGCTAGCTTCTAGGGTTTAGCCTCCTTGATCTCGTGGTAGATCCACTCTTGTACTACCCATATCATCAATATCAATCAAGCAGAGTAGGGTTTTACCTCCATCGAGAGGGCCCAACAGGTAAAAACATCGTGTCCCTTGTCTCCTGTTACCATCCGCCTAGACGCACAGTTCGGGACCCCCTACCCGAGATCCGCCGGTTTTGACACCGACATTGGTGCTTTCATTGAGAGTTCCTCTGTGCCGTCACATATAGGCTTGATGGCTCCTTCGATCATCAACAGCGACGCGGTCCAGGGCGAGACTTTTCTCCCCAGACAGATCTTCGTGTTCGGCGGCTTTGCACCGTGGGCCAATTCACTTGGCCATCTGGAGCAGATCAAAAGCTACGCCCCTGGCCATCAGGTCAGATTTGGAAGCCTAAACTTCACGGCTGACATCCGTGGAGACTTGATCTTCGATGGATTCGAGCCATGGCCGAGCGTGCCGCACTTTCATGGTGGGCATGACTTAACTCTGCCGTCGGACAGTACCCTGGAGGCCGCGAACAAGTCCGCTCTGACCCATAGTTCGGAGCCGACCGCGCAGATCGAGGACAGGGGTTGGACACCGCCTCGGGGGCTGCAACTTCTACGGTGATAGAGCCGAATACCGACCTTGTCCCTTGCAAAGCTTGTGACTCCGAGGTGCCGGACTCCTTGCCGGACTCCGAACCTCCGGCGCCCCTCCAATCGAATCCGATTGGGCGCCGATCATGGAGTTCACCGCTGCGGACATCTTTCAGCACTCACCCTTTGGCGACATCCTGAATTCGCTAAAGTATCTCTCGCTATCAGGAGAGCTGTCGTGGATTTGTCACGGCAGATGTCCTAGCGTAAGGACTTAGTCGTGGAGCCATCGCTACGGGTTTACTTGAAGGGGTTAAAGCGGACACAAAGACACAAGGGTTTATACTAGTTCGGCCCCTTCGATGAAGGTAAAAGCCTACGTCTAGTTGTGATGGAATTGATGTGGTTTCGATGGCTAGGGAGCAAACAAGCTTCGCCTAGGCTCGAGTTGTGGTTGTCTGTCTTTGAACCGCCGCCGGTCGCCCCTTATATACACGAGTGACGCCCGTCGGTTCATAGAGTCCCAACCGGTTCATACTCGTATCCCGGTTGGTATCTCTCTATTCCTAACTTACAATACAAGTTATACATCAAGCCAGTTTACGGCTACAAGTTCTAAATCGACTACAGGCCTTGGGCCTTTCTCTGCTTATACCACTAACGGAGTTAACTCGGCCCAAGCTGCCGGTTTACACCTAGTGGTAATATCCCCAACATTAGGCCCCAGATTGATTTGAACTGGTTCATGTCAATTCTTCACAAAGCTTGTATCTTGGACATCCTCTATTGACTGGTAAATCGCCATGTCGTCATTACTTCTGGTCACTGTAAACCGGCATGACGTCATCCTGAAGTTTGATCATTTATAACGCCCTCTTTTAATAGCAGTTCCTGGATCCACGTGCTTGACCTAGCTTGGCTGCCTTATAAATAGGACCGAAGGGTCATTTCTTTCTTCCTTCGTCTCCTCTTCTTCGCCTTCCTCGCCGCTGTTCTTGGAGCTCCGCCACCGCCGCCGACTTCGCCTCATCTGGGCATCAGATCGACTGAACGTATTCGAATATTGCGGCCTCTTTCCGCGTCTTCTCCGCTCCGGTAAGCTTCTTCCCTTCTCGACTTAGATCTGTTTTAGGGTTCCACTTCATACTATGTTCTTCGCGTTGCCTCGTCTGTCCTTTTAACTTCGAACAACACCGTGAATCTGTATTAATAGCGATTCCTGCGCATCCGCTGTATTTTCTCCTCTTAAGTCCATGGATCTTCTGCATACATATCTGCTTCATAGTCCACTTCCGTTTCTGCCTTACTTCCGTGAAATATTTTCATTTTTCGAAGCTCTGTTTGATCCGCAGCTATAATAGGATTTTGTGAAACTTGTTTCTGCAAACTAACTATCCATAGCTTCAATTGCTTCCAAAGCCTAGATTAGGCGGTTTAACTCACCATAGGAAAAGGCTGCTGAACCGGCACAGATACACCATTAGTCTCCTTGTTGAACCGCCAGAATTCACTTGATATCATATCACAGGAAACCGGTTTATAGACATTGCCTCCAGTTTATGATAACTTAGATCAATCACCTTGTATCAAGCATGCTCTTGAACCGGATCAATTATTTTTTGTAGATCTTGTCATGGCCAAACAAGTGTATGAATGCAACTGGGTTCCTTCTCGCGTCACCGAATCACAGCTGAATGATCTGGTCTTGATCGGCGCTTTAGATGACAAAGATACAGTCCACTGGAGGGTCCCTGAAGAGGAATGTCCTCCCACACCCCAGGAAGGAGAAGTTGTGGTCTTCGCAGATCACCTGGCCCGGGGCTTCAAACCGCCCGGTTCAAAATTTTACCGGGACGTGTTAGCCAATTTTCAGCTCCGTCCCGTGACATTGGCCCCAACTCCGTCACCAATTTATGCCACTTTCAAGTACTATCTGAAGTATATCTTCAAGAGGAACCTTCTGTTGAATTGTTTAGAGACCTCTTCCATCTAAACCGTCGCACTGAATTCACCGACGGCCCCAATACGGAATTGGGTGGTATGGCTATTCAAAAGAGGAAGGAGATCACCTATCGCCACGTCAAACTCCATACTCATCCCAAGGAGTGGAATGCGACTTGGTTTTATTGCAAGGATACTTCTCCTGAAGATGAAAATCCCTTACCGGTTTTCGCCCGAGCGGCTAAGCAATACTCATCCGTTTCCACAAAGATTAAGCGCCAAAGATAGAAGCAAATATGCCCCGCAACTATCCAAGCTTCGAGCTTTTATGGCTAACGGTTTGACCGAATAGATCTTGCACGTTGTTGGTTATCATGGGGCATACCGCCTCGAGCGGCGTTCGGTTTGATGTGTCAAGACTTGGTAGTGTCGACGACCCACTCCGACACACCTAAACTCGAACTTTCCGATGATGAAGTTACGGACTCGGTAAAAGGATGTTGAATGAACCGAGCACCTCGTGCTCAAACCGTCTAGCTCTCATCGCACCACCAACAAGCCGCCTGCAGTAAGTTTCTATTTGTTCCATCATTAAACCTGTTACTGCTTCATGTATCCAACATTTAAGTATTTCTGATCCAGGGTGATAATCCATTTTGGAGCAAGAAACTTTCACAAGACAAAGCGGAGAAAGCAGGGCGGCCAACCCGGCCCAAAACTAAAGTTGTCAAGAAACCAGCCCATAAGAGAAAGACCACTGCTTCATCTGACCCAGCCATTGACGATGATGTGGGTAATCCGGAACTTGATTATCTTGGCTTGCTTTTTACACGCCTTATTGATGATGATGCTTGTCGATGATGTCAAGCCAAAGAACGCAGATTCACTGAGGTAACTATTCTCTCTTCCGATTCAGCAAATTTGCCTTTACCAAAATTTCGCCAGGCAAACCGGAAAGTTAATTTTTCTCACCCTCTTGCTTATTTGTATCCCAAATTTCTTATGAAGACACAACAACATGAAGCTCGCCGACAACCCAAGACAAAGGGTCGTAGTTACCTCGCCGGTTTACCAAACAGCCCGGTTCGAAAGCGCCGCTCCGAGGTCTCCGACCTTTTATTGCTTTAAATTCCAAAGCGGGTTTCTTCCACAACCTCTTAATCCGTCCGACCGATTATCGTGTCACTTCCCATTCATCCTTTGGTGAATCTCGCCACTTAGCTACCACCATTGAAGATAGCCGCCGGTAAGCCAAACCGCCATATGCTTCTAATATATTTTGCAATGGATATGCTTTTTCCCGACTCTTTGTCTCTTAGAACCAAACCAAACCAAGCAAGAAGGCCCGTTTGGATAAAACGGTCAAGAAGCTGCCGCCAGATCATGAGAGAGCGCCGGATCTTGAAAATTTTGCCTCTCAAGACATTCCCAATGATCCTCCGGTACAAGATGATGTTATTCTCAAGAGAGGCTGTCAACACTTCAATCTCGCCGATCCACTCGCCAGCACCGTCCGGTTTGATAAACCTCGCAGCCTGCTAATAAAACGGCCGTGCCCACACAATCCGCCGAGTCCAAAGATGATGACGTTGTGATTATCGGTATGGGCCGCTCAACCGGGAACCTCGCAACCTTAACCAGCACTGCTTGTAAAAGAAGGTTTTTCCACTTTGAATAAAGGAAAATGGGATGTTGAACTGGAAACATATGCTGCTCTAAGCGCCCAAGACCTTCATTCTGGCTATTTAAACCGGCTTTATACTAGCCGTGACTATGAAGCTGGCCTGGTCAAGTTAATGAGGGACAAGTTTGAGGTAACTCACTCCTTTTCTCATCGCCAAGATATCAGTCCTTGTAGCCCCCAAGGGCGGTTTGTAATCCCGATCAAACCGACTTGACTATATTCATAACAACTTTAAAATCCACCTGATAGCCCCCAAGGGCGGTTTAACTGTGCATACTTAAACCGTACCTCAATAAAACTGCCTTGGGAAACATTGCTAGATCAAATAGCCATTAGCCCCCAAGTGCCAAGTTGAATACTTGTATTGAGCTTGGGACTTTGCCATCCAAGAGCAATATAAAAATCGAAGGTACATTAGCCCCCAAGTGTCAAGCATATAACTTTGTTGTGTGGTTGAGACTTTGACTTTCTTGAATTGCTTTGTGAACATACTATCGATACGCAGTCGAGGTGAAAATCGAGGAGGACCGGATTGCCGATTTACAAGCTGCTTTGAAAACCCAAAGAGTCAAATGTAAAAGGCCAAGAAAGAATTAACCAAGGCCTTGAATGCTGCCGAACAAGTGAAGGAAAGTTTGAAGAAAGAACAGCAGATCGGGCCACCGAGAAGGCCAACTTGATCAAACGAAGCGTAAAATGTCAAGCTGCCCTTAAACCGTGGTGGATGATTTGACACCGAAGCGGCAAGTACACTCTATGACTGCGGCAATCTTTGGTAAACTTCCTTTGAATAGTTGTGATGTGTTGAACCTGTCAGTATCATCACTCCGGTTTGAGACTAACTCACATCTTGTTGTAGGCACACGATTGGGCACTTAGGAAACGATGTGCGGAAAAGTCAAGGCTGTCTACACCTTAGTAGAACAGTTATATACCGGAGCCCAACAGATATCACCACAGCCTCACATAACAACCCGCACCTTCTTTGATTCAAGATACTCAACCGTTGTCCATGCTTCCCGCCCGGATTGAAGAGGTGAAAAATCTGCCGTCGAACGGGGCTATTAACGCCTTGATCCGAGCCAAGGCATGGGTACCAGACTTTGATCCTGTGGAAGCAGCTCAAGGCTATCCCGGTGTTAAAGAAGATGGTTCTGATTTCAATGAAGAGGATTTACGGGCTATAAACCTTGCAAGACGCCCTCCGCTTGTCGGTGGTCAAGAAGCCGATTTGGAGCATTACCAAGCACAATACAATAACCAAAACAAGCGAGTACCGCCTAACTTTTGAAGCGGAAAATCTGATCCCTCCAATCCGTAAGCATACTTACGCCCTCGATATTGAACCGTCTTTCCCGATCCACGAGGAGGCTGTTTTCCAAGCGCTAATGGGAATCGATCGACCATCTTGTTGATTTCACCAATGGGTAGAGACGAGGAGGCAAGCGGCGGAGGATGAAGAGCAGCTTGAACCGTGGCCGGTTTAAATATCTGTCGTTAGCGGTTTGCCTAAAGAACAATGATCTCACTTGGGCACCGTGTTGCCTTTTAATAACTTTAGTTAAAGCTTTCCGCTTGAATATGCCTTCGTGCATAAGTAGCTAACCTTTTGCTTGATTCGTATTTCGCAACCGAAAAATTTGAACCTCGGTGGCGGTGCCACCGCCAATTGGTTTATGATATTAAATATATATATCGAAATCCAACAAATATGTGATACAAATACCGCCGTGGTCTGGCATGAAGTCGGGCGTAGCCAAACTTAAAGCGGAGGCCTTAAAACCATGACCGTCTGTAAAGCGGGGAGAGAACAACTCCCATATAAACCGTGCTGAATCAGCACTAGCCCCCTTGTTATTCAATAATGATAACAAGAAAAGGGTAAACCGGACAGGTAAACTCCGGAGTAAGATTAGACCGTGTTCTGTCAATCTGTAATTGACAGTTGAACCGGATAAAAAACGTTGTCGGTTTAAAAAACGCAACAAAAAATCAAATACCAATTGTGAGAAAATATGGCAACAAAGGCAATAACTTTTTGCAAAAGATAAGCTATACTGAGCTGGTCAGATGGCATTACCATGGTCAGACGCAACCAAGCTCCCCGAAGGCGTAGCGATGGAAAGGCCACCAGTCCCCAAAAGACTCGTGGCGATACGCCGCCAAGTGGCATGACATTGGTTCGGGTTCACCAAGCCCCAAATGACTCTCGCCCTATAGGCCGACTCAAGAGGCGTGACGGTTCAGACTTGACCGTGTCCCCAATGATCTGGTGGCTTTCGCCTATCAAGAGGTGTTGCATTGGTTCGGACACGACCAAGCCCCCAAGTGATAAAAACAAATGTCAAGGGTAAACCGGAGGCCGCTTTAAAAATGTAATCACTCCATGTAACCACGCATGATAAGAAAGACAGAGACCCCGCTTTAGCTGAGGCTCCAGTTTTATTATATCGAAGATAATATATACATTGTCATGATATGTACATAAATAGATCCGATGGCTCAAGTGTAGTAAGGTCAAGATGAGCTATATTCCACGGCTGTTGGTCTCCTCCTCGATGTACGTGAGTCTTGACGCCTCGAATATCAATCGATAGTATGATCCGTTGTGTAGATTCTTGCCGATGACAAAAGGTCCTTCCCAAGGCGGGATAACTTGTGCATATCTCGTTCGGTCTTGATGAGGCGAAGCACCAAATCTCCTTCTTGAAAGGTTCTGGTTTTAACCCGGCGACTGTGATAACGACGAAGATCTTGCTGGTAAATTGCCGAACGAGCAGATGCCATATCACGCTCTTCATCCAATAGATCCAAAGCATCCTGCCATGCTGTCTCGTTGTCCGCTTCAACATAAGCCGCTACACGGGGCGAATCGTGCCGGATATCACTGGGGAGAACTGCCTCTGCTCCGTAGACCATGAAGAACGGTGTATATCCAGTGGACCGTTTGGCGAGTATTGATACTCCATAGCACCGATGGTAGCTCTTCAACCCAGCACCGGTGTTCTCTCGTAATGGAACCATAAGCCGAGGTTTGATGCCTCGTAAGATCTCTTGATTAGCTCGTTCGCCGCCCGCTGGATGGGGATGAGCCATCGACGACACGCAAGCGGATGTGCTCACGCTCACGTAACTCTTTCATAGCACCCTTGGATAAATTAGTGCCATTGTCGAGAATGATACCGTGTGGAAAACCAAACCAGAAAATCACCTTTTGATGAAGCGCACCGCTGTTGCTGCATCACACTTGGCCGATTGTGCTCCGCTTCAACCCACTTGGTAAATTTGTCCACTGCCACCAACAGGTGGGTCTTCTTATCCTTGGATCGTTTAAAGGGTCCAACCATATCCAGCCCCCAAGTTGCAAACGGCCACGTTATTGGGATCATCCTCAACTCTTGTGCCGGTACATGAGCACACCTTGAAAATTTCTGACATCCGTCGCACCGTTTAACCAAGTCCTCCGCATCAGCGTGTGCTGTCAACCAGTAAAATCCGTGACGGAACGCCTTTGCCACCAGAGACCTTGAACCGGCGTGATGTCCACAATCTCCTTCATGGATTTCTCTTAAGATTTCACATCCCTCCTCAGGAGAAACACATCGTTGAAATGCCCCTGATACACTGCAATGATGCAACTCACCATTAAGTATCGTCATGGACTTGGAGCGCCGGATTATCTGTCTGGCCAGAATCTCATCTTCTGGCAATTCCCCTCGAGTCATATACGCAAGAAAAGGAACCGTCCAATCCGGAATAGCATGTAGTGCTGCCACTAATTGGGCCTCCGGATCAGGAATAGCCAAATCCGCTTCTCCTGGGAGCTGGACTGACGGGTTGTGCAACACGTCCAAAAAGACATTAGGCGGGACCGGTTTACGTTGAGAACCCAACCGGCTTAAAGCGTCCGCCGCCTCGTTCTTCCGGCGATCCACATGATCCACTTGATAACCCTTGAAGCAACCTGTAATATTATCCACTTCTCGACGATATGCGGCCATAAGCGGGTCCTTAGAATCCCAAGTGCCAGATACTTGCTGAGCCACCAGATCCGAGTCACCAAAGCACTTAACCCGGCTTAAGTTTGTACAAGGGAACATTAAACGGAGAACATAACAAAACTTATCACCGCGGGGAAGTTAAAACGACTCCAGCCCCCGAGCCTTCCAACCGCTGGATCCATCGAAATGAATAGTCCAATACGTGTGATCCGCCGCCCTCCGGTGCTTGTAACTCCGCCCATCATTAATGAAATCGACAAGTGCTTGAGACTTCACCGCTGTCTGTGGTATATACTTTAGTCCATGCGGCCCAAGCTCTATGGCCCATTTGGCAATCCGCGATCGCCTCCGGTTCAGATGATATCACCCAAAGGAGCTGAATCGACCATCGTGATAGGGTGCCTTGGAAATACCGCTTGATTCCGACCGCCATAAAACACCATAGACTAGCTTCGCCAATGCGGATACCTTTGCTAGGACTCAATAAGCACCTCATCGATATAATAAACCGCCACGAACCGATATTCCTTGCTCGCCTCCTTGCGCTCCACCACAATGGCCACGCTATCGCCGAGCATTGGCTGCCACATATAACAACAATGGCTCCTTGTCAACCGAGCCGCAAGAACAAAGCGGATTGGCCAATTGCCGCTTTAAGTCCTCAAACGCTTCATCGCAGCCGAGCTCGCATTTAAATTATCTGCTTTTCCTCAAGATTCGGTATAAGGATGGCCTTCTCCGAGGCGGCCGATAAACCGCTCAACGCAGCGATTCGCCCGCCAAACGTTGAACATCATTGATACACTTCGTTTAGCCAAGGAAGTAATAGCTTTAATTTTCTCCGGATTAGCCTCAATTCCTCTGTTAGACACCGAAACCCCAATAACTTGCTCGCCGAACACCAAAACGCACTTGGCGGATTAAGCATCATCTTGTAGATGCTAAGTTGTCAAAGGTTTCTTCAAATCGCCCACCGTTGTCTCCTTTTGCCTTGATTTTACTACAATATCATCCACGTAAGCATGCACATTGCGCCGATCTGTGTATGCGAGCAATTTCATACACATCGCCGATAAGTAGCTCGGGCGCTCTTGAGCCCGAAAGGCATAGATACATAGCAGAAGGCTCCAAAGGGAGTGATAAATGCTGTTTTCTCCTGGTCCTTAACCACCATTTTGATCTGATGATATCCAGAGTACGCATCCAAAAAGCTTAAACGCTCACATCCTGCCGTGGCATCAATAATCTGATCAATGCGAGGGAGGGCAAAAGGATCCGCTGGACAGGCTTTATTAAGATCTATGTAGTCTACACACATACGCCAAGTGCCATTTTTCTTAGGACCAGACCGAGTAGCAAGCTACTCGATGAAACACTTCAATAATAAAGCCACCGCCAAAAGCTCGGCCACTTCCTCTCCAATGGCTTTGCGCCGTTCTTCGTTAAACCGCGGAGGAACTGTTTTACCGGTTTATACTTAGGATCCACATTAAGTGTGTGCTCACGAGTTCCTCAGACACCGGCATGTCGATGGCTTCCATGCAAAGATATCCGGTCCTCATGGATGAACTCGATGAGCGCGCTTTCCTATTTAGGATCCAGTTGGCACCGACAAGGAGCTGCTTGGATGAATCGCCTCGCACGAAGTCAACAAGTTTGGTCTCAGCTGCCGATTTAAACTTCAGATCCGATTCATGCTCTGTAGTAGGTTTCTTTAAAGGGTCATATCTGCCGGATCAACGTTGTCCTTATAGAACTTCAATTCCTCCGTGGCACGCACCGCCTCGCATAAGCTGCATCACCTTCCTCACATTCCAGCGACCCGGCGGCTTCCATGCACCGTTATTGTTCCTTGTAACCCGCATCTTGAGCTGCAAGTAGATATAACAAGGTCGTGCCATGAACTTAGCATAAGCCGCCGCCCAAACAAGGCATGATATGGACTCGGATCTTTACTACCTCAAAGGTTAGCTTTTCGGACCGGGAATCGTGCTCGCTCCAAAAGCCACATCCGTGGCTATCTTACCAACAGATAAGCAGATTTGCTCGGTACTACACCATCGAACACCGTATTGACGGTGCGAGATCCTTATCTCGTTAGACCCATGCGACGGAAAGTTTCATAGTATAGTATATTAATCTCGCTTCCCCATCCATAAGTACCTTAGTGAATTTATAACCCCCACCGAGGGTCTACCACTAATGCCGGTGGCCCGGATTATCAACCCGGGGATGGTCCTCTCGCCCATATGATAGGCTGCTCGACCAGCGTAAATAACGTGGCAAGGCCGGTTCTACAGAGTTCATCGCCGCTTGTGAAGCTTTCGTCGCGCTTATCCAAGCTAGTTGTGAAAACATGATATCGCCCATTGTTCAACCGCTTTGGTTGGCTCGATAACCCGACCGCCGCTGCTTCTTTGTTGGCCGTTCGATTATTCCGATTGTTGTGACCGCCGATTTAGACTCGAACCGAAGCTCCATCGTGACCCGCCCGTGGAAACCGGATCCTGAACCGCCACCGACTTCGGTCATACCGAAAGCATTAGAATTTTTGAACTCCCGTGATAATGTAACAATCTTTCCAGAGATGGTTAGTGGCGACTTCTTCGCCCCGTGCTTGGGGCAAGGTTGATTCAACAAGTAATTCAAATGGCTTGCATTAGGATTTTGACCCGATTCGCTTTGCCTCTCGCGCCGCTGCCCTCGTCTGTCGTTAGTGTTGGCCACGAAACTGGTTGCCATCCGCCTTTGCGCTTGCCTCCGCTTTCCATGACCCGCCGGTTTGTCTGCTTGCCCCTTGAGTTGCCGTTCTTCTTTCCCTTCCTCGCTTCATCATCATCACCTCGGGATCCTTGGTACTCGTGTCAATCAGCATACTTCACCAAAGCGCCATGAGGGTTCCCATGTCATTACAGAACCGCTTCATGCGCCCCAATTTCAATTTTAAAGGCTCAAACCGCGCTTGCCTTCTAAGGTTAAGATTGCGTAATCGCGTTGATCCTATTAGAGGAGTGCAAAATCTCCGAAACACGGCGTACCCAACGGGTTGTTGACTCTCCTTCCTTCCCGGACACAAGCCGCTAGGTCTACTATGGACTTGGGCTGCTTGCATGTGTCTTTGAAATTTCGATAAACCGGCCCGTGAATCGGGCCCATGAGCTGATAGAGTTGGGCGGTAGGCTCTTCAACCAAGTACGAGCCGTGCCTTCAAGCATCATGGTAAAATACTTCGCACACGCGGCCTCATCCACATCTTGCATCTCCATGGCCATCTCATAACTTTCAACCCACGCTTCAGGGGACAAATCGGCAGTGTAATTCGGCACCTTGCGCGGACCCTTGAAGTCTTTGGGCAGGCGACATTGCGTAAAGCGGGATCAAACAGGCACCCCTAAAGCGGATGCGACTCCTGGTCCGGTGAAGGTGGTAGGGCGAACCGGTGTGTGTTGACCCGCGTCATCCTGCGCTGCTAATTCAGCCTCTCTTCGTGCCCGGGCCCGATCCACCACCTCCTGAGCATCTCGAACACCACCCGCCGGGTTATTACCACGGGCCACTTCACGGTCCCGTGCGTTGCTCGATATGGCCGGTTCATCCACGCGCCTGCTATAACTCTGGCTTGGACGGGGCATGGAGTGAATCCGAGCACGGCTATACGAGTATGCCTCCTGTTGAATCAGTGCAGTCCGGAGAAGCTCCTTAACCCGGCGCGTCTCTATTGCTTGAGGGGAATCCCCTTCGACCGGGATAGCCTCTAACCGTGCAGCGGCTGCAACAAGGTTGTCCATAGGATTAGAATAATGACCTGGGGGTGTCTAAACCGGTGTGGGAACCACCATATTCTGCTGAGGAGGCTCCGTCTGGCGCGGCTGGACCGTCGCCCCTGGTCCTGGTGCCTCAATCCGGTTTGCCTCCCGGTGCTGAGGCGGATTACTGGGTCCAGCCTCACGGGTGCGAAAGAGATTTAGGATCAAACCCTAATGGCAGGCGTGATCTATACTTTCGCTTCAACACCTCTTGCGACGCATTCTGGTCAAGCATGAGTTTGTAAGCCTGGGCGTCCAGAGCGGCTCACTCCGCGGGCATCCGCTCCTTTTCTGCCGCTAGATCCGCTTTGGCTTGTGTAATCTGCTCTTTCACTTTCGCAATTTCTGCATTATGAGCCTCTTGATCCACCGGGTTGTCCTCTGCCATAAGCGCAGCTAGTGCATCAAACAGATCTAATAGAACTTGAACCGGCGGGCGACCGGCCTCCTGCCTTCGCCACCGCCGCCGCTGATCCGGAAAGTATCGCCGCGGCGGTTGAAGAGTGGTTTGCTGCTGCGTCACCGCCATGAATATTCCAACCCGCTGATCTGGCTTGGGGGTCCGGAATATCGTCGCCATCGGAACAGCCCTCGATCATATCGTCCGCAATCGGTACAATGACTCGGTCTCTCCCGCCAAGATTCGTCGCCGAATAAACGACGGTCTCACTATCGTGTTCTCGAACCGCGCCGTGTTCTCCTCCGTGGATGACTCCAACGAAGACATGCTTCATGGCCGGTTTAACTCGGGCAGGTCGTGCACGCTGAGCCATCTCGACGAGGTCGGTGCGATGTCCGCTCCAGCCCAGCTCCCCGATCTTGCCGATGAAAACATGTATGCCACCAAACGGGACCCGTACCAGACTCAATTGAATCGCCTCGACCCCATCCGGCGCTGCCGATGTAGATCCGCCGACGACTCTTGGTCATCCGCCCACGACGTAGCCTTCGAGTCCTTTGAGCTTGCCCTCCAAGATCGTCAAACCATCGTGCGATAGCCCCACGGTGGGCGCTTAACCGTCGTGGATTTGTCACGGCAGATGTCCTAGTGTAAGGACTTAGTCGTGGAGCCATCGCTACGGGTTTACTTGAAGGGGTTAAAGCGGACACAAAGACACAAGGGTTTATACTAGTTCGGCCCCTTCGATGAAGGTAAAAGCCTACGCCTAGTTGTGATGGAATTGATGTGGTTTCGATGGCTAGGAGCAAACAAGCTTTCGCTTAGGCTCGAGTTGTGGTTATCGTTTTGAACCGTTGCCGGGTCGTCCCCTTATATACACGAGTGACGCCCGTCGGTTCATAGAGTCCCAACCGGTTCATACTCGTATCCCGGTTGGTATCTCTCTATTCCTAACTTACAATACAAGTTATACATCAAGCCGGTTTACGGCTACAAGTTCTAAGCCGACTACAGGCCTTGGGCCTTTCTCTGCTTATACCACTAACGGAGTTAACTCGGCCCAAGCTGCCGGTTTACACCTAGTGGTAATATCCCCAACAAGAGCCCTGGCCGGACTGTGGTCAGGATGGTTGGGATGCGGACGACGAAGAAACTCGAAGCCCACCCACCACCCACTTTGTAGCCACTGTCGACGATCTAACCGACATGCTAGACTACGACTCCGAAGACATCAACGGTATGGACGACGATGCCGGAGACGATCAAGAACCAGCGCCTACAAGGCACTGGAAGACCACCTCGTCATACGACATATACATGGTGGACACCCCAAAGGATGGGGATGGCGAAGAAACAGCAGAGGCCGATTCCTCTAAGAAACAGCCCAAGCGCCGATGTCAGCGATGCCGCTCTAAATCCCGCCACAGCAAGAATGGAGATTCCGACACCGGAGATAATAACACCCCGAGAGTGTCAAGACAACCCTCCAAAGACGATTCAGCAGAGGAGGATTTGAGTAGCCAGCCCTCGAGAGAGAGCGCACGAGGAGGATGAAAATTACATGCCTCCTCCGGAGACGAGACAAGCCTCACGACGATTTAAATGCCGTGCCCGAGGATCCCGTCAACAAGAGCATTTTAAACGCATGCTAATGGCCATGGCGAACAGCCTAAAGAAAAAGCAGCAACAGACTTCAAGCCGATCAAGACCTGCTGGCCGACAGATGGACCGAGGTCCTCGCGTCAAGAGTATGAACTCGACGCCCTCCAAAATCTACCCAAAACGCAAGTTGCTCCCCCGACTAGAGGAGGAAGCATACAAACCTTCATCACCAGCGACAATACGCAGACCGACCACCTCGTGGTCGCGGCAGAGAGGCATCTAGGCCCTCCATCAGACCGCACTCCCGGCATCGCCGAAAAGCACGGGTTACCGGGGAACGCTACCGACTTATGGGATATATTGGAGGATAAGGCAAGACAATCAAGATCTATCTACGAATCACGTGGGCGCCCCACGACCCACGACGACCACCGTCGCGCCGGATACAGCAACTCCGGCCGGGCCAAACACAGCAGACAAAACTCTCTTGAGCTACGTCGTGGTATTGCTTAATATAGAGGCGCCGCACACCCACTATGCTTCACAGATGAAGTAATGGATCATCAAATCCCTGAAGGGTTTAAACCCGTGAACATTGAATCCTACGATGGCACAACAGACCCCGCGGTTTGGATCGAAGATTATCTCCTTCATATCCATATGGCCCGCGGTGACGATCTCCACGCCATCAAGTACCTCCCACTCAAGCTTAAAGGACCAGCTCGGCATTGGCTTAACAGCTTGCCAACAGAGTCAATTGGTTGTTGGGAGGACCTGGAGGCCGCATTTCTTGATTACTTCCAGGGCACATATGTGCGACCACCAGACGCCGATGACCTAAGCCACATAATCCAGCAGCCAGATGAATCGGCCAGATAGTTCTGGACACGGTTCTTAACAAAGAAAAATCAAATCGTCGACTGTCCGGATGCAGAGGCCCTCGCAGCCTTCAAACATAACATCCGCGACGAGTGGCTGGCCCGGCACCTAGGACAGGAAAAGCCGAAATCCATGGCAGCCCTCACATCACTCATGACCCGCTTCTGTGCGGGAGAGGACAGCTGGCTAGCTCACAGTAACAACCTCAACAAAAATTCTGGCAGTCCGGACAGCAAGGACCGCAATGGCAGGTCGCGTCGCAACAAAAACAAACGCCGTGTCAACGGCGATAACACTGAGGATACGGCAGTCAACACCGGATTCAGAGGCTCTAAACCCGGTCAGCGGAAGAAGCCATTCAAAAGAACCACTCCAGGTCCGTCCAATTTGGACCGAATACTCGACCGCTCTTGCCAGATACATGGCACACCCGAAAAGCCAGCTAACCACACCAACAGGGATTGTTGGGTATTCAAGCAGGCAGGCAAGTTAATTGCCGAAAACAATGACAAGGGGCTACACAGCGATGACGAGGAGAACCGGACGCCGAACAGTAGAGGACAGAAGGGTTTCCCCCCACAAGTGCGGACGGTAAACATGATATACGCAACCCACATACCCAAGAGGGAGCGGAAGGCACTTCGGGACGATATGCGATGGAGCCCGCCGCCAAGTTCAATCCATGGTCCTCTTGCCCGATCACTTTCGATCGAAGGACCACCCCACCAAGATCCGCCATGGCGGATTCGCCACATTGGTTTTAGACCCAATCGCCGATGGATTTCACTCACTAGAGTCCTCGATGGACGGCGGCAGCAGCTCGAACCTCGCTTTATCAGATACAAGGCGCAAGATGGGCATAGACCCTCAAGGATTAAACCTACAAAGACGACCTTCAAAGGCATCATACCGGTGTCGAGGCCAATTGTACGTGCTCGTGACACCGAAGTGGTCTTCGGATCCCGGATAATTTTCAAGCGAGGAGTTAATCTTCGACATAGTCCTGCTCGCAGCGGCTATCACGCTCGCTTGGACGAACCGCTCGCAGAAAGTTCAACGCGTGCCGCATTATGCATACCTCAAGCTCAAGATGCCAGGCCCTCGTGGAGTCATCACGGTCAACGGAAACACTGAACGTTCCCTCCGAATGGAGGAACACACAGCGGCTCTCGCGACAGAAGTATAGAGCAGCCTCTTAAGGCAATTTTCGAGTCCGGCCATTAAAAGACCGGACATGATTAAATGCGCCCGGAGCAACATACATCAAGACCACCTGGCACGTTCCGAGCACGCGTAGCAATGCGGCCCCAACCCCAGCCCTTGCATGATTGCAAGACAAGCTCTCCACGTACATCATTACGCTCTGGAGATACCTTGGGCATAGGGGGAGGGGCACGACCACGACAGGCCCAGAGTGCGGCTCAACCACACCAGGGGCTCCCAAGTGTGTCGCTCTTTTTCTTTTCCTTTTTTATTTTATCCATAGGACCCCGTTTACCAGAGGCCCTATCCGGCAGTAGATCTGCCGAACTCACAATGCAACAGCCAGGGAGGAACAATGGCTACGATGAACACTCAGGTGGTCTCCATTACGAGCATTAAATCTGTTTATTACACCATTCCGCAGCCTACCCCTGGAGGGGGACATGTCTAATAGTCCAAACCCTTGCTTACCGCACTATTTGTATCGTTCTGCACTCATAGCAAAATTCCTTGAATAAACAATGCATCACTTTTCGCTTATAATTGCATTCCTTTTCTTTATATATATGTTCATTTATGACATCTTGCATCCGTACAATTTGGTACGGCCGAATACACCAGGGGCTTATGTTCCCCGCATTATGGTGTGAGAAGTCCGAACACTTTCACAAGTGCGGCACCCCGAACTTATAGCACTATATGCATCGGCTCCGAATCATGTCTTGGGTCAATAGTTGGGTTTGCCCGGCTCCCATGTTTTGGTACCTTATGTTCCGCTCTATCGGCTAAGGTAGCACTGGGAGAACCACTATGATTGCGCCCTGCTGAGCTGGGCGAGCGCCTCAAGGAGAAAGCTAAACCGACCGTCATGATAAGGCGAGAGCTGGTCGCTGCTCGAGAGGTCTTTTTGAGTCCCTAAAGACTTATGCCGCTTAGAGCGAGGAACCGGCAGTGTCCGCCCAGCGTGATAGCGCCTCAAACGGTCTTCCGAACACTAGGGGCTTCACCAAATTTAAAATTATAGAATTCTATGGCTAAGTGAGAGTGTTCAAGCATTATAAGTCTGGTTGCCTTGTTCGTTGTGTTGAGTGCCTCCTAGATGGACCCAAAATGGGAACAAGAGCGCCAAGTTTATCCCTAACACCCCAAAGACTCGTGGCATGGGGGCTGAAGCTAACGACTTGCCATCTCTTAGATTTGATAAACGGCCGCATGAAGGTAATATTTTAAATCAAATAAGCGCTTAGCGATATGAACAAAGTTTTCAGCGCAGGTAAACACATTGCGAGTCTACTAAAAATTACATCTCTGGGCACTCATCCGCAATCTTGTGGGCACCCTTCAGACACTCTTATAGTACATTTCGGCGACGATACTCCTTGCTCCGCCGGGCGCACGTCTGTGATAAGCCTCAAGATCCAGCCTGCCCGGTGCACCTTTTGCGGGCAAGGCCCGACGGCACCTTCAATGCAAAGCGGAGCGCTTGATGACTTCCACCCAGGGCACACATCCACTAGCCGCCCGACGAGGCCGAAGTAGCTCCTGTGCATGGCCTCTCGTGCCATAGCCGGACTATGAGGCCCTTCATGGCCTGCTCGGCTACCTTAGGAGCTCGACCACCGCTTCACCTGGTCGCTAGGGGCACGGATGTCCGCCTCAAAGATATCGAGACCGTAAGACCTTCTCCGTCGAACTCCCTCCTCGCCCGGTAGAATGCGGCGGCATCGACACGCCTGAGGCAGATCTGCAAACGCTCCCGAGAGCTCCGAATTCGTAAGTAATGTAATTTACATTCACATGCTTGCTTTGCATGAAAAATGCCTTACCCGCCGCTATTTTGTTCACCGCCTCAATCTCCTGGAGGGCCTTATGGGCCTCGGCCTTAGTGGCTTTGGCACTTTCAAGAGCCGAGGCAAGCTCGACTCTCGAGTTCGAGTCGCGCCCAAACTCTCATGCTTCTCCATGAGAGCACGGAGCTCTTGCCGCACCTCCGCCACCCGCCTCCTCGCTTCTCTCGCTCGCTTGTTCCCATGTCAGATTATGTTCGTCATGACACGGCCTCCTTCAGGTCGCCACTGCTCGTGGCCCCTGCAGCACTCCACGCTATCCTTGTTATTTCTATTGCAACCAAAATCCTTTTCTCAGAAGGTACAAATTTAATACGGTGGTACTCACCTTCTTTGTCCTCGAGCTGCTTGGCAAGGCCGAGCTCGTTCTCGGACCGCCAAGGTTCGCTTCAAACCATCGACCTCCGCAGCCAAGGCGGGCAGAGGTCAAGAGCGAGCCTGCACACCCATATTGACATAATTTTTTAACTCCACAGATATCTTTTTAGATCCTCATCCGGTTTTTCTTTCCAACACCGAACCAAGCATCAGGGCTACTGCCTATGCAGTATTACATTACATATTTTAAAACTTCTTACCTCAAAGCCTGTTAGAAGGCTCTCAGAGGCTTCGGTCAGCCCACTCTTGGCGAAGCTGAACCTTCAATCACCGCACTCATAATAGTGCGGTGTTCTTCTCGATGGAAGCACCGCTGAGCGCCCAACAATTGTCCGCGCCCCGGTTGGACGGAGGCTGCCGGTGTCACGGTCTTGCCCTTCTTACGAGTAGTCATTGCAGACCGGAACCACCGCGGGTTCCGCATGGAGTCCGCACGAAGTCCGGAGGTTGCCTTGTGGCACCTCCGAGCCTCCCTCCTGGTGGGTCCCTCCGGGATCCCACTCGGCGCCCTCAAGATCGCGAGGGGTGGAGGCGGTCGGAATGGAATCTACATCCGACGGAGCCAAGGACCCGCTGGATGAAGCGGGAAGATCCTCCTCGGCCTGGCTACAGGTAGTGTGCGGCATTAGAAGGACACTACGTGGCACAAAAGAACAATTACAAATCACTCAGAACTGGATACTTACGATCTTGCTGTGGGCTTGGCCCTTGAGGGCCCACTCGTCGCCGTCGCTGGCATTGGCGGAGCTGTCCGGAGGAAGGGTCCTTCCCTCTTGACCCTTGGCCTCTGCTGGGGAAGCTTCGTCTTCCTCTCTCCCCCTCACGGGAGAGTCTTCTTCTCCTCCGCCTCGGGGAGGAGTCCGCCTCGGAGTCATCGGATGATGAGTCCAATACCACCTGGCGCCGGGAACTCCTTCGGGTTCCCGTGGCCTTCTTCTTGGCCTTCTTCTCCGGCACCACATAAAGTGCCGGGACTAGCAGCCCCGTTAAATGGGCGTCCGCTGGTTCCTCGGGGAGGGGAGCCGGACAGTTAACCTGTCCGGACGTCCTCTGCCAGTCCTGTTAAAGGCATTGGGAATTTTTAGATCCCACATAGAGTCAAACTATGAAAGAAATAAATGTCCCATAAAGGGTAACACATCTTACCACACCGGCCGGGCGCTTGGTGCTGAATCCGCGATCTTCAGTCGCGGACGCGGGGGCTTCTCCGCCCTTGAACAGCACCTCCGTAGTAGCCAGACGTCAGGTCAAAGAGCCCGCCAGGTCCGTGTCTGCCGGATCGAACTCCCACAGATTGAAGGCCCGTTGTTGGCAGGGGAGAATCCGCGGACGAGCATGACTCGGATCACGCTGACAAGCTTGAGCTTCTTGTTCACCAAGGTTTGGAGACAGGATCGAGTCCGGTCAGCTCCTCCGAACTGCCTCATAGCAAGCCCTTCTCTTTCCAGGAGGTGAGCTGCATGGGGGTACCAGATCTGAACTCGGGGGCCACTGCCCATTTAGGGTCCCGCGGCTCGGTGATATAGAACCACCCCGATTGCCACCTTTTGATGGTTTCCACGAAGGCGCCCTCAAGCCAGAGGACGTTGGGCATTTTGCCCACCATGGCGCCTCCGCACTCCGCTTGGACGCCCTTCACTACCTTTGGCTTGACATTGAAGGTTTTTAGCCACAAGCCGAAGTGGGGCTGGATGCAGAGGAAGGCCTCACACACGACGATAAACACCGAGATGTTGAGGATGAAGTTTGGCACCAGATCGTGGAAGTCCAGGCCGTAGTAGTACATGAGCCCCCGGACGAAGGGATGAAGTGGGAAGCCCAGTCCACGGAGGAAGTGGGGAAGGAATACGACCCTCTCATGGGGCCTGGGGGTGGGGATGAGCTGCCCCTTGTCGGGCAGGCGGTGCGCGATGTCGCTGGACAGGTATCCGGCGCCGCACAGCTTCTCGATGTGCTCCTCCGTAACGGAGGAGGTCATCCACTTGCCTCCCGCTCCGGACATGGCTGGAGAAGGTTGAGACGAGATGTGCGGACTTGGGCACTGGAGCTCGAGTGCGCGAAGATGGATAAGCAAAGGAGGAAGAAGGCCTAGGTAAAAAAGGTGGATCCTTATCCCCTTATATATGGGCGGACGAAGACTATGCGTCCCCACCGGCCTGGTAAAACTCGCTTATCTCCCAAGCGCCACCATCAATGGCGCGGTTGGGTTACCCACGTCCGTATTGATGGGAATCCCGGAATAAGGGGAACACGATCTCTGCTTCGACAAGACGTGCCAAGGAAACCGCTTCGCTAAACGCACTGAGGTGGTATAATAAAAAAACGATTCAAGTAAAGGCTTGGTAGTGGAATGACGTCATGCCACGAAATACGTCAGCAGATTGAACTTGTGTACATACCATTCTCTCTACGGTGGAATGTGGAATTTATTTTGCAGAGCCGGACACTATCCTGGTGTTCACAATCTTCTATGAATTATTCGGAGGAGGAACCCGCCTTGCAATGCCGAACAATATGCGCGCCAGACTCATCGACATTGAAGCCTGGTTCAGGGGCTACTGAGGGAGTCTTGGACTGGGGGTGTCCGGATAGCCGGACTATCATCATCGGCCGGACTCCAAGACTACGAAGATACAAGATTGAAGACTTCGTCCCGTGTCCGGATGGGACTTTCCTTGGCGTGGAAGGCAAGCTTGGCGATACGGATATGTAGATCTCCTACCATTGTAACCGACTCTGTGTAACCCTAGCCCTCTCCGTGTCTATATAAACCGGAGGGTTTTAGTCCGTAGGACACACAACCATTACAACAATCATACCATAGGCTAGCTTCTAGGGTTAAGCCTCCTTGATCTCGTGGTAGATCCACTCTTGTACTACCCATATCATCAATATCAATCAAGCAGGAGTAGGGTTTACCTCCATCGAGAGGGCCCAACTCAGGTAAAACATCGTGTCCCTTGTCTCCTGTTACCATCCGCCTAGACACACAGTTCGGGACACCCTACCTGAGATCCGCCGGTTTTGACACCGTCAGTAATCTAGAGAGAGAGAGAGAGAGAGAGAGAGAGAGAGAGAGAGAGAGAGAGAGAGAGAGAGAGAGAGAGAGAGGAAGCCATCTAGCTACTAACTACGGACCCGTAGGTCTACCAAGAACTACTCACGCATCAGCGAAGAGGCACCAATGGGCACGATGAACCCCTCCAAGATGGTGTCTAGATTGGATCTGGTGTTTCTAGAACTTGCGGCAGCTGGAATTGATTTTCGTCGACTCCCCTAGGGTTTCTGGAATATTGGGGTATTTATAGAGCAAAGAGGCGGTGCGGGAGGCCACCGAGGTGGGCACAACCCATCTGGGCGTGCCTGGGCCCCCAGGCGCGCTCTGGTGGGTTGTGCTCCCCTCGGAGCTCATCTCAGGTACTTTCTTGGCCCACTTGATGTCTTCTGGTCCAAAAAAATCCACAAAAAGTTTCGCTGCGTTTGGACTCCGTTTGGTATTGATTTCCTGCGATGTAAAAAATAAGCAGAAAATAGCAACTGGCACTGGGCACTATGTAAATAGGGTAGTACCAAAAAATGATATAAAATTACTATAAAATGATGTAAAACATCCAAGAATGATAATATAACAGCATGGAACAATAAAAAATTATAGATACATTGGAGACGTATCAGCATCCTCAAGCTTAATTCCTGCTCGTCCTTGAGTAGGTAAATGATAAAAATAGAATTTTTAATGTGGAATGCTGCCTAACATGTTCATCACATAATCTTTTGTTTGTAGCATGGACATTTGGACTTTTATATGGTTCAAAGCAATGGTCAAGTTTTGACATGAAGACTTCAATACTCAAGCATAACAACAAGCAAGCATGTCTTTCAAAATATCAACACTAAAGCAAGTTAGTCCTAGCCCCATTATGCTCAACCATTAATCCATTCATGAAACACACTCGAATATTAGCTACACCTAATGCTCAAATACGATCATAGTGCCCCTTAGTTGGTGCTTTATAAGATAAGATGGTGACTCAAATTCAAAATAAAAATTGCATAAAGTAAAAGAAAGGCCCTTCACAGAGGGAAGTAGGCATTTGTAGAGGTGCCAGAGCTCAAAGCAAAAATTGAGAGATAAAAACATTTTGAGAGGCATACTTTTCCCACCAACGAAAACGACTTAGAGCTCCCAACACTTTCCATGCTAGATACATCATAGGAGGTTCCCAAACAGAAAATAAAGTTTATTCCCTTTTCCCACCATTACTTTCAATTTCCATGGCTAACCGTATCCACGGGTGCCCTCCATACCAACACTTTCCAAGGAAATTATTATTTGAGAACATAAAGTAAATTCATTTTTCATTTCGGGACTGGGCATCCCTAATACCTTTGCTGTACTCTCGTGCAATGACAAGTGAATAAACACTCATCGTGAGAACAACACATCTAGCATGGAAAATATTGGCCAACCCTCACCGCCTCGCGAGCGGTACGAGCACACAAAAGAGAAATTTATTTTGAAAATTAGAGATGGCACATGCAAATTTGCTTAGAACGGCATGGAAATACCGCATATAGGTAGGTATAGTGGACTCATATGGCAAAACTGGTTTAAAGGGTTTTGGATGCACAAGTAGTGATCATACTTAGTGCAAAAATGAAGGCTAGCAAAAAGACTGAGAAGCGACCAACCAAGAAATGAAAATTCTCATACCCAAGCATTAAGCATAAATAACACCAAATAATGCACCATAAGTGGATATAAATTTCATTGCATAACTATTTACTTTCGTGCTTGCATAGGGAATCACAACCCTTAACACCAATATTGCACAATTACTCATCAACATGACTCACATATCATATCGTCATATCTCAAGGAGCCTGTCTTCAAGCTGCCGGTGGGAGTGGTCCCGATGAGCAACAACTCTCACCGGAACAAGATCATTGCCATGATGCCGCTCTTCAACGCGCATGGCCTTGACCCGAATTGGGTTGAGCCGGATGGGCTCGTGGTGTAGGAGTTCTTCGACACCCTGCATGAGATATATGTCACCGCTGAGCCGCGACTTAACCAGGACACCTCTCCGGCGGAGCTGGACTATATCGCTGCCAGGGTGGAGGAGGCGAGGCTTGCCGAGGAGGAGGCAAAGCTCGTCAGGGAGGCCGGCAGCTTCAGTGGCGTGGTGGACAAGGCCACGGCAGAGGCGGAGGAGGGGGAGCTCGCCCGGTGGGCTGCAGCTGCTGGGAAGGCCAGCGGTGCTGACACTGGGGCTCCCCTCGTTGAAGACGCCGCCGACGGGTCGTCGGAGGAGGATGGCGAGGAGGAGAGGACCACGGCTGTCGATCCCCCGATCACCGGAAAAAGGCGGGTCCTGAGGCGGGCCACCTCCGGCGAGCTGGTCCGCCTCGACCGGGCCGTGCAGCTGCGGCAAGCCCAGGAAGCGCCCGTGCGCCAGACGAGGGTGATGGCGATGAAGAAAACGGCGAAAGCCGTGGCATCAAAGAAGAAGACATCTGCTTGTTCGTTGTCCAAGCGCGCCCGGACACCATCGCCTTCCCCCTCGCCAGCTAACATCGGTGCGGGGATTGCGTTTGACTTCGGGCCTTTGAGCCCGGAGAGAGACCCCGGGCCTCTCAGCCGGAGAGAAAAAGGAAAGCAACGGAGGAGGAGGAAGAGAATGAAGAGTAAGCTTCTACTTTCCTCCCTCATTCCTTACACTTCCCCTAATGGCGTTGCTCACTTTCCTTCATCTTGCAGGGTTGTGGAGATGCTGGCCCAGAGGATAAAGAGGGCCAGGATTTCGGCGAGTGGCCAGCCCCCGGCAGGCACCTCGAGTACGCCACTGGTGGTGTCGAGCAGCCCGGACAGCAGCCCCCAGCCCAGCCCCAGTGTAAGTCCATCACCCATCCCTTGTCAACGTGCGTAATGCACGACGCTTTGGTACTGACCCTGCCATGAATGTAGGAGGGGAGCAACACCAAGGGGAGCCGCAGGGGGCTTCTCCCATCATGCCGCCCCCGTCGTCCACGCCGCCCTGAGGGGCGTCCCCGGAAAGGGCACCAAGCGCCGAGGCCATGCACACAGAGGAGGCGGGGGAGAACACGGGCGCCGGTGGCTTCGCCTCGACGCCATACCTTGGCGGAGAAGGGACTTCCGCCTCACGGCCCGGCACGGGTAAGCCACTTGCTTTCCACTTCTGTTTGCATTCTTCCTTTCCTCTTTTCCTTACTGGCTTTCGATCTTGGCTCCGCCGTGTCTCTTTCTTGGCGTCCAGACCCCTCCTCAGAGGACGTCGACACCACCATCAAGGACATCGCCGCGGATGCCGTGGCGGAGGCGTAGAAGATTGCTGCCGAGGAGAGCGCTAGGGGCGCCACCGAGGATGGCGCTAAGGGGCCCGTCGAAGAGCCCGGCAAGGGGCCTGCCGGGGAGGCCGGCAAGGCCACTGCCGAGGAGGTGGCGTTTGACGACCTGCCCTCCTCCTCCGCTGCCTCCGGCTCCGGCAGGTACCTGGGGGTAAGCGACGACCTCTTCGTCCATCTCCTTGGCGCGTCGAGCACCAGGGCTCCCTTTGAGGGAGAGGTGTTCGACGAGGAGGCGCTTGCCGCGGCCAGGCTCGAGGTCGTCGATGAGCCGGGCGTCGGTGGCGTCGGCTCCCAGGAGGAGCAGCTGCTCCAGGCCATGGGTGGCAGCTTCCAGAAGCTTCAGGCGCTCCACCGCGCCCGTCTAGACAAGGCCAAGTCCAGGACATCATTGGTGGAGAAGGCGGAGGCGGACTTTGGAGGGCACGTCGCCGAGGCACAAGACTGGTTCCGCTAGGCTTAGGACGAGCTGAAGGCTGCCCAGGGCGAGCTGGCCAACCGTGAGGTGGAGATCGCCCTGAAGCTAGCCGACGTCGAGAATGCCCAGGAGACGGCGAAGAAGTTGGCCGATGAAGCTGAAGCCGCCCGGGCCCAGCACGAGGCCGCACTGAAGACCCAAGAAGAGGACCTTGCCGTGCGCGAGGAGAAGCTTGTGTAGGATCGAAAGTATGTCTAGAGGGGGGGGGGGGTGATTAGACTACTTGACAATTTAAAAGTTTAGCCTTTTGATTAAGACAAGTTTTTGGCAAGTTCACAATGATGATCAAGTCAAGTATCACCCTACACATGCAATTCTAGAGTTATGGCAGCGGAAAGTAAATTGCACATGTAGTAAAGAGAGGTGGAGAAGAGCAAACGCAATTTGGAGACACGGAGATTTTTCTCGTGGTTCCGATAGGTGGTGCTATCGTCAATCCACGTTGATGGAGACTTCAACCCACGGAGGGTAACGGCTGCGAGAGTCCACGGAGGGCTCCACCCACGAAGGGTCCACGAAGAAGCAACCTTGTCTATGCCATCATGGCATACGCCCACGGAGGACTAGCCTTACTCGGGGTAGATCTTCACAAGTAGGCGATCTCCTTGCCCTTACAAACTTCTTGGTTCAACTCCACATCTTGACGGAGGCTCCCAAGCGACACCTAACCAATCTAGGAGGCACCACCCTCCAAAAGGTAATAGATGGTGTTGGTGATGATGAACTCCTTGCTCTTGTGCTTCAAATGATAATCTCCCCAACACTCAACTCTCCTCACCGATTTGGCTGTGGTGGAAGAAAGGATTGAGTGGAAAGCAACTTGGGAAGGCTAGAAATCAAGTTTCATATGGTGGGAGTGGAGCAACTTGATCTCAACACAAGGGTAGGTAGTTTTCTTCTCGAAATGTAAGGTAGGAGTGGTAGTTCTTTCGATGGCTCTCTCCACGAATGAAGAGGAGGTGGAGGGTATTTATAGCCTCCACACAAAATCCAACTGTTACACACATTTGACCAATCTCGGTCGGACCGAAGTTGACAACTCGGTGAGACCGAAAGTTCAAATCTTGTGAACGTTGGGATTTTCAGTGGGACCAAAATACAATCTCGGTTAGTCCGATTCTTCCAAAGACTAGGGTTTGCCAATCTCGGTGGGACCGACTTTATCATCTCGGTGACACCGATTTGATTACTGAAGTTTCTGAAGCTTGGCAACACTAGTTTCGTGAGACCGAGTTTGGAATCGGAAAATCCGAAATTACTAGGGTTTGGCTATATGGCTGAGGTGGTTCATCTCGGTGTGACTGAGTTTATGGAATCGGTGGAACCGAGATTACTTATGAGTGTGTATTGGAAGTGAGAGATTGCTGATAGTCTAGGAGATGTATCACTAAGCACTTTGAGAAACCAGATCATTATCACAACCTCATCCCCTTTTAATAGTATTGGCTTTCCTATAGACTCAATGTGATCTTGGATCACTAAACCAAAAATAGAGTCTTGAGCTTTTGCCAATGTTTTCCTTAGCATTTTGAGGGGTCCACATCTTCAGTCATTGCCATACCCATATCACTGAACTTTCTGAAATAATACTCAAGAAGTTATTAGTTCAATGATATATATGTTGTTATTAATTACCAAAACCACCTGGGGATTAGTTGCACTTTCAATCTCCCCCTTTTTGGTAATTGATGACAACATATAGATCAAAGCTTCGACAAATGATATAATCAATGAATAGTATCGTCGCTTTGAGAAGTATGTGATAAGCAAGAGCTCCCCCTAAATTTGTGCATTATTTAAGATTTGCGTTTGAATGCAAATGCACAATCGATTAGGATCATGGGTCACTCTTCCATGTCACATACATCTTGGTGGAGCGCACAAAATGATAAGAATGAATATCATGCACCCAATCACCAAGACATGAGTAAATGATCATACAAGATATGAATAGCATATGATAAGCATTAAGCACACATTAAGGCATAGTATGATCAAGCACTCATCAAAGTAGAGCAAACGTAGTATCAAACACACGGAATGTCTCGAAAAACTCAAAAGTATCTCAAAGAAAACCGCAAACGAAAGAGCAAAAGCGAGCACTCTCTCTCTCGAAGTCCTATGATCTATACAATTTCTCCCCCTTTGGCAACAAGTTACCAAAAAGTTCGAAAGGTATAGAGCTAAACGTCACTAGGGACTCTGCTGGCGGCTCTGCTGCAGGTTGATGGAGTGGAGATAGCTGCATCTGCAAAGGCTTGGTGAAGTCTGTGGAGTTGGAGGAGTGGACACCGAGCTGAGCTGGAACCGATGGAGCTGTGGGAGGTCTTGGCGTATAGCCAGGGTCATCCTTTGGAATAGCGGTGATCTGGGTCTTGTGGGAACTGAGCAGGCTGCTCATAGTCATCTGGACTAAATCATCTTCCATCTCCTTCATGAGCTCGCCTTCTCCCTCTTGGCTTCCTCAATATCTGCCTCAAGCTTGTTGTGGTGACTTGCACTTGATCGACTTGACATCCAGAGCATGGAACTTGTCTTCAACTATCCTCTCAAGACTCTCCCGAGACTGCACTATTTGGCAAAGCGTAGTTCAATCCTCTCGGTAGCTTCAAGGAGCTGTTCTCCAACACTCTTGGGTTTAGCTGCTGCTGCTCTTTGCTTCCTTCTCAGCTTTAGCTTGTTTGGCAGCTTCGGACTTAGCTTGACCTTCAACAGACGTGGGATCATCCTCGGTCATCACAACTTCATTATCCTCATGCTCAGCTGCAGTGGCAAGTGGGGTCTATCCAACAAGTAGGTGCCGTGCCAAACTTGGCATTGATGAGCATCTGAATGTGCGGGCAAACCCACATGACCTCTTACAGTCTCTGCAGTCCTCTTGATAGTCTCAACTATCGTGTCCATCACCTTGAAAGGTGCCTTCGATCTAGTATATGCAGCATGTTGATAGAATAGCCTCTTATCATGCGATGATCTCGGACTTGGGCATCAAGGTATGCCTCGTAATAGTGTTAGTGGTTGGGAGACTGCCGGAGATGATACATCGAGCCGAGCTTCCAAATCTCTACATCCTTGGTTGGTACCTCATTGTACATGTTCTTCATAGACTCATGATTTTTCTTGGGAATTCCATAGACATCAACATCATCATCTCTTGACCTTTGGAGCATTCAGCGGTGCTGCTCACTCTTCAACTGTTGAAGAGAATCTCGCCTTCACCATCCATACAATCCTGCCATCTGGATAGAAATGAGTGTGGCATAGAATTGCATGATCATCTCATCATTCCAAGTGTCACCGACCAACGAACTCAGCAACACCACATGCAAGTGAAGCTCTCATGCACATGTGGGAAGTAGTCTCTGTGCTCTTCACTTTGTCAATATATGCCCAAATAACATATCGAGTGTCGCAACAATGGGCTTCTTGTCCATAAGCAACATCTCATAGAAATCTTGTTGCTCTCGGTGTGGAACCTTGAGTCAACAGCTGTCCTTTCTCTGGTGGCATATGGATCAACTTGCCTCCATAGCCTGAGACCTTTGTCTTTCCTTTCCTTCATGTTTTCAGCTCGAGGATGAGCATCATTGTGGACAGGCAGTTTCTGACGGAGTTTCAGCAATACATGTGCCTCATCACCTGACTCAGCTGGTGGCACATTGTCTTTCTTCTTCTCTGAAGCAGGAATGTTTCTCACTGTTTTCTTGGGCTTGGCAGCAGGCTTGGCTTGAGCTGCCTTTGCTGGAGCTGATGGCTTAGACCTTGTAGGTGCTCCTGCCCTGATGGCATCTCCCATCAACTTAGGCTTCTGAGGAGGCTGGGGTGCTTCCTCATCAGAATCATCATCAGCTGCTTCATCATGTACAATCCTCTTCCTCTTGGAAGTTTTCTTTACCTTGCTGGATGTTTCTTCTTCCATGCTCAACTTCTTGGCAACTGTGGACTTCTTCACTTTGCTGGTGCCTTTCTTGGTTTGTTGCCCTTGATGCTCTTTGGCAACCACTTTCCTCTTAGGCTTAGATGTGATTTCTTCCTCAGCGATGAAGTCAGAGTCCTCTTCATCAGAATTCCTCTTCTTCCTGGCCCTGGTGGCAGCAGGAGGCAAACCACTTGGTGTGCTCCTCTCACCATCATCAGAAAAGCTGCTGGCTTCAGGACTAGTGCCTGCCTCTGGAATTTCAGCAATTGGAGATTCAGAACTGTTCTGGCTGTCACTGGCATCTGACATGGCTGACAACCTGTGAATAGATAAGGTATAGGCAGAATAGAAGAGTTATCACAAACTGCAGAAGATTTTCAAAAAGAATGAGTTCAAATTTCAGTTTTAGGTTTTCACAGAATGCATTTGGTCGACCGAGTCTAAAATTCGGTGAATCCAAGTGTCTAAGCGAACCATTCACACCACTTTCGGTTGGACGAAATGGGTTTCAGTCTAGCCGAGAACTCTAGGGTTTCACTAAATCCTCATTTCGGTCGGACCGATTTGCACAACTTCGGTTGGACCGAAAAGTGCGAGGCAATGGCCAGAGGCCAAATCGGTCGATCGAGAATGTAGAATCGGTCACACCGAGATGTGTTCGGCTGAAACCTAACCCTAAAACTTTTGCTCGAATTTCATTCTAAGAACTAATCTGCTGGATAGGAAGATCTCAAACGTGGCAAGAAGCTGGGCAAACCAATCATGTATTGAATCGGAGGTTGAAACACGAGAGGGATCGAAACTCACCCTAACTTGGTGGAGTTTCTCTACGGCGGCAACGGCACGGAGAGATTGACCGTTGACGGCGACGGAGACCTGCGGCGAGGGCGCATAGGCGACGACGGAGACGATCCGGAGACCACGGCGACGGCAGCAAAGGGTTTGGGGGCGAGACGGTTTGAAGAAAGAATCAACACGCGCTGCCCTCAGGTATATATACCCTTTAGCTGTCGGTGGGACCGAGTTGTAAAACTCGGTGGCACCGAGATGGTTAATCGCAGCGATTACTCATTTCGATCACGCCGAAAATTACAACTCGGTTTCACCGAGGTGAAAACCTAGATCAATCCAAGTGATTTGGTCCGTCCGATTTGGAGTGAGTTGGTTTGACCGAAAATACTTAGAAGGTTTTGGAATTTAAGCTTTTGACGATCGGTGGCTCGAGTGCTCCTCACTCGGTCCGTCCGAAAAAGACTTGTCAAAGTTTGTGATATAAGCATGAATAGAGTTTGAGACAAGAAAGCATAGATAGCTAGGGGAGGAACTTAGGCATACTTGTCCATCCATTTGGTCAAAAAGAAAATATCCAAAAAGACCAAAGCAACAAATGGATGTCCTCGAATGGATAAAATTATGCATCCAACATGCTCACACAATAAGATAGCAAATGAAATATGTGTCAAACATGCACAAACAACACACTAGCTACTATCACACAATTTGTCGATGACTAGGTCATCTATATATGAGTATATTGACTTAGGAGTCAAATGAGAACATTTGATCATAGGTCATACTCATCGTTTAAGCACAAGTGGGGTTACCACTTTTACATAAAGCATTAATGTGTTCACATCATTTGAAGATGCTTTAGCTCATTTCTTTAGAGCAAAGCTCCCCCTTGATGTGAGAACCCCTTTTAAAGGGTCAAACTAACCTTGGGTTGTCGTAGAAGACTTCATGTAGATGTTGAAGATGTGGATGCTCAATGTTGATGAAGATCATCAAGAGTTGGGAGCAATCCTTTGGATTGGGCACTTTCAATACCTACATGGGTTAGTCCCACAAGGAACAAACAAGGATATCCATGGACATAGATTGAAGTACACAATAGATGATGTCCATGAAATGCAATGATTACCTTGTCCCTTGACTTACCAACAAGAGGGTTTGTGACTCCATGAACTAGTGCAAGATGTGGAAGTTGATTGCACAAGTTCTTGCCAAAATGAATGTGAGTGAAATATGTTGGCGGAGTCACCATCAAGAACTCTCTAGTTCTTCTTCTTCGGGATCCACATCATCTTGATGGGAATCCTTGGGGTAGTAGTTGAGCTTGTCGAAGTAGAACTTGAAGTTTCCTTGGGAACCCACTTGACCATGGCCTTAGGTGCTTCAATAAATGCATCAATCTCCTCTTGAAGCTTGTCCTTGCCTTTTAGCTTGTGGTCTTGTGGTGGAAGGTCATCTTGAGCTTGTTCCACATTGGAAGAAGTAGGATCATACTTCTCCTTTTGAGAAACAAACTTTGGAGTGGGATATTGACCTTCTTCCCATTCAACACCCTCGGCGTTGAACTTTCGCTCAAAACCAATTCCTTGATTCTTCCGGTGCCTTCCTTGCTTGTAACTATTTCCTCAAAGTTCTTGCTTCCGGCAAGGCTCTTGTAGACACCTTTCTCTATAATCCCTTTCAATAAACTATTTTCTTGCTCAAGTGTAACTTGGCTTGAAACATTGTTAGTGGAATCAAGAGAACTACTAGAACCAATTATGTTGCTTCTAGATGAAGAATTTTTCTTATGCTTGTCATGCTTAGTTTTAATAGGTGGCAAGAAATTAGACAAGAGAAGTCGTTTGGCAAGATATGAAGAACTCTTCTTTCGAAGATCGTCATTGATTGCTTTTAGGAACTCATGTTCTTGCTCTAGATTGAGCTTCTCGAAGCGTAGCTTCTCATGAGATCTTAGAAGCTCTCTATGATCTTCTTGAGTTGTTTCATGAGCTAACTTAAGAGTGTTTAGTTCTTTAGTTAGACGCTCAATCTCCTTCATAGCATTGTCATTCGACTCTTCTCGACTATAAAGACTACTAGCATGTTCATCATTACTAGGCTCACTAGATTTATCATGTAAAAGCTCATCTTCACCAAGCAAGTCATCCTCATCACTATCAAAGTCAATAAATTCAGGATGTGATACCTTGGGGCCTTTAGCCATGAAGCATCTTCCAATTCCCTCATTTGGTGAATCAAATATGTCATAGGAGTTGAAGTTGGAGGATACGAGAGCTAGACCTGCAACACCTTCATCTTGACTGTATTCGGAGTTGGAGTGATAGCTTCTTTCGAGTGATTGTCGAGTCGGAGCGGAGACCCATTCACCTACATGAGCTTGATGTTTTCTTCTTGTGTAGCTCCTTGATGACTTGTCTTTCCTCTCCGAATCCTTGCTTCTCCGAGAGGATCTTCGTTCATAACGATCATCTCTACTCCTTCTCTCTTCCGAGGTGACTCTTCTCTTGAGCTTCTTCTTCTTGGAGATTCTTCTCTTCTCTTGTGGGGAGTCGAACACTCATTTGAGTAGTGTCCGGGTCTTCCACAATTGTAGCAGTTTCGATCACGACTTGAAGATCTCTTTTCATCATATGATCTAGACTTTGAGCTTCTTTCCTTGCTTCTACTCTTGTAGAATTTGTTGAAGTTCTTCACCATTAGGCTTATCTCTTCATTGCAAACTAGCTTGTCACTTGAGGTTGTGGGAGCTTCAACTGTAGCTTTGTAAGCACCACTTGACTTGTTGTGAAGCTCTTCCTTATCTTTAAGTGTCATCTCATGAGCAACAATTCTTCCAATGACTTCGGTAGGCTTGAGATTCTTGTAGTTTGGCATCATTTGGATCAAAGTGCACACGGTGTCATACTTTCCATCCAAAGCTCTGAGAATCTTCTTGATGATGAATTGGTCGGTCATTTCTTCGCTTCCTAAGCCGGCAATCTCATTTGTGATGAGAGCAAGCCTAGAGTACATTTCAGCGACTCCTTCACCTTCCTTCATCTTGAACTTGTCAAGTTGACCTTGAAGAACATCTAGCTTTGATTCCTTCACGGACTCGGTACCTTCGTGCATTTCGACCAAAGTATCCCAAATCTCTTTTGCATTCTCAAGACGGCTGATCTTGTTGAACTCCTCGGGACACAAAGCATTGAAGAGAATGTCGCAAGCTTGAGCATTGTTTTGCAATATCCGCAATTCATCCGCTGTAGCTTCGCGATCCGGAACTTTTCCTTCCTCGAAGAACTCACCTTGCAAGCCAACACAAATAATGCCCCATGCGGCAGAGTTATGTCCAAGAATATGCATTTTCATTTTATGCTTCCAACTAGCAAAATTTGAACCATCAAAGTAAGGACCTCTCTGAAAATTACCCTCACTAGGCGCCATACTCTCCTAGGTTGTGAAACCAAGCTTATGGAGTCAATGCAATGAAACCAATCCAATGGAGACCAAAGCTCGATACCACTTGTAGGATCGAAAGTATGTCTAGAGGGGGTGATTAGACTACTTGACAATTTAAAAGTTTAGCCTTTTGATTAAGACAAGTTTTGGCAAGTTCACAATGATGATCAAGTCAAGTATCACCCTACACATGCAATTCTAGAGTTATGGCAGCGGAAAGTAAATTGCACATGTAGTAAAGAGAGGTGGAGAAGAGCAAACGCAATTTGGAGACACGGAGATTTTTCTCGTGGTTCCGATAGGTGGTGCTATCGTCAATCCACGTTGATGGAGACTTCAACCCACGGAGGGTAACGGCTGCGAGAGTCCACGGAGGGCTCCACCCACGAAGGGTCCACGAAGAAGCAACCTTGTCTATGCCATCATGGCATCGCCCATGGAGGACTAGCCTTACTCGGGGTAGATCTTCACGAAGTAGGCGATCTCCTTGCCCTTACAAACTTCTTGGTTCAACTCCACATCTTGACGGAGGCTCCCAAGCGACACCTAACCAATCTAGGAGGCACCACCTCCAAAAGGTAATAGATGGTGTTGGTGATGATGAACTCCTTGCTCTTGTGCTTCAAATGATAATCTCCCCAACACTCAACTCTCCTCACTGATTTGGCTGTGGTGGAAGAAAGGATTGAGTGGAAAGCAACTTGGGAAGGCTAGAAATCAAGTTTCATATGGTGGGAGTGGAGCAACTTGATCTCAACACAAGGGTAGGTAGTTTTCTTCTCAGAAATGTAAGGTAGGAGTGGTAGTTCTTTCTGATGGCTCTCTCCACGAATGAAGAGGAGGTGGAGGGGTATTTATAGCCTCGACACAAAATCCAACCGTTACACACATTTGACCAATCTCGGTCAGACCAAAGTTGACAACTCGGTGAGACCGAAAGTTCAAATCTTGTGAACGTTGGGATTTTCGGTGGGACCGAAAATACAATCTCGGTTAGTCCAATTCTTCCAAAGAATAGGGTTTGCCAATCTCGGTGGGACCGACTTTATCATCTCGGTGACACCGATTTGATTACAGAAGGTTACAGAAGCTTGGCAACACTAGTTTCGGTGAGACCGAGTTTGGAATCGGAAAATCCGAAATTACTAGGGTTTGGCTATATGGCTGAGGTGGTTCATATCGGTGTGACTGAGTTTATGGAATCGGTGGGACCGAGATTACTTATGAGTGTGTATTGGAAGTGAGAGATTGCTGATAGTCTAGGAGATGTATCACTAAGCACTTTGAGCAACCAGATCATTATCACAACCTCATCCCCTTTTAATAGTATTGGCTTTCCTATAGACTCAATGTGATCTTGGATCACTAAACCAAAAATAGAGTCTTGAGCTTTTGCCAATGTTTTCCTTAGCATTTTGAGGGGTCCACATCTTCAGTCATTGCCATACCCATATCACTGAACTTTCTGAAATAATACTCAAGAAGTTATTAGTTCAATGATATATATGTTGTTATTAATTACCAAAACCACCTGGGGATTAGTTGCACTTTCAGCTTGCCGCCACGCTCCGTGGCAAGGACGAAGAGGTGGACAAGCTCGTCCTGCAGCGGACCCAAGAGCTGGAGCGGAGGCACCAGGAAGCACTCAATGCACAGCTTAGGGCCATGCCGGCAGGGTGAAGGAGCTGGAGGGGCAAGCTCTGAAGCTGGCCCAGGAAAAGGATACGCTCAATGGCGCCCTGACGGTGGCGCAGGGCGAGGTTATCAGCAAGGCTGGGGAACTCTCTGAAGCCAACATCTCCATCAAAGATCTCAAGCTGAAGCTGGGAGAGCTCAAGGAGATGCTGTCAGAGGCCAGAACCCGGGAGGTGATCCTGACCAAGGAGCTGGAGACGGAGAAGCAGCTGCTGATGAACGAGACCGCCAACCTCAAGGACCACGAGGCGGGCGAGAAACGTTGGCTCGAGCGCCTTGCCGTCGTCGCAAACTCGGCCGCCAATCAGCTGGCCATTATGGGGATGCCGGAGATGAGGTACGCCCCGGAAGCGAGCCTGAGCCCCAATGCCAACCTGACCATATACTTTGAGAAGGTCATCGGCGCCCTGAAGCGGCTTCACTCCAACCAGGCGGCCTCCCTGGCCGAGGAATCCCGGATACTCTGCTGGGGGACCATGACCAGGGTGCTCACCAAGATTATGACTTGGTACCGGACCTCGATTTCGGTTGTCTTTGAAGAGCTTGCCGGAGGATGCCGACATCGCGGCGCTCAACGAGCGTATTCAGCCCATCCTCAGTCGCATCGACAAAATCAAGAGGTAGGAGGGCCAGCGCCGGGACTAGGCACCCCGTTCTCCGTCGCCGCTGCAGGTTCATGACCAAGACAATGCTATCTTTAGTTAGAACCACGGCGGCAGTTTGTGTAATATAACTCTACAGTGCCCCTGAAACTATGCATGTTATTTTCCTGTTCGATTTTCCTTTGTATGTTCACCCCACGTCGACCGGGTAAGCTTGCCGACACGTAAACCCAGGGCGGCGCTCTGAGGACAGATCCTCTTTAGCCTGCTGGGTATGCTTGTTGCCGGGCAAAGCACCTTACCGCCCTTGGCGCGGTCGCTCGATCTGTCGAGCTTGACTCGAGTCAGAATTGAGAGCGTTGCCGAGGACGAAAGGCTACCCTGCCGCTCTCGATGTGGCCGCTTGAACTGTTGAGTGGACTCGAAACAGGACAAGGGAGTTGCCGATCGCAGGAGGGCCCCTCTGCGTACAGGCTCTCCATACATAGGCTGAGCCATCGAGGACAATAACCTTATATTTAAGGAGAAAAACTTAAAATTCAGCGTGACTTAGCTCTCTCGTCGCCGCCTCGGCGTCCTTCGCGCCAACGGGCAGCGCCGCCTTCTTGGCCGCCTTCTCCGCAGGAGCCGTGGCGATGAAGAACAACTAGGTCGACTGCTAGGCTAGATTCTCACAATTGCGCCCCCCTACCTGGCGCGCCAAAGATGTCGGTGGGAAACGACATCTATGGGATCACTGGAATCCCTTCTACGGTTGCGGGGCGCGGGGATCGTGAGAAGAGCAGGACTAGTAGACAACACAAAGGGGATTTACCCAGGTTCGGGCCGCAAAGATGCGTAAAACCCTACGATCCTGCTTTGGTGGATGTATTTAGTGTTCTTGAGCTCTTGAACTAGCTCTGGGAGCTGCTAGGTTTGAAAGAGCCAAATCCTTCTCCCGTGCGCCATGGGCCTCCTTTTATAGGCGAAAGGGGCTGCCACAGCGGCACACAAGAGGTGGAAAGTGCTACAGTGTTGCAAGCTTATCGCTGGTATTACTGGACAAAGTGCATTTAATGCAAGGCTTAGGTGTCCCTTCACTTTATCGGGGACGGGGGCGAGGCCCGTCCCGTCCGTCGCCGCTCCTCCTTGCTTTGACACGCGCCCTGGCCAGCGATGCATGCGGTACCATGTAGGTAGGCAGGTAGCTGAGGTGGCGCGGTGGTGGAGCCTCCACGAAGGGCTGCATGTTGCCATGCAGGTGCCTGCCCAGCTGGTTGGGTTGGCAGCTGCATGCGAACGGCAGCGAAGACTTGGCTGGCGCTTGAACTGGCGGCAGCCTGTTTGTGCTATTTGGGCTGGCGATGGTCTTGGGTGGCTCGGCAAGGGTCTTCTTGGTGGCCCGACAAGGGTCTTGCCGTGGCGCACAGGCGTCCCTGGCAAGGATCTTGCCGGGGTCTTGTGGGTTTCTTCGGTGAAGATGGTTGCCTTCCTATCCTCATTTGATCTTGACTATTCTTTGTCTTCACAAAGATCTGCATGCCACCACGGAGGTGCCTCCCGAGCCCTGTCCCAGCGTGTTTGTTTAGCGTTGGTGGGCTCAAAGTTGGCTCGCTTCGGCGGTGGGGCGAGCTGTCCAAGAAGGGTCTTGCAGGGGCAGCTGAAGCTGCCTGCAAGGGTCCTTCTTTGGGAAAACCCTTCACCATCGATCTTTGTGGCCTTGGTCCTTGTCGTTGCTTTGCTTGTATTGTGCCTTCGGCTTCTCTCCGGCTTCCCTTTCCTGCCCTATTATGCGTGGCCGTGGCGGGTGGCTCTGACTGCCCGTGCACAAGTAAAGGGGTCAAAAGGAGAGCTCCTACTTTTGTACACCGACAATGCAGTGCCCCCATGTTTGGTTTTGATAATTGATGATAATCTCTATGGACTAATTGTTCCCTTGTGTTATATTCATAGGATTTGTCCATAGGCATTTCTTGAAGTCCATTTGTTAGTTTCAAGGAGTCTATGTGTTGACCAAGGTTCTATACAAGGAGGTACCCAAAGATTGGTCATAGAGAAGACATGATACAAAGTTGATCAAGACTAACTCAAGTGCGAATCAAGTTGATCAACATGCAAATCATAGAAGATGTACCGAAAGGGATCAAGTGATCCCGTTGGGGAACGTTGCATGGGAAACAAAAATTTTCCTACGCTCACCAAGATAAATCTAGGAGATGACCATCTATGAGAGGGGAGATTGGATCTACATACCCTTGTAGATTGCTAAGCGGAAGCGTTAAGAAACGCGGTTGATGTAGTCGAACGTCTTCGCGTTCCAATCACGATCCGTCCCGCGAATTCCCGATCCAAGTGCCGAATTGATGGCACCTCCATGTTCAACACATGTACATCTTGATGACGCCTTCACCTCCTCGATCCAGCGAGCAGTGGTGAAGTAGTAGCTCGAGTCCTCCAGCAGCACGACGATGTGGTGGCGGTGGTGGTGGAATCTCAGTAGGGCTTCGCCAAGCCTCACACAGAAGAAGGACTACGAGGGAGAGGGAGGGCAGCGCTGTGGCATAGATGGGTGAGGCTGCCCTCCCTATACCTCATATAGGGGAAGGAAGGAGGGGTGGAGCCCCTAGGGTTTCCCCTAGGGGGAGTTGCGGCCAAGGCAGATGGGGCGCCCCCTAAGGAAACCCTAGGGTGGCTTGCCCCCCAAGCCAGGTGGAGGCAGCCCTAGAGGGGGCACACCACCTCTCCTGGTTATGTGAGATGGAGTGAGGAGGCGCACAACCCCTTAGTGGGCTGGTGTGCCCCCTCCTCTAGGCCCATGAGCACCCCAACACTTGTCGGGGCCCCCGAAACCCCCTTTCGGTCATGCTGGCCATAACCCGGTGCCCCTGGAACACTTCCGGACTTTGATACCATTTGTCCTATATATCAATCTTCACCGTCGGACCCTTTCGAAGTTCCTCATCATGTCCGGGATCTCATCCGGAACTCCAAACAACCTTCGGAAACCACTATAACAACTCAATTATACTTATACGATCACCAAACGTTAAGTGTGTAGACCCTGTGGGTTCCAGAACTATGCATACATGACCGAGACACCTCTACGGTCAATAACCAATAGCGGGACCTGGATGCCCATATTGGTTCCTACATATTCTACAAAGATCTTATCGGTCGAACCTCGATGTCAAGGATTCAGCTAATCCTGTATGCAGTTCCCTTTGTCTATCGATATGTTACTTGCCCGAGATTCGATCGTCGGTATCTCCATACCTAGTTCAATCTCGTTACCGGCAAGTCTCTTTACTCATTCCATAATACAAGATCCCATGGCTAACTCATTAGTCACATTGCTTGCAAGCTTAGTGTGATACTGTATTACCGAGTGGGCCCTGAGATACCTCTCCATCATACAGAGTGACAAATCCCAGTCTTGATCCATGCCAACTCAATAGACACCCTCAGAGATAACTGTAGAGCACCTTTATAGTCACCCAGTTACATTGCGACATTTGGTACACACAAGGTACTCCTCCAGTGTCAGTGAGTTGCATGATCTCATGGTTATAGGAACATATACTTTACATGCAGAAAACGATAGCAATAAACTTGACACGATCATATGCTACGTTCATAGTTTGGGTCTTGTCCATCACATCATTCTCCTAATGATGTGATCCCGTTATCAACTGACAACTCGTGTCTATGACTAGGAAATCATAGCCATCTTTGACCAACAACCTAGTCCGGTAGAGGCTTACTAGGGACACATGGTTGTCTATGTATCGACACATGTATTTGAGTTTCTAGTCAATACAATTATAGCATGGATAATAAATGATTATCATGAACAAGGAAATATAATAATAACCACTTATTACTGCCTCTAGGGCATCTTTCCAACAGTCTCCCACTTGCACTAGATTCAATAATCTAGTATTACATGGTAATGAATCTAACACCCATAGAGTTTGGGTGTTGATCATGTTTTGCCTGTGGAAGAGGTTTAGTCAACCGATCTGCAACATTGAGGTTTGTATGTACTTTGCAAATGTTTATGTCCTCCTCCTTGACCCAATCGCGGAAGGAATTGAAGTATCACTTTATGTGTCTGGTACTCTTGTGAAACCTTGGTTCCTTGGCCAGAGCAATGGCACCATTGTTGTCACAGAGTAGAGTCATTGGGTCCAGTGCACTGGGCACAACTCCAAGATCTGTCATGAACTGCTTCATCCAGACTCCTTCCTTCGCTGCCTCCGAGGCGGCTATGTACTCTGCTTCACATGTAGAATCAGCTACCACGCTTTGCTTGGAACTGCACCAGCTTACCGCTCCCCCATTTAGAATATATACGTACCCGGTCTAAGACTTAGAGTCATCTGGATCAATGTCAAAGCTTGCATCAACGTAACCCTTTACGACGAGCTCTTGATCACCTCCATAAAGGAGAAACATTTCCTTAGTACCTTTTAGGTACTTAAGGATATTCTTCACCGCTGTCCAGTTATCCATTCCTAGATTACTTTGAAACCTTCCAGCCATACTTATAGCAAGGCTGACATCCGGTCTTGTGCACAACATCGCATACATGATAGAGCCTATGGCAGAAGCATAGGGGATGACACTCATCTTTTCTCTATCCTCTGTAGTCGTTGGGCACTTAGTCTGACTCAACTTCACACCTTGCAAAACAGGCAAGAACCCCTTCTAGGACTGATCCATTTTGAACTTCTTCAAAATCTTATCAAGGTATGTGCTTTGTGAAAGTCCTATTAAGTGTCTCGATCTATCTCTATAGATCTTGATGCCTTATATGAAAGCAACTACTCCTAGGTCCTTCATTGAAAAACTCTTGTTCAAATATTCCTTCACGTTTTCCACAAGTTCTATAATGTTTCCAATAAGCAATATGTCATCCACATATAATATTAGAAACGCTATAGAGATCCCACTCACTTTCTTGTAAATACAAGATTCTCTGAAAACTTGTGTAAACCCAAATGCTTTGATCACCTCATCAAAGCGAAGATTCCAACTCCGAGATGCTTGCACCAGTCCATAAATGGATCACTAGAGTTTGCACACTTTGTCAGCATTCTCTAGATCGACAAAACCTTCTGGTTGCATCATATACAACTCTTCCTTAAGGGAACCGTTAAGGAACATTGTTTTGACATCCATCTTCCAGATTTCATTATCGAAAAATGCAGCTATTGCTAACATGATTCTGATGGACTTAAGCATTGCTACGGGTGAGAAAGTCTCATCAAAGTCAACTCCTTGAACTTGTGAAAACCCCTTTGCCACAAGTCGAGCTTTATAGACAGTGACATTACCATCTGCGTTTGTCTTCTTCTTGAAGATCCATTTGTTCTAAATGGCCTTTCACCCTTCAGGCAATACTTCCAAAGTCCATACTTTATTTTCATAGTTGGATCCCATCTTGGATTTCATGGCCTCTAACCACTTGTCAGAATCCAGGCCCACCATCGCTTCTCCATAGCTCGTAGGTTCACTGTTGTCCAAGAACATTCTCGGATTCACGGCTCTGTAGACCCAAGGAAAAGGTTCAAACTCTGGGCGTATGCGAAGAACTCGACCCCTTCAGCCAGCCAGTTCGTCGCCCCCATGGCCTAGCTCGATGAACAAGAAAGAAGATGGACATGGCAGTTTACCCAGGTTCGGGCCACCTTGCGGTGTAAAACCCTATTCCTGCTTTGTGGTGGATTTGCCTCAAGAGGGGCTGAGGTTGAACTAGTACAAGGGAAGAACAACCTCGCGAGGTCTACTCTGGTGTGGATGTGAGCTGAAGGGATCCGACCCCTTGCTATGGTGGTGTCTAACCTATACTTATAGTGGCCTTGGTCCTCTTCCCCCAAAATGTAGGCGGGAAGGGATCCCACAGTGGCCAATTCAAACGGGGACAAGTAGTACATCTTTTCCTGACAAAAGGTGGTTTTCTCCTGCAAAGCTCCTGGTCGGGATGCTAAGGTGGGCTCGTGATGACATTCGTCCTGCCGTCCTGGCGGTCCTGGTCTTTTTGCACCGGAATGGAAACCTTTGGTTGATTCCTCGGGACTCCGCGCGTGCACTTGCCTCCTTAGCACCAAAGAGGAAACCTGCTCCTACGCGCCCGCTGGCACCCACCTGGCCTTGGTCGTCATGGCTTGCGTCACCGCAACCTCATGAGGTTGAGCACCTGCATAGAAATCTCCGCTCCTCAGGAGGCATCCTGGGGAGGCCGCTCCCTCCGGAGGTATTGGCGTTGTTTGCCTCGCGAGGCTTGGCCCCTCGCGAGGGTCTGGACTTGTTGGTGTCATAGATGAGCCGCACCAGGTCATTGATAAAGCCACGTCGTGGGCCGCAGGCAGGCAAGTCTGGGTACCCTGGTTCCTGGAACGTCGACAGTAGCCCCCTGGCCCAAGGCGCGCTCGGACTTGGCTTTGAGGTGAAGCCAAAGGGCAAGGGCAGAGCATCGCGGGCCCCAATCGCCCGCGGACCGAGTCGACGCGTGGCACTTGATGGAACGTGGGCGTCTCCACTTCCCCATGCCACCTCGGCAATTGCTCAGGCTGACAAAGGTTGGCACCTGCTTCGCGCCATTATTGCAGTCTCTTCGCCTTGCTCGAGATCCCCTTTCTTTCTGCCAAGAGCGTCTCTAGATCTGGTCGAATTCCGCCTCCCTTTTGCGTCTCTTCTACAAATTCCCCGCAGATGGCGTCTGGGAAGGTGAAGTCGGCCGTGCAAGCCGCCAGCTCCGCCTCCTTTCATGCGCCGGCCCTCGGCGCACCCTCCATCACCGAGGAGAGGCATTTCGCCACCGCGCTCCCGTTGATGGCGAGCAACGACAACAAGTGGAGGGAGACGGTGCTCATGGCCGGCTCTACCGAGCGAGAGGCTCTGGCGGGGTAGTTCCATCCCTTCTTCCTTCACAACATCTTTGCAGGGCTCGTCCCGCCTTTCTCCAGGTTTTTAACTGCTGTCCTCGACCACTACCAGATCCAGGCACTGCACTTGCAGCCCAACTCCATCCTTCTCTTGTCCATCTTCGCCTTCTACTGCGAGGCATTCGTGGGCGTGATGCCCTCTGTTGCGATCCTCCGTCACTTCTTCTACCTCCGGATGCATGACCCACACCAGCGTTCCGGCTGCATTTCGTTCGCTGCGGTCCACGCCGGCAACATGCTCATGAGAGCCGAGAAGAAGGTGGAGAACTTTCGGTGCAAGTGGGTCTTCATGGACGTCCCAGGCCTCCATGCGCGGCTAGTGTTGCCGATCGAGCTGCCGGAGAAGCTCGACTGGTGGGTGAAGGAAATATGCCCTAGAGGCAATAATAAAGTTATTATTTATTTCCTTATTTCATGATAAATGTTTATTATTAATGCTAGAATTGTATTAACCAGAAACATAATACATGTGTGAATACATAGAAAAAACATAGTGTCACTTGTATGCCTCTACTTGACTAGCTCGTTAATCAAAGATGATTAAGTTTCATAACCATAGACATGAGTTGTCATTTGATTAACGGGATCGCATCATTAGGAGAATGATGTGATTGACTTGACCATTCCGTTAGCTTAGCACTTGATCGTTTAGTATGTTGCTATTGCTTTCTTCATGACTTATACATGTTCCTACAACTATGAGATTATGCAACTCCCGTTTACCGGAGGAACACTTTGTGTACTACCAAACGTCACAACGTAACTGGGGATTATAAAGGAGCTCTACAGGTGTCTCCGAAAACATGTTGGGTTGGCGTATTTCGATATTAGGATTTGTCACTCCGATTGTCGGAGAGGTATCTCTGGGCCCTCTCGGTAATACACATCACTTAAGCCTTGCAAGAATTGCAACTAATGAGTTAGTTGCGGGATGATGTATTACGGAACGAGTAAAGAGACTTGCCGGTAACGAGATTGAACTAGGTATTGAGATACCGACGATCGAATCTCGGGCAAGTAACATACCGATGACAAAGGGAATAACGTATGCTGTTATGCGGTTTGACCGATAAAGATCTTCGTAGAATATGTAGGAGCCAATATGAGCATCCAGGTTCCACTATTGGTTATTGACCGGAAATGCGTCTCGGTCATGTCTACATATTTCTCGAACCCGTAGGGTCCGCACGCTTAAGGTTTCGATGACAGTTTTATTATGAGTTTATGAGTATTGACGTACCGAAGGAGTTCGGAGTCCCGGATGAGATCGGGGACATGACGAGGAGTCTCGAAATGGTCGAGACATAAAGATCTATATATTGGACGACTATATTCGGACTTCGGAAAGGTTTCGAGTGATTCGGGTATTTATCGGAGTACAGGAGAGTTACGGGACTTTGCCGGGGAGAAGTATTGGGCCTTATTGGGCCATACGGGAAAGAGGGAGGGGCTGCCTAGGGCAGGCCGCGCGCCCCCCCAAGGCCTAGTCCGAATTGGACTAGGGGGAGGGGCCACACCCCCTCCTTCCTTCCCTTCTCTCTTCCCTTTCCTTCTCTCCTACTCCTACTACATGGAAGGGCTCCTAGTTCTACTAGGAAAGGGGGAATCCTACTCCCGGTGGGAGTAGGACTCCTCTAGGGCGCGCCATAGAGAGGGCCGGCCCTCCCCCTCCTCCACTCCTTTATATACGGGGGCAGGGGGCACCCCATAGACACACAAGTTGATCTTCGTGATCGTTCCTTAGCCGTGTGCGGTGCCCCCCTCCACCATATTCCACGTCGGTCATATCGTTGCGGTGCTTAGGCGAAGACCTGCGTCGGTAGAGCATCATCATCGTCACCACACTGTCGTGCTGAAGGAACTCATCTCCGACACTTTGCTGGATCGGAGTCCGGGGATCGTCATCAAGCTGAACGTGTGCTGAACTCGGAGGTGCCGTATGTTCGGTACTTGGATCGGTCGGATCGTGAAGACGTACGACTACATCAACCGCGTTGTCATAACGCTTCCGCTTACGGTGTCACAGTGCGTGGACAATACTCTCCCCTCTTGTTGCTATGCATCACCATGATCTTGCGTGTGCGTAGGAATTTTTTTGAAATTACTCGTTCCCCAGCGGTGGCATCCGAGCCTAGGTTTTATGCGTTGATGTTATATGCATGAGTAGAACACAAGTGAGTTGTGGGCGATACAAGTCATCTTGCTTACCAGCATATCATACTTTGGTTGGCGGTATTGTTGGATGAAGCGGCCGGACCGACATTACGTGACGCTTTACGCGAGACTGGTTTTACCGCCGTGCTTTGCACACGGTGACTAGCGGTGTCGGTTTCTCCAACTTTAGTTGAACTGAGTGTGGCTCGCCCGGTCCTTGCGAAGGTTAAAACAACACTAACTTGACAAACTATCATTGTGGTTTTGATGCGTAGGTAAGAACGGTTCTTGCTCAGCCTGTAGCAGCCACATAATATTTGCAACAACAAAGTAGAGGACGTCTAACTTGTTTTTGCAGGGCATGTTGTGATGTGATATGGTCAAGACGTGATGAGATATAAGTTGTTGTATGAGATGATCATGTTTTGTTGAAGTTATCGACAATCGACGAAGCCCTATGGTTGTCTCTTTGTTGCATAAAGATGCAAGTGCCAAATAATTGCTTTACTTTATCGCTATGCGATAGCAATAGTTGCAAGAGCAATAGTTGGCGAGACGACCATGTGACGACACATTGATATAGATCAAGATGATGAAGATCATGGTGTCGTGCGGTGGCGACAGAGATCATGACGATACTTTGGAGATGGAGATCAAAGCGCAAGATGATCATGGCCATATCATGTCACATATATTGATTGCATATGATGTTTATCTGTTATACATCTTATTCTGTTTTGTTTGATGGTAGCATTTTAAGATGATCTCTCACTAATTATCAAGAAGTGTTCTCCCTGAGTATGCACCGTTGCGAAAGTTCTTCGTCTTTGAGACACCACGTGATGATCGGTGTGATAGGCTCTACGTTCAAATACAGCGGGTGCAAAACAGTTGCACACGCGGAATACTCGAGTTAAACTTTGCGAGCCTAGCATATAACAGATATGGCCTCGGAACACGGAGACCGAAAGGTCGAGCGTGAATCATATAGTAGATATGATCAACATAGTGATGTTCACCATTGAAACTACTCCATCTCACGTGACGGTCGGACATGGTGTAGTTGATATGGATCACGTAATCACTTAGAGGATTAGAGGGATGTCTATCTAAGTGGGAGTTCTTAAGTAATATGATTAATTGAACTTAAATTTATCATGAACTTAGTCCTAGTAGTATTTTGCAAATTATGTTGTAGATCAATAGCTTGCGTTGTTGCTTTCATATGTTTATTTTGATATGTTCCTAGAGAAAATTGCGTTGAAAGATGTTAGTAGCAATGATGCGGATTGGATCCGTGATCGAGGTTTATCCTCATTCTTTGCCGAGAAGAATTATGTCCTTAATGCACCGCTAGGTAGCGGACCTATTGCAGGAGCGGATGCGAGGCGTTATGATCGTTTGGCTAGCTCAATATGATGACTACTTAATAGTTTAGTGCACCATGCTTAACAGCTTAGAATCGGGACTTCAAAGATGTTTTGAACGTCATGGACCATATGAGATATTCCAGGAATTGAAGTTAATATTTCAAGCAAATACCCGAGTTGAGAGATATCAAGTCTCCAACAAGTTATATAGCTAAAAGATGGAGGAGAATCACTCAACTAGTGAGCATGTGCTCAGATTGTCTGGGTACTTCAATTGCTTGAATCAAGTGGGAGTTAATCTTCCAGATAAGATAGTGATTGACAGAATTCTCTAGTCACCATCACTAAGTTACTAGAACTTTGTGATGAACTATAGTATGCAAGGGATGACGAAAACGATTCTCGAGCTCTTCGTGATGTTGAAATCGACGAAGGTAGAGATCAAGAAAGAGCATCAAGTGTTGATGATTGACAAGACCACTAGTTTCAAGAAAAGGGCAAAGGGAAAGAAAGGGAAACTTCAAGTAGAATGGCAAATAAGTTGTCACTCCCGTGAAGAAGACCAAAGCTAGACCAAAGCCTGAAACCGAGTGCTTACACTCCAAAGGAAATGGACACTGGAAGCGGAAATGCCTTGAATATTTGGTGGATAAGAAGGATGGCAAAGTGAACAAGGGTATATTTGATATACAGGTTATTGATGTGTGCCTTACTAGTGTTTATAGTAGCCCCTGAGTATTTGATACTTGTTCGGTTGCTAAGATTAGTAACTCGAAACAGGAATTACAGAATAAACAGAGACTAGTTGAAGGGAAAGTGACGATGAGTGTTGGAAGTAGTTCCAAGATTGATATGATCATCATCACACACTCCCTATATTTTCGAGATTAGTGTTAAACCTAAATAAATGTTATTTGGTGTTTGCGTTGAGCATAAATATGATAAGATCATGTTTATTGCGATATGATTATTCATCTAAGATAGAGAATAAATTGTTATTCTGTTTACATGAATAAAACCTTCTATGCTCATACACCTAATGGTGATGGTTTATTGAATCTTGATCATAGTGATACACATATTCATAATGTTGATGCCAAAAGATGCAAAGTTAATAATGATAGTGCAACTTATTTGTGGCACTGCCGTTTGGGTCATATTGGTGTAAAGCGCATGAAAAAACTCCATAAAGATGGATTTTCGGAATCACTTGGTTATGAATCATTTGATGCTTGCGAACCGTGCCTTTTGGGCAAGATGACTAAAACTCCGTTCTCCGGAACAATGGAACAAGCTACTAACTTATTGGAAATAATACATACCGATGTACGCGATCCAATGAGTGTTGATGCTCGTGGCAAGTATCGTTATTTTCTGACCTTCACAAGATGATTTGAGCAGATATGGGTATATCTACTTGATGAAACATAAGTCTGAAATAGTTGAAAGGTTCAAAGAATTTCAGAGTGAAGTGTAAAATCATCGTAACAAGAAAATAAAGTTTCTGCGATCTGATCGTGGAGATGAATATTTGAGTTACGAGTTTGGTCTTCAATTAAAACAATGTGGAATAGTTTCGCAGCTCACGCCACCTAGAACACCACAACGTTATGGTGTGTCCGAACGTCGTAACCGCACTTTATTGGATATGGTGTGGTCTATGATATCTCTTACTGATTTACCATTATCGTTTTGGGGTTATGCATTAGAGACAGCTGCATTCACGTTAAAAGGGCACCATCTAAATTCGTTGAGACGACACCGTATGAACTATGGTTTAACAGTAAACCTAAGCTGTCGTTTCTTAAAGTTTGGAGTTGCGATGCTTATATGAAAAAGGTTTTCAACTTGATAAGCTCGAACCCAAATTGGAGAAGTGCGTCTTCATAGAATACCCAAAGGAAACTGTTGGGTACACCTTCTATCATAGATCCGAAGGCAAGATATTCATTGCTAAGAATGGTTCCTTTCTAGAGAAGGAGTTTCTCTTGAAAGAAGTGAGTGGGAGGAAAGTAGAGCTTGATAAGGTAATTTGTACCTTCTCCCGAATTGGAAAGTAGTTCATCACAGAAATCAGTTCGAGTGATTCCTACACCAATTAGTGAGGAAGCTAATGATGATGATCATGAAACTTCAGATTAAGTTACTACAAAACCTCGTAGGTCTTCCAAAGTACAGTCCGCACCAGAGTGGTACGGTAATCCTGTTCTGGAAGTCATGTTACTAGACCATGATGAAACTATGAACTATGAGGAAGGGATGATGAGCCCAGATTCCACGAAATGGCTTGAAGGCCATGAAATCTGAGATGGGATCCATATATGAGAAGAAAGTGTGGACTTTGATTGACTTGCCCGATGATCGGCAAGCCATAGAAAATAAATGGATCTTCAAGAGGAAGACGGACGTTGATAGTAGTGTTACTATCTGCAAAGCTAGATTTGTCGAAAAAAGTTTTTTTTGACAAAGTTCAAGATGTTGACTACGATGAGTTTTTTCTCACTCGTATCAATGCTTAAAGTCTGTCCGAATCATGTTAGCAATTGCCACATTTTATGAAATCTGGCAAATGGATGTCAAAACTACATTCCTTAATGGATTTATTAAAGAAGAGTTGTATATGATGAAACCAGAAGTTTTTGTCAATCCTAAAGGTGCTAACAAAATGTGCAAGCTCCAGCGATCCATCTATGGACTGGTGCAAGCATCCTAGAGTTGGAATATACGCTTTGATAAGTTGATCAAAGCATATAGTTTTATACAGACTTGCGGTGAAGCCTGTATTTACAATAAAGTGAGTGGGAGCACTACCGCCTTTCTGATAAATATATGTGAGTAACATATTGTTGATCAGAAATGATGTAGAATTTTTCTGGAAAGCATAAAGGAGTATTTGAAAGGAGTTCTACAAAAGAAAGACCTCAGTAAAGCTACTTACATATTGAGCATCAAGATCTATTGAGATAGATCAAGACGGTTGATAAGATTTTCAATGAGTACATACCTTGATAAGATTTTGAAGTGGTTCAAAATGGAACAGTCAAAGAAGGCGTTCTTGCCTATGTTCCAAGGTGTGAAGTTGAGTAAGACTCAAATCCCGACCACCGCAGAAAATAGAAAGAGAATGAAAGTCATTCCCTATGCTTCAGTCATAGGTTCTATAAAAGTATGCCATGTTATGGTCCGGACCTCATGTATACTCGCCTGGTTTGGCAAGGGAGTACAATAGTGATCTAGGAGTAGATCACTGGACATTGGTCAAAATTATCCTTAGTGGAATAAGGACATGTTTCTTGATTATGGAGGTGATAAAAGAACCCATCGTAAAGAGTTACATCGGTGCAAGCTTTTACACCGATCCAGATGACTCTAAGTCTCAATCTGGATACATATTGAAATTGGGGGCAATTCGCTAGAGTAGCTCCGTGCAGAGCATTGTAGGCATAGAGTATTTGCAAAAATACATACGGCTCTGAATATGACAGACACATTGACTAAGCTTCTCTCACGAGCAAAACATGATCACACCTTAGTACTCTTTGGGTGTTAATCACATAGCGATGTGAACTAGATTATTGACTCTAGTAAACCCTTTGGGTGTTGGTCACATGATGATGTGAACTATGGGTGTTAATCATATACAGATATGAATATTGATGTTAAATCACATGGCGATGTGAACTAGATTATTGACTCTAGTGCAAGTGGGAGACTTAAGGAAATATGCCCTAGAGGCAATAATAAAGTTATTATTTATTTCCTTATTTCATGATAAATGTTTATTATTCATGCTAGAATTCTATTAACCGGAAACATAATACATGTGTGAATACATAGACAAACATAGTGTCACTAGTATGCCTCTACTTGACTAGCTCGTTAATCAAAGATGATTAAGTTTCCTAACCATAGACATGAGTTGTCATTTGATTAACGGGATCACATCATTAGGAGAATGATGTGATTGACTTGACCCATTCCGTTAGCTTTGCACTTGATCGTTTAGTATGTTGCTATTGCTTTCTTCATGACTTATACATGTTCGTACAACTATGAGATTATGCAACTCCTGTTTACCGGAGGAACACTTTGTGTACTACCAAACGTCACAACATAACTGGGTGATTATAAAGGAGCTCTACAGGTGTCTCCGAAGGTACATGTTGGGTTGGCGTATTTCAGATTAGGATTTGTCACTCCGATTGTCAGAGAGGTATCTATAGGCCCTCTCGGTAATACACATCACTTAAGCCTTGCAAGCATTGCAACTAATGAGTTAGTTGTGGGATGATGTATTAAGGAACGAGTAAAGAGACTTGCCGTTAACGAGATTGAACTAGGTATTGAGATACCGACGATCGAATCTCGGGCAAGTAACATACCGATGACAAAGGGAACAACGTATGCTGTTATGCGGTTTGACCGATAAAGATCTTCGTAGAATATGTAGGAGCCAATATGAGCATCCAGGTTCCGCTATTGGTTAGTGACCGGAAACGTGTCTCGGTCATGTCTACATAGTTCTCGAACCCGTAGGGTCTGCACGCTTAAGGTTTCGATGACAGTTTTATTATGAGTTTATGAGTTTTGATGTACCGAAGGAGTTCGGAGTCCCGGATGAGATTAGGGACATGACGAGTAGTCTCTAAATGGTCAAGACGTAAAGATCGATATATTGGACGACTATATTCGGACTTCGGAAAGGTTCCAAGTGATTCGGGTATTTATCGGAGTACCGGAGAGTTATGGGAATTCGTCGGGGAGAAGTATTGGACCTTATTGGGACATACGGGAAAGAGAGAGGGGCTGCCTAGGGCAGGCTGCGCGCCCCCCCGGGCCAAGTCCGAATTGGACTAGGGGGAGGGGCCGCACCCCCTCCTTCCTTCCCTTCTCTCTTCCCTTTCCTTCTCTCCTACTCCTACTACATGGAAGGGCTCCTAGTTCTACTAGGAAAGGGAATCCTACTCCCGGTGGGAGTAGGACTCCCCTAGGGCGCGCCATAGAGAGGGCCGGCCCTCCCCCTCCTCCACTCCTTTATATACGGGGGCAGGGGGCACCCCATAGACACACAAGTTGATCTTCGTGATCATTGCTTAGCCGTGTGCGGTGCCCCCCTCCACCATATTCCACCTCCGTCATATCGTTGCAGTGCTTAGGCGAAGCCCTGCGTCGATAGACCATCATCATCGTCACCACGCCGTCGTGCTGATGGAACTCATCTCCGACACTTTGCTGGATCGGAGTCCGGGGATCGTCATCAAACTGAACATGTGCTGAACTCGGAGGTGCCATACGTTCGGTACTTGGATCGGTCGGATCGTGAAGATGTACGACTACGTCAACCACGTTGTCATAACGCTTCCGCTTACGGTCTACGAGGGTACGTGGACAATACTCTCCCCTCTCGTTTCTATGCGTCACCATGATCTTGCGTGTGCGTAGGATTTTTTTTTGAAATTACTACGTTCCCCAACAGTGGGGTCATGAGAAGCTCATCGGCCCCCGGGCGGCACCGGTCCTGAGGAAGATGACAGCGGACATGGAGGCCGGGGTACTGACAGGGGCCATGCTCATCAAGGAGTTTCTGACGCATCGCCTGGCCCCGCTCTAGGCACACTCGTGCCCCATGTGGGAGCTCAAGGGCGCGGAGGATGACATTCAACTACGCCCAGGAAACCTGATGGGCGAGGAGCCGAGCAAGGCCTTGCACACCTTGCCTGAGAAGGATCCGGGCGGCCTCCCGGTGGCCCACATCCTGTTGTACCATCGCGCCAACGGGGCGGCGCATGTCGCCGTCATGCCCACCGTCAACAAGCTGGGGATCGTGCCGCCTGAGCTCCCCAACTCCTCGGTGCTGGTGTCTTCCGGCGATGATGCCAAGGAGAAGGGGGAGGAGGAATTGGAGGCAACTATGGACGACATGGCGGAGACCTTTACTCTGTCACAGAGCGAGCTTTTTCATGACTTCTCCGACGATGATGGTGCCGCCGAGCCCCTGGTCATGGTGCCCGTGCGCACCACCGGGGTTGTGACAAGGTCCGGGGCCACTCCCTCACAGAGGCTAAGCCAAGCGACCCCGAAGAAGAGCAGGGCGGCGCCACCTCCTCGAGGTGATGCCCCCGCTTTGCTGTCCGTTGATGACGTACCAAGGATAGCCGTCGCGCACCCTGCCAATCCCATGGACGCGGCCAAGCCCGCGCTCAGGAAGAATGGAGGCGCCCTGGCACCGGCCAGGAAGAGGGCATACATTGCCTCTGACGAGTAAGTGCCTGATACGTCTCCAACGTATCTATAATTTTTGATTGTTCCATGCTATTATATTACTCCTTTTGGATGTTTATGGGCTTTATTTTACACATTTATATCATTTTTGGGACTAACCTACTAACCAGAGGCCCAACCCGTATTGCTGTTTTTTTTGCCTATTTCAGTATTTCGAAGAAAAGGAATATCAAACGGAGTCCAAACGGAACGAAACCTTCGGGAGTGTGATTTTTGGAACGAACGTGATCCAGAGGACTTGGAGTGCAAGCCAAGAAGCGATCGAGGTGGCCAGGAGATAGGAGGGCGCGTCCCCTGTCTCGTGGGCCCCTCGGGCGGCCACCGACGTACTTCTTCCTCCTATATATACCCACATACCCCGAAAACATCCAGAAAGCTAACGAAAAACAATTTCCACCACTGTAACCTTCTGTATCCGCGAGATACCATCTTGGAGCCTTCGTCAGCGCTTCGCCAGAGGGGGAATCGACCAGGGAGGGCTTCTACATCAACACCATAGCCCCTCCGATGAGTTGTGAGTAGTTCACCACAAACCTTCGGGTCCATAGTTATTAGCTAGATGGCTTCTTCTCTCTTTTTGGATTCCAATACAATGTTCTCCCCCTCTCTTGTGGAGATCTATTCAATGCAACTCTTTTTGCGGTGTGTGTGTCGAGATCCGATGAATTGTGGGTTTATGATCAAGTTTATCTATGAGAAATATTTGAATCTCCTCTGAATTCTTTTATGTATGATTGAGTTATCTTTGCAAGTCTCTTTGAATTATCAGTTTGGTTTGGCCTACTAGATTGATCTTTCTTGCCATGGGAGAAGTGCTTAGCTTTGGGTTCAATCTTGCGGTGTCCTTACCAAAGGTGTGCGGGGTTGCAAGGCACGTATTGTATTGTTGCCATCGAGGATAAAAGATGGGGTTTATATCATATTGCTTGAGTTTATCCCTCTACATCATGTCATCTTTCTTAATCGTTACTCTGTTCTTATGAACTTAATACTCTAGATGCATCTTTGGATAGCGGTCGATGTGTGGAGTAATAGTATTAGATGCGAGGCGAGTCGGTCTACTTGTCACGGACATGATGCCTATATACATGATCATGCCTAGATAATCTCATAATTATTAAGCTTTTCTATCAATTGCTCGACGAGAATTTGTTCACCCACCGTAATACTTATGCTATCTGAGAGAAGCCACTAGTGAAACCTATGGCCCCCAGGTCTATCTCTTATCATATAAGCTTTCAATCTACTTTTATTTGCATCTTTACTTTTCCTATCTATATTATAAAATACCAAAAATATATTTATCTTATCATACTATCTCTATCAGATCTCACTTTCGCAAGTGGCCGTGAAGGGATTGACAACCTCCTTATTGCGTTGGTTGTGAGTTCTTTGTTTGTTTGTGTAGGTGCGTGGGACTTTTGAGGAGCCTCCTACTGGATTGATACCTTGGTTCTCAAAAACCGCGGGAAAACTTACGCTACTATTGCTGCATCACCCTTTCCTCTTCAAGGAAAACCAACGCAAGCTCAAGACGTAGCAAGAAGGATTTCTGGCGCCGTTGCCGGGGAGGTCTTCGCTCAAGTCAAGACATACCAAGTACCCATCACAAACTCATCTCCCTCGCATTTACAATATTTGCCATTTGCCTCTCGTTTTCCTCTGCCCCACTTCACCCTTGCCATTTTATTTGCCCTCTCTTTCCCAATCTCTCTCTCTCTTTCGCTTGCCTTTTTCTGTTTGCTTGTGTGTTGGATTACTTGTCGCCATGGCGCAAGATAACACCAAATTGTGTGATTTCTCCAATAACAATAATAATGATTTCCTTAGTACTCAATTGCTCCTCTTAATGATGTTGGTCTTTGAAATCAATCTTGCTTTCTTTGAATCTTGTTATGAAAGATCAATTCGCCGGCCTTCCTAGTGAAGATGCCGCTACTCATCTAAACAACTTTGTTGATTTGTGTGATATGCAAAAGAAGAAAGATACGGATAATGATATTGTTAAATTGAAGTTATTTCCATTTTCACTTAGAGATGGTGCTAAAGTTTGGTTTTCGTCTTTGCCTAAAAATAGTATTGATTCTTGGAACAAGTGCAAAGATGCTTTTATCTCTAAGTATTTTCCTTCGCTAAGATCATCACTCTTAGGAATGATATTATGAATTTTAAACAACTTGATCATGAGCATGTTGCCCAATCTTGGGAAAGAATGAAATTGATGATTCACATTTGCCCTACTCATGGTTTTAATTTATGGATGATCATACAAAAATTTTATGCCGGTTTGAACTTTGCTTCTAGAAATCTTTTAGATTCGGCCGCAGGAGGAACGTTTATGAAAATCACGTTAGGAGATTCTACAAAACTTCTTGATAATATTATGGCTAATTATTCTCAATGGCACACCGAAAGATCTTCTAGTAAAAAAGTGCATGCTATAGATCAATGTTTTGAGTGGAAAGATGGATGAACTTATGAAGTTGTTTGGTACTAAAAATACTCCTCTTGATCCCAATGATATGCCTTTGTCTACCTTGATTGAGAATAATAATGAATCTTTGGATGTGAATTTTGTTGGTAGGAATAGTTTTGGAAACAATGCTTATAGAGGAAACTTTAATTCTAGACCGTTCCCTAGTAATTCCTCTAATAATTATGGAAATTCCTACAATAATTCTTATGGTAATTTTAATAAGATGCCCTCTGATTTTGATAATAGTGTGAAAGAATTTATGATTTCTCAAAAGAATTTTAATGCTTTGCTTGAAGAAAAATTGCTCAAAGTTGATGATTTGGCTAGGAACGTTGATAGACTTTCACTTGATGTTGATTCTCTTAAACTTAGATCTACTCCTCCTAAGCATGATATCAATGAGTCTCTCAAAGCCATGAGAATTTCCATTGATGAGTGCAAGGAAAAAACCGCTAGATTGCGTGCTAAGAAAGATTGCTTTGTGAAGGCGTGTTCTTCTAGTTTCCATGAAAATAATGATGAAGATCTTAAAGTTATTGATGTGTCTCCTATTAGATCTTTGTTTTGCAATATGAATCTTGATAATAATGGGACTGGAGATGAGTCAACTTTAGTTAGAAGGCGTCCCAATAATTCAGAGTTTTTAGATCTTGATGCTAAATTTGGTAAAAGTGGGATTGGAGAGGTCATGACTTTAAATAGCATTGAACCCACTATCTCGGATTTCAAGGAGTTTGATTATGATAATTGTTCTTTAGAAGGTTGTATTTCCTTGTTGCAATCTGTTGTTAATTCTCCTCATGCTGATAGTCAAAATAAAGCTTTTACCAAACATATTGTTGATGCCTTGATGCAATCTTATGATGAAAAACTTAATTTGGAAGTTTCTATACTTGGAAAACTTAATGATGAGTGGGAGCCTACTATAAAGATTAGAATTAAAGATCATGAGTGTTATGCTTTGTGTGATTTGGGTGCTAGTGTTTCCACGATTCCGAAAACTTTATGTGATATTCTAGGTTTCCACGATCTTGATGATTGCTCTTTAGATTTACACCTTGCGGATTCCACCATTAAAAAGCCAATGGGAAGGATCAATGATGTTCTCATTGTTGCAAATAGAAATTTGGTGCCCGTAGATTTTATCGTTCGTGATATAGATTGCAATCTTTCTTGCCCTATTATTCTTGGTAGACCTTTGCTTAGAACGATTGGCGCGATTATTGATATGAAGGAAGGAAATATTAGATTCCAATTTCCATTAAGGAAAGGCATGGAGCACTTTCCCAGAAAGAAAGTCAAATTACCTTATGAATCCATCATGTGAGCTACTTATGAATTAAGTGCCAAAGATGGCACTACTTAGATCTATCTTCGCTTTTATGCCTAGCTAGGGGCGTTAAACGATAGCGCTAGTTGGGAGGCAACCCAATTTTATTTGTGTTTTTTGTTTTTGTTCCTGTTTAGTAATAAAGTTTGCTTCTACCTTATGTTTAGATGTGTTTTTATGTTTTAATTAGTGTTTGTGCCAAGTAGAACCTGTAGGATAACCTATGGTAATAGTTAATTTGATTCTGCTGAAAAACAGAAACTTTGCACGCACGTAATTAGTTTTGTTAAATCACAGAAATGTGATTTTGTGTTGATTCTTTTTTCTATAGATCAATAGACAAATTTTACAGGACTTCCTATTTTGGTAGGAGTTTTAGAGTTTAAGAGTGGGTTACAGATTGCTACAGACTGTTCTGTTTTTGACATATTCTGTTTTTCGTGTGTTGTTTGCTTATTTTGATGCATCTATGGCTAGTATTAAGTGGTATGAACCATAGAGAACTTGAAATACAGTAGTTTTAACACCAATATAAATAAAGAATGAGTTCATTACAGTACCTTATGTGGTAGTTTTGTTTTCTTTCACTAACGGAGCTTACAAGATTTCCTGTTGAGTTTTGTGTTGTGAAGTTTTCAAGTTTTGGGTAAAGACTTGATGGACTATGGAATAAGGAGTGGCAAAAGCCTAAGCTTGGGGATGACCATGTCACCCCAAGATATTCAAGAGTATCCAAAAGCCTAAGCTTGGGGATGCCCCTGGAAGGCATCCCCTCTTTCGTCTTCGTTCATCGGTAACTTTACTTGGAGCTATATTTTTATTCGCCACATGATATGTGTTTTGCTTGGAGCGTCGTGTATGATATTAGCATTTGATTTTTAGTTTACCACAATCATCCTTGCTGTACACACCTTTTGGGAGAAGCCCACTTGATTAGAATTTATTAGAATACTCTATGTGCTTCACTTATATCTTTTGAGCTTGATAGTTTTTGCTCTAGTACTTCACTTATATCTTTTAGAGCACGGCGGTGGCCTAATTTTGAAGAAATTGTTAGTCTCTCATGCTTCACTTATATTATTTTGAGAGTGTTTTAGAACAGCATGGTATTTGCTATGGTTATAAAATTTGGTCCTAGAATGGTGAGCATCCAAGTTGGGTATAATAAAAACTATCATTGAAAGTGCATAAAACACTAGGATCAATTTGATGCTTGATAATTGTTTTTAGATATAGAGGTGGTAATGTTAAAGTCATGCTAGTGGGTAATTGTGAAATTGAGAAATACTTGTGTTGAAGTTGGCAAGTCCCGTAGCATGCACGTATGGTAAAAGTTGTGTGACAAATTTGTTGCATGAGGTGCTTTTTTGATTGTCTTCCTTATGAGTGGCAGTCGGGGACGAGCGATGGCCTTTTCCTACCAATCTATCCCTCTAGGGGCATGCGTAGTACTCCCTCCGTCCGGAAATACTTGTCATTGAAATGGATGTATCTAGATGTATTTTAGTTCTAGATACATCCATTTTGATGACAAGTAATTCCGGACGGAGGGAGTAGTACTTTGCTTCGCGGGCTAAGTAGACTTTTGCAATAAGTATATGAGTTCTTTATGACTAAGTGAGTCCATGGATATACACACACTCACCCTTCCACTTTGCTAGCCTCTGTTGTGCCGCGCAATTTTCGCCGGTATCATGCACCCATTATTTACCTTCCTCAAAACAGCCACCATACCTACCTATTATGGCATTTCCATAGCCAGTCCGAGATATATTGCCATGCAACTTTCCACTGTTCCATTTATTATGACACGCTTCATCATTGTCATATTGCTCTTTGCATGATCATGTAGTTGAAATCGTATTTGTGGCAAAGCCACCTTCATAATTTTCATACATGTCACTCTTGATTCATTGCATATCCCGGTACACCGTCAGAGGCATTCATATAGAGTCATATCTTGTTCTAGTTTTGAGTTGTAATTCTTGAGTTGTAAAGCAATAAAAGTGTGATGATCTTCATTATTAGAGCATTGTCCCAGTGAGGAAAGGATGATGAAGACTATGATTCCCCCACAAGTCGGGATGAGACTTCGGACTTTACAAAAAGAAAAAAAGAGAAAGACCAAAAAAAGGAAAAAGGGAAGGCCAAAGAAAAAAAGAAACGAAAAAGAGAAAAAATATAAATGAGAGAAAAAGAGAGAAGGGACAATGCTACTACCCTTTTTACGACACTTGTGCTTCAAAGTAGCACCATGATCTTCATGATAGAGAGTCGCCTATGTTGTCACTTTCATATACTAAGTGGGATTTTTTCATTATAGAACTTGGCTTGTATATTCCAATGATGGGCTTCCTCAAAATGCCCTAGGTATTCGTGAGCAAGCGAGTTGGATGCACACCCACTTAGTTTCTTTTGTTGAGCTTTCATATATTTATAGCTCTAGTGCATCCGTTGCATGGCAATCCCTACTCACTCACATTGATATCTATTGATGGGCATCTCCATAGCCCGTTAATATGCCTAATTGATGTGAGACTATCTTGTCCCTTTTTGTCCTCACAACCACCACCAAATACCACCATAGTGCTATGTCCATGGCTTGCGCTCATGTACTGCGTAAGAGTTGAAAAAGCTGAAGCGCGTTAAAAAGTATGAACCAATTGCTCGGCTCGTCATCGGGGTTGTTCATGGTTTGTGTAATGAAAATGAAGCATGGCCTAACTATATGATTTTGTAGGGATAAGCTTTATTTGGCTATGCTATTTTGATAGGACATGATTATTTGTTAGTATGCTTCGAAGCATTATTATTTTGATGTTTTATAAGCTTTTATCTTGAATCATTTGGATCTGAACAATCATGCCACAATATAGAAAATTATATTGAGAATTATGCTAGGTAGCATTCTACATCAAAAATTCTTTTTTTATCATTTACCTACTCGAGGACGAGCAGGAATTAAGCTTGGGGATGCTTGATACGTCTCCAACGTATCTATAATTTTTGATTGTTCCATGCTATTATATTACCCCTTTTGGATGTTATGGGCTTTATTTTACACATTTATATCATTTTGGGACTAACCTACTAACCGGAGGCCCAGCCCGTATTGCTGTTTTTTTGCCTATTTCAGTATTTCGAAGAAAAGGAATATCAAACGGAGTCCAAACGGAATGAAACCTTCGGGAGCGTGATTTTTGGAACGAACGTGATCCAGAGGACTTGGAGTGCAAGTCAAGAAGCGATCGAGGCGGCCAGGAGATAGGGGGGCGCGCCCACCCCCCTAGGCGCGCCCCCTGTCTCATGGGCCCCTCGGGCGGCCACCGAAGTACTTCTTCCTCCTATATATACCCACGTACCCCGAAAACATCCAGAGAGCCAACAAACAACAATTTCCACCACCGTAACCTCCTGTATCCGCGAGATCCCATCTTGGAGCCTTCGTCGGTGCTCCGCCGGAGGGGGAATCGACCATGCAGGGCTTCTACATCAACACCATAGCCCCTCCGATGAGTTGTGAGTAGTTTACCACAGACCTTCGGGTCCATAGTTATTAGCTAGATATCAATACAATGTTCTCCCCTCTCTTGTGGAGATTCGATGTAACTCTTTTTGCGGTGTGTTTGTCGAGATCCAATGAATTGTGGGTTTATGATCAAGTTTGTCTATGAGAAATATTTGAATCTCCTCTGAATTCTTTTATGTATGATTGAATTATCTTTGCAAGTCTCTTCGAATTATCAATTTGGTTTGGCCTACTAGATTGATCTTTCTTGCCATGGGAGAAGTGCTTAGCTTTGGGTTCAATCTTGTGGTGTCCTTACCCAGTGACAGCAGGGGTTGCAAGGCACGTATTGTATTGTTGCCATCGAGGATAAGAAGATGGGGTTTATATCATATTGCTTGAGTTTATCTCTCTACATCATGTGATATTTCTTAATGCGTTACTCTGTTCTGATGAACTTAATACTCTAGATGCAGGCAGGAGTCGGTCGATGTGTGGAGTAATAGTAGTAGATGCAGGCAGGAGTCGGTCTACTTGTTGCGGACGTGATGCCTATATACATGATCATGCCTAGATAATCTCATAATCATTAAGCTTTTCTATCAATTGCTCGTGATAATTTGTTCACCCACCGTAATACTTATGCTATCTTGAGAGAAGCCACTAGTGAAACCTATGGCCCCCGGGTCTATCTCTTATCATATAAGCTTTCAATCTACTTTTATTTGCATCTTTACTTTTCCTATCTATATTAAAAAATACCAAAAATATATTTATCTTATCATACTATCTCTATCGGATCTCACTTTCATGAAGTGGCCGTGAAGGATTGACAACCCCTTTATTGCATTGGTTGCGAGTTCTTTGTTTGTTTGTGTATGTGCGTGGGACTTTTGAGGAGCCTCCTACTGGATTGACACCTTGGTTCTCAAAAACTGAGGGAAATACTTACGCTACTATTGCTGCATCACCCTTTCCTTTTCAAGGAAAACCGACGCAAGCTCAAGACGTAGCAGCGCCTTACCTTGTTTTTGCTTGCCATCCTTGATGCCGTGCTCACAATACTCCCCTCCTGGGGACGAGGATGGAGATCGTGGTGAAGAAGAGGAACGAAGGAGTTGGGACCCCGGAGGCACCACCGTCTGGCGTAGCCGAGGTGGCCCTAGCTCGGGCGGAGGAGGTCGCCTCCCGCTCCCCCATGACGGAGCGCGCCCTCTAGAACATGGTAGTAGAGCCCCAAGAGGAGGCTGCCTCCATGGGCCCGGAGGCTCCAGAGCCTCCCGTTGCCGTGGCACCTGATGTCTACTACACAACCTTCTTCTTGTAGACGTTGTTGGGCCTCCAAGTGCAGAGGTTTGTCGGACAGTAGCAAATTTCCCTCAAGTGGATGACCTAAGGTTTATCAATCCATGGGAGGCGTAGGATGAAGATGGTCTCTCTCAAACAACCCCGCAACCAAATAACAAAGAGTCTCTTGTGTCCCCAACACACCCAATACAATGGTAAATTGTATAGGTGCACGAGTGCCGCGAAGAGATGGTGATACAAGTGCAATATGGATGATATATATAGGTTTTTGTAATCTGAAAATATAAAAAACAGCAAGGTAACAAGTGGTAAAAGTGAGCATAAACGGTATTGCAATGCTAGGAAACAAGGCCTAAGGTTCAAACTTTCACTAGTGCAAGTTCTCTCAACAATAATAACATAACTGGATCATATAAATATCCCTCAACATGCAACAAAGAGTCACTCCAAAGTCACTAATAGCGAAGAACAAACGAAGAGATTATGGTAGGGTACAAAACCACCTCAAAGTTATCCTTTCTGATCGATCTATTCAAGAGTCTGTAGTAAAATAACACGGAGCTATTCTTTCCGTTTGATCTATCATAGAGTTTGTACTAGAATAACACCTTAAGACGCAAATCAACCAAAACCCTAATGTCACCTCAAGTATCCGTGGGCATGATTATACGATATGCATCACACAATCTTAGATTCATCTATTCAACCAACACAAAGTACTTCAAAGAGTGCCCCAAAGTTTCTACCAAAGAGTCAAGACGAAAACGTGTGCCAACCCCTATACATAAGTTCACAAGGTCACTGAACCCGCAAGTTGATCATAGAAACATACATCAAGTAGACCTGGTGAATATCCCATTGACACCACAGATAAGCACGACAAGACATACATCAAGTGTTATCAAATCCTTAAAGACTCAATCCGACAAGATAACTTCAAAGGGAAAACTCAATTCATCACAAGAGAGTAGAGGGGGAGAAACATCATAAGATCCAACTATAATAGCAAAGCTCGCAATACATCAAGATCGTGCCACATCAAGAACACAAGAGAGAGAGAGAGATCAAACACATAGCTACTGGTAAATAACCTCAGCCCCGAGGGTGAACTACTCTCTCCTCATCTTGGAGAGCGTCGGGATGATGAAGATGGCCACCAGAGAGGGATCCCCCTCCGGCAGGGTGCTGGAACAGGGTCCTGATTGGTTTTTGGTGGCTACACAGGCTTGCGGCGGCGGAACTTCCGATCTATGGTGCTTCCCGAAGTTTTTAGGGTATATGGACATATATAGGCGAAAGAAGTCGGTCAGGGGGCCCACGACGGGCCCACGAGGGTGGGGGGCGTGCCCAGCAGGGTAGGGTGCGCCTCCCTACCTTGTCGCTTCGTCGTTCCTTCCCTGACGTCTACTCCAAGTCTCCTGGATTGCTTCGGTTCCAAAAATAACTCCCCCGAAGGTTTCATTCCGTTTGGACTCCGTTTTATATTCCTTTTCTTCGAAACACTGAAATAGGCAAGAAAACAACAATTTGGGCTGGGCCTCCAGTTAGTAGGTTAGTCCCAAAAATAATATAAAAGTGTAAAATAAAGCCTATAAACATCCAAAACAGGTAATATAATAGCATGGAACAATCAAAAATTATAGATACGTTGGAGACTTATCAAGCATCCCCAAGCTTAATTCCTACTCATCCTCGAGTAGGTAAATGATAAAAACAGAATTTTTGATGTGGAATGCTACCTAGCATATTTCTCAATGTAATTTTCTTTGTTGTGGCATGAAGGTTCAGATCCAAATGATTCTAAATAATAGTTCATATTGACATAAGAGTAATAATACTTCAAGCATACTAACAAAGCAATCATGTCTTCTCAAAATAACATGGCCAAAGAAAGCTATCCCTACAAAATCATATAGTCTGGCTATGCTCTATCTTCATCACACAAAGTATTTAATCATGCACAACCCCGATGACAAGCCAAGCAATTGTTTCATACTTTAGTATTCTCAAACTTTTTCAACTTTCACGCAATACATGAGCGTGAGCCATGGACATAGCACTATATGTGGAATAGAATGGTGGTTGTGGAGAAGACAAAAAAGGAGAAGATAGTCTCACATCAACTAGGCGTATCAACGGGCTATGGAGATGCCCATTAATAGATATCAATGTGAGTGAGTAGGGATTGCCATGCAACGGATGCACTAGAGCTATAAGTGTATGAAATCTCAACAAAAGAAACTAATTGGGTGTGCAACCAACTTGCTTGCTCACGAAGACCTAGGGCATTTTGAGGAAGCCCATCATTGGAATATACAAGCCAAGTTCTGTAATGAAAAATTCCCACTAGTATATGAAAGTTACAACATAGGAGACTCTCTATCATGAAGATCATGGTGCTACTTTGAAGCACAAGTGTGGTAAAAGGATAGTAACATTGTCAATTCTCTCTTTTTCTCTCATTTTTTTGGGCCTTTCTCTTTTTTATGGCCTTTCTCTCTCTCTCTTTTTTAAAGTCCGAAGTCTCATCCCGACTTGTGGGGGAATCATAGTCTCCATCATCCTTTCCTCACATGGGACAATGCTATAATAATGAAGATCATCACACTTTTATTTACTTACAACTCAAGAATTACAACTCGATACTAAGAACAAAATGTGACTATGTGGATGCCTCCGGCGGTGTACCGGGATATGTAATGAATCAAGAGTGACATGTATGAAAGAATTATCAAGGTGGCTTTGCCACAAATACGATGTCAACTACATGATCATGCAAAAACAATATGACAATGATGGAGCGTGTCATAATAAACGGAACGGTGGAAAGTTGCATGGCAATATATCTCGGAATGGCTATGGAAATGCCATAATAGGTAGGTATGGTGGCTGTTTTGAGGAAGGTATAAGGTGGGTGCATGGTACCGACGAAAGTTGCGCGGGACAAGAGAGGCTAGCAATGGTGGAAGGGTGAGAGTGCTATAATCCATGGACTCAACATTAGTCATAAGAACTCATATACTTATTGCAAAAATCTACAAGTTATTGAAACAAAGTACTACGCGCATGCTCCTAGGGGGATAGATTGGTAGGAAAAGACCATCGCTCATCCCCGATCGCCACTCATAAGGAAGACAATCAATAAATAAATCATGCTCCAACTTCATCACATAACGGTTCACCATACGTGCATGCTATGGGAATCACAAACTTCAACACAAGTATTCCTCAAATCCACAACTACCCAACTAGCATGACTCCAATATTACCATCCTCATATCTCAAAACAATTATCAAGCATCAAATTGATCATAGCATCCAATACACTTTCTATGATAGTTTTTATTATACCCAACTTGGATGCCCATCATTCTAGGACCAATTTTATAACCATAGCAAATACCATGCTGTTCTAAAAGACTCTCAAAATAATATAAGTGAAGCATGAGAGTTCATTTATTTCTACAAAATAAAACCACTGCCGTGCTCTAAAAGATATAAGTGAAGCACTAGAGCAAATGACAAACTACTCCACAAGATATAAGTGAAGATCAATGAGTAGTCGAATAATTATGCAACTATGTGAAGACTCTTTAACATCTAAGAATTTCAGATCTCGAGATATTATTCAAACAGCAAGAAAAACAAAACAAAATGACATTTCAAGGACAACACACATTATGTGAAGAAGCAAAAACTTAGGTTCAACCGATACTAACCGATAATTGTTGAAGAAGAAAGGTGGGATGCCTACCGGGGCATCCCCAAGCTTTAGATGCTTGAGACTTATTTAAATATTAACTTGGGGTGCCTTGGGCATCCCCAAGCTTGAGCTTTTGTGTCTCCTTAATTCCTTTTATATCACGGCTTCCCTACATCTTAAAAACTTCATCCACACAAAACTCAACAAGAACTCGTGAGATAAGTTAGTATAAATCAACGCAATAACCTTATCATTCTCTACTGTAACAAATCACTAAAATTATTATTCAACATTGCATACTAAATGCCTCTGTATATTTAATACTCCTATCCTCAAATAGAATCATTAAACAAGCAAACATATGCAAACAATGCAAACATAACAGCAATCTGCCAAAACAGTACAGTCTAAAAAGAATGCAAGATTCATCATAATTCCCTAACTCCAAAAATTATGAGAAAAATACTACACTATAGAAAATTTATCAGAGCTTATTTTTCAAAAAATATCAACAATTTATCATATTCTAACTTTTCTAGGGAATTTTTGCAACAGCGGTAAACTTTCTGTTTTGAAACAGCAACATGTATACTTGCAAAATAAGCATGGTAAAGGCTATCCTTGACATTTTTATTGAAAATATAGATGAAAAACATTATTATAAATAACAGCAAGCAAATACTAACAAAATAAAATGACACTCCAAGCAAAACACATATCATGTGGTGAATAAAAATATAGCTCCAAGTAAAGTTACCGATGAACGAAGATGAAAGAGGGGATGCCATCCGGGGCATCCCCAAGCTTAGGCTCTTGGTTGTCCTTGAATATTTCCTTGGGGTGCCTTGGGCATCCACAATATTAGGATCTTGCCACTCCTTATTCCATAGTCCATCTAATCTTTACCCAAAACTTGAAAACTTCACAACACAAAACTCAACAGAAAACTCGTAAGCTCCGTTAGTATAAGAAAATAAATCACCACTTTTGGTACTGTTGTGAACTCATTCTAAATTCATATTGGTGTAATATTTACTGTATTCCAACTTCTCTATGGTTCATACCCTTCGATAGTACTCATAGATTCATCAAAATAAGCAAACAACACATAGAAAACAGAATCTGTCAAACACAGAACAGTTTGTAATAATCTGTATCAAACGTATACTTCTAGAACTCCAAAACTTCTACCAAATTAGGAAGTCCTAAGAAATTTGTGTACCAATCTAGAGGAAAAAGAATCATATCAACAGCACGTTTTCTGTGAATTACCAAAACTAATTTACTGGGTGCAAAAGTTTCTGATTTTCAGCAGGATCAACACAACTATCACCGTAAGCTATCCTAAAGGTCTTACTTGGCACTTTATTGAAACAAAAGCTATAAAACATGATTACTACAGTAAAATAATCATGTGAACACACAAAAACAGTAAATTTAAATATTGGGTTGTCTCCCAACAAGCGTTTTTCTTTAATGCCTTTCTAGCTAGGCATGATGATGACAATGATGCTCACATAAAAGATAAGAATTGAAACATAACGGGAGCATCATGAAGAATATTACTAACACATTTAGGTATAACCCACTTCCTATGCATAGGGATTTTGTGAGCAAACAACTTATGTGAACAATAATCAACTAGCATAGGAAGGCAAAACAAGCAAATCTTCAAGATTTTCAACACATAGAGAGGAAACTTGATATTATTGCAATATGTAGAAGCATATGATCCTCTCTCATAATAATTTTCAGTAGAATCATGAATGAATTCAACAATATAACCATCATATAAAGCATTCTTGTCATGATCTAGAAGCATAGAATTTTTATTACCCTCCACATAAGCAAATTTCTTCTCATGAATAGTAGTGGAAGCAAACTCAACAAAATAACTATCATGTGAAGCATAATCCAAATGAAAATTTAAATCATGATGACAAGTTTCATGGTTATGTTTATTCTTTATGGCATACGTGTCATCACAATAATCATCATAAATAGGAGGCATGCTTTTATCATAATAAATGTGCTCATCAAAACTTGGGGGACAAAAAATATCATCTTCATCAAACATAGTATCCCCAAGCTTGTGGCTTTGCATATCATTAGTATCATAGGTTGTCGGTGTACTAAGGTAGGGGTACCTCAGTACCCCAACTTGTGCACGGGCAGTCGCAGCTCCCTGCAGCCGGATCCACCATATGCTTGCCGGAGACCATTCCTGCTCCATATCAAGCCATTCAAGAACAAAGTGTACAAGACAGAAGCTCGAGACCCCGGCAAGAGGAGCTTGCCGGGAAGGCCGTTCCAGGCTCAAGATTACATCACTCATGCGAGCCCCGGGCGAGAGGAGCTCGCCGGGGAGACCAGAAGACTACATCACAGAAGACACGCCTCGGCGCTATACGCGTCCCGGCGAGGGCCCGGGGAGCGACAAGTTACAAGCCCGACAAGCTCCGGGCCCGGCAAGATCAAGACCCGGCAAGGTGCTTGCCGGAGAGCGCTGCTGTGTGCCCGCCTCCAGCTCATCCGCCCGCGTCGCCTTAAGCCCTCTCAGAGACGCGTGGCGGATGGTGTGCTGCATGAGGAGTGCGGTGGCACTCCACGGTGGTGGCTCCATCGCCGTGGCAAACGGAGACGCAAGGGCGGGAGCTTTTGGGGTCGACGGCGACGGCATTTAATGCTCTTGTCCCCTCTGTCAAAAGTAGGTAGAATCCTTTGTTCAAGCCTTTGTAGCTGCCTTTGTTCTGCCTTTGTTCCAACTACCACCTCTTTTACGTTTTTACCCCTCTCTCCTACGTTGACACCTGTCGTTGACCCCTGCGCGAGGTGACGGGCATGGGGAACGCATCCCCGGAGACCCACGGGCGCCAGAAGACACCAAGAGAACACCCCGGGGGCCGGCCAGGAGCTTGGCGGAGACGAAGGCGTCGGAGGCAGAGCTTGAAGACGGGGTGGTGGGACATCGGCACGAGGGCACCTCGCCCTCGTACTCCGATTTAACGGCCTTGCCGTCACTCCCCCTCTTCCTCTTCCGCAGCCTCCCTACGCCAGCCGCCAAGAAGACGGCCCCGGGGAGTTCAGAAGGCCGACGACCCAGAAGATGAGGTCGCCGGTGGCGCGCGAGGCAGCGGTGTCCGACGCCTAGTCGGGCCCGCCATCCCCCTCGTCGCCGCTATCACTCTCCTCCTCGTCACTCTCGCTCGGGGAGGAGCCTTCGCTATCCGAGGAGCTGTCCACACAGCAGCGTACCCGGGTCCCGTAGTCGCCGAAGACCTTGACGGCGAGAAGGTCACCATCCATTAACTTGAAATGGAGGGTGAACCCCGCCGTCAAGCTGTGGATCCGGGCGAACGTCTTCCACCCTCGGTCGAAGAACATCACGCCGGGGGCTGGGGACACGACACTCACCCGAGTGCCGCTGATCCCGCAGCCCCTCATGCGCAACTCCATCACGTCGGTGGGTCCGCCCCATTGCGTCCATGAACGGGGCGGCAGCCGAGGCGGCGACAGGCGCCCGTGAAGCTTGATGAAGAACTCCCAGGGGTCATCTCCGGTGTGGACCGCACCGTGGTCAGGAGATGCCGGGGGAGACGGGGGAGGCACATCACCACGACCGCCTCTCCCCCGACCGCCTCGGCCACGCCCTCGGCCTCGTCCGCGGCCACGCCCCCTCCCTCTCCCTCTCGGGGCCGGCTCCGCCGTCACGGGAGCAGGATGGGGAGTGGTGCGCTGCCTAGAAGCGACCCTCGCTGCCACCGTCGAAGGGCCGGGGTTCCCTCCTTCCATGGCGGCAAGAAGAATAGAAGATGAAGGCGAAGGGAGAAGAGGATGAGTGCGGCCATTGTGCTCCCCTTCCGCCTCCTTTTAAAGGGGCGAGGTGGGGGCTCAACCGCCCCGCTCGACCAATCAGAAAGCGAGAAGGCCAAAGGAGCGGGGCCGACTCGCCTTCTCCGCCCGTGACGGCCCGGTCTCCCACCTTCGCCGCCCACGACTCCCGTGCATGAGGGCCGCGTGGCGAAAAAGCGGAGCCGGAGCGACGGGTGAGGCGACCCCGCTCTGCACCACGATCACGGGGTGGATGCCTTAAAGGCTGCATGCGCCGCCCACGTCTCCCACGATGCCGCAATCGACGCGTGCCGTTACGGGAGGGGAGGCGGCAGATCTGGCAGACTCGCACGCCGAGGCCACGCGTGCCGTGCCTCGCTTTTGGGCTGGCCCAACAGCGCTTCGGCACCGTGTGTGGCCCAGCCGGGGGCTCTGTCGGTGTACTAAGGTAGGGTACCTCGGTACCCCAACTTGTGCACCTGGCGATCGCAGCTCCTGCAGCGGATCCACCATATGCTTGCGGAGACCATTCTGCTCCATATCAAGCCATTCAAGAACAAAGTGTACAAGACGAAGCTTCGAGACCCGGCAAGAGGAGCTTGCCGGAAGGCCGTTCTGTGCTCAAGATTACATCACTCATGGGAGCCCCGGCGAGAGGAGCTCGCCGGGAGACCGAAGACTACATCACGAAGACACGCCTCGGCGCTCTACGCATCCGGCGAGGGCCCGGGGAGCGACAAGTTACAAGCCCGACAAGCTCCGGGCCCGGCAAGATCAAGACCCGGCAAGGTGCTTGCCGGAGAGCTGCTGTGTGCCCGCACTCCAGCTCATCCGCCGCGCCGCCTTAAGCCCTCTCCAGAGACGCGTGGCGGATGGCTGTGCTGCATGAGGAGTGCGGTGGCACTCCACGGTGGTGGCTCCATCGCCGTGGCAAACGGAGACGCAAGGGCGGGAGCTTTTGGGGTCGACGGCGACGGGCATTTAATGCTCTTGTCCCCCTCTGTCAAAAGTAGGTAGAATCCTTTGTTCAATCTTTGTAGCTGCTTTGTTCCCAAGACTGTTCCAACTACCACCTCTTTTACGTTTTTACCCCTCTCTCCTACGTTGACACCTGTCGGTGACCCCTTGCCCTATAAAAGGAGGCCCATGCCCAACGTAGAGGAGGCTCGGAGGCTCGGGGGTTCGGAGGTTCGGAGGTTCGGATCCTTGGCAATTCTAGCGCCTGGGGTTCGGCTAGTTGGATTCACTCAGCACCACACCACCATACGCTCGCATTCCTGAGCAAGATCAAATACAACACAAAGCAGCAGAGGGTTTCTGCGACCATCGCGCCCGGCTGGGTAAAATCCCAGCGCCCAACGCCTCGATCTGCTCTCCGCGCATCCTCCGCCTCGCATCGAACTCATGAAGGGCCGCCCGCCCCATAGGTGTCGCGCCTCATCGCGCCGAGATCTTTAGCGCGCCGGTAGGGTTCTGCGACCATCGCGGCCCGGCTGGGTAAAATCCCACAAGATCGCCTCGATCTGCTCTCCGCGCATCCTCCGCCCTCGTACCGAACTCACGAAGGGGCCGCCCCGGCCCCATAGGTGTCGCGCCTCATCGCGCCCGACATCTTTGGCGCGCCAGGTAGGGGGCGTCGAGGTTGTGCGGACCTGATCCGGCGTTCGCGCAGCCGCGTTCTTCATCAGCCTCTCCGACTTCGTTAGCGACTTCATCGACAACTGCGCCATGGCCCCGAAGACGAGGGCCTCAAGGGTTGCAGAGCCGTCTGCGTCTCACCCGCCGCCACCGGAGCCAGCGGTGGGCGGAGGAGACGCCAGCGGAAGGGTGGGCACCGGCGAGGGCACTCACGGCGCCACCAGATCCAGGGATCGGACGGATGACCGCGCCTCGGTTTCCGTGGACCCGCGTCCATCTCAGTGCACGACAACCCAGCAGCGCCGTGCCATAAGATGTGGTACTTGCATGCTGAGGCAAGAACATGCCGGGGGCTCGCGGGATGCTCCGGACCGCTGTCCATGCATGAGCAAAGCGAAAGTGCCGGGGGAGGACTCTGCTCCTCCTATCGCTACTAGGAGTCCGAGCATATCCTGTTCCTCGCGTCGCTCGCTCCCGCTCCCCTCTATTCCGGCAAGCGCATCTCCTTGGAGCACTACGCCGCCGTCGAGGGCGCACCATCGAGCTTCAGGTCCAGCAAGGACAGCTCTGGTGCTCACTCCGGCGAGCGCCGCTCCTCGGAGCGCTCTAAGCCCGGCGAGGACAGCTCTGGTGCTCGTTCCGGCAAACGCACCTCTCCGGAGTGCTGCGCCGCCGTCAAGGACGCGCCATTGAGCTCCACCAACAAGTGCAAAGAAACGAGAAAAAGAAAAGCTAAGTCGCTCGAGCTTTCGTGCAGAGCACTCTCTAATTCCATGCTTTTTTTATGTTATATCCCTCGCGCGTTCGTCCTTTGTAAGCAAAGCCTGTGTGCAGGGGAGCCTGCCTGTGAATAGCCGCACCCTTATCTTGCTTGAGCACACTCAACGAGTTAAAGTGAGCCGCGACCAACCAGCGCCCTTGTTTCGTTCGAGTCCGCTCGGCGAGTTAAGTCTTGTCCTTGTTGAACACGGCAAGGTTGCTTGCGGAAGCGACACCACCAAGCGGGCTGCTGATGTTCCGCACTCAGCAAGCGTGTTAGGCACCGCAAGTTACCTAGAAGCGTGGGGTGAAAGCGCACAAAGGATGTAGGGCGGAGGGTATAACGTGGCGAGCCCCTGCCGTGAGATGTCCTTCGATGAGAGACTTGGGCGCGAGAGGAGCCAAGTCGTGGCCCGATTATGCACTTGTTTTGTTTCCGAGTCCGCTCAACAAACACAAGTGTGCTGCTGCACCTTATCTTGCTTTCGAGCCTGCTCGACAAGTTAAGCGTCATAGCCCGCCCGGCAAGGTGGTTTGCCGGAAGCAACACCGCCAATGGCTGTCCCTTTTCGGCAAGCGTGTTCGCCCCGGCAAGCTCCCCGAAAGCGTAGAGTACAAACATACGAAGGGCAAGACATGGCATCGTATTGCATAGTCAAGATTTATATACCCATACATATACATGAAGCAGTTGCATATCTACCTCAGCTGTTTTCATGACTGAAATTGCAGCAACAAGGAGGAACCGAAAGATCACACCAGCGCCTGGGGCCCGGCAAGCCAGGGTCGCCGGGGGCTGCGGGTGCCAAGGTTCTTCCTCGGCAAGCCAGCCTCGCTGGGGGCTGCGAGCACCAAGATCCGTCTCCGGCAAGCCAGAGTTGCTGGGGGCTGCAGTATCAGATAAGTTTTTCATCCCTCGTCATGCATCCTCTCATGGACCGGGAGATGCGGGGCTGCGTCTTTGAACGAGCGTGTCTTGTAAAACCCGTACGTGGAGGAGCCGAGTCGTGGCCCAGTTGTGTACTTGGTTTGTTTCCGAGTCCGCTCAACAAACACAAGTGTGCTGCTGCACCCTTACCTTGCTTTCAAGCCTTTCGAGCAAGTTAAGCGTCCGAATCGCCGGCAAGGTTGCTTGCGGAAGCAACACCGCCAGTGGCTGTCCCTTTTCGGCAAGCGTGTCTGGCCCGGCAAGCTCCCCGATAGCGTAAGAACACACAAGGCACGAAATCAAGTAAAAGACTCAGTCCGGCAAGCTTTCCCCTCTTTTCATTAAAAACATCCTAGTTTGATACAAGTCCATAGAGGATGAAAAACATGATAGAGAGGATTACAAGTTCTTAAATGCAGCTAATGCCCGAGGGCTTACAAATTAAAAGATAAGGTGCCCGTGATCCCTCTCCTGTTTCTCTGTTCAGGAGTTCAGGAGGTAGGTCAAGGAGCCCCCCGGCAAGATAAGCCTGCCGGGGGAGGAGGCCCCGGCAAGAGGAGCTTGTCGGGGAAGGGCGAAGGCGCCTAGGAGGCGTGGCGGTGATGCCGCCGTGCCCGAGAGCTGCGCGAGGTGACGGGCATGGGGAACATCCCGGAGACCCACGGCGCCGAAGACACCAAGAGAACACCCGGGGCGGCCAGAGCTTGGCGGAGGCAGGCGTCGGAGGCAGAGCTTGAAGACGGGGTGGTGGGACATCGCACGAGGGCACCTCGCCCTCGTACTCGATTAACGGCCTTGCCGTCCTCCCCTCTTCCTCTTCCGCAGCCTCCCTCACGCCACCGCCAAGAAGGCGGCCCGGGGAGTTGAAGGCCGACGACCAGAAGATGAGGTCGCCGGTGGCCTTGAGGCAGCGGTGTCCGTCGCCTAGTCGGGCCCGCCATCCCCTCGTCGCCGCTATCGCTCTCCTCCTCGTCCTCTCGCTCGGGAGGAGCCTTCGCTATCCGAGGAGCTGTCCACACAGCAGCGTGCCGGGTCCCGTAGTCGCTGAAGACCTTGACGGCGAGAAGGTCACCATCCATTAACTTGAAATGGAGGTGAACCCGCCGTCAAGCTGTGGATCCGGGCGAACGTCTTCCACCCTCGGTCGAAGAACATCACGCCGGGGGCTGGGGACACGACACTCACCCGAGTGCCGCTGATCCCGCAGCCCCTCATGCGCAACTCCATCACGTCGGGTGGGTCCGGCCCCATTGCGTCCGCGAACGGGGCCGGCAGCCGGAGGCGGCGACGAGGCGCCCGACGAAGCTTGATGAAGAACTCCCAGGGGTCATCTCCGGTGTGGACCGCACCGTGGTCAGGAGATGCCAGGGGAGACGGGGGAGGCACATCACCACGACCGCCTCTCCCCCGACCGCCTCGGCCACGCCCTCGGCCTCGTCCGCGGCCACGCCCCCTCCCTCTCCCTCTCGGAGCCGGCTCCGCCGTCACGGGAGCAGGATGGGGAGTGGTGCGCTGCCTAGAAGCGACCCTCGCTGCCACCGTCGAAGGGCCGGGGTTCCCTCCTTCCATGGCGGCAAGAAGAATAGAAGATGAAGACGAAGGGAGAAGAGGATGAGTGCGGCCATTGTGCTCCCCTTCCGCCTCCTTTTAAAGGGGCGAGGTGGGGGCTCAACCGCCCCGCTCGACCAATCAGGAAGCGAGAAGGCCAAAGGAGCGGGGCCGACTCGCCTTCTCCGCCCGTGACGGCTCGGTCTCCCACCTTCGCCGCCCACGACTCCCGTGCATGAGGGCCGCGTGGCGAAAAAGCGGAGCCGGAGCGACGGGTGGCGACCCGCTCGCACCACGATCACGGGTGGATGCCTTAAAGGCTGCATCGCCGCCACGTCTCCCACGATGCCGCAATCGACGCGTGCCGTTCACGGGAGGGGAGGCGGCGGATCTGGCAGACTCGGCACGCCAGAGGCAGCGTGCCGTGCCTTTGTTTTGGGCCTGGCCCAACAGCGCTTCGGCTGCGTGTGTGGCCCAGGCCGGGGCTCTGTCGGTGTACTAAGGTAGGGGTACCTCGGTACCCCAACTTGTGCACGGGCGTCGCAGCTCCCTGCAGCGGATCCACCATATGCTTGCGGAGACCATTCTGCTCCATATCAAGCCATTCAAGAACAAAGTGTACAAGACGAAGCTCGAGACCCGGCAAGAGGAGCTTGCCGGAAGGCCGTTCGTGCTCAAGATTACATCACTCATGGGAGCCCCGGGCGAGAGGAGCTCGCCGGGGAGACCAGAAGACTACATCACAGAAGACACGCCTCGGCGCTATACGCATCCCGGCGAGGGCCCGGGGAGCGACAAGTTACAAGCCCAACAAGCTCCCGGGCCCGGCAAGATCAAGACCCCGGCAAGGTGCTTGCCGGGAGAGCCGTGCTGTGTGCCCGCACTCCAGCTCATCCGCCCACGCGTCGCCTTAAGCCCTCTCCAGAGACGCGTGGCGGATGGCTGTGCTGCATGAGGAGTGCGGTGGCACTCCACGGTGGTGGCTCCATCGCCGTGGCAAGCGGAGACGCAAGGCGGGAGCTTTGGGGTCGGCGGCGACAGGCATTTAATGCTCTTGTCCCCTCTGTCAAAAGTAGGTAGAATCCTTTGTTCAAGCAATGTAGCTGCCTTTGTTCTGCCTGTTCCAACTACCACCTCTTTTATGTTTTACCCCTCTCTCCTCGTTGACACTGTCGGTGACCCTTGCCCTATAAAAGGAGGCCCATGCCCAGCGAGAGGAGGCTCGGAGGCTCGGGGGTTCGGAGGTTCGGAGGTTCGGATCCTTGGCAATTCTAGCGCCTGGGGTTCGGCTAGTTGGATTCACTCAGCACCACACCACCATACGCTCGCATTCCTGAGCAAGATCAAATACAACACAAAGCAGCAGTAGGGTTTTACGCGACCATCGCGGCCCGAAGCTGGGTAAAAATCCCCCGCGCCCGAACGCCTCGATCTGCTCTCCGCGCATCCTCCGCCCTCGTACCGAACTCACGAAGGGGCCGCCCCGGCCCCATAGGTGTCGCGCCTCATCGCGCCCGACATAGGTATTCAAAGAATTCATACTAACAACACTACAATCATGCTCATCATTCAAAGATTTAGTGCCAAACATTTTATAGACTTCTTCTTCTAGCACTTGAGCACAATTTTCCTTTCCATCATTCTCACGAAAGTTATTAAAAAGATGAAGCGTATGAGGCAAACTCAATTCCATTTTTTGTAGTTTTATTTTATAAACTAAACTAGTGATAAAAAAAGAAACTAAAAGATTCGATTACAAGATCTAAAGATATACCTTCAAGCACTCACCTCCCCGGCAACGGCGCCAGAAAAGAGCTTGATGCCTACTACACAACCTTCTTCTGTAGACGTTGTTGGGCCTCCAAGTGCAGAGGTTTGTAGGACAGTAGCAAATTTCCCTCAAGTGGATGACCTAAGGTTTATCAATCCATAGGAGGCGTAGGATGAAGATGGTCTCTCTCAAACAACCCTGCAACCAAATAACAAAGAGTCTCTTGTGTCCCCAACACACCCAATACAGTGGTAAATTGTATAGGTGCACTAGTTCGGCGAAGAGATGGTGATACAAGTGCAATATGGATGATAGATATAGGTTTTTGTAATCTGAAAATATAAAAACAGCAAGGTAACAAGTGGTAAAAGTGAGCGTAAACGGTATTGCAATGCTAGGAAACAAGGCCTAAGGTTCATACTTTCACTAGTGCAAGTTCTCTCAACAATAATAACATAACTGGATCATATAAATATCCCTCAACATGCAACAAAGAGTCACTCCAAAGTCACTAATAGCGGAGAACAAATGAAGAGATTATGGTAGGGTACGAAACCACCAGAAAGTCATCCTTTCTGATCGGTCTATTCAAGAGTCCATAGTAAAATAACATGAAGCTATTCTTTCCGTTCGATCTATCATAGAGTTCGAACTAGAATAACACCTTAAGACACAAATCAACCAAAACCCTAATGTCACCTAGATACTCCAACATCACCTCAACTATCCGTGGGCATGATTATACGATATGCATCACACAATCTCAGATTCATCTATTCAACCAACACAAAGTACTTCAAAGAGTGCCCCAAAGTTTCTACCGAAGAGTCGAGACGAAAACGTGTGCCAACCCCTATGTATAAGTTCACAAGGTCACTGAACCCGCAAGTTGATCACCAAAACATACATCAAGTAAATCACGTGAATATCCCATTGTCACCACAGATAAGCACGACAAGACATACATCAAGTGTTCTCAAATCCTTAAAGACTCAATCCGACAAGATAACTTCAAAGGGAAAACTCAATTCATCACAAGAGTAGAGGGGGAGAAACATCATAAGATCCAACTATAATAGCAAAGCTCGCGATACATCAAGATCGTGCCACATCAAGACCACGAGAGAGAGAGAGAGAGAGAGACAGAGAGAGAGAGAGATCAAACACATAGCTCCTGGTACATACCTTCAGCCCCAAGGGTGAACTACTCCCTCCTCGTCATGGAGAGCGCCAGGATGATGAAGATGGCCACCGGTGAGGGATCCCCCCTCCGGCAGGATGCCGGAACAGGATCCGATTGGTTTTTGGTGGCTACAGAGGCTTGTGGCGGCAGAACTTCCGATCTATGGTGCTTCTCGAAGTTTTTAGGGTATATGGACATATATAGGCAAAAGAAGTCAGTCAGGGGGACCACGAGGGGCCCACGAGGGTGGCGGGCGCGCCCAGGGGGGTAGGGCGCGCCTCCCTGCCTCGTGGCTTCCTCGTTGCTTCCCTGACATCTACTCCAAGTCTCCCGGATTGCTTCCGTTCCAAAAGTAACTCTCCCGGAGGTTTCATTCCGTTTGGACTCCGTTTGATATTCCTTTTCTTTGAAACACTGAAATAGGCAAGAAAACATCAATTTGGGATGGGCCTCCGGTTAGTAGGTTAGTCCCAAAAATAATATAAAAGTATAAAATAAAGCCCATAAATATACAAAACAGGTAATGTAATAGCATGGAACAATAAAAAATATAGATACGTTAGAGACGTATCAGCACCCGTGGGGGTTCAGGGGCTCCAGAGCCCCCAGCTGCCTCTGCTGCCGCGACGACGCCAGCCCATGCACCCGTGCCGCCTCGTCCCCAGGCCCTTGTGCTGGCAGACAACGGCCCCCTCATCAGGCCCGGGGCTCTGGAGGAAGCCTACACCACGCTGGATCAACTCTGGTCCGATCTCCAAGACGCAGACAAGTGCATGGCGGTGGGATGCATGGGGCTGATCTAGGGATGGCTTCAGGCCGACGCGTCTATTAGGACGGCCTGGAGCCTGGCCAAGGCTGCCGTTGCGGGGAGCAGGAAGGAGGCCGGCGAGCCCGTGGCGGCTCGTGACACGGCGCTGGCCGACGCGGTGTCCGCCAAGGAGCGCTGCAGCAAGGAGGAGATTAAGCTGAAGGCCCTCCGCGAGGAGCAGGTTGCCCACACCCGTCGGCTTCAAGAGAGAGAGAGGAGGAGCTCAGGGCCCAAGAGGCGATGCTCGCCAAACGCGACGCCAAGCTGGCTCGGCGACCAAGGACCAAGCCGTGGAGCGGGCCGACTGGACCAACTGAAGGAGGAGGTGGACAAGGCCTGGGCGTCCCATACCCAGCTTGTCTCTGAGATAACGACCCAGCTGGAGGCCAAGGAGAAGACCCTCGCCACTGCCGAGAAGGCGGTGGCCGTGGGACGCGAAGCCTTCGTCTCCCTCGAGCTGAAGTCTCCGCAGGCGTTGCACTCCCTTTATGAAGAAGGGTACGAGGAGCCGCTAGCGACTCAGGAGGGTGGCCCCGTTGTGCTTCTCCCCAAGCTTGCTGAGGCGCTTGAGAGCATCGCCGCTGGAGTGGACTCCAAGGTGGAGGGGGAGTGCCCCGCGCTTCTCACCGCGGCCGTGATGCACGTCTTTGCCACCTCCACCTCCGGGACTCCTACTTTGACTTCAGTGCCCTGATCGAGCCGGTGGCCGTGAGTCTCGTGATGCTACTGCCGAAGCCGTGAAGAAGCAGGTGGAGGACTTGTTGGGGAAGTTCCTCATCATCCCCGACCCCGCAACTGCGGTGTCCGGAGCCGACGGAAAAGATGGTGGCACCATCATTATTGCCGGGCTCCCAAAGACGGGCGGCAGCGGCGATCAAGGCAACGGCAGCGCTTCCTCCTAGTTCGACCTTGCAACATTCACCGTGCCTCGCGGAGGCGTGAGAGCTTCTGTTTGAACTCGTGGAATGCTTGTAATAAGTATTAGGAATTCTGATTTCCTTATTGCGCCTAGTTTCCTTCATGCTTGCTTTTGCGCTCTGCGTCAGCAGGGCCCAGTTTCGCGCATAGCTCGACCACCGTTGGGGCATCCGAATCACCAAGACGAGACCAAGGGGCGAGGGGCTACGTGACTAGTGAGGCCCCTGAGTCATGATGCTCAGGAGGTCCCCCTTGACGTGCGAGCAACCTTCACGAAGGGAACGAGGACGCCGAGGGTAGGGCCTTGTGCTCTGCGTCGGTAGGGCCCGGCCCCGCGCATACCTCAACTGCCGTTGGGGCATCCGGATCATCAGGAAGAGACCAAGGGGTGAGGGGCTACGTGACCAGTGAGGCCCCTGAGTCGCGATGCTCAGGAGGTCCCTTTTGACTTGTGAGCAGCCCTGATACCTTTGACCACCAACTTTCGCTTGGGGGGAACGTGAGAAGACCAAGTACCCAGAACTGGTATAGGATAGCGCACAACCCCCGTGTCCGGCCCCCTCGCGCATTCCTTCTGAGGGGAAAGCCGTGGGGTGATGCCGCGTGAAGAGCCGAAAGGCTGTCCTGAGGTTAGTGCGACTGCGAGGGCACCTCAGTTGTTTATTCACCAGCGCGGAGCATGGTGCTTCCACTCTTGCATGGGCATAGCCGCTCCTCGACCGTGTCATCCGCTAGCGCAGAGCACGTTGCTTCCACTGGAACGTGGGTGGGAGTTCCCGCAGGGGAGACTCCGGGGCATGTACAACCCCGTCCTGACACATGGCTAGCACAACAGGACTGGAGGAGGTATATATGGGCACCTGTGAGCTAGCGCGGGACTCACAAGGCCCTACCTCTAGGCGGGTTGCGCCTGGATTTTTGTTCCGGAACATGTGTGAGGACACTGCGAGATTTTTAGGTGGCCTGCGCCGAGTAAATCTCCGGAGGACATCGCACGAGAAGGCCAAGCACCAATGACCCCAGGAGGTGACGTGAAAAGGGCCGGCCCGCAAGACAGAGCTCAGCTGTTGGGTTTATCGATGTTGCAGGGATGGACCTGAGCATAGACGCCATGCCCAGTCTTCTCATGCAACAATCCTAAAGAAAGACAACCGGCATGCGGCCCCCGCGACGACAAGGCACCGAGTCAAGTGCCCTGACTCATCCACTCTCGATTAGCTCATGCGAGAACAAGGCACCAAGGACCACGGGAGGTGACGTACACGGGAGCTGGCCCGCGAGAGAGAGCACGGCCACTTGGGTTTTGCGATGCTGCAGGGACGAACCCGAGCACAGATGACGTGAGAATCCTTAATCATGAGGTGGTCACGGGAGGGCTAGTGAGGGCGCATGATGTTCGTGGTGGCGAAGCACCGAGCATGCAGGCGGCAATATAAAGCAACACATTAAAAGGAGGAGGCTAGTTCTAATTCATGCGCAAAACGATACACTATGTAGGGGCGGATGCTACCTCTTGAGCTTGCGTTGGTATTCCCTTGAAGAGGAAAGGGTGAAGCAGCAAAGTAGAGTAAATATTTCCCTCAGTTTTGAGAACCAAGGTATCAATCCAATAGGAGACGATGCACAAGTCACCAAATACCTGCACAAACAATCAAGAACTTGCAACCAACGCAATAAAGGGGTTGTCAATCCCTTCACGGTCACTCGCAAAAGTGGCATCTAATAGAGATAGTAAAGTAAATATTTTTGGTATTTTTGCTGTATAGATTGGAAAGTAAAGATTGAAAAATAGTAAACGAGATTCAACAATATGGAAAAGAGACTTTAATATAATGGAAAAGAGATGCAATATAATGGAAAAGAGACCCGGGGGCCATAGGTTTCACTAGTGGCTTCTCTCGAGATAGCATGTATTATGGTGGGTGAACAAATTACTGACAAGCACTTGATAGAAAAGCGCATAATTATGATGACATCTAAGGCAATTATCATGAACATAGGCATCATGTCCGTGTCAAGTAGACCGACTCCTGCCTGCATCTACTACTATTACTCCACACATCGATCGCTATCCAGCATGCATCTAGAGAATTAAGTTCATAAAGAACGGAGTAACGCATTAAGCAACATGACATGACGTAGATGGATAAACTCAAGCAATATGATATAAACCCCATCTTTTTATCCTCGTTGGCAACAATACAATACGTGCCTTGCTGCCCCCACTGTCACTGGGAAAGGACATCTCAAGATTGAACCCAAAGCTAAGCACTTCTCCCATGGCAAGAAAGATCAATCTAGTAGGCAGCTAAACCGATAATTCGGAGAGACTTGTAAAGATATCAAATCATGCATATAAGAATTCAGAGAAGAACCAAATAATATTCATAGATAATCTTGATCATAAATCCATAATTCATCGGATCTCGGCAAACACACCGCAAAAGAATATTACATCAAATAGATCTCCAAGAACATCGAGGAGAACTTTGTATTGAGAATAAAAGAGAGAGAAGAAGCCATCTAGCTAATCACTATGGACCCGAAGGTCTATGGTAAACTACTCACGCTTCATCGGAGAGGCAATGGTGTTGATGTAGAAGCCCTCCGTGATTAATTCCCCCTCCGGCAGATTGCCGGAAAAGGCCCCAAGATGGGATCTCACGGGTACAGAAGGTTGCGGTGGTGGAAAAGTGGTTTCGTGGCTCCCCTTGATGTTTTAGGGTATAAGAGTATATATAGGCAAAAGAACTAGGTTGGTGGAGCTACGAGGGGCCCACGAGGGTGGGGGGCGCGCCTACCCCTTGGGCGCGCCCACCTGCCTCTTGGACTCCTTGTTGCGTCTCTGACTTCTACTCCAAGTCACGTAACCCTAAACCCTAAACCTAAACCTAAACCTAACCTAAACCTAAACCTAAACCTAAACCTAAACCCTAAACCCTAACCTAAACCCTAACCTAAACCTAAACCTAAACCTAAACCTAAACCTAAACCTAAACCTAAACCTAAACCTAAACCTAAACCTAAACCTAAACCTAAACCTAAACCTAAACCTAAACCTAAACCTAAACCTAAACCTAAACCTAAACCTAAACCTAAACCTAAACCTAACCTAACCTAAACCTAAACCTAAACCTAAACCTAAACCTAACCTAAACCTAACCTAAACCTAAACCTAAACCTAACCTAAACCCTACCCTAACCTAACTTGGGGTTTGGGGTTTAGGTTAGGTTTAGGTTAGGTTTAGGTTTAGGTTAGGTTAGGTTAGGTTTAGGTTAGGTTAGGTTAGGTTTAGGGAGGTTAGGTTTAGGTTTAGGTTTAGGTTTAGGTTTAGGTTTAGGTTTAGGTTTAGGTTTAGGTTTAGGTTAGGTTTAGGTTTAGGTTTAGGTTAGGTTTAGGTTTAGGTTTAGGTTTAGGTTTAGGTTTAGGTTTAGGTTTAGGGTTTAGGGTTTAGGGTTTAGGGTTAGGGTTTAGGGTTAGGGTTTAGGGGTTTAGGGTTTAGGGTTTAGGGTTTAGGGTTTAGGGTTAGGGTTTAGGGTTTAGGGTTAGGGTTAGGGTTGCGTCTCTGCTTTCGGTCCAAGAAAGATCATCACGAAGGTTTCATTCCGTTTGGACTCCGTTTGGTATTCCTTTTCTGCAAAACTCTAAAATAGGCAAAAAAACAGAAACAGGCACTGGGCCTCCGGTTAATAGGTTAGTCCCAAAAATAATAAAAGAGCATATTAAAGCCCATTAAACATCCCAAATAGATAATATAATAGCATGGAACAATAAAAAATTATAGATACGTTGGAGGCGTATCAAGCATCTAAGCTTAATTCTGCTTTCGTCCTCGAGTAGGTAAATGATAAAAACATAATTTTTGATGTGGAATGCTACCTAACATATTTATCAATATAATTTTCTTTATTGTGGCATGGATGTTCAGATCCGAAAGATTCAAGAAAAAAGTTTAATATTGACATAAAACAATAATACTTCAAGTATACTAACAAAGTAATCATGTATTCTCAAAATAACATGGCCAAAGAAAGCTATCCCTACAAAATCATATAGTCTGGTTATGCTATCTTCATCACACAAAGTATGTAATCATGCACAACCCCGATGACAAGCCAAGAAATTGTTTCATACTTACGATGTTCTTAAACTTTTTCAATCTTCACACAATACATGAGCGTGAGTCATGGACATAGCACTATAGGTGGAATAGAATGGTGGTTGTGGAGAAGACAAAAAGGAGAAGATAGTCTCATATCAACTAGGCATATCAACGGGCTATGGAGGTGCCCATCAATAGATATCAATGTGAGTGAGTAGGGATTGCCATGGAACGGATGCACTAGAGCTATAAGTATATGAAAGCTCAACAAAATAAACTAAGTGGGTGTGCATCCAACTTGCTTGGTCACAAAGACCTAGGGCACTATTGAGGAAGCCCATCATTGGAATATACAAGCCAAGTTCTATAATGAAAAATTCCCACTAGTATATGAAAGTGACAACATAGGAAACTCTCTATTATGAAGATCATGGTGCTACTTTGAAGCACAAGCGTGGAACAAGGATAGTAGCATTGCCCCTTCTCTCTTTTTATCTCATTTATTTTTATTTTTATTTTATTTGGGCCTTTTACTTTTTTATGGCTCTTTTTTTTTCGTCCGAAGTCTAATCCCGACTTGTGGGGGAATCATAGTCTCCATCGTCCTTTCCTCACTGGGACAATGCTCTAATAATGAAGATCATCACACTTTTATTTACTTACAACTCAAGAATTACAACTCAATACTTAGAACAAAATATGACTCTATGTGAATGCTTCCGGCGGTCTACCGGGATGTGCAATGGTTCAACAGTGACATGTATGAAAAAATATGAATGGTGGCTTTGCCAGAAATACGATGTCAACTACATGATCATGCATAGCAATATGATAATGATGGAGCGTGTCATAATAAACGAAACGGTGGAAAGTTGCATGGCAATATATCCCAGAATGGCTATGGAAATGCCATAATAGGTAGGTATGGTGGCTGTTTTAAGGACGGTATATGGTGGGTGTATGGTACCGGCGAAAGTTGCGCCGTACTAGAGAGGTTAGCAATGGTGGAAGGGTGAGAGTGCATATAATCAACGGACTCAACATTAGTCATAAAGAACTCACATACTTATTGCAAAAATTTATTACTTATCAAAACGAAGTACTACGCGCATGCTCCTAGGGGGATAGATTGGCAGGAAAAGACCATCGCTCGTCCCCGACCGCCACTCACAAGGAAGACAATCAATAAATAAATCATGCTCCAACTTCATCACATAACGGTTCACCATACGTGCATGCTACAGGAATCACAAACTTTAACACAAGTATCTGTCAAATTCACAACTACTATACGAGCATGACTCTGATATCACCATCTTCATATCTCAAAACAATCATAAATAATCAAACTTCTCATAGTATTCAATGCACTTTATATGAAAGTTTTTATTAGACCCATCTTCGATGCTCATCATATTAGGACTAATTTTATAACCAAAGAAAATTACCATTGTGTTCTAAAAGACTCACAAAATAATATAAGTGAAGCATGAGGGATCAATAATTTCTATAAAATAAAACCAGCGCACTGCTGTAAAAAGATATAAGTGAAGCACTAGAGCAATATTATCTAGCTCAAAAGATATAAGTGAAGCACATAGAGTATTCTAATAAATTCCGATTCATGCGTGTCTCTCCCAAAAGGTGTGTATAGCAAGGATGATTTTGGTAAACTAAAAAGCAAAGACTCAATTCATACAAGACGCTCCAAGCAAAACACATATCATGTGGTGAATAAAAATATAGCCTCAAGTAAAGTTACCTATAGACGAAGACGAAAGAGGGGATGCCTTCCGGGGCATTCCCAAGCTTAGGCTTTTGGTTGTCCTTGAATTTTACCTTGGGGTGCCTTGGGCATCCCCAAGATTAGGCTCTTGCCACTCCTTATTCCAAAATCCATCAAATCTTTACCCAAAACTTGAAAACTTCACAACACAAAACTTCAACAGAAAATCTAATGAGCTCCGTTAGTATAAGAAAATAAAACACCACTTTGAGGTACTGTAATGAATTGATTATTTATTTATATTGGTGTTAAACCTACTGTATTCCAACATCTCTGTGGTTCATACCCTCAGATACTACTCATAGATTCATCAGAATAAGCAAACAACGCACAAAAAACAGGATCTGTCAAAAACAGAACAGTCTGTAGCAATCTATAACTTTCGAATACTTCTGTAACTCCAAAAATTCTGAAATAAATTTCTGTACGTGAGGAATTAGTCTATTAATCATCTGCAAAAATAATCAACCTAAAAGAACTCTTTTGTAAAACAATGACAGCTATTCTCTTGAGTGCAAAAGTTATGTTTTTTACAACAAGATCGCAAAGACTTCACCCAAGTCTTCCCAAAGGTTCTACCTGGCACAAACACTAATTAAAACATTAAACCACATCTAAATAGAAGCTAGATGAATTATTTATTACTAAACAGGATAAAAAAGCGAAGAACAAAAATACAATTTGGTTGCCTCCCAACAAGCGCTATCGTTTAATGCCCCTAGCTAGGTGTTGATAATTTAAATGATGCTCACATAAAAGAGAAGAATAGAAGCACAAAGAGGGCATCATAAAACATGTGACAAACACATCTAAGTCTAACATACTTCCTATGCATAGGAATCTTATAGGCAAACAAATTATCATAGCAATCAAAAACTAGTACATGCAAGGAAGCGGAAAGAAACAATATCAATCTCAACATAATGAGAGGTAATTTAGTAACATGAAAATTTCTACAACCATATTTTCCTCCATCATAATAATTACATGTGGGATCATAAGAAAATTCAACAAAATAGCTATCACATAAAATATTGTCAACACGATCCACATGCATGCGAAGTTGACACTCTTCCAAAGTAGTGGGATTAACATTAACTAAAGTCATGACCTCTCCAAACCCACTTTTATCAAATATTTCATAAGATTGAAAATTCTCCAAATATGTGGGATCTACAGTTGACACTCTTCCAAACCCACTTTCAATAACATTGAAAACACTATTATCAATCTCGTATTCATCATGGGGCTTAAATAAATTTTCAAGATCATAAAAAGAATCACCCCAATCATGATTATTGCAACAAATAGTAGTTATAGCAAAACTAGTATCCCCAAGCTTGAGGTTTTGCATATCATTAACACAGTTGGCATTAAGAGAATTTATAATAACATCATTGCAATCATGCTCTTCATCGAAGGAACTATCAAGTATGGGTGCAATAGCAACGATCTCATGTTTAACATAAGGAATTATAGCAAATTTGTCTTCATTGGCATCATGGCCACAAGAATAGCAAGCATCATGTTCATCAAGGAATATTTCAGTCAAATCATCAGAATCGTAATTATCTATAGATTCATGCATATCATTATTTTGTTCCAAAGCAGCGGTCATTCTTTCAATAAATTCTTTGACATTGATATTATGAGCATAGTTTTCATAGCAATATTTAAGTATGTCAAAATTTTCAGATTTGTAGAGAGTAATATCATACTTTTCAATCAAAGAAGCAACTTGATAAGCACCCTTAAGAGCAACAAATTCTTCAATTTTTCGATATCATAGTAACTATAAACACCTTTGGCATAAGAAGATAAGATTTCATTATCATTAAACTCACATAGGTCGGGAAGGTGTTTTTAGGGTTCTTAGAGCAACAAGTAAAATCATAAATTTCACAAAGATTCGAAGCATAGCATAACAACCTGTTTATTTGATCCCATAAGAGTCTCCCTTTTTTAGACAAATGGTGATGCATAAGATGAGCATGCTCATCTAAAGATTTTCCCTCAACTAAACTAGTTGGGGGTTTCAGCACGAGCACATATAGATCAAAGATGATCCAAGTAGAACACTTTAAATGGATCCATATCAATAGATTTTTAGCAAGCAAAGATGCAAACACATAGAAGGCACATGGAGACACAAGCAAAAATAAGATCGAACGGAAGAGGGGCGAAGAAAAGGCAAAGTTTTTCAAAAATCGTTTTAGAAGTGGGGGAGAGGAAAACGAGAGGTGGATGGCGAATAATGTAATGCAAGGGAGAACAGTTTATGATGGGTACTTGATATAGCTTGACTTGGCGTAGATCTCCCCGGCAACGGCGCCAGAAATCCTTCTTGCTACGTCTTGAGCTTGCGTTGGTTTTCCCTTGAAGAGGAAAGGGTGATGCAGCAAAGTAGCGTAAGTATTTCCCTTAGTTTTGAGAACCAAGGTATCAATCTAGTAGGAGACGACGCACAAGTCTATGAATGCCTGCACAAACAATCAAGAACTTGCAACCAACGCGATAAAGGGGTTGTCAATCCCTTCATGGTCACTCGCAAAAGTGATATCTAATAGAGATAGTAAAGTAAATATTTTTGGTATTTTTGATGTATAGATTGGAAAGTAAAGACTGCAAAATAGTAAATGAGATTCAACAATATGGAAAAGAGACATTAATATAAAGAGATGCAATATAATGGAAAAGAGACCCCGGGGCCATAGGTTTCACTAGTGGCTTCTCTCGAGATAGCATGTATTACGATGGGTGAACAAATTACTGCCGAGCAATTGATAGAAAAACGCATAATATTATGACATCTAAGGCAATGATCATGAACATAGGCATCTCGTTTGTGTCAAGTAGACCGACTCCTGCCTGCATCTACTACTATTACTCCACACATCGACCGCTAGCCAGCATGCATCTAGAGTATTAAGTTCATAACGAACGGAGTAATGCATTAAGCAAGATGACATGATGTAGAGGGATAACCTCAAGCAATATGACATAAACCCCATCTTTTTATCCTCGATGGCAACAATACAATAAGTGCTTTGCTGCCCCTACTGTCACTGGTAAAGGACACCGCAAGATTGAACTCAAAGCTAAGCACTTCTCCCATGGCAAGAAAGATCAATCTAGTAGGCCAAGCTAAACCGATAATTCGAAGAGACCTGCGAAGATATCAAATCATGCATATAAGAATTCAGAGAAGAACCAAATAATATTCATAGATAATCTTGATCATAAATCCACAATTCATTGTATCTCGGCAAACACACTGCAAAAGAATATTACATTGAATAGATCTCCAAGAATATCAAGGAGAACTTTGTATTGAGAATCAATGAGAGAGAAGAAGCCATCTAGCTAATAACTATGGACCCGAAGGTCTGTGGTAAACTACTCACGCTTCATCGGAGAGGCAATGGTGTTGATGTAGAAGCCCTCCATGATCGATTCCCTCCGGCAGATCGCCGGAAGAGGCCCCAAGATGGGATCTCATGGGTACAGAAGGTTGCGGCTGTGGAAAAGTGGTTTCGTGGCTCCCCCTGATGTTTTTAGGGTATAAGAGTATATATAGGCAAAAGAACTAGATTGGTGGAGCTACGAGGGGCCCACGAGGGTGGGGGCGCGTCTACCCCCTGGGCGCGCCCTCCTGCATCGTGGACGCCTCGTTGCATCTCTGACTTCTACTCCAAAGTCTTCTGGTTTGCTTTCGGTCCAAGAAATATCATCGCGAAGGTTTCATTCCATTTGGTATTCCTTTTTTGCAAAAATCTAAAATAGGCAAAAAAACAGAAACTGGCACTGGGCCTCCGGTTAATAGGTTAGTCCCGAAAATAATATAAAAGAGCATATTAAAGCCCATTAAACTTCCAAAACAAATAATATAATAGCATGGAACAATCAAAAATTATAGATACGTTGAAGACGTATCAGCGGACCCATACAACTTGAGGATAATGCAGCCCGAGGGGCACCCTCAACTGAACAAACCAAAAATTCACCTGGCACCGTTGCTGTGGAAGTGTTGAAGTAGTTGGAGATGCGTGCCGCAGACGTCGTTGCTCATGAGCCAGCTGACTCCTGAGTCCCGAGGGGCTCCGGAGGACCGGGGAGGCTCGTGAGGTTCCGACACCTCCTCCATCAGGATTGCGTGGCGCCTGGCCTCGTAAGCTGCTAGAACGCCCTGCATGTAGTGCTGGTGTGATGCAGCCGCATCCGGTAGGACGAACGGCATGTAGATGTAGCTATGGGGTTGGCTCCCACACCGGCCAACACAGACGACCAAAAGAGCTCCTGAGAAGCAGCCCTATTAAGGCCTAGGATGTTGATGCAGACGCGTAGCTCGCCACCCACGTCAAGGGTGGCAACTGTATTGGATGATGTGGGGCGACCCTCGCCACACATGGCACGTGCCTCCTGAAGCTGCTCGATTGCCTTGGTGATGAACTCTTGAGCGCCTAGCGCCTCGCGCCTCGCTCATGGAAGCGTGCATTGAAGCACGCCTCCACATGGTGCCTGAATGCCTCCCTCGTGACGTTGGCTAGGTCATAGCCCTTCCAGACGAGAGCCCCCGAGCCCGTCCTAAGGGGCGCGCCAGGTGCGCCTTCCTATGTGGGAGGGAGAGGCGCCCAGCAGTGGGAGCGGGGCCTGAGGCACGATCACCATGTGCCCCAGCCCCCTGACGCCCCTTGGAAAGGAGTTGCTTCTTCTTGCGGGTGGCCTCGGGAGGCAGGGTGGCACCCTCGCTGTTGGAGTTCTCGACCGCTGCAGCCTGGTAAGCGCACTCAAGGGAGCACACCGCATCCTTCTCATATCAGGCGACCGTTATGATGCCGCCACTTTCCGGCATCTTGAGGACATTGTAGACGTGGTCAGTTGCTGCCATAAACTTGGTGAGGGCCGGATACCCGAGGATGGCGTTGTATGGGAGGCGAATGTGGGTGACATCAAAGTCGATGAGCTCAGTATGATAGTTGTCGCGCTTGCCGAAGGTGACAGGGAGGCGGATCTACCCTATGGGGATGATGGAGCCATCGGTCACCCCTGAAAAAGGCTTGGTGGGCAGAAGCTGGTCATATGGCACCTGGAGTGTGTCAAATGTCTTGACAGAGAGGATATTGAGCCCCGCACCTCCGTCGATGAGTCTTGGTGATGAGGACGTTGCTGATGTTTGGTGAGCAGAGCATTGGGAGCGCACCGGCAGCGGTCGAGCACTTAAGCTGGTCAGCAGAGTTGAAGGTGATGGCGTACTTGGACCACCTGAGGTGACGTCTCAAGCTTGGGGAAGGCCGCGTTCACTTCACGAGCGAACCACTTGAAGATGTGATGAGAGGCGGGAGCTTGAGCGCCACCCAAGATGCAGGCAATAGCATGAGGCTCTTGGAAGCCCCCAGCCCCATCGTCTTAGCGTTGGTCATCGTTCCTTCTTGGAGGTGGCGGCAGCGGAGGAAGGCCAGGTTGCCCTGAGGACGATCCTCGCGAGGCTAGTCACACCATGGGCCATCATGTGGTGGGCCATGCCAGCGGTCCTCATGAGGCTGATCGAACCAGTCCTGAAGAGGGTTGCGGTTGTCCCAGCGGCCTCCACCGTGGCCGTAGACACGGTTGTTGCGCTTGGGGCGGCAGCCAAGACGTCCGTCGCAGATTGCCCAAAGCTCCTGGTAGTCGTTGTTGTTGTGGCTGTGGACGTTGTGGAAGACGTAGAACGGTTGGCTGCCCTTGGAGGATTCGCTACGGCCGCAACCACGCTTCACCCCAGGTTCCGCCGTGAGCATGGCAAGGACCTTGTACTTCACATCCTTAACCTTGGCCTTCTTGTCCTCAGGATCGACCTCCTGAGGATCCAGGAGGGAGAGGCAACCTTCCTGTACCCTCGCGCACCTGGCGGCCATGTTGAACATCTCCAGGGCCGAGCATAAGTCTTCATAGATGGCAATTTCCTCCTTCATCTTGACGTCCCAGACGCCATCAGTGAACGCTGAGATGATGGCCTCGTCCGACACCTTTGGGATCTTGAGGCGAACATTGGTGAAGCGTTGCATGTACTTGCACAAGGTTTCACCTGGCTGCTGCTTCATGCGCCATAGGTCGCCGGTTATGGGGGCGCGGTCGCGGGTACCCTGGAAGTTGGCGATGAAGCGCTCGCGGAGCTTTGTACCAGGAGGAGATTGACCCCACCATGAGGTTCAGGAGCCATGAGCGCACGCCATCCTTGAGGGCCATGGGGAACCAGTTTTCCATGACCTTCTCGTCATTGTTTACCGCCTTGATGCTTAGCTCGTAGAGCTGAAGGAACTCAGCAGGGTTAGGGGTGCTATCGTAGTGTGGAGGCAGATCCGGCTTGAACTTGCTGGGCCAGACGACACGACGTACCTACGGGGTGAAAGCACGACATCCTGCCGCACTCATAGGGGCCAGCTGCAGGGGAGGAGCCTGATCCTGACGCACGCGTACCGCTGCCTCCAGCGGCACGTGGTCTTGACGTGGCGGTGCTGGAAGTGCACACACTTCTCCTTGGGGCCGCTGCACCACCTGGCATCTTGTATCATCGCGGGTCGCTGCCCTGCACGGTGGGTCGCACTGGGGTGTTTCATGCTGGGGCTCGGGGATGACGCCCCACCGAGGAGGTCCGCCGCGGGCCACCTCGCTCGCCTGGGAAAGGGGAGGCAGTGAGCGAGACGGTGCAGGGGCCTCTCCAGCGGCGCTGACAAGCTCAGCGATGCGGTCGAGCCAATCCTCGTAGAGATCGTCAGTCGACCGATAGCGCAGAAGCTCGCGCACCATGAGCAGTGCAGCCGCGCGTTCGTCGGCCCGCGACGAGCATGAGAAGATGATGCAGTAGCCGGGGTAAGCGACGGAGTTGCAGTGCGACCATCACACAGCACAGAAGGTGGCATCAACGAGTCCTACTGCTCATGGGCCGCGGGACCGGTGGCGGCGTTGGGCGTGGGAGAAGGGGAGCGATGACGGGTGTCGTTGCCCGCGTGTGCTGTCTGAGCGACCTTAGCGGCCCGACATTCAGCAGGGACAGGGCGAGCGTCGGCCATAGGCACGACAGACCGGAAGCGGAGCAAATGGTGGAGAAGAGGCTTTGACACACCCCTACCTGGCACGCCAAATGCCGGATTCAGGGCTCCGCGGACTCAAGGAAATTGTTTGAACTCTAGGGCGTGTTCGAAGAACTCAACCCCTTCGGCCAACCAGTTCGTCGCCCCCACGGCCTAGCTCGATGAACAAGGAAGAAGATGGACATGGTAGTTTAACCACGCCACCTTGCGGTGTAAAACCCTACTCCTGCTTTGTGGTGGATTTGCCTCATGTGGGGCTGAGGATGAACTAGTACAAGGGAAGAACAACCTCGCGAGGTCTGCTCTGGTGTGGATGTGAGCCGAAGGGATCCGACCCATTGCTATGGTGGTGGCTAACCTATACTTATAGTGGCCTTGGTCCTCTTCCCTCAAAACTTAGGCGGGAAGGGATCCCACAGTGGCCAATTCGAACAGGGACACATAGTACATCTTATCCTAACAAAAGATAGTCTTCTCTTGCAAAGCTCCTGGCCATGACGCTGCGGTGGGCTCAGCGAGGACATCCGTCCTACCGTCCTGGCAGTCATGTTCTTGTAGCATGGGAATGGAAACCTTTGGCTGATTCCTCGGGACCCTGTGCCTGCGCTTGCCTCCTTAGCACCAAAGAGAAAACTTGCTCCTCTGCACCCGCTGGCACCCGCCTAGCCTTGGTCGTCATGGCTTGAGTCACTGCAACCTATGAGGTTGAGCACCTGCATAGAAATCTCCGCTCCTCAGGAGGCAACCTGGGAAGGCCGCTCCCTCCGGAGGTCTTGGCGTCATCTGCCTCGCGAGGCTTGGCCCCTCGCGGGGGTCTAGACTTGGTTGTGCCATAGATGGGCTGCACCAGGCCGTCAACGAAGCCACGCCGTGGGCCGCAGGCAGGCAAGTCTGGGTACCCTGGTTTCCAGAATGCTGACAAACATGACCTCTAAGACAAGGTTACCATGCCACACATATGGGTTTTGCGTACCCTTGTCAACCTACAAAGTTCAATAGTAACTTGATCTGAAGCTTCATGATCATCATCATTAGCTTACTCTTCAACTGACGAGGCGCCACAGAAACATATTTCTATGCTGCGCTAGGTTGAAGTAAAGGTTCAACAACCTCATCAAGTTCTATCTTCCTCCTACTCAATTCTTTCGAGAGAAACTCTTTCTTGAGAAGGACTCGTTTTTAGTGACAAACACTTTGCCTTCGGATCTGAGATAGAAGGTATACCCAACTGTCTCTTTTGGGTATCCTATGAATACGCATTTGTCCGCTTTGGGTTCAAGCTTTTTCGGCTGAAGCCTTTTGACATAAGCTTCACTGCCCCAAACCTTAAGAAACGACAACTTAGGTTTCTTGCCAAACCACAGTTCATATGGTGTCATCTCCACAGACTTAGATGGTGCCCTATTTAAAGTGAATGCAACTGTCTCCAACGCATAACCCCAAAACGATAGTGCAGATTGGCAAGAGACATCATAGAACACACCATATCCAATAAGGTACGATTACGACATACAGACACACCATTACGCTATGGTGTTCCAGGTGGCATGACCTGTGAAACAATTCCACATTGTATTAAGTGATTGCCAAACTCATAACTCAGATATTCTCCCCCTCGATCGTATCGTAGGAATTTAATCTTCTTGTAGCGATTATTCTCAACTTCACTATGAAATTGCTTGAACTTTTCAAACATTTCAGACTTATGCTTCATTAAGTAAACATACCCATATCTACTCAAGTCATCAGTGAAGATGAGAATGTAACGATATCCACCGCGTGCATCAACGCTCAACGGACCGCACACATCAAGATTTATGATTTCCAACAAGTCACTTGCCCGCTCCATTGTTCTGAAAAATGGGGTCTTAGTCATCTTGCCCATCAGTCATGGTTCGCATGTGTCAAGTGATTCAAAATCAAGTGACTCCAAAACTCCATGATCAGGGAATTTCTTCATGCGCTTTACATCAATATGACCTAAGCGACAGTGCCACAAAAAAGTGGTACTATCATTATCAACTCTACATCTTTTGGCATCAATGTTATGAACATGTCTATCATCGCTACCGAGATTAAATAAGAATAAACCCCTCACAATGGGTGTATAACCATAAAAGATATTATCCTTATAAACAGAACAATCATTATTCTCTGATTTAAATGAGTAATCATCTCACATTAAACAAGATCCAGATATAATGTTCATGCTCAACGCATGCACTGCTACCTCTTGAGCTTGCGTTGGTTTTCCCTTGAAGAGGAAAGGGTGATGCAACAAAGCAGCATAAGTATTTCCCTTAGCTTTTGAGAACCAAGGTATCAATCCAGTAGGAGACTACGCACAACTCACCGAATACCTGCACAAACAATCAAGAACTTGCAACCAACGCGATAAAGGGGTTGTCAATCCCTTCACGGTCACTCGCAAAAGTGATATCTAATAGAGATAGTAAGTAAATATTTTTGGTATTTTTGATGTATAGATTGGAAAGTAAATAATGCAAAATAATAGATTGAAAACTAGCAAGATGTAAACGAGATTCAACAATATGGAAAAGAGACTTAATATGATGGAAAAGAGACCCGAGGGCCATAGGTTTCACTAGTGGCTTCTCTCGAGATAGCATGTATTACGGTGGGTGAACAAATTACTGCCGTGCAACTGATAGAAAAGCGCATAATTATGACGACATCTAAGGCAATGATCATCAACATAGGCATCACGTCTGTGTGAAGTAGATCGACTCCTGCCTGCATCTACTACTATTACTCCACACATCGACCGCTATCCAGCATGCATCTAGAGTATTAAGTTCATAAAGAACGAAGTAACGCATTAAGCAAGATGACATGATGTAGAGGGATAAACTCAAGCAATATGATATAAACCCCATCTTTTTATCCTTGATGGCAACAATACAATACGTGCCTTGCTGCCCCTACTGTCACTGGGAAAGGACACCACAAGATTGAACCCAAAGCTAAGCACTTCTCTAATGGCAAGAAAGATCAATCTAGTAGGCCAAACTAAACCGATAATTCAAAGAGACTTGCAAAGATATCAAATCACGCATATAAGAATTAAGAGAAGAACGAAATAATATTCATAGATAATCTTCATCATAAATCTACAATTCATCGGATCTCAGCAAAAACACTGCAAACGAATATTACATCGAATAGATCTCCAAGAACATCGAGAACTTTGTATTGAGAATCAAAGAGAGAGAAGAAGCCATCTAGCTAATAACTATGGACCCGAAGGTCTGTGGTAAACTACTCACGCTTCATCGGAGAGGTAATGGTGTTGATGTAGAAGCCCTCCATGATCGAATCCCCCTCCGGCAGATCGCCGAAAAAGGACCCAAGATGGGATGTCATGGGTACAGAAGGTTGTGGCGGTGGAAAAGTGGTTTCGTGGCTCCCCCTGATGTTTTTAGGGTATAAGAGTATACATAGGCCAAAGAACTAGGTCGATGGAGCTAAGAGGGGCCCACGAGGGTGGGGGGTGCGCCTACCCCCTTGGGCGCGCCCTCCTGCGTCGTGGCCTGCTCGTTACGTCTCTGACTTCATCTCCAAGTCTTCTGGTTTCCTTTTGGTCCAAGAAAGATCATCGCAATGGTTTCATTCCGTTTGGACTCCATTTGGTATTCCTTTTCTACAAAACACTAAAATAGGCAAAAAAAACAGAAACTGGCACTGCCCCCTCGGTTAATAGGTTAGTCCCAAAAATAATATAAAAGAGCGTATTAAAGCCCATTAAACATCCAAAATAGGTAATATAATAGCATGGAACAATAATAAATTATAGATATGTTGGAGACGTATCAAGCATCCCCAATCTTAATTCCTGCTCGTCCTCGAGTAGGTAAATGATAAAAACAGAATTTTTGATGTGGAATGCTACCTAACATATTTATCGATGTAATTTTCTCTATTGTGGCATGAATGTTCAGATCCGAAAGATTCAAGACAGAAGTTTAATATTGACATAAAAACAATAATACTTCAAGCATACTAACAAAGCAATCATGTCTTCTCAAAATAACATGGCCAAAGAAAGCTATCCCTACAAAATCGTATAGTCCGGCTATGCTCTATCTTCATCACACAAAGTATTTAATCATGCACAACCCTGATGACAAGCCAAGCAATTGTTTCATACTTTTGATGTTCTCAAACTTTTTCAATCTTCACGCAATACATGAGTGTGAGCCATGGACATAACACTATAGGTGGAATAGAATGGTGGTTGCGGAGAAGACAAAAAGGAGAAGATAGTCTCACATCCACGCATATCAACGGGCTATGGAGATGCCCATCAATAGATATCAATGTGAGTGAGTAGGGATTGCCATGCAATGGATACACTAGAGCTATAAGTGTATGAAAGCTCAAAAAGAAACTAAGTGGGTGTGCATCCAACTTGCTTGCTCACGAAGACCTAGGGCACTTTTGAGGAAGCCCATCATTGGAATATACAAGCCAAGTTCTATAATGAAAAGTTCCCACAAGTAATTGAAAGTGACAACATAGGAGATTCTCTATCACGAAGATCATGGTGCTACTTTGAAGCACAAGTGTGGTAAAAGGATAGTAGCATTGCCCCTTCTCGCTTTTTCTCTCATTTTTTTATTTGGGCCTTTTCTCTTTTTTATGGCCTATTTTTTAATTTTCGTCCGGAGTCTCATTCCGACTTGTGGGGGAATCATAGTGTCCATCATCCTTTCCTCACTGGGACAATGCTCTAATAATGAAGATCATCACACTTTTATTTACTTACAACTCAAGAATTAGAACAAAATATGACTCTATGTGAATGCCTCCGACGGTGTACCGGGATGTGCAATGATTCAAGAGTGACATGTATGAAAAATTATGAACGGTGGCTTTGCCACAAATACGATGTCAACTACATGATCATGCTAGGCAATATGACAATGATGGAGCATGTCATAATAAACGGAACGGTGGAAAGTTGCATGGCAATATATCTTGGAATGGCTATAGAAATGCCATAATAGGTAAGTATGGTGGCTGTTTTGAGGAAGGTATATGGTGGGTGTATGGTACCGGCGAAAGTTGCGGGGTACTAGAGAAGCTAGCAATGGTGGAAGGGCGAGAGTGCGTATAATCCATGGATTCAATATTAGTCATAAAGAACTGACATACTTATTCCAAAAATCTATTAGTTATCAAAACGAAGTACTACACACATGCTCCTAGGGGGATAGATTGGTAGGAAAAGACCATCGCTTGTCCCCGACCGCCACTCATAAGGAATACAATCAATAAATAAATCATTCTCCAACTTCATCACATAACGGTTCACCATACGTGCATGCTACGGGAATCATAAACTTTAACACAAATATCTCTCAAATTCACAACTACTCTACTAGCATGACTCTAATATCACCATTTTCATATCGCAAAACAATCATAAAGAATCAAACTTCTCATAGTATTCAATGCACTTTATATGAAAGTTTTTATTATACCCATCTTGGATGCCCATCATATTAGGACTAATTTTATAACCAAAAAAATTACCATGATGTTCTAAAAGACTCTCAAAATAATATAAGTGAAGCATGAGAGATCAACAATTTCTATAAAATAAAACCACCGCCGTGCTCTAAAAAGATATAAGTGAAGCACTAGAGCAATATTCTCTAGCTCAAAAGATATAAGTGAAGCACATAGAGTATTCTAATAAATTGTGATTCATGCGTGTCTCTCCCAAAAGGTGCGTACAGCAAGGATGATTGTGGTAAACTAAAAAGAAAAGACTCAAATCATACAAGACGCTCCAAGCAAAACACATATAATGTTGTGAATAGAAATATAGCCTCAAGTAAAGTTACCGATAGACGAAGACGAAAGAGGGGATGCCTTCCGGGGCATCCCCAAGCTTAGGCTTTTGGTTGTCCTTCAATTTTACCTTGGGATGTCTTGGGCATCCCCAATCTTAGGCTCTTGCCACTCCTTATTCCAAAATCCATCAATCTTTACCCAAAACTTGAAAACTTCACAACACAAAACTTCAACAGAAAATGTCATGAGCTCCGTTAGTATAAGAAAATAAACCACCACTTTAAGGTACTGTAATAAACTCATTCTTTACTTATATTGGTGTTAAACCTACTGTATTACAACTTCTCTATGGTTCATATCCCCCGATACTACTCATAGATTCATTAAAATAAGCAAACAACACACGAAAAATAGAATCTGTCAAAAACAGAACAGTCTGTAGTAATCTGTAACTTTCGAATACTTATGTAACTCAAAAAATTCTGATATAAATTTGTGGACGTGAGGAATTTGTCTATTAATCTTCTGCAAAAAGAATCAACCTAAAATCACTCTTCTGTATAAAATGAGAGCTATTCACGTGAGCGCAAAAGTTTCTGTTATTTACAGCAAGATCGCAAAGACTTCACCCAAGCCTTCCCAAAGGTTCTACTTGGCACAAACACTAACTAAAACATAAAACCACATCTAAACAGGAGCTAGATGAATTATTTATTACTAAACAGGAGCAAAAAGCAAAGAACAAAAATAAAATTGGGTTGCCCCCCAACAAGCGCTATCGTTTAACGCCCCTAGCCAGGCATAAAAACAAGAATAGATCTAGGTATTGCCATCTTCGGCATGCAATTCTTTCCTCATAAAATCCTCCAAAACTCGTCTTAACAAATCTATTCTTTCCATTATTTCCCTTCTAGAAGAAGAACTTAAATCATGGAAAGGGCTTTGGTTTGTAAATTTTAACATTCATAAGCCCATAGTCGAGATCATCACCATATATATCATCATATAAAATACGTAGTTCATTCCTAACGGGTTCCTTCATCATTTTATTCAACCAATCCCTATTAAAATCTCCATGAATTCCTCTAGCAATCCATTCAAACTCCTCAAAATCTTCAAGGTACAAAGATTGAGATATTTCAGAATGGGGAACTCTCTTCCTAAGATTTTCACTATAAGATTGATAATCTCTAGCTTCCAAACTAGGCATGGTTTCTTTATCGTACAAAATATCTATAATCGGACGGTGTTCAACATCTTTTTTATAGAAAGCAAAAATATCCCTAGCATCTTGTATTATAACATCAAATTCGCGCATAAGGATAATAGTGGCAATCTTTTTAGCTATAGGGTGATTGATAGTGGGAAGTTCATAAAACACGTTTTGCAAAGCGGGATGGATATGCACAAATTTTATTTCTAATTTCTCAACAAGCATAACAATGGCATCAACATAACAGTTCGTCTCAAGAAGAATAGGCTGTTTTATTAATAGGCATGGATCCTGTGCAATCAACGAATTCTTGGATAATACTTTTTCCAATAATATTACCATCCCCCATGCGAAAGTTTTTGGTTTGTAATTAGGTGGAGTTTCAGTTTCATGATTCCAAGAACAAGACTCAAGTGCTCCTTCAAGATTTTCAATGATAACCTCCCCAGTTTCAGACATGATGGCAACAAACCGCACGAACAAATGAGCACACAAGAAGCAAGCAAGAAGAGACGAACAGAAGAGGGGCGAAGAAAAGGCAAAGGTTTTGAAAATCGTTTTAGAAGTGGGGGAGAGGAAAACAAGAGGCGAATGGTGAATAATGTAATGCAAGGGAGAAGAGTTTATGGTGGGTACTTGGTATGGCTTGACTTGGCGTAGATCTCCCTGGCAACGGCGCCTGAAATCCTTCTTGCTACCTCTTGAGCTTGCGTTGGTTTTCCCTTGAAGAGGAAAGGGTGATGCAACAAAGTAGCTTAAGTATTTCCCTTAGTTTTTAAGAACCAAGGGACCAATCCAGTAGGAGACGACGCAGAAGTCACCGAGTACCTGCACAAACAATCAAGAACTTGCAACCAACGCGATAAAGGGGCTGTCAATCCCTTCACGGTCACTCGCAAAAGTGAGATCTAATAGAGATAATAAAGTAAATATTTTTGGTATTTTTGATGTATAGATTGGAAAGTAAAGATTGGAAAGTAATAGACCGGAAACTAGCAAGATGTAAACGAGATTCAACAATTTGGAAAAGAGACTTAATATGATGGAAAAGAGACCCGAGGGCCATAGGTTTCACTAGTGGCTTCTCTCGAGATAGCATGTATTACGGTGGGTGAACAAATTATTGCCGAGCAATTGATAGAAAAGCGCATAATTATGACGACATCTAAGGCAATGATCATGAACATAGGCATCACGTCCGTGTCAAGTAGACCGACTCCTGCCTGCATCTACTACTATTACTCCACACATCGCCAGCTATCCAGCATGTATCTAGAGTATTAAGTTCATAAAGAACGGAGTAACGCATTAAGCAAGATGACATGACGTAGAGGGATAAACTCAAGCAATATGATATAAACCCCATCTTTTTATCCTCGATGGCAACAATACAATACGCGCCTTGCTGCCCCTACTGTCACTGGGAAAGGACACTACAAGATTGAACCTAAAGCTAAGCACTTCTCTCATGGAAAGAAAGATCAATCTAGTAGGCCAAACTAAATCGATAATTCGAAGAGACTTGCAAAGATATCAAATCATGCATATAATAATTTAGAGAAGAACCAAATAATATTCATAGATAATCTTGATCATAAATCCAAAATTCATCAGATCTCGGCAAAAACACCGCAAAATAATATTACATCAAATAGATCTCCAAGAACATCAAGGAGAACTTTGTATTGAGAATCAAAGAGAGAGAAGAAGCCATCTAGTTAATAACTATGGACCCGAAGGTCTGTGGTAAACTACTCACGCTTCATCGGAGAGGTAATGGTGTTGATGTAGAAGCCCTTCGTGATCGAATCCCCCTCTGGTAGATCACCGAAAAAGGCCCCAAGATGGGATCTCACGGGTACAGAAGGTTGCGATAGTGGAAAAGTGGTTTCGTGGCTCCCCCTGATGTTTTTAGGGTATAAGAGTATATATAGGCGAAAGAACTAGGTCGGTGGAGCTACGAGGGGCCCACGAGGGTGGGGGAGCGCCTACCCCCTGGGCACGCCCTCCTGCCTCGTGGCCTCCTTGTTACGTCTCCGACTTCATCTCCAAGTCTTCTGGTTTGTTTTTGGTCCAAGAAAGATCATCGTGAAGGTTTCATTCCGTTTGGACTCCGTTTGATATTCCTTTTCTGCAAAACTCTAAAATAGGTAAAAAAACAAAAACTGGCACTGGGCCCTCGGTTAATAGGCTAGTCCCAAAAATAATATAAAAGAGCATATTAAAGCCCATTAAACATCCAAAACAGATAATATAATAGCATGGAATAATCAAAAATTATAGATACGTTGGAGATGTATTAGGCACTAAATAACAATTATTCAGGTTCATCAGTAATCCCGATGGTAATCAAAGAGCGAGCGTGCCAACGGTGATCACATCAACCTTGGAACCATTTCCCACGCCATCGCCACTTCGTCCTTCACCAGCCTCCATCTATTCTGTAGTTCCTACTTTGAGTTGCAAATGTGAGCAACCGAGTCGGTATCAAATACCCAGGCATTACAACAAGAGTTGGTAAGGTACACATCAATAACATGTATATCATATATACCTTTGTTGACGTTGGCCCCCCTTCTTCTCGGCCAGATACATGGGGCAATTCTGCTTCCAATGGCCAGTTCCCCTACAATAGAAGCACTCAGTTTCTAGCTAGGGTCTAGCCTTGGGTTTGTTCACGGGAGGACCAGCTGCTTTGCCACCCTTCTTGAAGTTTCCCTTCTTTCCCTTGCTCTTCTCGAAACTAGTGGCTTTATTGACCTTCAACACTTGATGCTCCTTCTGGATGTCTGACTCAGCAACTTTCAGCATCGCGAACAACTTGGAGACTGACTTCTTCATCCCTTGCATGTTGTAGTTCAACACAAAGCTCTTGTAGCTAGGTGGTAGCGATTGATGAACTCTGTCAGTGATAGCCTCTAGCAGGAGCTCAACTCCCAGCTCAGCCAGACGGTTGTAGTACCAAGATATTCTGAGTATGTGCTCACTGACAGACCCGTTCTCCTCCATCTTGCAGGCATTGAACTTATAAAAGGTCTCATACCTCTCGATCCGGGAATTCTTTTTAAAGATAAGCTTCAACTCTTGGAGCATCTCATATGCTCCATGACATTCAAAACGCCTTTGAAGTCCCGGTTCTAATCCATACAACATGGAGCATTAAACTACTGAGTAGTCATCAAGACGCGACTGCCAAGCGTTCACAACGTCCACAGTCGTCGGAGGGGGTGGCGCACCAAGCAGTGCATCAAGGACATAAGACTTTTGGGCAACCGTGAGGATAATCCTTAGATTACGGGCCCAGTCCACAAATTTACTTCCATCATCTTTCACCTTAGCTTTCACTAGGAACACATTGAAATTCAGGGGATCTATTTCCCGAGCCATTGATCTACAACATAAGTTTGCAAAGATAACTTAGACTATTGTTCATGATAAATGAGTTCAATTAATCATATTACCTAAGAACTCCCACTCAAACCAAAATCCCTCCAGTTGTCTGAGTGTAACATGATCCAAATTCACCAACCCAAGTCCGATCATCACATGAGATGAGGTGGTTTCAATGGTGAACATCGCTATGTTGATCATATCTACTATATGACTCGTGTTCGACCTTTTGGTCTCTTGTGTTCCGAGGCCATGTATGTACATGCTAGGCTAGTCAAGTTTAACCCAAGTATTCCGCATGTGCAACACTGTCTTGCACCCATTGTATGTGAATGTAGAGTCTATCACACCCGGTCATCACGTGGTGCTTCGAAATGATGAACTTTCGCAACGGTGCACACTTGCGGAGAACACAATTTTATCTTGAAATTTTAGTGAGGGATCACCTTATAATGCTACCGTCATCGTAATCAAAATAAGATGTATAAAAGGATTAACATCACATGCAAATCATAGTGACATGATATGGCCATCAACTTGTGCTTTTGATCTCCATCTCCACAGCACCGACATGATGTCCATCGTGACTGGCATGACACCATGATCTCCATCATTGTGTCGCCATCGGGGTTGTCACACCAACCATGATTCTACTACTATTTTGCTACCGCTTAGCGATAAAGTAAAGCATTACATAGCGCTTAATGATTGACACATCATATAATAATTAAAGACAACCATATGGCTCATGTCGGTTGCCGTGTGCATATACATGCAAGTCGATATAAACTATTACAAACATGATCATCTCATACATCAAATATATTTCATCATGTCTTTGGCCATATTATATCACAACATACCCTGCAAAAACAATTAGACGTCCTCTAATTGTTGTTGCATGCTTTACGTGGTTGCTATGGGTATCTAGCAAGAACGATTCTTACCTACGCAAAGCCATGACAGTGATATTCAAGTTGCTATTTAACCTTCTACAAGGACCTCCTTTGTCGAATCCGATTCAACTAAGGTGGGAGAGACAGACACCCGCCAGCCATCTGTATGTAACAAAGTCACATGTCAGTCAACGGATCTGGTCTCATGTACGTGGACATGTAAAGTTGGTCCGGGCCGCTTCATCCCACAATACCACCGAATCAAGAAAAGACCAAGGAAGAAGCAATATAAATATCAACACCCACAAGCTCCTTTGTGTTCTACTCGTGATGTCATCTACGCATAGACCTAGCTCATGATGCCACTGCTGGGGAACATTGCATGGGAAACAAAAAAATTCCTACGCTCACCAAGATCAATCTAGGAGATGACCATCTACGAGAGGAGAGATTGGATCTACATACCTAGATCGCTAAGCAGAAGTGTTAAGAAACGCGGTTGATGTAGTCAAGCATCTTCGCGATCCAATCATGATCCTTCCCGCGAACTCCTGATCCAAGTACCGAACGGATGGCACCTTCGCGTTTAACACACGTACGGCTTGATGATGCCTTCACCTCCTCAATCCTATGAGCGATGGTGAAGTAGTAGCTCCAGTACTCCGGCAACACGACGACATGGTGGTGGTGGTGGTGGTGGAATCTCAGCAGGTCTTCGGCAAGCCTCACGGAGAAGAAGGACTACAAGGGGGAGGGAGAGCAGCGCCGTGGCATAGATGGGTGAGGCTGCCCTCCCTCTACCCCTCTATATATAGGGGGAAGGTGGGAGGGGTGGCGCTCCTAGGTCTTCCCCTAGGGGGAGTGGCGGCCAAGGCAGATGGGGGCGCCTCCTAGGGAAACCCAGGGGTGGCTTGCCCCCCAAGCTAGGTGGAGGCAGCCCTAGAGGGGGTGCCCCACCTCTCCTAGTTACGTGAGTTGGGTGAGGGGGGCGCGCAACCCCTTAGTGGGCTGGTGCCCCGTCCCCTAGGCCCATGAGGCACCCAACACTTGTCGGCGCCCCCAAAACCCCTTTCGGTCATACTGGCCATAACCTAGTGCCCCTGCAACACTTCTGGAATCCGATACCCTTTGTCTTATATATCAATCTTCATCTCTTGGACCCTTCCAAAGTTCCTCGTCATGTCCGGGAACTCATCTGGGACTCCGAACAACCTTCGGTAACCACCATAACAACTCAACTATACTTATATCATCACCAAACATTAAGTGTGTAGACCCTGCGAGTTCGAGAACTATGCAGACATGACCGAGACACCTCTACGGTCAAGAAACAATCGTGGGACCTGGATGCCCATATTGGTTCCTACATATTCTACGAAGATCTTCTCGGTCGAACCTCGATGTCAAGGATTCAGCTAATCCTGTATGCAGTTCCCTTTGTCTATCAGTATGTTACTTGCTCGAGATTTGATCATAGGTATCTCCATACCTGGCTCAATTTCGTTACCAGCAAGTCTCTTTACTCGGTCCATAATACAAGATCTCGTGGCTAACTCATTAGTCACACTGCTTGCAAGCTTGTTGTGATATTGTATTACCGAGTGGGCCTTGAGATACCTCTCTGTCATACGGAGTGACAAGTCCTAGTCTTGATCCATGCCAACTCAACAGACACCCTCGAAGATACCTGTAGAGCACCTTTATAGTCACCCAGTTATGTTGTGACATTTGGTACACACAAGGTACTCCTCTGGTATCAGTGAGTTGCATGATCTCATGGTAATAGGAACATATACCAGACATGCAGAAAATGATAGCAATGAACTTGACACGATGATATGCTACGTTCATAGTTTGTGTCTTGTCCATCACATCATTCTCCTAATGATGTGATCCCCTTATCAAATGACAACTCATCTATATGACTAGGAAACCGTAGCCATCTTTGATCAACGAGCTAGTCCGGTGAGGCTTACTAGGGACACGTTGTTGTCTATGTATCCACACATGTATTTGAGTTTTGGGTCAATACAATTATAACATGGATAATAAAAAAATATCACGAACAAGTAAATATAATAATAACCACTTTATTATTGCCTCTAGGGTATATTTCCAACAATCCCATGGTATGGTAATCATTGTCCATTATGCTTTGTGTACTAACCCATGGTCTACGTGAGAGTTCTATGTGGGGTTAGGTATGTTTTCATGGGCGTGCGTCAAGAGGAAGATCTGATACAATCCATGGAGGATGACATCAAGTGGTGATCTTCATCAAGATTGGGGTGTGCGAGTTCAAGTGGATCATCATGAAGAGATCATGCTTGAAGCTTGCCGTCCATTGTGGTGACAATGGTCTTGCGAAGATGTTCCGAAGAGTGGCTCACCCATAGTGGAGTATGGGGAGCAATCTAGTAGTCTTCATCGAGCCAACACAATCAAGAAAGGTGGTCCAACATGAGGGAGTCAAGATCGTCAGCATCTAGCTCAAGTGGACTATGTGCAAGGCAAAGGTTTGCCCTTGATAGGTTTTCTATTTTACTGGTCTCATGGTGGTAGTTGGGAGACCGGGTTATAGGATCGATTGCCGTACTATCAAGGGGGGGATCTCAAGTTAGTAGCTTGATCGTATCGTTTGTATAGAGCTCAAACCATTGCATCCTTGCATCATCTTTCTTGGTTCTTGTTTGGTGTTTCTCTTTGTGAGTTTTAAAGCTTATGGTCATCGTCATGACAAGATTCTATGATGTTTTCGATGATGGAGTTTTTGCCGTTCTTTGTTCATAGAGGTTACACATCTCTATTTCATTGGCATTTCTGCACTGCCTCTTCTCACTATAACAAGCTTGAGTTTTCTCAATTCGGAGCGCATATGTAGAAGTTATGGCAGTTCGGGTTTTATGGTTTCATCTATTTTCTTGGGCTTCATTGTACCACCCCTAGCGATAGTAATGCTTAGCTGAGCAATAGTACTGCTTATGGGAGGTAGTGCCATGGGGCAGTGCCGCGTGTGGTACCGCTGCTTGTGGGGATGCGGTTTTTCGTGTCGGCTTTCACAGCAATGGGACAGTAGCACGAGCGGTAGTGCCGTTTTCAAGTGGAAGTACCACCCTTGCACTACCGCTCCACTTCTGCTTCCCTTTTTTTGTCGTTGCGTGTTCTCAGCGGTAGTAGAGCAGTTGTGGTGGGCAGGGGCAGCACTACTGCCTATAGGCGGTAGTACCGCTGGCTCCAGCGGTAGTGCTGCTGATGCGGCTTTGCCTCGCCCCCTGTTTTTCTCTGCCTCCTTAGTGCCCTGTGCTGCGACCCAGTGGTAGTACTGCTCCGGCAGCACCACCGGCTTGTTATCTTGCACCATTGCACTGCACTATGTGCACTACTACACGGGCGATATTACCTCTTCTATGAGCGGTAGTACCGCTTGTGTGCAGGCTGAGCACATAATGGTTGAATTCGGGAGGTCCTATAAAAGGCGGTCTTCTTCCCCATTGAACCTTATCCTTTGAGCTCGTCTTTGCCCCCATTGTTGACCTTTTTTCAATCCCTCCAAGGATTCTTGCTAGTTCTTGAGGGAAAAGAGAGAGGAGATCTAGATCTACGTTTCCACCAATCACTTTCTCCTCTATTTGAGGGGAACCCTTTGGATATAGATCTTGGAGTTCTTTGTGTTCTCTTACTTATTCTTCCTCTCATTTTCCTCCATAGAATTAGTTGCTTTGGTGGGATTTGGGACATATGGACTTGGGAACTCCGTGTGCCCTTGCCATTGCATTTGGTGCATCGGTTTGAGTTCTCCACGGTGACGTGGAAGTGGAGTTGAGTAGCTTATTACTCTTGGGTGCTTGGTACCCTAGAGCTTGTTCCTCTTGGGTGCTTGGGCGCTCTAGATGGTTGGTGGTGCCTCGGAGCTCAATCATTGTCATCGAAAACTCCGGGTAAGCATCGGGGTCTCAAATTAGGTTGTGGAGGTCGCCCCGAGCAATTGTACAGGTTTCGGTGACCGCCCCCAAGGGTTGCTGAGGGAGTCCTGGACTAAGGGGTCCTTGGACAGCCGGACTATATACTTGGGCCGGACTGTTGGGCTATGAAGATACGAGATAGAAGACTTTGTCCCGTGTCCGGATGGGACTCTCCTTGGCGTGGAAGGCAAGCTTGGCGATTCGGATATGTAGATTCCTTTCTCTGTAACTGACTTTGTACAACCCTAGTCCCCCCCCAGTGTCTATATAAACCGGAGGGTTTAGACTTCTAGGGCTAAGCCACAACAATTAATCTCATAGGCTAGACTTCTAGGGTTTAGCCATTACGATCTCGTCGTAGATAAAGTCTTGTAATACTCATATTCATCAAGATCAATCAAGTAGGAAGTAGGGTATTACCTCCATAGAGAGGGCCCGAACCTGGGTAAACATTGTGTCCCCCGCCTCCTGTTACCATTAGCCTTAGATGCACAGTTCGGGACCCCCTACCCGAGATCCGTCGGTTTTGACACCGACGTTGGTGCTTTTCATTGAGAGTTCCGCTGTGTTGTCAAAGATAGGCTTGATGGCTCCATCAATCATCTACGACAATGCAGTCGAGGGGGAGATCTTCCTCCCTGGACAGATCTTCGTATTCGGCAGCTACGCACTGTGGGCCAACTCCTTTGGCCATCTGGAACAGATCGATAGCTACGCCCCTGGCCATCAGGTCAGATTTGGAAGCCTGAATTTCATGGCTGATATCTGCGAAGACTTGATCTTCAACGGATTCGAGCCCATGACGGCTGTCCTCGGCCACCACGATGAACACGACCTAGATCTATCATCTGGCCACATACAGGAGATAGCGCCTGTGACCGCCCTGGCCCTAGAGCCGGAGCGGACTGTGTCGTCCAAAGAAGGGAAGCTCAACCCCGCCGCGGAGGCCGCAGACTCAGCGGCACTCGCGCCGCACACAGACCCAACATCAGGCTGGGCTTGTGTTACTGAAACCTCAGACTCGTCTCCGTCCATAGGCTCCGGACCGCATGCATCCGCGTCCATTGAATCTGCAGGCGCCGGTCTTAGAGTTCAGCTCCGCGGACATTTTTCAGCACTCGCCTTTTGCGACATGCTAAGCTCATTAAGATCCCTCTCCTTGTCAGGGAACTCTTGGCCGAACTATGTCCGGCTCGAATGGGAAGCGGACGATGAAGAAATTCGTTCCCCACCCATCACACACTTTATAGCCACTGTCGACGACTTAACTGACATGCTTGACTACGACTCCGAAGACATCGACGGTATGGACGACGATGCCGGAGAGGATCAGGAACCACTTCCTACAGGGTGTTGGACAGCCACCTCCTCGTACGACATATACATGGTGGATACACCCAAAGAAAATAACGGCGACGATGAAAATCCAGTCAAGGGCAAACCTCTTGAGATGCCGAAGCGCCGACGTCAGCGGCGCCGCTCTAAGCCATGCCGTAGTAAAAACAGCAACACCGTCATAGAAGAGGACAATACTCCGGACGGTGCCAAAAACAATGAAGACCCCGTTGAGCCGACCTCCGAACAGGAGGAACGGGATGATGGGCGAGTTAGCCCTGGCGAACGGGCCATGAACGAAGACTCGGAGGATAGCAACTACCTTCCGCTCTCCGAAGATGAGGTTAGCCTCGGGGACGAAGATTTCATCGTGCCTGAAGAGCCCGCCGAACAGGAACGCTTTAAGCGTCAGCTCATTGCCACTGCAAGAAGCCTGAAAAATAAGTAGCAGTAGCTTCAAGCAAATCAAGATCTGCTCAATGAAAGATGGACTGATGTCATGGCAGCCGAGGAATATGGCCTCGAGCGCCCAACCAAAAGCTACCCGAAGCGTGAACTATTACCACAGTTCAATGATGAGGCGCTGGATCCCGTCCTACCAAGGTACAATGCGGCTGACCGACCACCACGTGGCCGGGATAAAGCGGCACCTCGAGCCAAACACCAGCCCGCACTTCCTCACCGAACTAACAGAAATACAACAGCCTAGGGATATACACATGACCTGCAGCATGATGTGGAAAACAGAGCACGTCAGACAAGATCGATCTACGGATGACGGGGGCGTTCCCCGGCACGCGATGACGGCCATCTAGCTGAACGTGACAAACATAACCACGTCCGGGCTGAAAACCGCAGACGAGCTCCATCTGAGCTACGTCACGACTTGGCCCGATATAGAGGCGCCGCACACCCCCTTTGCTTCACTGACGAAGTAATGGGACATGATTTCCCAGAAGGGTTTAAACCCATAAACATCGAATCATATGATGGCACAACAGACCACGCGGTGTGGATTGAGGATTTTCTTCTCCACATTCATAAGGCCCGCGGTGATGATCTTCACGCCATCAAATACCTCCCGCTCAAACTCAAGGGACTAGCTAGATACTGGTTAAACAGTCTGCCTGAAAACTCCATTGGCAGCTGGGAGGAATTGGAGGGCGCCTTCCTCGACAACTTCCAAGGCACATATGTCCGACCTCCGGATGCCGATGACCTAAGTCATATAATCCAACAGCCCAGAGAGTCAGCCAGGAAATTCTGGACTCGGTTCCAAACTAAAAAGAACCAGATCGTCGACAGTCCAGACGTCGAAGCCCTAGCGGCCTTTAAGCACAACATCCGCGATGAATGGTTGGCCAGACACCTCGGCCAGGAAAAACCGAAGTCCATGTCAGCCCTTACGGCACTCATGACTCGCTTCTGTGCGGGCGAAGACAGCTGGCTAGCCCATAGCAACAACAATACAAGCGAACCTGGCACTTCTGAAGCCAGAAACAGCAACGGCAAGCCCCGACGCAATAGACATAAGCGTCGAAACAACGGCGATAGTACTGTAGACACGGCGGTCAACGCCGAATTCAGTGGCTCTAAGTCCGGTCAGCGGAAGAAGCCATTTAAAAGGAACAATTCGGGCCCATCCAGTCTGGACCGCATACTCGATCGACCATGCCAAATACATGACACTCCTGATAAACCAGCCAATCATACCAACAGGGAATGCTGGGTGTTCAAACAGGCCGGCAAGTTAAATGCCGATAATAAGGAGAAAGGGTCGCAAAGCAATGACGATGACGAGGAACCCCGACCACCGAACACAGGGGGACAGAAGAAACCCCCCCAAGTCAAAATGGTGAACATGAGATACCCCACCCATATCCCCAAGAAGGAGCGCAAGCGTGCACTTAGGGACGTCTACGCGATGGAGCCAGTTGCCCCAAAATTCAACCCATGGTCCTCCTGTCCGATCACCTTTGATCGCAGGGACCATCCGACCAATATCCGTCAGGGCGGTTTAGTCGCACTGGCCCTGGACCCAATTATTGATGGATTTCATCTCACGCGAGTCCACATGGATGGTGGTAGCAGCCTGAACCTGCTCTATCAGGATACAGTGCGGAAAATGGGTATCGATCCCTCAAGGATCAAGCCCACCAAAACCACCTTTAAAGGTGTCATACCAGGTGTAGAGGCCTGCTGTATGGGCTCAATCACACTGGAAGTGTTCTTCGGATCCCCGGATAATTTTCAAAGCGAAGAATTAATCTTCGATATCGTCCCTTTCCGCAGTGGTTATCATGCACTGCTTGGACGAACCGCATTCGCTAAATTCAATGCGGTACCGCACTACGCCTACCTCAAGCTCAAGATGCCCGGACCACACGGTGTAATAACGGTCAACGGAAATATAGAGCGCTCCCTCCGTACTGAGGAGCACTCTGCGGCCCTTGCAGGAGAAGCACAGAGTAGACTTTTTAGGCAGAACCTCAATCAGTCAATGAAGCCCCCGGACACCGTCAAGCAAGTCTGCACTACTCTGCAGCGAGACGGTCCAGCTTGACCAGAGCTTGACTAGCAACCCGGCCTCTGTCCCAGTCCCAATCAAGCGGTGACATTTTTGCCGCGCGTACATAACTACACACTCAAAATACCATGGGCATGGATGGAGGCGTGGCTAGACCATGATCCATAATGTGGCTCGACCGCCCCTGGATCCGCACACCTTCACTTTTCCTTTTTTCAGGTTTTTTCTCTTCTCGAGGCCTTTCTGATGACCTGATCATCGGACCCATCACGGGACGGACACACCAAGAAGGCAAGGAGCTTTGACGTACAAAGGGAATTCCCAGGTGGTCTCTGCTAACGATCGCTATACCTGTTTTACATACCCACACGCAGCCCGCCCTTGGTTATGGCATGTTAAATAGCCTTACTTGCTTATTGCATTACTTGTATAAGTACGCCTCGACATATTAATCAATTAACAATGGAAAATAATTTGCAGCATCAGCTTATTACTTGATTTTTTTCCTTGTCTTTGTATTTTTTATCAATTGCACCCGTACACTCTGGTACGCATTACTTTGCCACGGGCTTCATCGCGCCCCGCAATACGGCAATCCGGACACTTTTACAGTATAGTTCGGCACCCCGAACTTATATCATTATATGCATTGGCTCCGAATCATGTCTTTGGTCAATAGTTGGGTTGCCCGGCTCATGTGCTTACTACCTTACATTCTGCTATATCGGCTAGGGTAGTAAAGGGAGAACTACTGCAATTGTGTCCCGGTTCTTCCGGACGAGCACCTCAGTAGATAAAGCCAAAAACTGACTGTCATGATGCGGCGAGAGCTAGTCAACTGTTCGAGAGGTTTTCAAATCCTTAGAGATTTTTTCCACATTATGCGAGGAATTGGTTTTTATCCGATTAGGCGTGTATAGCGCCCCAACTTCGGTCTCCTGAATACCAGGGGCTTCACCCAAATTTTCGTTGTCAAACTCCTATGGCTAAGTGACGGTGATAAAGCCGTATAGTCCGATTGCCTTGTTCATTGCGTTAACACCTCCTTTAAGGACCAAAAGTTGGAGTAAAGAGTGTTTATATTTATCCTAAAGACCCCCGTACTATCTACGTGGGGGCAGAAGCCGACGACTGGCCAACTCTCGGATTTCATAAACGGCCACACAGGAGGTAAAACTTTAAACTAATAGACATTATATTACATAACAAATATGTTTAATATTACAGGATAGCATAAAATGAATGTTTTCAAGGGAATATGATATCCATGGAACATTGCTCCGCCACAAGGCGGGACCCCTCCAGGACACTATCAAAGTACATCTCGGGACGGCGGTGCTCCTTGCCCTCAGGCGGCCCCTCGGTCATCAGCTTCTTGGCATCCATCTTCGCCCAGTGCACCTTGGCGCGGGCAAAGGCCATCCGCGCGCCTTCGATACATACCAACTGCTTGATGGCTTCAAGCCGCGGGCAGGCACTCACAAGCCGCTTGACGAGTCCGAAGTAGCTGCTGGGCATGGGCTCGGCAGGCCATAGCCGGACTATTAAGTCCTTCATGGCTAGTTCGGTCGCATTATGCAGCTCGACTAGCTATTTCAGCTGGTCGCTAAAGGGCACCGGAAGTTCTGGTCCAAGGTATTGAGACCAGAACAGCTTCTCCATAGAGCCTGGTAAAGGGCAACGGGTAATGCATCCATCTTCGGCTCGATAAAATTCTGCAACATCTGATATGCTGCGCAGCAGATCCGTAAACACCCCTGGAGAGCTCCAAACCTGGGTAAGTAACAGGAATGTTTCCTTCACATATCTGCTTTGCATAATGAAAGCCTTACCCGTTGAGGGAGTCCTGGACTAGGGGGTGTCCGGACAGCCGGACTATCATTATCCGCCGGACTCCAAGACTACGAAGATACAAGATTGAAGACTCCGTCCCGTGTCCGGATGGGACTTTCCTTGGCGTGGAAGGTAAGCTTGGCAATACGGATACGTAGATCTCCTACCATTGTAACCGACTCTGTGTAACCCTAGCCTCCTCCGGTGTCTATATAAACCGGAGGGCTTTAGTCCGTAGGACAACATACATTACAACAATCATACCATAGGCTAGCTTCTAGGGTTTAGCCTCCTTGATCTCGTGGTAGATCCACTCTTGTACTACCCATATCATCAATATTAATCAAGCAGGACGTAGGGTTTTACCTCCATCGAGAGGGCCCGAACCTGGGTAAAAACATCGTGTCCCTCGTCTCCTGTTACCATCCGCCTAGACGCACAGTTCGGGACCCCCTACCCGAGATCCGCCGGTTTTGACACCGACATTGGTGCTTTCATTGAGAGTTCCTCTGTGTCGTCACCGATAGGCTTGATGGCATCTTCAACCAACAACGCTGTCCAAGGTGAGACTTTTCTCCCCGGACAAATCTTCAGATTCGGCGGCCGATGCGGGCAATTCACTTGGCCATCTGGAGCAGATCGAAGCTACGCCTGGCCGTCAGTCGATTCGAAGCTTGAACTTCACGACCGATGTCGCGGAGACTTGATCTTCGACGGACTCAAGCCTGACCAAGCGCGCCGCCTTTGTGGCGATGGGCATGATCTAGCTCGCCACGAGCAGTGCCTTGGTGGCGCGACACGGATCCGCTTGCCATTAGCCCGAGCCGATCGCCCGGATCGAGGGCGGTGGATAGACGCCACAGGGGCTTCAACATCCACGGCGATGGAGCGAACATCGATCTTGTCCCTGCGAAACTTCGTGATTTCGAGGCGCGGACTCCTCGCGGACCAACCTCCCGCGCCCTACCAATCGATCCGGATTGGCGCGGTTATGGAATTCACCGCCGCGGACATCTTTCAATACTCGCCTTTTGGCGATATCCTGAATTCACTAAAGCATCTCTCGTTATCAGGAGAGTCCTGGCTGGACTATGGCCAGCATGGTTGGGGTACGGATGATGGAGAAATTCAGAGCCCACCCACCACCCACTTTGTAGCCACTGTCGATGATCTAACCGACATGCTAGACTACGACTCCGACGACATCCACGCTATGGACGACGATGCCGAGATTTATCAGAACCAGCGCCTCTGTGGCACCTGGAAGACCACCGCCATACGACATATATATGGTGGACACCCCCAAAAGACGGGACGGCGAAGAAACAATGGAGGCAGACTCTCTAAAGAAGCAGCCCAAACGCCGACGTCGTGGCGCCGCTCTAAATCCCGCCACAGCAAGAATGGAGATTCCGCATAGGAGATAATAATACTCCAGAGAGTGCGAAGACAATCCTCCAAAGAAGACTCTCAGCAGGAGGATGCGAAGCAAGCCCTCACGAGAGGCGGTAGCGAAGAGGTTGAGGATCATAACTATATGCCTCCCTCCGAAGATGAAGCAAGCCTCAACGATGATGAATTCGCTGCACTGAGGATCCTATCGAACAAGAGCGCTTCAAGCGCGCAGCTTATCGCCACAAACAAACAGCCTAAAGAAAAAGCAGCAACAGCTCCAAGCTGATCGGGACTCTTGCCGATCGATGGACCAAGGTCCTCGCGTCAAGAGTATAAACTAGAACGCCCCTCCAAAAGTTACCCAAGACGCAAGCTGCTCCCCGATTAGAGGAGGAAGCATACATACCTCCATCACCGGCAAGACGATATGGCTGACCGACCACCCGTGGTCGTGATGAAGAGGCATCCAGGCCCCAGCCAAGACCGTACCCGGCATCGCTCCAAAAGTACGGCCAAGAGGGAACGCTACCGGACTTGCGAGACATATTGAGGACAAAGCAAGGCAATCCAGATCCATCTACGGATCACGTGGGCGCCCTCGACCCACGATTTAATACCGTCGCTACGGATACAATAACCCGGCCAGGCCGAACACAACAGACAGCGCTCTCTCGAGCTGCGTCGTGATATCGCTCAATACAGAGGCGCCGCACACCCTCTATGCTTCACTGACGAAGTAATGGATCATCAGATCCCCAAAGGGTTTAAACCCGTAAACATCGAATCTTACGATGGCACAACAGACCCTGCGGTTTGGATCGAAGACTATCTTCTCCACATCCATATGGCCCGCGGTGATGATCTCCATGCCATCAAGTATCTCCCACTCAAGCTTGAAGGACCAGCTCGGCATTGGCTAAACAGCTTGCCCGCAGAGTCAATTGGGTGCTGGGAGGACCTGGAAGCCGCATTCTCGACAACTTCCTGTGGCACGATAAAGCGACCACTAGACGCCGATGACCTAAGCCACATTATTCAGCAGCAGACGAATCGTCCGCACAATTTCGACACGGTTCTTGACAAAGAAAAACCAAATCGCCGACCGTCCGGATGCAGAGGCCCTTGCAGCCTTCAAACATAACATCCGGGACGAATAGCTAGCCCGCACAGGGGCAGGAAAAGACGAAATCCATGGCAGCCCTCACATCGTTAATGACCCGCTTATGCTAGGAGAGGACAGCTGGCTAGCCGCAGCAACAACCTCCGTAAAAATTCGGCAGTCCGGATACTAAGGACAACAACGGCAGGTCACGTCGAAACAAGAACAAGCACCGATTAACGGCGATGATAAGGAGGATCGGCGGTCAATGCCGAATTCGAGGCTCTAAACCCGTCGTGGAAGAAGCCATTCAAAAGAACCACTCCGGTCCGTCCAACTGGACCGAATACTCGACCGCTTATGCGGATACATGGCACCTCGAAAAGCCAGCTAACCACACTAATAGAGATTGCTGGGTGTTCAAGCAGGCCGGCAAGTTAATTGCCGAAAACAATGACAAGGGGCTAAACAGCGACGACGAGGAAGAGACCCGACCGCCGAACAACAGAGGACAGAAGGGTTTTCCCCACAAGTGCGGACGGTGAATATGATATACGCGACCCACATACCCAAGAGGGAGAGGAAACGCGCACTAAGGGACGTCTATGCGATGGAGCCAGTCGCCCCAAAGTTCAATCCATGGTCCTCTTGTCCGATCACCTTCGATCGAAGAGACCATCCGACCAGCATACGCCATGGCGGATTCGCCGCATTGGTTTTAGACCCAATCATCGATGGGTTTCACCTCACGAGAGTCCTGTTGGACGGCGGCAGTAGCCTGAACCTGCTTTATCATGATACAGTGCGCAAAATGGGCATAGACCCATCAAGGATTAAACCTACAAAGACAACCTTTAAAGGTGTCATCCCAGAGTGGAAGCCAATCAGACAGCTCACCACACCGAAGTGGTCTTGGATCCCGGATAATTTCGGAGCGAAGAGTTAATCTTCGACATAGTCCCGTTCGCGGCGGCTATCACGCTCTGCTTTCGAGACAAACCGCGTTTGTAAAATTCAACGCGTGCCGCATTATGCATACCTAAAGCTCAAGATGCCAAGCCCTCGTGGAGTCATCACGGTCAATGGGAATCGAAATGCTCCTCCAAACGGAGGAACATACAATGACTCTCGCGGCAATCTTGAGCAGCCTCTTAAGGCAATTCTCGAGTCCGGCCGTTAAAAGGCCGAATACAGCAAAACGCGCCCGGAGCAATGCCAATCAAGACCACCTAGCGTGATCAGAGCATGCGTTGCAATGCGGCCCCAACCCTCGCCCGCGCATGACCACAAAAATAACCCTCCGCGTACATCATTACGCTTTGGAGATACCATGGGCGCAGGGAAAGGGGCACGATCACAATGGACCCAGAGTGCGGCTTGACCACACCAGGGGCTTGCAAGTGTGCCCCCCTTCTTTTCTTTTTCACTTTACTACTTTGTGTACACAGGACTCCGTTAAGCAGAAGCCCTGTCCGGCGGCGAACCTGCCGAACCCACGATGCAACAAATCGGGGGACTAAAGAAGGCTGCGACGAACACTCAGGTGGTCTCAATTACGAGCATTAAATTCGATTATATACACCAAGTCTGCAGCTCATCGCTGGAGGGGGACATGTTTATTTAGTCCAATTCCCTTGCTTACCGCACTATTTGTATCAGTCTGCTCTACTAGCAGACTTTCTTTCATAAAAAATGCAGCACCTTGTTGATCGCAATTGCATTACCTTATATATATATATGCTCATTATATGACACCTTGCACCCGTATATTTTGGTACGGCCTAATACACCGGGGGCTTACGTTCCCCACTCTATGGTGTGATAAGTCCGAACACTTTCACAAGTGCGGCACCCCGAACTTATAGCATTATATGAATCGGCTCCGAATCATGTCTTGGGTCAATAGTTGGGTTTGCCCGGCTCCCACATTTTGGTGCCTTACGTTCCGTTCTGTCGGCTAAGGTGGCACTGGGAGAACCACTGCAATTGCGCCCCGGTTGAGCCGGGCGAGCGCCTCAGTGGAGAAAGCTAAAACTGACCGGCATGATAAGGCGAGAGACTGGTCGCTGTTCGAGAGGTCTTTTCGGGTCATAAAGACTCACGCCGCTTCGAGCGAAGTTCCGGACAATGTCCGAAGAAGGCGTGGATAGCGCCCCGGATTCGGTCTTCCGAATACCAGGGGCTTCACTGAAATTTAAAATTATAGAATTCTATGGCTAAGTGAGAGTGTTCAAGCATTATAAGTCCGGTTGCCTTGTTCGTTGTGTTGAGCGCCTCCCTCGATGGACCCAACAATGGGAACAAGAGTGCTCAAGTTTATCCCGAACACCCCAGCACTCGCGGCTTGGGGGCTGAAGCCAACGACTTGGCATCTCTCAGATTTTATAAATGGCCGCACAGAAGGCAATATTTTCAATTAAACAAGCGTTGCTTAACGCGCACATGAACAAAGTTTCAGCGCGCAAGATAATACATAGCAAATTCACTCAAAGATTACATTTCTAGGGCACTCATCCGCAATATTGCAGGCTCCCTTCAGGACAGTTTTATAATACATCTCGGGCGTGCGATACTCCTTGCCCGGCGGCGGTGGGTCCGTGAGAAGCTTCTCCGCATCCAACCTGCCCCATTGCACCTTTGTGCGGGCGAGAGCCCGGCGAGCGCCTTCAATACAGGCGGAGCGCTTGATGACATCCACCCAAGGGCATGCATCCACCAGCTGCCGCACGAGGCCAAAGTAGCTCCTGTGCATGGCCTGTCGAGCCACAACGGACTATAAGGCCCTTCATGGCCTCTTCACTACCTTAGGAGTTCGACCAGCTGCTTCACCTGGTCGCTTGGGGGCACCGGTGTCCGCCCAAAGACATCGAGACCGAAGACTTTTTCCGTCGAGCTCCCTCCTCGCCACGATAGAATGCGCGGCATCGGACGCACTACTGGCGCAGATCTACAAACGCCTCGAGAGCTCCGAATGCGGTAAGTATCGTATTTTACATTAACATGCTTGCTTTGCATGAAAAATGCCTTACCCGCCGCTATTTTCTTTATATCTTCAACCTCTGAAGGGCCTTATGGGCCTCGGCCTTGGCGGACTTGGCACTTTCGAGAGCCGAGGCAAGCTCGGACTCTCGAAGTCTTGAGTCACGCCCAAACTCTCATGCTTTTCCATGAGAGCACGGAGCTCTTGCCGAACTTCCGCCACCGCGCCTCTTGCTTTTCTCGCTCAGCCCGTTCATGCCGCCGACTGTGTTCGCCGCGGACACAAGATCCTTCGTGGCTGCCACCTCGTTAGTGGCCCCTGCAATACACATATTATCCTTGTTAATTTGCAACCAAAATCCTTTTCTCAGAAGGTACCTATTCAAAGTGGTGTTACTCACCTTCTTTGTTCTCGAGCTGCTTCTTTGCATGGCGAGCTCTCGCCGACCGCCGAGATCTGCTTCAAGACATCGACCTCCGCCGTTAATGTGGCGAGAGGCCAACAGCGCAGCCTACAAACCCATATTGACATATTTTTAGCAGCCCAAGATATCTTGTTAGATCCTCGGTCCGCTTTTCTTTCCGAACACGAACTAAGCATCAGGGGCTACTGTCTATGCGGTATTACATTACATGATTTTAACTTCTTACCTCAAAGCCTGTTAAAAGGCTGCTGCTGGCTTCGGTCAGCCCGCTTTTGGCAAGCTGAACCTTTTGAATCACCGCACTCATGATAGTGCGGTGTTCTTCCTCGATGGAAGTGCCTTTAAGCGCCTCCAGCAAGTTATCCGGCGCCTCCGGTTGGACGGAGGCCGCCGGCGTCATGGTCTTGCCCTTCTTTCGAAGGGGCCGCTTGCCGGACTCTGGAACCACTGCGGGTCCCGATGTAGAGTCCGGCGCAAAGTACGGGAGGCTGCCTGACGGCGCCTCTGGAGCCTCCTCTGATGGGTCCTCTCGATCCCACCTCGGCGTCCTCGTCGGTGGCGTGGGGTAGAGGCGTCGGGATTGAATTCACATCCGACGAGGCTAACGACCCGCTTCGATGAGTCGGGAGATCGTCATCGGTCGGACTACGGGCGAATGCGGCGTTAGAAGGATACTACGTGACATAAAAGATATTGCATATAAATGATCCGGATATTTACGATCTTGCGGACGCTCGCCCTTGAGGCCACTCATCCTCGCCAACGCTGGTGTTGGCGAACCGTCCGGGGATAGTTCTCCCCTCTTGACCCTTCGACCTCCCGATTGGGGAAGCCTTTTCTTTTTCTCTCCTCCTCCGGAGAGAATACTCCTCCTCATCGCCTTCGGGAGGAGTCCGCGTCGTCGTCAGACACTGATTGCGGAACTCTTTCGAGTCCCCGCGCCACCTTCTTGGTTTTCTTCTCCGGCACCACGTGCGGTGCCGGAACCAAGCAGCCCCGCTAAGCGGGCGCCCACTGGTCTTCGGCATGGGAGCCGGGTTGATAAGCAGCTTGGCCTTCTCCATCCATTCTGTCAAAGGAAGAGATGAATGAAACCCCACTAGAGTCAATTTAATTATCACAAGTGTCCCGTAATGGGGTTGAATCACTTACCTCATCGTTGGATATGCGAGCTGAATCGCGATCTTCCGTCGCGGATGCGGGGCTTCAGCGCCCTTGAACAGCACCCTCCAGCGCCTTCAGATGTTGTATCAAGAGTCCGCTTAGCGCCTGGTGCTGTTCCGGATTGAACTCCCACAAATTGAATGCCCGTTCTTGGCATGGGAGAATCCGGCAGATGAGCATGACTTGGACCACGTCGACGAGCCTGAGCTTATTGCTCACCAGCTTCTGAATGCAGGCTCGGAGTCCCGTCACCTCCACCGGATTGCCCCACTGCAAGCCCTTCTCTTTCCAAGAGGTGAGCTGCATGGGGACGCCAGATCTAAACTCGGGGGCCGCCGCCCATGTAGGCTTGCGCGGCTCGATGATGTAGAACCACCCCGATTGCCACCCCTTGACGGAGTCCACGAAGGCCCCTTCGAGCCAAAGGACGTTGGGTAATTTACCCAACATGGCGCCTCCGCATTCCGCTTGCGTGCCCTTCACAACCTTCGGCTTGACGTTGAAGGTCTTGAGCCAGAGGCCGAAGTGGGGCCGGATGCAGAGGAAGGCCTCACACACGACGATGAACGGCGAGATGTTGAGGATGAAGTTCGGTGCCAGATCGTGGAAATCCAGGCCGTAATAGAACATGAGCCCCCGGACGAATGGATGGAGCAGAAAGCCCAGTCCGCGGAGGAAGTGGGGAAAGAAGACGACCCTCTCGTGAGGCCCAAGGGTGGGGATGAGCTGCCCCTCGTCGGGCAGCCGATGCGCGATATCGCTGGAGAGGTATCCGGCGTCGTGCAGCTTGGTGATGTGCTCCTCCTTAACGGTGGAGGCTAACCACTTGCCTCCCCCTCCGGACATATTCGGAGAAGGTTGAGGCGAGATGCGCGAGCTTGGGCATTGGAGCTTGAGTGCGCGGAGATGGATAAGCAAAGGAGGAAGAAGGCGTAGGTGAGAAGGTGAATCCTTATCCCTTATATATAGGCGGACGAAAACTATGTGTCCCCCACCGGCCTGGTAAAAATCGCTTATCTCCCAAGCGCCACCATCAATGGCGCGGTTGGGTTACCCACACACGTATTGATGAGAATCCCGGAATAAGGGGAACACGATCTCTGCTTCGACAAGACGTGCCAAGGAAACCGCTTCGCTAAACGTGTTGAGGTGGTATAGTAAAAAACGATTCAAACAAAGGCTTGGTGGCGGTGTGATGTCACGCCGCATAATACGTCAGCAGATTAAGCTAAGTGTACATTTTATTCTCTCTGCGGTGGAATGTGGAAATTATTTTTGCAGAGCCGGACACTATCCTAGTGTTCATGATCTTCTCTGGATTATTCAAGGAGGAACCCGCCTTGCAATGCCGAACATTATCTACCGGACTTATCGTCATTGAAGCCTGGTTCGAGGCTACCGAGGAGTCTGGACTAGGGGTGTCCGGACAGCCGGACTATCATTATCCGCCGGACTCCAAGACTACGAAGATACAAGATTGAAGACTCCGTCCCGAGTCCCGATGGGACTTTCCTTGGCGTGGAAGGCAAGCTTGGCAATACGGATACGTAGATCTCCTACCATTGTAACCGACTGTAACCCTAGCCTCCTCCGTGTCTATATAAACCGGAGGGCTTTAGTCCGTAGGACAACATACATTACAACAATCATACCATAGGCTAGCTACTAGGGTTTAGCCTCCTTGATCTCGTGGTAGATCCACTCTTGTACTACCCATATCATCAATATTAATCAAGCAGGACGTAGGGTTTTACCTCCATCGAGAGGGCCCGAACCTGGGTAAAAACATTGTGTCCCTCGTCTCCTGTTACCATCCGCCTAGACGCACAGTTCGGGACCCCCTACCCGAGATCCGCCGGTTTTGACACCGACACCCGTTGTAATTTTCTTGGCCGCCTGGATCTCCTGGAGGGCACCCTGGGCTTTGGCTCGGGCGTCTTGCATGCTCTGGCGGGCCTTGGCAAGTTCAGAATCTTGAATCTTTGAATCACGCTCCAAGGCCTCATACTTCTTGACGACGTCCCGGAGATCTTGCTGGCCCTCGCTAACCCGGGCCTCTTGCTTTTCGCGCGCGGAGAGTTCCTTGGTTGCTTTGTCCTCGGCCTCGGCTAACGCCTTCTTGAGGGCCGCCACCTCGGTCGTGGCCCCTAATAAAGTTCATGACACTTTAGTCAGCGTGAACCAATTATCCTTCCTAAAAAATGCAAGCAGGTTAAATACATACCTTTGCTTTCCTCCAGCTACTTCTTCAAGAGGTCGAGCTCTTGCTCGCCTACTCGAGTGTTCTTCATCCGAGACCTCCATGAGATGATGGCTAAGCTAAATGATGCCTGCTTATTCACATAGACATATTATGTTAGACTCCTGCAAAAATTATTTTCATCTTCTGCTTAGCTTTTCTTTCCGAACACTGAACAGAGCATCAGGGGCTACTGCCTACACTGTGATATTCTTTTACAATTACATTACTTACCTCAAAGCCTGTTAGAAGGCTAGTACAGGCCTCGGTCATTCCGCTTTTGGCGGACTGAACCTTCTCAATCACCGCACTCATAAGAGTACGGTGTTCTTCCACAACAGAAGTGCCTTGCAGCGCTTCCAGTAATCTATCCGGTACCTTTGGATGGACAGAGGTCATCGCTCGCCCCCCTCGTTCGAAAGAGGTGGCCTGCCTGAATCCGGAGCCACTTGGGTCTCCGGAGCTGTGTTCGGCTGGGGGCCGAATTGGATACGGCCCCCATCATCGGTGCCCACAAGGGTCTGTCCTACCATGTGTTCAGAAACCGGGGTTTACCCTCCAGCACCACCGGGACGACCTCTTGATCCTCTCCTTGGCCGGGGATCCTTCAAGACAGCACCTCGGTGTTGTCCGGGGAAGAGGTGTCACACCCTGCATTTTGTAACATTTCATTTTCATTAATAAAGCATGAAAAATTGGACCAACAAAAACTTTTTGCATTATTTGGCTTTTATTTGGAGTTGGTTTTCTCTCTGTGATTCATTTCAAGTGCTTCTTAAAGTCAACTACTTTACCCTCTATATTTCATCTCCTTACCCCAAGCTCCTGACCAATGACCATGCCATGTGTATAGTGCAATATAGAATTTTCTTACAAGCCTGATCTCTACAAGGATGTCAATCACCAAGATATTGATCTTCAACCTGATTTGACTTATCGTGAGAGGCCCATCTGCATTCTGGATGAGGCTGAACGACGCACTCGAAGCCGCACCATCAAGTACTTCAAGGTCCAATGGAGCAACCACACTGAAGCAGAAGCAACTTGGGAGCGTGAAGACTACCTTAGATCCGAAGTTTCCGATCTCTTTAAAGTTTAGTTTAGGAATCTCGGGACGAGATTCTTGTAAGGGGGTAGGTCTGTCACACCTGCATTTTGTAACATTTCATTTTCATTAATAAAGCATGAAAAATTGGACCAACAAAAACTTTTTGCATTATTTGGCTTTTATTTGGAGTTGGTTTTCTCTCTGTGATTCTTTTCAAGTGCTTCTTAAAGTCAACTACTTTACCCTCTATATTTCATCTCCTTACCCCAAGCTCCTGACCAATGACCACGCCATGTGCATAGTGCAATATAGAATTTTCTTACAAAAATAATTTGGCCAGAAAGTATTTTCTAAATTTAGTTTTCCAAAAACCCCTGAATTGAGGTTTGCACTACAAGTACTTAATTAAGGGCAGTAAAAATCTTTCGAAAAATATATTTGACTCCTATTAGATATAGGATGCCCAGAAACCACAAAAATATAATTTTAAAAGTTGTTTTACTATTTTATTTAAAAGCTTTTTCTTAAGGCCAGAAATGGTCTTTAATAGGGAAAAATTATTTTATTGCTTCAAAAATATTTGACAAACTTTAGGGAAACTCATAGGACATATAATGTCCATATATAAGAGTTTCAACACATGGTCATGTTCAAAATATTGGTCAAATCCCTCTAAAACCCTTTCTGGATATTTCAAGCTTTTGAAATATTTACAAAGGAAATATTCTCCAAACATTCCAGGAAATTCTATCATGTCACATACGACATATTGGATGATCTTGCCAAGTCTCATGACTTGGAGAACAAGATAACCTCATCAAAACCCTTCAAAACCATTTCTGTCCATTCTGAAGTTTGATCAACTTTACATTGCCAAATGTGTCCAAATGTTTTCAAACTTGGTGAACATTCTCCAATGGTCTAATGATGCATCTAGACCAAATGGCACAGGTTGGAGAAGAGGAAATCTTGGTCAAAGTGCCTCAAAACCCTCTCTGACCAGAATCAAATTTGAGCTACTTTGCACTACCAACTTTTTCTCCAAGACCCCAACTTTGGTGAGCCTGATCACATGACCAAATAAGGCCACCACACCAAGTGGTGCATCAAGGAGAAATGATCTACTCCACTGGATCTACACAAATCCATTTCTGCCCATTTCTAGGGTTTGAAAGAGTTACATTGGCAACTTTGTCCAAATAAGCTCAAAATGGGTGGAAGGCCCTAATTATATGTGACATTTCACCCCATGGAGTATCTTGGCTAGTGGAAGTCATTAGCTTATCCAAAACTCCATCAAACACCTTCTGGCAGATAACTAAAATGCCTATTTTGGCCACTTCCACTAATCTCCTTAAGTCCATCTTTTTACCACAACCCCTCCTCGTTCCCCTCTGTCACTTAGATGCTTTTCTACCCGAGGAAGCAATGTGGAAGAAGGGGGAAACCACGTTTGTCCTTTCTGGACAACATTTTCCTCTCTCTCTCACAGCCTCTCTCTCTCCCCTCTGCACTCCAGAGCATCCAAGGCTCTTTCCTAGTTTTGCCCCCACCCACTGTAGCTCCCAGACACGAGTGGACGCGCGCGCGACGCGGGAAAGCCGCGGATGCCGGCCAAAGTCGCTCTCGAGCACGCCACTACGCCCCGACCGTTGACGCGCGCCCCGACCACCTCGTGCTACCCCAAGGCCGATCGATGCCCTCGGCGTCCGTGACACGCCACCGTGCAGGCCCCCTTGTCTCTCCCTCTCTCTCACCTCCTGCAACGCATGCCCGGCGCCGCCCGGCTCGGCCAATGCCCGGCCTCACACGCGCGAGCGCCAGTGCCTCTCCCCGCTCTCTCTCCTTCTCCCTGGCGCCCTACTCCATCCCCACGAACGCCGTGGACAGCTTCATCCCTTCTCCAACGGCCTCCAGAGCCGATCCCGCGGGCGCCCGTAGGCCACGCCTATGGTGAACCGCGGCCAGCCTATATAAGGCAGCCCCGAGTCCCTCTCTTCCTCCCTGTCGCTCCTCCACACACCCAATCGACCTCCCGCACCACTCCTTCCTCTCCAGAACCACCCGAGCTCGAGATCGAGCTCGAGCTCCGCCGCCTCGGCTCGTCGGCGTCCGCGCGGTACAGGCCTTCTCCGCCCCAGCTCTCTCTCGATCTGGAACCGCGAGGCGCCACTGATTCTTTCCCCTCTCTTTCCCCTTGTTTTGCAGCCGGAAACGGCCGGAGCCACCGACGCCCGAAGCGCCTCCGCCGCGTGACCTCGTCGCCGGCGAAGCAGGCCACTCCGGCGACCGTCTCCACCACCACCAGAACCGCGACTCCACCCTGAGTCCAACGGTAGCCCCCGCATCCCTTCCCGTGCCTTGTATCGCCGCCGGCGAGCTCGCCGTCGCCTCTGGCCGGAGGTAGACGACGGCCGCCGTGGGGCCGGCCCGTCACCTCGCATACGATAGGAGGGATCCACCGTCAGTTTAAAACGTGTGCACAAGACCGATCCGCCGTCGGCTGAAGGCGTATTTCGCCTTTACGCCTTCGATGTGGCGGCCGCGTGGGCTGGTTTCCCCTTTGGGCCTGCTGCTGCCGTGGCCTCTCGGCCCAAAGGCAGCGCCGTTTTTTTTTTTTTTCTCGTCTTATTTCCAAAAATTCCACAGGACAGAATATTTATCCAAATGAATTGATTCCAATTTCTAAATTCCTAGAATATTGCAACCTATTTAATGGTGCAACTTTCATTCAAATCCAACAACCTTTTCTTCACTGTAAATGTTTAAATGTGATTTTTAGCATTTAAATATGCCTTTGAAAATCCATATCTCCTATTCTGCTACTCCAGAACCAAAACCAAAAGTTGTCCCCTTCCTAGCTTTCCTCCTAGTATTTTACAAAAATAAGTTGACATTTTTCTGAGCACTTTGACTTTTCTGTTTTTATTATTGTCTTATTTTCCCGTTGTTTTCTTGCGACGTTAGATCCCGTGTTTGACGAGGTAGCTGAGGAAGAAGGAGGAGCAGGGCCTGAAGACTTTGAAGATCAAGCCAACCAAGGCAAGCAGCCCTTTGACCATGACTATGAAACCCCTTTACATGCATGTCATATATAGCTCCTTATTATTGTTGCTTCGGAATCATGATGAGATGGTGAACCAGGTGGTTGGTTGCCTCGGTTACATTCCTCGTTGATACTTGCATTGTGCATGACCCTACCTTCTTATGAGGGTTATGCCGGTGGGAGTAGATAGGATGCTAAGTAGTGCTACATAAAGGGACGGGATATGCATGGTGATGGAGACAAAATATTTTCAAAACAACTTTTGAAAACCCCATCGGTGCCACTTATGCCCGAGGGAGATGATGAGATGGTAACCACTTGATGACGAAGTGGTGTACCGAGGCAAGTGTGTGTTGTTTTCAAAACGGATTAGATTTAAGATTTGATGGTGTCCCAACCTTACATGCGCGACCACTCTACCCTTATATGGGAAAGGGCATTATTGAGTACCTAGACCGATACTAGCTTGGAGCCGCATTATTAGTGACGGGGAGAGTTGGTGCTCTCTCTTGGGACGGGTCGTGCTGTAGGGCGGCCATGACTGTTTTCACAGTGGCACGGACACACCGCTGGTACCCCATGCTTGTGGTATGTGATGAATATGGGAGCAAGGCTCCACAACTTTATGATGTGAAATGTTTGGCACGGGGGTTGCTACCAATCGAGTGGACTCCATGTTAGTGTCGACTAGGGAAAGGTAGTGATCGGGTGCTTACCCCGGGTACTTGAGGTACCGCGGGTCGTGGATGACACGGAAGTTCCCCGGATCTAGTGGGTAAAGTGTGCAACCTCTGCAGAGTGTAAAACTATTCGAATAGCCGTGTCCACGGTCAAGGACGGTTGGGCGGTGGTGCTTAAACTATGTCCAGAGTTTTCAACCTAGTGTGTGTGATGATGAAAATGACTTGGGTCAAGTCAAAGGACTTGACACGATTGAGATGGGTTGGTGCCCACTCTGTTTATGATAAATGGGTTGGTGCCCATTCTATTTATGTTGATATCTGTGACCAGTTCTCATGGTTACTTGAATTCTCTTGATGCATGCTTTATAGGATGTTGAACATGTCGCTCAAAACTAGCTTTATGCAAAATTTACCTATGTCATGCATTGTTGTACCTTGAACCAAAACATGGGTTGCTTGCGAGTACATTCAAAGTACTCATTGGCTTGCCACTGGTTATTTAATTGACCAGGCATGGAAGAACCGGAGTTCGAGGAAGAGTTCTTTGGAGACAATCATGCGAACTAGGACGTTTCCCAGTCAGAATGCCTGTAGGGTTAAGGAAGATGGCATGGGTTCTACTTATCAACGACGATTTCCGCTGCTTATGTTTCATTTGATGTTCAGCCCTTAAGGCTTTATCGATGTAAGACTTGACCATAATGGTCACAATTTGTGTAAGACGGTCTGTATGGATGTAAGACTCTTGTTATTCAGCTTCGTGTGTTCGGTGAGCATTGATCTCGGGATCATCAGACACGTGCATTCGGTGATCACGACTTATGAGTCGGGGTCCCCACAGAGCTGGTATCAGAGCCATCCTGACTGTAGGAAGCCTTAGTTAGCATGGACGTTAGTTAGAGCGAGACTATCCCCTAGATTACCCATATACCTATGTTTTATGTTAGTATCCCAAACATAGGTCACATTCCTTTATTGACCCTTCCCCTTCCACTTTTGTAGATGGCCCTGCGTGCAGAGGACTTCCCGACCTTTGGGTTTCCGTGCTTCTTGAGGATAGCCTCAGAAGTGCCAGTTCACTCGAGTCCCCACCTTCTCCTACCACGAGCACCGGGTCGACAAAGACCAAGAAGGAGTATCACGTGGAGGTAGTCGTGAGGGCGAACGACTCCCCGACGAGCTGGTTCTTTGAGGGACCCTAGATGGCGACACTGCTCCTCACCGTGGAGACTGCTGCCCTCAAGGCGCTGACTCGCCTTCGGGATCTCCTGCCGGAGATGGCGAGTGAGCCAGCCACTCGATACCTGCCTTATCTACTACCACTATAAAAGAAAGAGAGGGGCAGATCCAAACAATCCCACCCATCCATCATCAAGATCTAATGGCCCTTAATTTTTCTGTGTTTAACGCTACCAACCACGCCCTTAATCGATCGGTAACCACGCACTTAATCGATCGCTAACCAGTCACGCCCTTCAAAAAAAAAGAGAGAAACAACTGTACGCACGATCTCTCGCCCCCCTCCGCACGACCTCTCGCCCCCTCTTGCTCCTCCCCGCACCGTCCGCCGCCCGTCACTCCTTCGCTGCGGGAGCCGCCCACCATCGCGCCTTCGCGCCGGGGACAGCGGCACACGCTGCTGGCGCGCCGCCGTTCTTCGCTGCGGGAGTCGCCACAGTCGCGCCGACCGTCGCGCTTTTTCGCCCCGGACAGTCGGAGGCCGCCGCCCGTCAAGGCCGAGGCTCCGCCGAGACCTTCCATGCGGGACATCCGGAGCCGCCGCGACCGTCAGTAGCCGCCCGCCCATCCTCTCCCGCCTCCCGCTCATCATCGCCCTCCTCCCGCCGCCCGCCGGCCTCTGCCGGTGCCGCCCTCCTCCCGCCCATCCTCTTCTCCTCCGCCGCGAGCGTGAGCAGCCGCCCGCCGGTCCTCCTCTGCTGCCCCAGCAAGGTGGGAGAGCGTGAGCATCCCGCCGGCCTTCCTCTGCTGCCACTCGAAAAAAACATGAGGGCGGCCGGTGTATGTGTCCTCTCATCTGCGACAACGACCTTATCCAGCCAAGAAGTTTTCTTTACATTGAACTGTGGATTGTTTCAACAACATGCTTGTGGTTATGTTCCTTCCACACAAGACAATCTGATGCGTATATGATCCTTCGGTTATGATTATTTTAGTGCATAGATGATCCTTCCACACAGTGAACAAAGTTAACCACTATTATTCTGGAACAATTGCCGCAGGTGAATTATCATGATCGAACGCCAATACCACACTCACCACTAAAAGGGTCAGAGTCTGGTTTATGAGTATTTAAGCTCAATCTGATTTATGAGAATTTAAGCTCTTCGTATGGTTCACAAATTGTTTGCTGTCACTACCTTTTCAATGCTCTCGGAATTCTGCACATTCCTCATGTGGCACGAAAATTACCACCCAGAAGCTTCTGAGCTTTCTGATCTAAGATATTTATGCAATCTCACTCACAATATTTTATATTTTCTGTTTTTGCCTCCTCCCTAACAACACCTACTTTATATATACAGGTTTAGACCATTCCCACTCATCACCATTCCCTGCATCTAAGGTCCTTTTGGTCACAGTTTCAGACTTATTAAAACACTTGACAGTTTGATTTACTCAAATATTTATGAATTGAGCTTCTCAATATTACGTGACAGCTCCGCATGCCTACTCTTAAGATCCCTGTGTAGCATCGTTTTCTCATTGGACTGATTTAGGATTTAAGAATTAAGTTTCTCAATATTATATCACAGCGACACATACATACTCTTAAGATCCCTATGTACAATTGTTTTGTCATTCTACTGATTTACGATGTTCCCCAATACATGTCACAGATGAGGAATCATCGTCTGCTTATGTTAGGATCAGCCGAGCGTTCCCCATTTAAAGATCTGACAAATACGCCTACTCATAATACTTACACATGCTCTAGGAATATATACACAGTATGCATCACACGCTTATAGTGCTGATGTTCTCAATGGTGTCCAAAAATTTCTTTGTAGAATCAAATAAGCAATGAAATATACGAATAAGTTTACAATTTAGCTGTGTACCACAAAGAATTATGGAAACCATATTACTGGTGTTTTGGATATGTGTGTTCAGTTCCGTAGGCAATGGTTACCAACTGTGGGTTTTCAGATTTTCAATTGAATTTCACCCTATGGCTAGAGCATCTTCAATGAAATGCACACCTGTTCATTTGTCTTTACAATTAATAGTTGAATACTCCTGCTGAAATATTCAGGTCTGCTATTTACGCTTTGTGTGCTATGTTTTGCTCTCACTGTACTTCAATAACAATTTATTATTCAAATTGTTCACTGCGATGTCCTATATTTCTATGCTGCAGGTTTGCCACCGGAGAACAATTTCTAGATGCTGAATTAAAATGTATTGTAATATCCAAAGGTCTTGCAATGTCACTCTTTCATATTGAAGGTATCGTTTCACAAACTAAATAGAAAATCCTAAATTTTGCATGTGTGATTGGTTCAACAACGAACCTCTGCACCTCATGTCAACCACATGCAAGCTTCCTCCTTGCTTTAGGTGAGAGCATTGATTTCATCGCCTTTTTAGCTTGCTCAGATTGCAAGTTTGATAGGTTTCCCCAACCTGCGTTTGGAGCCCCTTTGATTTTGGTTCCTTGCTACAACTATGTACGCAATTTTGTTTCTTTGTCACAGTTTGATCGATCCATTCTTAGCTACAAATGCTTATTTATAAACAGATGGATACAGGGTTCATTGTAGTCTTGCAGTTGGGAATACCAAAAATAGCATTTGTTTGAGTGGTATAGCGCTTAGATGCCATTTTCTTGTCTGCTGTTTTTATAGCCTTTTTCTCGTCATGCTATGAGTTGATATGAATCAAATAGATATTGTCTAATTCAGGAAATACCACCCTTTCGAGCAGCCCTTGAACACGTAACAAGGAAACGAGGATATTTTGAGCCCCGTTTCACTTCCTTTGAGGACGTTGGAGCCACCGCCTTTGTTGCTATGTGTGTGGTTAGGTATAGATCAAACTACAATTCAACAATTGTCATATACACAATCAGATCTCGACTATAAAACTCCATGCTAATGTTCCATATTCGCGTTTTTCTCGCTATTTTTCAGAGTTGATCCTTCTATGGATTACCTAATTTCAGTCACAACCGACAAATATAAGTCTATTAGTTAACATCTCCATCTCTCGCCAAGGTTCATAAATTGACTTAATAGTATGTATTTGCCCCTATCTTTTTTTTTTGGTTCACAACCAATGAAGTAATCAACTGCTCGAATGAGGGATTAGGAGTACATCATCTAAAATATTTACGCTCCCGATTAAATGTGTACCGATAAATTCAACTATCAAAATCATTGTAGTGATAAAAAATTGTTCTTATTTGCGAGACATTCTATGGCGATAAACACATGACTAGCAGGGCCTCCCCCGTCAGAAAACTACATATTTGGTCCTAATAAACATAGGAACAAAGGCAACATTTGATTTGTTTTTGCTCCAACCGTCCCTCCCCAACATCCCGCCTCCGCCATCGCAGCATGCACAGTTAATTGCTATACTTTTGACGACACGTCACTAAAACGACTAGAAGAGGTACCACAAGTCTATAAAACCCTTATTGCATTTTTTCATACGTACAAAAGTAAAGAATAAATGTGAATTTAGCGATATACTTTAAAAGTTGTACTGGTTTTGCATGTCTAATATATTTTTTTCTTATGATATTGTTTTGTTCACAGGTATTTAATCCTTGGGGATTTTTATCTTTCCCTTTCAGAGTAGTCCAATTGATACTTTCGATGGACACACGACGTGTTGCCGATGATGTCGTCTAATCCATATTGGAAGGTTTAATAACGTACTTGAACACTAAAACTATATGACGGATGGTTCTAGATGGGGGCAGGGATCCTCCATTTCCTTTACCAGATGGAGGTCACATGTTGTCTGGCCTTTTCTCTATGCTCTCTCCACCTTATTATTTGCATCATTTCACATGTACAAGTCATCAAATGGGTATTACTGTTTCCATCTGTTGTTCCCGGTGTACCGATTTGTGGTCAGGGCCCTGAAGCACAAGCTACTCACTATACTATAGAACCGTGCTACAACTGTGAATTATGCAATCCTGGTATAGCCCAATTTGAAGGTGTTACAAATCATTGCAGAGTAGAATTACAAGTAGCTATATGTGGATTGGAATTTACTGAAGCTTTGCATATTCAAACTTTTAAGTCAAATGAGACGTGCATTGCACGTGCAAGCTTACTAGTCGTAAGGAAGGTGATGACGAGAGCAGCGCACCAGCACCACCCTTGGACGAGGGACTTTCTCTCCGCTTCCAAACCTACTTCAGCTTGTGTGCCGACAGTCTGGCACAGCACCTGGCCTCGGAGTCGATGGAGCTTCGGAAGGAACTCCGCGAGACCAAGGAGCTCCTCCGTATAGTTCAGATGAAGGCGGACAGGATCAAGAAGGATGGAGCACCCCCTGGACAGCCCGCAGTAGCTTATCGAGGTGGACGACCCCCACAGGTCGCACATGCCAAGGATCACCTCAGCCACGCCAGATGACGGCAAAGGAGTACCATAACCTCTTCACGACGCCACCGGTAAAGCAAGCGCGTGTTCAGCTCCTCCACTCCCCGCTTCCTCAAGCGATTTAAGAGACCAAGACAGATGAAGATGAGGAGGAAGACCCAGAGGAGCCAGAATACCCGACCAAGCATTCCACCACTTAGACACCGTTCAGGACTAGGATAGGCTAGCTCGTAGCCTATGGTAGGATAGGTCGTGTACCCCTTTTGCGAAGTCGAGTCCTTTTAATGGTTCTTATGAAACCATGTTATGTTGTGTTTGCTTTCAACTTGCTTTGATGAAGTCGTACTTTCCCTTCAGGGAACATGTAAACGACTACATTTCCCATTTGGTTTTAATGCATGAGTTTGGCCCTTCTGGCCTTGGTTAACTTAAATTTTGTGTCACACCACCTCCTTACTAGGCATCCCATGTATATTGCTTTCCCTCATTTTATATTCCCAATCATGAGACCTTGACTGCTCCAACAGGATGCCTGTTGTAACACGTACTGGTACCTCTACCCAGCCGCAAGAAGCCGGAGGTTCTGCTGAGGCAGGAGCCAGCCAGGACCAAGCCCAAGGACAGACTCCACCACCACCACCTCCTCCGAGCATGGACTTGGCTCAGCTTCTCCAAGCCTTCCGAGAGGAGCGCCAAGCCAACACTGCAGCCCTCCAGATGATTGCTCAAGCTGTCAATCGCCAGCCGGCGGGACACGGCCATGGACGTTCCACGCTGGTGGAGTTCAAGAAGCATGCACCACCCACCTTCATCGAGACTGCTGAACCCCTGGATGCAGACGACTGGGTCCGCACCATTGAGGATCTGCTGGCTCTAGTCGGATGCACTGAGGACCGTGATAAAGTGGCATGACCCCTACACCCCTGAATAACCCTATGGTGGTACAAACCCCCGGAGCATAGATGAGAGCCAAGATAGGATGTAAAGGAGTCGGGATCACCATTAACGGGGTAGATTTCCTAGCAGACCTTATCATCCTGAAATCACAAGGCTTGGATGTGATCTTGGGAATGGATTGGCTCAGCAAGCACCAAGGCTTGATTGATTGCGCCAACCGGACTGTCACTATGACCAATGGCCGAGGAGTCGAAGTTAAGTTCGCCTCCAACTCCTCTTCTGCTCAAGCCAACCAAGTCAACTAACTGACTGAAGTTGGATTGGAACAAGTGCCGGTAGTATGCGAGTATCCCGATGTTTTTCCTGATGAGCTACCAGGAATGCCTCCTGACCGAGACATTGAGTTCATCATCGAGCTCATACTCGAGGGGACCCATCTATAAGAAGCCTTATAGAATGGGATCGGAGGAGTTAGCAGAATTGAAGAAGCAGCTGGAAGAGCAGTTGAGGAAGGGATTTATCCGCCCTAGTGCCTCCCCTTGGGGATCACCTGTTCTGTTTGTGGCAAAGAAGGACGGTACCATCCGCTTATGCATTGACTACCGCTCCCTCAACGAAGTTACAATCAAGAACAAGTACCCACTTCCCAAGATTGAAGATCTGTTTGATCAACTCAATGGGGCCAAGGTGTTCTCCAAGATCGACCTCAGATCTGGGTACTACCAACTAAAGATCAGACCCCAAGATATTCCGAAGACGGCATTTGTAACCAGATATGGCCTGTATGAATGCACGATCATGTCCTTTGGATTGACCAATGCCCCAGCTTACTTCATGTATCTCATGAATAAGGTCTTCATGGAATATTTGGACAAGTTTGTCGTTGTCTTCATTGATGACATTCTTGTATTCTCGAAGTCGGAAGAAGAGCACGAGCAACACTTGAGGATGGTCCTAGACAAGCTTCGAGAGCACCAACTATATGCCAAGTTCAGCAAGTGTGAATTCTGGCTGCGTGAAGTTGGATTCCTGGGTCACGTTTTAACTGAAGAGGGATTGTCAGTCGACCCTGCTAAGATTGAAGCCGTGACTGAATGGCAATCCCCGAGCAATGTGAAGGAAGTCAGAAGCTTCCTCGGACTCGCGGGTTATTACCGCAAGTTCGTTGAAGGATTCTCGAGCATTGCCCGACCCATGACTCAGCTCTTGAAGAAGGACAAGAAGTTCAATGGACGCCGAAGTGCGAAGAGAGCTTCCAGAGTCAAGAAGAGGCTAACCACCGCCCGATTCGCCACACCAGATATACACAAGGAGTTTGTGATATATTGTGATGCATCAAGAACCGGATGGGAGGTGTTACGATGCAAGACGGCAGAGTCGTAGCCTACCTTTCAAGGCAACCACGACTCACGAAGAGAACTACGCTACTCATGACCTTGAGCTAGCAGCAGTGGTTCATGCCTCAAGACTTGGCGACATTACCTCTTGGGGAAGCGATGTGAGATATACACGGATCACAAAAGTCTCAAGTATATTTTCACTCAAAGGGAATTGAACATGAGGCGAGAAGATGGCTAGAGTTAATAAAGGATTATGACCTCGGTGTTCAATACCACCCCGAAAGGCTAATGTGGTAGCAGATCGTTGAGCGGAAGGCTTGTTCCTTGAATGCTATGCTAAAGCACAAGCTACCCGCCTTTGTATGAAGAACTTGAAAGCTTGGGTTGGAACTGGTTGCACCAGGATTCTTGGCCAACCTCGAAGTTAAGCCTACCTTGATGGATGATATTAAGGAAGCTCAGAAGGGACATGAGAGTATTGAAGGCATCAAGAGGAAGATCAAGGCAGGCAAAGCCTCAGGATTCTCAAAGGATGAGGAAGGAATTGTGTGGTTTGGGAACCGCATCTGCGTGCCCAACAAGGTTGAGTTCAAGAACCTGATCTTGCAAGAAGCTCATGACACCCCATATTCCATCCACCCTGGAGGAACCAAGATGTATCAAGACCTGAAGGAAAGATTTTGGTGGCATGGGATGAAAAGGGAGATTGCCACCTATGTTGCAAAATGTGACGTATGCCAGAGAGTCAAAGCTGAGCATCAGCGACCTGCTGGATTACTCCAACCACTCAAGGTTCCCGAGTGGAAATGGGATAAAGTCGGGATGGATTTCATCACTGGATTACCTAGGTCAAACAAGGGACATGACTCCATCTGGGTCGTAGTCGATCATTTGACCAAAGTGGCCCATTTCATTCATGTTAAGACTACCCATGATGGCAACCAGCTGGCAACTCTCTACATCAACCAAATCGTGAGCCTTCATGGTGTTCCCAAGGAGATTGTGTCAGATCGAGGAACCCAGTTCACCTCAAGGTTTTGGAAGAAATTCCAGGAGGCCATGGGGACCAAGTTGTCCTTCAAAGATCGCTTCCACCCACAGACCGGAGGTCGACCGAGCGAGTGAATCAAATACTCAAGACATGCTCGAGCACGTGTCTTAGCTTATGGAGCTAAGTGGGAAGATTGCCTTCCTTTCGCCGAAGTTCTCTTACAACAACAGCTTATCGTGCAAGCCTTCAGATGGCACCATTTGAAGTGTTATACAGCGGAAGTGCCAGACACCTCTCAATTGGTCGAGACCGGAGAAGGACTTGTCTTTGGGCCGGATATCCTTCGTGAAGGTAAGAGCAAGTCCAGCTTGTCGAGAGCGCCCAAGTCCGCCAAGTCAAGACAGAAGAGCTACGTTGACTCACGTCATAGAGACATAAACTTCCGAGTTGGAGACCAGGTCTATCTCCGGGTCACCCCTCTCAAAGGAGCCCAGCGTTTCCATGTCAAAGGGAAGCTCGCTCCGAGATACATTGGCCCCTTCAAGATCATGGAACGGCGAGGAGAAGTGGCTTATCAGTTGGAACTTCCACCTGAAATTTCTGATGTGCATAACGTGTTCCACGTGTCACAACTCCGAAAGTGTCTCCAAGTTCCAGACAAGCCTGATCTCTACAAGGATGTCAATCACCAAGCCATTGATCTTCAACCTGATTTGACTTATCGTGAGAGGCCCATCTGCATTCTGGATGAGGCTAAACGACACACTCGAAGCCGCACCATCAAGTACTTCAAGGTCCAATGGAGCAACCACACTGAAGCAGAAGCAACTTGGGAGCGTGAAGACTACCTTAGATCCGAAGTTTCAGATCTCTTTAAAGTTTAGTTTAGGAATCTCGGGACGAGATTCTTGTAAGGGTGGTAGGTCTGTCACACCTGCATTTTGTAACATTTCATTTTCATTAATAAAGCATGAAAAATTGGACCAACAAAAACTTTTTGCATTATTTGGCTTTTATTTGGAGTTGGTTTTCTCTCTATGATTCTTTTCAAGTGCTTCTTAAAGTCAACTACTTTACCCTCTATATTTCATCTCCTTACCCCAAGCTCCGACCAATGACCATGCCATGTGTATAGTGCAATATAGAATTTTCTTACAAAAATAATTTGGCCGAAAGTATTTTCTAAATTTAGTTTTCCAAAACCCCGAATTGAGGTTTGCCTTTGCAAGTACTTAATTAAGGGCAGTAAAAATCTTTCCAAAATATATTTGACTCCTATTAGATATAGGATGCCCGAAACCACAAAAATATAATTTTAAAAGTTGTTTTACTATTTTATTTAAAAGCTTTTTCTTAAGGCCAGAAATGGTCTTTAATAGGAAAAATTATTTTATTGCTTCAAAAATATTTGAAAAAATTTAGGGAAACTCATAGGACATATAATGTCCATATATAAGAGTTTCAACACATGGTCATGTTCAAAATATTGGTCAAATCCCTCTAAAACCCTTTCTGGATATTTCAAGCTTTTGAAATATTTACAAAGGAAATATTCTCCAAAAATTCCAGGAAAATTCTATCATGTCACATATGACATATTGGATGATCTTGCCAAGTCTCATGACTTGGAGAACAAGATAACCTCATCAAAACCCTTCAAAACCATTTCTGTCCATTCTGAAGTTTGATCAACTTTACATTGCCAAATGTGTCCAAATGTTCTCAAACTTGGTGAACATGCTCCAATGGTCTAATGATGCATCTAGACCAAATGGCACAGGTTGGAGAAGAGGAAAGCTTGGTCAAAGTGCCTCAAAACCCTCTCTGACCAGAATCAAATTTGAGCTACTTTGCACTACCAACTTTTTCTCCAAGACCCCAACTTTGGTGAGCCTGATCACATGACCAAATAAGGCCACCACACCAAGTTGTGCATCAAGGAGAAATGATCTACTCCACTGGATCTACGCAAATCCATTTCTGCCCATTTCTAGGGTTTGAAAGAGTTACATTGGCAACTTTGTCCAAATAAGCTCAAAATGGGTGGAAGGCCCTAATTATATGTGACATTTCACCCCATGGAGTATCTTGGCCAGTGGAAGTCATTAGCTTATCCAAAACTCCATCAAACACCTTCTGGCAGATAACTAAAATGCCTATTTTGGCCACTTCCACTAATCTCCTTAAGTCCATCTTTTTACCACAACCCCTCCTCGTTCCCCTCTGTCACTTAGATGCTTTTCACCCGAGGAAGCAATGTGGAAGAAGGGGAAACCACGTTGTCCTTTCTCGACAACATTTTCCTCTCTCTCTCACAGACCTCTCTCTCCCTCTCGCACTCTAGAGCATCCAAGGCTCTTTCCTAGTTTTGCCCCCACCCACCTGTAGCTCCCAGACACGAGTGGACGCCAAGACGCGACGCTGGAAAGCCACGGATGCCGCCAAAGTCGTGCTCGAGCACGCCATCTGCGCCCCGACCGCTGGCGCTGCGCCCCGACCACCTCGTGCTACCCCAGCGCCGCCGATGCCCTCGGCGTCCGTGACACGCCACCCAGCAGGCCCCTTGTCTCCTCTCTCTCACCTCCTGCAGCGCGTGCCCGCGCCGCCCGGCTCGCCAATGCCCGGCCTCACACGCGCGAAGCGCCAAAGGTCTCCCGCGCTCTCTCCTTCTCCTGGCGCCCTACTCCATCCCCACGAACGCCGTGGACCGCTTCATCCTTCTCCAACGGCCTCAGAGCCGACCATGGGCGCCAGAGGCCACGCCTTACGGTGAACCGCGCCAGCCTATATAAGGCAGCCCCGAGTCCCTCTCTTCCTCCTGCCGCTCCTCCACACACCCAATCGACCTCCCGCACCACTCCTTCCTCTCCAGAACCACCCGAGCTCGAGATCGAGCTCGAGCTCCGCCGCCTCGGCTCGTCGGCGTCCATGCATACAGCCTTCTCCGCCCAGCTCTCTCTCGATCTGGAACGCGAGGCGCCACTGATTCTTTCCACTCTTTCCCCTTGTTTTGCAGCCGAAACGGCCGAGCCACCGACGCTCAAGCGCCTCCGCCACAGGACCTCATCGCCGTGAGCGAGCCACTCCGCGACCGTCTCCACCACCACCGTAACCGCGACTCCACCACGAGTCCAACGGTAGCCCCGATCCCTTCCCGTGCCTTGTATCGCGCCGCGGCTTCGCGTCGCCTCTGGCGGAGGTAGACGACGGCCGCCGTGGGGCCGCCCGTCACCTCACGCCTCGATAGGAGGATCCACCCATCAGGTTTAAAACGCGTGCACACAAGACCGACCCGCCGTCGGCTGAAGGCGTATTTCGCCTTTACGCCTTCGACGTGGCGGCCGCGTGGGCTGGTTTCCCTCTGGGCCTGCTGCTGCCGTGGCCTCTTTGGCCCGAAGGGCACAGCGCCGTTTTCTTTTTTCTTTTCTCGTCTTATTTCCAAAAATTCCACAGATGAATATTTATCCAAATGAATTGATTCCAATTTCTAAATTCCTAGAATATTGCAACCTATTTAATGGTGCAACTTTCATTCAAATCCAACAACCTTTTCTTCACTGTAAATATTTAAATGTGATTTTTAGCATTTAAATATGCCTTTGAAAATCCATATCTCCTATTCTGCTACTCCAGAACCAAAACCAAAAGTTGTCCCCTTCCTAGCTTTCCTCCTAGTATTTTACAAAAATAAGTTGACATTTTTCTGAGCACTTTGACTTTTCTGTTTTTATTATTGTCTTATTTTCCCGTTGTTTTCTTGCGACGTTAGATCCCGTGTTTGACGAGGTAGCTGAGGAAGAAGGAGGAGCAGGGCCTGAAGACTTTGAAGATCAAGCCAACCAATGCAAGCAGCCCTTTGACCATGACTATGAAACCCCTTTACATGCATGTCATATATAGCTCCTTATTATTATTGCTTCGGAATCATGATGAGATGGTGAACCACGTGGTTGGTTGCCTCGGTTACATTCCTCGTTGATACTTGCATTGTGCATGGCCCTACCTTCTTATGAGGGTTATGCCGTGGGAGTAGATAGGATGCTAAGTAGTGCTACATAAAAGGGACGGGATATGCATGGTGATGGAGACAAAAATATTTTCAAAACGACTTTTGAAAACCCCATCGGGTGCCACTTATGCCCGAGGGAGATGATGAGATGGTAACCACTTGATGACGAAGTGGTGTACCGAGGCAAGTGTGTGTTGTTTTCGAAAACGGATTAGATTTAAGATTTTTGTTGTACCAACCTTACATGCGCGACCACTCTACCCTTATATGGGAAAGGGCATTATTGAGTACCTAGACCGATACTAGCTTGGAGCCCGCATTACTAGTGACGGGGGAGAGTTGGTGCTCTCTCTTGGGATGGGGTCGTGCCAGGTAGGGCGGCCATGACTGTTTTCACAGGGCACCGGACACACCGTTGGTACCCCGTGCTTGTGGTATGTGATGAATATGGGAGCAAGGCTCCACAACTTTATGATGTGAAATGTTTGGCACGGGGGTTGCTACCAATCGAGTGGACTCCATGTTAGTGTCGACTAGGGAAAGGTAGTGATCGGGTGCTTACCCCGGGTACTTGAGGTACCGCGGGTCGTGGATGACACGGAAGTTCCCCGGATCTAGTGGGTAAAGTGTGCAACCTCTGCAGAGTGTAAAACTATTCGAATAGCCGTGTCCATAGTCAAGGACGGTTGGGCGGTGCTGCTTAAACTATGTCCAGAGTTTTCAACCTAGTGTGTGTGATGATGAAAATGACTTGGGTCAAGTCAAAGGACTTGACACGATTGAGATGGGTTGGTGCCCACTCTGTTTATGATAAATGGGTTGGTGCCCATTCTATTTATGTTGATATCTGTGACCAGTTCTCATGGTTACTTGAATTCTCTTGATGCATGCTTTATAGGATGTTGAACATGTCGCTCAAAACTAGCTTTATGCAAATTTTACCTATGTCATGCATTGTTGTACCTTGAACCAAAACATGGGTTGCTTGCAGTACATTCAAAGTACTCATTGGCTTGCCTTTGGTTATTTAATTGACCGGGCATGGAAGAACCGGAGTTCGAGGAAGAGTTCTTTGGAGACGATCATGCTAACTAGGACGCTTCCGGTCAATGAATGCCCTGTAGGGTTAAGGCAGATGGCATGGGTTCTACTTATCAACGACGATTTCCGCTGCTTATGTTTCATTTGATGTTCAGCCCTTAAGGCTTTATCGATGTAAGACTTGACCATAATGGTCACAATTTGTGTAAGACGGTCTGTATGGATGTAAGACTCTTGTTATTCAGCTTCTGTGTGTTCAGTGAGCATTGATCTTTGGGATCACTGTACACGTGCATTCGGTGATCACGACATATGAGTCGGGGTCCCCACAAGAGGCCGTCGGAAGGGACTCGCTATCCTTCGCCGATGGGCCCAACGATCCCTCCGAAGAGGAGGACAGCGCGATGTTGGACTGGGCTGGGCTGCAAATGCATGATCCAGCATGTTAAAAACAATAAAGTAAAAATGTCGGATATATTACTGTGCCCGGACACTTACGAGTTGGCTACGGGCTTGACCCTAGGCTCCCACTCCCTGCCGCTGTTGGTGGCCGCTACGGAGATGTCCGGAAGGGAAGTTTTCCCCTTCTTGGACGCCTCGGCCTCTCCATGGGTGGAGGCCTTCCTCTTCTTTCTCCCCCTGACAGGGGGGAATGGATTTCTTCTTCCTCCTCTTCCTCATCGTCTTCGGTGGAGGAGTGCGTCTTGGTGTCTTCGGACGTCACGTCCGACGTACCCTTGCGACGGAGACCACCTCTGGTCCCCGAGGTCTTCTTCTCGGCCTTCTACGACACCTCATAAGGCGCCGGAAGCAGCATCTCCATCAGAAGAGGCATTTCGGGATCCTCGGGCAGCGGAGCCGGACAGTTAATCTGCTCCGCTATCTCGACCCAGGCCTGAAAAATTGGTAGCGAGGCTTAGATTCCTCCCTCAGATATGCCAGTAAAGGATGTACCTTGAAAACATGAAAGAACTTACCAGATTAGCCCGACGTTTTGAGCTAAGCCCACGGTCCTCGATCGTGGGTGGTGGTTGCTACGTCTTGAGCTTGCGTTGGTTTTCCTCGAAGAGGAGAGGGTGATGCAGCAATAGGAGCATAAGTATTTCCCTCAGTTTTTGAGAACCAAGGTATCAATCCAGTAGGAGGCTCCTCAAAAGTCCCGCGTACCTACACAAACAAATTGAGAACTCGCAACCAACGCAATAAAGGGGTTGTCAATCCCTTCACGGCCACTTGCGAAAGTGAGATCTAATAAAGATAGTATGAAAAGATAAATATATTTTTGGTATTTCATAATATAGATGCAAAAGGTAAAGATGTAAATAAAAGTAGATTGAAAGCAAATATGATAAGAGATAGACCCGGGAGCGATAGGTTTCACTAGAGGCTTCTCTCAAGATAGCATAAGTATTACGATGGGTGAACAAATTACTGTCGAGCAATTGATAGAAAAGCGCATAGTTATGAGATTATCTAGGCATGATCATGTATATAGGCATCACGTCCATAACAAGTAGACCGACTCACCGCCGCATCTACTACTATTACTCCACACATCGACCGACTCATGCCTGCATCTAGAGTATTAAGTTCATAAGAACAGAGTAACGCATTAAGCAAGATGACATGATGTAGAGGGACAAACTCATGCAATATGATATAAACCCCCCATCTTGTTATCCTCGATGGCAACAATACAATACGTGCCTTGCAACCCTTTCTGTCACTGGGTAAGGACACCGCAAGATTGAACCCAAAGCTAAGCACTTCTCCCATGGCAAGAAAGATCAATCAAGTAGGCCAAACCAAACTGATAATTCGAAGAGACTTGCAAAGATAACTCAATCATACATAAAAGAATTCAGAGAAGATTCAAATATTATTCATTGATAAACTTGATCATAAACTCAAAATTCATCGAATCTCGACAAACACACCGCAAAAAGAGTTTACATCGAATAGATCTCCACAAGAGAGGGGGAGAACATTGTATTGAGATCCAAAAAGAGAGAAGAAGCCATCTAGCTAATAAATATGGACCCGTAGGTCTGTGGTAAACTACTCACAACTCATCGGAGGGGCAAGTATGTTGATGTAGAGGCCCTCCGTGGTCGATTCCCCCTCCGGCAGAGTACCGGCGAAGGCTCCAAGATGGGATCTCGCGGATACAGAAGGTTACGGCGGTGGAAATTGTGTTTCGTGGTGCTCCTGGATGTTTTCGGGGTACGTGGGTATATATACGAGGAAGAAGTACGTCTGTGGCCGCCCGAGGGGCCCACGAGACAGGGGGGCGCACCCTACAGGGGGCGCGACCTCCTATCTCGTGGCTTCCTCGGCTGCTTCTTGACTTGCACTCCAAGTCCTCTAGATCACGTTCGTTCCAAAAATCACGCTCCCGAAGGTTTCATTCCGTTTGGACTCCGTTTGATATTCCTTTTCTTCAAATCTGAAATCGGCAAAAAAACAGCAATATGGGTTGGGCCTCCGGTTAATAGGTTAGTCCCAAAATGATATAAATGTGTAAAATAAAGCCCATAAACATCCAAAAGGGGTAATATAATAGCATGGAACAATAAAAAATTATAGATACGTTGGAGACGTATCAAGCATCCCCAAGCTTAATTCCTGCTCGTCCTCGAGTAGGTAAATGATAAAAAGGAAATTTTTGATGTGGAATGCTACCTAGCATAATTCTCAATGTAATTTTCTTTATTGTGGCATGAATGTTCAGATCCAAATGATTCGAAATAAAGCTTATAAAACATAAAAATAATAATGCTTCAAAGCATACTAACAAATAATCATGTCCTATCAAAATAACATAGCCAAAGAAAGCTTATCCCTACAAAATAATATAGTTAGGCCATGTTTCATTTTCATTACACAAATACTCCCATCATGCACAACCCCAATGACGAGCCGAGCAATTGTTTCATACTTTTTAACGCGCTTAAGCTTTTTCAACTCTTACGCAATACATGAGCGTAAGCCATGGACATAGCACTATGGTGGCATATGGTGGTTGTGAGGACAAAAAGGGAGAAGATAGTCTCACATCAACTAGGCATATTAACGGGCTATATAGAGATGCCCATTAATAGATATCAATATGAGTGAGTAGGGATTGCCATGCAACGGATGCACTAGAGCTATAAATATATGAAAGCTCAACAAAAGAAACTAAGTGGGTGTGCATCCAACTTGCTTGCTCACGAAGACCTAGGGCATTTTGAGGAAGCCCATCATAGGAATATACAAGCCAAGTTCTATAATGAAAAATTCCCACTTAGTATATAAAAGTGACAACATAGGAGACTCTCTATCATGAAGATCATGGTGCTACTTTGAAGCAGAAGTGTGGAAAAAGAGATAGTAGCATTGTCCCTTCTCTCTTTTTCTCTCATTTTATTTTCCCTTTTTCTTTCTTCCTTTTTTTCTTTTTCCTTTTTTTCTTTGGCCTTTCTCTTTTTTTGGCCTTTCTCTTTTTTTTCTCTTTTTTTTTTCATTTTGTAAAGTCCGAAGTCTCATCCCGACTTGTGGGGGAATCATAGCCTTCATCATCCTTTCCTCACTAGGACAATGCTCTAATAATGAAGATCATCACACTTTTATGGATTTACAACTCAAGAATTACAACTCAAAGCTAGAATAAGATATGACTCTATATGAATGCCTCCGGCGGTGTACCGGGATATGCAATGAATTAAGAGTGACATGTATGAAAATTATAAAAGTGGCCTTGCCACAAATACGATGTCAACTACATGATCATGCAAAGAGCAATATGACAATGATAGAACGTGTCATAATAAACGGAACGGGGGAAAGCTGCATGGCAATATATCTCGGAATGGCTAAGGAAATGCCATAATAGGTAGGTATGGTGGCTGTTTTGAGGAAGGTAAATAAGGGGTTTATAATACCGGCGAAAGTTGCACGATAATAATAAAGGCTAGCAAAGTGGAAGTGTGCATATATCCATGGACTCACATTAGTCAAAAAGAACTCATATACTTATTGCAAAAGTCTACTTAGCCCTCGAAGCAAAGTACTACTACGCATGCCCCAAGAGGGATAGATTGGTAGGAAAAGACCATCGCTCGTCCCCGACTGCCACTCATAAGGAAGACAATCAAAAGAGCACCCCATGCAACAAATTTGTCACACAACTTTTACCATACGTGCATGCTACGAGACTTGCCAACTTCAACAAAAGTATTTCTCAATTTCATAATTACCCACAAGCATGACCCTAACATTACTACCTTTATATCTCAAAACAATTATCAAGCATCAAATTGATCATAGCATCCAATTCTTTTTCTATGATAGTTTTTATTATACCAACTTGGATGCTCATCATTCTAGGACCAACTTTGTAACCATAGAAAATACCATGCTGTTCTAAAAGACTCTCAAAAATATATAAGTGAAGCATGAGAGACTAGAAATTTCTTTAAAATTAAGACACCACCGTGCTCTAAAAGATATAAGTGAAGTACTAGAGCAAAAACTATCAAGCTCAAAAGATATAAGTGAAGCACATAGAGTATTCTAGCAAATTCTAATCAAATAGGCTTCTCCCAAAAGGTGTGTACAGCAAGGATGATTGTGGTAAACTAAAAGGCAAATACTAATGTAATACACGACGGTCCAAGCAAAACACATATCATGTAGCGAATAAAAATATAGCTCCAAGTAAAGTTACCAATGAACGAAGACGGAAGAGGGGATGCCTTCCCGGGGCATCCCCAAGCTTAGGCTTTTGGCTATTCTTGAATATCTTGGGGTGCCATGGGCATCCCCAAGTTTAGGATCTTGCCACTCCTTATTCCATAGTCCATAAAAGCTTTACCCAAAACTTGAAAACTTCACAACACAAAACTCAACAGGAAATCTCATAAGCTCCGTTAGTGAAAGAAAACAACTGTAATGAACTCAATCTTTATTTATTTTGGTGTTAAACCTACTGTATTCCAACTTCTTTATGGTTTATAAACTAATTTACTAGCCATAGATGCATTGAAATAAGCGAACAACACACGAAAAACAGAATCTGTCAAAAACAGAACAGTCTGTAGCAATCTGCAACTAACTCAAACTTCTGGAACTTTAAAAATCCTACCAAAATAGGAAGTCCTGGAAAATTTGTTTATTGAACAGCAGCAAAAAGAATCAATGCAAAATCACGTTCCTGTGATTTAACAAAATTATATTCATGCGCGCAAAGTTTCTGTTTTTCAGCAGAAACAAATCAACTATCATCGTAGGTTATCCTATAGGTTCTACTTGGCACAAACACTAATTAAAAGATAAAAACACATCTAAACAGAAGGTAGATGCAAGATTTATTACTAAACAGTAGCAAAAACAAAGAACATAAAGAAAATTGGGTTGCCTCCCAACTAGCGCTATCGTTTAACGCCCCTAGTTAGGCATAAAAGTGAAGATAGATCTAACGAGTGCCATCTTTGGCACTAGATTCATAAGTAGCACGCATGATAGATTCATAAGGTAATTTGACTTTCTTTCTTGGAAAGTGCTTCATGCCTTTCTTTAATGGAAATTGGAATCTAATATTCCCTTCATTCATATCAATAATCGCACCAATCGTTCTAAGGAAAGGTCTACCAAGAATAATAGGGCAAGAAAGATTGCAATCTATATCAAAAAAATAAAATTCATGGGCATCAAATTTCTATTTGCAACAATAAGAACATCACTGATTCTTCCCATTGGCTTTTTAATGGTGGAATCCGCAAGGTGCAAATTTAAAGAGCAACCATCAAGATCATGGAAACCTAGAATATCACATAAAGTTTTTGGAATCGTGGAAACACTAGCACCCAAATCACACATAGCAAAACACTCATAGTCTTTAATTCTAATCTTTATAGTAGGTTCCCACTCATCATTAAGTTTTCTAGGTATAGAAACTTCCAAATTAAGTTTTTCAACATAAGATTGCATCAAGGCATCAACGACATGTTTGGTGAAAGCTTTATTTTGACTATAAGCATGAGGAGAATTAACGACGGATTGCAACAAGGAAATACAACCTTTTAAAGAGCAATTATCATAATCAAATTCCTTGAAATCCGAGATAGTAGGTTCAATGTTATTGGAAATTGAGGACTCTCCAATCTCACTTTTACCAAATTTAGCATCAAGATCTAAAGACTCCGAATTCTTGGGACGCCTTCTACGCAAAGTTGATTCATCATCAATCCCATAATCATCAAAATTCATATTGCAAAACATAGATCTAATCGGAGACGCATCAATAACTTTAAGACCCTCATCATTATTTTCATGTAACTTTTCTGGTTTAGCGGCCATCTTATTGACTAAGGTGGCTTGCTTGTCAAAAAATTTGGCTATAGCATTTACAAGCCGGGTAATTTGAGCGTTAACACCATAAAATTCTTTATTCATATCATCAAGCTCTTTGTTCATAAACCCCAAAAAACTTTTTTGTTCCTTAAGCTCCTTTCTAAAGAAATTATTATGCTCAAATTGCAAATTCATAAAGCTTCTAATATTTGATTCAATCTCATCCATCCTTCTGAGAAGGTGGTCAGGACCCTTAGGCGAAGCCATAAGGTCAAAAAAGCTCACAAGCACACAGAAAAAGGCAAGCAAAAAGAGAGGAGGAGATTGGGAAAGAGAGGGCGAATAAAACGGCAAGGGTGAAGTGGGGGAGAGGAAAACGAGAGGCAAATGGAAAATAATGTAAATGCGAGGGAGATGGGTTTGTGATGGGTACTTGGTATGTTGACTTGAGCAAAGACCTCCCCGGCAATGGCGCCAGAAATCCTTCTTGCTATGTCTTGAGCTTGCGTTGGTTACCTCGAAGAGGAGAGGGTGATGCAGTAATAGTAGCGTAAGTATTTCCCTCAGTTTTTGAGAACCAAGGTATCAATCCAGTAGGATGCTCCTCAAAAGTCCCGCGTACCTACACAAACAAACTGAGAACTCGCAACCAACGCAATAAAGGTGTTGTCAATCCCTTCACGGCCACTTGCGAAAGTGAGATCTAATAAAGATAGTATGAAAAGATAAATATATTTTTTGTAGTTTATAATATAGATGCAAAAGATAAAGATGCAAATAAAAGTAGATTGAAAGAAAATATGATAAGAGATAGATCCGGGAGCCATAGGTTTCACTAGAGGCTTCTCTCAAGATAGCATAAGTATTATGGTGGGTGAACAAATTACTGTCGAGCAATTGATAGAAAAGCACATAGTTATGAGATTATCTAGGCATGATCATGTATATAGGCATCACGTCCATAACAAGTAGACCGCCTCCTGCCTACTTCTACTACTATTACTCCACACATCGACCGACTCCTGCCTGCATCTAGAGTATTAAGTTCATAAGAACAGAGTAACGCATTAAGCAAGATGACATGATGTAGAGGGACATAGTCATGCAATATGATATAAACCCCGTCTTGTTATCCTCGATGGCAACAATACAATACGTGCCTTGCAACCCTTTCTGTCACTGGGTAAGTACACCGCAAGATTGAACCCAAAGCTAAGCACTTCTCCCATGGCAAGAAAGATCAATCTAGTAGGCCAAACCAAAATGATAATTCGAAGAGACTTGCAAAGATAACTCAATCATACATAAAAGAATTCAGAGAAGATTCAAATATTATTCATAGATAAACTTGATCATAAACCCACAATTCATCGGATCTCGACAAACACACCGTAAAAAGAGTTTATATCGAATAGATCTCCACAAGAGAGGGGGAGAACATTGTATTGAGATCCAAAAAGAGAGAAGAAGCCAGCTAATAAATATGGACCCGTAGGTCTGTGATAAACTACTCACAACTCATCGGAGGGGCAAGGATGTTGATGTAGAGGCCCTCCGTGGTCGATTCCCCCTCCGGCAGAGTGCCGGCGAAGGCTCCAAGATGGGATCTCGCGGATACAGAAGGTTACGGCGGTGGAAATTGTGTTTCGTGGTGCTCCTGGATGTTTTTGGGGTACGTAGGTATATATAGGAGGACGAAGTACGTCGGTGGCCGTCCGAGGGGCCCACGAGACAAGGGGCGCGCCCTAAAGGGGGGGGCTCCTATCTCATGGCTTCCTCGGCTGCTTCTTGACTTGCACTCCAAGTCCTCTGGATCATATTCGTTCCAAAAATCACGCTCCCGAAGGTTTCATTCTGTTTGGACTCCGTTTGATATTCCTTTTCTTCGAAATGCTGAAATAGGAAAAAAACAGCAATATGGGCTGAGCCTCCGGTTAGTAGGTTAGTCCCAAAAATGATATAAATGTGTAAAATAAAGCCCATAAACATCCAAAAGGGGTAATATAATAGCATGGAACAATCAAAAATTATAGATACGTTGGAGACGTATCTGTGGTACCTCGCCGGCCTTGAAGAGCACCTTCCAGACATCTTCGTGCATCGTGTCGAAGAGCACCAGCAGCGTCTGGTGCTTGGCCGGGTCGAACTCCCACAAATTGCAAGTCCGGCGCTGGCACGTAAGGATCCGGCGGAAGAGCATATCCGGGACCACGTTGACGAGTTTGATCTCTTGCTTATCATGTTCTTGACGCATGTCTGGAGCCCCGTCAGCTCGTCTGAAGAGCCCCATGCCAGGCCCTTTTCTTGCCAGGAGGTGAGCCACATTGGTACTCCGGATCGGAATTTGGGGCCCGCCGCCCAGTTGGTGCCGCGCGGCTCGGTGATGTAGAACCACCCCGATTGCCACCCCTTCATGGTCTTCACAAAGGAGCCTTCGGGCCAGACGACGTTGGGCATCTTACCCACCATGGCGCCTCTGCACTCCGCTTGTTGGCCGCTCACCACCTTTGGCTTCACATTGAAAGTATTCAGCCATAGGCCAAAGTGAGGTGGGATGCGGAGGAAGGCCTCGCACACGACAATAAATGCTGAGATGTTGAGGATGGAGTTTGGAGCCAAGTCATGGAAGTCTAGCCCATAGTAAAACATCAGTCCGCGGACGAACAGGTGTAGAGGGAATCCCAGCCCGCGAACGAAGTGGGTGAGAAACACCACCCTTTCCTGGGGCTCCGGGGTAGGGACGATCTGTCCCATGTCTGGAAATCGATGAGCGATGTCCTTTCTTAGGTACCCAGCCTCCTGGAGCTTCTTGATGTCCTCCTTCTTGACAGAAGAGGCCATCCACTTGCCTCCAGCTCCAGATCCGGACATGGTTGGAGTGCTTTTTTGGCGGAGAAGGCAAGAACTTGGGCACTGGAGCTTGAGAATGGATGGGCAGAGGAAGGAGAAGGCGTGGGTGAACGAGGATGAATCCTTATCCCTTTATAAAGGCAGTGAAAGTTATACGCCTCCCTACTCGCCTTAAAATCTGCCTATTCCCCAAGCGTCGTGCAGATGACACGGTTGGGTTACGCATGCCCGTATTGATGAGAATCCCGTGATAAGGGGACACGATCTCTGCTTCGACAAGACGTGCCAGTGAAACCGCACCTCGAAATATGGGGCGACAGGCTAAAAAACAGTTGGAATAATGGCATGGCAGTGGCGTGATGTTGCGCTACAAGAAGTTGTCAGTGGATTGGACTCGTAAAATATTATACTCCCTACGGTTGTGTGTGGTACTTGATTTGCAGTGCCAGACATGTTTTCTATGTTCGGAAGACTATGTTGGACTATTCGGAGAAGGAACTCGCCTTGCAATGCCGAAGACAATCTGCGCGCCAGACTCATCGTCATTGAAGCCTGGTTCAGGGGCTACTGAGGGAGTCCTGGACTAAGGGGTCCTTAGATAGCCGGACTATATACTTGGGTCGGACTGTTGAGCTATGAAGATACAAGATAGAAGACTTCGCCCCGTGTTTGGATGGGACTCGCCTTGGCGTGGAAGGCAAGCTTGGCGATCCGGATATGTAGATTCCTTTCTCTGTAACCGACTTTGTACAACCCTAGCCCCCCGGTGTCTATATAAACCGGAGGGTTTAGACTTCTAGGGTTAAGCCACAACAATCATAATCTCATAGGCTAGACTTCTAGGGTTTAGCCATTACGATCTCGTCGTAGATCAACTCTTGTAATACTCATATTCATCAAGATCAATCAAGTAGGAAATAGGGTATTACCTCCATAGAGAGGGCCCAAACCTGGGTAAACATTGTGTCCCTCGCCTCCTGTTACCATTAGCCTTAGACGCACAGTTCGAGACCCCCTACACGAGATCCACCGGTTTTGACACCGACAGTTGCCAAAGTGTACGGGTTCGGTGACTGCCCACAAGGGTTGCCATTTGTACGGGGTCGGTGACCGCCCTCAAGGGTCCCTTAGTGGAATCATGGCATCTTGCATTGTGCGAGGGCGTGAGGAGACTACCGTGGCCCTAGTGCCTTCTTGGGGAGCATTGTGCCTCCACACCGCTCCAAACGGAGATTAGCATCCGCAAGGGTGTGAACTTTGGGATACATCATCGTCTCTGCATGCCTCGGTTATCTCTTACCGAGCATTTTACTTATGCACTTTACTTTGTGATAGCCGTAGTTTGACATCATATATATATTGCTATCACTTAGTTGTTTATCTTGCTTAGCATAAGTTGTTGGTGCACATAGGTGAGCCTAGTCGTTTTAGGTTTTGTGCTTGGAAAATTAAACGCTAGTTTTATTCCGCATTTGTTCAAGCCTAAACCGTAAATATTTTAAAGCACCTATTCACCCCCCCCCCTCTAGGGGACATCCACGATCTTTCAATTGGTATTAGAGCCTCATCTCTCATTATTAGACTTTATCGCCTAGGGAGCAAATATGTCGAGTAGGGGTTTAGGATTCTCTGACACTCTTAGTTTCGATGGCACAAATTTTGATGTTTGGGTAATTGTCATGCTTAATCTCTTTAGGGTCATGGACCCAAATTTATAGCGAATTGTAGATATGGATTTTTCTCCTCCAAAGGATCCTCAAATATTATATATAGAGGATGAAAAAAACTCTCATCTCAATGCTCAAGCTTCTAATGTGCTTTTCGATGCTTTGAGAAATGTAGTTATATTTCAACTCATGCCGTTCCGGGATTCTCATGAGTTGTAGACAAAGCTTCAAGATAAATATGGTGTGTCCAAAATTTGTGGGGATGATTTTTCTCCCTCCACTTCCGGTCGCGTGGTGTTCTCAACTTCTTCTACTTCACCGGCATGTGGATTGCCACAAGGTAAAGATAAGGTGAGTAGTGTTGGTCATTGCAATGATGATAGTATGGTTATTGCAGATAATCCTTCATCACTATCTTATTGCAATGCTCCTTCTTTGGACTTCAACACTTCGAGCTCTCTAAAATTTTCACTTGCTTTAGTTGATAGTCCTTGCATATTATGTAGAAATTGCTTGACTAAATCTCATCATGATATGCTGGATACATCTTGTTGCCTTGATAAAAATGCATGTATTTCCCCGAGTTGTTGTGCTAACAATGTAGAGGAAACCCAACACTCCATAGAACAAGATGTGGTATTAAATGGTGCTTCAAGTGATCCTACATCATCTTCTATTGTTTCTCACTTTTGCCTTATGTCCAAGGCTTCAAATGTATCTCCCGCTTTGAATCGTATATCTTGTGACGATGATAGCCATAGTTTGACATGATATATATCTTGCTATCACTTAGTTGTTTATCTTGCTTAACATAAGTTGTTGGGGCACATAGGTGAGCCTAGTCGTTTTAGGGTTTGTGCTTGACAAATTAAACGCTAGTTTTATTCCGCATTTGTTCAAGCCTAAACCGTAATTATTTTTAAGAGCCTATTCACCCCCCTCTAGGCGGCATCCACGATCTTTCAACTGCGACGACGGTGCTCGGGCGGCATGGGCAGAGGAGGACGGGCGAGAGGGGGGTGGGCGCACTAGGGTTTCGGGCGGGGTGTGGGTTGACGCCGTCTTGAGGTCGTCGGGGAGCCGCCGGATGGCCGCCACGGCGATGGCCGAGGCCATGGCGGCCATCAGAGATGGCCACACTTCCCTCCCCCTGTAGCAGAGGAAGGAGGCAACGGTGAGGGGCTAGCTGCGCCGGCCAGGGGTTTTTATGCCCAAAGGGAAACATGGGGGGGGGGGTCTTTTCCTTTTCTCTTGGTACTTTTTTATTGTTTTCCTTTTATTTCTTTTCCCTATTCTTTTTAATTCCACTAGCAATTGACTTTTATTTATTATGAGACTTGAACCAATAATTACTATGCAATATTTGGCACTGTTATAAAATGGTTAGGGGAATAATTTAATTCATTTCGATTTTATTTAAACAGAATAGATTTATTTTGGGGCTGTTTAGTCCAATGTAAAAGTAGGTTAATGGCAATTTAAATATTCAAATAATGTTAGTTTCACTTGGACAACTACCAAGGAATTATTTGCAATACTGTGAACATTTTTGTTTGCATTTTTGATGAAGTAATAACTTGACTTGCATTTCAAATTCAAATTTGATTTTGAGTTCTATCAAGTGGCAATTTAGCCTAGCAAGCCTGGTGACATGGCATCATTAGGGTGAGGTTACTGTAGCTAACCACTGGTGGTGTTACAATTTTGCCTTCATGAAGACCGGCACCTCAACAACCCTGATAGTGATAGAGGCGTAGATGTCCAAGCACCCTCCAGCACCCCTTCTAGAGCATCTGGTCAATCACATTGTCCATGTTAATCTTCACCCATCCAAGATCTGGTGGCCGCCAGGAGCCCAGGACTGGTGTGCAAGAATCTTGCTTTGACATGCTGGCAATTCCAGTAGAGACACTATTAACCCAAACGGGTCACAAGGGCATCTCCAACGACAACTGGTCAATCAAAACTTGCACCGGGTCACAAGGGCATCTCCAATGGACCAAACGAAACGGCCGAAAAATATGTCTGCCTTTTGTCTGTTTGGGTGGCTAATCGAACATGCGTTTGCTTAATGTCTGTCATTCTAGGGGCGACCCATTTGATCCGTCGTGACCTTTTTTAATCAATTTATCATTTTGGTCCTACAATCTTGATGGAATAAATAAGGTAAATCACATAGTTTACATTCAAATAAGTCACATAGTTTACATCCAAATAAATGAATCACATAGTTTACAATCAAATGAACAAATGAACCGGAAGAAAAATGAGAAGATATAGCTATTGGTTTTCTATGTCAGTTCACATATGCTCAACCAAATCATTTTAAAGTTGAATCTGAGTTGTCCGATCATGCATTTCATGATGAAATCGAATGGACTGTGCAACCGTTGCCGCTCCACCCATGGGCTCAACCAAATCACCTTTTTTATTCCACCCTTGGTCATAGATGTTGACATCACGCTCGTCCTCTACGATCATGTTGTGCGTGATCACACAAGTAGTCATCACCTCTCATATGGTGTCAATGCTCCATGTTCTAGCAGGGTACCGAACAATAGCACAGAGAGATTGGAGCACACCAGAAGCACGTTCCACATCCTTCATGTCACTCTCTTATTCTTTATAAACCTAGCCATCTTCTCTCATTGAGTCTCGGACATTATCACATTATCTCCACAAGCTAGACCACTGAGGATAGATACCATTAACTGGGTAGTATTCCTTGTCATATTGGCTGCCATTGATCGCATAGTTGACCTTTGGGAGATTGCCTTCTGCACACTTGACACTGCCGAGGCACGTTGACATCATTGTAAGAATCCGCCATGACGAAAAAAGAGTGCCAAACCCGGAGACCATGTGATGCCACAGTTTCAAGTATGATCGTGCAACCATCAACATGTCTCACATATTGCCACTGCCAATCAAATGAAACAATTCTTCCACTTTCAACTCATAAAATCTATGCTTTCAAGAATCCCCGGAAAGCCTCTCAAAGCACTGATCGATAACAACCGGGTCGTATCCTCATTTGGTTCTCTCAAGTACTCCGGGCCAAACGCCTTAACCATAGCTTTGCAAAAAATGTACAAAGACTCAAGGCATGTGAACTCACTAATATGTACGTACTAATGAATTAGATCACAGGGAACTCCATATGCAAGCATCTGGACAGCTAAAGTGCATTTCTGATAAGGGAAGAAGTCAACATTACCAATATCATCGTACCGAAGTAATCATCAGAACCCACCACTCCCTCTCGAATGCGGTTGAACAATGATCATCCCATCCGAAACCACCGTCAGAAAAGTTCGGCGCTGAATAGTGGATTTGTGTGATGAAAATAACCGTTGAAGACCAGGACATGACTTCCACTATATAACCCTCCAACACAAAAAGCATACCTTCGGTACCACCTTCAACTTCCAATTCCAAAGGACAGTCCACAACTGTGCTTTTGGCGATGAAGCTTCCAACACCGCTCCTTCCTCTAGAGCGACGACACCAAAAATGTTCTTTAACTTTAATGCTTGACAGTTTACACAAAACACTTGTACATTTATTCATTATCATCACTTACCTATTCATTACTACACTTATGATCTGAACGCCTTCCTTGGATAGTTCATTCCAACACGAACTACTAATACGGTAATACCACATACGCAAACTAACAGTGCACGCGTGCTACATCTACGCACACAACCAAGGATAACAATCCATCACGAGAACAATGACAGCGGCACGGCCTTGATTGGCGTGACCATATTGAGAGACATCCTATACCGGTCCCGAACATCCACGTCGCACGGCTGCATCCCCTCGGGCAGCCTCCACTCAAACCTGTGCAGCAGGGATGCGAGGATGAGGGTCACAACCCTTGTCGCCATGGGCATCCCAGGGCAGGTCCTTCTCCCAGCCCCGAACGGCATGAACTCGAACTGGTCTTTGCCCCGGAAATCCATGTCCGCCTCGATGAACCTCTCCGGCACGAACGCCTCGGGCTGCGTCCACGTCGCCGGGTCGCGCATGACGGCCCATAGGTTGACGATCACCATGGCGCCCTTGGGCACCACGAAGCCCCCGACCTCCGCGCCTTCGGCCATGGCCTGGTGTGGTATGAGGAGCGGGCTTGGCGGGTGAAGGCGCATGCTCTCCATCAGCACGGCCTGGAGATACGGTAGCCTGCTGATGTCGGATTCGTCGGGATACTGCTTTGCACCGACCACTTCCTGCAGCTCGGCGCGAACCTTTGACATGACGGCCGGGTGCCGAAGTAGCTCAGCCATCGTCCACTCCACGGTGAGAGAGTTTGTCTCTGTCCCTGCTATGAACAGATCCTGCAAAACACACAGCATTTTTCTGATTAGCTCGGATTTGTCATTGTGTCGACTTCCTCGGATCTTCAAGGATCAGTTTATTCTACTGTACGCTAAACTAAAACAAGTTGGAATGAACATGTAGTCACTTCAGTTCAGGGTCAAGCATACCAAAAGAAAGGACTTGATTGTCTGAATGCTGAGCTGATCCACCGAGTGAAGTTGGAGTAGCACATCCAAGAAATCCCCTCGCCTTTCACCTCCGGCCTCCATACGACGCTCAATAATAGGGTCAAAGAAGTCAAAGAACCTCCTGAGATGCTCGACGGTACGGCGGCGGCGGCCCTGCAAGTCAAGAACAGAGAGCACGGGAAAGAGGTCCGACATGTTCGGCTTGATGAGCTCCATGAGGAGGTCGTTGGTCAGCGTCTCGAGACCCTGCGCCCGGTCTGAGCTCAGGTCGCCCACCTCCTCGGAAAACAGCACGCTCGAGACGATGTTGAACAGCCCGGAGAGCACGACGCGGCCGACCTCCACGGTCTCCCCGGCATGGCCGCGGATGCAGCCCACCAGGCCCCTCACCTTCTCCTCCCGCACCGCGCGCGCCGCGTCGAGGGCGTGCGCCGAGAACAGGTGGTTGGTGCACACGGCGCGGAGGCGCTTCCACAGCTGGCTGCTGGACGGCAGCCATATGATGGAGCGCTCGTGGTTGCCCAGCGCGCGCGCGGCGTCGGCGACGGACCGCGCCGCCAGGAGGTGGTCGTACTTCTGCAGCACGTCGCGGGCGCACGCGGCGGACGAGGCCACGACGGCTGTGGTGGCGCCGAGCTTGATGGATATGATGGGGCCGTGCACCCCGGCGAGCCTGGTAAGGGCCTGGTGCAGATCACCTTGGATGTCAAAGATGTTGCCGAGGAGAGGGATCGGCGTCGGGCCCGGCGGCAGCCGCGAACTCCTTCTGCCTACAAGGAAGACTTTGTAGAGGACACAAGAGGCGAGTGAAACGTACACAAGCCATAGCATGTACGAAGCTTCCATTTTCGCTTGCGATCCGATGGGCTGTTGGCCTAATTGATCGAACGCAGTACGACTTATATACACGGAGCAACTGCGATAGTAAAATCTATAATGTGGGTTTTTTTCATCCATCCACAGGTAGATAATAAAGACGAACCAAGTGCTTGGATGGTTATATGGACAGCGGTATTCCCAGTCCATCAGAATTCAAATTCTGGTGCTCGCATTATTCTTGAATTTATTTCAGAATTTCCGGCGATGCGCTTTCAATGAGAGAAAACGTTTCCGTTGATGACGAGGTGCCGGCGACGCTTAATTACCTACCATGTCAGTCATAAGTCACATAAGTTCCTTCATTTTCTCCTAGGTCATTTAGTTGCACCCGAAGTTGATAATAATTACCCACCCATAAGTCAAAAAATCCCGCATTAATTTTTTCGTAGATCGTTTCATTGCACACAACATTTTGTAGTCATCCTTTTTTTCATTGGTCGTTTCTGTTGCACGTTAGCCTAAAATAAGAAATTGTGGAACAAGGACAATGATCGTGTTAAGGGAGCCCGCATGCACGATCCAAGTCATCTAGCCAATGTTGTTACAGAAATAAAGAACGGTATCCTTTTGATGGTTAAGCGAGTTTTCTACATTAAAAAGCTTAGGGCATCTCCAAAGGAGACCCTCAAACTTTCGGTATATGCCTGACTGAACACTTTTTTTTTCATTTTTGCAATCCAATGCAGACCCGCAACAATCTGCGAAGTGGTCCGGACGTCCGTTTCCCAGCAAAATAGAGACAAATGTGGGGGGTCTATACCGGACTTCGGACATCCACTTGACCAACCAAAAGACTCTGTATGGGCCTCCTCTCTTTTTTCTCTGCACATGCATGGTCCCCCTCTCCTCTCTCCCCTCCTAACCGAACATCACACCATAATATCCCACCGCAAGCATGGTCCGCATTGAATGGCTCTCTTCCACATCATGTCCGCGCACCACATCCGGACATAAAGACGGGCATTTACCGAAGGTATTTGCGGGTCTGTGTTGGAGATGCCCTTAGAAGGCATAGATCGAGCATGTAAATCCGTCGTTGGCATGTACTCCTCGACCTTTTGCCTGCACTGCGCAACAGCCCTGCTAGACTATTTTGGGGCTTCGTCGGACTGGTCAATGTTGGGCCAAAACGAAAAAATTGTTATCATGGAGAATCGAACTGTTACTAACTCCTTCAGTTCATGATGATGGTTCAACCAGTTCAACTAGCTTTTGATTCTGATAATGATAGAGGTCGCTTATTAATCAATAGTCTCGTCTTGCTGCTCTAAACCATATCTCCCTAATTAATATGTCTGCGGGTAGGCAACAAGCCCCTTCGAAGGAAAGAAAAGAATTATGATAAACAGGATGAGGTGTGTGTAACATATATGGGCTCTAATTTAAGAAGGGCCATTGAAAGTCGAAATAAAATAGCCGGTTAGAAGGAGAATCAATAAAAACTGAAAAATGGCTGGAGGACTTTTTTTTTCCGTTGCAACGCACGAGCTCTTTTGTTAGTAACAACAAAGTATGCAGTACGAGTAGTTTTAAAATAATAGTCAAGTATGCAACACGCTATATTTGGCTCCCAAAGGGTTGTCGCGACCCCCATTAAGGGTTCCAGCTTCCGCTGCTGACATTCGCAGATCTAGCCACCCCATCCACCTCTGCCCTCACTTCTTTTACTTGCCACCAACCAGACGCAACGCTTGTTTCGGTCCATGTACCAGCCCCTGTAGCGCACACGGCTGGCTCCATTCAGGTACTAGGGCGGTACCCGTCTGGTAGTACCACAGCAGGTACTACCGGTGGCACCAACGGTTGTACTGCATGGAGCACCGTGGGATGGTATTTCTGCCTTCAGCGGTTGTACGGACCCTGGTTCGGTTGTAGTGCTCATGTGTTTTTGCGTGCCGGTTAGATTCATGAGGGCCTATTTAAGGGGGACTTCTTCCCCAATGCCCCCAACGACTTTAAGCAAGTTTCCCCCCACCATTGTTAACCTCTTGGAGTTTGCTTTCTCTATATTCCTCCCGTGATTCTTGCATCTTTTTGAGGGAAAAGAGAGAGTATATATAGCTCTACATTTCCACCAATCCATCTCTCCTCTAAGTGAGGGGAACCCTTTGGATCTAGATCTTGGAGTTCTTTTGTGTTCTCCTTGATCTTCCTCCCATATTCCTCCATAGCTTTCGTGTGTTCTTGCCATTGCATTAGTTGCATCAATAAGAGTTCTCCATGGTGATATGTGGAAGTGAAAATTAATAAGCTTATTACTCTTGGGTGTTTGGGCATTCTAGAGCTTATGCCTCTCGATTGCTTGGGCACCCTAGATGCTTGGTGGTGTCGCGGAGCTCAATCGTTGTGATGTAAAGCTTCGGGCAAGCTTAGGGGTCTTCAATTTGGTTGTGGAGATTGCCCCGAGCAATTTGTATGGGTTCAGTGACCACCATGTAACGCCCCGGATTCGATGCGCCAGGTGTCTGCCAGTTATTCGTCGTTGTTGCCATGTCATTTTCTTGCGTGTTGTACTTTGCCATGTCATCATATGCATTTCATATCATGTCATGTGCATTTCATTTTGCATACGTGTTCATCTTATGCATCCGAGCATTTTCCCCGTTGTTCGTTTTGCAATCCGGCACTCCTATGTCCCCCGACGTCCCCTTTTTGTCTTCTGTTGGGAGTGGGTATTAAACTTTCTCGGAATGGCCCGAGGTTTGCCAAGCGGCCTTGGTATAGCACCGGTAGACCGCCTGTCAAGTTTCGTGCCATTTGGAGGTCATTTGATACTCGAGCAGTTAGCAAGGGTAATCAGTAAAGCCTCTTTGTTGCAGCCCAACACCCCTTCCAAAGTGGCCCAAAACCCATCTAACTCCCTCCATGCTCTCGGTCGTTCGATCACGATCGCGTGGCAAAACCGCTCCTCATTTGGACCCTCCTAGCTCCTCTACCTATAAAACTAGCCCTCCCGAAATTCGCGGTCAAATCCTACCTAACCCTAGATTCTTCCTCCTCCGGCCACGGACGCGTCAAGCTGCGCCGGACACGTCCGCCGCCGCCGCCCGACCAACCACCGCTGCTGACGTGGCCTCCGCCGCCGCCCGCGCCCCGCCCCATGGAGCCCATCCGAGGCCCTTGAGCCTGAGCCGCGCACGCCGCCAGGCCGTGAAGCGCCCACCGCTGACCTTCGCGGTCCTCGCGCCTCGCCGCCCGGCCGCTCCCGCCGGCGACCTCGCCGTCGGCCGCCAACTCCGCCATGCGGCATGCCGCGCGCCTAGCCCGGCTAGCCCAGCGGCAGCCGCGCCTCCGCTCCTCCGGCGAAGCAAGGCGCGCAAGAGCCAGCGCCAAGGCATGGTTGCCGGCCGCCGCCAGCCTTGATCGCTGGCGCCGCCCTCGCTCCCGCCGCCTCCGTCCAGATCCGGTCGAGGAGCGACCGGATCCGGCTCCCCCGCGCTCCGGCGACTCCTCCGGCGTCCTCCCCGACCACGCCGACCGCCATCACCCTCCTCTCCGGTGGCAACTCCGGCGAGCCGCCTCGCCTCGGAATCCGTGCCAAGAGGTTGACCCCTGATATTTCTCTAAGTCCCCGTATATTCCAGTATTTTCATGCCATGTTCGTCATGCTGTATCTCTGCATCCGTAGCTCCATTTCGTGCGTGTAATATGTCAAATTGTTCGCCTCGACGATTACTTCATTTCATCTCATTGCATCATTTTCATTTGAGCTCATCTTGATGCCCGAAATGCTGTTGGAAGAGTGCTTCATGATGTTAATCTGCTGAAACTATTAGAACTTGCTCATTTGTCATTTTTGCCATGATTGATGTGTGCATCCTATGGGGTTGATGTCTTCATGTGTTTTGATCTATGCCATGCCATCTTTCCAGGGGTGTATGCCATGTATTTTTGTGATCAATGTGGTGACTAGCACAAGCACGCAAACTAGGCTTTGTGATATTGCTGATTTTAGTCCCTGTTCTGCTGTTATTTTGATGCCATGTAAACTTGATGCTACAGAGAGATCCATGCATATTTTGAGATACTTCATTAAGGGTGTTTTGAACATATGGTCGTTGTCTATCCATCACTGCCCTTGGTTGCAATTATGGAGTAGTCTAGCATGTCATTTTGGTGCTCTACTTTTGCTTCAAAATGTTTCCTGGCAGATTGTTTACATGTTATTCAATTTGGCCAAGGTTGCTATATGTGATCCTTGCATGCTATGGACTTGTTCTTGACTTGGTTTTTTTCACAAACATGCCTTCTTGATGATGCTATGCTTATATTGTCATGCAATGACTTGTGGTGAGTGAATCGAGCTTGTTAAGTAGTGTACTTGTTGCTGTTTTGCTAGACAGATTCTGTAATTTTGTGATGCCATGTTAACATGTTGCTACTAATCATTCTATGCATAATCTGGAGATGTTCTATAAACATGTTTTGATCTACATGTTATGACCTATCCACCCATGCCCCTGGTTGCATTTATAGCTTGCTGTAGATTGTTCATATCTTGCTCCAAAGTTGCTTGATAATGTTGCTATCAGCCTGTTAACATTAAGTTCACTTGTTCCCATGTGTTTTGTTAGTGATCCATGCACCCTATGTACTTGTTGTTGCCATGCTTACCTTCATAAACATGCCTTCTTGCTGTTGGTTGCCTTGCCATGCCATGTATTGCTCTGTGGTGAGTGGTTCAAGCTCACGAACATGCCTACTTATTGTTGTTCCTGCCATGTATGAATCTGTAATATAACTTGCCATGTTTACATGGGTTCCATCATATTTTCTGTGCCCTTTTGGCTCATGGTCAGTAAGGGACTTTTGATCTATGAAATTAGTAGATTCATGCCATGCCTTTGTTTGCCATGGTAAGTTCCTGTAACATGTTGTTTGATAGCTCTAAACATTGCAACCTGATGTTATTTCCTGATAAGTCTGAAACTGTTATTATTTGCAATCTTCCCATGTCCTTTTGGAGCATGTTCTAGTGATTTCTGGAGATAGCTCAGTGTTCATGTTTTGTTGTCCTTTACCTGTACATCATGCTCATGCCTTTTGTTCTTATGTTGGGGTGCTGTAGCATGTTGTTTTGATGCTTGTAAGATGCCTAGTTGCTGTTATGGATAGATTGTTGTTATGACTTGTATAGGGTGTATGTGTTGCACCGTTGCTCCGTTTTGAGTGTGCTCTATATGAAACTTGCTTGTTTTTGCATGTAGCTTCATATTATCATGTTGCATCCTTGTTTTGAGGTGCTTGCTAGATGTTTGTATGCATTTTGCATCAATGCCATGTTTAACTTGTTTTGCTCATATCTTCTAGCCCGTAGCTCCGAATCTAATGAACTTTATATGTAACTTGACTAGAATCTCGTGTAGATCATCATGGTGCATCTTAACTTGTTGGTTAACAACTTGAACATAAGGTTTATTCAGATCTGGACCCATTTCGAAATTTGCATATGAGGACTTACCGGAGTTGTTATATGTTGTTCCCGGCCTCATTTAAACTTGCCTTGATGTGTTGTTCTTGTTTGCATCATCTCTTGCCATGAGTAGCTTCATGTAGCTTGGTCATGCATCATGCTTGTTGTGCATCATGCCTTGTTCATGGGTGGTGTGTTTACCTATGTTGTGTGCTTCTTCTTGTTAGTTCCTGTTTCGTTGCGATCGTGAGGATTCGTTCGTCTACGGTTGGTTCGGCTTCATCCGTTCGTCTTCTTCATGGACTCGTTCTTCTTCCTTGCGGGATTTCAGGCAAGATGACCGCTACCCTGGATCTCACTACTATCATTGCTATGCTAGTTGCTTCGTTCTATCGCTATGCTGCGCTACCTATTGCCTGTTTATCAAGCCATCCCATATTGCCATGAACCTCTAACCTTTGACAGCTTTCCTATGCAAACCGTTGTTTGGCTATGTTACCGCTTTGCTCAGCCCCTCTTATAGCGTTGCTAGCTGCAGGTGAAGTTGAAGATTGCTCCATGATGGACAGGGTTTATGTTGGGATATCACAATATCTCTTATATTATTCATGCATCTATATATTTGGTAAAGGGTGGAAGGCTCGGCCTTATGCCTGGTGTTTTGTTCCACTCTTGCCGCCCTAGTTTCCGTCATACCGGTGTTATGTTCCCGGATTTTGCGTTCCTAACGCGGTCGGGTGATTTATGGGACCCCCCTGACAGTTCGCTTTGAATAAAACTTGTCCAGCAAGGCCCAACCTTGGTTTTACCATTTGCCTCACCACCACCTATCTTTCCCTTGGGAGTCGCTCTCTCGAGGGTCATCTTTATTTTAGCCCCCCCCCCGGGCCAATGCTTGTCTAAGTGTTGGTCCAAACCGAGCGATGTCCGGCGCCCCCTGGGCAACCAGGGTCTATGCCAACCCGACGTCTGGCTCATCCGGTGTGCCCTGAGAACGAGATATGTGCAGCTCCTATCGGGATTTGTCAGCACGGCGGGCGGTCTTGCTGGTCTTGTTTTACCATTGTCGAAATGTCTTGTAAACCGGGATTCCGAGACTGACCGGGTCTTCCTGGGAGAAGGTCTATTCCTTCGTTGATCGCGAGAGCTTGTCATGGGCTAAGTTGGGACACCCCTGCAGGGTTTAAACTTTCGAGAGCCGTGCCCGCGGTTATGTGGCAGATGGGAATTTGTTAATGTCCGGTTGTAGATAACTTGACACCTGATCCGAATTAAAACGCATCAACCGCGTGTGTAGCCGTGATGGTCTTTTCTCGGCGGAGTCCGGGAAGTGAACACGGTTTCTGTGTTATGTTTGACGTAAGTAGGTGTTCAGGATCACCTCTTGATCATTGCTAGCTTCACGACCGTTCCGTTGTTCCTCTTCTCGCTCTCATTTGCGTATGTTAGCCACCATATCTTGCTTAGCCGCTGCTGCAACCTCACCACTTTACCCCTTCCTTTCCCATTAAGCTTTGCTAGTCTTGATACCCATGGTAATGGGATTCTGAGTCCTCGTGGCTCCTGATTACTACAACAACAGTTGCGGTACAGGTTATGCGATGTTCATGGCGAGAGCGATGCTTGCTTGCGTTGAGTTCTTCTTTCGCTTCTTCGATCGGGGATAGGTTCGGTCGGCAGCTGGGCTAGCAGGTGGATGTTGTTTGAGTTTGTTTATGATTCATCCGTAGTCGGATGTTGTTCTTGTATGTTGTATTGTTGTATTCATGTGACATTGTATGCCTCTTGTATGTATCCCCATCTATTATGTAATGTTGATGTAATGATATCCACCTTGCAAAAGCGTTTCAATATCGGGTCTATCCTTGGTGGGACCTTGAGTTCCTTTTGGATAGGGTCGCATATTAGGCGTGTTAAGTTGGTATCGAGCCTCGACCGACCCTAAGAGCCCCCTTGATTGATCGTGTAGTTTGGCCGTTGTTGAGTCTAGAAGAAAACTGTTTTCGGAGTCTAGTTATATCGGAGAGTAGGAATTCTTTTTACTCCTCAGCCCCTTCGTCGCTCTGGTGAGGAATCTTGACGTAGGTGTTTTGAAGTACTCCTCTTCCCGTTCAAATTTTTCTTTAGGTTCACGCAGTTGGTTTTCCAATCGTTGGTCCTCCGCTCTTTTCATCCGGTGCATTTCTCGTCAAGTTGAATCGAGTCTCTTCATCTCTGAGTTCAATCCTCAGTTGTTTTCTTTTCCCACCCGCCCACCCTTCTTCCTCTCGGAACCGGAGTCCGTAATCGAGTATCCATTCTACTCGTGCGAAGTCTTTGCTTTCTTTCCTCAATGATTTCAACCGGTGTTTTCTCTTCAAGATATTCGCCGGTCTCCCCACCCAAGTTACCTTTGTTTTCCCGCCCTCCCACCCCTTTTCTTCCCGGAGTCTAAGTCTGTTTCGACCATCAATTTCTTTCGTGTGGAGCCTCTTCAGTCTTCCCTCAATTATTTCAACCGGTGAATTCTCTTTTGTTAACATTCTTCATCCCTTCATTTTTCCGGTGGATTCGATTCAAGTTTTTTTGGGTTGTTCATATTCTTTTTCCTCGGCTCAAGTGTTTTTCCTTGCTCGTTCGTCTCTCGCCAGTTTATCCTTCCGGAGTGCTCAAGACATCTCAGGAGATTCGTATATATTCCAATTAATTCGAGGGTGTCACCTCATTCAAATATTCAATTGTTCCGGTGCATCATCTATCTGTTCAACAATCCTTTTCCAACGGTGTTTTCTTCAGTGGGCCCTAACCCACATGTCTTTTCCCAGGATCTTACCTGACTCTTCTAATTCTCCCGGAGTTATTCTCAAATTCTTTTTAAATGTGACGTAAGAATGAACTTCATCAGTCACATGCCTTCTCCGAGATCGCTTTCAAGTTCGTTTCATTGTTCACTCAACCTCTCTGCTTTTCATTCTCCCGGAGTATCTCAGTAATTTCGGTGGTGTTTCTTGTCGTCATTCTCAGCTTTGATGATCGAAGAAGAGTTTTTCCTCATAGTCAAAAAAAAAGAAGAGTTTTTCCTCTAAATCTTGTCCGTTCCCCGGAGATTCGTGGTTCTAGCTTCATTTTGTCCTCTCGATTATTCCATTTGTCAGATATTCTTTTCTTACCCATCCGGAGCATTTCAGGAGTTGCTTTCTCTCTTGATCATCCGGAGGCCATCTTTTCGGAAGACTTCTTCGTTCTAAGTTTTCAGATTCGTTCTCCAATTATTCGATATATGTGCCTTTTTCGTTCATCTCAGTATTCTTCCGGTGCTTCGTTCAAGTGTTCTTTAATCAGCTCATGATCTCTTTGTTCTTTTGCATCTAAATCCCCTCAAGCATATTTGTTCTTCTAATTCTTCCCGGCGATTCATCCTTTTTCGTCAGTCATTTTCGAATTCTTACGGTGGTTCGTTCAAGATTCTTTTTCCTTGTTTATCATTTTAATTCATTCGTTCTTTTCAACCCTACCGGTGGTTCATGAAGACCTTCTCAAGTTTGCGATATGTCATTTCTCAATCCTTTTCAAGAAGAATAAGTAGTATGCAAAATCCATTGCTTGTCATCAATTTAATTTGATGAAGGATAAGCATACAATAGATCTTATTCTTATTTCCTCAAAGTGTTTAATCCCTTCCTTCAGAGTTTGTTCTTGATGAATAAATTCTAGTTCCAAGTCTTTTCATCTTTTCTTTTCCGGAGTTCAATTTTCCTATGCCTTTTCATCGGAATCTCCATCTAAGTCATCGCAAGCTTTAGTCTTATTCTTTTCATCCTTTAATTCTATCTCATCATCCTTTTGTTACCGGAGTTCTTCACGGTGGATCGTCATGATTTATTTTATTCTTCAAGAGTTCATCAAGTGACATTCCATCCTCTCAAACTCGTGTTCTATTCTTTCCATGTTCAGTCGGAGTGCTGCCTAAAGCCTTTCTGTCCTATTCATTTCTTTTCTCATTCTAACCACTCCGGTTAGAACGAGGTGTTTCATAGTCTATCTGATTCCGTGAGCTTTCGATTCTCGTCATTCTCATCGCTCCTCTCTTCTTCTTGAGTGCTCTCAATTCTTTGCTTCTTCTCTTGAGTTTCTTCTTTTACCTCATCCCCTTTTCACTTCCGTCTCGGTCCTAAGATCTCGGGACGAGATCTCTTGTTCGTGGAGGAGTGTTGTAACGCCCCGGATTCGATGCGCCAGGTGTCTACCAGTTATTCGTCGTTGTTGCCATGTCATTTGCTTGCGTGTTGCACTTTGCCATGTCATCATATGCATTTCATATCATGTCATCATGTGCATTTCATTTTGCATACGTGTTCATCTCATGCATCCGAGCATTTTCCCCGTTGTTCGTTTTGCAATCAGGCACTCCTATGTCCCCCGGCGTCCCCTTTTTGTCTCCTGTTGGGAGTGGGTATTAAACTTTCTCGGAATGGCCCGAGGTTTGCCAAGCGGCCTTGGTATAGCACCGGTAGACCGCCTGTCAAGTTTTGTGCCATTTGGAGGTCATTTAATACTCCAACGGTTAACCGGGTAACCGTAAAGCCTCTTTTGTTGCAGCCCAAGACCCCTTCCAAAGTGGCCCAAAACCCATCTAACTCCCCTCCATGCTCTCGGTCATTCGATCATGATCGCGTGGCCGAAAACCGCTCCTCATTTGGACCCTCCTAGCTCCCTCTACCTATAAAACTAGCCGCTCCCCCGAAATTCGCTGTCAAATCCTACCCTAACCCTAGCTTCTTCCTCCTCCAGCCGCCGGACGCATCCGCACCGCGCCGGACACGTCCGCCCGCCGCCGCCTGCCAACCACCGCCTTGCCACGTGGCCTCCGCCGCCGCCCGCGCCGCCGCCATGGAGCCCATCCGGGCTCAGCGAGCCGACAGCGCCCGCCGCGCGCCCGCCAATGAGCCCAGCGCCGCCGCCTTCGCCGGTCCCGCGCCTCCGCCGCCCGGCCGCTCCCGCCGGCGACCTCGCCGTCGGCCGCCAACTCCGCCGCGCCTAGCCCCGGCTAGCCCCGCGGCCCGGCCGCGCCTCCCGCTCTAGGTAATACACATAATAAGCTTGCAAGCAAACGACTAAGGAGTTGGTCACGAGGTGATGTATTATGGAACGAGTAAAGAGACTTGCCAGTAACGATATTGAACTAGGTATGAAGATACCACAATCGAATCTCAGGCAAGTAACATACCGATAGACAAAGGGAATTACGTATGTTGTCATAACGGTTCGACCGATAAAGATCTTCGTAGAATATGTAGGAGCCAATATGGGCATCCAGGTTCCTCTATTGGTTATTGACCAGAGAAGTGTCTCGGTCATGTCTACATAGTTCTCGAACCCGTAGGGTCCGCACGCTTAACGTTCGATGATGATATAATATTATATGAGTTATGTGATTTGGTGACCGAATGTTGTTCAGAGTCCCGGATGAGATCACGGACATGACGAGGAATCTCGAAATGGTTGAGAGGTAAAGATTGATATATAGGACGATGGTATTCGGACACCGAAAGTGTTTCGGAGGGTACATGGTACTTATCGGGTCACCGAAAAGGAGTTTCGGGCACCCCCGGCAAAGATATGGGCATTATGGGCCAAGAGAGGGAACACACCAGCCCACAAGGGGCTGGTGCACCCCTATATAGGCCGGCCCTATGAGGAGGAGAGGAAAGAGGGGAGGGAAAGGAAAGTGTGGAGTAGGACTCCCCCTTCCTTCCCTCTCCCCCCCGCCCTCTTTCCTCCCCTTCTTCTTACAAGGAAAGGGGCGCAGGGAAAGGCAGCAGCCCTAGGGCTGCCGCCAGGTCTCCTGGGGCGCCCTAGGGGCTGCCTCCTCCCCTCCCACCTATATATACATGGGTAGGGGGTGCCACACAAGGACACAACATTGTCTTAGCCGTGTGCGGCGCCCCCGTCCACCTTTTACTCCCCGGGTCATATTTTCGTAGTGCTTAGGTGAAGCCCTACGAGGATCACTTCACCATCATCGTCACCACACCGTCGTCCTGACAGAACTCATCTACTACCTCGATGTCTTGCCGGATCAAGAAGGCGAGGGACGTCACTAATCTGAACGTGCGTAGAACACGGAGGTGTCGTGTGTTCGGTACTTGATCGATTGAAGCGCGAAGAAGTTCGATTACATCAACCGCGTTGAGAAACACTTCCACTTACGGTCTATGAGTTACGTAGACATACTCTCCCCCTCGTTTCTATGCATCTCCATGGATAGATCACTGTGTCTACGTAGAAATTTTTTGTTTTCCATGCAACGTTTCCCAACATTCCTTCCCCTGTAAGGGCACATTTGATGCATAGAGAAACCCTGGGGACCTCGGCCCAATACCGGGGACAGAAAGGCACGCGCTAACCTCTCCTAGGGAATTCTATAGTGCCATTTGGTTGCGGACCAAGATAGGGAAATCTCGGCCCTCCACAACCGAATCCCAAGGGTTAAACACACAATTCATGACGTGTGGAAGAAGTTCCCCGTTTCTCTCGCTGCGTCTCTATTCGCAAACCCCACAGCCATTCTCGTTGGATTTTCCCTTGTTGCTTACGCCACCCATCTCCACCGGTCAACTCCCTCCTTAGCTCTTCTCTTCTCTACTCCCAAATGGTGCTGCCAAATTTCTCTAGGGTTTCCATTTTGTCAGGAGTTTTCAATCCGGGGCAGCTCTACCCCGAGTACATCTCCCACGGCAACCAAACAAGGCCTAAATAGAAGAGGGGAGGAGCTCTCCAATCACAACTCAAGTTGAGCCTTTTTGCTATCACCAAATGGCATGCAATTGTATGCCTTCTCTCCCCCTCCCTCCCTCCCTCCCTCTCTCTCTCTCTCTCTCTCTCTCTCTCTCTCTCTATCTCTCTCTCTCTCTCTCTCTCTCTCTCTCTCTCTCTCTCTCTCTCTCTCTCTCTCTCTCTCTCTCTCTCTCTCTCTCTCTCTCTCTCTCTCTCTCTCTCTCTCTCTCTCTCTCTCTCTCTCTCTCTCTCTCTCTAGCTACTGCACGAAATACTTTTGTAGTGCTGCAAGGCTGCCTAGTCTTTGGCAGCGATTAGTTCTGGGTGGCAAAGCACTGTTGGATCAGTAACATCATATATGTGCAAGCCGGTAGACAGATCGTACATTCGATCTTTTGTTCGAGGGAGAAAATTCTTGCGGTTGGGAGGTTGTAAATCCTAGCTGTGGGAATCTGCACAAACGATCGTCACCAACTCTTCTTCCGCCGCTGCTGCAAGATGGTAACAATTATACAAACCTTCTATGAATTTCATAGTAGTCCTGGGCTGGTGGGTAGGACAGATTTTTTTGTTTTCTGTTGCGTATCATTGCAGATGCTTTATCATCTATTCTTATATGTGATGCTACTACTGGAACATTAACTTGTTGTGTCTCACCTTATCCTGTCTGGTGTGTCTCATCTCCATTAAACATGTTGTGTTCTTAGCTCGTTAATAATGATGACCTAGCCCTTGATAATTTCAAAATCTTTCTACTCTATTTTGAAGCCTTGCCGAGGCTCAAAATCAGTGTATCTGAGAGCGAAGTCCTTGTTTTAGGTTGCTTGCCGGGAGACAATATCTGTATAGCTAATATTCTCAATTGTAAACATGGTTTTTTCCTTTCAAATATCTGGGCAACTTTGACGCCCCCGATTCAATCGTACACTAATCATACACGCAAACATGTACGATCAAGATCAGGGACTCACTAGAAGATATCACAACACAACTCTAGACACAAATAAAAGTCATACAAGCTTCATATTACAAGCCAAGGGTCTTGAGGGCTCGAATACAGAAGTTCAAACATAAACGAGTCAGCGGAAGCAACAATATTTGAGTATAGACATAAGTTAAATAGGTTGCCATAAGATGGCTAGCACAAACAGTGATACAGATCGATAAGGCAAGGCCTCCTACCTAGGAGCCTCATAACTACTCCTGGTCGTCGGCGGCCTGCACATAGTAGGAGGCACCCTCGGGGTAGTGGTAGTCGTCGACGGTGGCGTCTGGCTCCTGAGCTCTAACATCTGATTGCAGTAATCGGGTATAGGGGGAAGAGAGGTAGCAAAGCAACCGTGAGTACTCATCCAAATTACTCGCAAGACTGACATCAGAACTATACTGCATACGCATCGGTATCAATAAAGGGGGTAGTATCTATGGACTAAACTGCAGAATGCCAGAATAAGAGGGGGGGGGGAAGCTAGTCCTATCAATGACTACGCTCCTGGCAGCCTCCATCTTGAAGCAATAGAAGAGAGTAGCTGGTATAGTATCAAGTGTCATCGTATAGCATAATCCTACCCGGTAATCCTCTCCTCGTCACCCTATGAGAGAGCGATCACCGGGTCATATCTGTCACTTGTTTGGGTGAGTTTTATTAAGTATCCGGTTTTAGTTGTAAGAGGTCGGAATACAACTCCAAGCGTCTTGTTACCGTGTACATGGCTATTCGAATAGATCAACTTCCCTGCAAGGGTGCACCACATTGCCCAACACGCTCGATCACTCTGGCCGGACACACTTTCCTGGGTCATGTCCGGCCTCGGAAGATCAACATGTCGTAGCCCTAGCTAGGCTCAACGGAGAGGCCAACACGCCGATCTACATCCTAAGCGCGTAGGGGTCTTGGGTCCATCACCCTTTCCACTCCTGCACGTTGCAAACGCGGCCAGTGAGCAGACCTAGCCCCCTTATACAAGTGCAGGCGTTCCAGTCCAACCTGGCGCATGCCACTCAGTCGTGACATCTGGAGAGCTTCGGCTGATACATACGATGTCGAGTGCCCATAACTGTCCCTACGTACTTGGTTAGTGCGTATAGGCCAAAAGACCAACTAAGATCAAATATCCAAACTCGTTAGGCATGTTATTATTAAATAACCGCGGACATGACCGGGGACCAGACCCACCTCTCTCTCCTCGGTGTCTCAACCTGCCCTGTGATACGTCTCCAACGTATCTATAATTTTTGATTGTTCCATGCTATTATATTATCTATTTTGGATGTTTTATATGCTATTTTATATGATTTTCTAACCTATTAACCTAGAGCCCAGTGCCAGTTTCTGTTTTCCCTTGTTTTTGAGCTTTACAAAAAAGGAATATCAAACGGAGTCCAATTGAGATGACAATTTTTGTGGAATTTTTATGGACCAGAAGAATCCCCCGAAGCAAAAGAGTTGGGCCAGAAGAGTCCCGAGTCATCCACGAGGGTGGAGGGTGCGCCCTACCCCCTGAGCGCGCCCCCTACCTCGTGGCTGACTCGGAGACCCCCCCTGACGTGAAACCAACGCCAAAAATTCTTATAAATACAGAAAACCCCGAAAAGAAACCTAGATCGGGAGTTCCACCGCCGCAATCCTCTATAGACACCAAAAACCAATCAGGACCCTGTTCCGGCACCCTGCCGGAGGGGGTATCCATCACCGGTGGACATCTTCATCATCCCTGCGCTTTCCATGACGAGGAGGGAGTAGTTCACCCTCGGGGCTGAGGGTATGTACCAGTAGTTATGTGTTTGATCTCTCTCCCTCGTGTTCTTGATATGGCACGATCTTGATGTATCGCAAGCTTTGCTATTATAGTTGGATCTTATGATGTTTCTCCCTCTCTACCTTCTTGTAATGGACTTGAGTTTTCCCGTTGAAGTTATCTTATTGGATTGAGTCTTTAAGGATTTGAGAACACTTGATGTATGTCTTGCATGTGCCTATCTGTGGTGACAATGGGATATTCACGTGATCCACTTGATGTATGTTTTGGCGATCAACTTGCGGGTTCAGTGACCTTGTGAACTTATGCATAGGGGTTGGCACCTGTTTTCGTCTTGACTCTCCGGTAGAAACTTTGGGGCACTCTTTGAAGTTCTTTGTGTTGGTTTGAATAGATGAATCTGAGATTGTGTGATGCATATCGTATAATCAAACCCGTGGATACTTGTGGTGACATTGGAGTATCTAGGTGACATTAGGGTTTTGGTTGATTTGTATCTTAAGGTGTTATTTTACTATGAATTCTAGGGTTGTTTGTGACACTTATAGGAATAGCCCAATGGATTGATCGAAAAGAATAACTTTGAGGTGGTTTCGTACCCTACAATAATCTCTTCGTTTGTTCTCCGCTATTACTGCCTTTGGAGTGACTATTTGTTGCATGTTGAGGGATAGTTATATGATCCAATCATGTTATTATTGTTGAGAGAACTTACACTAGTGAAAGTATGAACCCTAGACCTTGTTTCGAAGCATTGCAATACCGTTTTCGCTCACTTTTACCACTTGCTACCTTGCTGTTTTTTATAGTTTCAGATTACAAAAACCCATATCTACTATCCATATTGCACTTGTATCACCATCGCTTCGCCGAACTAGTGCACCTATACAACTTACCATTGTATTGGGTGTGTTGCGGACACAAGAGACTCTTTGTTATTTGGTTGAAAGGTTCTTTGAGAGAGACCAGCTTCATCCTACGCCTCCCACGGATTGATAAACCTTAGGTCATCCACTTGAGAGAAATTTGCTACTGTCCTACAAACCTCTGCACTTGGAGGCCCAATACCGTTTACAAGAAGAAGGTTGCGTAGTAGACATCAAGCTCTTTTCTGGCGCCATTGCCGGGGAGGTTAGTGCTTGAAGGTATATCTTTAGATCTTGCAATCAAATCTTTTAGTTTCTTGTTTTATCACTAGTTTAGTATATAAAAGGAAACTACAAAAAAATGGAATTGAGGTTGGCTCATATCCTTCATCTTTTTAATATCTTTCGCGAAAATGATGGAAAGGAGAATTATGCTCAAGTGCTAGAAGAAGAATGCATTAAAATGTTTGGCACTAAACCTTTGAATGATGAGCATGATTGCAATGTTATTATTATGAATTCCTTGAATATCCATGATGCTAATGATATGCAAAGCCACAAGCTTGGGGATGCTATGTTTGATGAAGATGATATTTTTTTGTCCCCCAAGTTTTGATGAGCAAATTTATTATGATGAAAGCATGCCTCCTATCTATGATGATTATATTGATGAAAGTGGGTTTGGAAGAGTGTCAACTTTAGGAAGTAATGATACCCCTATTTTGGAGGGTGTTGAATCTTATTGTGATAATTATGAAAGTGGATTTGGAGAGGTCATGACTTTATTTAGTGATGAATCCACTATTTCGAAAGAGCTTCCAATTGATTATGAGAACAAAGTTGCTATCTATGATGATTATTGTGATGACATGTATGCTATAAAAAATAATTATAACCATGAAACTTGACATCATGATTTTAATTCTCAATTGGATTATGCCCCTCATGGTAGTTATTTTGTTGAGTTTGCTCCCACTACTATTCATGAGAAGAAATTTGCTTATGTGGAGAGCAATAAAAAATATATGCTTATGCATCAGGAAAAGAGTGATTTATGTGATGGTTATATTGTTGAATTCATACATGATACTACTGAAAATTATTATGAGGGAGGAATATATGCTTGTAGGAATTGCAATAATATCAAGTTTCCTCTGGTATGTGTTGAAAATCTTGAAGTTATGCTTGTTTTGCTTTCCTATGCTAGTTGATTCTTGTTCCCATAAGTTGTTCGCTCAAAACATCCCTAGGCATAGGAACTGGGTTAGACTTAAATGTGCTAGTCATATGCTTCATGATGCTCTCTTTATGTTTCAATTCTTATCTTTTATACGAGCATCATTAAAATCATCATGCCTAGCTAGAAAGGCATTTAAGAAAAGAGCTTGTTGGGAGACAACCCAATATTTACCCCTACTGTTTTTGTGTGTTCACATGATTAAACTAATGTAGTAATCATGTTTTATAGCTTTTGTTTCAATAAAGTGCCAAGTAAAGCCTTTAGGATAGCTTGTGGTGATAGTTGTGTTGATCCTGCTGAAAATCAAAACTTTTGTGCTCAGTAAATAATTTCCAGAATCTTATTGAAACGTGATTTTGACCTGATTCTTTTTGCTATGGATTGGTGCACAAATTTCTTAGGTGGAACTAGTTTTTTCAGAATTTTTGGAGTTACAGAAGTATTCGAGAGTTACAGATTACTACAGACTGTTCTGTTTTTGACAGATTCTGTTTTCTATGAGTTGTTTGCTTATTTTGATGAATCTATGAGTAGTATCGGAGGATATGAACCATAGAGAAGTTAGAATACAGTAGATATTACACCAATATGAATTTATAATAATTTCACAACAGTACCTAAGTGGTGATTTATTTTCTTATACTAACGGAGCTTACGAGTTTTCTGTTGAGTTTTGTGTTGTGAAGTTTTCAACTTTTGGGTAAAGATTTGATGGACTATGGAATAAGGAGTGGCAAGAGACTAAGCTTGCGTATTCCCAAGGCACCCCAAGGTAATATTCAAGGACAAACAAGATCCTAAGCTTGGGGATGCCCCGGATGGCATCCCCTCTTTCGTCTTCGTTCATCGGTAACCTTACTTGGAGCTATATTTTTATTCACCACATGATATGTGTTTTGCTTGGAGCATCATTTTATTTTATTTTGTTTTCCTTGCTGTTTGAATAATATCCCAAGATCTTAAATTATTAAATGTTAGAGAGTCTTCACATAGTTGCATAATTATTCGACTACTCATTGATCTTCACTTATATATTTTGGAGTAGTTTGTCATTTGCTCCAGTGCTTCACTTATAACTTTTTAGAGCACGGCGGTGGTTTTATTTTGAAGAAATAGATGAAATCTCATGCTTCACTTATATTGTTTTGAGAGTCTTTTAGAACAGCATGGTAATTTTCTTTGGTTATAAATTTAGTCCTAATATGATAGGCATCCAAGAGGGATATAATAAAGACTTTCATATAAAGTGCATTGAATACTATGAGAAGTTTGATTCCTTATGATTGTTTTTGAGATATGAGGATGGTGATATTAGATTCATGCTAGTGAGTAATTGTGGATTGTCGAAATACTTGTGTTGAAGCTTGTGATTCCCGTAGCATGCACGTATGGTGAACCGTTATGTGATGAAGTCGGAGCATGATTTATTTATTGATTGTCTTCCTTGTGAGTGGCGGTCGGGGACGAGCGATGGTCTTTTCCTACCAATCTATCCCCCTAGGAGCATGCGCGTAGTACTATGTTTCGATAACTAATAGATTTTTGCAGTAAGTATGTGAGTTCTTTATGACTAATGTTGAGTCCATGGATTATACGCACTTTCACCCTTCCACCATTGCTAGCCTCTCTTGTGTCGCGCAATTTTCGCCGATACCATACACCCACCATCTACCTTCCTCAAAATAGCCACCACACCTACCTATTATGGCATTTCCATAGCCATTCTGAGATTATTGACATGCAACTTTTCACCGTTCCGTTTATTATGACACGCACCATCATTGTCATATTGCTTTGCATGATCATGTAGTTGACATCGTATTTGTGGCAAAGCCACCGTTCATAATTTTTTTCATACATGTCACTCTTGAATCATTGCACATCCCGGTACACCGCCGGAGGCATTCACATAGAGTCATATTTTGTTCTAAGCATTGAGTTGTAATTCTTGAGTTGTAAGTAAATAAAAGTGTCATGATCTTCATTATTAGAGCATTGTCTCATGTGAGGAAAGGATGATGGAGACTATGATTCTCCCACAAGTCGGGATGTGACTTCGGACGAAAAAAAAAAAAAAAAAAAAAGAGGCCAAAAAAAAGAGAAGGCCCAAAAAACAAAAAAATGAGAGAAAAAGAGAGAAGGGGCAATGCTACTATCCTTTTACCACACTTGTGCTTCAAAGAGCACCATGATCTTAATGATAGAGAGTCTCCTATGTTGTCACTTTCATATACTAGTGGGAATTTTTCATTATAGAACTTGGCTTGTATATTACAATGATGGGCTTCCTCAAATTGCCCTAGGTCTTCGTGAGCAAGCGAGTTGGATGCACGCCCACTTAGTTTCTTTTTGAGCTTTCATACACTTATAGTTCTAGTGCATACGTTGCATGGCAATCCCTTCTCACTCACGTTGATACCTATTGATGGGCATTCTCCATAGACCAATACGCCTAGTTGATGTGAGACTATCTCCTTCTTTTTCTCTTCTCCACAACCACCATATTCTATTCCACCTATAGTGTTATGTCCATGGCTCACACTCATGTATTGCGTGAAAGTTGAAATAGTTTGAGAACTTCAAAAGTATGAAACAATTGCTTGGCTTGTCATCGGGGTTGTGCATGATTTGAATATTTTGTGTGATGAAGATGGAGCATAGCCAGACTATATGATTTTATAGGGATAGCTTGCTTTGGCCATGTTATTTTGAGAAGACATGATTTCTTTATAAGTATGCTTGAAGTATTATTGTTTTAATGTCAATATTAAACTTTTGTTTTGAATCTTTCGGATCTGAACATTCATGACACAATAAATAGATTACATTGATAAATATGATAGGTAGCATTCCACATCAAAAATTCTGTTTTTATCATTTACCTACTCGAGGACGAGCAGGAATTAAGCTTGGGGATGCTTGATACGTCTCCAACGTGTCGATAATTTTTTATTGTTCCATGCTATTATATTATCTGCTTTGGATGTCTTATATGCATTTATATGCTATTTTATATGATTTTTGGGACTAACCTATTAACCCAGAGCCCAGTGCCAGTTTCTATTTTTTCCTTGTTTTTGAGTTTTGCAGAAAAGGAATACCAAACGGAGTCCAATTGACATGCCAATTTTTGTGGATTTTTTATGAACCAGAAGAAGCCCCCGAAGCAAAAGAGTTGGGCCAGAAGAGTCCCGAGTCATCCACGAGAGTGGAGGGCGTGCCCTACCCCCTGGGCACGCCCCCTACCTCGTGGCTAACTCGGAGACCCCCCCTGACGTGAAACCAATGCCAAAAATTAATATAAATACAGAAACCCCCGAAAAGAAACCTAGATCGGGAGTTCCACCGCCGCAAGCCTCTGTAGCCACCAAAAACAATCGTGACCCTATTCCGGCACCCTGCCGGAGGGGGGATCCATCACTGGTGGCCATCTTCATCATGGCTGCGCTCTCCATGACGAGGAGGGAGTAGTTCACCCTCGGGGCGGAGGGTATGTACCAGTAGCTATGTGTTTGATCTCTCTCCCTCGTGTTCTTGATATGGCACGATCTTGATGTATCACGAGCTTTGCTATCATAGTTGGATATTATGATGTTTCTCTGCCTCTACCTTCTTGTAATGGATTGAGTTTTCCCTTTGAAGTTATCTTATCGGATTGAGTCTTTAAGGATTTGAGAACACTTTATGTATGTCTTGCATGTGCTTATCTGTGGTGACAATGGGATATTCACGTGATCCACTTGATGTATGTTTTGGTGATCAACTTGTGGGTTCAGTGACCTTGTGAACTTATGCATAGGGGTTGGCACACGTTTTCATCTTGACTCTCCGGTAGAAACTTTGGGGCACTCTTTGAAGTTCTTTGTGTTGGTTTGAATAGATGAATCTGAGATTGTGTGATGCATATCGTATAATCAAACCCACGGATACTTGTGGTCAGTATCTAGGTGACATTAGGTTTTGGTTGATTTATGTCTTAGGGTGTTATTTTACTACAAACTCTAGGGCTGTTTGTGACACTTATAGGAATAGCACAATGGATTGATCGGAAAGAATAACTTTGAGGTGGTTTCGTACCCTACAATAATATCTTTGTTTGTTCTCCGCTATTAGTTACTTTAGAGTGACACTGTTGCACGTTGAGGGATAGTTATATGATCCAGTTATGTTATTATTGTTGAGAGAACTTGCACTAGTGAAAGTATGAACCCTAGGCCTTGTTTCGAAGCATTGCAATACTGTTTTCGCTAACTTTTACCACTTGCTACCTTGCTGTTTCTACATTTTAAGATTACAAAAATCTATATCTACCATCCATATTGCACTTGTATCACCATCGCTTCGCCTAACTGGTGCACCTATACAATTTACCATTGTATTGGGTGTGTTGGGGACACAAGAGACTCTTTGTTATTTGGTGTAGGGTTGTTTGAGAGAGACCATCTTCATCCTACGCCTCCCACGGATTGATAAACCTTAGGTCATCCAATTGAGGAAAATTTGCTACTGTCCTACAAACCTCTACACTTGGAGGCCCAACAATGTCTACAAGAAGAAGGTTGCGTAGTAGACATCACCCTGTCACTCCGCCACAAAGATCCACTCAAAGGGACATCGAGACAAATGTCCTTTCAGCCCCAAGTCCGTGAATCACTCGCGGGTACTCGACGAGCCGACCCGACTTTAGTCACATCATTGTATCATGTATAATATGTGTAGTATGTATATACCTGTGATCACCACCAGAAGTGATCACAGCCCGATAGTATAGCATGGCAGACGGACAAGAATGTAGGGCCCGATAGTATAGCATGGCAGACGGACAAGAATGTAGGGCCACTGATGGAATACTAGCATCCTATACTAAGCATTTAGGATTGCGGGTAAAGGTATCAATAGTAGTAGCAAAGAGAGGCTATGCAGCAGTATAGGATCAAACCGATAAGCAGTAACAACGACACTAGTCTAATGCAAGCAGTAGAGAGAAGGAGTAGGCGGTATCAGGATGATCAAGGGGGTTTTGCTTTCCTGGAAGCTCTGCTGAGAAGGAGGGATCATCAGGAGTGTAGTCGACGTCAGGAGCAGCGGCGATAGTCTCGATGTTAACGGAGAGAAGAGGGGGAAGAAACAAGTAATACAATGCAAACATATGCATGACAATGCATGACATGGCAATAAGCGGTGCTAGGCGTTACCTAACGCGACACTAGGTGATACTGGTGAAGGGGGAAAACATCTGTGGAAGTATTCCCGGTGTTAGGCATTTTCGGACAGATGAAACGGAGAGGGACGGTTCCATGTTCGCTAGGGGCATGTAACAGACAAATAGAGTGCATATTCGGATTTGTCATATTTTTTTGAGCAACTTTCATGTATAAAGTATTTTCATCTGATTTATGGATTATTTTATATTAACTTTCAAAATTTTAATTCATTTTCTAAAATTATCTAATTCAAAAATAAATGTTAAAATGCTACGGGTACCCAGCTCTGTGTACACAGAGGCTGACATGTGGACCAGGGGGACCCAGTTGACCAGTCAACTTTGACTGGTCAACAGGGTTGGGGCCCCCTATCATACACTGTTTTGCTAATTATCCTAGTTAATTAGTTTAGTTAGGATTAGGTTAATGAAGTTAATTAAATCAAATTAATTAAGTTAATTATTGGTTTTAATTCTTTTTAATTTTTAATTTTTTTATTTGTTTTCACAAGGTGATGGGCCCCACTTGGCAGTGTCACAGGGCCATGGCTGGGCTTGCCCGCACACACACGCGCAGCCATGGCTAGGCCATGGCCACGGCGTGGGCGGCCAGCCGAAGCGGTGCCACGAGCGAGTGGCGACGGCCGGCGACGAGGAGCAGGAGGCGAGTGGGCGCGGCGAGCGGCGGGAGTAAGTGAAAACCAGGCACGCGGGCTGCTTGCGATGAGGGCGGCGAAAGCAGGAGCAGCAGCAGCTTGCTGCTGCGCAATGATCGGCGAGTAGAGCAGCGGCGGCGTGGCGGACCAAAGCGAGGCGGCAGGACGCAGAGGCGGGGGCCGGCGCGGGGACCAGGGGCGGCCGCGGCGGTGGAGGTGGGGCACGACCGGTTGATACCTCTCCAACGTATCTATAATTTTTTATTGTTCCATGCTATTATATTATCTATCTTGGATGTTTTATATGCTATTTTATATGATTTTTGAGACTAACCTATTAACCTATAGCCCAGTGCCCGTTTCTGTTTTTTCCTTGTTTTGAGTTTTACATAAAGGGAATACCAAACGGAGTCCAAACGAGCTGAAACTTGACGATGATTTTTTATGGACCAGAAGAAGCCCCCGAAGCACAAGAGTTGGGCCAGAACAGTCCCGATGCAACGACAAGGGTTGGAGGGGGCGCGCCCCTACCTTGTAACTGCCTCGTCGACCCCCCTGACTTGAAACCGACGCCAAAAATTCATATAAATCCACAAACCCCTAGAAAGAAACCTAGATCGGGATTTCCGCCGCCGCAAGCCTCTATAGCCACGAAAAACCAACCGGGAGCCCATTCTAGCACCCTGCCGAAGGGGCAAACCATCACCGGTGGTCATCTTCATCATCCCGGCGCTCTCCATGACGAGGAGGGAGTAGTTCACCCTCGGGGCTGAGGGTATGTACCAGTAACTATGTGTTTGATCTCTCTCCCTCGTGTTCTTGATTTGGCACGATCTTGATGTACCGCGAGCTTTGTTATTATAGTTGGATCATATGGTGTTTCTCCCCCTCTACCTTCTTGTGATGAATTGAGTTTTACCTTTGAGGTTTCACTATTATCAAATTGAATACTATTATGGATTTGAGAACACTTGATGTATGTCTTGCGTGTGATACCCGTGGTGACAATGGGGTGTTCTATCGATTCACTTGATGTATGTTTTGGCACTCAACTCGCGGATTCCTGAGGTGACATTGGGGTAATCTATGCATAGGGGTTGATGCACGTTTTCGTCCTTGTTTCTCCGGTAGGAATCTTGGGGCACTCTTTGAGGTTCTTTATGTTGGATTGAATATTATGAATCTGAAGTTGTTTGATGCATATCGTATAATTTACCCATGGATACTTGTGGTGACATTGGAGTATCTAGGTGACATTAGGGTTGATTGATGTGTGACAAATCGTGTTATTTTACTACGAACTCTAGGGTTGTTTGTGACACTAGTGAAAGTATGAACCCTAGACCTTGTTTTCAAGCATTGCAATACCGTTTTTTCTCACTTTTTTTATTAGTTACCTTGCTATTTTTATATTTTTCAGATTACAAAAACCCATATCTACTATCCATATTGCACTTGTATCACCATCGCTTCCCCCAACTAGTGCACCTATACAATTTACCATTGTATTGGGTGTGTTGGAGACACAAGAGACTCTTTGTTATTTGGTTGCAGGGTTCTTTGAGAGAGACCATCTTCAGCCTACATCTCCCACGGATTGATAAACCTAAGGTCATCCACTTGAGGGAAATTTGCTACTGTCCTACAAAACTCTCCACTTGGAGGCCCAACAACGTCTATAAGAAGAAAGGTTGTGTAGTAGACATCATCGATGCAGGGCCACAGAGGAGGACTTTAGGTGGGCGCGGTGACAGAAGCGGCTGGAGGCGAGGCGATGCGTGCGGATAGTAGCAGCAGGCAGCCGCGGTTCTGCGGGTGGCGAGCAGTTGGCTGCGGGGCGAGCGGGCGGCGGCGCGCGACGGAGGGTAGGCAGGGCGGAGCATGGTGGGGCTGCAATAGGGAGGAGCGCAGCGGCAGGGAGCAGCACAAGGTGGAGGGACTTAGCGAGCTCTCGGCGGCGGCTGCTGCAGCAGGCGCAACCAGGCGCGGCGGCTGCAGGCGGCGTGGCTCGGACGTCTTGGCGTGTCTTGGCGTGGCGAGGGGCACGCCCACGGCGCGTTCATGCAAGGCAGGGGCACAAGGCACGGCTGGCGTAGCGAGTGAGCAGGGGAGAGCGCGGGTGCGGTGAGGTCCGGCTGGCAAGCAGGCGGAGCGCGCGCGTGAGCAGAGAGAGGGGCATGGTGAGAGAGAAGGGTTAGCTCATGGGCGCTACAGGTGTTCGGGCGATGAGGTTCGGGGTTGTCCGGCAAGCGAGAGGCGGGGATGGTGCGGTGACGACTGACGGCGCGGCGAGGTGACGGCGTCAGGGCAAGCGGCGTCCAGATCGGACAGAGAGGAGGGGCAAGGGGAGAGAGGGATTGGTGGGGGATTATGGTTTGGGGGGTTGCCTCCTCGGGTTAAGTAGGCCAGCAGGGGCTGGGCGGCGGGGCCGGCCTAGCCAGCCAGCTGGGCCAAGGCTCAGCGGGGGAGGGTTCTCTCTTTTATAATAATAATAATAATTTAGTTTTTGTGTATTAGTTTTGTTTTAGTTTAGTTTATAAAATATAAACTTAGTCCCTAAATATATACTATTAACTATGTCACTACCGCAAATAATTTGGCACTTTAAATAAATAGTTTGCAATTGTATAATATTTGAAAAGCATTTAGATAATTGTTTAGCTACTGTTGTAGTTATTTTAGTGCATTTAACTACTCTATAAAATATGGGTTTCACATGACAAACATCTAGGGATTATTTGCCACATGCTACTTCTTGAGCTTGTGTTGGTTTTTCCTTTGAAGAGGAAAGGATGAGAACCAATATATCAATATAGTAGGAGGTACAAGCAAGTCTCCAATCCATGCACCTGCACAAACAATCAAACACTTGCACCCAACGCGATAAAGGGGTTGTCAATCCCTTCACGGCCACTTACAAGGATGAGATCTAATAGAGATAGATATAAAAATTACTAAAACATAAAACAAAGTAAAGAAAAATAAATTGCAGCAATATATTTTTGGGTTTTGGCTCTATAGATCTGAAAACATATGATGGAAAATAGACCTGGGAGCCACAGGTTTCACTAGAGGCTTCTCTCTTGAATGAAAATACATGGTGGTGAACATATTACTGTCGAGCAATTGCTAGAAAAACGCAAAGTTATGATGATATCCAAGGCAATGATTATGAATATATGCATCACGTCCATGTCAAGTAGACCAACTCCTGCCTACATCTACTACTATTACTCCGCACATCGACCGCTATCCAGCATGCATCTAGAGTATTCGGTTCATAAGAACGGAGTAACGCCTTATGTAAGATGACATGATGTAGGGGGATAAACTCAATCAATATGATGAAAACCCCATCTTTTTACCCTTGATGACAACAATACAATACGTGTGTCGCTACCCCTACTATGTCACTGGGTGAGGACACCGAAAGATTGAACCCAAAACTAAGCACCTCTCCCAATGCAAGAAGAACCAATCTAGTTGGCCAAACCAAACCGATAATTCGAAGAGAAATACAAAGATATCAAATCATGCATATAAGAATTCAGAGAAGATTCAAATAATATTCATATATAATCTGATCATAAATCCACAATTCACCGGATCTCGACAAACACACCGCAAAAGAATATTACATCGGATAGATCTCCAAGAACATCAAGGAGAACATTGTATTGAAGATCAAAGAGAGAGAAGAAGCCATCTAGCTACTAGCTATGGTCCCATAGGTGTGAGCTAAACTACTCATGCTTCATCGGAAGGGCAATAGAGTTGATGTAGAAGCCTGATACATCTCCATTGTATCTACTTTTCCAAACACTTTTGCCCTTGTTTTGGACTCTAACTTGCATGATTTGAATGGAACTAACCCGGACTGACACTGTTTTCAGCAGAATTGCCATGGTGTTATTTTTGTGCAGAAATAAAAGTTCTCGGAATGACCTGAAAATCCACGGAGCAACTTTTTCGATTTAATAAAAAATATTGGCGAAAGAATCAGCATAGGGGGCCCACACCCTATCCACAAGGGTGGGGGGCGCCCCCCCAGGGCGCGCCTCCCTGCCTCGTGGGCCCCCTGGAGCTCCACCGACCTCAACTCCAACTCCATATATTCACGTTTGGTGAGAAAAATCATAGGGAAGGATTCATTGCGTTTTACGATACGGAGCCGCGGCCAAGCCCTAAACTCTCTCGGGAGGGCTGATTTGGAGTCCGTTCGGGGCTTCGGAGAGGGGAATCTATCGCCGTTGTCATCATCAACCTTCCTCCATCACCAATTTCATGATGCTCACCGCCGTGCATGAGTAATTCCATCGTAGGCTTGCTGGACGGTGATGGGTTGGATGAGATTTACCATGTAATCGAGTTAGTTTTGTTAGGGTTTGATCCCTAGTATCCACTATGTTCTGAGATTGATGTTACCATGACTTTGCTATGCTTAATGCTTGTCACTAGGGCCCGAGTGCCATGATTTGAGATATGAACCTATTATGTTTTCATGAATATATGTGAGTTCTTGATCCTATCTTGCAAGTCTATAGTCACCTATTATGTGTTATGATCCATTAACCCCGAAGTGAATAATCGGGATACTTACCGGTGATGACCGTAGTTTGAGGAGTTCATGTATTCACTAAGTGTTAATGCTTTGGTCCGGTACTTTATTAAAAGGAGGCCTTAATATCCCTTAGTTTCCAATAGGACCCCGCTGACACGGGAGGGTAGGACAAAAGATGTCATGCAAGTTCTTTTCCATAAGCACGTATGACTATATTCGGAATACATGCCTACATTACATTGATGAACTGGAGCTAGTTCTGTGTCACCCTATGTTATAACTATTACATGAGGAATCGCATCCGACATAATTATCCATCACTGATCCAATGCCTACGAGCTTGTCACATATTTCTCTTTGCTTAGTTACTTTACCGTTGCCACTGTTACAATTAGTACAAAACTGCTGCTGTTACTTTTGCCACTGTTACCGTTACTTCCATACTACTTTTCTACTAAATACTTTGCTGCAGATATTAAGTTATCCAGGTGTGGTTGAATTGACAACTCAACTGCTAATACTTGAGAATATTCTTTGGCTCCACTTGTGTCGAATCAATAAATTTGGGTTGAATACTCTACCCTCGAAAACGGTTGCAATCCCCTATACTTGTGGGTTATCAAGACTATTTTCTAGCGCCGTTGCCGGGGATCATAGCTCTAATCTTTTTGTCACTTGGGATTTATATCTGCTGGTCACTATGAGGAACTTGAATGACGAAAGAACTAAGATTTTTTCCTCAACTACGAGGGGAGGTAAGGAACTGCCATCTAGCTCTGCACTTGATTCACCTTCTGTTTTGAGTAAGCTTGCGACACCTAAACCTGCTTATGCTATTAATTCGATATGCATGTTATTGATGATGCCATACGCTATGCATGATACTTATGATGAAACTACTTCTATGCTTGATACTACTGTGCCATTAGGTGAATTTCTCGATGAACAACTTGCTAGGGCTAGAGAGAATGAAACTATTGAAACTAATAATATTGATGAAAGTGATGATGAAGATTCTCCCCCTAGATATGAATTGCCTGTTGTGCCTAAGGGTTATGTTATGGATGAAGAAACTGTTAGAGATTTTCTTGCTTGCAATGATAGATCTGATCTTAAGAAATTATTAGCTAAGCTGAAAGAAAAGTCTCTGAATGCTAGAATGAAATATGACCCTACTTTTGCTACTTCACCTATCTTTATTACTGATAAGGACTATGATTTGTCTGTCGATCCTGAGATAATTACTTTGGTTGAATCTAATCCTTTTTATGGCTATGAGTCTGAAACTGTTGTGGCACATCTTACTAAATTGAATGATAGAGCCACCCTATTCACTAATGATGAGAAAACTCGTTACTTTCTATATCCTTAAGCTATTTCCGTTCTCATTAAAGTGTGATGCTAAAACATGGTTTAATTCTCTTGATCCTGGGTGTGTGCGTAGTCCCCAGGATATGATTTATTACTTCTCTGCTAAATATTTCCCCGCTCATAAGAAGCAAGCTACTTTAAGGGAAATATATAATTTTGCGCAAATTGAAGAAGAGAGTCTCCCACAAGCTTGGGGGAGGCTTCTCCGATTACATAATGCTTTGCCTGATCATCCTCTCAAGAAAAATGAAATACTTGATATTTTTTATAATGAACTAACCGATGCTTCCGGAGACCACCTGGATAGTTGTGCTGGTTGTGTTTTCAGGGAAATAACTGTTGATCAAGCTGAATTGTTATTGAATAATATGTTGATTAATGAAAACAATTGGACACTTCCTGAACCAAATCCTAAGACAACTCCGAAGAAAAGGGGTGTTCTATTTCTCAGTCCTGAGGATATGCAAGAGGCAGAGAAATCTATGAAAAAAGGTATTAAGGCTGAAGATGTTAAGAATTTACCTCCTATTGAAGAAATACATGGCCTTAATATACCACCTATTGAAGAAATACATGGTCTTGATAACCCGACATAGGTAGTAAAGGTAAATTCTCTCTATAGATATGATAAAGTTGAAATCATATCTACTAAGTTTGCTAGCCAATGCTTGGATGAGTTTGATGACTTTATGGCTAGACAAGAAAACTTCAATGCTTATGTTGGTAGACAATTGAAAAGTAATGCTTATATGATTGGACACTTGAGTGATTATATGTCTGGAGTTAAGGGTGAACTTAAACTTATTAGTAAACATGCTTCTATGGTTACCACTCAAGTAGAATAAGTGCTTAAGGCTCAAAATATTTGCTCAACGAATTAAATGATACTAGAAATGATAATCTTGTTAGAGTTATGACTAGAGGTGATAAAATGACTCAGGAACCTTTGTATCCTGAGGGCCACCCTAAGAGAATTGAGCAAGATTCTTAGAAAAATAATGTTGATGCACCTAGTCCTTCTAAAAAGAAGAAAAAAATGATAGCACTTTGCATGCTTCTAGTGAACCTGTTGTAGACACACCTCAGAATCCCAATGATATTTATATTTATGATGTTGAAAAACAAACAGGTGATGAACATGAACCTAGTGATAATGTTAATGATGATGTTCATGTTGATGATCAACATAGCAATAATAATGATGTAAAGGTTGAACCTGTTGTTGATCTTGATAACCCACAATCAAAGAATCAATGTTATGATAAGAGAGACTTCGTTGCTAAGAAGCACGGTAAAGAAAGAGAACCATGGGTTCAGAAACCCATGCATTTTCCTCCTAAACCATCCAAGAAAAAGGATGATGAGGATTTTGAGTGCTTTGCTGAAATGATTAGACCTATCTTTTTATGTATGCGTTTGACTGAAATGCTTAAAATGAATCCTTATGCTAAGTACATGAAAGATATTGTTACAAATAAAAGAAAGATACCGGAAGCTGAAATTTCCACCATGCTTGCTAATTATACTTTTAAGGGTGGAATACCAAAGAAACTTGGTGATCCAGGAGTACCAACTATACCATGCTTCATTAAAAGAAACTATGTTAAAACTACTTTATGTGATCTTGGAGCCGGTGTGAGTGTTATGCCTCTCTCTTTATATCGTAGACTTGAATTGAATAAATTGACACCTACTGAAATATCTTTGCAAATGGCTGGTAAATCAACTGCTATACATGTCGGTATTTGTGAGAGGACGATAGTATGTCGATTATCCTTGGTAGACCCTTTTTGAATACTGCAGGGGCTGTTATTGATTGCAAAAAAGGCAATGTCACTTTTCATGTTAATGGTAATGAGCATATGGTATACTTTCCGAGGAAACAACCTCAAGTTCACAGTATCAATTCTATTGGAAAAATTCCATCGATTATTATTGGAGGTTTTGAATTTCCTCTTCCTACTGTCAAGAAGAAATGTGATATTCTTATTATTGGGGATGTACATATCCCCATTGAGGTAACCTAGTGTTATTTGAAATTTCTCCGACTCCATGTTATTCGGAATGAGTTTGTTAACAAGACTTGATCAACCTTGTTAGTGGATTCCTTTTGATGAGCATGAGATGGATGAAGTTAGAAAGCACAACTCTCTATATCCTCCTTTTACTTTCTGTTATTTAGATTAAATAAAGCAAAAATAGTATTTTTCTGTCTTTTTTCTGATTTATCCATGCAATAAAAAATACCCTGAAAATAAAAGTTCTCCAAATGCCCTGAAAATGAAATATGATTTTTCTCTAGAATATTTGAGAGTATTTGGCACTAAGAACACAGCAGGGGGGCAAGCACCTGGCCACGAGGGTCCAGGGCGCGCCCCTGCCTCGCGGGCCCCTGGTGGCCCCCCTCCACTTATTCCTGCACACACACACTTCTTCGTCCTCCCAAAAAAATCACCAACCAGCTCAAGCACGAGTTCTAGCTCATCTTGCTGCCATTTTCGATCTCCTTGCTCAAAGCTCCACTCACAAAACTGCTTTGGGGGATTGTTCTTTGGTATGTGACTCCTCCAATGGTCCAATTAGTTTTTGTTCTAGTGCTTTATTCATTGAAAAAAAATCTGCTAAGGTGACCCTGTTCTTGAGCTTGCATGTCAAATTTATTTGGTCCCAAGTAGTTCAAATGCATGAAATAGTCTCTAGGCACTTGTGGGAGTAGTTGCTATCAATTTTGTTGAGTTTGGTTCACTTTTATTTCAAGTTACTAAAAATTTCAGAAATTTCCAGAGAATGATAAAGAGATTTTTGAGAGGCTCTTCGAGCCAAAGCTCGAACGATAAACAAAATGAGGAGAATAAAAAGCCCAAATATAATCTCACTCGTACCGTGGAGGTTCGGCCGTGTGAATGGCCTTGTGAGGAGTTCTTGAGAGCAGCCGGGATTCATGATGATTCTTATCATTTGGCTGAGAATGTAGGCCTCATCGACTTCCTCCACGACCAGCTCAATCAGTATCTCCTACTCACTAATACTTTCATGCAAAAAAATTACTTTCATGCTAGGAAATCACCACCTTCAGTGGAGTTTCATTTATATGATGAGGTTAGGGAGATGACACTATTTGATTTTTGTGGGGTTTGCATGATACCCATCGAGGGAAACATAGAGAAACCACATCGTAGTGATGTGGATGGATTTATTGATATGATTAATGTAGGGGGAACAAGGAAGGTTTCCGATGCAAGAATTACTAGCATACACTTTCCTGTTCTACGTTACTTTGCAATATTTGCTAGTAGATGCTTAATTGGTCGCGGGAACTGTGCAAACCTTAGTGCCCCTGATATTGTTATTTTGTGCCATGCCTTGTTTCACGATAACATTGTTAGTTTAGGCGCTATTATTGCTAAACGATTAAGTCTGAACCGTACAAAGGGCCCCATCTTTGGAGGCATCTTTGCTTCATGCCTTGCTAAGCACTTTAGGATACCTATTAGGCATTATGAGAAAGAGGAAAAGTTGCTGCCCACTATATTTCTAGATTATAAGATTATGGTAGTACATGAATTTATTGTTAAAAATAATGAGATGATGCTTAAGTACAATATGAGATTTAATAAAACTCACAGTGAGACTATTATCTTGCCTGCACCCTCTTTGTTTGACTTATCTTCAGGCACATACCTCATCTTGCCGGAGGCCGTTCATGCATACCGGAGCCAGACGCCGGCTCTAGAGCCTGAGCCGGAACTACCACTTGACCCTTATCAACAGTCCTTTTATCAGTGGGATCCGGAGGAGATCGCCAGCCAGTGGCAATCAGATGACACTCCTTAGTACACTGGAGAGAGTAGCTCTTATCCATGGGGATATACCAACTTAGGCCAAAAGCCTAAGCTTGGGGGAGTACGTATTTCTCACCGACATTACATTCATGTTCACACACTCATTCAAGTTGTCGGTGCTCATACTTTTTCATTGTACTATCCATGCTAGTTTATTTTCCTTTTCTTGCTTTCTTCTTGTGTGTTTGAATAACCTTAAGAAAAAACAAAAAAAATTAGCTATAGCTTTTAGCTAGTTTACTTTCCATGCCTGAAGTAGTAGTAACTAAAAGAAAACCCAAAAAGATTTCTCGTTCTTCTTTTGCTTGTTGGGAGCTTTCCCGTGTAAATAGTTTTATTTCTTTGGGGGTCGAGAGGAGAAGACCATCATGAAAATGTTGAGTGGCTCTCATATGCATTGTTGTTGATTTAACCAAGAGCCCATATTACCTTGTCTTCTCCCTTGAATTGAATGCTTGCAGATTCCAGCTTAGTCCAATGCACGTGCACTATTATTATTATACACACCGTTCGGTCGTGCAAGTGACAGGCAATAATGACGATATATGATGGACTGATTGAGATGAGAGAAGCTGGTATGAACTCGACCTATCTTGTTTTTGTAAATATGATTGGTTCATCGTTCCTGATTCAGCCTATTATGAATAAACATGTTTGCAATGACAATTAGAGATTATAGTTGCTTATGCTATGCTTAATTAGCTAGAAGTTTATAATAGTTTACCTTGCGTGCCAACATGCTATTAAAAATGGTTGTGATGTGGTATGATAGGGTGATATCCTCCTTTGAATGATTCGAGTGACTTGACTTGGCACATGTTCACGCATGTAGTTGAAACAAAATCAACATAGCCTTCATGATATTTATGTTCATGGTGGATTATATCCTACTCATGCTTGCACTCAATGTCTATTAATTTTAATGCATGTTGATGACTGTTGTCGCTCTCTAGTTGGTCGCTTCCCAGTCTCTTTCTAGCCTTCACTTGTACTAAGCGGGAATACTGCTTGTGCATCCAAATCCATAAACCCCAAAGTCATGCAATATGAGTCCACCATACCTTTCTATATGCGGTATCTACCTGCCGTTCCAAGTAAATTTGTATGTGCCAAACTCCAAACCTTCAAATGAAATTCTGTTTTGTATGCTTGAACAGCTCATGTATCAACTAGGGTTGTCTCTATCTTCCATGTTAGGCGGGTTATTCTCAAGAGGAGTGTACTCCGCTCCTCACTCACGAGAAAATGGTAGGTAACCGGGATGCCCAGTCCCATGCTCAAATCAAAATAAATGCAAACAAAACTCCCCCAGGATTGTTGCTAGTTGGAGGCACCCGTTGTTTCGGGCAAGCCATGGATTGATGCTTGTTGGTGGTGGGGGAGTATAAACTTTACCATTCTATTTGGGAACCGCCTATAATGTGTGTAGCATGGAAGATATCGAGATCTCTTGGTTGTTATGTTGACAATGAAAGTATGCCGCTCAAAATATTATTTATCTCTATTTCAAAATCGAGCTCTGGCACCTCTACAAATCCCTGCTTCCATATGCGAAGGGCCTATCTATTTTACTTTTATGTTGAGTCATACTCCTCTTATTAAAAAAGCAACATTTGGAGAGCACCGCTATCATTTGCATGCATTACTATTAATTTATATTGAGTATGACTATGACTGGATCTTTTTTACCATGAATTACAATGTCTAGTCAGTCCTTGATCTTCAGAGGTGCTCTGCATTTATGTTTTGCAGTCTCAGAAAGGGCTAGCGAGATACCATCTTGTTATATCATATTATGATTGTTTTGAGAAAGTTTGTCATCCGAGATTTATTATTATTGCTCGCTAGTTGATTATGACATTGATATGAGTAAACATGAGACCTAAATGTTATTGTGAATATGGTTAGTTCATAATCTTTGCTGAAAAATTGAATGATGGCTTTACATATTTGCAACAACAAGAGCAAATGAAGTTTGTACAAGTTTTTCTTTATCACCTTCAGCTTATCAACTGAATTGCTTGAGGACAAGCAAAGGTTTAAGCTTGGGGGATTTGATACGTCTCCATCGTATAAAAATTTCCAAACACTTTTGCCCTTGTTTTGGACTCTAACTTGCATGATTTGAATGGAACTAACCCGGACTGATGCTGTTTTCAGCAGAATTGCCATGGTGTTATTTTTGTGCAGAAATAAAAGTTCTCGGAATGACCTGAAAATCCATGGAGCAACTTTTTGGATAATAAAAAATATTGGCGAAAGGAACAACACCAGGAGGCCCACACCCTGTCCACAAGGGTGCCCCCCTAGGGCGCGCCTCCCTGGCTCGTGGGCCCCCTAGGGCTCCATTGACCTCAACTCCAACTCCATATATTCACGTTCGATGAGAAAAAAAATCAGAGGGAAGGATTCATCGCGTTTTACGATACGAAGCCGCCGCCAAGCCCTAAACTCTCTCGGGAAGGCTGATCTGGAGTCCGTTCGGGGCTCCGGAGAGGCGAATCCGTCGCCGTCATCATCAACAACCTTCCTCCATCACCAATTTCATGATGCCTACCGCCGTGCGTGAGTAATTCCATCGTAGGCTTGCTGGACGGTGATGGGTTGGATGAGATTTACCATGTAATCGAGTTATTTTTGTTAGGGTTTGATCCCTACTATCCACTATGTTGTGAGATTGATGTTGCTATGACTTTTCTATGCTTAATGCTTGACACAAAGGCCCGAGTGCCATGATTTCATATCTGAACCTATTATGTTTTCATGAATATATTTGAGTTCTTGATCCTATTGTCGGTGTCAAAACTGGCGGATCTCGGGTAGGGGGTCCCAAACTGTGCGTCTAAGGCTAATGGTAACAGGAGGCGGGGGACACGATGTTTACCCAGGTTCGGGCCCTCTCTATGGAGGTAATACCCTACTTCCTACTTGATTGATCTTGATGATATGAGTATTACAAGAGCTGATATACCACGAGATCATAGAGGCTAACCCTAGAATCTAGCCTATGATTCTGATTGTTGTTGTCCTACGGACTAAACCCTCCGGTTTATATATACACCAGAGGGGCTAGGGTTACACAGAGTCGGTTACAGAGAAGGGAATCTACATATCTGAATTGCAAAGCTTGCCTTCCACGCAAAGGAGAGTCCCACCCGGACACGGGGACAAAGTCTTCAATCTTGTATCTTCATAGTCCAACAGTCCGGCATAAGTATATAGTCCGGCTGTCCGAGGACCCCCTAATCCAGGACTCCCTCAGTAGCCCCTGAACCAGGCTTCAATGACGATGAGTCCGGCGCGCAGATTGTCTTCGGCATTGCAAGGCGGGTTCCTTCTCTAAATTCTCCAGAGTACCTGTTGTAACGGGCAGTGTCCGGCTTCCAATTTAATGTTGCACTCATCGGCTTCTATACCTTAATAATGTTGGTCTCCACGTGTCAAGCGAATGCGAGAAGCCGGGGCATTTTTACACTTGCCACCCTGGCCATTGTAAATAGATCATCTATTATAGAGACGGGGATCCTCAAATCCAAATCACACCATCTTCCCCAAGCGAGGATCCATCAGAGCGCGCCCAAAAAAACCATCCCATCATGGTCGGCCACCGCATCTCCTCCTCTCGCCCTCATAACACCAAGCCAGGTGATTGGGAGAAGTGTACCGTACCCCACGGTCAATTGGTGGAATTGCAGACCCAGGGGTTTCTTCCACCTGCATATCTTGTCCCCGTTCAAGCTGGACTAGCCACCTTCGACGGCCAGGAGCAAGCGGAGAGTTTTCCCAACCCATCCCGGGGGGAGCGAGTGTGCCTTATCCCCTACTTTCTGAGGGGCATCGGATTTCCAATCCATCCGTTCCTCCGCAGGCTCCTAGAGTATTATGGCCTCCAGCTGCACAACTTCACCCCTGCCTCCATCCTGCACATTGCAGGTTATGTCGCCCTTTGTGAGTTATTTCTGGGTTGCGAAGCACATTTCGAGCTATGGAAGAGGTTGTTCTGCCTCGTCCCCCGCAATCAGGAGGGATCAATATTCCAAGTGGGCGTAGCCAAAATATGGCGCATTGCCGGGACCAGATACCTATCCGGCACTCCAAAGAAGACATCCGAAGACTGGCCTTCCGAGTGGTTTTATATAGAGGATGTCTCCCTTCCTGACCCTATCCAAATGGGTCTTCCGGAGTTTACAAATACTCCATTGAAGAAGCGCCATAGCTGGCATCCCCGGAGCCCTCAGGAGGAAGATAACATAGAGGTCCTTCAATTGAGGGGCAGGATAAAAATGCTTGCCAAATCTGGATTGACAATACTCGAGGTTATGTCAATATGCATAATGCGGGGGGTGCAGCCACTCCAGTATCGGGGGCATCCCATGTGGCACTTCAATGGAGAAGACGATGCCACCCGTTGCGGTCGGAAAGGTTCGGACTCCGCCACTGCTCTAGCGAAAATATTGTCTGATTTATACAAAGGAGAAGAGGAGGAGTTCATCCGCATTAAGCCGCGGGATGGATTTTCCATGTACAACCCCCCTAGCTGGGTGAGTTGCTATCTTCTACTCAACTCTATTCATTCCCGCAGTCTTTCATCACAAATATTTACCTCGCTAGTCCATAACAGGAACTGCGGAAAGCCATGAGGGAGGTCCACAGCCTGCCTCCATAGCCAGAGGACCACGACCGGGCCCTCGACCCCGGACTCGAAGAAGATCTGGACATATTTGTGGAATTTGAAGGTAGGGTGTTTTACCATGCAAGCTGTGATAGCACCTTGGTGGCCATCGTCGCTGATTATCCTGGCCTCCTTCCGGCACCACGTGTGAGTAAACGGGAGACTTATCTTTCGAAAAGGATTCCCTCTTTCCACCTTACCCACCACACATATATTACGCTTTAAAGGGGAAGCCATCGGCGCGCCATGCCGAACCCGCGGTGACTCACCAACAAGGGGCACCCAAGCCGGGTAGGCTCAAAAGGAAAGCGATCAGGACCAAGCCGCCATCGAAGAGGTATGATTTAAAACATGCTCCGTGATTGTCATTTCTAGAACATAACAATGTCCAGTATGTCTTGGCTGAAAGAGTATTCGCCGGACTGCATCCAGGGATTCTGCCCGTCATGCCTCTACCCGCCGGACTCCAGAACCGGCATCGAGGGTGGAGGCTAACATGGGGACAACACCGGACGGTCCTCCTATAGAGGATGCGGATAGAACATCCGCTACAAATTCCGAGGAAGAGAGCGCTATGAATCATCGGTGTCGGCGGGCCGCACTCCGCGACCCTAATTTTTCTGAAGAGGCTTTTGATACGTCTCCAACGTATCTATAATTTTTGATTGCTCCATGCTACTTTATCTACTGTTTTAGGCAATATTGGGCTTTATTATCCACTTTTATATTATTTTTGGGACTAACCTATTAACCGGAGGCCCAGCCCAGATTTGTTATTTTATGCCTATTTCAGTGTTTCTAGGAAAAGGAATATCAGACAGAGTCAAAACGGAACGAAATCAACTAGAGAAGTTAATTTTGGAAGGAAACCAACCAGATGGGCTTGGAGTGCACATCAGGGGAGTCCCGGGCTGCCCACGAGGGTGGGGGGCGTGCCCACGTGAGCACCCCGGAGGTCCACCGATGTACCCCCTGCACCCATATATACCTACATACCCTAAAACTTCCAGAACAGAAGATAGATCGGGAGTTCCGCTGCCGCAAGCCTCTGTAGCCACCAAAAACCAATCGGGACTCTATTCCGGCACCCTGCCTGAGGGGGATCCCATCACCGATGGCCATCTTCATCATCCCGGCGTTATCCATGACGAGGAGAGAGTAGTTCACCCTCGGGGCTGAGGGTATGTACCAGTAGCTATGTGTTTGATCTCTCTCTCTCTCTCGTGTTCTCTCTCATGTTTCCTCTATGGCACGATCTTGATGTATCCTGAGCTTTGCTATTGTAGTTGGATCTTATGATGTTTCTCCCCCTCTACTCTCTTGTGATGAATTGAGTTCCCCCTTTGAAGTTATCTTATCGGATTGAGTCTTTTATGAGAACACTTGATGTATGTCTTGCCGTGATTATCTGTGGTGACAATGGGATATCATGTGCCACTTGATATATGTTTTGGTGATCAACTTGCAGGTTTCATGACATTGGGAACCTATGCATAGGGGTTGGCACACATTCTTGACTCTCCGGTAGAAACTTTGGGGCACTTTTTGAAGTACTTTTATGTTGGTTGGATGAATCTGAGATTGTGTGATGCATATCGTATAATCATGCCCACGGATACTTGAGGTGACAATGGAGTATCTAGGTGACATTAGGGTTTTGGTTGATTTGTGTCTTAAGGTGTTATTCTAGTACGAACTCTTTTATAGATTGATACGAAAGAATAACTTTGAGGTGGTTTCGTACCCTACCATAATCTCTACGTTTGTTCTCCGCTATTAGTGGCTTCGGAGTGACTCTTTGTTGCATGTTGAGGGCTTGTTATATTATCTATCTATGTTATTATTGTTGAGAGAACTTGCACTAGTGAAAGTATGAACCCTAGGCCTTGTTTCCTATCATTGCAATACCATTTACGCTCACTTTTACCACTTGTCACCTTGCTGTTTTTATATTTTCAGATTACAAAAACCTATATCTACTATCTATTTTGCACTTGTATCACCATCTCTTCGCCGAACTAGTGCACCTATACAATTACCATTGTATTGGGTGTGTTGGGGACACAAGAGACTTTTTGTTATTTGGTTGCAGGGTTGCTTGAGAGAGACCATCTTCATCCTACGCCTCCTACGGATTGATAAACCTTAGATTCATCCACTTGAGGGAAATTTGCTACTGTCCTACAAACCTGTGCACTTGCAGGCCCAACAACGTCTACAAGAAGAAGGTTGTGTAGTAGACATCAAGCTCTTTTCTGGCGCCGTTGCCGGGGAGGCTAGGTAAGTGAAGGTATATCTTTATATCTTGCAATCGTATCTTTTTGTTTCTTGTTTTAGCACTAGTCTAGTTTATAAAAGAAAATTACAAAAAAAAATGGAGTTAAGTTTGTCTCATACGCTTCACCTTTTTAATATCTTTCGTGAATATGATGGAAAGGATAATTGTGCTCAAGTGCTAGAAGAAGAAATCTCTAAATTGTTTGGCACTAAGTCTCTGAATGATGAGCATGATTGCAATGTTGTTAGTACGAATTCTTTGAATATCCATGATGCTAATGATGATTGCACTAGTTATGATGAAAATATCTCTTATGAGCATGTCAAGTTTTGTGGAGTGCATGTTTGCATGAACACACCAAATAGAGAAGATATTTATTGCAAGAGGCATAAGTACTTAGAAACCAAATTGTTGCAAGAAGAGCTAGATGAATGTGCTGAAAGATTCAATATTTTTCATGCCCCTTGTGAACTTTGCAATGAACATGGTCATTTAAAGCTCCAGTGCTATTTGTTTCATGATCAAGTCGTGTCCAAATATTGTGATAATTTGATTAGCCTTGAGCATCATAAAGAACTTAGCCTTCTTTTGGGTTATGAAGAAATGAAACGTATAACTGAGGGTATTCCAAAATTTAGCCTTGATAAAATTCTTGATTTTGATCTAGAAAAGATTTATATGTATTGTGTAGTGAATTGCATTGAAAATCCTTATATTTCTAATTACATAAAGAAAATAAAACAAATAGAGGATGATGAGAATACTAATGAAAGGGAAGAGACTTCCCAATCTCCTCCTATTATTTCTTATGATGAAACAGGTAACGAGGAGGAGTTTTCTATTCAACCAATCTCATCAATAAGGAGCTCAAAGAGGAATGTTCAACCTACACATAATGTGAAGAAGAAAAAGAAAAGAAGGAGCAACAAAGGTAAAAAGGTATCCCTCCCAAATGATGTTGCTCCTATTACTCATTGTGATGATGATAATTGCTATACTATTGGTGCTATCAATATTTTTAATGCTGAGAGTGATTATGCTTATGATATGAAAAGGCCCAAGCTTGGGGAAGCTATGTTTGATCAGGATGACATATTTGAGAATATATTTGCTTCAATTAATGTTTGTCCCAAGGTTGGGGATGCTATGTTTAACAATGATGATATTTTTAGCCTCTCAAGTTTTGATATGCAAAGTAGTTATGATGATAGCATGCCTTCTACCTATGATGATTATATTTATGAAAGTGGGTTTGGAAGAGTGTCAACTTTAGGAAGTAGTGATCCCACAATATTGGAGGATGTTGAATCTTATAATATTTATGAAAGTGGATTTGGAAGAGTGTCAACTTTATTTAGTGATTCCACTATCTTGGGAGAGGTTTCAATCGATTATGATAAGAACAAAGTTGCTACTTATGATGATTATTGTGATGAAACTTATGCTATAAAAAGTAGTGATGATTATATTTACAAATCTTGTCATGATTATGTATACCCTTTTTCTGAACATTACTCTTTTAATGTGGAAACAATTTTTAGTGTTCAAGTCTCTTATGATACTCCTACTATTCCGAATGAGAAGAATTTTGTTTATGTGGAGAGTAGTAAAAATTCTATGCTTATAGATCATGAAAAGAATGCTTTAGGTGCTGGTTATATTGTTGGATTCATTCATGATGCTACTGAAAATTATTATGAGGGAGGAATATATGCTTGTAGGAAATGCAATAATATCAAGTTTCCTCTCTATGTGCTTAAATTCTTGAAGCTATGATTGTGTTACCTTCCTATGCTTGTTGATTATTGTTTCCATAAGTTGTTTGCTCACAAAATCCCTATGCATAGGAAGTGGGTTAGACTTAAATGTGCTAGTCATATGCTTCATGATGCTCCCGTTATGTTTCAATTCTTATCTTTTATGTGAGCATCATTGTCATCATCATGCCTAGCTAGAAAGGAATTAAAGAAAAGCACTTGTTGGGAGACAACCCAATATTATCCTTACTGTTTTTGTGTGTCCACATTATTATGCTACTGTAGTAATCATGTTTTATAGCTTTTATTTCAATAAAGTGCCAAGTAAGACCTTTAGGATAGCTTATGGTGATAGTTGGTTGATCCTGCTGAAAATCAGAAACTTTTGCACCCAGTAAATTAGTTTTGTTAATTCACAGAAACGTGATTCTGATCTGATTCTTTTTTATATGGATTGGTACACGAATTGCTTAGGACTTCCTAATTTGTTTGGAGTTTTGGAGTTCAGAAGTATACGTTTGATACAAATTACTACAGACTGTTCTGTTTTTGACAGATTCTGTTTTCTATGTGTTTTTTGCTTATTTTGATGAATCTATGAGTAGTATCGGAGGGTATGAGCCATAGATAAGTTGGAGTACAGTATATATTACACCCATATGAATTTAGAATGAGTTCATTACAGTACCTAAGTGGTTGTTTTACTTTCTTATACTAACGGAGCTTACGAGTTTTCTGTTGAGTTTTGTGTTGTGGAGTTTTCAAGTTTTGGGTAAAGATTCGATGGACTATGGAATAAAGAGTGGTAAGAGCCTAAGCTTGGGTCTTCGTCCATCGGTAACTTTACTTGGAGCTATATTTTTATTCATGACATGATATGTGTTTTGCTTGGAGTGTCATTTTCTCTTGTTAGTATTTTCTTGCTGTTAATTAGATTAATGTTTTGCATCTTTAGTTTCAATAAAGGAGTCAAGGATAGCCTTTGCCATGCTTATTTTGCTAAGTATACATGTTGCTGTTTGAAAAACAGAAAGTTTATCGCTGTTGCAAAAATTCCCTAGAAAAGTCAGAGAGTGGTATAATGTTGAATATTTTTGCATATTGAGCTCTGATAAATTTATTACAGTGGGAATTTTAGTTCATAATTTTTGGAGTTAGGTAAGTATGATGACTCTTGCATTCTTTACAGGCTGTACTATTTTGACAGATTGCTGTTATGGTTGCATTGTTTGCATATGTTTGCTTGTTTAATGATTCTATTTGAGGATAGGAGTATTAAATATGCAGAGGCATTTAGTATGCAATGTTGAATAATAATTTTAGTGATTTGTTACAGTAGAAAATGATAAGGTTTTGCATTGGTTTATACTAACCTATCTCACGAGTTCTTGTTGAGTTTGTTGTGAATGAAGCTTTTGATAAAAAGAGAAACCATGATATGAGATGAATTAAGGAGACACAAAAGTTAAAGCTTGGGGATGCCCAAGGCACCCCAAGATAATATTTCAAGAAGTCTCAAGCATCTAAGCTTGGGGATGCCCCGGTAGGCATCCCACCTTTCTTCTTCAACAACTATCGGTTAGTATTGGTTGAGCCTAAGATTTTGCTTCTTCACATGAGTTGTGCTATCCTTGCATTGCAGTTTTCTTTAGCTTTGCTTGCTGTTTAAATAAAGTTTCAAGATCTGAAATTATTAAATGAGAGAGATTCTTCGCATAGTTGCATAATTATTTAACTACTCATTGACCTTCACTTATATCTTTCGGAGTAGTTTGTCATTTGCTCTAGTGCATCACTTATATCTTTTAGAGCATGGTGGTAGTTTTATTTTGAAGAAATAGATGAACTCTCATGCTTCACTTATATTATTTTGAGAGTCTTAAATAGCATGGTGATTTGCTTAATGTTAATATACTTGGTATTCAAGATATGTGAAACTTTCTTTTGAGTGAATTGAATACTAAGATAAGTTTGATGCTTGATAATTGTTTTAGAGATATGGAGGTGATAATATCAAAGTCGTGCTAGTTGAGTAATTGTGAATTTGAGAAATGCTTGTGTTGAAGTTTGCAAGTCCCGTAGCATGCACGTATGGTTAAAGTTGTCTAACAAATTTGAAACATGAAGTGTACCTGGCTTGTGCATCCTTATGAGTGGCGGTCGGGGACGAGCGATGGTCTTTTCCTACCAATCTATCCCCCTAGGAGCATGCGCGTAGTACTTGGTTTTTGATGACTTCTAAATTTTTGCAATAAGTATATGAGTTCTTTTGACTAATGTTGAGTCCATGGATTATACGCACTCTCACCTTTCCGCCCTTGCTAGCCTCTTGATGCCGTGCATTGCCCTTTCTCACCTTGAGAGTTGGCGCAAACTTCACGGTGCATCCAAACCCGTGATACGATCGCTCTATCACACATAAACCTCCTTATATATTCCTCAAAACAGCCACCATACCTACCTATCATGGCATTTCCATAGCCATTCCGAGATATATTGCCATGCAACTTCCATCATCATCATCATGACATGCATTACTTTTGTCATATTGCCATTGCATGATCTTGTAGTTGACATCGTACTTTTGGCAAAGCCACCATGCATTATTTTCCATACATGTCACTCTTGATTCATTGCACCATCCCGGTACACCGCCGGAGGCATTCATATAGAGTCATATCTTGTTCTAAGTTTCGAGTTGTAATCCTTGTGTTGTAATCAATAGAAGTGTGATGATCATCATTATAGCATTGCCCAAATAAAAAAAGAGAAAAGCCAAAAAGAAAAAAGAAATGCCAAAAAAGGGGGCAATGCTACTATCTCTTTTTCCACACTTGTGCTTCAAAGTAGCACCTTGTTCTTCATGTAGTGAGTCTCATATATTGTGCTTCAAAGTAGCACCTTGTTCCTCATGTAGTGAGTCTCATAAGTTTGAGGTGGTTTCATACCCTACCATAATCTCTATGTTTGTTCTCCGCTATTAGTGGCTTCGGAGTGACTCTTTGTTGCATGTTGAGGGCTTGTTATATTATCTATCTATGTTATTATTGTTGAGAGAACTTGCACTAGTGAAAGTATGAACCCTAGGCCTTGTTTCCTATCATTGCAATACCATTTACGCTCACTTTGACCACTTGTTACCTTGCTGTTTTTATATTTTCAGATTACAAAAACCTATATCTACTATATATTTTGCACTTGTATCACCATCTCTTCGCCGAACTAGTGCACCTATACAATTTACCATTGTATTGGGTGTGTTGGGGACACAAGAGACTTTTTGTTATTTGGTTGCAGGGTTGCTTGAGAGAGACCATCTTCATCCTACGCCTCTTACGGATTGATAAACCTTAGGTCATCCACTTGAGGGAAATTTGCTACTGTCCTACAAACCTGTGCACTTGCAGGCCCAACAACGTCTACAAGAAGAAGGTTGTGTAGTAGACATCAGCTTTCAATGCCTTCAACTTAGGAGACGCGTACATTCGAGCTGCTCAAGATGGGCTTGCTAGAGCCACAGACCAGCATTTAAAAGATATACGGGTAAGCAAAATCTGATAATTATGTATATCAGTAGCCCCTGAGACTTGAAACAGTTGGTACAACTGATTTAAGGATCATTTATGAATAGGTTCTTACAGAGAAGAATACCCATTTGTCTCAAGAGCTGGAGGAGTGTAAAGCGCATCTAAGGGCCGCAACTGCTAAAATGGAGGAATCCAAGAAGGCTTCCTCTAGTAATATTTTTCTCGATCAAAAAACATGATTACGTGTACCATTTGGTATTCGGCATGTTTGTAGATCTAACAATAGATTCCGTAGGCAATCCCAGAGTGAATCCGGAGATCCTACAAGAGGATGAACAACGAGCTCAACAACAACTAGAGGCTGGTGAGCATGTTCTTACACGGGTCAGGCGAGAGAAAAACGATCGCCAGGATGCCAATACTCGGCTGGGCATGGAATTGAAAGATGTTCGGGCCCAGCTTGCGGACTCCGTGAAGGAGAATAGGAGGCTTCAACGCGGCATTTTTAGTATGTGCTCGAATGAACATTTATATAGTTCGGCGAAGAATCAGGCTAACAGAGTTATGTCTGTAGGTATACTGACTGGTCGTCCCGGAGAGGAGATGCCTGGATCTTCAGGTGATCTTCTGCAAGAGCTTTCGCAACTGCACGAACAAGGTCGACAGGCGATGCAAGGTGTCGCCAAGGCCTTGTGGCCATCCGCCTCCCTGCGAGGAAGCACGGGGGAGCTTGTACAGTTGTTCAAGGGAGCGCAGCGGTGCTTCCGATTATGGAAGATATCTGCCTGTCGACAAGGTGCGAGGGAAGCTTGGGCCATGGTAAAAACACGGTACACCAAGGTTGATCCAAATCACATGGCTCTGGTCGGACCTGTAGGGTTAGATGGGAAGGAGATTCCTGTTAGTCTGGTATATGACCAGGTAGGATTAGCCGCAAAGTATTCCCAACAGGATTGTAGGCTAGACAGCCTGTTGGATGGCATAGAAGAAGAATTCAGTGAGTCTAAGCGACTATGTACTTCGAATGACATATTTTGTCCCTAGCCGGATTGTAAATCATTTGTCATGGCGGACCTTTTCGCTTTAGCCTCTAGACCCGACATTCCGGAGTGTTTCCGAATACCCGCTCAGTTATATAAACCGGGGTATGCGTGGAAACCAGGCATAGGGGTCATAATTGCTTGAATAGACAAGTACCCAACTAGTTATGTTATGTTACATGGATAGTAAGAAACATCTTCTAGGGAGAATAGTTCCATCAAGGGTTCCTTTCCTTGGGTATACATGCAGTAATGTGCATGTTCGAACTGCGAGCAGAAGCGCGGTATATGCAACATCTGGGGGTTTGTATTGTAATAGGTAAAAAACATCTTTAGTTCACCGACCGAATATTCCCTTAAGAATGCTAGCTTTCGGCTTCACCCAGTCTGAGGTACACGTCCGGAGTACCTGGCAGTAACAATCGCAGAGGTGCTCCCCTTATGCCCTAGCCAAACTAACGGGAACGTAGGGCATAAACACAGGAGCCAGGCAACCCAGCTTGGCCAAAACTTAAGTCATATCGATGCATATAATGGTGAAGAAAAGGTACATATGGAAAAGTGACACATATGCGGTGGGCATGATGCTCGGAAGATAATTATATTAAGCTTCTGTATAAGAAGCCCCAAGGTATAGTGAGTGCGCATACTTGAGGATTTTAGCGCGTAAAGAGTGTGTAGTCGAGTCACACTAAAAACCTTAGAGCCATAAAAAGAAAGAGAGAGGGTATAATAATAAAAAAATAAAAAGGCGGAGGGAAGGGGACGGATACATAGTTCGGTGCTAGGCATAGAATCTTCAAAGTCTGGCCGCGTTCCATGGGTTTGGCTCGAGTCAATTATCTGATGCATCACACAGGCGGTACGCTCCTCCGGTGAGAACTTTATCAATGATGAAGGGACCCTCCCACTTGGGCTTGAGCTTGTCTTTTTTCTTCTCCGATAGGCATAGAACGAGTTCGCCAACGTTATAAGTTTTGGCCCGCACTTCCCTGCTTTGATACCTGTGAGCCTGTTGCTGATAGAATGTGGAACGGGCTTCTGCGACATCATGCTCCTCCTCCAGGGCATCTAAACTGTCCTGCCGATCAAGCTCGGCTTCTCTCTCTTCGTACATGCAAACTCGAGGTGAGTCATGAATGATATCACAGGGCAATACTGCCTCTGCGCCGTACACCATGAAGAATGGTGTGTATCCAGTAGTGCAATTTGGCATGGTCCGCAGCCCCCACAATAGGGAGTCGAGCTCTTCGACCCAGTGCGTGTCTGATTCCTTCAAGGATCGCACTAGTCTGGGTTTAATGCCGCTCATAATAAGACCATTTGCTCGTTCGACTTGACCGTTTGTTTGGGGGTGATAGACGGAGGCGTAATCGAGCTTAATGCCCATGTTGCCGCACCAAGTTTTCATCTCGTCGGCTGTGAAGTTGGAGCCATTATCGGTGATGATGCTGCGGGGACATCGTAACGGTGCACAATCCCTGATATGAAGTCTATCACTAGTCCGGATTCGTCCGTTTTAACTGGTTTGGCTTCTATCCATTTGGTGAATTTATCTACCATGACCAACAGGTATTTTTTTCTTATGGCTTCCTCCTTGAAGGGGTCCGACCATATCGAGCCCCCAGACCGCGAAGGGCCAAGTTATGGGGATTGTTTGGAGAGCGGTGGGTGGCATATGGCTTTGGTTGGCAAAGAGCTGGCAACCAAGGCAATGTTGGACGAGGTCCGGTGCGTCTGCTCGGGCTGTCGGCCAGCAGAAACCTGTACAGAAGGCCTTTCTTACAAGAGCTCGAGCTGTGGCGTGGTGACCGCTGAGTCGAGCATTAATTTCTACCAAGAGCCGCCGCCCTTCCTCTTCGGAGATACATCTTTGAAGTACTCCGGTAGCGCTTTTCTTATAAAGCTCTCCCTCATGGACCTTGTAGGCTTTAGAGTGCCGCACAATGCAGCGTGCCTCATTTTGCTCCTCGGGGAGTTCTTGCCTATTTAAGTAGGCTAAGAAGGGTTCGGTCCAAGGGGCGATGACAGCCATGATTACGTGGGCCGAAGGTGTTATTTTGGTGGCGGAGCCTCCGATTATGTCAGTGAGTTCGGGATCTGGGGTTGTGGTCGGATCCGGACTAGTATTGCCGGACTCCCCATGCCACACCACGGATGGCTTGAACAACCTTTCCAAGAAGATGTTGGGTGGGACGGGGTCGCGCTTGGCGCCGATGCGGGCAAGGATATCCGCCGCTTGATTGTTTTCTTGAACCACATGATGAAATTCAAGCCCCTCAAACTGAGCTGACATTTTGAGGACGGCATTACGGTAAGCCGCCATTTTCGGGTCCTTGGCATTGAAGTCTCCATTTATTTGAGATATTGCGAGGTTCGAATCCCCATGCACTTCTAGGCGTTGAATGCCCATGGAGACTGCCATCCGAAGACCGTGCAACAGAGCCTCGTATTCAGTTGCATTGTTGGAGTCTGTGTATAGTATTTGGAGTACGTATTGGATTGTATCTCCGGTGGGGGATGTTAAGACAGCGCCCACTCCCAGACCAGCCAGCATCTTAGAGCCGTTGAAGTGCATGATCCAATTGGAGTATGCGTCGTACTCTTTAGGGAGTTCGGCTTCTGTCCATTCGGCGATGAAGTCAGCCAGTACTTGCGATTTGATGGATCGCCGTGGTTTATATATAATGTCGAATGGGAGGAGCTTAGTGGCCAACTTAGCAATCCGCCCCATGGCATCGCGGTTGTTTATTATATCGTTAAGTGGTACTTCGGAGGCCACCGTGATTGAACACTCTTGAAAGTAGTGTCGTAGTTTCCAGGATGCCATGAAGACCGCGTATGCTGTCTTTTGATAATGTGGGTACCGTGACTTGCATGGTGTGAGGACAGTGGATACGTAGTATACGGGCTTTTTAAGAGGGAACTTATGTCTGTTCTCCTCTCATTCGATGACAAGCACTGCGCTTACAACTTGGTGTGTTGCAGCTATATATAACAACATGGGTTCGCCAATGTTCGGCGGGGCCAGGATTGGGTTGCTGGCCAGGAGGGCCTTTATTTCGTCCAGTCTAGCCGTGGCCGCATCCATCCACTCAAAGTGTTTGGTGCAGAAGGCGATAAAGAGGTAGTGCCTTTTCTCCCAATCGGGAGATAAAGCGGCTTAAGGCAGCCACGCATCCAGTTAATTTCTGGATTTGTTTGAGGTCTGTTGGGGTAGCCAACTGTGACAAAGCTCGGATTTTAGCGGGGTTTGCTTAATTCCTCTATTGGAAATGATGAAGCCTAGGAGCTTTCCGGCGGGAACACCGAAAACACATTTTTCTGGATTGAGCTTGATATCGTATGTTCGGAGGTTGTCAAACATGAGCCTCAAGTCATCTATTAAAGATTCGACGTGTCTGGTCTTGATGACCACATCATCCACATATGCCTCAACTGTTTTGCCGATTTGTTTTCCCAGGAATGTCTGAATCATGCGTTGGTAGGTTGCGCCGGTGTTTTTGAGGCCGAAAGGCATGGTATTGAAACAAAAAGGGTCATATGGGGTGATGAATGTCGTTGCGGCTTGATCGGACTCCGCCATCTTGATTTGATGGTATCCGGAGTATGCGTCGAGGAAGCACAATGAGTCGTGTCCTGCGGTGGCGTCGATGATTTGATTGATGCGGGGGAGAGGGAAGGGATCCTTTGGGCAAGCCTTATTGAGGTCCTTGAAATCGACGCATAGGCGCTAGGATTTATCCTTCTTTGGTACCATCACCAGGTTTTCTAGCTAGTACAGGTGTTTTATTTCTCTGATGAATCCGGCTTCAAGTAATTTCGCTAGCTCCTCTCCCATAGCTTGCTGTTTAGGCTCTGAAAAGCGTCGTAGTGTCTGCTTGACCGGCTTGTATCCCTTATGTATGTTGAGGCTATGCTCGGCCAGCCTGCGTGGGATCCCTGGCATATCTGATGGGTGCCAGGCGAAGATTTCCCAATTCTCGCGTAAGAACACCCGTAGTGCGACGTCCATTGTGGGGTCCAGTTGTGCCCCGATGGTTGCTGTTTTTGTAGAGTCCGTTGGGTGGACTTGGAATTTGATGATTTCGTCCGCTGGTTTGAAAGAGGTGGATTTGGATCGTTTGTCGAGTATCACGTCGTCCCTATCCACGGTGGAGCGTAATGTAGTTAATTCTTCGGCTGCGAGGGCTTTGGACAGTGCCGCAAGGGCTAGGGCGGCAGTTTTATTTTCGGGGCGGAGTGTTATGTCCGGATCACTGGCTAGAGTGATGATTCCATGGGGCCCGGGCATCTTGAGCTTCATGTACCCATAATGGGGTATAGCTTGGAAGCTCGTGAATGCGTCCCGCCCCAAAAGGGCATGGTATCCATTACTGAACGGGGCCACTTGGAATGTTATCTCTTCGGACCTATAATTTTCTGGCGTGCCGAATACCACATCATGGGTGATTTTTCCCACACATCATGCCTCCCGACTAGGGATAATCCCTCGGAAGGTCATGCTGCTTTGCTCAATGTGGCTCTTGTCTATTTCCATTTTGTTGAGAGTTTCCTCATAGATGAGGTTTAATCCGCTGCCGCCATCCATGAGCACTTTAGTAAGCCGGAAGCCATCCACGATTGGACTAAGGACCAAAGTGCCCGGTGCTCGCACTGTTCAGAATTGAGGTTCATCACTGGCATTAAAGGTTATAGCCGTGTCGTTCCAGGGATTTATTGCTGCCACGTGGCAGACTTCGGCGAGGCCGCGGAGTGCTCTCTTGCGCCTGTTGTTCGAGGCGAAAGTCTCGAAGATTGTCAATACTGTATTGTTGTTTTCTGCAGGGTGATGCCCTGCGGTATTGTTAATGAGGAGATCCTCGTCGCTCCTGGCCACCTGCCGAAGTATCCAACATGCTCTAAGGCTGTGTGTTGGTACGGTATCCGGTGTGCCATGAATTTTGCATGGCCTATTGAGCCATCCCTCCAATACGGTTCCACGCCCTTTAGTGGGCTTTAGTTTCTTTGTGATTGGATCAGGTGACCTTAGAGAGTGCACCCTTTTGGTTCGGACGAGGGGTTTGGTGAGAGCCGGAGGATCCCAGAATTTTGTCTGAGTTTTCCAGGAGCTTTCCATCGCACAGTACTTCTATACTATGGCCGCCAAGTAAGCGAAGCATGATATGTCACGGTGACTTATGTTGTTGAGGATTCCCTTGTCCGTGCAATTTTTGCAAAAGAATGAGATTGCGCCTTCCTCGCGACAATACTTAACCTTGTTCATTACAAGGAGGAATCTGGCCCAAAAGTGATGTACCGTCTCTTGGGGTTGTTGTCTAATGCGGGAAAGATTGCTTGTATCTGGGTGGGTGGGTGAATTTAAGTTCAAACCCTGACCCGACCCAAGACCTGGAGGCAGAGGAACTTCCGAACTTGGTAGTTCGGGCCCCGGGAAGTTACCTAATTTTTCTGGCCCGTTGTCTGGTTCTAAGTTCAGAGCTTGGGTCATGTCCTCCCGCGAGCGGGTATCCGGCTCTGAGAGATCGGGAATCCGGACGTAGTTTGTCCTCAAGATAGAGGAGGAATCGCTGCATTGCTTCTCCACCACCGCTATTTGATGGGTGACCGACGGAGAGTTAATCTCCCTTTGATCAGGTTTAATCCCAATCCGATCATAGTCCGTAGCGACTCCCAAGACGGCGATGCGATCCAAGAGCTCGTTCAAGGATGAAAGTTCCATTGGATCCATCCGCTCGGTGTATTCCGAGCTGACGTGGAGGTTGTTATCGATGACCCGAGAAGTCATCATCGGCACGGCGGCTGAACGGGCGGTCATGACGAAGCCGACCAGTCGGAGGGTTTGGCCTAAAGCCAGGGCTCCCCTAGAGGCGATGTTGTCCTTGATAACAAGGCGCGCCATCAAACCTTTTTTCGACGTCATAGTGGAACTCTCAATGAAAGCACCAATGTCGGTGTCCAAACCGGCAGATCTCGGGTAGGGGGTCCCGAACTATGCGTCTAAGGCTAATGGTAACAGGAGGCAGGGGACATGATGTTTACCTAGGTTTGGGCCCTCTCTATGGAGGTAATACCCTACTTCCTGCTTGATTGATCTTGATGATAAGAGTATTACAAGAGTTGATCTACCACGAGATCGTAGAGGCTAACACTAGAAGCTAGCCTATGATTCTGATTATTGTTGTCCTACGGACGAAACCCTCCGGTTTATATAGACACGGGGGGGGGGGCTAGGGTTACACAGAGTCGGTTACAGAGAAGGGAATCTACATATCCAAATTGCCAAGCTTGCCTTCCATGCAAAGGAGAGTCCCACCCGGACACGGGATGAAGTCTTCAATCTTGTATCTTCATAGTCCAACAGTCCGGCGTAAGTATATAGTCCGGCTGTCCATGGACCCCCTAATCCAGGACTCCCTCACCTATCTTACACGTCTATAGTCACCTATTATGTGTTATGATTCGTTAACCCCGAAGTGACAATAATCGGGATACTTACTGGTGATGACCGTAGTTTGAGGAGTTCATGTATTCACTAAGTGTTAACGCTTTGGTCCGGTACTCTATTAAAAGGAGGCCTTAATATCCCTTAGTTTCCAATAGGACACCGCTGCCACGGGAGGGTCGGACAAAAGATGTCATGCGAGTTCTTTTCCATAAGCACGTATGACTATATTCGGAATACATGCCTACATTACATTGATGAACTGGAGCTAGTTCTGTGTCACCCTATGTTATAACTATTACATGAGGAATCGCATCCGGCATAATTATCCATCACTGATCCAATGCCTACGAGCTTTTCACATATTGCTCTATGCTTAGTTACTTTACCGTTGCCACTGTTACAATTACTACAAAACTGCTACTGTTACTTTTGCCACTGTTATCGTTACTTCCATACTACTTTGCTACTAAATACTTTGCTGCAAATATTAAGTTATCCAGGTGTGGTTGAATTGACAACTCAACTACTAATACTTGAGAATATTCTTTGGCTCCCCTTGTGTCGAATCAGTAAATTTGGGTTCAATACTCTACCTCGAAAACTGTTGCAATCCCCTATACTTGTGGGTTATCAAAGCCCTCCGTGATCGAATCCCCCTCCGGTAGGATGCCGAACAAGGCCCCAATATGGGATCTCATGGGTACAGAAGGTTACGGCGGCGAAAAAGTATTTTGGTGGACGCTTCTGGTCGTTTGGGAATATTTCTGAATTTATAGGCTAAGAATTAGGGTTGGAGGACTCCTGGGGGGGCCACAAGCCTGCCCCCCCAAGGGCATGCCCTGAGGTCTTGTGGAGCCCTCGGGACTCTTCTGCCTTCCTCTCCAAGTCCTATGTGTGTCTTCTGGTCCCAAAAAATCATCACGAAAGTTTTATTCCATTTGGACTCCGTTTGATATTCCTTTTCTGTAAAACTCAAAAGCAAGGAAAAAATAGAAACTGGCATTGGGCTCTAGGTTAATAGGTTAGTCCCAAAAATAATATTAAATAGCATATTACTGCATATAAAACATCCAAAACAGACAATATAATAGCATGGAACCATCAAAAATTATAGATACGTTGGAGACATATCAAGCACCCCCAAGCTTAATTCCTACTCATCCTCGAGTAGGTAAATGATAAAAGCAGAATTTTTGATGTGGAATGCTACCTAACATATTTATCCATGTAATTTTCTTTATTGTGGCATGAATATTCAGATCCATAAGATTCAAAACAAAAGTTTAATATTGACATAAAAACAACAATACTCCAATCATACTAATAAAGCAATCATGTCTTCTCAAAATGTCATGGACAAAGAAAGTTATCCCTACAAAAACATATAGTCTGGCTATGCTTCATCTTCATCACACAAAGTATTAATTCATGCACAACCCCGATGACAAGCCAAGCAATTGTTTCATACTTTTGGTGTTCTCAAACCTTTTCAACTTTCACGCAATACATGAGCGTGATCCATGGATATAGCACTATAGGTGGAATAGAATATGGTGGTTGTGGAGAAGACAAAAGAAGGAGATAGTCTCACATCAACTAGGCATATCAATGGGCTATGAAGATGCCCATCAATAGATATCAATGTGAGTGAGTAGTGATTTCCATGCAACGGATGCACTAGAGCTATAAGTGTATGAAAGCTCAAAAAGGAACTAAGTGGGTGTGCATCCAACTCGCTTGCTCACGAAGACCTAGGGCAATTTGAGGAAGCCCATCAATGGAATATACAAGCCAAGTTCTATAATGAAAAATTCCCACTAGTATATGAAAGTGACAACATAGGAGACTCTCTATCATGAAGATCTTGGTGCTACTTTGAAGCACAAGTGTGGTGAAAGGATAGTAGCATTGCTCCTTCTCTCTCTTCTCTCACTTTTGGGCTTCTTTTGGCCTTTTTTATTTTTTGTAAAGTCCGGAGAGTCATGGCAACTTGTGGGGGAATCATAGCTTCCATCATCCTTCCCTCACATGCGACAATGCTCTAATAATGATGATCATCACACTTTTATTTACTTACAACTCAAGAATTACATCTCGATTCTAGAACAAAATATGACTCTATATGAATGCCTCCGGCGGTGTACCGGGATGTGCAATGATCAAGAGTGACATGTATAAAAATATGAACGGTGGCCTTGCCACAAATACTATGCCAACCACATGATCATGCAAAGCAATATGACAATGATGAAGCGTGTCATAATAAACGGAACGGTGGAAGTTGCATGGCAATATATCTTGGAATGGATATGAAAATGCCATAATAGGTAGGTATGGTGGCTTTTTTGAGGAAGGTATATGGTGGGTTTAATGCACCAGCGAGAATTGCGCGGTACTAGAGAGGCTAGCAATGGTGAAAGGGTGAGAGTGTGTATAATCCATGGACTCAACATTAGTCATAAAGAACTCACATACTTATTGCAAAAGATTATTAGTCATCGAAACAAAGTACTACACGCATGCTCCTAGGGGATAGATTGGTAGGAAAAGACCATCGCTCATCCCCGGCCGCCACTCATAAGGAAGACAATCAATAAATAGATCATGCTCCGATTTCATCACATAATGGTTCACTATACGTGCATGCTACGAGAATCACAAACTTTAACACAAGTATTTCTACCAATCCACAATTACTTACTAGCATGACCCTAATATCACCATCTTTATTTCTCAAAACAAATGCAAGGAATCAAACTTCTCATAGTATTCAACGCTCTTTATATGAAAGTTTTTATTATATCCCTCTTGGATGCCCATCATATTAGGACTAAATTCATAACCTAAGCAAATTACCATGTTGTTTAGAGACTCTCAATACAATATAAGTGAATCATGAGAGTTCAACAATTTCTATAAAATTAAGCCACTGTCGTGCTCCAAAAAGATATAAGTGAAGCACTAGAACAAACTGCCTAGCTCAAAAAATATAAGTGAAGCACATAGAGTATTCTAATAAATTATGATTCATGTGTACCTATCAAAAGGTGTGTCCAATAAGTATGATTGTTGCAAGCTAAAAAGCAAAGACTCATATCATACAAGACGCTCCAAGCAAAACACATATCATGTGGTGAATAAAATATAACCTCAAGTAAATTTACCAATGGATTGAAGACGAAAGAGGGGATGCCATCCAGGGCATCTCCAAGCTTAGATGTTTGGTGGTCCTTGAATATTACCTTAGGGTGACTTGGGCATCCCCAAGCTTAGGCTCTTGCCACTCCTTATTCCATAGTCCATCAAATCTTTACCCAAAACTTGAAAACTTCACAACACAAAACTCAACAGAAAACTCATGAGATCCATTAGTATCAGAAATTAAATCACCACTTTTTGCTACTATCGTGAACTCATTCTTTATTTATATTGGTATAATATATACTGTGTTCCAACTTTCCATGGTTCATACCCCCCGATACTACCCATAGATTCATCAAAATAAGCAAACAACACATAGAAAATAGAATCTGTCAAAAACAGAACAATCTGTAGCAATCTGGAAACTTCATATAGTTCTGTAACTCCAAAACTTCTGAAAAATTTGGACAACCTGGGCAATTTGTATATAAATCTTGTGTACAAAATTCAGATCAAAATCTTCCAAAATAGTGGTATTATTATTACCTAGAGTTGACACTCTTCCAAACCCACTTTCAATATTATTGCAAACATATTCATCATGGGGCATAAATAAATTTTCAAGATCATAAGAAGAATCACCCCAATCATGATCATTGCAATAAGTAGTGGACATATCAAAATTAGCATCCCCAAGCTTGGGGTTTTGCATATTATTAGCACAATTGAAATTAATAGAATTTATAATAACACCATTGCAATCATGCTTTTGATTCAAGAAACTATCAAGTATGGGTGCAATAGCAATAATCTCATGTTTAACATAAGGAACTATAGCAAATTCATCTCCATAAATATCGGCATCATGGCCATAACAATAGCAAGCATCATGTTCATCAAGGGATGTCAAGCATCATGTTCATCAAGGGATGTTTCAATCAAATCAATGGAGTCATAATTATCTATAGATTCATGCATATCATTATTTTTCTTCCAAAGCAGCGGGCATTCTCTCAGTAAATTCTTTAACATAGGCATTATGAGCATAGTTTTCATAGCAATATTTAAGTATGTCAAAACTTTCAGATTTGTAGAGAGTAATATCATACTTTTCAATCAAAGAAGCAACTTCATAAGCACCCTTAAAAGCAACAAATTCTTCAATTTGTTGGATATCATAGTAACTATAAACTCCCTTTTCATAAGAAGATAAGATGATTTCATTATCATTAAACTCACATAGACAAGGAAGGTATTTTTAGGGTTCTTAGAGCAACAAGTAAAATCACAAAGTTCACAATGATTCCAAGCATAACATAGCAAACAATTTATTCGATTCCATAAGTGTCTCCCTTTTTCACACAAATGGTGATGCACAAAATGAGCATGCTCATCTAAAGATTTTCCCTCAACTAAACTAGTTGGGGTTTCTGCACGAGCACATATGGATCAAAGATGATCCAAATAGAAAACTTTAAGTGGATCCATAAACCTTTATGTTTCTGATTTTCAATAAATACACAATTATTCCAAGCAAACAAGCAAACAAACCAAGTAAGACATAAAAGGCAAACGAAAAGAAGGAAAATATTTTTGTATTTTTCTAAAAACGTTTTAGAAGTGGGGGAGAGGAAAACAAGAGGCAAATGGCAAATAATGTAATGCAAGAGATGAGAGTTTATGGTGGGTACATGGTAGGCTTAACGTAGAACCTCCCTGGCAACGGCGCCAGAAATCCTTCATGCTAATTCTTGAGCTTGCGTTGGTTTTTCCCTTGAAGAGGAAAGGGTGATGCAGCAAAGTAGAGATAAATATTTCCCTTAGTTTGAGAACCAAGGTATCAATCCAGTAGGAGGTACAAGCAAGTCTCCAATCTAAGCACCTGCACAAACAATCAAACACTTGCACCCAACGCGATAAAGGGGTTGTCAATCCCTTCACGATCACTTGCAAGGATGAGATCTAATAGAGATAGATATAAAAGATTACTAAAATGTAAACCAAAATAAAGACAAATAAATTGTAGAAAGGTACTTTTGGGTTTTTTGGTTTATAGATCTGAAAATATATGATGGAAAATAGACCCGGGGGCCATAGGTTTCACTAGAGGTTTCTCTCTTGTAAGAAAACATACGGTGGGTGAACAAATTACTGTTGAACAATTGATATAAAAGTGTAAAGTTATGACAATATCCAAGGCAATGATTAGGAATATAGGCATCACGTCCATGTCAAGTAGACCGACTCCTGCCTGCATCTACTACTATTACTCCACACATCAACCGCTATCCAGCATCAATCTAGAGTATTAAGTTCATAAGAATGGAGTAATGCCTTATGTAAGATGACATGATGTAGAGGGATAAACTCAAGCAATATGATGAAAACCCCATCTTTTTACCTTTGATGGCAACAATACAATACGTGCCTCGCTACCCCTACTATGTCACTTGGTGAGGACGCAAGATTGAACCCAAAACTAAGCACCTCTCCCATTGCAAGGAGAACCAATCTAGTTGGCCTAACCAAACCGATAATTCGAAGAGAAATACAAAGATATCAAATCATACATATAAGAATTTAGAGAAGATTCAAATAATATTCAAAGATAATCTGATCATAAATCCACAATTCATCGGATCTCGACAAACACACCGCAAAAAAATATTACATCAGATAGATCTCCAAGAACATCGAGGAGAACATTGTATTGAAGATCATAGAGAGAGAAGAAGCCATCTAGCTACTAGCTATGGACCTGTAGGTCTGAGGTAAACTACTCATGCTTCATCAAAGGGCAATAGAGTTGATGTAGAAGCCCTCCATGATCGAACCCCCCTCTGGCAGGATGCCAAAAAATGGCCCCAAGATGGGATCTCACGGGTATAGAAGGTTACGGCGGTGGAAAAGTATTTTGGTGAGCGCTTTTAGTCGTTAGGGAATATTTTCGAATTTATAGGCCAAGAATTAGGGTTGGAGGACTCCCGGGGGGCCACAAGCCAAGGGCGCGCCCTGAGGGCTTGTGGAGCCCTCGAGACTCTTCTGCCTTCCTCTCCAAATCCTACGTGTGTCTTGTGGTCCAAGAAAAATTATCGCGAAAGTTTTATTCCGTTTGATATTCCTTTTCTGTAAAACACAAAAACAAGGGAAAAACATAAACTGGCACTGGGCTCTAGGTTAATAGGTTAGTCCCAAAAATAATATAAAATAGCATATTAATGCATATAAAACATCCAAAACAGATAATATAATAGCATGGAACAATAAAAAATTATAGATACGTTGGAGATGTATCACCACACTTTACATTTTAGTTTTCATGTTTGAGAAATTTGAATTTTGACTTTAATTTGAATTTGAAATTTGATTTGGGTTTGGATCAGGTGAGGTTGAGCAAATTAATTGCGACGACATGGTACCATAGTGTGTGATTACTTTAGTTGAACTATCGGGGTGTTACAGCAACCCTATTTCCCCGTACAAGCTCTATACTAAGGATTTTGCTCCTTCTTTCTTGAAGGCTGGCAATAGGGTAATGCCATGGCGTGGGCGTTACAATACAAATCAATGACTGTTTTTCTTCTCTTCCTATGTTTTTAGGGCTTTTATCGCCGTCCTGCTAGTACGCATGATGACTGTTTTTAGGGCTTTTAGGGCTTTTATCACAAAAAGAAATACCGTTTAATCAAGTGGAAAGTGATGTGAACCTAAAAGCTTTGGGGCGAGGGGGTTGGCACTATTGTAACACCCCGGATCCGATGCGCCAGGTGTCCGCCAGTTATTCGCCGTCTTTGCCATGTCATGTGCTTGCGTGTTGCACTTTGCCATGTCATCATTTGCATTTTATCATGTCATCATGTGCATTTCATTTTGCATACGTGTTCGTCTCATGCATCCGAGCATTTTCCCCGTTGTCCGTTTTGCAATCCGGCGCTCCTATGTCCTCCGGCGTCCCCTTCTTCTTTCCTGTTGTGAGCGGGTATTAAACTTTCTCGGAATGGCCCGAGGTTTGCCAAGTGGCCTTGGTATAGCACCGGTAGACCGCCTGTCAAGTTTCGTGCCATTTGGAGCTCGTTTGGTACTCCAACGGTTAACCGGGTAACCGTGAAAGCCCTCTTTTGTTGCAGCCCAACACCCCTTCTAAAGTGGCCCAAAACCCACCAAACTCCCCTCCATGCTCTCGGTCGTTCGATCACGATCGCGTGGCCGAAAACCGCACCTCATTTGGACACTCCTAGCTCCCTTTACCTATATATAAGCCCTCCCCTCCATTTTTCACGGATATTTTCCCCCCGAAACCCTAAATCTTCTCTCTCGCGGACGCGTCGTCCTCAGACGGACACGTCCGCGCGCGCCTGGCCGACGAATCGTGTGCCGCCACGCTCTCGCGCCTCCCGCCCGCCCACGGGGCCACGCGTCGGGCCAGCGTCAGGCTTTGCCGCCGCGCACCTCGCGCCGCGCGCCGCCGCCGCTCTCGCCGCGGCGTCACGCTTCTTCGCTCCGCCGCCGCCAACCTCGCCGCCTTGGCCACATGGCCTCGCCGCCGCCGCTGCCGCGCCGCCGCCGCCCGCGCCCCGCCTCCTCCGCCAGCGCACCCTCCGCCTCCGCCCGGCATGGCCACTGCCGCCTGGCGCCATGGCCATGGCGGCCAGCCGCCGCCCGCCCATGCCGGCCGCCCGACCGCCGGCCAGCGCTCGCGCCATGCCTCGCTCCTCCTCCTGGCGCCGTCCCCGGCACCTCCTCCGGCGACCTCGCCCCTCTCCGGCCCCGGTCTCCGGCGAGACTCCGGCCAACCTCGGGATCCGCGCCCCGGATCCAGATCTGGAAACCCTAAGGTTGACCCCGAAATATCTCTAAGTCCTGTAATTTTTTGCATTTTCTTGCATTTTCATAGCATCACATCTCTGCATCCGTAGCTCCGTTTCACGCGTATGATATGTCAAATTGTTCGCCTCGACGAGTACATCATTTCATTCCATTGCATCATTTTCATTTGAGTTCATCTCGATGCCCGAAATGCTGTTGGAAGTAGGCTTCAGATCGTTAGTTCCAGAATCTTATCAGCTCGAGCTCTTTTGTCATTTTTGCCATGATTTATGTGTGCATCCTATGAGTATGAGCTCTACATGAATGTTGGACTAGGCCATGCCATATTTCCAGAGGTGTTGACCTTGTATTTTTGTGACTTGTGTGCTGAGTGCATCAAGCTTGTAAAGTAGGGTAGTTGCTGTTGTTGTTTTCCTGGCAGATTCTGTTATAATTTGATGCCATGTTAACATGCTTCCACTAATCATTCTATGCATAATCTGGAGATGCTCTATAAACATGTTTTGATATACATGTCTTGCTCTATCCATTCATGCTCTTGGTTGCAATTATAGCCTGCTGGAACATGTTCATTTCTTGCTCTAAAGTTGCTTGAAAATGTTTCCTGACAGATTGTTTGCATGAGATTCAATTTTCACGAGGTCGTTGTAGTTGATCCGTGTACCCTATGAACTTGCTCTTGCCATGCTTAGCTTCATAAACATGCCTTCTTGCTGTTGGTTGCCTTGCCATGCCATGTATTGCTCTATAGTGAGTGGTTCGAGCTCACGAACATGCCTACTAATCGTTGTTCTTGCCATGTTTAAATCTGTAATAAAACTTGCCATGTTTACATGGGTGCCATCATATTTTCCGTGCCTTTTTGGCTTATGGTCAGTAAGGGTCTTTTGATATATGCAATTAGTAGTTTCATGCCATGCCTTTGTTTGCCATGATAAGTTCCTGTAACATGTTGTTTGATAGCTCTAAACATTGCAACCTGATGTTATTTCTGCTAAAGTCTGAAATTGTTATTACTTGCAATATCTCCATGTCGTTTTGAGCATGTTCTAGTTGTTTCTGGAGATAGCTCAGTTTTCATGTTTTGTTATGCTTTACATGTAATTCATGCCCATGCCTTTTGTTATTATGTTGGGGTGTTGTATCATGTTGTTTTGATGCTTGTAAGATGCCTTGTTGCTGTTTTGGACAGATTGTTGCTATAACTTGTATAGTGTGCATGTGTTGAACCGTTGCTCCGTTTTGAGTGTGCTCTATATGAAACTTGCTTGATTTTGCATGTAGTTTCATATTATCATATTGCATCCTTGTTTTGGTGTGTTTGCTTGATGTTTGGGTGCATTTTTCATCAATGCCATGTTTAACTTGTTTTGCTCATATCTTCTAGGCCGTAGCTCCGAATCTAATGAACTTTATATGTAACTTGACTAGAATTTCGTGTAGATCATCTTGGTGCATCTTAACTTGCTGTTTAACCACTTGAACATAAGGTTTATTCAGTTCTGGACCAATTTTGACATATGCATATGAGGACTTACCGGAATTGTTATATGTTGTTCCCGGCCTCATTTAAACTTGCCTTGATGTGTTGTTCTTGTTTGCATCATCTCTTGCCATGGGTAGCTTCATGTAGCTTGGTCATGCATCATGATTACGTTTCCCTTTTTTAAATTTTGAAAAATTTTAAATAAAAACAAAGAAATTTAAAATTTTATTAAACAAAACCAAAATTTAATTTACCACGACTTAAATAAAAAAAAAAAGTTTTGGGATGGGGTTTCAAGTCCCTTTTTTAAAGAAAAGCAAAAAAACCCAAAAGGCCCTTTTGGCCCAAAACCCCCTTCATTTAATTTCAAAACTGAACTAAATTTCCAAAATTTGAAAAAAAATTGTAAAACCCCCCCGGGGGCCCTTTAAAATAAGGGGTTTTAAATTTGGGTAAAAGGGATTTTTTTGTAAAAAATTTAGAAACTTGCATTTGTTTGGGAAAAAAAAGGTTCCCCTTAAAATTTTGTTACCAATTAAATTTTCCTTTTTGATTTTATTAAAATTAAAAAAACCCCTTTCCCTTTGGGATTTTTTCCCTAAAACAAAACCCAAAAAATAAAATAAAATTTTCCCAAACCCTGGGTTAAAAAAAAAAAAAGGCAAATAAAAAGAAATTTTAAAACCCTTTGGGAAAAAATTTAAACCCATTAGAAAAATTTTAATTTATTTGTAGATCAAATTTGATTCCCATTTAAAAAAACAATAAAAGATTAAAACCCCAAAAAGGGCCAACAATAAAAAATTTTTTTTACCAAAAAAAGGGAAAATTAAAAAAATTTTAAAATTTGAAAGACCCAAAAGGTTTGGACAAAATTTGGAAAATTTGGGTTTCAAAATTATTTCCTAAATTCCCCAAATTCTTTTAAAAAAATGTTTTAAAAGTAATTTTTCAAAAAAATTTTTTGAAAAAACCCCCTTTCCAAAAGCCCACTAAAAAAAGGCCCAAAATAAATAAAAAGGTAAATTCCCGGGAAAAGGATTTAAAAACCAAAAAAAAAGCCCGGTTTAAAAAGTCAAAATTATGGCCAAAACGAAAGGGTTATTACCCTTGAAAAAAAGGTTTTGGGGAAATGGTTTGGAACCCTCGGCTACCACAAAAAAAAAAGGGGGACCCCTCCAAAAAAAAAAAGGCTTCCGGCCCAAAAACGCCCCAACCCAAAAATTGGCCCCTATAATTAAAAATTGCAAACCGCCCAAAACATTGGCAACAAAATTTTTGGAAAAACCTTTAAAAATTTTCCCAAGAAAATTTTAAAAAAGGAAAAAAACCCCCCAATTGGGAGAAACCCACGCTAAAAAACAAAAAATTTGGGGGGTTCCGGGGGGCCCCAAAACCGCTGAAACCCCTTTTAACCATCTTAACCCTTAAACCCTTGGGCCCCAAAAAAAGGGGTTTTGAAAAAAAATCCCTTCAAGGGAAAAAACCCACCGGTGCCCCGGGAACCCCCCAAAATTCCAAAAACAGGGGTTTTCAAGAAAACCCCCCGGGGAAAATTTCCCGGGGGGGCCCCTTTAAAGGGGCCCCAAAAAGGGGAACCCCCCAAATTAAACCGTTTGCAAACCTCGCTATTTTTGGGCCGTGGGCCCGACATTCAAAAATCGGGCTATTTTCCCCCAAACCCAACCTAAAAATTTGGGGCCCTTCCCCCACTAAAAACCCGGGGCCGAGCTTTTCCGGGCCCCAAAGCCCCCCGGCCAGGTACCCAAAGGGGGGAACCCCCAAAAATTTTGGGGCTAACCCCCGGCAAAATTTTCGGGGGGCGAAAAGGCCTCCTTTTCCCCAAAAGGCCCGCCCAAACCCCCGGGCGCGCTCCCAAAAACCCAAAGGGGGAAAGGGCCCCAAACCTTGGCCCGGGATAAAGGGGCCAACCCCCCAAACCAAACCACCCAATCGGTTTCCGAGGCCCGGAAACCCCCCCAACCCCATCCGCCCCAATTTTTGGGAAATTAAATGCAAAATCCAAGCAAAGGGCCCCTACAGGTTTAAAACCCCCGTTTAAACTTGCCCCAAAAGAAACCCCATGGAGGGAACCCCTTTCCCCTCCCGGGGGCCCCTTAAATCCCCAAAAAGGGAAAAGCTCCGGGCAAAACCCCGGGGAATCAAAAGGGGGTGGGGGAACCAAGCCCCCAAAACAAGGGGGTTTAATGCCCCCCCGGGGGCCCGCCCAAAATCCCCGGAAAGGGAAAATTTAAAGGTTCCCCAAGGAAAAATTAAACCATGGGGGGAAAAACGCCTAGGGCCCCACCCGAAGTGGGGGCCCCCCCAAAAGGGGCCCAAAAAAAACCAAAGGGTCAAAAAAACAAACTCCCCAGTCGGAAACCCAAAGGGGCCCTCCGGCCCCCAAAAAAAGCCCTAAAAATACCAAGGACCCAAGGGGGGCCGGGAAAAACCAAACCCGTTTGGCCTTTGAAGATAATGGGAAACAAACCCCCGGGATAAAAGCCCCAATTTTTGAAAAGGGCCCCCAATTTCCGGGGGGCATAAACAAAGCCTAAAACTTGGGAAACCCAAAGCGGGTTTTTAAAAATTTAACAACCCTGGGGCAAAAAACCCACCAAAAAGACCCGGGAGGTTCCCCAAATCAAAGGGTTTGAAAACGAACCCCTTTAAAAAGGGCAAATTTGGCCCCAAGGGCCCCTTTTGGAAAGGGACTTTCCCCGGGTTTTTCCGGGCCCCCTTTGCGCACCCAAAAAACATCCGGGTCCGGACGGGCCCAAAACAAAATCCGGGGGTTTCCCACCTAACGGAAAATTTCCCCAAAACCAAACCCGCCAGGAGGGGTTTGGCCAAGGGCAAAAACCCCTTTCGGATTAAAAACAAACGCCCCCCCGAAGGCTTTTCCTGGAAAAGGGCTTAAAAAAAGCCCAAAAAATTTTACTTTCCCGGCCCTTTGGAAAAACCCACAGAAATTTGGGGGTTTCCCAAAACCCCTTTTCAACAAAAATGCCCCTCAAGCCAAGGCGGGAAAAGAGGCCCCGGGAGGGCCCCCACAAGGCGGGTAAAAAACCAACCCCTACCCAAAAGGGGCGGGGCATAAAGGGGACAGGGCCCGGTTTCCCCGTTTCCCGTTCCGCCCGGGACCCCTGCAACCCCAAATGCAGGGCCCAAACCCAACCCCTTGGTTTTCCCCAACAATCCTCCCGGGGAGGGCCCCGGGCCCGGCTAAAGGGCAACCGGGGAAAAACCCCACCTTTTTTCCCTTTTTGGGAATTTATAAAGGCCTGTTCCCCGGAGGCCGGAACAAACAGCAAAAACCGAAGCCCGGGGGGTCCCTCCCTTCAAGGGGGTTTATTCCCAAAAACCCTTTGCTTTGGGCAAAAACCCCCCCCGGGAAGCCCCGCGCAAACACCTTTTAACAAAAAATTTTCCCTAAAAACCCCAAAACCCTTCCTTTCAAAACATGGGCATTAAAAGCCACGGGGAAAAAATCCCATTAAAAGGCCCCACCTTTTTAACCCCGGGCCCATTTTTTTTTCCAAACGGGACCCATTTAAACAAACTGTTTAAACCCCCTTTAAAGGGGGAAAGTTTTTTTTCCCCCTTTTGGGTTTTTAACCCGTGGGGAAACATTTTAAATTCCTTTTGCTTTTGCCCTTTTTTCTTTTTTAAAAGTTGTCACTTTTCCTTTAAGGGTTTTTTTTTAAAAACTTTGGTTTGGGCCTTTTTTGGGGTTAATACCCCTTTGGGCCCTTTCCCAAATTTCCCCCCATAAATTTAAGGGAACTTTGGGTAAAGTGGGGGCCCCCGGGGGGTTTTTTTCGGTCCTCTTTGTTGGGGGGGGCCCCCAAAAACCCGGGTTGAAAAAGGGGGCCCAAAGTTTTTTAAAACTAGGCTTGGGAGGGGGAATGTGGCTCTTTTTTTTGGGGGCCCTAAAAAAAAAAATTAACGCCCTTTAGCCGTTAAAGTTTTGCCCTCCTAAAAAAAAGGAAAGGGTTTTTTAAAAAACTTTGGGGGAAGAACAAATTTTTAAAAGGTAAAAGGTTTAAAATAATTTTAAATTCCCCTTGCCCCGGGGGCTTCCCCAATTTTCCCGGGGGTAAAAAATTTTCCCCAAAACCTTTAGCCACCCCCGGGGGCACCTTGGATGGGGAAAAACCCGGGAAGGTCTGTTCTTCGATGATCGCGAGAGCTTGTCATGGGCTAAGTTGGGACACCCTGCAGGTATAAACTTTCGAGAGCCGTGCCCGCGGTTATGTGGCAGATGGGAATTTGTTAATGTCCGGTTGTAGACAACTTGACACTTGATCCGAATTAAAACGCATCAACCGAGTGTGTAGCCGTGATGGTCTCTTCTCGGCGGAGTCCGGGAAGTGAACACGGTTTCTGGGTTATGTTTGACGTAAGTAGGTGTTCAGGATCACCTCTTGATCATTGCTAGCTTCACGACCGTTCCGCTTGTTTCTCTTCTCGCTCTCATTTGCGTATGTTAGCCACCACATCATGCTTAGCCGCTGCTGCAACCTCACCACTTTACCCCTTCCTTTCCCATTAAGCTTTGCTAGTCTTGATACCCATGGTAATGGGATTCTTTGAGTCCTCGTGGCTCACGGATACTTCAAAACCAGTTTGCGGTGCCTATGTTACCGAAAGCGGATGACGAACCAAGCTCAAGGAGGAGCTCGATGAAGATCTTGTCCTTTGTGTTGTTTCGTTCTAGTTGATCAGTAGTGGAGCCCAGTTGGGGTCGATCGGGGATCGTTTGTCGCATTTGGGGTTCTTCTTTTATTTTGGTTCCGTAGTCGGACCTTGATTGTATCTGGATGATGTAATGCTTTATTCATGTAATTGTGTGAAGTGGCGATTGTAAGCCAACTATGTATTTTTTTTCCTTATGTATTACTTGGGTTGTGTGAAGATTACCTCACTTGCGACATTGCTTTCAATGCGGTTATGCCTCTAAGTCGTGCTTCGACACGTGGGAGATATAGCCGCATCGAGGGCGTTACAACTATTAACACCGATATCATGAATAAATGTATGATTATTAAATGGTGATGGCGTATCCTTAACTCTGCTCTTGGGAATTTGTGGCTTATATCCTCAAAGTGAAATACTTACCAAACTCTACCCCCTGTATTTTCCCCTGCAACTGGTGGTTCTAAATTATGGCGGAAGTTGGCTAAAATTCATTACAATTTTCAGGCTTAGGCAAAGTTTGTGGTTAACAACAGTTCCTTAGTCCATTTCTGTCTTGACCGGTGGCACGGTGATGGTATGCTTAGTTCTTCATTTCCTTTTATTTTCTCGTACTCACTGGTCTGGAGATCTCCGTCTCAGACCCCACATCTAATAATTGGGACCTGGAGCTCCGTTGCACTATTTCTCCTGTAGAGTTGGAAGATTGGCAGCGTCTCGCTGCTATCTTCCCCATGCTTTTGAAGGAGACTAATGTGATGACTTGGCCTCACTCCCCCTCGGGCATATTTTCGGTTCAATCGCTTTACTCTATATTGTATTCTCGTAATCCCACTTCCAGGTTTAAATATATCTAGCAGGCTCATGTTCCCCTTAAGATTAAGATTTTCCTTTCGCAGGCTGTCACGGGTAGGCTTTCGGCTGCTGATCAAGTTCATAAACGTAATGGCCCTTGTTCAGAATTTTGTGCTTTATGTGGTGCTCATGAGAATACGGATCACATTCTCTTCGTTTTGACCTAGCTAACTTGCTTTGGAGCTGCACCCAATCGTGGTTGGGTGTCAATTGGGCCGCTACCTCATTTGCTAGTCTTATTGATCTTGCTAAATCCCTGGCCGGGTAGATGAGTATGATATTCTTGTTCGGTTCTGCGGCTATTTCTTGGTTCCTTTGGACATCTAGGAACAAGTTCTCTATCGAGCATATTTTTCCTAATAATTAACCTTGTTGATTTGTCTTTTCAAACTTGCCATTTTACAGCAGTGGAAGCCTCTGGTTAAATTTGGTGACAAGGAGGCGACGGACATTCCTATGTTTTGTGTGCGAGCTATGGCGTCCGATATCACCAGCCAAGATCGGGCCTCCCAGCCGTCGTGAATTTATCTTATTCTAATCTTAACTGTTAGTCTTTGTCCGTGGATCGCTGGCCTGCATGCTAACTTTTGTTGTTAAGACTATAATTTTGCTGCATGCAGCTGTTTAAACTTGCTTATGTCTTGTGTTTATCAGATCTTGCCGGATGATTTTATTTATAAATTCGAGCTCTAGCCTTTTCTCTAAAAAATACTTATTGCAGCTGTCGAGGTGATGCGCAAATACAGAGTCGACATATTGCGCAAAAACAGAGTCGATCCTCGTTTCAGCTTTGAATGAGGACATTGGATAGAAAGTTTTCCAATCCGCAGAAATGAACACCATGTCGAGGATCGATCTGATAGGTGCAAGTTGTTGATTCGACCAATTATAGCGAGCCCCTGCTCGCTGGATCTTTCTCAGGGTCACTGAAGCTATATATGGCATCGTTGAAGAGATTAATGCTATTTCAACTTATATTCCGCGGGGATTTATCGTCAGGCTAGATTAAGATCACAAAAGGAATAATCTCTCACCTCCTTTAGGAGCCCTATGTCATCCCTAGCAAGTTTAATCACCTCCCTTGTAGTAAAAAATGTATCCTGAAAGACCCTCCTGTTTCTCTCCTTCCAAATATGCCAGCCCATATAGCAGGCAATAGACTGAATGTGTCCTTCTCAGCTCGAGCTCATATGAGCTCGAGTGAGGAGTAATTTTAAAAAAAAATACATTCAAAAAATTCTGAACTTTTTTGTGACAAACTTTGAAAAATATTTTCAATGCTTGCAAAGTTTTATATGAAATGACATTCGTGGAAGTCGTAGAAAAAAAAAACCAAAGTTATTTTTGAAGTGTTGATTTTGTTTTTTGTTTTTTGCCACGATTTCTACGAATGTCATTATATGATGAAACTTTGCAAGCATTAAAATTATTTGTCAAATTTTACTACAAAAAAACAGAATTTCCTGAATTGTTTTTATTTTTTTGGATTTTTTGTTCATCCGAGCTCGTATGAGCCCAGGCTCAGTTAATCCGCGTCCACAACAGACAGGCTATCAATCCTTTGCTGCTTGGGAGAAATGCAATTCAGCTTGTGCCACGAAGTTGACACGGTGTTTGAGGACAGACTAGTTTGAGTATATCTTTAGAAAATGTGAGAGTTGATTCAGTTGAATGCTCCACCCTGAGAGATTGCAACCATGACCCATCTTTTGATTGAGATGCACTGACGCACGTCGGTTGACAATGCCGTTGTAGTATCAGTATGATCTCAATCTTCTTATCTTTCATTAAAATATATGAATAGCTTCCCCCGCAAAAATATATATATATGAATAGCTATAGCACGCATACGAACGCCACAACTTGGTGGACAGGGGGTGTTTGGTTGCAAGGGACTAGACATTTTTTTAGTCTCAGGGACCAAAGAAAAAGACCCTCAACAAAAGTCTTCTTCTAGTCCCTTAAGAAAAAATCCCTCCTGTTTGGTTACATGTGGACTAAAAGGTATTTTTTCTAGTCTAGTCCGTGTAACCAAACAGGGCCTAAGCAGCCTTTTTTTGACACGAACTCAGGAGTTTTATTACGTAATAGAGGCGAACCAATCTGTGGTTGGATGGTTAGAGGATCATGTGGTATCCCATACCACCGGGTTCAAATCCTGGTGCTCGCATTTATTTCTGGATTTATTTCAGGATTTCCGGCGATGCGCATTCAATGGGAGGAGACGTTCCCGTCGACGACGAGGTGACTACGGCGACTTCGTAAATTTCAAGATGATATGCCGGCCCAGTCTTTCGAAAGTGCTCATAGGGGTAGGGTGTGCGTGTGTGCGTTCATAGAGCTAAGTGTATGCGCGTGTATATGAGCGCTTGCGTTTGTACTGTGTTAGAAAAACGTAATAGAGATTCAGTTACAGTCGGCCGTAAGGCCTAAGCAGCCTTGGATTTGAGCCAAACACCGTGAGTACGTATTATTAAAAGTTGGACATAGATCCTCCTATACCAAACTCATTTTATAGCACGCATACGCAACGTGGCCGGTCACTTTCCTACGACGCCTTTGTGCTGCCAACTCCAAACGAAAGCCAGAGTAATGTACTCACGGACACAGATATTGCAGCCGGCTGCGCATTTGTTTACCGCCAGTAGCACTATTATCTTCTGCAAGGCGACGAAAGTTTATGTCTCGTTCGCTCACTGAATGGACAAAATCACACTGCACGACACAGAGCAACCAAGTCTCCCAGGACAAAATACCGTAAGTTACGCGCAAATCTCAGAACCGGCCAGCGGCCACCTTCCTGCCGGTGAGCAACCTCGTGCCTTATTATACTTGTCGGTGTGTGACGTGGTCATTATGAGTCTTTTTTTTTTGCGGGTGGGTCTTTATGAGTCGTTTTTTTTTTTTTTTGCGGGGAGGGTCTTTATGAGTCGTTTGTATTGTGAATTGAGTTAGATACATCAGTGATACATGATGTTGCGTGTAATGATCGCTTTGGTGTCTGAAGTTAAAAATACACTGAATCGATGCCAAAATTTGAGAGCGCCTATGGCTCAGATGCCTGAAAAATTTGTTTGTTTCAGTTCAATTTTCTCTCGACCGTCGGATTCATATCAAACCAAAAACGTTGAATAGTGTTGGCTTCTCTGAGGGACAATCCTATTTTCCGCCTGTGAGGGGAAATAGTGTTGGCTTCTCTGAGGGAGCGTCCCTCCCATTACCCCAGTTGGGCAGGCCCGTGTCGGGTTGGCTGTTTCTTTTTATTTTTTCGTATTTTATATATTATACAGAAAACTTTCGCATGTATTACAAAAAAATCATCATATATTAAGAAAATGTTCACTGTATATTAAAAAAATTTCACCATCCATTACAAAAATGTTCATCATGTATTAAGAAATTGTTCAAAGTTTAAAAAACAATAGTTCAGTGTGTTTTTTGAAAATATTCATCGTATACTAAGAAAATGTTCAACATACTTTAAAAAAATATTCAATGCGTATTTTGAAAATTTCAGCATATTTGAAAAAAATTCAATGTGTATTTCGAAATATTCAGTGTATATTACAAAAAATCAATGTATTAAAAAAAGTTCAACATATATTAAAACTTGTTCAATGTGTATTTTGGAAAATGTTCACCATATATTATGTAAATGTTTATAGCACAAAATAAATATAGAAAAGAAAAGGTGAAAAAACAAAACAAAAAACAACAAACCTGGTTCGCTACAGTGAAACGGTTCACTGAAGTGAACCGACTACTACATGCGCTTATCAAATAGTGAATCTGCTAAGCGGCCCATTGCACGCAACCTATGCGTCGCATCCACTATATACGAGAGCAACTACCTACCTGAGGGGGTACCTCTTGAGGGAGCCCTCAAGGGACACTTTTGGTGGGCTGAGAGCGCGCCACTTAGCGCACTCTCAGTTGCCACCATGTGTCGCGTGTTGGACGCTTCCTTGGTTTTTTAATATTTCTGCACATGTTTACAAGGCTTAGATGGTTCTTTCGGTTTTCAGTTTTCGCCCGATTTTCCTGAGATTTTGCTAAAACAAATGCGCGAGAAAACACCTTCCATGGAGGTACAGAGTTGCTTCTCACAGAGGCATAGGTTTACTTCCATGGGAGGCGCAGTTGTGCCTCTAGTAAAGGGGAAAACGGTTTTTTTGCTTCCACTAGAGGCATATATTTGCTTCTTGTCGAGGCACAGATTTGCTTCCGCGAGAGCCTCCTCTTGGAAAAGGAAAAAATAACGTGTTTTTCCCATGAGAGATCACATGTTTACTTTCCATGGAGGCACGGATTTGCTTCCGTGAGAGAAACCGTTTTTTTTCTTCCACGAGAATCACATGTTTGCTTCCACGATAGACACAACTATGCCTCTCGGAAGAGGAAAATATGCGTGGGGGGGGGCATAGATTTGCTTCGCGTGGAGGCGCACAGTTGTTCCACTCGGAAATGGGAAAAATAAACATGTTTTCGGCTACATTTTTATCTTTTTTTCTCATATATTTTTGTGAAAAAAATTTCGCCGGAATATACTAACATGGGATCCTATTTTAAATCTCGACGCGAGGAATGCAACAGTAAAAATGGTACAGAGTTTGGACACAAAGTTTAAGAGATAAAATGTTTTGAAAAACTAATCTATGATAAAAAGAAAAAAGTCCTAGTTTACCACTTGTTAGCACCTGAGGGGGAGTGACCTTTGCAAGGGTCCCTTAACTAATGATTTCTATTTAACGCCTGCGATGACAAATAGGAAGTCTCGTTATTCCGAGACATCCTATTTGGGGCGCTAGGCGTTGGCGAACGAGCGAGCACGCACGCCCTTCCTCCCGCGCACCCTTTTTTGGCGACCCATGTGCGATGCTCCCTGTTTTTTCATCTTTTTTTCTTTTTTTTGTTCTTCTTTAAAAAGAATCTTGGATAAGTCACAAAATATTTTTGGATTCAAAAAAATGTACGAGATTTCGAAAAAAGTTCACATGCTCAAAAAATGTTCATGATTCTGAAAACAACTGTTTGAGAAATAAAAAAAGTTCAAGTTTTGAAAATAAAATGTGTATTGACAAAATATTCCTGAATTAAAATAATAATAAAAATGAACAGTAAAAAAGAATGAAATACAAAAACAAAACGAAAATAGCAGAAATTGACAAAAGCATAAAAAATGAGAGAGAAAACAAAATAAAAGAGGAAACATGATTTTTGAATGGGCTGGCCCAAAGTGTATGTAGTGGCAGCGAAGGGTACATGAGAGCAACTAATTGAAGGGTACCCCTTGCGGGAACCCCTCAAGGGTCATTTTTGATGGACAGAGAGTGCGTCAGTTGGCGCGCTCTCAACCAGTGCCACATGTCGCATGCTGGGTGCTTCCTCAGATCTTTTACTATTTTTACATGTTTTTGGGTTTTAAATATGGTTTTTTCAGCTTCCCGGTTTTTGCCCGGTTTTTCCTAGCTTTTAGAAGAAAAAATATAAAAAATACAGAAAACCCCGTTTTTTTTCTTCCGCGGGAGGCACAGATTTGCTTCCCATGGAGGCACAGGTTTGCTAGCGCGAGTGTGCCTCTCAAAAAAGCGGGAAAATGAGTTTTTTTTTTCTTCTGCGAGACACTCTTATTTGATTTTCGTGGAGGCACAGGTTTGCTTTGCAAGAAGGAAAAGGCATTTTTTTTCTTCTGTGATAGACACGGATTTGATTCTCACACAAAAAAGACACGTTTTTTTTCCATCCACATGGTACAGATTTGCTTTCGTTCTGCCTTTCGAAACTTCCTACTCTAGCCAGCACCAACATGTTACTGGTGTGGTCGTATACGGACAGGATAGGGAGCACAAGTGACTAAACTGGTGCGCCTTATATTGCATTTTTTCATTTTGAGTGTTTTGAAAGAGTAGTTCCTCTTAGTCTTGTGCTTGCACTTTAATCTGCTTCCCCTTTAGACATAATATATGTATATTCTTTTTGGTGTGTACGTCCATGCTGTAGATGCATATTTTTGATTCAATCAATTGTTACGCTGAATTGCTCCACTTCTTTGAGTTTGAAATAGCAATAGGTTATTCTAAGTTGAGAAAAAGTATGATTTATATTATTATAGTACCATGTACAGGACCAGTAACTATCTGTACCTTTCCAAATAATCTCATTATATTCCTTTTAATATATATTTTTCTATATCACTATCTTTGCTACAAAATTGTTTACAGACAATTTAAGTTGTCATTTAGCTATTTTAAGCATGTACTACAACAATGTAGTGGTTAATTTCAATGATATGTCAAGGTACTTTTTTTGTTGCTTCCTGGAAAACAAAACATTCAAATTTAATGTATAATTGATTAAAGTCAATAGTGGATTGTGGTTGGTGCTTTATTTGTAGTTTCACTTTGCTTCGGAGTTTAAGTGTAATCTAAGATTAAGAATTTGAGATGCTACAAAACTAGGACCTACTTGATCTCCACCTATGTATTTTTTCTGTTTATATGCCAACAAGATTGTGTCATGATATGTAGTCAGTAAAGTGCTACTGCAACATCAGTTCAGGATGTACTATTCACATGGCCTAATGACACAACATTGGTTGCAAACAAGAGAAGAATAATTGGTTTTCTCACAAAGACAAAGTAGCAACTAAAATAGTTTTCAAGAATTGATCGGTCAAAGTTGCTTTCAAGGACAAATGGTGCATAGTTTATATGCATTGTTAGTTGTCTATGTGTAACAAGTTCAGTGCTTGCAGAGCTGCAATATTTATAGTTGTTCAACAATGAGTTCAACACCTTAACTTACATTTAAGGCATCAAAGAAGTAATCTCCAACAAGATGAAATTCCATCATATATACACTGTAGTTAAAGACGTAAGTGGGGACAATAGCTTTATATCTGACACTATGGCCATTTTCTGAAATGACCATACATTCAATCCCTGGTTTGCTAATGAATTGCACTATTGATACATCTTTGATCTTGCATAAAAGGTAAAATTCATGTTCTTTTTAGTTGTTATGTCAGGTGTGAAAATATTTTTGCATGGATGTTATTCAATAATTTTCGAATCAGATCACATGACACACACACACACACACACACACACACACACACACACACACACACACACACACACACACACACACACACCTAACAAATTGCTAATTCAATTTGTTATAGTTGTCATATATACTGATTTTGGTGTTTGGCCATAGTAAATAAATCACAATGTTGTGATAGTACCTCAGATAAATTATTTTGGGGAACTAAGTGGATGTTGAATCAAGAAACAAGGTACACATGGAAGTTTCGTTATTTTTTTTACTCAAATTTCATCAATATATGCACACTAAGCATACCGCCTTAAGCCCACATGAACACTCAACTTCATTTTATCCCGTCGACTGCTAGGGGCCACTCAATTATTTTAACAAATGTATGGAACTAAGAAGGTTGTTCCTTCTGCTTTTTCGCGCTCCAAGCATGACGATCATATCTTTGTAGAAGTATGCTTATCAGAATTGTGGACAACATCATGCTTTGTGGCATAGGTATGCAAAATTTTCCAATTCCATTTTTAGATGACGTCAACATAGAAAACATTGCATGTCAAAAAAAACATAGAAAATATGTTTGTGTGGATGGACAGCCTGAAATTAAATCATAGTCCATAACAATGGTCTTTTTTGTAAGGTCAATGTAAGCAGAAATGGTTCAAGAAAGGAAAATACAACACACATGTTGTTCAAATGTCGGCCATCGTTTTTCATCTTGGGCAATTTGTTCAGAAATGCAGTAAAGGAGCAACTATATATCAGCTTGCGTGTGTTAGAGAGATTTAGTTGCTAAGTTTAACTCTTAAATTTTGTTGAAGGAAAACCAAACTTGTAGTTTTTCATTATGTGGGACTGTATTCCATCAGCTATGGAGTGATGGTTGATCGCATCTGTACTGGTTACAGTAAATGATTCCTAGCCACCGCTGTCATTTCAGTGCTGATGATTATGTTAACTTCAGTGTTTGCTACCTGCTAATCAACTTCATGTTACTACACATGCATATATCCAAATGGTTTCCCTCCATTATTTGCAGTTATGTACCTTTCAAACAATGTAAGACACCATATTTCCATCACATCCTCCAGAGATTACACTCATCACCCCCGCCACCCTTCTTCTTCCACGCTAGCTTTACTCAAGTGTTCAAACAAAAACATCAGCCAAATAAACTAACAATAGGCTCAAGCACGGGCGTGGCGTGGCGCCGCGCCTCCGCCTACTAGTATATATATAATGTGACTAACATGAACAATCAGTCATATTTATTGTCAAACTGTATTCTTATTTGTGAGAATTAGGGTATATTGAAAACTTGCACTATTCGGTATTGTGCAAGAACAAGGGTAAGCTAGTTCAACTCTAATAGTTATTATGATTCAAGTCGATCAATGAATCAATGGATTCCATTTTGAGTTTATAGTACGAAATTAAGTAGTGTCACACAACCACAATATCCGATATGTTGTCGCATGTACAATATAGTAAAGAATATCAATGACCAAAAACTCAACTAAGCCTTAATAAACAAAGAAATAATAAAATAAAAATTGATTGTTCTAAAATTGAATGGACTAAGAGTATTGGTGGTACCCCAAAATAAGAAAGAAAATGAAGAAAAAAAGTCAAAGCAAATGATGACAAATTTGCAACAAATTTTACAGAACCTTCACTAATCGACAATATGCTTACTCTTGCATACAATAATGTAAATTTAATAATAGTTATATTTCAAGTAGATCAATTAAAAATGAATTCTATTTGAAAGCAAAAAAACAAAATCGGTACGCAAAGCCATTCACTAAAAACAAAAGCTTATATTATTCTAAGCTAGAATGAATTAAGAGAATAATTATTACCCTAAAGAAGAAAGGAAAAATAAAAAAAGAAACTTAAAATAAATAATAATAGAACATGCACAGATGTCTCAATAGAACTTGTGTTGTTCCACAATATATAAGGACAAACATTTAGTGCTGTGACTTCTAGAGAGTTATACGATTTGCACATAAATTACACAAAACTTGCATGTAAAAATGAAATAAGAATATTAGAGATTAATTGTATATTGACATCTCGAAAACTTGAAAATGCGCGCGCGCGCGCACACACACACACATCTCTCTCTCTCTCACCATATATAGGTGGTGGATCCTCCACCATCTCTCTCTCACACACACAACGCACAAAAAAAATAGAAACTCACAAAGAGAGAGAAAACACTAGCACACGCAGGAAACATAAGAATCACTAAGGCGATCTAGTACCCACACACAAAAAAATTACCGATACACTCAATGTAAATTTTAGAAAAATTCGCACACTAAAAAGCAAGAAATCACTTGGACAACTAAAATAAAACAAAACGAACAAGAAACCTTAATATCACCATCCGACTTGTTAAAAAATGAAAGATGAATTTCTACAAAAGAAATGAAGTGGGAGAGCGATCGAAGCTACAACATGCATGTGTTTAAAGAAAAAGCTACAGCACGCATCTACAAGAAAAACAAAAGGACTATTTGTTGTGCTTCCTAAGGCATAACTCACTAGTTCAAAACTAACGAACTGAAGCCCATCCCCTATAGATTGAAAGGAAAATCATGTCAATCAACTAGAACCTAAACACTTGAATCACCACCATAGAAATGAAGGGTTTGCAAACTTGGCTGAAGGATAGAATTTTTTTTGCTAGTCAATGAAACATATGTACAATCTTGCGTATTCGTGCACAAAAACCTAAGTGTATACTCCCTCTGAGGGAGTCCTGGATTAGGGGGTGTCCGGATGGTCGGACTATAGCCTTTGGCCGGACTCCTGGACTATGAAAATACAAGATTGAAGACTTCGTCCCGTGTCCGGATGGGACTTTCCTTGGCGTGGAAGGCAAGCTTGGCGATACAGATATGTAGATCTCCTACCATTTTAACCAACTCCGTGTAACCCTAACCCTCTTCGGTGCCAATATAAACCGGAGGGTTTTAGTTCGTAGGACGAAAAACAATCATACCATAGGCTAGCTTCTAGGGTTTAACCTCTCTGATCTCGTGGTAGATCTACTCTTGTACTACCCATATCATCAATATCAATCAAGCAGGAGTAGGGTTTTACCTCCATCGAGAGGGCCCGAACCTGGATAAAAACATCGTGTCCTTTGTCTCCTGTTACCATCCGCCTAGACGCACAGTTCGGGACCCCCTATCCGAGATCCGCCAGTTTTGACACCGACATTGGTGCTTTCATTGAGAGTTCCTCTGTGTCGTCATCTTTAGGCCTGATGGCTCCTTCGATCATCAACAACGATGCGGTCCAGGGTGAGACTTTTCTCCCCAGACAGATCTTCGTATTCAGCGGCTTTGCTGCGGGCAATTATCGCAGCCATCTGGAGCAGATTGAAAGCTACGCCCGCCATCGGTCGATTTGGAAGTCCGAACTATATGGGCGGCGTCGCGGAGACTTGATCTTGACGGGTTCGAGCCACGACCAGCGCGCCGCCAGACCATCACGATGGGCATGATCTAGCTCTGCCGCCGGACAGTGCCCTAGAGGCCGCACAAGTGTCCGCTCCGACCCTTGGCTCGGAGCCGACTGCGCCGATCGAGGATGGGTGGCTGGACACCGCCTCGGGGGATGCTATCTCTAGGGCGATAGAGCCGAACACCAACCCTGTCCTTTGCGAATCTCGCGGCTCCAAGGTACCGGACTCCTCTCTGGACTCCGAACCTTCCGCGCCCCTGCCAATCGAATCCGATTGGGCGCCGATCATGGAGTTCACTGCTGCGGACATCTTTCAGCACTCGCCCTTTGGCGACATCCTGAATTCACTAAAGTTTCTCTCTTTATCAGGAGAGCCCTGGCCGGATTATGGTCAAGACGGTTGGGTGCGGAAAGACGAAGAAATTCAAAGTCCACCCACCACCCACTTCGTAGCCACTGTCGATGACTTAACCAACATGCTCGACTTTGACTCCGAAGACATCGAAGGTATGGACGACGATGCAGGAGACGACCAAGAACCAGCGCCTACAGGGCACTGGAAGGCCACCTCGTCATACGACATATACATGGTGGACATCCCAAATGATGGGAATGGCGATGGAACAACGGAGGATGACCCCTCCAAGAAACAGCCTAAGCGCCGGCATCGTGGCGCCGCTCTAAATCCGCCACAAAGCAAAAGCGGAGATTCCGCACGAAGACAATAACACCCGGACGGTGCGAAGACAACCCTCGGCAGGATTCAGCGCGGGAGGATGGAGAAGCCAGCCCTCATGAGAGAGCGGCGATGAGAGGTAGAGGGCGATAATTACATGCCTTCCTCGAAGACGAGGCAAGCCTCGACGACGATGAATTTGTCGTGCCTGAGGATCCCGTCGAACAAGAGCATTTCAAATGCAGGCTTATGGCCATGGCAAGCAGCCTCAAGAAAAAGCAGCAACAACTTAGAGCTGACCAAGACTTGCTAGCCGACAGATGGACTGAAGTCCTCGCGGCAAAGTCTGAACTCGACGCCCTCCAAGAGCTACCTAAAACGCAGCTGCTACCCGATTAGAGGAGGAAGCACCTAAACCTACATCACCAGCGCATGATACGGCCGACCGGCCACCTCGTGGCCGCGCCAGAGAGGCCTCTCGGCCCTCCACTCAAGCCGCACCCCGACGCCGCTCAAAAAATACCAAGGCACGGGGAAAAGCTCCAGACCTGCGGGATATATTGGAGGACAAGGCAAGACAAACAAGATCAATCTACGTATCACGTGGGCGCCCCATGATGCGTGATGATAACCGTCACGCCGGATATGGCAATTCCGGCCGGGCCGAGCACAGTAGACAAAGCTCATTTGAGCTGGGTCGTGATATAGCCCAATACAGAGGCGCCACACACCCACTATGCTTCACAGACGAAGTGATGGATCATCAAATCCCTGAGGGTTTCAAACCCGTAAACATTGAATCATACGATGGCACAACAGATCCTGCGGTATGGATCGAGGACTACCTCCTTCATATCCACATGGCCCGCGGTGATGATCTACACGCCATCAAATACCTTCCACTCAAGCTTAAAGGACCAGCTCGGCATTGGCTTAACAGCTTGCCAGCAGAATCAATTGGTTGTTGGGAAGACCTGGAAGCCGCATTCCTTGACAATTTCCAGGGCACTTATGTGCGACCACCAGACGCCGATGACCTAAGCCACATAATTCAGCAGCCAGAAGAATCGGCTAGACAATTCTGGACACGGTTCCTAACCAAGAAAAATCAAATCGTCATTGTCCGGATGCAGAGGCCCTTGCAGCCTTCAAACATAACATCCGCGACGAGTGGCTTGCCCGGCACCTAGGACAGGAAAAGCCGAAATCCATGGCAGCCCTCACAACACTCATGACCCGCTTTTGCGCGGGAGAAGACAGTTGGCTAGCTCGTAGTAACAACATGACCAAGAGCCCTGGTAGTTCGGATACCAAGGACCACAACGACAGGTCGCGTCGTAATAAACACAAGCGCCGCATTAATGGCAATAATGCTGAAGATACGGCAGTCAACGCTGGATTCAGAGGCTCTAAATCCGGTCAGTGGAAAAAGCCATTCAAAAAAAAATACTCTGGGCCCGTCCAATTTGGACCGAATACTCGATCGCTCATGCGGATACGGCACACCGAAAAGCCAGCCAATCACACCAACAGGATTGTTGGGTGTTCAAGCAGCGAGCAAGTTCAATGCGAAAACAATGACAAGGGCTGCATAGCGACGAGGAGGAGGAGCACCGGCCGCCGAACAATAGAGGACAGAACGGCTTCCCCCCACAAGTGCGGACGGTGAACATGATATACGCAACCCACATACCCAAAAGGGAGCGGAAGCGTGCACTAAGGGACGTATATGCGATGGAGCCAGTCGCCCCAAAGTTCAATCCGTGGTCTTCCTGCCCGATCACTTTTGATCGAAGGGACCACCCCACTAGCATCCGTCATGACGGATTCGCCCAATTGGTTCTAGACCCAATCGTTGACGGATTTCACCTCACTAGAGTCCTGATGGACGGCGGCAACAACTGAACTGCTTTATCGAGGATACAAGGCGCAAGATGGGCATAGACCCTCAAGGATTAAACACACAAAGACGACCTTCAAAGGCGTCATACCGGTGTAGAGGCCAAGCTATGCAGGCTCGATTACACTTGAAGTGGTCTTCGGATCACCGGATAACTTCCGAAGCGAAGAATTAATCTTCGACATAGTCCCGTTCCACAGCGGCTATCACGCACTGCTCGGATGAACCACATTTGCAAAGTTCAATGCGGTGCCGCACTACGCATACCTCAAGCTCAAGATGCCAGGCCCTCGAGGAGTCATTATGGTCAACGGAAACACCGAACGCTCCCTCCAAACGGAGGAGCATACGGCGGCCCTCGCGGCAGAAGTACAAAGCAGCCTCTTAAGGCAATTCTCGAGTCCGGCTATTAAACATCCGGACACCGTCAAGCGCGCCCAGAGTAACCTACAACAAGACCTCCTGGCACGTTCCAAGCACGCGTAGCAATGCGGCCCCAACCCCAGCCCTCGCGAAATTGCGAAACCAGTACTACGCGTACATGACTACGCCCTGGAAATACCATGGGCATTGGGGGAGGGGCACGACCACGGCAGGCCCAGAATGCGGCTCAACCGCACCAGGGGCTCCCAATTGTGTCATTCTTCTTTTTTCTCTTACTTCCAGGACTCATTTATCAAGAAGCCCTGTCCGGCAGTAGAATCGCCGAACACACGATGCAACAGCCAGGGAAGCAGAAAGCTACGTCGAATGCCCAGGTGGTCTCCATAACGAGCAGTATACTTGTTTTACATATCATTCCCCAGCTCGCTCTTGGAGGGAGACATGTCAAATAGTCCCGTCCCTTGCTTATCGCACTATTTGTATCGTTCTGCTTTTACCGCAGCTTTTTTGAATAAACAATGCATAGCTTTTGCCTATTATTGCATTCCTTTTTTTTCTTTCTATACATGTTCACTTATGACATGTTGCATCCGTACACTTTGGTACGGCCAAATACACCAGGGGCTTAAGTACCCCAAACTATGGTGTGATAAGTCCGAACACTTTCACAAGTGCGGCACCCCGAACTTATAGCATTATATGCATCGGCTCCGAATCATGTCTTGGGTCAATAGTTGGGTTTGCCCGGCTCCCATGTTTTGGTACCTTACGTTCCGTTATATCGGCTAAGGTAGCGCTGGGAGAACCACTGCGATTGTGCCCCGGTTGAGCTGGGTTGAGCACCTCAGTGGAAAGCTAAACCGACCGTCATGATAGGGCGAGAGCGATCGCTGTTCGAGAGGTTTTCGAGTCCCTAAAGACTTATGCCGCTTAGGCGAGGAGTCGGCTTTGTCCGCCCAGCGTGGATAGCGCCTGAATTGGTCTTCGAATACTAGGGGCTTCACGAAATTTAAAATTATAGAATTCTATGGCTAAGTGGGAGTGTTCAAGCATTATAGCCCGGTTGCCTTGTTCGTTGTGTTGAGCGCCTCCCTCGAAGGACCCAAGAATGGGAAAAAGAGCACTCAAGTTTATCCCGAACACCCTAGCACTCGTGGCATGGGGGCAGAAGCCGACGACTCGCCATCTCTCAAATTTAATAAACGGCCGCACAGAAGGTAATATTTTAAATTCACAAGCGTTGCTTAGCGCATATGAACAAGTTTTCAGCGTACAGGATAAAAAAGGCGAGTTTACTCAAAAATTACATCTTTGGAGCATTCACCCGCTATAAGGCGGGCACCCTTCAGGATGTTCTCATAATACATCTCGGGTTTGCGATACTCCTTGCCCGGCGGTGGAGCGTCCGTCACAAGCTTCTCAGCGTCCATCTTGCCCCAGTGCACTTTAGCACGGGCAAGGGCCCTACGGGCACCTTCGATGCAGACGGAGCGCTTGACGACTTCAATCCATGGACAGGCATCTACCAGCCGCCTCACCAGCCCAAATTAGCTCCCAGGCATGGCTTCCTCGGGCCACAGACGAACTATGAGGCCCTTCATGGCCTGTTCGGCCACCTTATGGAGCTCGACCAGCTGCTTCAGCTAGTCGCTCAAGGGCACCGGGTGTCCGGCCTCAGCATACTGAGACCAGAACACCTTCTCCGTCGAGCTTCCCTCCTCCGCCCGGTAGAATGCGGCAGCGTCGGACACGCTATAGGGCAGATCTGCGAATGCTCCTGGAGAGCTCCGGATTCGGGTAAGTAACAAGTAATTCACTTTCACGTGCTTGCTTTGCATGAAGAATACCTTACCCGCCGCTATCTTCTTTATTGCCTCAATTTCCTGGAGGGATTTTTGGGCTTCGGCCTTAGCGGCCTTGGCGCTCTCAAGAGCCGAGGCGAGCTCGGACCCTCGAGTCTTTGAGTCACGCTCCAAACTCTCGTGTTTTTCCAGGAGAGCCTGGAGCTCTTGCCTCACCTCCGCCACCCGCGCCTCCTGCTTCTCTCGCTCAGTGCGCTCTGCGGCCGCATTGCTTTCGGCCTTGGACACCGCTTCCTTCAGGGTCGCCACCTCGTTCATGGCCCCTGCAATTCTCATGTTATTCCTGTTATTTTTTGCAACCACATCTTTTATATACTTCCATAAGGTATTACTTACCTTCCTTGTCCTCGAGCTGCTTCTTGGCAAGGACGAGCTCGTTCTCGGACCGCTCGAGGCTCTGCTTCAATGCATTGACCTCCATGATCGGTCTGGCAGAGGTTAGCAGCGCAGCCTGCATTCCCATATTGACATGCTTATGTTAGACTCCTGCATATATCTTTTTAGATCCTCAGTTCGGCTTTTCTTTCCGAACACCAAACTAAGCATCAGGGGCTACTGTCTATGCGATAATATTTTTAAATATCTTAACTACATACCTCAAAGCTTTGTTAGAAGGCTGGCACGAGCTTCATCAGCCCGCTCTTGGCGGATGAACTTTGGATCACCGCACTCATAACAGTGCGGTGCTCCTCGTCGATGCAGGCGCCGTCAAGCGCCTCCAGCAAATTATTCGGTGCCTCCGGTTGGACGGAGGTCACCGGTGTCGCAGTCTCTCCCTTCTTACGAAGGGGGCGCCTGCCGGACTCCGGAAACACTGAAGGTTCTGGTGCGGGGTCCGGCCTAGGGCCGGACTCAGAACCCTTCGGGGTTTGATCCCCCTTGTGCCCGAAGTCCGGAAGGTTGCCTTGCGGCACCTCCGGGACCTCCTCCTCCTGGCTGGGCCCCTTTTGGGACCCCACCTCGGCGTCGTCCGCAGCGCGAGGAGAGGATACGGCCGGAAGTGAAGTGCTATTCACGTCCGACGAAGCCAAGGAGCCGCTCGTTGAAGTGTCGAGCCCGTCCTTGGGCGGGTTGCAGGGTTATATTCGGCGTTAGGATATTCTATGCGACAATCGAAACACCATGAGTTATTCTGGTATCCGGACACTTATGATGTCGCCAGGGGCTTAGTCCTCGGTGGCCACTCCTCTTCGCCGTCGTCGGCGTTGGCGGGGTAGTCGGAAGGAAGGGTCCTTCCCTTCTTAGACCCTTCGGCCTCCCCCGTTGGGGCGGCCTTCCTTTTCTTCTCTCCCCCCGTTGGGGGAGAGGCCTCTTTTTCCTCCTCCCCGTCTTCGCGGGAGGAGTCTGCCTCAGAGTCATCGGACGATGAGTCCGATAACACCTGGCGCCGGGAACTCTTTCGATTTCCCGTGGCCTTCTTCTTGGCCTTCTTCTCCAGCACCAGGTGAGGTGCCGGAACCAGCAGCCCCGTCAATCGGGAGTCCGCTGGGTCTTCTAGCAAGGGAGCCGGACAGTTAACCTGCCCGGACGTCTTTTGCCAGGCCTGTCAAAGCTAAGGGAGTTTAGATCCCGCATAGAGTCAAACTATGGAAAACAAGAGTCCCGTAAAGGGCAAAGTAACTTACCTCGCTGGCTTGACGCTGCGAGCTGTATCCGCGATCTTCGATAGCGGATGTGGGAGCCTCGGCGCCCTTGAACAACACCTTCCAGGCATCTTCGTACGTAGTGTCGAAGAGCCTGCTCAAGGTTTGGTGCTGTGCCGGATCAAACTCCCACAAGTTAAAGGCCCGTTGTTGGCACGGGAGGATCCGACGAATGAGCATGACCTGGACTACATTGACGAGCTTGAGCTTCTTGTTCACCAAGGCTTTGACGCAGGATTGCAGTCCGGTCAGCTCTTTCCGAATTACCCCATGATAGGCCCGTCTCTTTCCAAGAGGTGAGCCGTGTAGGGAAGCCAGAGGAACACCACCCTCTCATGGGGCCCGGGGGTGGGGGTGAGCTGCCCCTTGTCGGGGAGCCGATGCGCGATGTCGCTGGACAAGTATCCGGCCTTCCGCAGCCTCTTGATGTGCCCCTCCGTTACGGAGGAGGCCATCCACTTGCCTCCCGCTCCGGACATGGCTGGGGAAGGTTGAGGCGAGATGTGCGGACTTGGGCGCTGGAGCTTGAGTACGCGGAGATGGATGAGCAAAGGAGGAAGAAGGCGTGTGTGAAAAGGTGAATCCTTATCCCCTTATATGGACGGGCAAAACTATGCGTCCCCACCAGCCTGATAAAACTCGCTTATGTCCCAAGCGCCGTAATCAATGCCGCAGTTGGGTTACCCACGCCCGTATTGATGAGAATCCCGAAATAAGGGGACACGATCTCTGCTTTGACAACACGTGCCAAGGAAACCGCCTCACTAAACGCTACTGAGGTGGGGCAAGAAAACGATTCGAATAAAGGCTTGGCCGTGGTGTGATGTCACGCCACGAAATACGTCAGCAGATTGAACTTGTGTAAATATTATTCTCTCTACGGTGGTATGTGGAACTTATTTTGCGAGCGGACACTATCCTTGTGTTCAAAATCTTCTATGAAGTATTCGGAGGAGGAACCCGCCTTGCAATCTTGAAGACAATATCTGCGCCGGACTCGTCGTCATTGAAGCCTGGTTCAGGAGGCTCTTGAGGAGTCTGGATTAGGGGTGTCCGGATGGCGGACTATAGCCTTTGGCGGACTCTGGACTATGAAGATACAAGATTGAAGACTTCGTCCCCTGTCCGGATGGGACTTTCCTTGGCGTGGAAGGCAAGCTTGGCGATACGGATATGTAGATCTCCTACCATTGTAATCGACTCTGTGTAACCCTAACCCTCTTCGGTGCCTATATAAACCGGAGGGTTTTAGTCCGTAGGACGAAAAACAATCATACCATAGGCTAGTTTCTAGGGTTTAGCCTCTCTGATCTCGTGGTAGATCTACTGTTGTACTACCCATATCATCAATATCAATCAAGTAGGAGTAGGGTTTTACCTCCATCGAGAGGGCCCGAACCTGGGTAAAAACATCGTGTCCCTTGTCTCCTGTTACCATCCGCCTAGACGCACAGTTCGGAACCCCCTACCCGAGATCCATCGCTTTTGACACCGACACCCTCCATCCGGTAAGAGTTTACATTTGGTTTTAAAATTTGTCAACAAAAGAGTGTACTTTTACCCAGTGGCGAAGCCACGTCTAGGCTGTGTAGTCACTTGACTATACAACTCTTTAGCAAAAATGTAATACATCAACTATAAATCATGCAAAAAAATATAAAATTATGTATATTTGACTACACAACTTTGAAGTGACTGCACATGATTTTATTCCTGGCACAGCCACTGCTTCTACCCTCCCAATGCACTTTAAGTAGAAAAAATGTCTCTACCTCATTACACCGTAATCAAGACCAATAACATTCTACACATGATCTTTTTAATTTCTACATTCACTTAGCTTATTGGGGTGAGATAATTGAAGAGGAGAAAGATGATGGCTTGCACCTTTTCAATTCATTTTTTTACTTCACTCCATAATTTGTGGTCGTGTTAATCTTATGGAGTGAAGTAAAATTTCTATATGCAGTGAAGTAAAATTTCTATATGCACCTTTTCATTGGACGGAGGGTGTAGAGATAAAATCCCGCACATTTTGACCCGTAAATAGAAAAATGTACAGTTCACGCAAATCTGGGTACAGGAACCAGCCCCACCTTCTTGCCGTTGAAAGCAAACTCTTATAATATTATCCGCGTGTTCGCTCCTACCTTCAATAATTCTTTATTTTTCATCTAATCTAGTATAGAATCCGGGTAGCGTTAATTTACTTAACTAAGATTCGATCTTTCATTAAGCCGCTACTAGTATATACTTATTACAAGCACCACACTAGCTAGTGAGCCTAATTATTAGTGATCCTCCTCTCATGTCGAATATAAAAGAAAGCGATCCCTAAGCAAGCCATCTCCATGACGATGTGTCGAAAGCCTTGGAGCTGAGCAAAGATTTTGCCTTCGCGAAGGCTAACACCTCAGCAACCCTGATAGTGATAGAGGCCCGACAACCCCTCCCACACCCCTTCCAAAGCATCTGGTCAATCGCATCGTCCATGTTAATCTTCACCCATCCAAGATCTAGTGGCCGCCAGAAGCCTAGGACTGATGTGCAGGAATCTTGCTTTGACCTACTGGCAATTCCAGTAGGGACAATATTACATGCTCCCACTTCACAACTTGCACCGGGTCATAAGGGCAATTTCAATGGACCAATCCAAACAGCCACAAAATATGTCTGCCTTTTGTCTGTTTGGGTGACCATTCGAACATGTGCCCGCTTAATGTCTGTCATTCTATGGCAGTGCACCCAACGGGCAACCTATTTGATCCATCATGACCTTTTCTTTAATCAATTTATCATTTTGGTCATACAATCTTGATGGAATAAATAAGGTAAACCACATAGTTTACATTTCAATAAATGAAAATCACATAGTTTATAATCAAATGAATTTAAAATTGTAAGTCTAAACACGTCTTACATTCTGGGACAGAGAGAGCGGCAGATAAATTAGAAGAAAATGAGAAGATAGAACTATTGGTTTCCTATGTGAGTTCACATATGCTTAACTAAATCATCTTAAAGTTGAATGTGAGTTGTCCGATCACGTATTTCATGATGAAAATTGGATGGACTGTGCAAACATTGCCGCTCCACCCATGGGCTCAACCAAATCACTTTGGTGATCCCACCCTGCTGGTCATAGATGCTGACATCACGCTCATTCTCTACATCAGGTTGTGCATGATCACACAAGTAGTCATCACCTCACATATAGTGTCAACGCTCCATGTTCTAGCAGGGTGCCGAACAATACCCAGAGAGATGGGAGCACAGCAAAAGCACGTAGCGTTGTCCTCTGAGAACAGATATCATCAACTGTAGTATTCTTTGTCATATTGGTGGCCACTGATCTCATAGTTTACCTCTGGAGAATTGCCTTCCGCACACTGAAGACTGCTGAAACACGTTGATGTCGTTGTAAGAACTTGTCACACCGAAAAAGGAGTGCCAAATTCAGAGATCTTGTGATGCCACAACTTCAAGTATGACCGTGCCATCAACATGTCCCATATATTTACCCTGCCAAGAAAGTGAACAATTCTTCCACTTCCAATGCATAAAATCTATGCTTTCAAGAATCCTCGGAAAGCCTCTCGAAGCATTGATCGATAACAACCGGGTTGTATCCTCATTTGGTTCTCTCAAGTACTCCGGCCCAAATGCCTTAACCACAACTTTGCAAAAATTATACAATGACTCAGGGCATGCAAACTCACTAATTTGTACGTACTGATGAATTAGATCACCGGGAACTCCATATGCAAGCATCCGGACAACTAAAGTGCATTTCTGATAAGAGGAGAAGCCACCCTTACCAATAGCACCGTACTTGCATTTGAAGTAATCATCACAACCCACCACTCTCTCTCGAATACGGTTGAACAATGATCATCCCATCTGAAGCACCATCAAAAAAGTTTGGCGTCGAATAGTGAATTTGTGCGATGAATATAATCGTTAAAGACCAGGACATGACTTTCCATATGACCCTCCAACACAACACTACCGGAATCGCGGTCTATGCCTACGGCCGAGGGCCGTCGGCATAGGCCCCTAGGCCGTCGGCATAGGCCCCTAGTTCCGGTAGTGCAACAAGCTACCTTCGGTACCACCTTCAACTTCCAATTCCAAAAGACAACCCACAATTGTTCTTCTGGCGATGAAGCTTCCAACACCGCTCCTTCCTCTAGAGCGACGACACCATAACTATTCTTCTGGCGATGAAGCTTCCAGCACCGCTCCTTCCTCTAGAGCGACGACACCACAACTGTTCTTTAACTTCAATGCTTGACAGTTTACCCAAAGCACTTGTACATTTATTCAGTGTCATCACTTACCTATTCATTGCTACACTTGTGATCCGAACGTCTTCCTTGGATAAGTTCATTCCAACACAAACTGCTGATACCACGTACGGAAACTAACAGTGCATGCGTGCTAGATCTACGTACACAAGCAAGGATAACAATCCATCACGAGAACAATGGCAAGGGCACGGCCTTGAGCGGCGTGACCATGTTGAGCGACGTCCTATACCTGTCCCGAACATCCACGTCGCCCGGCTGCATCCCCTCGGGCAGCCTCCACTCGAACCTGTGCAGCAGGGATGCGAGGATGAGGGTCACAACCCTTGTCGCCATGGGCATCCCAGGGCAGGCCCTTCTCCCCGCCCCGAACGGCATGAACTCGAACCGGTCCTTGCCCCGGAAATCCATGTCCGCCCCGACAAACCTCTCCGGCACGAACGCCTCGGGCTGCGTCCACGCCGCCGGGTCGCGCATGACGGCCCACAGGTTGACGATCACCGTGGCACCCTTGGGCACCACGAAGCCCCCGACCTCCGCGCCTTCGGCCATGGCCTCGTGCGGCATCAGGAGCGGGCTCGGCGGGTGAAGACGCATGGTCTCCATCAGCACGGCGCGGAGATACGGCAACATGCTGATGTCGGACTCGTCGGGATACTGCTTTGCGCCGAGCACCTCCTGCAGCTCGGCGCGAACCTTTGACATGACGACCGGGTGCCGAAGTAGCTCGGCCATCGTCCACTCCACGGAGAGAGAGTTTGTCTCTGTCCCTGCTATGAAGAGATCCTGCAAAACACATGAGGTTTTCCCGGTTAGTTCAGATTTGTCATTTGTGTTGACTTCCTCCAGTGATTTCCAAAGATCTGTTTATTCTACTAGGAGTGAAACAAGTTCAAGTTTTGTTTAAAATTATTTAAAATCTTCAGAGTGTTGTGACAGTCTGTTCAGAGAAGCTAGCCTCTCTCTGTCTGAATAAAGGAAGAGAATACTTTTATGAAGCAAGGAGGACTCGGACTCGACCCCAATTAGTGCGGGATCCAGCAGGATGCCCTCAGGAATGAGCAGGACGCCGGCGTCTCCCGCCGCCACCATGGTCTGCAAGCCATCCCCGTCGCGGCCCCGAATTGGAAGGAGCAGGTCGCTGGAACTTACTATTTTATTCGCTGCAATTATTGTCCCTGCAGTTACTCCTCGGCGATTTTAGTTAATTTCTCAAGTGCGCACCCTCATCTAGCTTACAAATCGCCCATCACAATGCGCATGTCTGACGCCTTCCTTCCTCTTCTACTCTGCAGTTTTTTTCTCGGTTTAACATACAACCATGATATTTCTCTCGACACACCAGGTATCCATGCTGAAGATCTAATTTTCATGTTCATGATCCTTTTTGTTCTTTGATTTTTCAATTTCCATTATGCCTTGAATTCATCGCAAATAAAAGAGCCTACATTAGTACCTTCAATTCAATAACTCTTATTTTAATACCACTATTTACATTATTTTTCCAGTCCTGCATCCTAAACTGACGGAACTGTTACTTGTACAGGTTGCACTTTGGAAGTAAAGTTTGTTTCACATGCTAAGCTTTGCAGGTAGTATTGATAAATGATATTCTTACCTTATGAATAATATTTTTTCTTCATTCTGGGCAGGCTAATTCGTACCCAGTTTATGTTATTTGTCGCATTTACGATCTCAGAAGAAACCTTTTATCTTAACTTTACTCTCAACTGATCTCTTAGTACAAATATCCGTTGCAATGCACAGGGCGGTTGAATTGAAGGAAGCTATCAGTGTCAAAATCCAAGCAGTTCGCAGCTCCTTTTCTTTGTGCACAATTTTGTTATCTAGACAAGATATCAATTTGACCACCGACCCTCAACCACTTTTACAGCTTGCGCATGTCACTATCTGTCCTAGCACATGATCAACAGAATGTACTCATAACAAATCAGCTTGGCCCTGATATTCTGATACTGAAAGAAACTTTGAGTTTGGTACATGGTATGCTTTATCGTACGGAACGAAGAAACTTATCTGAAAAGTAGACTATTGCCTGCCTCTCTTTTCTTATGAAGCTGTGCGTTTTGCATGGCAAATTGGGATAATATGTTTGGTGATTATTGAGTTATATGTTTGCCTGTGTTGGTGTACAGCTGGTCATCTTGCTGATCTTGATTTGCCATCTCCTTTTCTCAGTCAGGTTTGATGTAGATTCAGATAAATAGATTTATGTAAAATTGCAGTCTTCTCATGTGATTTGCAGGACTACATATGGAGGCAAATAAATTTGCCATGTATGTTCTCCACATTTGTGTAACAGTTTTATGTCGTATGGGGCTGGAGCATAGCATTGATTTCCTTTTATTTGACCATATGAATATGAATAGATGGTGATATTGGGTTGTTCTTAGACAGGCATCACTAAGAGACAGTAGACTACTACACTTTTATGTGGGTAATATATATCTTCCAATTAACCAAATCTGTAGGATGTTAATGGAATTTGAATATAGTCCATATTTTACATTATTTATTATTATGGTGTTTTCTATACTTTTTATGTCTAGGTAGTGATGCATTTGCTAAATATGATCTCAAAGGACTGCATTGACACCAACACAAATTTGTTCCATCATCTGATGGCTTTCACTATGGAATATTAGTGTAGTAGCTCTTTTTGAGATCATATTTGTACTTGCAGTAGCAAACCAATGTGTGAGAATAAGCAACAGTGGCATATTCATTTTGTACATTATGATTCCTTCTGGCTGCTGCTTTCTACAACAATGAACTATCCATTTTGCTACTATATCAGCAATGCATTATTGTCATTGTAAGCGAATCAAAGCAATAATTTACTGCAACAACGTGAAATAGATTGCAACCGATTCCCGCAGCATCTAGTATTCAAGATATACGTACCAAAAGAAAGGACTTGATTGTCTGAATGCTGAGCTTGTCCACCGAGTGAAGCTGGAGTAGCACATCCAAGAAATCACCTTTGCTTTCACCTCCGGCCTTCATACGACGCTCAATAATCGGGTCAAAGAAGTCAAAGAACCTCGTCAGACGCTCGACGGTACGGCGGCGGCGGCCCTGCAAGTCAAGAACGGAGAGCACGGGAAAGAGGTCGGACAAGTTCGGCTTGGCGAACTCCATGAGGATGTCGTCGATCAGCCTATCCAGACCCTGCGCCTGGTTTGAGCTCAGGTCACCCACCTCCTCGGAAAACAGCACGCTGGAGACGATGTTGAACAGCCCGGAGAGCACGACGCGGCCGACCTCCACGGTCTCCCCGGCATGGCCGCGGATGCAGCCCACCAGGCCCCTCACCTTCTCCTCCCGCACCGCGCGCGCCGCGTCGAGGCCGTGCGCCGAGAAGAGGTGGTTGGTGCACACGGCGCGGAGGCGCTTCCACAGCGGGCTGGTGGACGGCAGCCATATGATGGAGCGCTCGTGGAATCCCAGCGCGCGCGCGGCGTCGGCGACGGACCGCGCCGCCAGGAGGTGGTCGTACTTCTGCAGCACGTCGCGGGCGCACTCGGCGGATGAGGCCACGACGGCGGTGGTGGCGCCGAGCTTGATGGATATGATAGGGCCGTGCACCCCGGCGAGCCTGGTAAGGGCCTGGTGCAGATCGCCTTGGATGTCAAAGATGTTGCCGAGGAGAGGGATCGGCGTCGGGCCCGGCGGCAGCCGAGAATTCTTTTTGCCTAGAACGAAGACCTTGTAGAGGAAAAATGAGGCGAGTGAAACGTACACAAGCCACAGCGTGTAGGAAGCTTCCATTTTCGCTTGCTACCCTTTAGGATAAGGTGGGCTGTCGGTGTAATTGATTGAACGCAGTGTGTCCTATATATATGGAGCAATTGCGATAAAATAACAGTCAAGTGTGCAGTACCAGTAGTTTTAAGAGCAACTCTAGCGCTCTATGAGAGCGACGCCGATTTTTGACATGCCACGCGTGGATGTTATCCTGACCGACCGTTGTTGCTATGCGATTCACACTCAATATGGTGATTTTTTTTATGGTAATACGTGTCTCATCCATATCATAAAGATTAAAGTACAAGTCACGTAAGTACCGACATGACAAAACAGAAAAGATAGCAGAACATCTCTGAGCTTGACACCAAGGCCCATCACCTGCCTCCGGCACCACGACAACAGCCACCGAAGAAAAGAATGATGAATCACCTCCTCACCCGAGCTCGACACGGCTCCGTTGCTGATATGCAGCTTTGCGGACCTCAAAAGTGGCTCACCAAAAATGAAGCCCTTACCGTTGAACAAATCAGACTGGGGCAACACCCCGGACACGCCATCGAACTCCAGATCTGGCACCCCACCGCGACTAAGACGTCACAGAAGGAAACCATACCTGCCATCCACGAGCCACGAACCCAGCACATGTTCCGTCTTTCAGATGTCGTCAATGCAGACCACAATCTGCACTCCTGGACTACCTCACAAGCTCTGCGCCGACGCTGGAGCAAACATCATCGTAACGGCGGAGCCCGAGGAGACATGTCCACCACGAGGATGTCGCCGTCACGCCATCCTTGCTTGAACAGACTGGTTTCCAAATCCATCCCCAACCATAGGACCGATGGCCTTGTAAAGGAAGGATCCGAAGAATCTTTATTTAGCGTTGTCATCGTCGCCACCGAAACAAAGACGATGAATAGGCTAAAAATCTAAACTACGAAGGAGTAAAAATGATCCACACACGTGGATCCAGCGACCCCCCTCACCACCGACGACCGAGGTCGCCGGCGGAGGGGAGCCGGCGGAGGGGAGCCGCCGGAGGACGGCGCTGGAAGATTAGGTCTCCTGACGGCGGCTAAGGTTCCAGCCGCCAGGGACAGGAGGAAAACGACTGGCTTGTGCCCTTTCGTATATAGTGATTAATTGAATACTTCGGCAATGCGCTAGGAATAGGCAAGCAATACACATTCTATACATAATATCAATATTGTCCTCTTGCTGAAATGCATGTCAGAACTACTTAGAGCATTTCCAACAGACGCCCTACAGAGCCGCGCCCTAAATTTTTTTTACAGCGCCAAAATAGCGTTTTAGCGCGCCGGATGACCGAACATCTCCAGCAGACGCCCAAAAATATACTACCGGCTACATCTCCAGCAGACGCCCAAAACTAACCACACGCGCCCGTACCCAGCTCGCCGCCTGTGGCATGCTCGCCGCCATGGCCATGGCCACGCGCCGCCGCCCGTGGCTTGCTCGCCGCCATGGCCGTGGCCGCATCCTCCCTGCTTCGCCTTGCCTCTCCATGGCCTGCTCGCCCGCCGCCGCCCGTGGTCGTGGCATGGCCGCCGCCCCGCCTCTCGCGTGGCAGACGCGCCCTGCCTTGCTTTCGCCTCGCCGTGGCCGTGCCGCTTCCGCCGTGGCCGCACCCATGCCCTCCTGCTTGCCTTGCCGTGGCGTGGCTGCTTTCGCCTCGCCGCGCCGCCGTGGCCGTGGCGGCCGCCGCCCTTCCTGCTCGCCTCGCGGTGGCGGCGCTGCGCCCTCCCTACTCGCCTCGCCGTGGCGCGCCGTGCCCGCCCCGCCGTGGTGCGCGCCCGCTTCCCGCGCTCGCCTCGCGGTGTACGCCCGCCTGCTGCGTGGTCGCGCTCCTTCCCGCCCGCCGCCGTCGTGGCTATGGGCTGCGCTTCCCTGCTCGCCTCGTCGTGGTGGCGCCCGCACCTCTCCCCGCTTGCCTCGCCGTGGCAGCGCCCGCCTGCTGTGGCGCTGGCGGGCTGGCGCACAGTCGCTGAGGAGGCGGCGGGCGCACGTGGGGAGGCTGCTGGCTGGCGGGCGCACGCGAGGAGGCCGACGACAGGCACACGCGAGGAGGCCAACGGCGGTTGCAGGCGCACGGGACACTTTTCACGTGCGTGAGAAGTTCAGCGCGCTGGAGCTCACGCGCTAAATATACGGCTTGCGATCCAGTTTCGTCCGGCGCGCGGAACACTTTTTACAACATGCTCTATTTTGCTGCATCCGTTGGAGTGCTATTTTCAACTCCGCACGCGCTAAACTTGCGAATTTTTGGGCGCGACATTGATATTGGGCGTTTGTTGGAGACGCTCTTACATAAATGCAAGAGGGAGGTATCAAATAAATGTCGCAGATAAAGTATGCAGTCTGTTTAGGGCATCTATCTTTAATGGTTGTAAAATAGTTGTTGATAGACTTTGCCACATATGATTTTTATGGTGTGTCATACAATAAATGAGGGAAGAAAGGAATGTTGTATGTACATGAATTTTAGTGTGCGATTTGTATGTAATGATTATTTACTATTGATATAAATAATCTATAATTAATTTTATTTCACCATCAAATTGTTTGTATGTAATGATTAATTATGAGTGTACACATTCAATCTGTAATTTGCATATTAATTTAAAATTTTCCAGCCTTAATCGTGTGGATTGAAAGAAGGAAAGTTAGGGGATTATAGCTTCTCTAACTTTTCTTCTTAATGTTAGATCCAATTCCGGGTGTAACATCTTAATGGTTCACTCAATGCGTATGTGGACTCGTGTGATTATGGTCATATTTGAATTTAGTTTGTTTAGCTCCACCATTGTTAGTGCATGTTTAGCTAGACTAGATTTCATATAAGCAAAATAAAGTAATCATGTATGTCAAGATTATGGGCACCCAGTTGTATGCTCACGTGAGTGCTACTTAAACATTAACACATGTTAATCTAACGCAATAACAAAAACCAGCATTAGATTTATTTTTCCTATGGGTGGTATTTTGAACCTAAACACACATGTTTGCGTTAGGGCGTTAGCTACTTAAAACACACATGGTCAATTGAATCTGCTAGATGCAGCTAATGCAGTAAATGTGTAGTGGGGCGAAGCATTAAGACAAGAGGGCAGTGGGGGTGCATTAATCCTAGTAAATGAGGTGGTCAGGTGTGTTGCAATTTGTCACTTACATGGTCTGTTGCGCCTGTTCTTTATGTCGTCTCTGCTGGTTGGTGTATTATCCTGTGTGTGTGGCATTACATCTGTGAATAGAGCTCCCATAAGGCTGGTTGTAATAGGAGTATTATAGCTAGTATCATGCATGCCAACTAGGCAATTTTGAAGATGTGTTATAGAATTAAATGAAGAAAGAGAGGGTTAAGTATCATATCATGATACTGTATTATAATAAATGTTATGCTTCTATGTGTCATGCATGGCAATAAATAAAATGCTACATGATACTAATATATGATACTATGCATTAGAACGATAGTATCATTCACTAGTATCATACTCCCCATTACAACCAGTCTATCTATCGCTTTGTTACGACTTCCATAATCCTGCTGCATGCACACAAAGACCAGCCGGTTGTCACCGTTCTAGGTGAGCAAGCATCGCGTACTACCAGATACATGCAGTACTACTGAATATTTAAGAAGGTCAACAGTAGTGTGGTGCAACTAGCCATCGGGACTGAGATGCTAATCAAAGCGCGTACGCTTCAATGAGTGAGGTTGCCTTTGTGGGCCATCTCCTGACAAGGTCAGAGGTAATACATGATCTATACTAATTGTATACCGTGGATGGAATTCATTATATAGGCTCGATGTATTAGAGTTGCATGAATCACGTGGGAACAACCGATCATGATAACGACCTCGCATAGCTGCATGTTCACTCGTGATTTATCGTCTATGAGAGTTGCTATATTGACGGACTCATAGCGTATATAAAACAAGCTTCATAATATGGTTGATAATACTCCATCCCTTTCGAAATAGATATCGCTGATTAAGTATAAAATTGTACTCCTCCGATTCACAATAAGTGTCACAGTTTCGAACTAAATTTGAACTAATCTTAGTTCAAAACTATGACACTTATTTTGCATTGGAGGGGTATTAATTTTGTACTAAATTGTCGGCGTTCTGAAACCAGGGTATCCAGACTTGCCTGCCTGCGGCCCATGACATGGCTCTTTTGACGGCCTGGTATGACCCATTTACAAGACCATTAAGCCAAGACCGTCGTGAGGGACCAAGCCTCGCGAGGCGGACGATGCCAAGACCTCCCGAGAGAGCAGCCTTTCCAGGCTGCCTCCTGAGGAGCGGAGATTTCTATGCAAGTACCCAACCTCATGAGGTTGCAATGACGCAAGCCATGACGACCAAGGCCAAGCGGGCGCCAGCGGGCGCAGAGGAGGCAGTTTTCTCTTTGGTGCTAAGGAGGAAAGCGCAGGCGTGGGTTCTCGGGGAATCTGGCAAAGGTTTCCATTCCGGTGCAACATCACCAAGACCACCATGATAGATGTCATCGTCGAGCCCACCTCCGCGTCATGACCAGAGGCTTTGCAGACGAAGACCAACTTTCGTCAGGATAAGATGTACTACTTGTCCCCTTTTAAATTGGCCGTTGTGGGATCCCTTCCCGCCTACGTTTTGGGGGAAGAGGACCAAGGCCACTATAAATATAGGTTAGCCACCACCGTAGAGGGGAATCCCTCACCCCGACGAACCCTAATCCTCAGGAGGTTGTTCATCCACTGTACTAGTTCATCCTTAGCCCCTCGTGAGGCTAATCCACCCCAAAGCAGGAGTAGGATCTTACACCACAAGGTGGCCTGAACCTGGGTAAACAGTTGTGTTTATCTTCTTGCTCACGCGAACCAGGCTAGCCTAGGCTATAGGGCGACGAGTTTGCGAGCTCGAGAGGTTGAGCTCTTCGCACACGCCCAAGAGTTCAAACCTTCCTGGGTCTGCGGAGCCCCGAATCCGACATTTGGCGCGCCAGGTAGGGGCGTGTTGAAGTCCTGCCTCTTCATCAACCTCACTTCACCCGCGCCTCGTGGTACCCATGGCCGGCGCCGCCCCTCCCGTTGGATTGTCGGGCGTGTATGGGGGTCCGGGCTTTCACCCACGGCCTACGGGCGGGTGTAGTGGCCGGCGAAGTTCAGGCCGGTGCTGCCCCTGCGGTACAATGGTGTGGCGTACCCCGAAGAGTTCATTCAGCTGTCCGCGCAAGCCATCTCGGCAGCGGGCAGCGACGATAAGGTCATGCAGAATGGGCTCCCTATGGCCCTCACCGGTGTGCCATGCTCCTGGTTGCTCAGCCTGCCCGAGTCCTCGGTGGCCTCCTGGGAGGAGCTACGCGCCTTGTTCATCGCGCGCTTTGCGGCACCGGTGCCCCATGCTGTTGCGTCCATTCTTGGCGGGTCGCAGGCGCCACCCTCAAACCACCACGTGAAGCAGCTCTTCCGGCAGGTGAGGGCCGCCCAGTCATAGCAGGTGGCTCCTCCAGGCAGGGCCACGCCTGAGACCGACATCACCTTCGACTTCAAGGATCACCCCAAGACTACGGCCAGCGCTGGTGCGCTCCCCATGCTGTGCATGCCTACCATCAGCGGTGTCGCGGTCACCATAACCGTCATCAAGGGAAACGCTGGCCTTAACATCCTCTCCGTGGAAGCCTTTAACCTGCTCCAAGTACCTTACGACCGGCTCACCCCCACCAAGCTCTTCTCGGGGGTGGTCGCCGGTTCCATTGTTCCCTTGTGGCAGGTGAGGGAGTCCTGGATTAGGGGGTATCCGGACAGCCGGACTATGTACAACGTCCGGACTATTGAAGCGTGAAGATACAAGACTCAAGACTTCGGCCCGTGTCCGGATGGGACTCTCCTTGGCGTGGAAGGCAAGCTTGGCGATCCGGATACTATGTTTCCTTCCATGTAACCGACTCCATGTAAACCCTAGCCCTCTTCGGTGTCTATATAAACCGAAGAGGTTGGTCCTTAGAAGGCCGATCACAATTACAATCATACCATCATAGGCTAGCTCCTAGGGTTTAGCCTCTACGATCTCGTGGTAGATCTACTCTTATACTACCCATATCATCAATATTAATCAAGCAGGAAGTAGGGTTTTACCTCCATCGAGAGGGCCGAACACAGGTAAACATCTGTATCCCTTGCTTCCTGTTACCATCAGCCTTGACGCACAGATCGGGACCCCCTACCTGAGATCCGCTGGTTTTGACACCGACATTGGTGCTTTCATTGAGAGTTCCTCTGTGTCGTCGCTGTCGGGCTCGATGGCTCCTTCAATCATCTTCAACGACGCGGTCCAGGGCGAGACTTTCCTCCCCGGACAGATCTTCGTGTTCGGCGGCTTTGCACTGCAGGCCAATTCGCTTGGTCATCTGGGTAGATCGGCAGCTCGCCCCAGCCATCAAATCAGGTTGAACACGAACTACAGCGGATATCCACGGAGGCTTGATCTTGACGGATTGAGCGGCGCCAGAGCACCGGACGATCACGGCGAGCATGGCTGAACCGGTTGCCGGACAACACTCGGGATATCACCCTGCGGTAGCCACGGACTTAAATCCGGAGTAGACTGCGTTGCACGGAGACGGAGGATGGACCCGGCCCCACGTGCCGTACCCTTGTTGGCGGTAGAGGCGAACACAGCCTCCGTTACGAGGAAGCTGTGACTCGGACCCCCGGATTCATATCCGGATGTAGGTTCCAGTTCGCGCGTTCCCGGGCCCATCGAGCCTGGTTGTGCTCCGGTAATGGAGTTCACCGCGGCGGACGTCTTTCAGCACTCGCCCTTTGGTGACATGCTGAACTTATTGAAGTCTCTCTCTGTTGTCGAGACTCGGGTGAACTATGTCCGCAGAGTGGGAAGCGGGCGGCAGCGGAATTCGTTGCCACCCACCACCCACTTCATTGCCACGATCGATGATTTAACCGACGTGCTTGACTTCGATTCCGAAGACATCGACGGTATTGACGACGATGCGGGAGAATTACATGAGCCACCGCTCACAGGGCGGTGGACGACCACCTCCTCATATGATATATATATATGGTGGACACTCCGAAGGAAACTAATGGCGACGAGGCAACGGAGGATAACCCCTCGGGAAGAAAAGCAAGCATGGGCGGCGTCGGCGCCGCTCCAAGCCCCGCCACAGCAATACCGGCCCCGGAGAAGAAAGTAATCCGGATGGCGCCGCAGAAGAATATGACCCTGACCAGCCCACCTTCGAGCAGGCCGAACAGGAAGATGAGCAGGTCAGCCCAGAAGAACAGGCGACGAACGGATACCCGGAGGAGGACAACTATGCCCCCTCCGAAGGCGAGATTAGCCTCGGTGGCGGCGAATTGGCGTGCACGAGGATCCCGTGGAGCGAGGCGCTTCAAGCGTAGACTTATAGCCACTGCGAGGAGCCTAAAGAAGAAGCAGCAGCAACTCCAAGCTGATCAAGACCTGCTCACAGATAGATGGACTGAAGTCCTGGCAGCCGAGGAATATGGACTCGAGCGCCAAACCGCGGACCGGCCATCCCGTGGCGGGATAAAGCGGGATATCAGCCGAATACCAGCCCGCACCCCACGCCGATACACTACGGCCCAGGCAACAGCAAGACTCGCAAGATATTTTGGAAAACAAAGCGGGACAGCCAAGATCGATCTACGGATCGCGGGGCGTTTCCGGTAGCGATGATGATCGTCGCGCGGATACATCATCGGCCCCCCGTTTCCGGCCTTTTTTCTTTCCCCCGGGGGCCCCCCCTTCGGGTCCCGGGGGTTCCGGGGGCCAAACTGCGCGGGTTTACCTCCCTTTAAAAAATTTTCCAAAGGGGAAAGGGAACCCCGGGGGGTTTCTTTCCCGGCGGGATTTTGGGCTTTCCCCCTTGAAAAACCCTGTTTCGCAGGGGGCCCCTAAGGGGGGTTTCCCGAAACCTTTTGGGGTTTGGGCGGGATGCGAAACCGAAGGCATTTGGGAAAGCTTTCCCCGGCCCTCTTTCCGGGCCCCTTTCCGTTCCCAAGAACCCTAAAGGGGCCCAAACCCCAAATTTGGGGCCCGGGGTGGGGGAGGCCCCCGGGGAGCCGACCATTGGGACCGGCCTTGCCCAGCCCTTTTCCCGGGGGCCCCCTTTCCCCCGGGAATGGCGGGTTGAGGGAGGTTGGGGGGGGACTTTCGGGGGGTGGGGAGGGGGCTGGGGTTCCCTTATTTCCAAATATCCCCCCGAAAACTTTGGGCCCCCCCGCGAAAACCCCCCCCCCCCGGGGGGGGGCCCGCCCGGGGAAGGGAAAGGGGAAAATTCGGGTTTGGGCCTAAAACGGGGTTTTGCAGGGGAAAAGAAAAAGGGAAAAAAAGGGGTGGTGGAAAAAAAACCCTTTGGGGAAACAAATATTCCCCCGGGGTTTTGTAAACCTTCCCGGCCCTTTCAAGGGGGGGCCGCCGGAATTTTGGGAAACCCAAATAGGGAAAAATTCTTTTCCCCCGGGGCCCCGGGTTAAAAGGGTGGGCCAACGGATTTTTCCCTTGGAAATGGAAACCCAAAATTGGGGGGTTTTCCCGGTAAAAACCCCTTGGGTTTTAGTGGAACCTTAATTTGAACTACCCTTTTTTTGGGGGGTTTTTGGGGGGGAAAACCCCCTTTTTTTTAGCCCTTCGCCCAATTCTTTTGACCCCCTTTCAAAATTTCTTTTAATTTAAAAGGGTTTTTCCCCAAAGGGGCGGCAAGTTTCCCTTTTCTTGTTAAATCGGGGAAAATTTTCCCCAGAAATTTTCCCCTTTTGAGCAATTCCCGAAACTTTTAATTTTTAAAAAATTTTATTTCCCGGGAACCCTTTAACCCTTTCTTTTTTTAAAAATTTTAAAATTGGGGAAAAAAAATATTTTGCCCAAAATTTTTTTCCCCGGGTTTTATTTTAAAAATTTTAATCCCTGTTTTAAATTCTCATTAATAATAAACCCTAAAGAAAATTTTAAACATTCCCCTTTTGGGGGAAAATTTGGGAAAAGGAAAAATTGAAAACCCCAAAACCCTTTAAAATTTTGTGTTTCTTTGGGAAAAAATTTTTAAAAAAATTTAAACTTTTACCCTTTTGAAAAGTTAAATAAAACCCACTTTAAAACCCTTTGAAAAAGTAAAAAACCCCAAAAACCCCCAAAAATTTTAAAAAATTATAATTTACCCTTTCCCTTAAACCTAATATTTTAAATTTGGAAATCCACCCCAAAATTTTTTAAAAAATTGCCCCCTCAGAATTTAAACAAAACCCAAACAACCCAATTTTCTTTTTTTCCCTTTTAAAACCCCAAAAGGGGAAATTTGGGAAATTTAGGCTTGACCCCAAAATTTTTTTCCCCAAACCTCAAAAATTTTGGGCTAACTTAGGATTGGTAAAAACATTCAAATTTAAAAAACACCTTTTATTCAAAGTTTAAAAATTTGGGAATTTTTACCCTGGGAAAAACCAGGAAAAAAGGGGAAAAAATTTTCCTTAAACAAATTTAAAATTTAAACCCCAAAAATTTTTTTTTTCCACAAATTAATGGGTGGTTTAATTTACCCCAAAATTTTGATCCCTTTTTTAAAACCGCTACATTTAATTTTTAAAAAAAACCCATAGTTTAACCTAAATTTTAAAAAAACCCCAAATGGGAAAAAAAAGGAATCCTAAAAGTTTCTAGAGAGGGGAAAAGGGTTTGAGAGAAAATTTTGTTCCCAAATTAAACACTTTTAACAACCAAAAAGGATAAGGCCCTCCCCATTAAAGTTTAATGGGCCCTGTTTTTCCCCCCAAAAGGGAAAACTTTTCCCCCGCTTTGGGAAAACTACCTCTCCTTGGGGAATAACAACCCCTTGGGCCCTTTGGGTTTTGGCCCCAAAAACCCAAAGTCCCAAAGCCGGGGGCCTGAAACCCAATTTTTTTAATTTTTTTGCCCATGCCTTTATTTTAAACCCCCCTTAAAACAAAATTATTTTGGCTACAAAAAAATGGAAAATGTTAAAACCAATATTTAAATTTTAAAATAAAAAAATATTTATAAAAAAAAATTTTATTTGAAAAATTTTTAACCCCGGAAAGCCCCAAAAGGGAAAAAGGGGAAAACCCATTTTTTTGGGGTTCCCCAAACTTCCCAAACCCTTTTTTTGGGCCACCAAATTTTTTTGGGATGATTCCCAAACACGCTCCCCCTGAAAAAACCCCTTTTTAACCATTTGCTTTAAAACTTACAACATTTCATCTTCTTTCATTTTCCAAAACCAAAGTTTTTAAAACTTAAACCAAAGCTTTCCATTTAAAACCCTCCCCAAACGGAAAAAAAAACCCACGGCGGGGCCCCGGAACCCTTTCCCTCCAAGGAAATTTTGGGGCCCATTGGGGCCCCCCAACTTCAAAAAAGAAACCCTTTCCCTGGAAGGCCCCCCGGGTTTTCTTTTGGGCCCCAAAAATTTCCCGAAAACTTCCCACCCCCTTTTGGCCCACGCCCCCTTTTCCCAAGAAATTGACAATTTTCCCACCTCATTCCCTTTACCCTTTCAAGGGGCCTCCCAAAACTCCCGAACCCGCGGGAAAAACGGGGTCTAATTTGTTTCCAAGAGGGGCCCCAACCACAGGAAAAAACCCCCCAGCTCCAGGGGAACCCCCCTTTAGGCCCTAAAAATCCAAATTCCTTTGGTGGGCCCCTTTAAAGGTTTTTTAAAGGGCATTCCCCGGAAAATAAACTTTTTGGAATCTTTCAAAACCCTCCCCGGGGTCTTTGGCAAAGGGCCCCCGACCCAAATTTCCCAAAGGGCCCTGGGAAAAGGGAAGGGGGGCCTTGGGGTTTTTCCCCAAAGCTTTCCCAAATCCCCCAAACCCCATGGAATTTGGGCGGGAATCTCACCGCCCCCAAACCCCCCCCCCTACCCCTTTTCGGTTCAAAAATTTTCCTTCCCCAAAATTTTAAAACAAACCCCAATTTTGTTCTTTGGGATTTTAAGGTTTTCCAAAAAACCCTTTTTTCTAAAAACCTTAATTTTTTTAAAATTTTTTAAAATTTTCCAGCCCGTCCCAAAGAAAGGGCCCCCCAATGGGAAATTTTTTAAAAGGGCCCGGTTGAAAATTTTTCAAATTTTTCCCCCTTTAAAGGCAAACCGGGTGTCGAAATTTCCCCCGGAAAAACATTAACCCAAACTTTTTAACCAAAGTCGAAATTTAAATTGGGTTTAGTTAAATCCAAAGGGCCAAATTTTCTTCACAAATCAAAGGGCCCCCCCCTCCATTTTCCCTTTACTTTCCCCCAAATTTCCCGCCCCCTTCCCGAAACTTTTTCCCCTTTTTGTCGGGTTTTCAAAAAAAATTTGGCCCCTTAAAAGGCCCCCTTCCCCCAAAAAAAATTTTTAATTTTTAAAGTCCTTGGGGCCTGTTCCCCGAATTGCCACCCTTTTTGGTTTAAAGGCGGGGGAAAAATTTTTTCTTTTTTCCCTTTTGGGACAAAAACCCCATTTTTTTTGGAAAGGTCTGGGGAAGAAACCCTTTTTTTAAAAAATTTTGGGTTTTCCCAGCACGGGGGTGAAAAAGGGTATTCCCAAATCCCGGGATTTTTTTGGGGAAACCCTTTTTTTTTAAAATTTTTTACCCCTCCCAAAAGGTTTGCCTTTCCCTCCAAAAAAAATTTGTTTCCCCTTATTTTGGGGATTTTGAACTGAAAATTTTTGGTTTTAAATTTTTATCCCAAAGGGATTTAAGGGGCCATCATCATCACCGCGATCTCCACCAACAGCTCCGCCATCTTCACCAACATCTCCATCACCTTCCCCCTTCTATCTACAGCGGTCCACTCTCCCGCAACCCGCTGTACCCTCTACTTGAACATGGTGCTTTATGCTTCATATTATTACCCAATGATGTGTTGCCATCCAATGATGTCTGAGTAGATTTTCATTGTCCTATTGGTGATTGATGAATTGCTATGATTGGTTTGAGTTGCGTATTTTGTTATTGGTGCTGTCCTATTGTGCCCTCCGTGTCGCGCAAGCATGAGGGATTCCCGCTGTAGGGTTTGCAATATGTTTATGATTTGCTTATGGTGGGTGGCGTGATTGACATAAGCACAGACCCGAGTAAGTAGGTTGTTTGCGTATGGGATAAAGGGGACTTGACGCTTTAATGCTATGGTTGGGTTTTATCTTAATGAATCTTTAGTAGTTGCGGATGCTTGCTAGAGTTCCAATCATAAGTGAATATGATCCAAGTAGAGAAAGTATGTTAGCTTATGCCTCTCCCTCAAATAGAATTGCAATAGTGATTACCGGTCTAGTAACGTAGTCAATTGCCTAGGGACAATTTCACAACTCCTACCACCACTTTTCCACACTCGCTATACTTACTTTAGTTGTGTCTTTATCTAAACAGCACCTAGTCTTTATTTACATGCTCTTTATTATCTTGCAAACCTATCCTATCACACCTACAAAGAACTTCTAGTTTCATACTTGTTCTAGGTAAAGCAAACGTCAAGCGTGCGTAGAGTTGTATCGGTGGTCGATAGAACTTGAGGGAATATTTATTCTACCTTTAGCTCCTCGTTGGGTTCGACACTCTTACTTATCGAAAACTATTGCGATCCCCTATACTTGTGGGTTATCAAGACCTTTTTCTGGCGCGCAATAGCGTGGGGTGAATATTCTCGTGTGTGCTTGTTTGCTTTATCACTAAGTAATTTTTATTTGCTATTCTAAGTTGTTCTCTATCTTTAGTTATGGATATGGAACGCAAAATACCAAAAAAATTAGTTGTACTTGCTACTCATGAGGATGGGGTAACTCCTGAAACCCTCGATTCTCATCATGAGAAAAATATTTTGTACTACTTTGATAATCTTGAGAAAACCCCATTCAACTTTATAATGGGAGTAACGTTGGATCAATGTGAATACTTTAGGTATTATCGCTCGACACAAAAAGGGAAACTATTATGGGATCAAATTAATATGTTGAAGTGGTATGCTAGACAACTATGCTCGGAATATGATTATACTTGTTGCTCTAGGATGAATGCTCCACACCTCCCCTTTTTATGCAAATTTAATGATAATGAAACCTTGGCTTCTTATGCTAGAGGTATATATGATTACTATGATGGGGAACAAATAGAAGAATTTGTTGCTTTTATGGGTGCTTATGAAATTGAATCCATGTTTAAAGAGTTTGAGGATTTTGATGATGCTTGTTATGGATCTGAAAATTTAGCTATCCTCAAATATTGCTATGAGAATTATAAATACAATTATGAAATTAATGCACTTATTAAGAAAGTCTCCGCTGTCCAAGAAGAGATTAATATTTTGCAGGAATCTATGGAAGAAGAAATTGATGAAATTGTGAGCTCATTTGATGAAAAAGATGATGAGGAGAGCGAAGAACAAAAGGAGGAGGAGCGGATTAGCTACCCGTGCCCACCTTCTAATGAGAGTAACCCTCCAACTCATAAATTATTTAATTCCCCTTCGTGCTTACCGAAGGATGGTTGTTATGACGATTGCCATGATGATTGTTATGATCTCGTTGATTCTCTTGAAATATCCCTTTTTGATGATGCTTGCTATGCTTGTGGACAAGATGCCAATATGAATTATGCTTATGGAAATGAACTTGCTATAGTTCCTTATGTTAAACATGAAATTGTTGCTATTGCACCCACGCATGATAGTCCTATTATCTTTTTGAATTCTCCCGACTACACTATATCGGAGAAGTTTGTGCTTATTAAGGATTATATTGATGGGTTGCCTTTTACCGTTACACATGATGATTTTGATGAAAATAATATGCATGTGCTTTCTGATCCTACTTGCAATTATTATGAGAGAGGAACCATATCTCCACCTCTCTATGTTTCCCATACTATGAAATTGCAAGAAACTGCTTATACTATGCATTGGCCTTTACTATGTGTGCATGAATTGTTCTTTTATGACATGCCGATGCATAGGAAGAGAGTTAGACTTCGTTGTTGCATAATATATGTTACTTTGTGCTCACTACTAAATTACAAATCATTGTTAATTAAAATTGGCTTTGATATACCTTGGGATCCGGGTGGATTCATTACTTGAGCACTAAATGCCTAGCTTAATGGCTTTAAAGAAAGCGCTGCCAGGGAGACAACCCAGAAGTTTTAGAGAGCCATTTATTTCTGGTGAGTGCTTTCATATAGTTTAAAAACAACAAAAATAAAGAGGGGAAACTACAACTTTTCAAAAAGGAAAGTGAAAGTCAGAGAGACAAGCATTGTTGAAGTGGGAGAGCTCCTTGAACTTTGTTCATGCTCACGGAAACTTTGTGAATCTTGATTACAGAAACTTTCCATCAAAAATAATTATCCCCTTGTACAATTCCATTGTATTATAAAAATAATATGCCAAGGTTTGCCTTTAGGATGTTTACAATGCTTGTTGGTTTGTACGGTGCAGGACAGAAACTTTGGCTGTAGTGCTTGATTTTACATTTTTAACTGGAACGTCAATTGGTTCTGATCCCTTTTGTACTGTCTTTCTATACAACTTGTTTATGTTTCCTAATTTTGGTATAATTTTTGGGGTAACAGAAGTATTGTGATTGTTCAGATTTCTACAGACTGTTCTGTTTTTGACAGATTCTGTTTTTGATGCATAGTTTGCTTGTTTTGATGAATCTATCAATTTATATCAGTGGATCAAGCCATGAAAAAGTTATATTACAGTAGACACAATGCAAAAACAAAATATGAATTGGTTTGCAACAGTACTTAGAGTGGTGATTTGCTTTATTATACTAACGGGTCTTACCGAGTTTTCTGTTGAAGTTTTGTGTGGATGTAGTGTCTAATCGAGGATGTTTCGATGTGAGAAGAAGGAAGAGAGGCAAGAGCTCAAGCTTGGGGATGCCCGAGGCACCCCAAGTAAATATTCAAGGAGACTCAAGCGTCTAAGCTTGGGGATGCTGGGGAGGCATCCCCTCTTTCTTCAACAAGTATCGGTATGTTTTCGAATTCGTTTCGTTCTTGCATTATGTGCAAGTCTTGGAGCGTCTTTTGCATTTAGTTTTCATTTTTCTTTTATGCACCATGCTGGTATGAGATAGTCCTTGGTTGATTTATAGAATGCTCATTGCACTTCACTTAAATCTTTTGAGTGTGGCTTTATAGAATGCTTCATGTGCCTCACTTATATCATTTGAAGTTGGATTGCCTGTTTCTCTTTACTCAGAAAACCGCCATTTGTAGAATGCTCTTTTGCTTCACTTATATTTGTTAGAGCGTGGGCATATCTTTTGTAGAAAGAATTAAACTCTCTTGCTTCACTTATATATATTTAGAGAGATGACAGGAATTGGTCATTCACATGGTTAGTCATAAAATCCTACATAAACTTGTGGATCGCTGAATATGATATGTTTGATTCCTTGCAATAGTTTTGCAATATAAAGATGGTGATATTAGAGTTATGCTAGTGGGTGGTTGTGGATTGTAGAGACACTTGTGTTGAGGTTTGCAAGTCCCGTAGCATGCACGTATGGTAACCGTTGTGTGACAAATTTGAAGCATGGGGTGTTTCTTTGATTGTCTTCCTTATGAGTGGCGGTCGGGGACGAGCGATGGTCTTTTCCTACCAATCTATCCCCCTAGGGGCATGCGTAGTAGTACTTTGCTTCGAGGGCTAATAAACTTTTGCAATAAGTATATGAGTTCTTTATGACTAATGTGATTCCATGGATTATACACACTCTCACCATTCCATCATTGCTAGCCTCTTGATGCCGTGCATTGCCCTTTCTCACCTCGAGAGTTGGTGCAAACTTAGCGGTGCATCAAACCCGTGATACGATCGCTCTATCACACATAAGCCTCATTATATCTTCCTCAAAACAGCCACCATACCTACCAATCATGGCATTCCCATAGCCATTCCGAGATATATTGCCATGCAACTTCCATCATCATCATATTCATGACTTGAGCATTCATTGTCATATTGCTTTGCATGATCGTAAGATAGCTAGCATGATGTTTTCATGGCTTGTCCGTTTTTTGATGTCATTGCTACGCTAGATCATTGCACATCCCGGTACACCGCCGGAAGCATTCATATAGAGTCATATCTTTGTTCCAGTATCGAGTTGTAAGTAAATAAAAGTGTGATGATCATCATTATAGAACATTGCCCCATCAAAAAAAGGGAAAGGCCAAAGAAGCCTAAATAAAAAAGGGGGCCAAAGAAGCCCACCAAAAAGGAAAAAGAAAAGAAAAAAAAAGAAAAGAAAAGGGGCAATGTTACTATCTCTTTTTCCACACTTGTGCTTCAAAGTAGCACCATGTTCTTCATGTAGTGAGTCTCATATCTTGTGCTTCAAAGTAGCACCATGTTCTTCATATAGATTGTCTCCTATGTTGTCACTTTCATATACTAGTGGGAACTTTCATTATAGAACTTGGCTTGTATATTCCAACGATGGGCTTCCTCAAATGCCCTAGGTCTTCATGAGCAAGCAAGTTGGATGCACACCCACTTAGTTTCTTTTGTTGAGCTTTCATACACTTATAGCTCTTAGTGCATCCGTTGCATGGCAATCCCTACTCCTCGCATTGACATAAATTGACGGGCATCTCCATAGCCCGTTGATTAGCCGCGTCGATGTGAGACCTTCTCCCTTTTTGTCTTGTCCACATAACCTCCATCATTATATTCTATTCCACCTATAGTGCTATATCCATGGCTTGCACTCATGTATTGCGAGAGGGTTGAAAAAGCTGAAGCGCGTTAAAAAGTATGAACCAATTGCTCGGCTTGTCATCGGGGTTGTGCATGATGGGGGCATTTTGTGTGACGAAAATGATGCATGGCCAAACTGCATGATTTTGTAGAGATAAGCTTGCTTTGGCCTTGTTGTTTTGAAAAGACATGATTGCTTTATTGGTACGCTCGAAGTATTATTGTTTTTATGTCAAATGATAGACTATTGCTTTGAATCACTCGTGTCTTAATATTCATGCCATGATTAGACATATGATCAAGATTATGATAGGTAGCATTCCACGTCAAAAATTATTCTTTTTTATCATTTACCTACTCGAGGACAAGCAGGAATTAAGCTTGGGGATGCTGACACGTCTCCGTTGTATCTATAATTTTTTATTGTTCCATGCCAATATTATTCACTTTCATATACTTTTTGGCAACTTTTTATACTATTTTTGGGACTAACATATTGATCCAGTGCCTAGTGCCAGTTCCTGTTTGTTGCATGTTTTTTGTTTCGAAGAAACCCAATATCAAAGGGAGTCCAAACGGGATAAAAACACACAGAGATTTTTTTGGAATATTTATGATTTTCTGGAAGTAAAATCAACGCGAAACGGTGTCCAGGGTGGTCACGAGGTAGGGGGGTGCGCCCTACCCCCCAGGCGCGCCCCTGACCCTCGTGGTCCACGCGTAAGGCGGTTGATGCTCTCCTTATGGTGCAAGAAAGCTAATTTTACAAGGAAGATCTGAGCGAAAGATTCACCCCAATCGGAGTTATGGATCTTCGGATATAAAAGAAACGGTGAAGGGGTAGAATCTGCCAACGCAGAGAACACAGAAACAGAGAGATAGATCCAATATCGGAGGGGCTCTCACCCCTCCCAAGCCATGGGAGCCAAGGACCAGAGGGGAAACCCTTCTCCCATCTAGGGAGAAGGTCAAGGAAGAAGAGGAAGAAGGGGGCCCTCTCCCCCTTGCTTCCGGTGACGCCGGAACGCCACCGGGGGCCATCATCATCACCGCGATCTCCACCAACACCTCCGCCATCTTCACCAACATCTCCATCACCTTCCCCCTTCTAGCTACAGCGGTCCACTCTCCCGCAATCCGCTATACCCTCTACTTGAACATGGTGCTTTATGCTTCATATTATTACCCAATGATGTGTTGCCATCCTATGATGTCTGAGTAGATTTTCGTTGTCCTATCGGTGATTGATGAATTGCTATGATTGGTTTGAGTTGCGTATTTTGTTATTGGTGCTGTCCTATTGTGCCCTCCGTGTCGGCATAGCGTGAGGATTCAGCTGTAGGGTTTGCAATATGTTTATGATTTGCTTATGGTGGGTGGCGTGAGTGACAGAAGCACAGACCCGAGTAAGTAGGTTATTTGCGTATGGGATAAAGGAGACTTGATGATTTAATGCTATGGTTGGGTTTTACCTTAATGAATCTTTAGTAGTTGCGGATGCTTGCTAGAGTTCCAATCATAAGTGCATATGATCCAAGTAGAGAAAGTATGTTAGCTTATGCCTCTCCCTCAAATAGAATTGCAATAGTGATTACCGGTCTAGTAACGTAGTCAATTGCCTAGGGACAATTTCACAACTCCTACCACCACTTTTCCACACTCGCTATACTTACTTCAGTTGTGTCTTTATCTAAACAACCCCTAGTCTTTATTTACGTGCTCTTTGTTATCTTGCAAACCTATCCTATCACACCTACAAAGTACTTCTAGTTTCATACTTGTTCTAGGTAAAGCAAACATCAAGCGTGCATAGAGTTGTATCGGTGGTCGATAGAACTTGAGGGAATATTTATTCTACCTTTAGATTCTCGTTGGGTTCGACACTCTTACTTATCGAAAACTGTTGCGATCCCCTATACTTGTGGGTTATCAGGACGCAGTCTTCAATCTTGTATCTTCATAGTCCAACAGTCCGGCCAAAGTATATAGTCCGGCTGTCCGAGGACCCCTTAATCCAGGACTCCCTTAGTAGCCCCCGAACCAGGCTTCAATGACGACGAGTCCGGCGCGCAGATTGTGTTCGGCATCGCAAAGCGGGTTCCTTCTCCGAATACTCCATAGAACATTTTGAACACAAGGATCGTGTCCGGCTCTGCAAAACAAATTCCACATACCACCATAGAGAGCACAATATTCCACAAATCTAATTTGCTAACAACTTTTCATAGCGTGACATCACGCCACGGCCCGGTTATTACGAACCATTTTTTCCATCCTGCCAGTGCACGTGTTGTGAGGCAGTTTTATTGGTACGTCTTGTCGAAGTAGACATCGTGTTCCCCTTATCACGGGATTCCCATCAATACGGATGTGGGTAACCCAACCACGCTGGTTAATATGACCCCTCGATTTTAGGAAAGTTCCAAACGGCCACGTGGGGGACGCTTGATATTCGTCCTCTTTATAAAGGGGCTAAGGCATGTCCTTTTCTCCCCATGCTCGATCCTTCTCTTCCTCCACCTCGAGTTCCAACACGCAAGGCTCAAGCTAAGCGCTTCAGACCTTTAACCATGTCCGGATCCAACCTTCAAGGCCGGTGGATGGCCTCCTCCGTCACCGAGGAGGACATCAAGAAGCTTAGGGAGGCCAGGTATCTCACCGCCGAAATCCCGCACAGGCTGCCTGCTCAAGGGCAGGTCATCCCTACTCCTGAACCCAATGAAAGTGTCGTATTTGTTTCCCACTTCCTCCGAGGGCTAGGTTTTAGTCTTGATACCTTTGTGAGAGGGACCATGTTCTATTACGGGCTAGATTTCCATGATCTAGCTCCAGATTCCATCCTTCACATCTCGTCGTTTACCGTCGTGTGTGAGGCCTTCCTCCGCATCACCCCACACTTCGGTTTATGGCTCAAGACCTTCAATGTGAAGCCGAAGATGATCGATGGGCGATACACAGAGTGCGGAGGTGCTATAATAAGCAAAGGTGCCGACGCCCTATGGCCAAAGGGTTCCTTCCCGGAGGTGTCCGACTTATGGCAACGTGAGTGGTTCTACATCACAGCTCCCCGAGGTACAAAGCGGGCGGCCGCTCTTGCCTTCCGCTCGGGCCCTCCGCCTCAACTGGCGTCATGGGTCAACAAGGGATAGGACTGGGGGCCAGTAAATGACATGCTGACACTACAAAGCCGCATCCGAGATCTTCTCAAGAGGGATGTCAGTCTTGTCAAGGTAATGCAAGTTATGCTAGTTCGTCGGATCCTGCCATGCTAGCGTCGATCTCTCCTTATGTGGGAGTTCAACCCGGAAGGACCGTGAACTATTCAACAATTCTTCGGTGTGACGCTCGAAGGGATGTATGGATTGTTTTTCGGATCACGAATAAAGTGTCCGAACACCACCGAGGATGCGGGTCTCAACTGCAACCATCCAGATACCCAAGTAAGTATTTCCGCGACCGAACATGCTATCTTTTTAATTGTCACAATATCATTCTGAAAAATTGCTCTCTGCTAGGATTGGATAAGAAAGGCGGAGAGGATCAGGTGTTCGGCCCCCCTTCCCAAAGGTTTGCCGGATCCTTTATTAACCAGGATGCTTGAGCGCACACCCTATCAGGTGCCATCAGGAGAAGATGAAGGGAGGAATAGAGAAGCCAAAGGCGGGCTTGATACCTTACACATCCAAACCAGGGGAGTAAGTGCCTTCACGAAGGAGGATAATCGGGGAGGTGAATCTAGAATCCCCTCTCCCCAAGGAAAGAAAAGGGCCACCTCTGAAGACTTGGAAACGGAGGCTTCCAAATGATGGAAGATACTTTCGCCAGGGGGCCCTGCCCCGAAGGGCGTTCTTACCGCATAGCGCCCGCGAGGGGTCCAGCCCTCAACCGAGCTGTAAGTGGATCAAAAAGTAATTTGGTAAATATATCCTGCTTCATCTTTGAGAATAATAACCGAGACGTATATCTTGCAATCTGGCTCGCAGCCCTTCTCAACAGAGTTCGTCTTCGGGGGATATTCTTCCGGAGATGATGGAGAGCGAGACGCCTCCTCCTGCCTTCCCGCCTCATGGGGAGGATGACACTGAGGTGTCATCACAGAGGGTTTCTCCTGATCCGCAAAGGCCAGAAGCTAACTCTTTGGCCGCCCGAAGTCTAGAGTATTCGGCTCCAAAGGAGAGCAACAGAAAGAGTCCGGGACTGTCTGGTGCACAACCGGACACACTGATGGGTATTCTAGAGCAAGTGGCTATCTCAGAGGCGCATTGTACCTTAATGGGTATGGTGGTTGAGAGGATTTCATCCGCCAAAAGCGGGTTGAATGAAGCTTTTACTAGCCTGTTAAGAGGCTTTGAGGTACGCCAAGTAATATATGTGTATTTTGGACGGTACCACACACTCTAGGTGTGCTCTGTATATGTAGTAGCCCCTGTGACTCTGTTTGCTGTCCAGAGGTGGCGAACAGAGGATCGTAGTCCCAGGTAATGATCATGCTGCTTTTATGTGCAGGCGGCGGAGGGTCCGGCGGCTGATCGGACTGCTGATTTTGCCGAACTAAAGCGGTAGCTTGACGTGGCGGATGCCGACATCGCGCTTGTGAACAAGCGTCTTGACAAGGCCCAGGGTATGTATTTTCGGCTTGTCAGCAAAAGCATGATGCCAGTATCTATGATATGCTGGGACTGCAGATGGAGCTGCTGCCGTGGAGACCCTTCGGGCGGAGCTTGCCCGAGCCAAGGAACAAGCCAGGATGAGTGATGCGGCCCCCCTAAAGGCGGCCGAAGAGTTAAGAGCCGAACAGGCTGCTCATCGCCAGAGCGAAGAAAAAATAGCCAAGATGGATGTTGACCTGAAAGATGCCGCCGGCCGATATGAGCTCCTTGAAAAGGAAAGCCAAGAGAAAGCGGCTGACCTAAAGAAGGCCTTGGAAGCAGCCAAGGAAACTCGCTCTGAAATTAGAGGGATAAGGGAGGAGCTTCGTGAAGCCGGAGATATCACGGCTGGGAGGCCCTTTTTGTTGCGGATGAAGTTCGGAGATCCGAAGTATGCCCCTCTGGATCAGTTATGGAGTCTTTGCAGACCAGCGTGTATGCGGACTGGCAAAAGTCTTCTTGATGCAACTGAGTTTTTCAAAGGTCGGAAAGATCATGAGGTGGAAAGGTTGTTCTGGTCACAGTTCAGTGCCCCAACGCGTCTGCTGCCGTTGAATGAAAAAATGGCCGCATGGGCCGAGCTCCATAGGCTGTCCGAGCTTGCTATGAGGTCTGTCGTGGATCATCTTTGGCCGAAGGGGCCAAGGCCGGACAGTTATTTTGGTTTAGTGCAACAATTCCTTGGTGCTGTGTCACATATCGACGCTGTGAAGAGGTCGGCGTGCATAGAGGGTGCGCGGATGGCTCTTGCCCGTGTTAAATCATACTGGGCAGGGATGGAGGCCACCGCTATTGCAACCCGGGGTCCAGCGGGAGGCCAGGACCCGGTCGAGCACTATTTTGAAGAAGTCGTAGAAGGCGCCTGTTTAATAGAGGCTCAGTGCTTGAAGAGTACCATGTTCGAGTGACATGTATCTGAATTGTAAAAACAATGCTATTTTGATTATAAAGGCTGTGTTTATACTTTTGCCCGAAAGTGTTATAGTGCCTCCTGTGCGGCCGTTTATGTATGTATTTAACCTGAAAGTTTGCAGACGTCGGCTTTAGCCCCCACGCATATAATGTGGGGGGTGTTTGGAAAAGCGTGTAATCACACTTGATCCAACGTCTTGGTCCATTAAGGAGGTGATAGCGCGGCGAACCAGGCAATCGGACTATATAGCTTTAAAACTTTCACTTAGCCATAGGAGTTTGACGGTGGGGCTACTATATAGCCCCTGGTACTTCCGCGTTCATCCGAATACGGTGCACGCTCGTACGTGACCGGGAAACCAGTCCTTCGGTAATGCGGAGGAATCGCGAAGATTCCGCTGAGTCATCGAGTGGTTGACCAGTCTCGCGCTTTATCATGACAGTTAGCTTTCGGCTTTCTCTACTGAGGTGCTCTTCTGGATGAACCAGGGCACAATCGCAGTAGTTCTTCCGGTGCCACCTTAGCCGATAGAGTGGAACGTAAGGTAGCAAAACACGGGAGCCGGGCAAACCCAACTATTGACCAAAGACATGATTCAGAGCTAATGCATATAAGGCCAAACTCGCGACGCCGAACACTCCCTAAGGTATTCAGACTTTACAACATATATTGGGCTGAGTAACGCCCTCGATAATGAGCCTTGAGTTTCCAGGTACATGCATTAATCTGGAGTGACGGAATGCCAATAACGCCAGCATCCCTTCCGGTTGTGTTAAGTGTCTGGAGGGTATGAAGCAACAATAGACATAAAAAAGGTTTACGCAGGGTCTTAATCTAAAAAGAAACCTTTGAGCGAGGCCCTGCTGCACATCTGCGCCTTTGTCTCCGTTGTGCCATATCCTGGAAGGGTGTAGCACGACGATCATCTGTAAAAAGGAAAAACCTAGGCGAAAGACTTTGTGCAAAAAGTTGGTTATCCTGGAAGGGTGTAGCACGATGATCATCTGTAAAAAGGAAAAACCCAGGCGAAAAGTTGTGCCGCTTCGGAATGGAGTGATGTCGAAGGTTAATTCTTCGCTTCTGAAGTTGTCGGGAGAACCAAATACAACCTATAGTACTAGAGAGCCGGTGCAACGGGCCTCTACGCCTGGTATTACTCCTTTAAAGGTAGTATTACTTTGGCTGATTCTTGATGGGTCTATCCCCATTTTGCGGGTAGTGTCCTGATATATCAGATTAAGACTACTGCCGCCGTCCATAAGGACTCGGGTGAGATGGTATCCGTCAATTATTGGGTCGAGCACCAAGGCAGCCGATCCTCCGTGCCGGATACTAGTCGGATGATCCCTGCGATCGAAAGTGATCGGGCAGGCCGACCAAGGATTGAATTTGGGGGCGACGGGCTCTACAGCCTATACGTCTCAGAGTGCGCGCTTGCGCCTTCTCTTTGGTATGTGAGTTGCGTAAATCATGTTCACTATTTTGACTTCTGGTGGGAATTTTTCCTGTCCCCCAGTGTTCGGCTGGCGAGGCTGATCCTCGTCTTCACTTGGCGTCTTCCTCCCTTTGTGTTCGGCGTTTAGCTTGCCGGCCTGCTTGAAAACCCAGCATTCTCTGTGGGTGTGATTTGCAGGTTTTTAAGGGGTGCCATGAATCTGACATAATTTGTCTAGAATCTTGTTTAGGCTAGACGGTCCATCTCTGCTGCCTTTAAATGGCCTTTTCCGTTGACCGGGTCGAGAGCCCCTGAATCCGGCATTGACCGCCGTGTTATCTGGGCTGTCTTCATTATTTCGAAGCTTTTTTTTATCGCGTCGCGGTTTCCCGTTGCCATCCCTGACTTCGGATGTGCCTGGGTAGCTCATGCCAATACGGGCCAGCCAACTGTCCTCGCCCGCGCAGAAGCGGGTCATAAGGCTTGTTAGAGCTGCCATTGTCCTCGGTTTTCCCTGGCCGAGGTGTCTGGCAAGCCATTCGTCCCGGACACTGTGCTTGAAAGCCGCTAAGGCTTCGGCATTCGGGCAGTCAACGATTTGATTCTTCTTAGTGAGAAATCTGTTCCCAAGCTTATGGGCCGACTCTCCGAGTTGTTGGATTATGTGACTTAAATCGTCTGCATCCGGAGGTCGGACATAGGTCCCTTGAAAATTGGCCCTGAAAGCATCCTCAAGTTCCTCCCAACTTCCAGTTGAGTTTTCGGGGAGGCTTTTCAACTAGTGCCAAGCTGGTCCTTTCAACTTGAAGGATAGGTATTTTATGGCGTGGAGATCATCTCCGCGAGCCATGTGGATGTGAAGGATAAAGTCCTCAATCCAGACCCCAGGGTCTGTCGTTCTGTTGTATGCCTCTATATTCATGGGTTTAAATCCTTCTGGAAATTCATGATCCAACACCACATCGGTGAAGCACAGGGGGTGCGCGGCACCCCTGTATTTGGATGTGTCATGGCATGCTGTCGATGGTTGTTGTGTTCGGTGTTGATTCCGAGCTGGTATTCGATCAATATGATCGTTTTGGTGGCTGTGATCCGGCACCGGAGCATGATGACCCACAAGTATAGGGGATCTATCGTAGTCCTTTCGATAAGTAAGAATGTCGAACCCAACGAGGAGCAGAAGGAAATGATAAGCGGTTTTGACAAGGTATTCTCTGCAAATCTTGAAATAAGTGGTAACAGATAGTTTTGTGATAGGATAAATTGTAACGAGCAACAAGTAGCAAAAGTAAATAAAGTGCAGCAAGGTGGCCCAATCCTTTTGTAGCAAAGGACAAGCTGGAACAAACTCTTATAATAGGAAAAGCGCTCCCGAGGACACATGGGAATATCGTCAAGCTAGGTTTCATCACGCTCATATGATTCGCGTTCGGTACTTTGATAATTTGATATGTGGGTGGACCGGTGCTTGGGTGCTGTTCTTACTTGAACAAGCATCCCACTTACGATTAACCTCTATTGCAAGCATCCGCAACTACAACAAAAGTATTAAGGTAAACCTAACCATAGCATGAAACATATAGATCCAAATCAGCCCCTTACTGAAACAGCGCATAAACTAGGGTTTAAGCTTCGTCACTCTAGCAACCCATCATCTACTTATTACTTCCCAATGCCTTCCTCTAGGCCCAAATAATGGTGAAGTGTTATGTAGTCGACGTTCACATAACACCACTAGAGGTTAGACAACATACATCCTATCAAAATATCAAACGAATACCAAATTCACATGACTACTAATAGCAAGACTTCTCCCTTGTCCTCAGGAACAAACGTAACTACTCACAAAGCATATTCATGTTCATAATCAGAGGAGTAATAATATGCATAAAGGATCTGAACATATGATCTTCCACCAAGTAAACCAACTAGCATCAACTACAAGGAGTAATCAACACTACTAGCAACCTACTAGCACCAATCCCGGACTTGAAGACAAGAATTGGATACAAGAGATGAACTAGGGTTTGGAGATGAGATGGTGCTGGTGAAGATGTTGATGGAGATTGCCCTCTCCTGATGAGAGGAGCATTGGTGATGATGATGACGATGATTTCCCCCTCCCGGAGGGAAGTGTCCCCGGCAGAACAGCTCTACCGGAGCCCTACATTGGTTCCGCCAAGGTTCCGCCTCGTGGCGGCGGAGTCTCGTCCCGAAAGGTTGCTTCTGATTTTTTTCTCATCGAAAGACTTCATATAGGAGAAGTTGGGCGTCGGAGAGCTACCAGGGGGCACGCCCAGGGGGGAGGGGCGCGCTCCCCACCATCGTGAGCAGGGTGTGGGCCCCTTGGCCCTCATCTTTGGCGACAATTTTTCTTTATTTATTTTAAGATATTCCGTGGAGTTTGGGACTTTTGGAGTTCTTGAGAATAGGTCTCAATATTTGCTCCTTTTCACCGAATTCTGTTTCTTGCGGCATTCCCCTCTTCATGGTAAACCTTGTAAGATAAGAGAGAATAGCCATAAGTACTGTCGAAATTGCCTAGGAGCACTCGGCGACTACCCACCCCGAAATATGTTCCATCAATTCTCCTCGGGATCCGAATTCACTATATTAGCTATTTTGTATTCAGACATTGTTCCTCGCGTATTTATCATGCATTGTAGTGTATGTCCGTGCTAAAGTTCACGCGTTTACATTCCTAAGCGGAGAAACTTACATCCAAGCGAGGCGCCACATGCACCATCTCCCTAACCACCATCTTCCCAACTACCAAACATTGTTAAATGTAGACAATAAATCAAGTAATCATTGAGTCCTAAAGCACTGTCTGCCCCCATTAGACGGACTATGTAATTCCAATTACCATGCAATTTATTTAATATTTCATGTTCCGCGTCTACTCGTTTGCAATATTAATATCATTTTCACTTTAACAAATCTTTATTTATTTCCTTTTCTCTCCATCACTCTGCTACACTCCCCTCGAATTATTAAAATAAAATTGCCTGTACTCATCTGCTAGGACTTATTTGTTACACAAATTGATTTTTCTTAAACCTCAAATTAAAGGTCCGTGTCATATAACTAATCGTCGTAACAAACTTTATCACACACAACTCAAATATCTCATTTCGTCGCGTGCACAACATGCATCCAGCCCTTTGCTCACAACTACTACCATGCAAACATTAAATGATTGCAGAAATTACACGCCAATTCAATGTACCATGTCCCACCACGCTGACCAGCCAGCACTCCATCGCTTTACCACAATGAAAGCAATTTCAGCAATCTTTTTAGTGAGCCGGTTGTGCAGTAAGAATATGAATGTTTTTCTTTAAAAACAAGCTAGTTTACCTTCCATGGAAGTCGTTTCCCGGATCTAGTGAGCCGTTTCACGGATCGAGCTGGGGATCCGCCAGCGGAATCATATCTTTTCTCCAAGATCTACAACTCCTCGGACTTGTACCAAAACAATATCTCTTGTCTGGTTAAAGAAAAGGGATAGTAGATCGTTGTGGAAGAAGAACAGTATGATTCGTTGAGAGCTTTCTTCCCTCTCCTCAGATCGGCAATGCGGTCTTCACGGGTCGGGCTTAACTCGTGAAGGTATGTGCGGGAGGGTCGAACTGATTATGGTGGCTGAAGCTGCACGAGTGCTCTAATGGGCCCCTATGCGATTCTGATTAATGCCGATGGGCAGTACAACTTGTTCAAGCATACGCTACAGGTCGTGTATAGCCAAGGAAAACTATTTTACAATTATGTTGCACACATCCTGAGACAGTGCAGCAACGGACGGGATTTCGGTGGGTGGAGTCGCCGAGTGCTCTTAGTCCGTGTCCTAAGTACTGTGACATATAGTGAAATAACAGCCCATAATATGATAAATATCGATATAAAAGCATGATGCAAAATGGACGTATCAACTCCCCCAAGGTTAGACCTCGCTTGTCCTCAAGCAAAAAGCCGATAACAATAAATATGTCCCCATGTTTAGAAGTAGAGGCGTCGATAAAAATAAAATACGGACATGAAGGCATCATGATTATTTTCATAACAGCAACATATATAGATTTGTCATATGATTACTTATGTTCAAGTGATGATCTTTTCAAAAAGCCAAAGTATGAATCATAAACCTTATTGAGCACCAACAAGTTATACCCTCAGTCATTGAAGCAATTGCAATTTATCATAACATCGGAAAGAGTCTTTGTCAGAGCTTAAAAGCAAGTCCACATACTCAACTATCACTTAGTCCTTCATAATTGCTAACACTCACGCAATACTTGTGGTTACGGAGTTTTAACGGACCTGAGAGAAAGATAGGGGCTTGTAGTTTTGCCCCACAACCTTTTACCTCAAGGGTAATGTCAACAATAATAATTCATGCTCCCCCACATCCAATTAGATATATATATCATGTTCTTTCCAACATGCTGAGATTGCCAAAGGATAAAATGAAAAAGGAAAGGTGAAGATCACCATGACTCTTGCATAAAGTAGAGGATAATAATAAAAGATAGGCCCTTCGCAGAGGGAAGCAGAGGTTTCCATGAGCTTTTATGGTTGGATGCACAAAATCTTAATGCAAAAGAATGTCACTTTATATTGCCCCTTGTATGTGAACCTTTATTATGCAGTCCGTCGCTTTTATTGCGTCCACAAAAAGTTCGTACAAAGCTTATTTCTCTGCACTAATAAGTCATGCATATTTAAAGAGCAATTTTTATTGCTTGTACTGATGACAACTTACTCGAAGGATCTTACTCAATCCATAGGTATATATGGTGGACTCTCATGGCTAAACTGGTTTAATGGTATTTGGAAGCACAAGTAGTATCTCTACTTGGTGCTAAGAATTTGGCTAGCATGAGGGGGAAAGGCAAACTCCACATGTTAGAGGAACCATGACAACATACTTTATCTCAGATGTAAGAAAACATAACTCAATATGTTGTCTTCCTTGTCCAACATCAACTCTTTAGCATGTCATATTTTAATGAGTGCTCCCAATCATAAAAGATGTCAATGATAATATATCTATATGTGAAACCTCTCTCTCCTTATTACTTCCTATTAATTGCAACGATGACCAAAGCTATATTTGCCAACTCCCAACAACTTTCAATCATCATACTCTTTTTATGTGAAGTTATTATTCTCAATAAGATCAATATGAACTCTTTGTTTCTTTTTATTCTTTTCTTTATTCACCCAAGATCATTGCAAAGTAATCAAGCCCTTGACTCAACACTAATCTTTATTATATATAGCTCCGGACTCGATTGCATAAAGGGATCATAAAGCAAAACTCAAAACTAGATCGTGGCATGACTTTATTCTACTAAATCAAGATACTACTAACAGGATCGAACTAAGAAAAACGGTAAAGATAGGAGTTGTGATGGTGATACGATACCGGGGCACCTCCCCCAAGATTGGCAGTTGCCAAGGGGAGTGCCCATACCTATGTGATTATATCTCCTTCTTTGTTGTTGGCGGTGGAGATGTTGTTGATGATGGAAGCTTGTCGTCCACCTTCCATGGCATAGGCTCACCCTCATAGAAGGATGATCGAGTCTCGGAATCCTCAAATCTGCAATGAAAGCAGTTGAGCAAGCAGAGGATATTTGTGTGATCGTTAGTCAAAACCTTGGGAGAATATATAATGAATTTTACCGACCAAAATCGTATCGTGCAAGAAAACAGAGTCCGGAGGGCACACGAGGTGCTCACGAGGTAGAGGCGCGCCCGGGGGTAGGGCGTACCCTCCACCCTCGTGGAGGCCTCGTGTCCTCCCCGGACTGCTACTTATTTTTCTAAATATTCCAAAATGGAGAAATATTGCTTTAAAAATTGTTTTGGGGTCGGTTTACTTACTGTACCACATACCTATTCCTTTTCGGAGTCTAGAATGTTATGGGAAGTGTCCCTTATGCATTCCTCCGGGGTTACGGTTTCAATAATATTGGTTTCAACATTTATGGGATTACCTGAGATATAATGTTTGATTCTTCGGCCATTTACCACTTCGTATTTGTGCCTGTGAAGTTGTTGATTTTTATGGCACCGGAACGATAGACCTCCTCGATAACGTAAGGACCTTCCCATTTGGAGAGAAGTTTTCCTGCAAAAAATCTTAAAGGAGAGTTGTATAGTAATACATAATCACCTACATTAAACTCACGCTTTTGTATCCTTTTGTCATGCCATCTTTTAGCTTTTTCTTTAAATAACTTGGCATTTTCATAGGCTTGGGTTCTCCATTCATCAAGTGAGCTAATATCAAATAACCTCTTCTCACCGGCAAGTTTGAAATCATAATTGAGCTCTTTAATAGCCCAATATGCCTTATGTTCTAATTCGAGAGGTAAGTGACATGCTTTTCCATAAACCATATTATACGGAGACATACCCATAGGATTCTTATATGCAGTTCTATAGGCCCATAATGCATCATCAAGTTTCTTGGACCAATTCTTTCTAGACCTATTAACAGTCTTTTGCAAAATTAATTTGAGCTCTCTATTACTCAATTCTACTTGACCACTAGACTGCGGGTGATATGGAGATGCAATTCTATGATTAACGTCATATTTAGCAAGCATTTTACGGAAAGCACCATGAATAAAGTGTGAACCACCATCAGTCATTAAATATCTAGGGACTCCAAACCTCGGAAAAATAACTTAAGCATTTTAATAGAAGTGTTATGATCAGTAGTACTAGTTGGAATAGCTTCTACCCACTTAGTAACTTAATCAACAACAACTAAAATATGTGTATATCCATTAGAGGCAGGAAAAGGTCCCATATAATCAAAGCCCCAAACATCAAATGGTTCAATAACAAGTGAATAATTCATAGGCATTTCTTGACGTCTACTAATATTACCAATTCTTTGACATTCATCACAAGACAAAACAAACTTACGGGCATCCTTGAAGAGAGTAGGCCAATAAAAACCAGATTGCAATACCTTATGTGCGGTTCTATCTCCGCGTGGTGTCCTCCATAAGCGGAGTGACACTTGCGTGAGGATCCGTTCCTCTTCATGCTCAGGTACACAACGTCTAATAACACCATCTACTCCTTCTTTATAAAGATGTGGATCATCCCAAAAGTAATGTCTCAAATCATAAAAGAACTTTTCTTTTGTTGGTATGTGAAGCTAGGTGGTATAAATTTAGCAACAATATAATTAGCATAATCAGCATACCATGGAGTGCTACGAGAAGTGCTTATGACATTTAATTGTTCATCGGAAAGCTATCATCAATAGGTAGTGGGTCATCAAGAACATTCTCTAACCTAGATAAGTTATGCGCAAGCTGGGTTCTCAGCTCCTTTTCTATCAACAATATGCAAATCAAATTCTTGCACAAGAGAACCCATCTAGTAAGTCTAGGTTTAGCATCTTTCTTTTCCATAAGATATTTAATAGCAGCATGATCGGTGTGAATAGTTACTTTAGAATCAACAATATAGGGTCTGAATTTATCACAGGCAAACACAACTGCTAAGAGTTCCTTTTCAGTAGTAGCATAATTTCTTTGAGCATCGTCTAGAGTCTTACTAGCATAATGGATAACATTTAATTTCTTATCAACTCTTTGCCCTAGAACAACACCTACAGCATAATCACTAGCATCACACATAATTTCAAAGGGTAAATTCCAATCAGGTGGCTGAACAATAGGTGCAGAGACTAATGCTTTCTTAAGTATTTCAAATGCTTATACACAATCATCATCAAAGACAAATGGTACATCTTTTTGTAATAAATTAGTCAGAGGACGAGAGATTTTTGAGAAGTCCTTAATGAACCTCCTATAAAATCCAGCGTGACCAAGGAAACTTCTTATACCTTTGATGTCCTTGAGACATGGCATCTTTTCAATAGCATCAACCTTGGCTTTATCAACTTCAATACCTCTTTCAGAAACTTTGTGCCCCAAGACAATACCTTCATTAACCATAAAGTGGCACTTTTCCCAATTCAAGACAAGATTAGTTTCTTCACATCTCGCAAAACTTCGATGAAGATTGCTCAAGCAATCATCAAAGAGGAACCATAGACGGAAAAGTCGTCCATGAAAACCTCACAAATCTTTTCACAAAAATCAGAGAATATAGCCATCATGCATCTTTGAAAGGTAGCAGGTGCATTACATAAACCAAAAGGCATACGTCTATAAGCAAAAGCACCAAAAGGGCATGTAAAAGTAGTCTTTGATTGATCTTTAGCAAACCACGGTATTTGAGAGAAACCAGAATAACCATCTAGAAAGCAATAATGTGTATGTTTGCATAATCTTTCTAGCATTTGATCAATAAAAGGTAAGGGGTAATGATCTTTCTTAGTAGCTTTATTTAACTTGCGGAAATCAATTACCATCCTATAACTTGTGATAATTCTTTGCGGGATCAATTCATCTTTATCATTAGGGACAACAGTAATACCTCCCTTCTTAGGGACACAACGGACGGGACTTACCCACTGACTATCAGCAACGGGATAAATTATACCTGCCTCCAGAAGCTTGAGTATTTCTTTTCTTACCACTTCTTTCATTTTAGGATTCAAACATAGCTGAGGATCACGAACTGGTTTGGCATCCGCTTCCAAATTTATTTTATGTTGACATAGAGTGGGACTAATGCCCTTAAGATCATCAAGAGTATATCCAATAGAGGAACGGTGCTTCTTCAGAGTTTTCAATAATCTTTCTTCTTCATGCTCTGAAAGGTTAGCACTAATAATAACAGGATATATTTTCTTTTCATCAAGATAAGCATATTTAAGATTATCAGGCAACGGTTTGAGCTCAAACACGGGATCACCCTTGGGTGGAGGAGGATCCCCTAAGTTTCAACGAGCAAATTGTGTTGCGAGAATAGGTTCTGTTTAAAGAATACTTCATCTATTTCCCTTCTTTCATTCATGAACATCTCATTTTCATGGTCTGGCAAATAGTGTTCTAAAGGATCACTAGGAGGTATGGCAATAGAAGCAATACCAATAATTTCATCCTTACTAGGCAATTCTTCCTCACGATGTTGTTTACTAAATTTAGAGAAATTAAACTCATGAACCATATCATCCAAGCCAACAGTAACAACACTCTTTTTGCAGTCTAACGTAGCATTAACAGTATTCAAGAAGGGTGAGGGAGTCCTGGACTAGGGGGTGTCCGGACAGCCGGACTATCATCGTCCGCCGGACTCCAAGACTACGAAGATACAAGATTGAAGACTCCGTCCCGTGTCCGGATGGGACTTTCCTTGGCGTGGAAGTCAAGCTTGGCAATACGGATATGTAGATCTCCTACCATTGTAACCGACTTTGTGTAACCCTAGCCTCCTCCGGTGTCTATATAAACCGGAGGGCTTTAGTCCGTAGGACAACATACATTACAACAATCATACCATAGGCTAGCTTTAGGGTTTAGCCTCCTTGATCTCGTGGTAGATCCACTCTTGTACTACCCATATCATCAATATTAATCAAGTAGGGCGTGGGTTTTACCTCCATCGAGAGGGCCCGAACTGGGTAAAACATCGTGTCCCTTGTCTCTGTTACCATCTGCCTAGGCGCACAGTTGGGACCCCCTACCGAGATCCGCGGTTTGACACCGACATTGGTGCTTTCATTGAGAGTTCCTCTGTGTCATCACCGATAGGCTAGATGGCCTCTTCAATCAACAACGCTGTCAAGGTGAGACTTTTCTCCCGGACAGATCTTAAATTCGGCGGCCGCGCTGCGGGCTAATTCACTTGGCCATCCGGGCGGATCGAAAACTTCGCCCTAGCCATCGAGGTCGATTCGGAAGCCTAAACTTCACGGCCGGCGTTCGCGGAGACTTGATCTTGACGGGCTCAAGCCCACGACCAGCGCGCGCCTTTGTTACAATGGGCATGAACTAGCTCTGCCGCGAGCAGTGCCTTGGTGGCCCTTTTCGAATCCGTTTGGCCCTTAGTCGGAGCCGATCGCCCGGATCGAGACGGTGGATGGGCGCCACCTCGGGGCTTCAACTTCCATGGAGATGGGCGAACACTAACCTTGTCCCTTGCGAAACTTCGTGATTCCGAGGTGCGGACTCCTTGCGGACTCGGACCTCCCCTACCTGTCGAATCGATTGGCGCCCGGTTATAAATTCACCGCCACGGACATCTTCAACACTCGCCCTTGGCGACATCCTAAATCGCTAAAGCATCTCTCGCTATCGGAGAGTCTGGCGGACTATGGCGGGATGGTTGAGATCTGAGACGACAAAGAAATTGAGCCCACCCACCACCCACTTTGTAGCCACTATCGGCGATCTAACCGACATGCTAGACTATGACTCGAAGACATCGGCGGTATGGGCGGCGATGCGGAGCGAACAAGAACCAGCGCCTATAGGGCATGGGAGGACCACCTCGTCATATAGCGTATATATGGTGGATACCCCAAAAGAGAGCGATAATGAGGACCAGCGGGCGGCGAAAAGATAACCCCACCGACAAACAACCAAAAGCGGCGGCGCGACGCGCCCTAAATCCGCCGACGACAACAACAACGCTCCTAATGACCCGCAATACAGCAGGGCACACAAGTGGACGGCGAACATGCAGATAAGCAACGCATCGAGCAGGGCGAGTCAGATAATCAGTCCAGGCCCGGCGAAAACAACAGTCCGGACGACCTCATGCCGGACACGCCGCCGGAGAGTAAAAACCTTCAAAAAAGACTCGTCAACACCGCAAGAAGCTTGAAGAAGGAAAAACGGAAGCTCAAAACAGCGGAAGACACACTCATAATGAGGTGGAGCAAAGTGCTCAAAACTGCGGATAAATACGGCAATGGCCACCAATCAAAGAGCTACCCGAAGCGCAAGCTGCTGCCAGAATTTGGCGAGGAGGCCATAGAGCCCCCACAGTCAAAAAATAAAGAGGCTGCCTGGTTGGATGGACGGCCAGATGATAGGCCAAATTCTGAAAGCGGCGCCGCACATAAACCGACTAATGACCCTGGAAAGACAGACGGCCCAGCTAGGTCCATTTACGGGCAAAAGAAGAGGGCCCCAGGAAACAATGCAACACGACATGTGTCCGAAGACAGCGATGCACCCAAATACAGGGGCGCCGCACACCCACTATGTTTCACCAACGAGGTGCCGGATTATGAATTCCCAGCAGGATTTAAACCTATGAACATAGAGGCCTCTGACGAACAACAGACCACAGAGTGCGGATGAAGATTATATCTTGCACATACACATGGCTAGAGGGGCGATCTCCACGCCATAAAATACCTACCCTCAAGCTCAAAGGGCCAGCCCGTCATTGGCTTAAAGCCTCCCGAAAACTTGTTGGAAGTTGGGAAGAGCTCGGGGAGCGTTTAGAGCAAATTTTCAAGGCACTTATGTCCGCCCTCCGGATCACAGATGATCTAAGTCATATAACTCAACAGCCGGAGAGTCGGTAGCAGAATGTCTGGAGCAGGTTCCTCACCAAAAAAGAACCAAATAGTCATTGTCGGACGCGAAGCCTTAGCAGCTTTTAAACACAACGTCCAGGGCGAATGGCTTGCTAGACACCTCGGCCAAGAGAAACCGAGGACAATGTCGCGCTAACAAGCCTCATGACCCGCTTACATGCGGGAGAGGATAGGTAGCTAGCAAGATGCAGCACCAATGACCCAAGTACATCCGAGATCGAGATGGAAACCGAAAATCATGGCGCGAAAAAAGCAACGCGGAATAAAGAGAGAAGCCCAAAAGCACGGCGATCAACGCCGGATTCAAAAGCTTCATGGCCAAACAACAAAACACCACCTCTTAAGGAGGACAGCGATGAGCTATCCAACAAACAAGATTTGGTCGGATATGTCAAATCCACAGTACCCGGAAGGCACGCAAACCACACCCATCGAGATTGTTGGGTTTTCAAACAGTCCGGCCGACTAAGCGCCGAACACAAGGGGCTCGGCGCGTCAGCGAAGATGACAAACCCCAACAGCGAGCACCGGAAAACAAAAGAATTTCCCACAAGAGGTCAAAGCGATAAATTCACTTCATGTGATATCGGAAAAACGATCTTTGCACCCGTTAAAATGGGTCCCTTACGGTCCAACCAATGAAACATAGAGATTGGACATTAAAACCAATCACTTTCGACCACTGGATTATTCGAGCGTTCAACATGCGGGATGGACTGCCACGATATTGAATCCCATAATCGACGGACTACAATTTACACAAGTCACGATGGGCGGAGGCAGCGATTTAAACCTCTTGTATCCAAACACAATCCGCAAGTTGGGGATAGACCTTACTAAAATTCAACACAGCCGCACTTCCTTTAAAGGAGTGGCGCGAGCCCCTCGCCAAGTGCACAGGCTCCTATTACTAGAAGTTGTGTTGGATTACGAACAACTTTCGACGAAAAACTAATCTTTCATATCGTCCCATTTAAAAGTAGCTATCAAGCACTCTTGGGACGAGAAGCTTTGTCGTTTCAGCGCCATACCACATTCTGCGTCTCTTACACTTAAGATGCCGGTCACGTGGCATCATTTGATCTTGAGTAAAGACCGGACACGGATAGACGAGTCGGCATAAGTAAGCTAGGGGCTCCCTAGCGCACATCCCTTCACAAGGGCTGCGGCGCTGAAACAACAGCGAGTTCATAAAGACCCGCTTTACTTATTTATATTTCTTCTTTCACATATACTTTTTTCATACGAGTTCTTTTCAAACTAAGTTCCTCTCTTTTACAGATGAACAACATGCACACCGTCGGGATAAGCTGCTGCGGAACCTGGTATGAGGCGTGCGGTAGGGACCCGTCGCGAGATTCTTTTCATATTAAGACCTGCGTAAACCTTTTTCTTGTCTCTTGTTGTTATTCTCCTTGGTTTCTTCTTATAACCAAAGCGAACTGACGTTTTAGCATCGGCGCGTCGAGAGGACCATGCCGTACACTGTACACTAGGGGCTTAGGGCATTGTTTTGCCCATTATTATAAAGACCGAACACCTTAGGGAGTGTTGGCGTCTCGAGATTAGGCATTATATGCATCAGCTCGAATCATGTCTTTGGTTAAATGTTGGGTTTGCCGGCTCACGTGTTTTGCTGCCTTCGTTCCGTATCATCGCTAACGCGGCACCGGAGAACTCTGCGATTGTGCCCCGGTTAATTTGGCGAGCACCTCGATGAAAGCGGCGGTTGTCATGATATAGCGAGACTGGTCGACCACTCGATCGACTACGGAATGTTTAGAATTCCCGCTTTGACGAAGGACCGTTTCGGTCGAGGCACACACGCGCCCGAATTCGGGCGCGGTGCCCCAAGGGCTATATCGTAGCCCCACCCTCGAACTCAATGGCTAAGTGAAAGTCATAAAGCATCATAGTCCGGATTGCCTCGTTTGCTCGCTACCACCTCCTTAAGCAGGACCGAGACGCCGGATTAAGTGTGAAAATCGCTATTTTTGCGAACACCCGCACCTTGTGCGTGGGGCTGAAGTCAAGAGCGCAATCTTCGGGTTATACTAGCGTATACATAAATGGCCGCATAGGAGATATTTTAATACTTGGAGCGCACAAGTATAAAAAGTTATAGCATAATCATTGTTTTACAAGCTAAAGCGTTCATTTGAGCGTGACATTTTTCGAAAACTGCGACTCTATTACCGGCGCCACGCATAACTTCCCCAAAATAGTGCTCGGCGGGTAACGGCTTTCGTCCGAACCACGGGCGGCAATAGCGGTGGCATCCATCTCTTTCAATGTGTCTTCACATGGGCAAGAGCCATCCGTAGCGCGCCGATGCAGGCCGACCGCTTCATCTCCTTGATATGCGGCACCGCTCCAAGAAATTGCTGCAATAAGCGAAATAGCTCGTCGCCTTGGGCCTCTCGGCGGACATGAGCCACGATATCGATCATAGCAAGTCCGGACAATCTATTTAGCTCGGCCCATTGCCTGACCGATCGGTCAGCGTAAGTGAGCGATCCGGACTATGGAATTGAGACCAAAATAGCTCTTAGTCTTGTGATCCTTTTGGCTCGGAAGTGCTCAGCGGCATCGGCCGCACTTTCCGCTAAGTCCATATATGGATCCTCCGGACCCCTGCTGGCCAAGTTGAGCATACTTTTGATCCGTAAACCCGATGCATAGCGAAAAGGCTTGCCAGCCACAATATCTCGACTGGCGCAGCTCCTCCTTCATAGCCCGCATTGCGAGCGGGCATCCTTAGCCTCGGTGGTGGCCTTCCCAGTCTTCCGCTCCGATAAGCGCTCCTTTTCAAGAGCCTCATTGCGGTCGGCAGCATCTTTTAATTTCACGGCCAATTCGGCCATCTTTTCCCTAGCTTAGGCGTGTGCAGCCTTACCGACTTTCAACTCCTCGGCCGCCCTCGGTAGCCGCATCACTCCTTCGGGCTTGCTCCTTAGCTTGAGCAAGTTCGGCCCGAAGGCTCTCCACAACAGTAGCACCGTCTGTATCACAACATATACATTATCAGAGGCGGGCTTTGACACCCTTAAATAAGCGACTGTGGAGAATTCATTCACCTTGCAACTCGTCAAGTCGCCGGTTGACAAGCGCGATGTCCGCATCCGCCTCGTCAAGTTGCCGCATTAACTCGGCAACTCCACTAGTCCGGCTAGCCCTCGGACTATCTGCCACCTGCTTAGGAACGACGACATTCATTACTTGGGATTTTGATCCTCGGCACGCTGTCGCTTTCGACAACCTACCGAGTCTCAGGGGCTACTATCTATATAGGGTGCACTTCTATGTGCCAAACTGTCAACAAGGCGCGTCGTTCTTGCGTACCTCAAATCCCGTCAGTAAACTCTTGACGGCATTATGCAATCCACTTTCGGCGGACGAAATCCTTCCAATCACCATACGCATCAAAGCACGGTGATCTTTTGAGATGGACGCCCTCTCAAGCAGACTCTTCAGCTCCCCCGGCCGGACACTAGTGGGCGCCGAACTCTCCGGTCCCTCTGGACTCGGGGATACCCTCCGTGATGATACTTCAGGCTCGTCTGCCCTGTCCGGCGACGCAGGAGTCGGAGGCATTTCGCTCTCCATCATCTCCGGACGAAGATCCCCGAGCGAACTCATCGAGAAGTCCGCAAATCCGAGCTGTAAAGTAAAACTTGGTTATCCACGAAGCACAAATGGAGGTATTTTCTTATTAATGAACTCCCCTTCTCTACTCATGGCTCATTGGAGAGCTGATCCTTTAGAGAGCGATTATGCGTTCGGGTTCTCCCGAGGCCTTGAGACCCTCGGTGGAATTTCTTCTCCGCTTAGAGGCTTTGGCCTCCAGTCTTGAGGCGGTCCTTTTCTCCCCTGGCGGGAGGGATTTTGATCCCCCTCTTGAGCACCCCTTGGGCAAGGTATTAACTCCTCTATTTTCCCCATCGCCCCTTTCTTGGCGCGACCTCCAACATTCGACCAGCCACGGGCTCCGGTCACGGTCTCTGGGGAGGGCGGACACCTTACCGGCCGATCGCGCTACCCAGTCGATGAAGAGTAATGGGTCGAGCGAACTTTAAGCGAGATCGCAGAACATCCGGACTCGAGCTATTTACGAGTATTGAGGCGATTGCAGCTTAGGCTGCGTCCTCGGTCGATTCGGACCGCCACTGCGGTCAGAAGAACGACTTGTACATCTCCACGGTGTCGTACCCATGAAGTGTTGGAGAATTCGTGATCCCTCTGGATTGAACTCCCATAACCGGAAGGGCGGCGTTTGCGAGGCGAAGATGCACGATTAGCATAACCTGCATCACCACCACGGATTGATCTCCCTCGCTGGAGATCTCGAATCCGACCCCGCAATGAAAAGGCGTCTTGGACGGCCCCAATTAAGCCCTTGGTTGACCCACGACATCGATCGGCGTGGAGGTCCGGGCAGAATGAAGGTGGCGGCTTTTGCTTGCTGCCCTTGCCGGGCGGTGATATAAAACCACTCCTCTCGCCTGGCCGAGCTCCTCTTGGAAGGAGCCCTCGGGCCACGGGCATCGGCCCTTACGCTTATGGCCGCCCCACGGCACTCGCAGCGTCCCCGATCATCTTGGCTCCACATTGAAGGTCTTCAGCCACAGGCGAAGTGGGGGTGGCAGCGGAGGAAACCCTTGAACAATAATGAATGCGGAAATATGGAGGATGGACTCGGGGCCAAGTCGTGAAAATCCAGCCCGTAGTAGAACATGAGCCCTCTCACGAAGGGGTCCGTCGGAAGCCTATACCCGGCGGAGGTGGGATCTGAGCAGCGTACTCACGGGCTCGGGAGTGGGCACGGCCTGCCCTTGGGCGGGCAACCCAGCGAAATCTCGTAGGATAGGTACTTGGCCTTACGCAACTTTAGCATGTCCTCCTCCGTAACGGAGGATGGCATCCACCGACCCTGGAGGTCGGAGCCGGACATAGTTGAAGATCCGAAGCGCTTGAATCTGGGGCTCTGGTTGTTGGGACTTGGATCAAGGAGGAGATTCGATGGAAGATTGAAGAAAAGAAACGAGCCTTGGTCCTCTTATAAAGGGGAAAAATACCAAGAGCCGTCTCCGTGACCGTTAAGGATTCACCTTCGATAGAGGCGTGGCGGCAGGCGCGGTTGGGTTACCGCTTCGTATTGATGAGAATCCGGAATAAGGGAACACGATCTACGCTTGACAGGGCGTGCCAAGAAAACGCTTCGCTAAGCGTCTTTGAGGTGGTATAATAAATGATTCAAATAAAGGCTTGGTAGTGGTATGATGTCATGCCGCTGTCGTCGCCAGATTGGACTTGTGTACATTTTATTCTCTCTACGGTGGAATGTGGAATTTATTTTGCGAGCGGACACTATCCTGGTGTTCATGATCTTCTCTGGATTATTCAAGGGAGGAACCCGCCTTGCAATGCCGAACATTATCTGCGCCGGACTTATCGTCATTGAAGCTTGGTTCAGGGTCTCTTGAGGAGTCTGGACTAGGGGTGTCCGGACAGCGGACTATCATCGTCGCGGACTTCAAGACTACGAAGATACAAGATTGAAGACTCCGTCCGTGTCGGATGGGACTTTCCTTGGCGTGGAAGGCAAGCTTGCAATCTGGATATGTAGATCTCCTACCATTGTAACCGACTGTGTAACCCTAGCCTCCTCCGGTGTCTATATAAACCGGAGGGCTTTAGTCCGTAGGACAACATACATTACAACAATGATACCATAGGCTAGCTTTAGGGTTTAGTCTCCTTGATCTCGTGGTAGATCCCTCTTGTACTACCCATATCATCAATATTAATCAAGCAGGACGTAGGGTTTTACCTCCATCGAGAGGGCCCAAACCTAGGTAAAACATCGTGTCCCTTGTCTCCTGTTACCATCCGCCTAGACGCACAGTTCGGGACCCCCTACACGAGATCCGCCGGTTTTGACACCGACAAAGGGTCTACCAAAAATAATGGGACAAAAGCTATCTTGTGGAGAACCAAGAACAAGGAAATCAGTGGGATATTTGGTTTTTCCACACAAGACTTCAACATCTCTAACAATTCCCATTGCAGATATAGTATCTCTATTGGCAAGTTTAATTGTAACATCAATATCTTCTAACTCAGCAGGTGTGATATCATGCATAATTTCTTTATATAAGTCAATGGGTATAACACTAGCACTAGCACCCATATCACATAAGCCATGATAACAATGATCTCCTATTTTAACCGAAATAACAGGCATGCCTACCATAGGTCTATGTTTATCTCTATCACAGGGTTTAGCAATTCTAGGAGTTTCACCAGAGAATTGAATGACATGCCCATCAATATTATCAGACAAGAGATCTTTAACAATAGCAATATTAGGTTCTACTTTGACTTGCTCAGGAGGTGTATAAGTTCTAGTATTTCTTTTACGAGCAATAGTTGAAGCTTTAGCATGATCCTTTACTCTATCAGGGAAAGGTGCTTTCTCAACATAAGAGGTGGGAACAATAGGATCATTATAAGTGATAGTCTCTTCTTCAACTTTAATAGGTGCAGCTACTTTTACTTCTATGGGAGGATGATATTTAAACCACTTCTCCTTGGGGAGATCAACATAAGTAGCAAAAGATTCACAAAAAGAAGCTACTATCTCAGAGTCAAGTCCATATTTAGTGCTAAACTTACGGAAAATATCGGTATCCACAAAAGATTTAACACAATCAAACTTAGGTGTCATACCTGACTCCTTACCTTCTTCGAGGTCCCAATCTTCAGAGTTGCGTTTAATTCTATCCAATAAATTCTATCTGAATTTAATAGTCTTCTTCATAAAGGAGCCAACACAAGAAGTATCGAGCATTGTTTGATTATTATGAGAAAGTCGAGCATAAAAACTTTGCATAATTATTTCTCTTGGAAGCTCATGATTGGGGCATGAATATAACATTGATTTAAGCCTCCCCAAGCTTGGCGATGCTTTCTCCTTGCGAGGCCAAAATTATATATATAATTGCGATCACGATGAACAAGATGCATAGGGTAATACTTTTGATGAAATTCCAATATCACTCTTTTATAGTTCCATGATCTCGTATCATCACATAGCCTATACCATGTCAATGCGTCTCCCTCCAAAGATAAAGGGAAAGCCTTCTTCTTAACAACATCATCGGGTATACCTGCAAGCTTAAATAATCCACAAATATCATCCACATAGCGTAGATGCTCATCGGGATGCTTTGTCCCATCACTTGTAAAAGTATTAGCCAGCAGTTTTTCCATAATACCCGAAGGAAATTCAAAAGGAGTTTCATTTTCAATAGGTTCGATGGGTTGAGGAGCAACTCTTTGCTCTCTTGGGACGAGGTGAAGATACTACTGAACAAGCCCCTCGAGATTCACTTTCCATAGTAACAAGTGACGAGAAAATTTCAGCACACTATATAAATTTTCCTTACCAAATTCCACTTACTAAAGGCGCTACACTCCCGGCAGCGGCGCCGAAAAAGAGTCTTGACGACCCACAAGTATAGGGAATCTATCGTAGTCCTTCGATAAGTAAAGTGTCGAACCCAACGAGGAAGCGAAGGAAATGATAAGTGGTTTTCAGCAAGGTATTCTCTGCAAGTACTGAAATAAGTGGTAACAGATAGTTTTGTGATAGGATAAATTGTAACGAGCAACAAGTAACAAAAGTAAATAAAGTGCAGCAAGGTGGCCCAATCCTTTTGTAGCAGAGGACAAGCCGGAACAAACTCTTATAATAGGAAAAGCGCTCCCGAGGACACATGGGAATATCGTCAAGCTAGGTTTCATCACGCTCATATGATTCGCGTTCGGTACTTTGATAATTTGATATGTGGGTGGACTGGTGCTTGGGTGCTGTTCTTACTTGAACAAGCATCCCACTTACGATTAACCTCTATTGCAAGCATCCGCAACTACAACAAAAGTATTAAGGTAAACCTAACCATAGCATGAAACATATGGATCCAAATCAGCCCCTTACGAAGCAACGCATAAACTAGTGTTTAAGCTTCTGTCACTCTAGCAACCCATCATCTACTTATTACTTCCCAATGCCTTCCTCTAGGCCCAAATAATGGTGAAGTGTTATGTAGTCGACGTTCACATAACACCACTAGAGGTTAGACAACATACATCTTATCAAAATATCGAACGAATACCAAATTCACATGACTACTAATAGCAAGACTTCTCCCTTGTCCTCGGGAACAAAGCGTAACTACTCACAAAGCATATTCATGTTCATAATCGGAGGAGTAATAATATGCATAAAGGATCTGAACATATGATCTTCCACCAAGTAAACCAACTAGCATCAACTACAAGGAGTAATCAACACTACTAGCAACCTACTAGCACCAATCCCGGACTTGAAGACAAGAATTGGATACAAGAGATGAACTAGGGTTTGGAGATGAGATGGTGCTGGTGAAGATGTTGATGGAGATTGCCCTCTCCTGATGAGAGGAGCGTTGGTGATGATGATGACGATGATTTCCCCCTCCCGGAGGGAAGTGTCCCCGACAGAACAGCTCTGCCAGAGCCCTAGATTGGTTCCATCAAGGTTCCGCCTCGTGGTGGCGGAGTCTCATCCCGAAAGGTTGCTTCTGATTTTTTTCTCATTGAAAGACTTCATATAGGAGAATATGGGCGTCGGAGAGCCACCAGGGGGCCCACGAGGTAGGGGGCGCGCCCAGGGAGGAGGGGCGCGCCCCCCACCCTCGTGAGCAGGGTGTGGGCCCCCTGGCCTTCATCTTTGCCGATGATTTTTCTTTATTTGTTTTAAGATATTCCATGGAGTTTGGGACTTTTGGAGTTTTGAGAATAGGTCTCAATATTTGCTCCTTTTCGGCCGAATTCCGGTGCGGCATTCCCCCTCTTCATGGTAAACCTTGTAAGATAAGAGAGATTAGCCATAAGTTCTGTGACATATCGTGAAATAACATCCCATAATGCGATAAATATCGATATAAAAGCATGATGCAAAATGGACGTATCAGAGCACGCTTCCTTGATCCATAGATGGACCTGGCCATGCCGGCTTTTTTGTCGAGGAGCTCACGTAAATAGTGTGCTGATTTGTGTGCGACATCATTAGCCGCCCTGTCGTGGCCACAGGGTGGTCGGTCTGGCTGATTGGTTGTATTATTTTTCGGCGGAATGGGCTCTATGGCCTCCTCGTCGAATTCGGGCAGCAGCTTGCGCTTTGGGTAGCTCTTTGTGTGGCGATCCCCACCATATTTTTCTTCAGTGTCGAGCACTTTGTTCCATCTGCGGTTGGCGTATCTGCTGTGACCTTAAGCCTTTATACGCTTCTTCAAGCTCCTTGCGGTGGCAATAAGCCTTCTATGGAGGTTCTCTTGCTCCAAGTGTTTTTCCGGGATGATGAGTGCATCATCATCCGCACTGTTCTCCTCTCCAGAGACAGATTTATGAGTTTTACCCTCGGCGTCTCCGTGATCGGATACCGGCTCCGGACTATGTTCACCGTCTGCGGGTTCATACTCCTCCATTGCTGGGTCCATGGGGGGTCGTCGTTTCCTTTGGAGTCGACTGGGGTATTGTTCCTTCTTGCGCTGTTATCGTTGTTTTTACTGTGGCGGGATTTAGAGCGGCACCTACGTCGTCGCTTTGGTTGCTGCTTGATGGGATTGTCATCCGTTGCATCCTCGCCATTGCTTTCTTTTGGGGTGTCCACCATGTATATATCATGTGATGAGGTGGCTGTCCAGCGCCCCGTGGGCGGTGGTTCTTGTTCGTCTCGGCATAAATGCGTCCATCTTGTCGATGTCTTGGTCGAAGTCAAGCATGTCGGTTAAGTCATCGACAGTGGCTATGAAGTGGGTGGTGGGTGGGGAACGAATTTCTTCGTCGACCGCTTCCCACTCGAGCCGGACATAGTTCGACCAAGAGTCTCCTGACAGAGAGAGAGACCTTAATGAATTTAGTACGTCGCCCAAGGGCGAGTTCTGAAAGATATCCGCGGAGGTAAACTCCATGACTGGTGCCCAATCAGATTCGATAGGTGCGGACGTACGCAGTTTGGAACCTATGGGTTGGAGATGAGTCCGAGGGTCCGATGACACAGATCTCTTTGGAGGTAAAGTCTGTGTTCGGCTCCAGCGCCGATGAGTATGCGGCCTCCGTGGCGGGGTTCATCCACCCGTCCTCAGATGGCACGATCTACTCCAGATTAAGGGCCGGGGCAGTGGTAGGTGCGATCTCCCGAACACCGTCCAATGGTAGATCTAAGTCATGCTCGTCGTGACCGTTCGGCGCTCCTGACATGGGCTCGAATCTGTCGAAGATCAAGTCTCCGCGGATGTCGGCAGTGTAGTTCAAGCTTCCAAACCTGACCTGATGGCAAGGGGCGTAGCTATCGATCTGCTCCAGATGGTCAAGCAAGTTGGCCCGCAGTACGAAGCCGCCGAATACGAAGATCTGTCCCGGGGGGAAAACCTCACCCTGGACCACATCGTTGAAGATGATTGAAGGAGCCATCAAGCCTTATCGTGACGACACAGTGGAACTCTCAATGAAAGCTCCAATGTCGGTGTCAAAACTGGCGGATCTCGGGTAGGGGGTCCCGAACTGTGCATCTAAGGCTAATGGTAACAGGAGGCGGGGGACACATTGTTTACCCAGGTTTGGGCCCTCTCGATGGAGGTAATACCCTACTTCCTGCTTGATTAATCTTGATGATATGAGTATTACAAGAGTTGATCTACCACGAGATCGTAGAAGCTAAACCCTAGAAGCTAGCCTATGATTCTGATTGTTGTTGTCCTACAGACTAAACCCTCCGGTTTATATAGACAGGAGGGCTAGGGTTACAGTCGATTCTGAGAGAAGAGATCTACATATCCGAATTTCCAAGCTTGCCTTCCACGCAAAGGAGAGTCTCACCCGGACACGGGACGAAGTCTTCAATCTTGTATCTTCATAGTCCAAAAGTCCAGCCAAAGTATATAGTCCGGCTGTCCGAGAACCCCTTAATCCAGGACTCCCTCACTGCGTAACTTCACTGGGGCATTCAATCTCCAAGCTCGGCAAGCACGCCCTCCCATTCTTCAAGCTGTTGGAAAAGAAGGGCTCATTTTAATGGACTCCGAGGCTGAGGCGACCTTTCAAGACCTCAAGAGGTACCTCACCAGCCCACTGGTGATGGTGGCACCTCGTCCTCTTGAGCCCTGGTGCTTTACCTGGCCGCCACACCCCACTCAGCCAGCGCAGCGCTCTTGGCGGTCCGGGAAGAGCGTGCAGGTGCGGGCGCGTGGCGTAGCGCCCCACTCACAGCCGCGCCATTGCCACCTCAGGATGGCGCTCCTGAGGCCTCAACTACCCCACTGGACGGCAAGGCTCCCGAGGCTCCCTCATCTTAAGTGGAGCAGGACGCCATCGACGCCCCTTCCCTCATCGAGCACCCCGTGTACTTCGTCATCATGGTGCTATGAGACACATGCGTGCGCTACCCCATACCGCAGAAGCTACTGCTCACGCTCCTCATTGCCTCCAGGAAACTGCACCACTACTTCCAAGGCCACCCCATCAAGGTCGTCTCCGCGTACCCCCACGAGAAGGTGTTCCGAAGCCCCAACACTGCAGGGAGGGTCGCCGAGTAGAACATCGAACTACAAGCGTTCCAGTTGGAGTTCAAGACCACCAGGGTCATCAAGGGCACGACCCTCGCTGACTTTGTGGTGCAATGGGCAGACGCCCCTGGTCGTGGGATGAGCGAAGATCTGTCCCTTGTGCCAGGGGATGAGGTGCCCGACGAATGGGTCATGTACTTCGATGGTGCATTCGCGCGGCAGGGCACATGGGCGGAGCCTTGCTCATCTCACCGACCCAGGACAAACTATACTATGCCGTGCAGCTCTGCTTCCAGCATGGTGATAAGGTCTCCAACAACATCGCGGAGTACGATGGCCTGATCACTGGCCTCAGGACCGCGGCAACCCTGGGGGTCGAGCGTCTCACCATGAAGGGTGATTCTCATCTCCTCGTCAACTTCTCCAACAAGGAATACAAACCTAAGGACGAGCACATGGAGGTATACCTAGAAGAGGTATGCAAGATTGAAAAATGATTCTTGGGTTTGGAATTGCAGCACATCCCACGTGGCATGAACAAGGAGGCAGATGACATCGCCAAGAGGGTGTCTGGATGCGAGCCCCAGAAGCCTGGTGTCTTCAAGGAGCGGCTCTTCAAGCCATCGGCAGCCCCCCCTTGCCGCATGCCCTGTGTGCTACTTCAGGGTGAGCCGCCCCTGGCCCCATCCGTAGGCTCCACAGCCTACGCCGCAACCTCAGGAGCTTGTCTGCTCCTGGCGCTCGAACCTCAGGAGGGGTGTTGGACTGAAGAATTAAAGGCATGCCTGCTCCGAGGCACCCTGCCGGAGAAGGAGGAAGATGCAGAACGTGTGGCCCATCAGGCCCCTGCTTACTGCTTGCAGGATGGTGAGCTCTACCGAAGGTGCCCGAACAGCGTCTCACTACGATGCGTCTCCAAGGAGCAAGGGCATGAGTTGCTGGCTGACATCCATGGCGGGGACTGCGGGTACCATTCTTCATTGCACACCCTCATGGGCAAGGCGTTCCGCAGTGGGTTCTACTGGCCCGCGGTGCTCAACAATGCCACTGAGCTGGTGCGGTCCTGTGAGGCTTGTCAATTCCATGCCAAACAGATCCACCAGCCCGTTCAGGGCGTCTAGACCATCCCGCTCTCATGGCCGTTCGCGGTCTGGGGGCTGGATATTATAAGCCCGTTTTCCCGAGCAGCTGGGGGCTACCGCTACCTCTACGTCGTAATCGACAAATTCACCAAGTGGGCGGAGGTGGAGCCCGTGACCCTTGCCTTTTGTTTAGCTTGAGACTAAATCATCGTGGCTCTAGTATGAATCTAAGGTTTTAATTGAACTAATTCATAGGATCTCAATGCACCATCCCAGCTGGGTCAGCCGTCAAGTTCATCAAGGGCCTCGTGAGCCGCTTCGGGGCCCCCAACCGTATCATCACCAACAATGGCTCGCCGTTGAGGGAGTCCTGGATTAGGGGGTATCCGGACAGCCGGACTGTGTACAGCGTCCGGACTATTGAAGCGTGAAGATACAAGATTCAAGACTTCGGCCCGTGTCCGGATGGGACTCTCCTTGGTGTGGAAGGTAAGCTTGGCGATCCGGATATTATGTTTCCTTCCTTGTAACCGACTCCATGTAAACCCTAGCCCTCTCTGGTGTCTATATAAACCGGAGAGGTTGGTCCTTAGAAGGCCGATCACAATTACAATCATACCATCATAGGCTGACTCCTAGGGTTTAGCCTCTACGATCTCGTGGTAGATCTACTCTTGTACTACCCATATCATCAATATTAATCAAGCAGGAAGTAGGGTTTTACCTCCATTGAGAGGGCCCAAACCTGGGTAAACATCTGTGTCCCTTGCTTCCTGTTACCATCAACCTTGCCTTGCAGATCGGGACCCCTACCGAGATCCGCGGTTTGACACCGACATGGGTACTTTCATTGAGAGTTCCTCTGTGTCGTCACTGTCGGGCTCGATGGCTCCTTCAATCATCTTCAATGACGTGGTCCAGGGCGAGACTTTCCTCCGCGGACAAATCTTCGTGTGGTTCGCGGCTTCAAGATGGGCCAATTCGCAGCCATCTGGAGCAGATCGGCAGCTATGCCTGGCCATCAAATCAGGTTCGAACCTGAACTACACGGCGGATATCGCAGAGACTTGATCTTTGATGGATTACGGCGGCGCCAGAGCACCGAGCAGTCAACGAGCATGGCCTGAACCAGCTGTCGGACAACACTCGGGATATCACCCCTGCAGTAGCCCTAGACTTAAATCCGGAGCAGACTGCGTTGCCTGGAGATGGAGGGATGGACCCCGTCCCGCATGCCGTACCCTTGTCGGCGGTAGAGCCGAACACAGGCCTCTGTTCTGAGGAAGCCTGTGACTCCGGACACACGGATTCATATCCGGATGTAGGTTCCAGTCCGCGCGTTCCCGGGCCCGTTGAGCCTGGTTGTGCTCCGGTAATGGAGTTCACCGCGGCAGACGTCTTTCAGCACTTGCCCTTTGGCGACATGCTAAACTTATTGAAGTCTCTTTCTTTGTCAGGAGACTCTAGGCCGAACTATGTCCGGCTTGAGTGGGAAGCGGACGACGACGGAATTCATTGCCAACCCACCACCCACTTCATTGCCACGATCGATGATTTAACCGACGTGCTTGACTTCGATTCCGAAGACATCGACGGTATTGACGATGACGCGGGAGAATTACAGGAGCCACCGCTCACAGGGCGGTAGACGGCCACCTCCTCATATGATATATATATATATGGTGGACACTCCGAAGGAAACTAATGGCGACGAGGCAACAGAGGATAACCCCTCGGGAAGAAAAGCAAAGCATGGGCGTCGTCGGCGCCGCTCCAAGCCCCGCCACAGCAATACCGGCCCCGGAGATGAAAGTAATCCAGATGGCGCCGAAGAAGAACATGACCCTGACCAGCCCGCGTGCGAGCAGGCCGAACAGGAAGATGAGCAGGTCAGCCCAGAAAAACAGGCGATGGACGGATACCCGGAGGAGGACAACTACATGCCCCCTCCGAAGACGAGATTAGCCTCGGTGACGACGAATTCGGCGTACCTGAGTATCCCGTGGAGCAGGAGCGCTTCAAGCGTAGACTTATAGCCACTGCGAGGAGCCTGAAGAAGCAGCAGCAACAACTCCAAGCTGATCAAGACCTACTCACAGATAGATGGACTGAAGTCCTGGCAGCCGAGGAATATGGACTCGAGTGCCAAACGGCGGACCGGCCACCCCGTGGCCGGGATAAAACGGGATATCAGCCCGAATACCAGCCCGCACCCCCACGCCGATACACTACGGCCCAGGACAACTGGCAAGACCTGCAAGATATTCTGGAAAACAAAGCAGGACAGCCAAGATCATACGGATCGAGGGGGCGTGCCCCAGTGCGCGACGATGATCGTCGTGCCGGATACATCATCAACAAGTCCGATTGGGCCAAACACAACAAACCAGACCAATCCGAGCTGCGTAGCCACATAGCCCGGCACAGAGGCGCCGCACACCCCCTCTACTTCACTAACAAAGTGATGGATCATGAATTCCCAGAAGGGTTCAAACCCATAAACATCGAATCATACGATGGCACAACAGACCCCGCAGTATGGATCGAAGATTTCCTTCTCCACATTCACATGGCCCACGGGGATGATCTACACGCCATCATATATCTTCCCCTTAAGCTCAAAGGACCAGCCCGACACTGGTTAAACAGCCTGCCAGCAAATTCCATTGGCAGTTGGGAAAACCTGGAAGACGCATTCCTTGATAACTTCCAGGGCACATATGTGCGACCACCGGACGCCGATGACCTGAGCCACATTACTCAACAGCCCGGAGAATCAGCCCAGAAATTCCGGACTCAGTTCCTAACTAAAAAGAACCAAATAGTCGATTGTCCGGATGCCGAAGCCTTGGCGGCTTTAAAGCATAATATCCGTGACGAGTGGATCGCTCGACACCTCGGCCAGGAAAAACCAAAGTCCATGGCAGCTCTCACAACCCTAATGACCCTCTTTTGTGCGGGTGAGGACAGTTGGCTGGCTTGCAGCGGCACCACACCACATTCTGGCACTTCGGACGACTGTGATACAAATGGCAAGCCACAATGCAACAGACATAAGAGATGGAACAACGGCGACAGCACTGAAGACACGGCAGTCAACGCCGGATTCAGCGGATCTAAGTCCGGTCAGCGAAAAAAGCCGTTCAAAAGAAATAATCATGGACCATCCAGTCTAGACCGCATACTGGAGCACTCGTGCCAAATTCATGGCACACTGGACAAACCAGCCAACCACACCAATAGGGACTACTGGGTGTTCAAACAGGCCGGCAAAATAAACGCCGAAAACAAGGACAAGGGGCTGCACATCGACGATGACGAAGAGCCCCGACGTCCGAACATGGGGGGACAAAAGAAATTTCCCCCCCAGGTGAAAACGGTCAACATGATCTACGCCACCCACATCCCCAAGCGGGAACGGAAGCAGGCACTACGGGACGTCTATGCGATGGAGCCAGTCGCCCCCAAGTTCAACCCATGGTCAGCTTGTCCGATCACCTTTGACCGTAGGGATCACCCTACTAGCATCCGTCACGGCGGCTCAGCCGCATTGGTCTTAGACCCAATCGTCGACGGATTCCACCTCACGCGTGTCCTTATGGACGGCGGAAGCAGCCTGAACCTGCTTTATCAGGACACAGTGCGCAAGATGGGCATTGACCCTTCAAGGATCAAGCCCACCAAAACTACCTTTAAAGGTGTAATTCCTAGAGTAGAGGCCCGCTGTACGGGCTCTATAACATTGGAGGTGGCCTTCGGGTCCCCGGACAACTTCCGGAGCGAAGAGTTAATCTTCGATATCGTCCCTTTCCGTAGTGGTTACCACACACTACTCGGACGAACCGCATTCGCCAGATTCAATGCGGTACCACATTATGCATACCTCAAGCTCAAGATGCCAGGTCCGCACAGGGTCATAACAGTAAACGGAAACATGGACTGCTCTCTTCGTACAGAAGAGCATACTGCAGCCCTCGCGGCAGAAGTACAATGTGGCCTACTCCGACAAACCAATCTGGCGACAACTTCGAGCATTGTTAAGCGAGTCCAGAGCACCCTGCAACAGGATCATCAGGAATGCCAAGAGCGTGATTAGCAGTCCGGCCTCCGCTCAAGCCCCCTCAAAGTAGCATTCGTGCCACGTGTACACAATTACGCACTCATGATACCATGGGCATGGGCGGAGGCGCATCAACGACTCAGTCAATAGTGCGGGTAACCGCCAAATACCCTCATAATCTTTCCCTCTTACCTTTCAGGACATTGCTTTAGTGCAGCATCCTCAGAAGAGCCGTTTTGCCGAACTTACATGGGAGAGACATCCAAGGAGGCAGCTGACGTTGTGCGCAGAAGGAAATACCCAGGTGGAATCTATTTACGATCATTAAACCTACTTTATCTATCTGTACACAGCCTGCCTCTGGATAGGACATGTCAAATAGTCCTATTTATCTCCGCTTAATGCATCCATTGTAAACATACGCTTAAACATATTATTCGTCAATGGGAGATCATATATAGCGTCAGCTTATTATTCTTATTCGAGCATTCTTTCTCTTATAAATGTTTATTTGATATTCCATCTGTACACCTTGGTACGGTCAGTTTGCCAGGGGCTTCTCATGGCGCCCCGTAAGATGGCAAGTAAAGTCCGAACACTTTCAATAGTGCGGCACCCCGAACTTATAGCACTATATGCATCAGCTCCGAACCATGTCTTGGGTCTACAGTTGGGATAGCTCGGCTCCCTTGTTTTGGTGCCTTACGTTCCATTATATCGACTAAGGTAGCACAGGGAGAACTACTGCGATTGTGTCCCGGTTCTTTCGGACGAGCACCTCAGTAGAGAAAGCCGAAAACTGACCGGCCTGATGTGGCGAGAGATGGTCGCTGTTCGAGAGGTCCTAAAATCCTTAAAGATTTTCCACTTTAGGCGATACATCGGCTTTGTCCGATCCAGGCGTATATAGCGCCCTAGTTCGGCCTTCCGGATTCTAAGGGCTTCGCCAAAATTCACAATTGTAGACTTCTATGGCTAAGTGAAAGTTATAAAGCCGCATAGTCCGATTGACTTGTTCGCTGCGCCGGACACCTCCTTAAGGGACCAAACATTTGGATAAAGTGTGTCTGGGTTTTCCACGAACACCCCAGTACTAGTTACGTGGGGGCGGAAGCCGACCACTGGCCTACTTTCAGAATTTTATAAACAGCCGCACAGAAGGTAATATTTTAAATAACAAAAGTGCTACATAGCGGAAGTAACTTCGTCCTTAAAATACAAACATGACAGAAGTGAATTCATTCAAAAATGGTGTCCTTAGTACATTGATCATCCACGAGATGAGCACCCTTCATAACGCCATCATAGTACAGCTCGGGATGGCGATGCGCCTTGCCCTCCGGCGGCCCGTCCTTGACCAGCTTCTCCGCATCCAGCTTGCCCCAATGCACCTTGACGCGGGCAAAGGCCCGGCGGGCACCCTCGATACAAACAGATCGCTTGATCACCTCAAGCCACGGGCAGGCATCCACCATCCGCTTGATCAGGCCAAAGTAGCTACTGGGCAGGAGCTCACCAGGCCACATCCGGACTATGAAACCTTTCATAGCTAGTTCGGCCGCCCTATGGAGTTCGACCAACTGCTTTAGTTGGTCACTCAGAGGCATCGGGTGTTCGACCCCAGCATACTGGGACCAGAACAGCTTCTCCGTTGAGTTCCCCTCCTGGGCACGGTAGAACTCCGCAGCGTCTGATACGCTGCGTGGCAGATCTGTGAATGCCCTTGGAGAGCTCCAAATTTGAGTAAGTAAAAGAAACACCTCCTCCACATGTTTGCTTTGCATAAAGAACTTCTTACCCGCTGCTATCTTTTTAGCCTCCTGGATCTCCTGCTGTGCTTTCTCAGCTTCGGCCTTGGCGTCTTTCAAATTCACAAGGGCCTTCGCAGGCTTGGCCTCTTTCGCCTTCAGATCATGCTCCACGGACTCGTACTTCTTGCCAAGGTCCTAGAGCTCATGCTGTACCTCACCTAAACTAGCACTTTGCTTTTCACGCTCCTTGCATTCCAAGGCCGCTTTGTCTTCGGCCTCGGACAGCGCCTTCTTCAGGGACGCCACTTCGGCAGTGGCCCCTATTACACAGTCATGATGCTTTGGCATTAGACTGGCCAATTTTGCCTATCTTTAAATGCATAAGAGCGGGAATCACTTACTCTTGTTCTCTTGAAGCTGCCTCTTTGTGAGGCCGAGCTCTCCCTGCGCCTGCTCCAGGTCCCGTTTCAGTTCGGCAACCTCGGCAGTACGGGCAACAGCAGCAAGCAGCACAGCCTGCTTATTCACAACAATACATGTTATTAGACTCATGCGGATTATAATTGGCCCTTCGTTTGGCTTTTCTTACCGAACACCAAACAGAGTATCAGGGGCTACTACCAATCGGGTGGTAATTTTGCACATATTAATTACTTACCTCAAAGCCTGTCAGGAGGCTGGTGCAAGCTTCGGTTAGTCCGCTTTTGGCAGACGAAACCTTCCGAAATCACCGTACTCATAAGAGTATGGTGCTCTTCATCCATGGAAGCGCCGTGAAGCGCTTCCAGCAGACAATCCGGCGCCTCATGCGCAATGGAAGTCCTCGACGCAGACGGCTCGCCCTCCCTAATGAGGGGCCGCCCGCCTGAGTCCGGAACCATCGAAGGTTCCGGAACTATATTCGGCTGAGAGCCCGGCTTGCCATGGCTCTCACCGACACGATCCACGGGGATCTTGAACCCCGCGTGTCCGACATCTGGGACCCCGCCTCGGGGCGTCTCCAAAGTCACCTCCCCCCGCTCTGGGAGCCTTCGGGACAACACGTCCGTGTCATCCGCGGGTTGAGGAGTAGTGGCTGTCGGGAGCGAATTGATCTCCGAATCGCTTAGGGACCCAGAGGAAGATACCTCGGGATGAGCTCTGGCTGGACTGCACATATGTTTGGCGTTAAACAAAAACTATAAAGTGAAAATCATGATAGAATGCGGACACTTATGATCGCACTGGGGGCTTCCCCCTGGGCAGCCATCCCTCCTCGCTGTGAGCGGCCGTGGCGGAGTAGTCCGGAAGGGATACCTTCCCCTTCTTGGACGCCTCAGCCTCCCCCACTGGGGCGGCTTTTCTCTTCTTCTCCCCCCAGTATGGGGAGGTAGAATTTCTTCTTGATTCCCCCTGCCTCCGCGGGAGGAATCTGTCTCGTCGTCATCAAACGACAAGGGTATGATGGCCTTGCGCCGGGGGCCTTTTATGGCCCCTTGTTCCGCTTCCCCGGGCCCCTCATCCTTTCCGGATGGGGCTTCTTCTTCTTCTTCCTCCTCCCCTTCATGGGAGGAGTGCGCCTTGTCATCTTTGACGAGGCCTCTGGCACAACCTTGCGACGGAGACCCTTTCGGGTCCCCGGGGCCTTCTTTTCGGCCTTCTTCTCCGGCACCTTGTACGGTGCCGGGACCAGCATTTCCGTTAGGAGAGCATCGGCTGGGCCTTCTGGCAGCGGAGTCGGGCAGTAAACCTGCTCCGCTGTCTCCACATAATCCTGAACAAATGTGCATAACTACTTAAAATTCTCCCGTGAATATATTGGGAAGGACCGAGTCCGGTGGTAGTTTGAGAACTCACCTGACTAGGAGCCCGCGCGGCGTGAAGTCCGCGGTCCTCGGATGTGGGAGGAGGTACCTCGGAGGCCTTGAACAACACCGTTGAAAGGATCGATATGGTTGACTAGAGGGGGGGTGAATAGGCAACTAACAATTTTTAAGCTTTTCTTTACCAAATTAAACTTTGCAACAAATAGTTTGTCTAGATATGCAACTAAGTGAGCAACCTATATGATACAAAAACAACTAGCACGCAAGCAAGCAAGAGATGTAACAATAAGTAAGCTTGCGTAAGTAAAGGCACGAAATAACCAAGAGTGGAGACGGTGAAGACGAGGATGTGTTACCGGAGTTCCTTCCTTTTGAGGGGAAGTACGTCTCCGTTAGAGCAGTGTGGAGGCACAATGCTCCCCAAGAAGCCACTAGGGCCACCGTATTCTCCTCATGCCCTCACACGATGCGAGATGCTGTGATTCCACTATTGGTGCCCTTGAAGGCGGCGACCGAACCTTTACAAGCATGGTTGGGGCAATCTCCACAACAATCGGAGGCTCCCAACAACAACACCATCACGAAGCTTCACCACAATGGAGTATGGCTTCGAGGTGACCTCAATCGTCTAGGGTGCTCAACACCCAAGAGTAACAAGATCCGCAAGGGATAAGTGGGGGGAATCAAATATCCTTTAGTGGAAGTGTAGATCGGGCCCTTGTCACCCAATCCCGAGCAAATCAACAAGTTTGATTGGCTAGGGAGAGAGATCGAGCGAAAATGGAGCTTGGAGCAACAATGGAGCTTAGAGGTGGAAGAGGTAGTCAACTAGAGGTAGAAGACATCCCTTATATAGTTGGGGAAAAGATCCAACCGTTATCCACTAGTTCTGCCCGCGACTCACGGTACTACCACTCCAAGGGAGCGGTACTACCGCGACGGCGCGCGGTACTACCGTGGGTGATCATGGTACTACTGTGGCAGCTGCACAGCCGGAACAAGCTCGAGCTAGAAGCGATTACTACGCTGGCGCTGTACTACCGCTCCCCTTGCGGTACTACCGCAAGGCGGAGGGTCACGGCACAGGAAGGGCGCGACGAAATAAATTTCATCCGTGCCTACTTCGCAGAAACTAGGGTGGTGCAAAAACCCAACGCGGTACTACCGCTTTGCACGGCGTGTGGTACTACCGTGGTAGGCACGGATGTAAAATTACATCCGCGCCTACTACCGCGACGCTTAGCGGTACTAAGCGAGAAGAACCACGCAGTACTACAGCTCAAGGAGCGGTACTACCGTGGGCCTCATGCAGTACCACCGCAGAGAAACAGCGGTACTACCATGGGTGCCGCGGATGTAAAAATTACATCCGCCCTACTACAAGACCGAGCGGCACTAGGCAGAGTGCGGCGGTACTACCGCGCCAATGGAGCGGTATTACCAGGAGGGCGCGGATGTAAAAATTACATCCGCCCTACTACAAGACCGAGCGGCACTAGGCCAGGTATCAGCGGTACTACCGCGCCAGAGGGGCGGTACTACCGTGGCCTGTCGTGGTACTACCGCTTGTACTTGCGGTACTAACGCAAGTACAGCAGTAGTCATCAGTTTTTCACACAACCACGATAACGATGGGTAGCTCCAAGGTGCAAGGGAAGGAAGGGCAAATGTACGTGTGATTCCACCCTACCTTTCCGACGCGGACCCCCTCTTAATAGTACGGCTCTCCTACGACTCAACTCCACCAAAGAGAAACGTAGAACAATGCCGGCTTCATTAGTCTCTGAGGGGCACCGAATCGTCTTGTGCCTAATGATGAAGTATCTGTGGGACTCAAGGCACACGATTAGTCCGCACGAGTATTGTCATCAATCACCAAAACACTTGGGGATAACTATGCCCTTACAATCTCCCCCTTTTTGGTGTATTGATGCCAACACGGGATTTGCACATAGATAAGATATGTTTAAAGCAGTGGCAAACCCCACTCCTCTAAAATATAGACGGGGCTCCCCCTAGATGTGTGCACTATATATGAATGCTTTGGACTGCATGGCACACACACTAGGATCAACACTCCCCCTATATTTTAGAGACCAAGACATGACAATAAGCATAGCATAGCATGAAAGTAGCACAATATAACACAAGCTAGCTAGGATAGATAGAGTGCATATGTCTTACACCATATGAGATAAGATAACCAAGGTTCAAACGAAAAAAGCAGCAAAGAGTTCAACTGGCAAACACACAAACTCGCGAATCCAAATCCCTACACTCTCTCCCCCTTTGGCATCGAGACGCCAAAAAGGCAGAGAGGACACCTAAACACACAAGAGGTGGCTCAAGCAGAGAAGCGGTCCCACTCCTCTTCGTCAGACTCCTCCGCAGCTGGAATGGACTCCTCGGCCTCCTCCTTAGAATCAGTCCACTTGTATCCTTGCTTCTCCATCCACTCGGGCTCAGGAGTAATGCGCTCCTCAGACCCGCCAGACACATCCTCGCCATAAAGCTGCAAGATCTTGTTGTGCCGGCGAAGACTCTCCTTGGACTCCACGTGAGCCCTGTACTGTCCCTTGGCTTGCATGCAGAAAAGAGACTTCATCTTATCCGTCAACCTCTTGGCCCAAGATGGCCTAGAGTCACTCTGAGTGGGCCTAGCAGAGCGGCCCCGGCAACATCCTCGGCCAAGAAGATCCTCATCAACAGCAGCAGCCCTAGCAGTGAGACGCCCAAAGACGAGTAGCGGTGTTGGCCCGGTTGGGTTTGACCCTCGAGACAAATGGGCTCATGGCGAATCCATCTGGAGCCGTGAACTCCTCCTCGGGTACATCTTCTCCCAAGTCTTCAAAATCAGCAGAAATAGGTAGGGTCCATAAATAGGCACCTTGCGGTTGAACACAGCAAACCGAAGCTCACACCACATGATGTGAGAGACATCAAGTGGCTGAGTCTGAGACGAGCGAGCCTCCTCGCCTGAAGCATCATGTCCACCATGTAGGCATGAACCTTGTCTTTGTCACCGATGCGTGGGAACAGAGAGTTGCGAAAAATGCGGTACATGATATCCAGAAACGGGTTGAGAACCGAGATTATCTTGCCAGTGGCGAGCTTCTTCTCAACCATGAACGGAGTGAGCTTGTCCTTGTCAGCAGAGTCAGCATTGCCGTGAGGGAGAACACCAACATGAGTGTCAAGTCCATCATTAGCAACCTGAAGCAAATCCATGAACTCCTTCCAGGTAGCAGACAGCTGGCGGCCATTGGTCATCCACGTCATCCTCCTCTCATCATTGGTGTGAAAGTACACTGAGGCAAAGAACTGTTAGATGATCTCAGGGTCATAGTCCATGTGGAACGAGATCACATGCTCAATTCCAAACTGCTCCACCAAGTCCAGAGCCTCCCCAAAGTAGTCACGAAACTTGTCCTTCCTCATGTGGTGCATCTCAATCCACTTCACCTCCACATAGGTATTCGCTTGTTCTTGATGACATCCAAGTAGATCTGGGTTTGAGTCTTGTTCGAACAGTTCACACCTCTCGATAGTGGAGCGTGGGGTCGCATATGGGTGAAGCTGCACGAGACGGACATACTCTTGAGCTCCTATCTCATCCATGCCCTGGCGAATCCTTGTGCTTCTTGGCGGTGGACTTGACATTGCGCTTCGATGCAGATGATCCCTCGGGAACCTCTCCTGGGTTGCGCAGACGCTTGGAACCAGTGTCACAAACGGGATTGGCCCAGCGAGAGCCACCACCTAAAACACACACGCAAAGCACCAAAACAAGTCGAAAAAGGATCAATGCAAAGGCTAAAAGGCAGCACATGAAACCCATAGAAGATAAACGAGAAAGTTGGCATGCGATAGATGTGAGCCACGGTAGAACTGCCATCGGGTGCGATGCTATAGTCTTAGTATAGCTCCAGACGCGGTAGTACCGTGAGGGGTCACGGTAGTACCGTGGCTGGGGCAGTAGTAAGGCGTTAGTACAAGACTTGCGCAGCGGTAGTAGTAGCGCCATAGGGCGGTAGTACCGTGGGAGCGGTAGTACCGCTCCCTACGGGCGGTAGTACCGCGTCGCGTCGGATCAAGCAGGATTTGAATCTGAAAAAGACCCGCGAAGCCATGGCGGTGCTACGGTGACCAGATCTAGTGCAAGACAACAATACAAGTATAAATCCTATGCTATACTACACTCCTTCATCCTACTCTTGCAGAGATCTAGCCTAGAAATCTCAAGAACATACAAGCCTCCCCCAAAACCTAGAAGAACCAAATACAATCAAAACGGAGAAGGATTTGGGGAAAAACCTTGGTCCATAGCAAGAGCACGTGGTGGGGAACGATCCCACCGGACGGAATCACGGGAGGGCAGCTGGTGGAGGAGATCCGGCGACGAACGCCAGCTCTATTCGTGAGCACGAGAGAGGAAAGGGCGATGTGGAGAGAAGGGGACGAATGGGTATGGGGGAGTTAGAACTCCCCCTGCCCGACCTTATCCCCACGCGCCCGAACCGGCGCGGTAGTACTGCATGGTCATCGCGTAGTACCGCCGGCGAAATATCAGCGCCGTGGCGGTAGTACCGCTCCATCAGGCGGCAGTAAAAAATTACTGCCGCTTGGGTGCGGTAGTACCGTGCTCCCATCAGCGGTAGTACCGTGATTGGTCGCGGTAGTACCGTGGCCGACCGCGGTAGTACCGTGAGCTCACGCCACCAAAGGTTTCGAACAAGAGAGAAAACACACCTATGCACCGGAAAAACAGACGCAACCCAAAGCAGCACAAAAGCAAAGGAACAACAGGAAAACCCTAAGTGACAAAGTCTCTCGAGGAGAGAGGGCGGTGGCCGAAGCCACCTATGTTTGAGTTGGATGGTATGGCACCGCGAAGAATTATCCTTGGGCCCATGACCAAAACTCATCTTTGAAGCACAAGTACCATCAAAAATGGCTAATGTGAAAGAGGTGATCTAGTTATGCATAATGGGGGGAGGGAGAGTTCATTGAGAGAACAACACTCCCCCTATGTCCATGCCTACATCTAGACTAGACAACAAGTTGAGTGTGGTGGGGGGTGCCCGAGTTCAAGTCACATTGCTCAAATCAATGATATTTAGCTCATGCCTTAACTCGTGAAATCTTGCTTCATCCAAGGGCTTCATGAAAATATCTGCAAGGTTATCATGAGTGTTGACATACTTGAGCTCGATCTCCCCTCGTCTAATGTGATCCCAAATGAAGTGATACCGAATCTCAGTGTGCTTCTTCTTGAAGTGTTGCACCGGGTTGAGGGAAATCTTGATGGCACTTTCATTATCACACCAAAGAGGCACTTTGTCACAAGTGACACCGTACTCCTTTAAAGTTTGCCTCATCCATAGGAGTTGAGCACAACAACTACCGCCGCCACATACCCGCCTGGTGGACGAGAGAGACACACAACTTTGCTTCTTGGAAGACCAACTTACCAAAGAGCAACCAAGAAATTGGCACCCTCCGAAGTGGACTTCCTATCCACTTTGTCCCCGCCTAATCGAATCCGTGAAACCTTCAAGCTTGAAGTTTGCTCCTCTTGGGTACCATAAGCCAAAGTTTGGGGTATGAGCCAAATATCGAAGATTCGCTGACCGCCACAAAGTGACTTTCCTTTGGTGCGGCTTGAAAACATGCACACATCCCCACACTCAACATGATATCCGGTCTAGATGCACAAAGGTAAAGCAAGGATCCAATCATGGAGCGATATACCTTTGATCCACCGCTTACCATTGGGATCGATGTCAAGTTGGCACTTGGTAGGCATTGGTGTAGTAGCCGCTTGACATCACTTAGCTTGAATCTTTTAAGCATGTCTTGAGTATATTTGGCTTGGTTGATGAAGGTTCCTTCTCTTCTTTGCTTGATGTCGAAACCAAGGAAGAACTTCAACTCTCCCATCGAAGACATCTTAAACTTGGAGGTCATGAGAGCGGCAAATTCTTCATTGAAAGCTTTGTTAGGGGAACCAAAGATAATATCATCAACATATAGTTGGCATACAAACAACTCCCCGCCGACCTTCTTAGTAAAAGAGTGGGGTCGATTAGCCCTACTTCAAAACCACGATCTTGTAGCAACTCGGTAAGGTGGTCATACCACGCACGTGGGGCTTGTTTAAGGCCATAGAGTGCCTTATCGAGTTGATACACATGATCGGAAAGTAGGGATCCTCGAACCCGGGGTTGCTTGACATAGACCAACTCATTAATGGGACCATTAAGAAAAGCACTTTTCACATCCATTTGTTGCAACTTAAAGTTGTGATGGGAAGCATAAGCAATCAACAACGAATGGATTCAAGACGAGCAACGGGAGCGAAGGTTTCACCGTAGTCGATACCCTCGACTTGGGAGTAGCCTTGTGCTACCAATCTTGCCTTGTTGCGAATGATGTTCCCATGGGCATCTTGCTTGTTCTTGAAGATCCACTTGGTCCCAATGACATTGTGGTTCTCGGATGGTCTTGGCACCAATCTCCACACCTTATTGTACTCGAAGTTGTTGAGTTCTTCATGCATGGCATTGAGCCAGTCCGGGTCTTCGAGCGCCTCATAGACCTTTTGGGGTTCAACACAAGAGACAAACGCGTGATGTTCACAATAGTTTGCCAATTGTCTACGAAAGTGCTTACCCTTTACGTAGGCTTCCAACCACATTTTCCATGAGATGGCCTTGGGTGGTGAGCTTGGAAGCAATCTTCGACACGACGCCTAATTCCTCCTCGGGTGTGGAAGGAGGAGGGTTGACTTGATGATCTTGAGCGCCGATTGAGTTTGTTCTTGATCTTGAGATTGCTCTTGATCTTGAACTAGCTCGAGGGGAGAACTTGACCTTGGGCATCATTTAGTGGTTCATCACCGCCTTGAGGTAGATCTTGCCCTTGGTCTTGTTCACGAGGTTGAGGGCCTTCACGTTGTTCTTCGGAAGCGTGTGGGTCTTGATGAGGTGATGGCTCTACTTGAGTAGAGCATTGTCCTTCTCCTTCGGCCACAAGGGGTTCCTCAATGGGTAGGATGTGACCAATACCCATTCTTCTTATGGCTTGGGGAGGAATTTCATCACCTATATCACAAGTACCACTTTGCTCCACTTGGGAGCCGTTATTTTCGTCAAACTCACGTTACATCGTCTCCTCAATGAGTCCGTGGACTTGTTGAGGACACGTAAGCATGAGAGTTTGTAGCATAACCAACAAATATGCCCTCATGAGATCTAGCTTCAAATTTAGACAACCGAACACCTTTCTTGAGAATGAAACACTTACAACCGAACACCCGGAAGTACTTGAGGTTGGGCTTGTTGCCGGTGAGGATCTCATAAGGAGTCTTGTTCAAGCCTTTGCGAAGATAGAGCCGTTGGATGCATGACATGCGGTGTTGATGGCTTCGCCCAAAAGTTGTATGGAGACTTGAACTCCGCCATCATGGTCCTTGCCGCATCCATCAACGTCCGGTTCTTCCTCTCCGCAACACCATTTTGTTGAGGGGTATAAGGTGCCGATATTGATGCTTGATCCCTCATCACTAAGAAACTCATCCAAGGTGTAGTTCTTGAACTCGGTGTCGTTGTCGCTTCTTATTGTCAAGATCTTTGCATCATGTTGACGTTGAGCTTCATTTGCAAAGTTGATGACGGTTTGTTGGGTCTCACTCTTCCTCTTGAAGAAGTATACCCAAGTGTATCTTGAATAATCATCCACAATCACCAAGCAATACTTTCTTCCTCCAAGACTATCAAAGATGGAGGCCCAAAGAGATCCATGTGAAGGAGCTCCAAGGGTCTCTTCGAGTAGATGATGGTTGAGGAGGGTAAGCCTTTTCATGAAGCTTTCCTTCGATACAAGCACTGCAAGCACGATCTTTGGCAAAACTCACATTTGTTAGTCCACTAACATGGTCCCCTTGAGGAGACTTTGCAAAGATCTCATATTGACGTGGGCTAAATGGCGATGCCAAAGCCATCCCACGCCAACTTTAGCCATTAGGCATGTCGCGGTCTTAGTGGGTTGCTTCAAAAGTTAACCACATAGAGACCGTTCTCAACATGCCCAACAAAGGCTACTTTAAGAGTCTTGCTCCACAAGAGGGCCACGGTATCAATATCAAAGAATGTGGCAAAGCCCATGAGTGCAAGTTGACGAACGGAAAGTAAATTGAATGCAAGGGACTCAACAAGCATGACTTTCTCGATCGTTAGATCATGAGAAATGACAACCTTGCCGAGACCCAATACCTTAGAATGTGATGCATCACCCCACTCGACATTGGTGGGCATAGATGGAATCTCTTGCACATCCACCACCAAGTCCTTGCTCCCGGTCATATGATTTGTTGCTCCACTATCGAGCAACCATGATCCCCCACCGGAAGCAAACACCTACACGAGATCAATGCTTGGTTTTAGGTACCCATTTAGTAATGGGTCCTTTGATGTTAGTAACAAGGGCCTTGGGAACCCAAATAGACCATTCAATGTACTCATAAGGATAACCAACAAATTAAGCATAAACATGTCCATCACTAGCACAAGACAACACATATGAAGGGTTAAAGTCGCGGCTTTGTTTGAGGAAACGTTCTTGCCCTTTTGGACATCAACTTCCTTCACTTTCTCCTTCTTCTTCTTGAAGCTCCGTCTCCCTCTTTCACAAACGTTTGTTTGAGGGAGGAGGACGATTGGCCTTGTTGTTCTTCTTCTTCTTGCTCTTGGACTTGGGTGCAAACCCAATTCCTTCTTATAAGACAACTTCCTTTTGATTGCTCAAAAGGTCGTTAAGGTTTTTCTCACCTTGAATTCAAGTCACAAGGCCCTTCTCAAGTTGATCCTTCAACTTAGCATTTTCCTCCACAAGATGCACATGCTCACAACAAGGGTTAGTAGCACATGCATTATCAATTAATACCATATGAGGAAAGGTGGCTTTTTCCTTGATTAGCTTAACTTGGAGTTGAGCATGAGACTCTTTGAGGCTAGCATGAGTACCCTTTAAGACCTTGTGGGCCTTGTCAAGTATCTCAAACTCCTCTTTGAGTCTAGCATGATCAACCCCAAGTTTAGCCTTCTCGGAGGTTAGCACACGAGACATGACAAGAGCATGATCAAGATCTTTCTTTAACTTAGCATGGGCATCATTGTGTGACTCCTCAAGAGTCAAACGATGCACACGCTCTTCCTCAAGAGCATTAGAGAGATCCGATATCTCATCGGCATAGTCACGACTATGACCTTCCATCTTGGAGATGGTTTCTTCGTGAGCCTCGATCATGTCATTGGCCTCACCAAGTTGTTCCAAGAGAGCAACAAAGTGCTTCTTGGACTTTCCCTTGAGCTTACTCATGAAGGACTCAAATTCATTCACTTCCTCATTTGACTCAACATGTCCATCAATGCTATCCTCCACGGAGGGATTAGTAATGATGGCGGTTGTGATGTTGGGGGTTACCTTGTTTGAAGCCTTCGCCATGAGGCATCTAGCGGTGATGTTTTCGTTGGGTGATTCGAAGAGAGACACCCGAGGAGTAGCAATGGCAATGGATGCCATGGCCGTTGCTTCTTCGTTCTCATCATCATCGTCATCCTCTTGGTATTCTTCTTGAACCACCAACCCACGAGTGGGAGTCTTCTTGGCGAAGTTGTTCTTGTTGGGGACAGACTTGGCTTTGTCTTTCCGAATGAACTTGCCACCATTGTCTTGCCGCTTCTCATAAGGACAATCCGCAACGAAATGGCTCACATTGCCACAGTTGAAGCAAGTTCTAACTCGTTGCTTGCCCTTGACGCCACTTGAATTGTTCTTGTTGAAGTTGGGTCTTGAGCTCTTCTTGCTCCAAAATTGTCTTGAAGCAAGGGCCATGTGCTCATGGTAGTCGAACTTGGTGTCTTCGGGGTTGCTTTCCTCATCTTCCACTTCTTCCTCTTCTTCGACAATGACCTTGGCCTTCAAGGCAAGGTTAGGATTCTTAGCTCTTTGAGAACGGAGCACCGCATTTTCGGCGGTCTTGTCCAAGATACTCATTGCAACGAACTCATCCAACACTTCACTTGAGGTCATGGTGTGGAAGTCCGGTCGTTGACGAATGACGGAGAACATGGCTTTGTTGTAGGGCATCATGGCCTTGAGGAACTTTCGCTTGATCCAATTGTCATCCGTGTCCTTGCTTCCATGATCTCGAAGTGCCACCGCGAGTTTGGTCACTCTTCGAAAGAGCTCACGAGGTTCTTCATCTTATTTCATTGCAAACTCGTCGGCTTCATCTTGCACCACTTCATAGTTGGACCGTTGAATGCTAGCACTTCCACGATAGAGGCCCTCAACACATTTCCATGCTTCTTTAGCCACGACATGGGGTCAAGGTGAGGAGATCTTCGGAAGAATTGCATCTTGAATGATGAAGAGAGCACTCTCATTGAATTGATTGTCCACGGCTTCTCGAGGGGTGAAGTTGCTTGGGTCATGAGGATAAAACCTTCTTCAATGACTCTCCAAAGGTTAGTGTTCACATGTTTCAAATGACGCTAAAGCGATAGACCCAATTATCAAAATCTACACCTTTTTCATACTTAGGAGGTGGACCGCATGATTCAAATGAGTGGAGGGATTGGCCCTCCATAGACCGGGGTTCCACATGGGCAAAGATGCGGTACCATTTCTACCACTAGTAGAAGGACTCTTTTCATTGTTAGCTTCCCCTTGTCGGAGAAAGCATCCGTCACCTTGTTAGTAGGATCACCCACTTTCATAGGTGCGGTAGATAATTTAAGTCCCTCTAAGAAATCATTAAACATGCTTTTAACCTCGGTCGTCATGGAGGTTTTCAATGTGTCTAAAGCCACATTGAACTCCTCACGAGACCGAGGCTCCCCTTCGCCGAAGATGAGATGGGATTCACACCGAGTGTTCCTCCACACCATCGCTGGTGTCAACCATACTCTTCGGACGGTAAAGTCCTTAATAAAGATACGAGGCTCTGATACCAATTGAAAGGATCGATATGGTTGACTAGAGGGGGGGGGGGGTGAATAGGCAACTAACAATTTTTAAGCTTTTCTTTACAAAATTAAACTTTGCAACAAATAGGTTGTCTAGATATGCAACTAAGTGAGCAACCTATATGATGCAAAAACAACTAGCACGCAAGCAAGCAAGATATGTAACAATAAGTAAGCTTGCGTAAGTAAAGGCACGAAATAACCAAGAGTGGAGACGGTGAAGACGAGGATGTGTTACGGAGTTCCTTCCTTTTGAGGGAAGTACGTCTCCGTTAGAGCGGTGTGGAGGCACAATGCTCCCCAAGAAGCCACTAGGGCCATCAGATTCTCCTCACGCCTCACACGATGCGAGATGCCGTGATTCCACTATTGGTGCCCTTGAAGGCGGCGATCAACCTTTACAAGCAAGGTTGGGGCAATCTCCACAACAATCGAGGCTCCCAACAACAACACCACCACGAAGCTTCACAACAATGGAGTATGGCTTCGAGGTGACTCAACTGCCTAGGGTGCTCAACACCCAAGAGTAACAAGATCCGCAAGGGATAAGTGGGGAATCAAATATCCTTTGGTGGAAGTGTAGATCGGGCCCTTGTCACCCAATCCGAAAAAATCAACAAGTTTGATTGGCTAGGAGAGAGATCGGCGAAAATGGAGCTTGGAGCAACAATGGAGCTTAGAGGTGGAAGAGGTAGTCAACTAGAGGTAGAAGGCATCCCTTATATAGTCGGGAAAAGATCCAACCATTATCCACTAGTTCTGCTCATGACTCACGGTACTACCGCTCCAAGGGAGCGGTACTACCATGACGGCGCTGTGATACTACCGTGGTGATCACGGTACTACCGTGGCAGCTGCACAGCCGGAACAAGCTGAGCTAGAAGCGATACTACATGGCGCGGTACTATCGCTCCCCTTGCGGTACTACCGCAAGACAGAGGGTCACGGCACAGGAAGGCGCGGACGAAATAATTTCATCCGTGCCTACTTCGCGTAAACTAGGGTGGTGCAAAACCCGACGCGGTACTACCGCTTTGCGCGCGCTGATACACCGTGGTAGGCACGGATGTAAAAATTACATCCGCGCCTACTACCGCGACGCAGATGGTACTAAGCGAGAAGGGACACGGTACTACAGCTCCAAGGAGCGGTATTATCGTGGGCCCCGCGTACTACCGCGCAGAAGCGAGCGGTACTATCAGGTGCCGCGGATGTAAAAATTACATCCGCCCTACTATCAAGACCGGAGCGGCACTAGGCGAGTGCGGCGGTACTACCGCGCCAATGGAGCGGTATTACCATGAGGGGCGCGGATGTAAAAATTACATCCGCCCTACTATCAAGACCGAGCGGCACTAGGCCAAGGTATCAGCGGTACTACCGCGCGCCAGAGGGGCGGTACTACGTGGCTGTCGCAAGAAGACTACCGCTTGTACTTGCGGTACTACCGCAAGTACAGCAGTAGTCATCAGTTTTTCGCACAACCACGATAACGATGGGTAGCTCCAAGGTGCAAGGAAAGGAAGGGCAAGTGTACGTGTGATTCCACCCTACCTTTCCGACGTGGACCCACTCTTAATAGTACGGCTCTCCTACGACTCAACTCCACCAAAGAGAAACGTAGAACAACGCCGGCTTCATTAGTCTCCGAGGGGCACCGAATCCTCTTGTGCCTAATGATGAAGTATCTGTGGGACTCAAGGCACACGATTAGTCCGCACGAGTATTGTCATCAATCACCAAAACACTTAGGGATAACTATGCCCTTACAACCGTCCATGCGCCTTGGTGCGTCATGTCATAGAGCTTCAGGAGCGTCTGGTGTTCGGCCGGGACGAACTCCCATAGATTGACTGCCCGCCTTTAGCAGGGTAGGATCTGGCGAACGACAATGACCTGGATCATGTTGACAAGCTTGATATTCTTGTCCTTCATGCATTTGATGCATGTCTGGAGTCCGGTCAGCTCCGTAGAGTCGCCCCAGGAAAGGCCCTTCTTTTCCCAAGAAGTAAGACGCATGGGGGCTCTGGATCGGAACTCGGGGGCCGCCGCCCAGTTGGCGTCGCACGGCTCGGTGATGTAGAACCACCCCGATTGCCACCCTTTTACGGTTTCCGCAAAGGAACCGTCGAGCCATGTGACATTGGGCATTCTGCCCACCATGGCCCCTCCGCACTCTACTTGTTGGCCCCTTACAACTTTCGGCTTCACGTAGAAGGTTTGCAGCCATAGGCCAAAGTGAGTCCGGATGCGGAGGAAGGCCTCGCATACGACGATGAACGCCGAGATGTTGAGGACGAAATTCGGGGCTAGATCATGGAAATCTAGCCCGTAGTAGAACATAAGCCCGCGGACGAAGGGGTGGAGTGGGAACCCCAGTCCACGGACGAAGTGGGCGATGAACACGACCCTCTCTGGGGTCCTGGGGTCGGGATGACCTGCCCAGCGTCCGGTAGCCGGAGAGCAATGTCTGCAGCCAAGTATCTTGTCGCCCGAAGATTTGTGACATGCTTCTCCTTGACGGTGGAAGCCACCCACTTGCCTCCTATTCCGGACATGTTTAGCTGTGCGGAGAAGACTTGGGCTTGGGTGCTGGAGCTCGAGGGGGCAAGAGTGGGCAAGGAAGAAAGAAGGCATGGGTAAAAATGTGGAAATCTTATCCCGTTATAGAGGCGACGAAAGCGGTGCGCCTCCCCACTTGCCCGTTGGGAATCGCTTGCTTCCCAAGTGCCACGATTGATGGCGTGGTGGGATTACCCATACCCGTATTGATGAGAATCCCGCGATAAGGGGACACGATCTCTGCTTTGACAAGACGTGTCACAGAAACCGCCTCGTAATATGCGCTGTAGCTGGTTGTGGGAAAACGATTCGAGTAATGATCCGACTGTAATAACGTGTCATGTTATCAGAAAAGTTGTCAGCAGATTGCATTTGTGAAATATCATTCTCTCTATGACGGTGAGTAAAGATCATCTTGCATATCCGGACACGGTCTACGTGTTTGCTAACTACTTTGGAGTATTCGGAAAAGGAACCCGCCTTGCAATGCCGAAGACAATACTGCGCGCCGGACTCATCGTCATTGAAGCCTGGTTCAGGGGCTACTGAGGGAGTCCTGGATTAGGGGGTATCCGGACAGCCGGACTTTGTACAACGTCCGGACTATTGAAGCGTGAAGATACAAGACTCAAGACTTTGGCTCGTGTCCGGATGGGACTCTCCTTGGCGTGGAAGGCAAGCTTGGCAATCCGGATATTATGTTTCCTTCCTTGTAACCGACTCCATGTAAACCCTAGCCCTCTCCGGTGTCTATATAAACCGGAGAAGTTGGTCCTTAGAAGGCTGATCACAATTATAATCATACCATCATAGGCTAGCTCCTAGGGTTTAGCCTCTACGATCTCGTGGTAGATCTACTCTTGTACTACCCATATCACCAATATTAATCAAGCAGGAAGTAGGGTTTTACCTCCATCGAGAGGGCCCAAACCTAGGTAAACATATGTGTCCCTTGCTTCCTGTTACCATCAACCTTGATACGCTTCGGTGGCACACCCAAGGAGTAATGGTCAGGCCGAACACCCCAACGTGGAGGTCCTAAGGGCCCTCAAGACGAGGAGATTCAAGAAGAAACTCGAGGCCTGTGGCAGGGGTTGGCTCGACGAGCTTTAGACCATGTTGTGATCCATCTGCACCAACACGACTAAGCCCACCGGTGAGATCTACGGGGCTGCGGCGGCGGTGGGGTGCGGCGGTCCTCCCTCACGAGGTCAAACATCGCTCCCCGCGGGTCTTGGAGTTTGATGAGGCACGCCAGGACGCGTCGCGGGGGATGGACCTCATGCTCGAGGAGGAGGGCCGCTGCCGGGCCTCACTCCATGTCGCGAGGTACCAGCAGGCGCTGCGACAGTATCACTGCTGCAGTATCCACTTCAGGACCCTCGAAGTGGGCCACCTCGTCCTGAGGTGGGTCCTCTCTAGGGAAGGGTTGCATAAGCTCTTGCCTATGTGGAAGGGCCCGTTCAGGATTGCCCGTGTCTCCAGGCCTGGCGCCGTGCAACTGGAGACGTAGGACGTGGTCCCCATCGAGAAAGCCTAGAACATCCAGCATCTTTGGAAGTTCTAGCTGTAACGGGCCAGCGCCACGTGATACGTCTCCATCGTATCTACTTTTCCAAACTCTTTCGCCCTTGTTTTGGACTCTAATTTGCATGATTTGAATGGAACTAACCCGTACTGACGCTGTTTTTAGCAAAATTGCCATGGTGTTATTTTTGTGCAGAAATTAAAGTTCTTGGAATGACCTGAAACTTCACGCAGAATATTTTTGGAATAAATAAAAAATATTGGCAAAAGAATCAATAGAGGGGGACCCACCAGACCACAAGGGTGGAGGGCGCGACTCCAGCCTTGTGGGTCCCATGGACCTCCACCGACCTCAACTCCAACTCCATATATTCACGTTCGCGGAGAAAAAAAATCAGAGAGAAGGATTCATCTTGTTTTACGATACGGAGCCGCCACCGCCTCCTGTTCTTCATCGGGAGGGCAGATCTGGAGTCCGTTCGGGGCTCCGGAGAGGGGAATCCATCGCTGTTATCATTATCAACCATCCTCCATCACCAATTTCACGATGCTCACCGCCGTGCGTGAGTTATTCCATCGTAGGCCTGCTAGACGGTGATCGGTTGGATGAGATTTATCATGTAATCGAGTTAGTTTTGTTAGGGTTTGATCCCTAGTATCCACTATGTTTTGCGATTGATGTTGCTATGACTTTGCTATGCTTAATGCTTGTCAGTAGGGCCCAAGTGCCATGAATTCAGATCTGAACCCTTTATGTTTCCATGAATATATTTGTGTTCTTGATCCGATCTTGCAAGTTGTAGTCACCTACTACGTGTTATGATCCGGCAGCCCCAGAGTGACAATAGTCGGGACACTTCCTGGTGATGACCGTAGTTTGAGGAGTTCATGTATTCACTAAGTGCTAATGCTTTGGTCCGATTCTCTATTAAAAGGAGGCCTTAATATCGCTTAGTTTCCATTAGGACCCCGCTGCCACGGGAGGGTAGGACAAAAGATGTCATGAAAGTTGTTTTCCATAAGCATGTATGACTATATTCGGAATACATGCCTACATTATATTGATGAATTGGAGCTAGTTCTGTGTCACCCTAGGTTATAAATGTTGCATGATGAATGCCATCCGACATAGTTATCCATCATTGATCCATTGCCTACGAGCTTTTCACATATGGATCTTTGCTCAGTTACTTTTCCATTGCCACTGTTTCGATTGCTACAAAACCATTAGTGTTACTATTGCCAGCGTCACCGTTACTTCCATGCTACTTTGCTAGTAAACACTTTGCTGCAGATATTAAGTCTTTCAGGTGTGGTTGAATTGACAACTCAACTACTAATACTTGAGAATATTCTTTGGCTCCCCTTGTGTCGAATCAATAAATTTGGGTTGAATACTCTACCCTCGAAAACTGTTGCGATCCCCTATACTTGTGGGTTATCAAGACCTTTTTTTGGCGCCGTTGCTGGGGAGCATAGCTCTATTCTCTGAGTCACTTGGGATTTCTATCTGTTGATCACTATGAGGAATTTGAAAGATAATAGAACCAAGATTTTCCCCTCTACTACGAGGGGAGGTAAAGAACTGCCATCTGGCTCTACACTTGATTCACCTTTTGTTTTGAGTAAACTTGCAATACCTACACCTGCTATTGATTCTGATATGTCGTATGTTATTGATGATGTTACTTTTGCATGAATGATGCTTATGATGCTACTACTTGGCTTGATAAAACTGTACCATTGGGTGAATTACTTGATGAACATCTTGCTAGAGTTAGAACTACTGATTATGCTAAAGATGATGATATTTTTGAAACTGATGAAATTATCGAAACTGAAAACTTTGAAACACCTGTTAGACCTAGCTCTCCTATATATGACCTTCTTTATGCGTGAGGGTTATGTTATGGATGGAGAGGTAGCTAGGGATTTTCTTGCTTGTAAGGATAAAGATGATCTTCAGAAATTATTATGCAAGTGGAAAGAGAAATCTTTGAATGCTAGAATGCAATATGATCCTAAGTTTGCCACTTCACCTATCTTTATTAATGATAAGGATTATGAATTCTCTATCGATCCTAAGTTAATTACTTTGGTTGAATCTAAACCTTTCCATGGTTATGAATCTGAAACTGTTGTGGCACATCTTACTAAACTAAAGGATATAGCCACCCTATTTGCTCATGAGGAAAAAATTCGCTATTACTATATTCTTAAGTTGTTTCCTTTCTCATTAAAGGGTGATGCTAAAATATGGTTTAATTCTCTTAATCCTGGTTGTGTGCGTAGTCCCCAGGATATGATTTACTACTTCTCTGCAAAATATTTTCCTGCTCACAAGAAACAAGCTGCCTCACAGGAAATATTTAACTTTGTGCAAATTGAAGAAGAGAGTCTCCCACAATCTTGGGGGAGGCTTCTCCAATTACTTAGTGCTTTGCCTGATCATCCTCTCAAGAAAAATGAAATACTTGATATCTTTTATAATGGACTAACTGATGCTTCTAGGGACCACCTAGATAGTTGTGCTGGTTGTGTTTTTAGGGAATGAACTGTTGAGCAGGCTGAATTGCTATTGAATAATATATTGAGTAATGATAATGATTGGACGCTTCTTGAACCAACTCCTAAGCCAACTCCGAAAAAATAGGTATTCTATTTCTCAGTCCTGAAGATATGCAAGAGGCAAAGAAATCTATGAAATAAAAGGGTATTAAAGACGAAGATGTTAATAATTTACCACCTATTGAAGAAATACATGGTCTTGATAACCCGACACAGGTAGTAGAGGTAAATTCTCTCTATAGATTTGATGAAGGTGATATTCCTCATAATAAGTCTGCTAGTCAATGCTTGGATGAGTTTGATAATTTTATTGTTAAACAAGAAAATTTCAATGCTTACGTTAGTAGACAATTGAAACATAATGCTTACATGCTTGACTACTTGGGTGACTATATGAGTATAACTATTAGTGATCTAAAGCTTATTAGTAAACATGCTTCCATGGTTAAAATTGAAGTAGAACAAGTACTTAAGGCACAGGATGATTTGCTCAATGAGTTGAATAGTAAGAACAACGATCATGTTGTTAGGGTTATGACTAGAGGTGGTAAGATGACCCAGGAACCTTTGAATTCCGAGGGCCATCCTAAGAGAGTTTAGCAAGATTCTCAGAGAATTAATACTGATGCACCTAGTCCTAGTAATAAAAAGAGAAAGAAAACTGATAGGACTTTGCATGCTTCTAGTGAACCTGTTGTAGACACACATGAGAATCCAAATGATATTTCTATTTCTGATGCCGAGACACAATCTGGTGATGAACATGAACCTAGTGACAATGTTAATGATGATGTTCATGTTGATGCTCAACCTAGTAATGGTAATGATGTAGAGATTGAACCTGTTGTTGATCTTGATAACCCACAATCAAAGAATCAACATTATGATAAGAGAGACTTCATTGCTAGGAAACATGGTAAAGAAAGAGAACCTTGGGTTCAGAAACCCATGCCCTTTCCTCCTAAACCATCCAAGAAAAAGGATAATGAGGATTTTGAGCACTTTTGTTGAAATGCTTAGACCTGTCTTTTTGCGTATGCGTTTGACTAATATTCTGAAAATGTTTCCTTATGCTAAGTATATGAAAGATATTGTTACTAATAAAAGAAAGATACAGGAGGCTGAAATTTCCACCATGCTTGCTAATTATACTTTTAAGGGTGGAATACCTAAGAAACTTGGAGATCCAGGAATACCAACTATACCATGCTCCATTAAAAGAAACTATGTTAAAACTGCTTTATGTCATTTGGGAGCAGGTGGTAGTGTTATGCCTTTCTCTTTATATCGTAGACTTATTTTGAATAAGTTTACACCTACTAAAATATCTTTGCAAATGGCTGATAAATCAATTGCTATACCCATCGGTATTTGTGAGGACGTGCCTGTTGTTGTTGCAAATGTTATTATCTTAACAAACTTTGTTATTCTTGATATTCCCGAGGACGATAGTATGTCAATCATCCTTGGTAGACCCTTTTTGAATACTACATGGCCTGTTGTTGATTGCAACAAAGGCAATATCACTTTTCATGCTAATGGTAGTGAGCATACAGTACATTGTCCAAAGAAACAACCTCAAGTTCATAATATCAGTTCCATTGGAAAAATTTCAACTATTACTATTGGAGGTTTTGAATTCCCTCTTCCTACTGTCAAAAAGAAATATGATATTCATATTGTTGGGGACATGCATATCCCCGTTGTGGTAACTTAGCATTATTCGAAAATTCTGTGGTTTCATGTTACTCGAAAGAAGTTTGTTAATAAGACTTGATCAACCTTGTTAATGGATTCCTTTTGATGAGCATGAGATGGATGAATTAGAAAGCACAACCTTCTATACCTACCTTTTACCTTCTATTATTTAGACTAAGTCAAGCAAAAATAGTATTATCTGTCTGTTTTCTGAATTATCCATGCAATAAAAAAATGTCCCCAAAATAAAAGTTCCCTAAATGCCCTGAAAATTTATTACGATTTTTTATAGAATATTTAAGAATTTTTGGCATTGAGAACACACCAGGGGGCTGCACCGGTGGACCACAAGGGTGGAGGGCGTTCTCTGCCCCTTGGGCGTGCCCCCTGCCTTGTGGGTCCCACGTGGGTCCCCTTCACTTATTCCAGTACCCGTACACTTCGTCTTCCTCCAGAAAAAATCATCCCGTAGCTCAAACCCGTGTTCTTGCTAATCTTGCTATAATTTTCGATCTCCTTGTGTAAAGCTCCATTTGTAAAACTGTTTTGGGGGATTGTTCTTCGGTATGTGACTCCTCCAATGGTCCATTTAGTTGTTCTAGTCCTTTATTTATTGCAAATTTTTGCTTGTGGTGACACTGTTCTTGCGCTTGCATGTCAAATTTATATGGTCCAAAGTAGTTTTGATGCATGATATATATAGCCTCTAGGCACTTGTCGGAGTAGTTGCTATCAATCTTGTTGAGTTTGCTTCACTCTTATTTTGAGTCCCTAAAAATTTCAGAATTTTTCAGAGGGAGAAAATAATGAGGAGATTGTTGTGAGACTCTTCAAGCCGGGGTTCGAATGAAAATGAGAATGAAGAGAAGAAGAAGCCCAAGTATAACCTTCCTCGCACCGCGGAGGTTCGACCATGTGATGCATTCTTGGATGCGGCCGGAATTTATGAGGATTTCTATTATTTGGCTGAGAACGCAGGCATCACCGACTTTCTCCATGATAAGTGTATCAGCACCTCCTACTCATTAATACTTCTATGCAAAATTTTCACTTTCATGCTAGGAGATCACCACCCACGGTATAAATTTATTTATATGATGAGCATAAGGAGATGACGCTTTATGACTTTTATGAGGCTTTCAAGTTACCTTATGAGGGCAACGTCGATGAGCCACGTCCTAGAGATGTGTTAGATTTTATTGATGAAGTTACCATTGGGGAAAGGAGAAAGGTGTCAGAAGCAAATTTGTTGGGAGATGTTTAATTGGTCGCGGGGAGAGTGAAGGCCTTAGTGCTCCCGACCTTGCTATTTTGCACCATGCTTTACTTCGTAATAAATCTTTTAGTTTGGGTGCTATGGTTGCTCGATGGTTGAGTTTAAACCGTACAAAGGGTCCTTGGAGGTATCTATACCTCCCGCCTCGCTAAACGCTTCGAAATACCCATTAGGCACGATGAAAAATAGGAGAAGTTGTTGCCCACTATATACTTAGATTATGACAGTATGGTAGCACATGATTTTATTAAGAAAGGCGATGACAAGAGACTCATCTATAACCTGATGTTTAGCGAGAAGACTTGTCCGATTCTAACCTTGCTTGCACCTTCTTTGTTTGATATTCATTTTGGCAGGTACTTCATCATGCCCGCGGACATCTACGCATACTGGGAGGGGACGCGATCTTGAGTTCCTGAGCCAGAGCCATCACCTGATCCATATCAATAGTCTATTTATCAGTGGGAGCCGCAGGCGCTCGCTAACCAGTAGAACCCCCAAGATCTTCCTCAGTACACCGGAGAGGGCTACTTTGATCCATGGGCTTAGACCAACTTAGGCCAAAAGCCTAAGCTTGGGGTGTACGTATTTATCACCGACATTACATTCATGTTCACACACTCATTCCAATTGTCAGTGTTCATACTTTTTCATTGTATTATCCATGCTAGTTTATTTTGTTTTTCTCGCTTTCTTCTTGTGTGTTTGAAAAACTTTTAGAAAAACCAAAAAAAATAATGGTAGCTTTTGTTTAGTTTCCTTTTCATGTTTATGTAGTAGTGCTATTAAAGAAAAGCCAAAAAGGTTTCTTGTTCTTCTTTTGCTTGTTGGGAGCTTTCTCGTGTAAATAGTTTTTCTCGTTCTTGTTATACTTGCTTCAGAAAAACAAAAACTCCAAAAACATTTCAGTGTGTTTCTTTGAAATTCTTTTTCTTTTCTTTGGGGTTGAGAGGAGAAGACCACGTTGAAAATGTTGAGTGGCTCTCATATGCATTATAGTTGATCTAACAAAGAGCCCACATTACCTTGTCTTCTCCTTTGAATAAATGTTTGCAGATTCTAGCTTAGTCACATGCATGTGCACTATTATTATTATTCACACCGTTCAGTCATGCAAGTGAAAGGCAATAATGACGATATTTGATGAAATTATTGAGATGAGGAAAAGCTGGTATGAACTTGACCTATCTTGTTTTAGTAAATATGATTTGTTCATCATTCCTGATTCAGCCTATTACGAATGAAACATGCTTGAAGTGACAATTAGAGATTATAGTTACTCATGCCATGCTTAATTGGCTAGGAGTTTATAATGGTTTACCTTGCATGCCAACATGATTTTAAAATGGTTGTGATGTAGTATGATAGGATGGTATCCTCCTTTTGATGATTCGAGTGGCTTAACTTCCACATGTTCACACATGTAGTTGAAACAAAATCAACATAGCCTCCATGATATTTATGTTCATGGTGATTTATATCCTACTCATGGTTGCACTCATTGTTGGTTAATCTCAATGCATGTTTATGACTGTTGTCGCTCTCTAGTTGGTCGCTCCTCAATCTCTTGCTAGCCTTCACTTGTACTAAGCGGGTATACTACTTGTGCATCGACTTCCATAAACCCAAAGTTGTTCCACATGAGTCCACCATACCTACGTATTTGCGATATTTACCTACCGTTCCAAGTAAATTTGCATCTGCCAAACTCTAAACCTTCAAATGATAATCTGTTTTGTATGCCCGAATTGCTATTGTAGCGACTGAGCTGCCAGTATCTTCCATGCTAGGTTGGTTATTCTCACGACGAGTGGACTCCGCTCGTCATTCATGAGAAAATGGCTGGTAATTGGGATGCCCAGTTCCATGCTCAAATTAAATCAAAATATAACTTCAAATAAAACTCCCCCAGGATTGTTGTTAGTTGGACGGTACCCGTTGTTTCGGACCAGCCATGGAGTGTGCTTGTTAGTGGAGGGGGAGTAAAAAATTTACCATTCTGTTTGGGAACCGCCTATAATGTATCTAGTATGGAAGATATCAAGATCTCTTGGTTGTTATGTTGACAATCAAAGCATACCGCTCAAAATATTATTCATCTCTGTTTTAAAAGCTTGAACTCTGGCACCTCTGCAAATCCCTGCTTCCCTCTGCGAGGGGCCTATCTATTTACTTTTATTGCTTAGTCATCATCCTCTTATAAAAAGCACCAGTTAGAGAGCACCACTTTCATTTGTATGCACTATTATTAATTCATATGGAGTATGATTGTGATTGGATCTCTTTTACCATGAATTACAATGTCTAGTCAGTCCTTGATCTTCAGGGGTACTCTGCATTTATGTTTTGCGGTCTCAGAAAGTTCTAGTGAGATACCATCTTGTTATATCATATCATGATTGTCTTGAAAAAGCATTCTCACCATAGATTTATTATTATTGCTCGCTAGTTGATTATGCCATTGATATGAGTAAACGTGAGACCTAAATGTTATTATGAATATGGTTAGTTCATGACCTTTGCTGAAAACCTGAATGCTGGCTATACATATTTGCAACAACAAGATCAAACAGAGTTTGTAAAAGTTTTTCTTTATCACTTTCAGTTTGTCAACTGAATGGCTTGAGGACAAGCAATGGGTTAAGCCTTGGGGAGTTGATACATCTCCATCATATCTACTTTTCCAAACTCTTTTGCCCTTGTTTTGGACTCTAACTTGCATGATTTGAATGGAACTAACCCGGACTGACTCTGTTTTCAGCAGAATTGCCATGGTGTTATTTTTGTACAGAAATAAAAGATCTCAGAATGACCTGAAACTTCATGGAGAATATTTTTGGAATAAATACAAAATTGGGAAAGAAACAACAAAGGGCGACCCACCGGCTGTCCACACGGGTGGAGGGTGCGCCCCTCCCTTGTGGGTCCCCTGGACCTCCACCGACCTCAACTCCAACTCCATATATTCACGTTTAGGGAGAAAAAAAATAGAGAGAAGGATTCATCGTGTTTTACAATACGTAGCCGTCACCCCCTCCTGTTCTTCATCGAGAGGGCAGATCTGGAGTCCGTTCATGGCTCTGGAGAGGGGAATCCGTCGTCGTCGTCATCATCAACCATCCTCCATCACCAATTTCATGATGCTCACCGCCGTGCGTCAGTAATTCCATTGTAGGCTTGCTGGACGGTGTTGGGTTGGACGATATTTATCATGTAATCGACTTAGTTTTGCTAGGGTTTGATCCCTAGTATCCACTATGTTCTAAGATAGATGTTGATATGACTTTGTTATGCTTAATGCTTGTCACTAGGGACCGAGTGCCATGAATTCAGATCTGAACCCTTTATGTTTCCATGAGTATATTTGTATTCTTGATTCGATCTTGCAAGTTGTAGTCACCTACTACGTGTTATGATCCAGCAACCCCGGAGTGACAATAGTCGGGACACTTCCCGGTGATGATCGTAGTTTGAGGAGTTCATGTATTCACTAAATGTTAATGCTTTGGTCCAGTTCTCTATTAAAAGGAGGCCTTAATATCCCTTAGTTTCCATTAGGACCCCGCTGCCTTGGGAGGGTAGGAAAAAATGTCATGCAAGTTCTTTTCCATAAGCACGTATGACTATATTCGGAATACATGCCTACATTATATTGATGAATTGGAGCTAGTTCTGTGTCAACCTAGGTTATAATTGTTGCATGATGAATGCCATCCGACATAATTATCCATCATTGATCCATTGCCTATGAGCTTTTCACATATTGATCTTTGCTCTGTTACTTTTCCATTGCCACTGTTATGATTGCTACAAAACTTCTACTGTTACTTTTGCCACCGTTACCATTACTTACATACTACTTTGCTACTAAACACTTTACTGCAGATATTAAGTCTTTAAGGTGTGGTTGAATTGACAACTTAACTGCTAATACTTGAGAATATTCTTTGGCTCCCCTTGTGTAACGCCCTCGATGCGGTTATATCTCCCACGTGTCGAAGCACGACTTAGAGGCATAACCACATTGAAAGCAATGTCGCAAGTGAGGTAATCTTCACACAACCCATGTAATACATAAGGGAAAGAGATACATAGTTGGCTTACAATCGCCACTTCACACAATTACATGAATAAAGCATTACATCATCCAGATACAATCAAGGTCCGACTACGGAACCAAAATAAAAGAAGAACCCCAAATGCGACAAAAGTTCCCCGATCGACCCCAACTGGGCTCCACTACTAATCAATTAGAACGAAACAACACAGGGCAAGATCTTCATCGAGCTCCTCCTTGAGCTTGGTTGCGTCACCTGCTCGGTAACATAGGCACCTGCAAACTGGTTTTGGAAGTATCTGGTGAGCGACGAGGACTCAGCAATCCCATTACCATGGGTATCAAGACTAGCAAAGCTTAATGGGAAAGGAAGGGTCAAAGTGGTGAGGTAGCAGCAGCGGCTAAGCATGATATGGTGGCTAACCAACGCAAATAAGAGCGAGAAGAGAACAAGCGGAACGGTCGTGAAGCTAGCAATGATCAAGAGGTGATCACAACACCTACTTACGCCGACATAACCCGAAACCGTGTTCACTTCCGGACTCCCGAGAAGAGACCATCACGGCTACACACTCGGTTGATGCGTTTTAATTCGGATCAAGTGTCAAGTTGTCTACAACCGACATTAACAAATTCCCATCTGCCACATAACCGCGGGCACGGCTCTCGAAAGTTTATACCTGCAGGGTGTCCCAACTTAGCCCATGACAAGCTCTCGCGATCATCGGGAATAGACCTTCACCCGAGACACTCCGATCAGGCTCGGTATCCCAGACATCAAGACATTTCGACAATGGTAAAACAAGACCAGCAAAGCCGCCCGGCGTGCCGACATCCCGATAGTAGCCGCAGATCTCGCCTCGTGCCACGACCGGATGAGCTAAGCGTCACAGTACCGACGTAACCCAAGTTGCTAAGGGATGGTCCCAAGACGGTGTTTAGTTTGGACCAACGCTAGACAAGCAATCGCCCGGGGGCTATAATAAAGATGACCCTTGGGTTAATTACTCCCAAGGAAAAGTAGGTGGTGGTGAGGCAAATGGTAAAAGGCAATGTTGGGCCTTGTTGGACAAGTTTTATTCAAAGCGAACTGTCGGGGTCCCATAAATCACCCGACCGCGTAAGGGACGCAAAATCCGGGAACATAACACCGGTATGACGGAAACTAGGGCGGCAAGAGTGGAACAAAACACTGCATAAGGCCGAGCCTTCCACCCTTTACCAAGTATATAGATGCATTAATAATATAAGAGATATTGTGATATCCCAACATAAGCCCTGTCCACCATGGAGCAATCTTCAACTTCACCTGCAACTAGCAACGCTATAAGAGGGGCTGAGCAAAAGCGGTAACATAGCCAAACAACGGTTTGCATAGGAATGGTGTCAAAGGTTAGGGGTTCATGGCAATTTGGGATGGCTGGACAAACAGGTAATAGGTAGCGCAGCATAGCGAAAGAAGGAGGCAACTAGCATAGCGATGATAGTAGTGAGATCCAGGGTAGCGGTCATCTTGCCTGAAATCCCGCAAGGAAGAAGAACGAGTCCATGAAGAAGACAAACGGACGCAGTCGAACGAATCCTCACAACTCCGGAACGAAACCGAAGCTAACGAGAGAAGCAACCCGGAAAGAAACAAACAATATAGTAAACAACCATCAAATAAACATGGCATGATGCACAAACAAGTATGATGCATGTCCGGTTTAATGAAACATGGCATGGCAAAATGCACAAAACTATCTTACAAATTAAGTGGAGCTCAATATGCAACGGAGTTGCATATGGACGAAACACCACATCCAAGTTATTTAGTTTGATCTCGTTTATGCTACTCATCAATATTAAATGTTGTTAAACATGGCAAGGGGGTGAAGCAAAAGAATACTACCTATATAGGCAAGTTTAAATGAGGCCGGAAACAACGAACAACAAGTCCGGAAAATCCCCATGTGCATATTTATGGATTAGGTACTGTTCTGTCCTAAACACAATTTTAGAGTTGTTAAACATGCAAGATGAGTGTACCATGTTAAACTAGGCAAAATTCTACCCCATTTACATATAAAGTTTATTAAATTCAGAGTTACGGTTAATTAGTTATGAAATAAAACATTTTAGCATGACATTAGAGCAAATTTAAACAAACAGCATTTTAAACATTTTAAGCATGGATGAAAGTTGGATATTATGAAACTAGATGAAAAACTAAGCATTTTACATATATAAAGTTTTTACATATGATGCACCGTTAATGAGTTATTATATGCATGATGTTGAAGGACTTTTCTGTAAAACAATAATTCGCTGGATAATTAGCAAAATTCGCAGGCGCTGGAAAAAAACAACACGGGCCAAATCTGCTGGGACTGGGCTAACAGAAGAAGAAAAAACAGAGGAAGGGCGCTGGGGCTGCTCACCCAGTGGGCCTTGGCCGATTCGATTGGGAGGAGGCGGCTTGGGCACAGGGTGCAGCAGAGCTCTCATGGAGGAGGCTGGGCCCTCCGGCGCCGGGCGACACTGGCCGAGCGAGGCACTCGGTCAACGGGCACCAGGGAGCGAGCGGCTCCTCTGCTCGCTCCCGAGCGATCATGGCGGCGGCGGTGGGGAGCACCTCCGGCGAGGGCAGGCGCGGGGAGACCGGGAACGGGTGCACAGGGGATGGATCCGTCGGATCCCGGCCGGATCCCTCCATTCTCGGTGGCGGCGACGGCAGGGACGGCTCCGATCGACGACGTGGTGCTGCAAGGGGAGAGAGAGGGGGAGTGAGGCCGCGAGAGGGAGAGATGAGGAGGAGAAAGAGGCGACGGGAGGCGGCGACCTGGGTCCGGCGGAGGTCGGTGGGGACGAGACGACGGCAGTCGTCGCACGGAGGAAGCCGGCAGCTGGGTTCGCGATAGGGGGGGGCGCTGGAAGCCGGCGGCGCTGGATCGAGGGGCTGCTCCTCGAGCGGTTGCGGGAGTGGGGAACCGGCGGCGGGGCGCGCGGGCTCCTCCGGGCCCAGATCCGTCCCGGGGCGGGCCTGGCGCGGGCCCAGGGGGCTGGCGGCGGAGGGAGGAGTCCAGGGGCGACGTGGCCGGACCTGGTTGGCTGCGGGGCGCGAGGATGGCGGCGCTGGCCCGTGCGGTGGAGCCAAGTGGCGAGCAGGGGCTGGAGGGGCACGGAAATGGAGGGAGGAGGCGCTGATTTTGAGGAGGGAGGCGGCTGGGAGGTAGGGGAAGGCTAGGTATGTCCAAAAATGGCCTAGGGGTTGATTATATAGAGTAGGTGGCTAGGGTTTGGGGGTTAGGAGGGGTTTCGGGACCCTCGGATTGCGATCCGACGGTTCCGGTCGGAGGGGAAAGGTAGAGTGGCCTAGGTGGGCTGTGTAGATGAGTCCTCAGGCTGAGAGAAGAGAATAGGAAAGCAGCCCGGCAGGGTTTTCGGAGACCGAAAACGTCCGACGTATAGACCGACTATATTGCGGTTGTAGGTTTAATGGTTGGGCAGTCAAACGAACTCTGAATGCGACGAAACTTGGCAGGCGGCCTGTCTACACTATAATAAGACCGCACGACAAGTTGCATCCCATTCCGAGAACATTTTTATGCCACTTATAAAATAATAATTCGGACGTGCCACGGGCGCGTGCGAGTGTGAAAGGGCTCGGAACGGACAACAGAGAGAAGCGACGGAACCCGAACGGATGCAAGTTTTGAAAAACATGCAGATGAAATGCGGATGATGACATGGTAAAGTGCAACACGCAAGCAAATGACATGGCAACGAAGGCGAATAACTGGCAGACACCTGGCGCGTCGGATCCGGGGCGGCCAACAAAAGCAAGGGGGGACACGGCAACTACGAACGGGTGCAGGTTTTAAAATATGACGGCAACAGAGTGCCGATGCAATGCGAATGATGCGATGAGCTGAGATGCATGCCATGAACAAAATGCAAAACAAAAGACAAAAACCCAACCACGGAGAAAAATAAAATATCACATCTCCGGAAAAGGCAAGAGTTGGAGTTACGAATATGGAAAGTTGTATCCGGGGCGTTACAACACTCCACCACTACGAGAGGATCTCGTCCCGAGATCTAGGATGGCACCGGAGAGAAGCGAAAGAGGAAGAGGAGAGGTAAAACTAAGTTGCTTCTTTGACGAACGAGTGAAACCACGAACCTTGAGATGTTGAGCAATTTAAAAGAAAGAGTACAACAGAGATTAACGAGATTGCAAACAATCCGGTAGAAAAGAGGAACAAGGAGTATTACGAGAATTTGAAGTTTGAAAGACATGAAAATAAGAGCTTCACGAACGAAAAGAATATGACCAACTCGGTATAATGAGATAGCCAAGGAACAAGAATGGCAAAATTTGGACAGCTCTCCGGTAGAAAAGATAAGAACACTTGATGAGATTAAGAGATATTGAAGAGATGATACAACACTCTGGTTAAATGAAAAAACAAGAAAAGAGCACGATCCTCAAAAAACGCGGTGATTGTTGAAGAGCACAACATCACAATGCCTCCGTAATGAAAGAATAGAAGTTAGATCGTTGGGATAAAGAGAACGGAGAAGAAAATGCCAACTTCTGCCACAAGTGAACTTGGAAAGCATCCTTGCCAAGAAGAATCGAACGGAGTTGTTGGAAAACACACAACGAAACGAATAAGATTGTAGTGGGCTTATGGAAAACATCTCGAGACTATGAGGTGATAACCGACCACAAATGGTAACCATTGATGGAAACAATTGCTTGCTTGAGATCAACGAAGAGATGATAATTGATTTCGCCGAGAGGATAGGAGAAAAACTTGGATCATTGATAAGCACCACAAATAGCAACATTCCTTAGGGAAGGCTTTAGGTGAAATCTATACCAAGATAACTCCAATGAAGAGATTGATGGATTTAAAATACACGAACTCAAATATTCAAGAATGACATAACACCACCTCCAAAATATGGTAGAAAGAATTGCACTCCGGATTACCATATGAAGAAAGCTTGAGCTCCTTAGGAAAGAATCTCGATGAAAACTTTGAGAAGGGAATTAAATCCTTGATGAACCATCATGTAGAACCTCCATGAAGAACTCCGGTAACCAAAAGGAATAAAAAGAAAGAGAAATTGAAAACACAAGGTGAAACCTTGTAATGATTAGATGGATCTCCGTGATAATTCGAGCTTGGAACTCCAGGAAAAAAGAGAAGATGAAACAAATGAAACCGAGAATTTTAAGGGCCTCCGGAATAAAGAATTAATCACTTGGATGAAACAAGAACAAGAATTATGTTATGCGTATCCTTCACCAATTAAATTGATGACAATCAACGGATTTGGCATACTACTTATTCCCGTAGAAAGGATTAAAAGAGATAAATCAAAACTTGAGAAGGTCTTCAACGAACCACCGGTAGGATTTGGAAAGAACGAATGAATTGATATGATAACGAAAGAGGTGAAATCTTGCACGAATCACCATAAGAATTCAAAATGAAAGTAGCAAAGGCACAATTCACCGGGAAGAATTGGAAAACGAATGAAGATATTTGAGGGGATTTAGATACATGAGAACGAAGAGACATGAACTGATTAGAGGATATTTGAACGATGCACCGGTAAGATTTGGATAACGAGAGCTGAAGGCTGGAATGAATGATTCTGAGATGATGTGCTTCGGAGAAATCAAACTGAAAAGACTCCTGAATAGATCCGGATGGGTATGAAAGGAATTCTCACAATCGAAAAACAATTATGAGAGGATGGCATCAAGCTTGAATCATGAATCTTTAAGAGAATGGACCAAGATTAAAGAGAAACACTTCTTCGGTCTTCACATGTTGAGAATGAAGATGACAAACACCACCAAGAATTATTGAGGCACACCGGAAGAATCAAAAGCGAAGAGGTTGAGCCAACTATGAAAAGAATTTGAAAGATCTAGGAGAAAAGCATTTGACTGATGATAACTCATTCTTACGTCAAACTTGGAGAAGAATTGAGAATAACTCCGGAGGAATTAGAAGAGTCAGGTAAGATCCTGGGAAAAGACCTGTGGGTTAGGGCCCACTCAAAAGAAAACACCGTTAAACAAGATTTAAAAGAGATGTTGCACCGGTTGAATTAAATGACTTGAATGAGAAAACAACCTCGAAATATCTTGAAGGGATTGAGAATGGAAACACAAGTCTTCGAGATATCTTGAGCACTCCGGAATAACGAATAGCGAGAAGTGAAAGATTAAGAGGTGCACCGGTATGAAAAAGCATTTGAAACGAGGAAAGGGATATGATGAATATTAAAAACTTGAATTGGATCCACCGGAGAAGAATACGAGAATGAAGAATGATGAACTTGAAGCTCTTGAGCATCTTCATGGGAAATCACCGGATAAGAACATTGATTGAAAAGAGTGAAGTGACTTCACATGAATAAATGGATACTGGATAAAGAAATCTGTGTCCTTGAAGAAAAAGGGTGGGAGGGCGGGAAAAACAAAGGCAACTTGGAGACGGATGAAACAAACACCGTTGAGAAGAAATGCTAATTGGTCTTGTTGATGTTGAAGTGATCGGATCCACTTGAAGAGAAACACGCCGGTTGAAAAGGATTGACATGACAATCTCGATTGTCGAGACGGATTGGAATTCACATCGGAGTATGAGAACACCGTTTAGGAAAAGGTATGGATTCAACATTTGACTTCGAAGCAACTCGAATACCACAAATAAAACAAAACAAAGGATTTGGCTTGCAGAATAAGCCGGAACAAACATATGATAGAGATTTCATCCAAAGTTTTCGTGGTGGGGCCTACACGGGCTCAATCGTACAGCACCATCATGTACAAGGCAGTGCACATGACATACGAAGCGTCCCCGAGTCGGCATAGCCAAGGACTCTTTAAGACACAACGAGACCACTGTAAAACCAACCGTGAATAGGCGGACCACTAGACTGTCACATCCCTAGCTTCTAGCTTTGCACTAGGCTAGCTTCATGTGTGCATCATGTTTAAATTTTATTTAACTTGAAATGGGGATTGATCCAAGCCCTAGCAGTTAATGAATTCAACTAGGGTCAAAATAAAATCTTTTTCAATGATCCCAAAATGCCCTCTGAAAATGTTCATGATTTTTGATAAAGGTGAAAACCTCTGCCAAAAATGATGAGCATATTTATTGGCCATCTATGGACTTTTGAAGTAACTCATATTGTATTTGAATTGGGGCATTTAGTTGCTATTAATATTATTAATTGCTCCAACAATTCTGGAAATAGCTAGGGGCCTCTGAGATAATTCAGTTATTGCCCATAAATAATTTCAGGATTTATAGAAATGATTTGGTGTTTTTACTAAATCAGAAACAAATTGCAAAATTAGAAAACAGAAACAAACAGAAAGAAATGAGAGAGAGAAAACCCACCGCCGCCCAGCTTCCCCATCGTCCAGTCAACAGGCGGCCCAGCCCACTGGGGCCCCTCTGTCGCCTTCCTCCTCGTGCCAATAGGCGAGGAGGGACACCGTGACGCCGCCGAAGCCGCCACGCCACCAGCTGCTCGCTGGCTACCTCGACGCTACCGGACGACGCCACGCACCCCTCGCACCGCTCTCCTCTCCCGTGCCCCTCTCTCTCTCTCCCGAACGCCTCCCCTCCTCTGTTCTCCTCTCACCGAACGCGCCGCCGCCGACGAGAACCACCGCTGCCACCGCCTCCCCTCGCCTCTCCCACAGCCCAGGCTCGTTATCGCCGCCACGCCTCTTTGTCGACTCAAGCGACGCCAAACGCCCAAGCGCCGCCCCGACCTCTTCTTCCTCCTCGGTCGCCGAGATCGCCACCGTCGCCTGCTCGCTCCGGACCTCCCCGCGCCATCGACCTTCCCATCGTGCTCGCGGTGAGCTTTCTTCCTTCTCCTCGAACCCCGTTGCTTGCCGCCTCCTCTAGGTCAGAGTGCATGGACGCCTTGGCTCGCGTCGGCGCCAGACCTCATCACCGCCATGGCCATTGCTGCTGCCACTCAAGGTCCGGCGTTGCTCGAGCTCGTGGAGCCGCCAGAGCCCGCCCACCTCTCGGCTCACTCGCTAGCTGTTGTAGCGTAGCCCGCGCCGTGCTTGCCGAACTCCGGCCGCCATGAAGTGGACACCGCCGTCGATTTAGGTCATCTCCGCGACCCTTCTAGCACCAGCCGACGCGGACGAGGCCTGTGGTTCCAACGGTGCCATCCGCGCCTCAACCGTGGCTCGTCTTGCGTTCGGACCAGCGCCGCTGCCTCGGGCCTCCCGGCGCTATGTCGCCGGTGGGTTTGACCCCATTGACCCGGATTTGACCTGCTTGACTTCCCTGTGCTCATCGACATGCGGGCCCCCGCCGCTAACTTTTGGTTAAATTAATAACTAATTTTAGATAAGCCACTGACTCACTGACATGTGGGCCCAGGGCCTTAACTAAGTTAGATTAGGTTTAGATTAGTGCTAATTAACTTAAGCTAGTTAGTTAGACACTGACGTAGGGGTCCCACAAGTCAGGTTTGACCCGAGGCAGCCCTGTTGACTCTGCCGAGGTCAGCATGACGCCATGCTGACGCAATATTCCTTTTCTGGAATTTTTTTTAAATAATCAGGAAATTCCAGAAAATACCCAAAACTTCTAAAATTCATATAAATTCAACCGTAACTCCAAATGAAATAAATTATATATGAAAAATGATCAGAAAAATCCAATCTATCCATCTGTACCATTTTCATGCATGTTAGAACAACTTGTAGCTGCTGTTTAGCACAAATCATTTAAATGGCATTTGAATAATCACATATGGAGTTTGAATTTGAATTTTGTATTCAAATCAACTTCATTTAATCTGTTGCTAGTTGCATTAGCTCAAACCACAGCATATTGCCATGTCATGATCATGCATCATATTGTGCATTTGCATTGATTGTGTTTCTTTCTCGATTCGGTAATTGCCCCTCTCGATAGACGCTGCGTTCGACGATGAGTTCGATGACACCGATGAAGATCTATACTATCTTCTAAGTGCCTGCAAGCAAAACCCCCTTGTTCATTCCGATACAATCCTACTCTCTCGCTCCTGCTCTCTTTTACTGCATTAGGACAACAACGACATATCTTATATTTGCTGCATGTAGTGAAACCCTTTATCCTCTGCATGACCTGTCATTGCCACAAGAATAGATGAAACCCACTAGCATGAGTAGGAGTTGTTTGAGCCCTGATGTGCCTACTCATTCATGCTTGTTTGTCATGCCTGCTATTGCTTAGAGTTGAGTCAGGTCCGATTCATCGGGAATGAATCGAGGCGCATGAACATGTCCCACTGTGTGAACTAAGTGTGTGAACACGATTTGGTAAAGGTAGCGGTGAGAGGCCATGTAGGAGTACATGGTGGGTTGTCTCATTGCAGCCGCCCTCGTGAACTGAGTTCGTGTTTGTGATCCATGACCAGTTACTACCACACATTGGGTTCCGTAACTCGACCCTCTCGGCTTCTTAATCACCCTTGTTCTCTGTCCTGTGAGTTGCAACTAGTTTCGGTGTTTGTAGGTAGTGTTAGTAGTCTACCAAGTGGCACCTGCATGTGGGCTTGGGACAGACTAGGCACTGGGCACGGTGTACCAAGTGGCACCGGATGGTGGGCTTGGGAACCCCGCCACATCGCTTGGGGCCGTGAGCGACACCCCGGCCGGATCTCCTTGCGGATGGAACCCGAATAGGCGATAAACCTGGACGAGAGACTTGAGTGTTTAGGTAGGCCGTGGCCGACTCCCTCGCCCGGTTTCCGCTTGAAGGTTGCCGAGGTACATGACATGTACAGGGCGATAAGTGGCGAGAGCGTGTGTGAAGAAGTACACCCCTGCAGGGTTATCATTATCTATTGAATAGCCGGATTCTCGGATATGGAAACTTGGACCCCTTGTACAGTTCATAGACAAGTGAAAGTGGATACTCTAAAATACGCAAGATAAGCGTGAGTGCTATGGATGGCGTTCTCGAGGGAGACGGAGCGGATCCATAGTGGTGTATTGATATGGTGAATTTGTGGACTCGCAGCGCCACCTCAAAAGAGATACTTGCAATGTAGTTCAGATAGCCACCGAGTCAAAGCTGGCTTGCTGCGGCCAAACTCCACCACCCCTTTGTTGATAATGATGCATATGTAGATAGTTCGATGTAAGTCTTGCTGGGTACATTTGTACTCACGCTTGCCTATTTTACGCTTTTTGCGAGATTTCCGCCTCACTAGTAGTTCCGCTGTGGACTTCGACGCTTAGCTTGTTACCTCAGCCTACGATCGTGTGCCCTCGGCAGATCTCGTAGTTAGTCGCTTCTCAGCCTTTTTCATTTATAGAAGTCTGTACTCAGACATGTTGAGCTTCCGCTTGTGCTTTGACTTGTATGCTCTGAATGTTGGATCATGAGACCCCTGTTTGTAATATCTCGCTCCTCGGAGCCTATTGAATAAATACTTAAGTCGTAGAGTCATGTTGTGATGCCATGTTGTATTTGCACATATCGAGCATATTGTGTGTATGTTATTGAAATGCTTGGTATGTGTGGGATCCGACTATCTAGCTGTTTATCTTTAGTAGCCTCTCTTACCGGAAATGTCTCCTAGTGTTTCCACCGAGCCATGGTAGCTTGCTATCGCTCCGAACACTTAGGCTGGCCGGCATGTGTCCTTCTTCGCTTCTGTGTCTGTCCCTTCGGGAAATGTCACGCGATGAATACCGGAGTCCGTTAGCCGCCACAGCCCGGTTCACCGGAGTCTCGCTAGCCCAAGCTACAGCCTGGATTCACTACCGATGACCGACACGCTCGATGTCGGGTCATGGATGCCTGTCTCGTAAGTTTGTGCCACTTTGGGTTCACGACTAGCCATGTCAGCCCGGCTCCTTATCATATGGATGCTAGCGACACTATCATATACGTGTGCCAAAAGGCTAAACGGTCTCTGCAAAGGTAAGGCGACACCCGTGGGAATACCGTGCGTGAGGCCGCAAAGTGATATGAGGTGTTAAATGCTAGATCGATGTGGCATTGAGTCGGGGTCCTGACAGCTTTGGTATCAGAGCTTGACTGCCTGTAGGATTACCAAGCCAAACTGGTCGAAGTCGAGTCTAGAAATGCTTTAGTTATATGTAGGGGAATTGATTGTGGGATGGAACGTAAGGCTCTTTTTACTCCTTATCCCTTATGCCCTTCTGATCTGAGTCATCCTCTTCTCTTCCTACGGGGTTAAGGAACTAGGCCTTCTCATCTATCTCTCAGGATGACGTGTTACTAAACCGTAGTTGCCTAAGATTGATGGATTTAAGCCCCAGTTCAGTTTCTATTACTTCTGTACGTTGAAAGTTGATCTCGGAACCTTGATATGATGTTGTTGAGTGGCTATGCCACCATCTTTGTAGCATGTCTCAAATTCTTTTGAGCAGTTACAGCCGTTATGCTGTCCGAGTCATCCCAGGTTTCTAAGCAATCTGATGCACTTGCAAATCCTTTCCCTCTGGTTTGATGTTCCTTTGGGCCAGGTTAATCACACTAATTGCTGAGTTGAGGTATTCTATTGCCTCGATATATATGTTGGAGCTAGTATTATGACCCTAGGTGTCTTAGAGTACCACCTAGTAAGCTAGCCATGATTTGTGTTCCCAGTGTGATGATCCTGGCCATCATTCTCGAAAGCATCCCGTGATGCCACTTAGTAGTAGGTATTCTACTCCTAGGGTTTCTGAACCCGAGATTTCCCTACCTACTTCTTGTTGGTAGTATTTGCTAGTTCCCTTAGGAGATTAGTAACCTTTGTGATAGTCCTTGAGATTCGTGGTATATCCTTCTTCCAATACCATGAACCAATATGGCAGAAGTTCGGGAACCAAAAGATCACAACCGGAGTGCTCTTGATGAGTTCTCCATTCTATAATATGAATCTGCCAGTTCTACCTTCTGCATGGGTTGTCCGGAAGAAACCTGTTGAACTTGGTTCGACATGCTAATCCATGCATCCACAACTCAGAAAATCATATGTTGTTTTGGGTTGTCCCTCTTTAATTGTATTCCGACCCTCGTCTATCAATTGATAGTCAAGAGTATGCGTGCATTCGCTCATCGATGCCTATTACCCTTGTGGTCCCGCTGCCATTCTATTCCGTGATGACTAGGAGAAACAAACTCAAAGACCTCATCCATATCCAGGATTGGGTCAAAGTAGTTGTACTCCGCAGATCAAATTGCAATTCCAGATTTTGTTCTGTTCTACCTTGGAGTATTACCATCTTTACATCAAGAATGTCATGGGAACTGCACACCATCCTATGAACTCTTGGTACAGTGATACTTATCACCCTCATTATTCATTTCTCGGCTTCCGTGTTGTTGCAAGCAGAATGCCGATTGGTGAACTGTGATGTGTGAAATCAATACTTCTAGCAACTCCGTTGCTTGGTAGTTAAATGGACAATAACCTCATTCTTAGCGTGTTGAATATTGAATCATCACCCTAAGGCTAATCGTGCTACCTAGTCCACTTTTCCTGGTGCACTCCTCGATCAATGAGTTAGGATTGAGTCAATCCTCGCCTATTATTCATATCGCCTTGCCCGAAAAGCAAGATTGCTCCGAGCTTAGTAACATATCGGTGGTTCGTGATTTTCCAATATCTTCTCGGAGTATTACCAGTTGTCACCTGACCGCTATGTTGAGCTCGTGATCAAGTTGGTTTTTGAAACCACCTTTTCTCCAAGAATCCGTGTTGGATACCCCTGAGCTGGTTGGCTAAGCTAAACAACAACTTGGAGAGTTGAAAGATAAGAGTTTGTCCGACTTAGTTCATTCCTAAGGGATATCTTTGTGTGTGTTGAATAAAGGTGATATCTTCATTGACTGATCCTCATGGTCAATTGCTGGATCTATTATGCTATCCAATTTTTGATTTGAGTATGGGCTATCGTCAAATCAAATCAGAACCAACGATATTCGTAATGTTGTCTTACTCGTGGTTGTTTCCTCGAGCATACACCATTATATCTTCTGGGTCTGACCAATGCTAACACCTTGTTTACATAGTTATGGAATTCCATCTCCATGGGAATCTCGATGACTTGTTGTTGTGCTCATCGCAGCATTTTATCCTCTCCATGATTCATGTTGAACATCTAAGTTAGTAATGGAAACTTGTGTAAGCATTTTCTTCATGACATGTTCGTGAAGTATATGTTTGATGAAAGAAGTGACTTCCTTTGATTCACGGCATTTGATGAAAGTTGTCACCGTGAATTCGAGAAAGTTAGTTTTGCTTCCTCCGAATCATCCCAAGTCACCATGCATGTGCGAAGAATTTCGTGGTCTATTAGACCGATCATCTTCACTCCATATGTATTCCCTAGCACACCAAGCCACTGACTGATTTGTTCAAGGAGAAGAAGTTCCTTCTTAAGAGCTAGACTTACGCAAGGACTTTGATATCCTAGATGATGGTTCCCACCTGAACTCGGTAGTATTTTATTATAAGACTACTACGTGGTCATGCTTGTCTGGGACAGCGTGTTCACAGGTTTGTAGCAGAACCAACTCATGTTTTGGAGCTTGCTATTGTGGTTCATTTCTTGAGAATCTCGCAACGTCATCTCGTCGATTTGTTTTGCAAACTTTCATTTCTCTTTCTAGACTCGATGAGTCTGGATTGATCTGACACCAACCAGATCTGAATCTCAGGCAGATATGATGGTTGGAGCTATTCCAAGATCTATGATGTAGGTCCCGACAAGGTTGATGTTGGCCGACACACCTAGTCGGAAGGTCTATTATTGTAGCATCTTAACTGAGCAAGTTGACCATCCTCCCCATAAGGATTTCGTAGGATTTACTCCAGCAGTTACTCCTTATGGATTCTTGTGCACCCGAAGTCCGACCTGTTACTTGATGTTCTAGATACCAAACCATTTCAATGAATGGGTTACGCTAGCACATCAAGGAGAACATTAGAAGCGGAGTGCTAAATGTCTCTCGGACGATCATCCAGATTTTCTTTCCTTGACCTCGCCAAGGTGAAATCTGAGAAAGTGTTATCTTCCTTCGCATCTGCATCTTCCACCGTTATTTATCATGGTAGTACGTTGTGTTGCCAGGATCCTTGACACGGATATTGTAAAACCTTGATGAATATGGAAATGCTCAAGTTCTTGAGAGCACGCGCAAGCAAAATCATTCCTTGTGTTGTTTTCAACAAGGTAATCCACATCATCCATCCTAGTCCGAGTATGCCATTCTTTCGTACTCCGCCAAATGACCGTTTGTGATTTGCCTTAAGCTGGTATAAAGAGTTTCAATGATCTTTGAATCAAATGTAATTCTTTTTGCCACTTAAGGGGATTTTCCTACGAGTCACCTTCCCTAGGGTGCATCATTATGGTATCATGGCAACTCAACTCCTCGCTACATTGACAACCGTTCACCACCTTTTTAAGCGTGGAATTATTGTCTACCTAGTGAACCCTCATCATTTGTTCCACTCCATTCCTCTAGATGTGTGCTTCGTGTCTCAACTCGAGAGATGCTGCTATGTCTCATTCCGTGAGTTAATCCTGAGTCGATCGAACTTTGAGAAGATCGATTCTCCTAGAGTTTTCCTTTCCTCTTCTTGTCATGTTAGTTGGAGTTCTCAGAGGAAGGCATCGAGTCGAAGATGGTAATCAAATCAACGCCCCTATGAAGTGCAACATGGATCGTGAAGATTGTGTTGGTTTGTGTCGCCCCTTCATCTTACCCTACGCTTGAATCTCGAGACGAGATTCTTGTTTAGTGGGGGTGAGTTGTCACATCCCTAGCTTCTGGCTTTGCACTAGGCTAGCTTCATGTGTGCATCATGTTTAAATTTTATTTAACTTGAAATGGGGATTGATCCAAGCCCTAGCAGTTAATGAATTCAACTAGGGTCAAAATAAAATCTTTTTCAATGATCCCAAAATGCCCTCTGAAAATGTTCATGATTTTTGATAAAGGTGAAAACCTCTGCCAAAAATGATGAGCATATTTATTGGCCATCTATGGATTTTTGAAGTAACTCATATTGTATTTGAATTGGGGCATTTAGTTGCTATTAATATTATTAATTGCTCCAACAATTCTGGAAATAGCTAAGGGCCTCTGAGATAATTCAGTTATTGCCCAAAAATAATTTCAGGATTTATAGAAATGATTTGGTGTTTTTACTAAATCAAAAACAAATTGCAAAATTAGAAAACAGAAACAAACAGAAAGAAATGAGAGAGAGAGAAAACCTACCTGGCCGGCCCAGCTTCCCCACGCTGGTCCAGCGCTGTGCGGCCCAGCCCACTGGGCGCCCCCTCCTGTCGCCTTCCTCCTCGTGCCAATAGGCAGAGGAGGGACACCGTGACGCCGCCGAGCTCGCCACGCCACCAGTGCTCTGCTCGCTACCTCGACGCGCCCGGACGACGCCACGCACTTCGCACCGCCTCCTCTCCCGTGCCCTCTCTCTCTCTCCCAACGCTCTCCCCTCCTCTGTTCTCCTCACCGAACGCGCCCCGCCGCCGACGAGAACCACCATGCCACCGCCTCCCCTCTCCTACAGCCCAGAAGCTTCGTTATTGCCGCCACGCCTCTTTGTCGACTCAAGCGACGCCAAACGCCCAAGCGCCGCCCCGACCTCTTCTTCCTCCTCGGTCGCCGAGATCGCCACCGCCGCCTCGCCGCTCCGGACCTCCCCGCGCCCATCGACCTTCCCATCGTGCTCGCGGTGAGCTTTCTTCCTTCTCCTCGAACCCGCTGCTTGCCGCCTCCTCTAGGTCAGAGTTGCATGGACGCCTTGGCTTCGCCGGCGCCAGACTCTCATCGCCGCTGCCACACCTGCTGCCACTCGCGTCCGGCGTTGCTCGAGCTCGTGGAGCCGCCAGAGCCCGCCCACCTCTCACCACTCGCTAGCTAGCGTAGCCCGCGCCTGCTTGCCTCAACTCCGCCATGGAAGTGGACACCGCCGTCGATTTAGGTCATCTCCGGCGACCCTCTAGCACCAAACCGACGCGACGAGGCCTGTGGTTCCAACGGTGCCATCCGCGCCCAACCGTGGCTCAGGCTTGCGTTTCGGACCGCGCCGCTGCTCGGGCCTCGCCGGGCCATGTCGGTGGGTTTGACCTCATCGACCCGGATTTGACCTGCTTGACTTCCCTAGGCTCACTGACATGCGGGCCCGGCCGCTGCTAACTTTTGGTTAAATTAATAACTAATTTTAGATAAGCCACTGACTCACTGACATGTGGGCCCAGGGCCTTAACTAAGTTAGATTAGGTTTAGATTAGTGCTAATTAACTTAAGCTAGTTAGTTAGACACTGACGTAGGGGTCCCACAAGTCAGGTTTGACCCGAGGCAGCCCTGTTGACTCTGCCGAGGTCAGCATGACGCCATGCTGACGCAATATTCCTTTTCTCGAATTTTTTTAAATAATCAGGAAATTCCAAAAAATACCCAAAACTTCTAAAATTCATATAAATTCAACCGTAACTCCAAATGAAATAAATTATATATGAAAAATGATCAGAAAAATCCAATCTATCCATCTGTACCATTTTCATGCATGTTAGAACAACTTATAGCTGCTGTTTAGCACAAATCATTTAAATGGCATTTGAATAATCACATATGGAGTTTGAATTTGAATTTTGTATTCAAATCAACTTCATTTAATCTGTTGCTAGTTGCATTAGCTCAAACCACAGCATATTGCCATGTCATGATCATGCATCATATTGTGCATTTGCATTGATTGTGTTTCTTTCTCAGTTGCCGGTAATTGCCCCCTCTCGATAGACGCGTTCCGACGATGAGTTCGATGACACCGATGAAGATCTATACTATCTTCGGAAGTGCCAGGCAAGCAAAACCCCCTTGTTCATTCCGATACAATCCTACTCTCTCGCTCCTGCTCTCTTTTACTGCATTAGGACAACAACGACATATCTGTTATTTGTCATGTAGTGAACCCTTTATCCTCTGCATGACTGTCATTGCCACAAGAATAGATGAAACCCACTAGCATGAGTAGGAGTTGTTTGAGCCCTGATGTGCCTACTCATTCATGCTTGTTTGTCATGCCTGCTATTGCTTAGAGTTGAGTCAGTCCGATTCATCGGGAATGAATCGAGGCGCATGAACATGTCCTACTCGTGTGTGAACTAAGTGTGTGAACACGATTTGGTAAAGGTAGCGGTGAGAGGCCATGTAGGAGTACATGGTGGGTTGTCTCATTGCAGCCGCCCTCGTGAACTGAGTTCGTGTTTGTGATCCATGACCAGCCATTACCACACATTGGGTTCCGTAACTCGACCCTCTCGGCTTCTTAATCACCCTTGTTCTCTGTCCGTGAGTTGCAACTAGTTTCGGTGTTTGTAGGTAGTGTTAGTAGTCTACCAAGTGGCACCCTGCATGTGGGCTTGGGACAGATTAGGCACTGATGGCACGGTGTACCAAGTGGCACCCGGATGGTGGGCTTGGGAACCCTGCTCACATCGCTTGGGGCCGTGAGCGACACCCCGCCGGATCTCTTGCGGATGGAACCCGAATAGGCGATAAACCCGACGAGAGACTTGAGTGTTTAGGTAGGCGTGGCCGACTCCTCGCCTGCTTCCGCTTGAAGGTTGCCGAGGTACATGACATGTGTAGGCGATAAGTGGCGAGAGCGTGTGTGAAGAAGTACACCCCTGCAGGTTATCATTATCTATTCAATAGCCGGATTCCTCGGATATGGAAACTTGGACCCTTGTACAGTTCATAGACAAGTGAAAGTGGATACTCTAAAATACGCAAGATAAGCGTGAGTGCTATGGATGGCGTTCTCGTGAGGGAGACGGGAGCGGATCCATAGTGGTGTATTGATATGGTGAATTTGTGGACTCGTGCGCCACCTCAAAAGAGATACTTGCAAATGTAGTTCAGATAGCCACCGAGTCAAAGCTGGCTTGCTGCGGTCAAACTCCACCACCCCTTTGTTGATAATGATGCATATGTAGATAGTTCGATGTAAGTCTTGCTGGGTACATTTGTACTCACGTTTGCCTATTTTACGTTTTTGCAGAGATTTCCGTCTCACTAGTAGTTCCGCGTGGACTTCGACGTTTAGCTTGTTACCTCAGCTACGATCGTGTGCCCTCGGCAGGATCTGGTAGTTAGTCAGGCTTCTCAGCCTTTTTCATTTATAGAAGTCTGTACTCAGACATGTTGAGCTTCCGCTTGTGCTTTGACTTGTATGCTCTGAATGTTGGGTCATGAGACCCCTGTTTGTAATATCTCGCTCCTCGGAGCCTATTGAATAAATACTTAAGTCGTAGAGTCATGTTGTGATGCCATGTTGTATTTGCACATATCGAGCATATTGTGTGTATGTTATTGAAATGCTTGGTATGTGTGGGATCTGACTATCTAGCTGTTTATCTTTAGTAGCCTCTCTTATCGGAAATGTCTCCTAGTGTTTCCACCGAGCCATGGTAGCTTGCTACCGCTCCGAACACTTAGGCTGGCCGCATGTGTCCTTCTTCGCTCTCGGTCTGTCCTTCGGGAAATTTCACGCGATGAATACCGAGTCCCGTTAGCCCGCCACAGCCCGGTTCACCGAGTCTCGCTAGCCCAAGTGCTACAGCACTGGATTCACTACCGATGACCGACACGCTCGATCTTCGGGTCATGGATGCCTGTCCTCGTAAGTTTGTGCCACTTTGGGTTCACGACTAGCCATGTCACTGGGCTCCTTATCATATGGATGCTAGCGACACTATCATATACGCAGCCAAAAGGCTAAACGGTCCTGTGCAAAGGTAAGGCGACACCTGTGGGAATACCGTGCGTGAGGCCGCAAAGTGATATGAGGTGTTACATGCTAGATCGATGTGGATTGAGTCGGGTCCCGACATAGACGCCGAACCCCAATTTCATATCATACATCCGTCGGAAAGATATCCTAAGAGCTACATGAATTCCCACCTATGAAACTCCCAAACTTTCTCGTTATGCAATCAGTGTTGGGGATACAGGAGCAATATATCTCACCCAAACTAACAATCCCTACATCCACCTGTATCCATCCGTCAACACATAACCAAGAAACCTTCGAAATCGCTCTACCTCAAACTTCAAAAGCATCCGTTATATGAAGTCATGGCAATACTCCCGACTCACCTCAAGATCAAGTTAGCGGGGTTATCTCACCAACAACCGCATAAAAGAGATTTTCGATGTCGCATGCATTAAACTCGTGTATTCCGAACTGCAACGATAAAATTATGACGACAACACCTCAGAGCTCAACTCCCCGGGACACTGCCACAACCCCTAAATGACAGGAGGCACCAAGAACAATGTTCTCATCATAAGAATATCGGAACGATCCCAAGATACCCGCGTGATCCTAAAAAAAATTTAGTGAAATTTGAGAAGAGAAGAGTCAAAACTCTACGTCAGGATACCTCACCAGAAGGTCGAAGGGACTGGGGAGTAAAAAGAATCCTACTCTCCGATATATAATTCCTAAATGACTCAAAACATTTTTCTAGACACAACTCGGCCGCTAAAAACGATCAAGCAGTGGGGCTCCTAAGGTCGGGGAAGGCTCTGATTACCAACTTGTAACGCCCTCGATGCGGTTATATCTCCCACGTGTCGAAGCACGACTTAGAGGCATAACCACATTGAAAGCAATGTCGCAAGTGAGGTAATCTTCACACAACCCATGTAATACATAAGGGAAAGAGATACATAGTTGGCTTACAATCGCCACTTCACACAATTACATGAATAAAGCATTACATCATCCAGATACAATCAAGGTCCGACTACGGAACCAAAATAAAAGAAGAACCCCAAATGCAACAAAAGGTCCCCGATCGACCCCAACTGGGCTCCACTACTGATCAATTAGAACGAAACAACACAGGGCAAGATCTTCATCGAGCTCCTCCTTGAGCTTGGTTGCGCCACCGCTTTCGTAACATAGGCACCGCAAACTGGTTTTGAAGTATCCGTGAGCCACGAGGACTCAAAGAATCCCATTACCATGGGTATCAAGACTAGCAAAGCTTAATGGGAAAGGAAGGGCAAAGTGGTGAGGTAGCAGCAGAATGCTAAGCATGATATGGTGGCTAACCAACGCAAATAAGAGCGAGAAGAGAACAAGCGGAACGGTCGTGAAGCTAGCAATGATCAAGATGTGATCCTGAACACCTACTTACGCCAAACATAACCTGAAACCGTGTTCACTTCCGGACCACGAGAAGAGACCATCATGGCTACACACTCTGTTGATGCGTTTTAATTCGGATCAAGTGTCAAGTTGTCTACAACCGACATTAACAAATTCCCATGTGCCACATAACCGCGGGCACGGCTCTCGAAAGTTTATACCCGCAGGGTGTCCCAACTTAGCCCATGACAAGCTCTCGCGATCATCGGCGAATAGACCTTCACCCGAGACACTCCGATCAGGCTCGTATCCCGACATCAAGACATTTCGACAATGGTAAAAAGACCAGCAAAGCCGCGGGCGTGCCGACATCCCGATAGTAGCCACAGATCTCGCCTCGAGCCACGCACCGGATGAGCTAAGCGTCATGTACCGACGTAACCCAAGTTGCCAAGGGATGGTCCCAAGACGGTGCTCTAGTTTGGACCAACGCTAGACAAGCAATCGCCCGGGGCTATAATAAAGATGACCCTTGGGTTAATTACTCCCAAGGAAAAGTAGGTGGTGGTGAGACAAATGGTAAAAGGCAATGTTGGGCCTTCTTTGGACAAGTTTTATTCAAAGCGAACTGTCGTGGGGTCCCATAAATCACCCGACCGCGTAGGGACGCAAAATCCGGGAACATAACACCGGTATGACGGAAACTAGGGCGGCAAGAGTGGAACAAAACACTGTGCATAAGGCCGAGCCTTCCACCCTTTACCAAGTATATAGATGCATTAATAATATAAGAGATATTGTGATATCCCAACATAAACCCTGTCCACCATGGAGCAATCTTCAACTTCACCGCAACTAGCAACGCTATAAGAGGGCTGAGCAAAAGCGGTAACATAGCCAAACAACGGTTTGCATAGGAATGGTGTCAAAGGTTAGGGGTTCATGGCAATTTGGGATGGCTGGACAAACAGTAATAGGTAGCGCAGCATAGCGAAAGAACGAGGCAACTAGCATAGCAATGATAGTAGTGAGATCCAGTGGTAGCGGTCATCTTGCCTCGAAATCCCGCAAGGAAGAAGAACGAGTCCATGAAGAAGACAAACGGACGCAATGAACGAATCCTCACAACTCCGAACGAAACCGGCTAACGAGAGAAGCAACCCGAAAGAAACAAACAATATAGTAAACAACCATCACATAAACATGGCATGATGCACAAACAAGTATGATGCATGTCCGGTTTAATGAAACATGGCATGGCAAAATGCACAAAACTATCTTACAAATTAAGTGGAGCTCAATATGCAACGGAGTTGCATATGGACGAAACACCACATCCAAGTTATTTAGTTTGATCTCGTTTATGCTACTCATCAATATTAAATGTTGTTAAACATGGCAAGGGGGTGAAGCAAAAGAATACTACCTATATAGGCAAGTTTAAATGAGGCCGGAAACAACGAACAACAAGTCCGGAAAATCCCCATGTGCATATTTATGGATTAGGTAATGTTCTGTCCTAAACACAATTTTAGAGTTGTTAAACATGCAAGATGAGTGTACCATGTTAAACTAGGCAAAATTCTACCCCATTTACATATAAAGTTTATTAAATTCGGAGTTACGGTTAATTAGTTATGAAATAAAACATTTTAGCATGACATTAGAGCAAATTTAAACAAACAGCATTTTAAACATTTTAAGCATGGATGAAAGTTGGATATTATGAAACTAGATGAAAAACTAAGCATTTTACATATATAAAGTTTTTACATATGATGCACCGTTAATGAGTTATTATATGCATGATGTTGAAGGACTTTTCTGTAAAACAATAATTCGCTGGATAATTAGCAAAATTCGCAGGCGCTGGAAAAAAAACAACACGGGCCGAAATCTGCTGGGACTGGGCTAACAGGAAGAAGAAAAAAACAGTGGAAGGGCGCTGGGGGGCTGCTCACCCAGTGGGCCTTGGCCCGGTTCGGTTGGGAGGAGGCCGGCTTGGGCCTGGGGTGCAGCAGGCCTCGCGCGGAGGAGGCTGGGCCCTCCTGGCGCTGGCGACGCGGTCGAGCGAGGCGCCGTCAACGGGCACTGTGGAGCGAAGGCTCCTCCGCCGCTCTCGAGCGATCATGGCAGCGGGGGGGGAGCACCTCCGGCGAGGGCAGGCGCGGGAGACCGAACGGGTGCATGTGGGATGGATCCGCGGATCCCGCCGGATCCTCCATTCTCGGTGGCGGCGACGGCAGGACGGCCCGATCGACGACGTGGTGCCGCAAGGGAGAGAGAGGGGAGGAGGCCGCGAGGGAGAGATGAGGAGGAGAAAGAGGCGACGGAGGCGGCGACTGGTCCGACGGAGGTCGGTGGGGACGAGACGACGGCAGCTGTCAGACGGAGGAAGCCGCAGCTGGGTCCGCGATGGGGCAGGGGCGCTGGAAGCCGGGCGGCGCTGGATCGAGGGGCTGCTCCTCGAGCGGTTGCGGGAGCGGGAACTGGCGGCGGGCGCTGGGCTCCTCCGGCCCAGATCCGCCCGGGCGGGCTGGCGCTGGGCCTGTGGGGTGGCGGCGGAGGGAGGAGTCCAGGGCGACGTGGCGGACCTGGTTGGCTGCGGGCGCGAGGATGGCGGGCGCCGTCTGCAAGGGTGGAGCCAAGTGGCGAGCAGGGCTGGAGGGCGCGGAAATGGAGGGAGGAGGCGCTGATTTCGAGGAGGGAGGAGGCTGGGAGGTAGGGGAAGGCTAGGTATGTCCAAAAATGGCCTAGGGGTTGATTATATAGAGTAGGTGGCTAGGGTTTGTGGGTTAGGAGGGGTTTCGGGACCCTCGGATTGCGATCCGACGGTTCCGGTCGGAGGGGAAAGGTAGAGTGGCCTAGGTGGGCTGTGTAGATGAGTCCTCGGGCTGAGAGAAGAGAATAGGGAAGCAGCCCGGCAGGGTTTTCGGAGACCGAAAACGTCCGACGTATAGACCGACTATATTGCGGTTGTAGGTTTAACGGTTGGGCAGTCAAACGAACTCTGAATGCGACGAAACTTGGCAGGCGGCCTGTCTACACTATAATAAGACCGCACGACAAGTTGCATCCCATTCCGAGAACATTTTTATGCCACTTATAAAATAATAATTCGGACGTGCCACGGGTGCGTGCGAGTGTGAAAGGGCTCGGAACGGACAACGGAGAGAAGCGACGGAACCCGAACGGATGCAAGTTTTGAAAAACATGCAGATGAAATGCGGATGATGACATGGTAAAGTGCAACACGCAAGCAAATGACATGGCAACGAAGGCGAATAACTGGCAGACACCTGGCGCGTCGGATCCGGGGCGGCCAACAAAAGCAAGGGGGGACACGGCAACTACGAACGGGTGTAGGTTTTAAAATATGACGGCAACAGAGTGCCGATGCAATGCGAATGATGCGATGAGCTGAGATGCATGCCATGAACAAAATGCAAAACAAAAGACAAAAACCCAACCACGGAGAAAAATAAAATATCACATCTCCGGAAAAGGCAAGAGTTGGAGTTACGAATATGGAAAGTTGTATCCGGGGCGTTACACCTTGTGTCGAATCAATAAATTTGGGTTCAATACTCTACCCTCAAAAACTGATGCAATCCCCAATACTTGTGGGTTATCACCATGCGCCTCTCATGTCTCTACTCATGACACTCTCACGTAATAATGAGTGGGGCTGTACATGCCTCGGTGTCTCCTAAGTGCTGCCCCTAAGCCTCACGGGGGTTCCCACCCACGTCTTAGTGGAAGCCCCATGCTTCGCACTGGCGGGAAGAACAGAAGACTAGTGTAAGTACCAAACGCGGTTGTTCTTTTGCTTGCTTTCTGTAGTTGGTTTGCCACTATTTGGAATGAATTTGAAGTTCTTGCGTCTTTATTTGAAAGGGATGGGAATTTTTCTCCTTGTAGCGTTTACCTTTTTCAAATTGCTTTCAAAGAGTGGCAGCTTCCCGTTGCTCTTCCCCGCGCATCTCGCGAGCGGGGGCTGGGTGCAGTGTGTATGTATGGGTCCACCCACGAACACTCCTCACAAAAGCCTTGGGGCCTCAGCCTTTGGCGCCATAATCCTTGCGCGACGCTCGTGGCAATCCAACGGGCGTGTGCGTTCACCATGAGCCTTCATCTCCTGGCCTCGCTGGGCATCGCGTCCTGGCGTACCAGGGGCGATCGGTTCTCACAGGGTGCGGTGCCCCGTGGACATCTCCAAAGGCCATAGGGCTCACTAGAAACCTCGTGGCCATAGGGTGCCTCCCGGGGCATGAGAACCTTCGAATCCCCAAAAAGGAGACCACTGGTAGGATCTCCCTGGAACGAGGGGCGCGCATAAGGTCCAAGCACCAGAGAAGCATGCCTTCGCAGTATGAGAATCTACCACAAGCACACTAAGCTAAGTTATCCCAACCACGATCAGCAACAACCCGTCAATCAGTAGCAATACGAATGCTAGGATGCAATATAAAATGATTAATATAACAACACAAGTGCCATGGTTCATTACATACCCCGATAGGGTTTTCTGCTTCTTAGTGTAGGGAGAAGAAAAACAAAGAAGCAAAAGCGGCCTCGTGATAACCCACAAATATAGGGGATCGCAATAGTTTTCGAGGGTAGAGTATTCAACCCAAATTTATTGATTCGACACAAGGGGAGCCAAAGAATATTCTCAAGTATTAGCAGTTGAGTTGTCAATTCAACCACACCCAGATAACTTAGTATCTGCAGCAAAGTATTTAGTAGCAAAGTAGTATGATAGTAATGGTAATAGTGGCAAAAGTAAAGATAGTAGTTTTGTAATAATTGTAACAGTAGCAACGGAAAAGTAAAGCAAAGCACAATATGTGAAAAGCTCGTAGGCATTACATCAGTGATGGATAATTATGTCGGATGCGATTCCTCATGTAATAGTTATAACCTAGGGTGACACAGAACTAGCTCCAGTTCATCAATGTAATGTAGGCATGCATTCCGAATATAGTCATACGTGCTTATGGAAAAGAACTTGCATGACATCTTTTGTCCTACCCTCCCGTGGCAGCGGGGTCCTAATGGAAACTAAGGGATATTAAGGCCTCCTTTTAATAGAGTACCAGACCAAAGCATTAGCACTTAGTGAATACATGAACTCCTCAAACTACGGTCATAACCGAGAAGTATCCCGATTATTGTCACTTCAGGGTTGTCGGATCATAACACATAATAGGTGACTATAGACTTGCAAGATAGGATCAAGAACTCACATATATTCATGAAAACATAATAGGTTCAGATATGAAATCATGTCACTCGGGCCCTAGTGACAAGCATTAAGCATATCAAAGTCATAGCAACATCAATATCAGAACATAGTGGATACTAGGGATCAAACCCTAACAAAACTAACTTAATTACATGGTAAATCTCATCCAACCCATCACCGTCCAGCAAGCCTATGATGGAATTACTCACACACGGTGGTGAGCATCATGAAATTGGTGATGGAGGATGGTTGATGATGACGACGGCGACGAATCCCCATCTCCGGAGCCCCGAATGGACTCCAGATCAGCCCTCCCGAGAGAGATTAGGCTTGGCGGCGGCTCAGATCGAAACGCGATGAAACTTTCTCTCGATCTTTTCTCCGTGAAACGGAATATATAGAGTTGGAGTTGAGGTTGGTGGAGCATCGGGGCCCACGAGACAGGAGCGCACTCTGGGAGGGGCGCACCCCACCCTCGTGGATGTGGTGTTGCCCCCGCCTTGATTCTTTCACCAGTATTTTTTATATTTTCCAAAAGTTATCTCCGTGGATTTTCAGGTCATTCCGAGAACTTTTGTTTTCTGCACAATAAACAACACCATGGCAGTTCTGCTAAAAACAGCGTCAGTCCGGGTTAGTTTCATTCAAATCATGCAAGTTAGAGTCTAAAACAAGGGCAAAAGTGTTTGGAAAAGTAGATACGTTGGAGATGTATCAACTCCCCCAAGCTTAAACATTTGCTTGTCCTCAAGCAATTCAGTTGATAAACTAAAAGCGATAAAGAAAAACTTTTACAAACTCTGTTTGCTCTTGTTGTTGTAAATATGTAAAGCCAGCATTCAAGTTTTCAGCAAAGATTATGAACTAACCATATTCACAATAACACTTAGGTCCCATGTTTACTCATATCAATGGCATAATCAACTAGCGAGCAATAATACTAAATCTGGGATGACAACACTTTCTCAAAACAATCATAATATGATATAAGAAGATGGTATCTCGCTATCCCTTTCTGAGACCGCAAAACATAAATGCAGAGCACCTTTAAAGATCAAGGACTGACTAAACATTGTAATTCATGGTAAAAGGGATCCAGTCAAGTCATACCCAATATAAACTAATAGTAATGCATGCAAATGACAGTGTGCTCTCCAGCGGGTGCTTTTTAATAAGAAGGTGATGACTCAACATAAAAGTAAATAGATATGCCCTTCGTAGAGGGAAGCAGGGATTTGTAGAGGTGCCAGAGCTCGATTTTAAAATAGAGCTGAATAACATTTTGAGCGGTATACTTTCACTATCAATGCAAAAACTATGATATCTTGATATCTTCCATGCTACATACATTATAGGCGGTTCCCAAACAGAATGGTAAAGTTTATACTCCCCCACCACCAACAAGCACACTCCACGACCGTCCAAAAGAATGGGTTACCGTCCATACCAACAACAGTCCTCGGGGAGTTTTGTTTAATTATTTTGATTTGCTTTGATCTTTTTAATCATGGGACTGGGCATCCCGGCTACCAGCCATTTTCTCGTGAATGAGGAGCGGAGTCCACTCCCCTTGAGAATAACCCACCTAGCATGGAAGATACAGACAACCCTAATTGAAACATGAGCTGCTCGAGCATACAAAACATAATTTCATTTGAAGGTTTGGAGTTTGGCACATACAAATTTACTTGGAAGGGCGGGTAAATACAGCATATAGGAAGGTATGGTGGACTCATATGGAATAACTTTGGGGTTTATGGAGTCTGGATGCACAAGCAGTATTCCCACTTAGTACAGGTGAAGCCTAGCAAAAGACTGGGAAGCGACCAACTGAGAGAGCGACAACTTTCACGAACATGCATTAAAATAAATCAACACCGAGTGCAAGCATGAGTAGGATATAATCCACCATGAACATAAATATCGTGAAGGCTATGTTGATTTGTTTCAACCACATGCGTGAACATGTGCCAAGTCAAGTAACTCGAATCATTCAAAGGAGGATACCACCCTATCATACCACATCACAACCATTTTAATAGCATGTTGGCACGCAAGGTAAACCATTATAAGCTCTATCACTGTCAAAACCGGTGGATCTCGGGTAGGGGGTCCTAAACCGTGCGTCTAGGCGGATGGTAACAGGAGACAAGGGACACGATGTTTTACCTGTGTTCGCCCTCTCGATGGAGGTAAAACCCTACCTCGCTTGATTGATATTGATGATATGGGTAGTACAAGAGTAGATCTACCACGAGATCAAGGAGGCTAAACCCTAGAAGCTAGCCTATGGTATGATTGTTGTTCGCCCCACGGATTAAAACCCTCCGTTTATATAGACACCGGAGAGGGCTAGGGTTACAGTAGTCGGTTACAATGGTAGGAGATCTACATATCCAGATTGCCAAGCTTGCCTTCCACGCCAAGGAAAGTCCCATCCGGACACGGACGAAGTCTTCAATCTTGTATCGTCATAGTCTTGGAGTCCGCCAATGATGATAGTTCGCTATCCGGACACCCCTAGTCCAGACTCCTCAAGAGTCTCCCTAACCAGGCTTCAATGACGATGAGTCCAGCGCATATATTGTCTTCGGCTTTGCAAGGCGGGTTCTCCTCCAAATTCCATGTGCTTGCCGAATAGTGTCCGACTTCCTTATAAATGTTGCGCTCCTTGGCTTCCACGTCCAATAATGGCCCTCTTCCATGTGTCGTATGAATGCGAAAAGCGAGGGTATTTTTACGTTTTACCCCCTAGCTGCGCGTAAGCTGCCTATAAGAGAGGGGAGGATCTAGATCCGAATCACACCATCCTCCTTCCGCGAGTACTCATCGAAGCGCCTCTGACAAAAATCCACTTCATCATGGACGATCGACGCGACTCCTCCTCTCCCGCCTCCCGCCCTCAAGAAGGAGATTGAGGAGATGTTCACCTCGATAGCGAGCTAGTGACGCCCAAGCAGAGGATACCTTCCCTAGCCTTCATGTTTCCGGTCCGAGCCGGACCGCCACCTACAAGGGTGGAAAGCAAAGCGGAGAGCGCCCCAATCCTCCAAAGGAGAGCGGGTATGGTTCGCCCCTTATCTAATAAGGGACTCGGATTTCCCATACATCCGCTTTCTCCGGGCCTCGGAGTTCTATGGACTCCACTGCACCACCTTACACCTGCCTCCATCTTGCACATCGCGGGCTTTGTAGCCCTTTGCGAGCTGTTCTGGGCATCGAGGCCCATTTTGTGCTATGGAAGAGATTGTTTTTCCTCGCACTCGCTCTCACGAGGGGTCGATATATCAAGTGGACGGAGCCAAATATGGCGATCGCCAGACCGGATATCTATCCGAACCCCGAAGAAGGCGTCCAAGACCGGCCTTCGAATGGTTTTATATGGAAGACGCCCGCTGCCGACCCGATTCGATCGGCCTCCCGTAGTTCAGCAACGCCCTCTCAAGAAACACCTGTTGGCGCCATGAGCCCTCAACGGGAGAATGATAGGGACGTCCAATATCTGATGGGCCAGATAAGGTTACTGGCTCATTCCGGATTGGCCATGATTGGAGTCATGGCCACGTGCATCATGCGGGGGGTGCAACCGCTGCAATATAGGGGCCACCCCATGTGGGATTTCAACGGGGAGGATGACGCCACCCGTCATGGACGCAAGGGGCCAGGATCGGTTGCCGATCTGGTGAAGATCCTGTCCGGCTTGTACAAGGGGGAGAAGGAGGACTTCCTCCGCGCGAGTCCATTGAATGGATTCTCCATGAATAACCCTCGGAGCTGGGTAAGCGGACGTTTATCTGTCCGATCCATATTCCCAAAGTTAAGTGTCTTACTTTGTGATTCCGATGCAGGAACTGCGCCAAGACGTAGAGGGCATACGTAGCCTGACTCCACAACCCGAGGATCCAGGACGATTCCTTGATCCGGCCTCCGAACAGGATCCGGACATAAAGGTGGAGCTGATCGGTGGGGTGTTCCACCAACTTAGCATGGACAATGCTTTGGTCGCCATTACGGCCGACTACCCCGGTTTATCTCCGGCTTCCCAGGTAATTGTGACCGGAGTCCTGACATCATTACTCATCCATGCTTATTTGACCACCGTGTACCAACGGTGCTCCGCAGGAGGTGCCTTTAAGGCGGGAAGCCGAACCCGCGGCGGCTGACCAACAAGGGTCGGCCCGGCCCAGTAGGCGGAAGAGGAGTGCGGCGCGAATCGAAACGTCGCCGCAACGGTATGACGCACCACCGTGTTTAAAGGAAAGATTCCTGGGAGGTATATTAACGCTCATGATTTTTCCAGGAAAAAGAGCGCTCGCCGGACTGTGTCCGGAGAGGTTGCCAATCAAGCCTCCGCCAGCCAGGCTCCAACGCCTGGTCCGGAGGGGCAGGCAAACACAAGGCGTGAGCCGGATGCTCCTCCAACGGAGGATGCCGACAGGCTGTCCGCCACCAGGTCTGAGGTGGAGAGCGCCATGAATCATAGGCGCCATCGGATAGTTCTTCGTGACGCGTGTTTCTCCCCGGAGGCGTTGAATGCCTTTAATGCGGGAGACGCACATCTCCATGCCGCTCGAGATGGTCTAACCAGAGCCACGGAGCAGTATGTGAAAGACATACGGGTGAGAAATTTTGATAGTTGTATATGCCAGGATACCCCGAGACTTAAAATAGTTATAATAACTGATTTAAGGATCATTGTTATGCAGGATCTTATGGAGAAGAATACACACCTGTCCCAGGAGCTTCAAGAGTGCAAGGCCCAACTTGAGGCCGCACTAGCCGCCGCAGGGGGAGCTACAGAGACCCCCTCTGGTAATACATACTTTGAAAAGATAAGTAGTTTATGAAGTGCGGCGCGTGTATAAGTCTGACAATAATATTGCAGATGGTGCCGAACTAGATCCGGACAAGCAACAGCTACTGCGCCAGCTGAAGGCCAGCGAGAAGGTGCTTATGAGGGTGCAGCAAGAGAGGAACAAACTCAAGATGTTGAACACCCACTGGGCTAAGAACTAAAAGATGTTCGCCCACTGTGTTCGACTTGTGAAGGAGAATCGCGGCTTTGCCGCTGCATTTACAAGAGTGCTTGAGCAAACTCTTTTGAAAAGAAGAGTTCGGAGAGGATGTCGATTGACAGAAATGTGTCTGTAGGTGTGCTCACAAGTCGTCCTGCGGAGGAGATGCCCGGTTCAACGGGTGACCTACTTCCCGAGCTGCTGCGACTGCACGAACGTGTTCGGCAGGTGATGAGCGGCGTCGCCAAGGCCTTATGGCCGTCCGTCTCCCTACCCGAGGGTCTTGGAGGGCTTATGAGAAGCTGTGAAGCACGGCAGTGCTTCTGTCCGTGGAAGGTATCGGCCTGCCGTCAAGGCGCCAGGGAGGCCTGGGCCATGGTGAAGATGCGGTACACGAAGGCTGATCCAATCCACATGGCCGAGGTCGGACCTGTGGGGCCCGATGGGAAGGAGATCCCTATGAGCTTAATGTACAGCCAAGTAGAGTTGGTCGCGAAGTATTCCCAATGGGACTGTAACTAGACAGCCTGTTAGATGGGATTGAAGAGGAGTACAATCAATCAATTTGACGATGTAATTTAAAATGACATGTAAAATGCCTTCTAGCCGGATTGTAGATCGCTTGTCTTTATGACCTTTTCGCTTCAACCTCGGGACCCAACAGTCCGGAGTGTGTCCGAATACCTCACGATTATGTAAAACCGGGCATGCATGGAGACCAGCGAGGGGTCATTAGTGCTTTATCGATAAGTGCCCAACTAGTTATGTTATATTACATGGTTAGTAAGAAACATCTTCTAGGGAGAATAGTTCCGTTAGGGTTCCTTTCTCGAGGCATGCCCTAAAGTGCATGTCCGGATCATGTAAAAGAGCAGTAAAAGCATCCGGGGCAAATAAATAAATAGGTAAGAAATCATCTTCAAGTCACCGATCGAATATTCCCTTAAGAATGCTAGCTGCTTCACCCACCGAGGTACACATCCGTCGACCCGCAAGAATAATCGAGAGGTGCTCCTTTACCTCCTAGCCGAACAATCGGGAACGTATGGGTAAGCACAGGAGCCAGGCAACCCAGCTTGGCCAAAACTTAAGTCATATCGATGCATATAATGGTGAAAAAAGGTACATGCGAAAGTGTGACACATGTGTTGGGCATGAAGCCCGTATAAATAAGCTTTTGTTAAAGAAGCCCCCAGGTATAATAAGTGCGAGTAGCACGTCAAGTGTGTGCGAACAATGCGCAGATTAGCCCTCAAAGGCTTTACGAAAAAAGGAGGAAAAAAGAGAGAAACAAAAGACAGCTAAAGTATAAAATGTGGACGGAGGAAGGAGATGAACTCTGAGTCCGGCGCTAGGCGTAGAATCTTCGGAGACGGGCTGCGTTCCATGGGTTCGCTCGAGTCGGTTGTCCGACGCGCTTTGCAGACGGTATGCTCTACCGGTCGACTTGGTCGATGATGAAGGGACCGAGGGAGTCCTCGACTAGGGGTGTCCGGATAGCCGGACTATCAATATCCGCCGGACTCCTGCATCACGAGATAGAAGATTGAAGACCCGGCCGTGTCCCAAGGTACTTTACTTGGCGTGGAAGGCAAGCTTGGCAACACGGATATGTAGATCTCCTACCATTGTAACCGACTGGTAATCCCTAGCCTCTCCGGTCTATATAAACCGGAGGGCTGTAGTCCGAGGGACACAACATTACATCTCAACAATCATACCATAGGCTAGCTTCTAGGGTTTAGCCTCATTGATCTCGTGGTAGATCTACTCTTGCACTACCCATATCATCAATATTAATCAAGCAGACGAGGGTATTACCTCCATCGAGAGGGCCCGAACCTCGGGTAAAAACATTGTGTCCCTCGCCTCCGTTACCATCCGCCTAGACGCACAGCCGGGACCCCTACCCGAGATCCGCCGGTTTTGACATCGACATTGGTGCTTTCATTGAGAGTTCCTTCGTGTCGCCGCCAATAGGCTCGATGGCATCTTCAACCTCCAACGCTGTCCAGTGGTGAGACTTTTCTCCCGGACAGATCTTCAGATTCAGCGGCTTTGTATCGCGGGCCAATTCTCTTGGCCATCCGGAGCAGATCGAAGCTACGCCCGCCGTCAGTCGATTCGAAGCCTAAACTTCATGGCCGAGGACCGTGGAGACTTGATCTTCGACGGACTCGAGCCACAAGCTGCAAGCGCCGCCACATCGTGACGATGGGCATGATCTAGCTCGCCACGGGCAAAGGCTTTGGTGGTCAGACTTGAATCCGCCGGCCACTTATCCGGAGCCGATTGCCCATGACGAGGGTCGGTGGATAGACGCCGCCTCGGGCTTCAACATCTACGGCGATGGAGCCGAATACCAATTTTGTCCTTGCGAAACTCATGATTCCGAGGCGCCGACTCTCGCCGGATTCCGAGCCTCCCGCGCCCGCCAATTGAGAGTTAGGCGCCGTTATGGAATTCACCGCAGACATCTTTCAACACTCGCCTTTTAGCGATATCTTGAATTCTCTCAAGCATCTCTCGCTATCAGAGAATCTGGCCGGACTATGGCTGGACGGTTGGAGTTCGGACGACGAAGAAATTCGAGCCCACCCACCACCCACTTTGTAGCCATCGCCGAGGATCTAACCGACATGCTAGACTACGACTCGAGGACATCGACGCTATGGACGATGATGCCGAGACGATCAGACCCAATACCACGGACACCGGAAGGCCACCGCCATATGACGCCTACATGGTGGATACCCAAAGAAGGGATGGCGAAAAAGCAGCGGAGGAAGATTCTTTGAAGAAGCAGCCTAAACGCCAAGGCCGCCGCACCGCCTAAATCCCGCCACAACAAGAATGGAGAATCCGCACGGAGACAATAACACCCGGAGAGTGCCAAGACGATCCTCCCGCAAGACTCAGCGTGAGGAGGACGCAGGCGCAGCCTCACGATAGGGCGGCAGATGAAGGGGTTGAGGACGATAACTATATGCCTCCTCCAAGACAAAGCGAGCCTCAACGATGACGAATTCGTCATACCCGAGGATCCCGTCAACAAGAGCGCTTCAGCGCAGCTCATAGCCACGCAAATAGCTTAAAGAAAAGCAGCAACAGCTTCAAGTTGATCAAGATCTCGCTAGCCGATCGATGGACCGAGGTCCTCGCGTCGACGAGTATAAACTCGAACTCCCTCAAAAGTTACCTAAGACGCAAGCTGCTCCCCGATTAGAGGAGGAAGCATACATACCTTTATCACCAGCAAGACGACATGGTGATCGACCGCCCGCTGGTCACGACAGAGAGGCATTGAAGGCCCCAGCCAAGACCGCACTCGACATCGATCCAGAGTACGGCCAAAAGGAACGCTACGGACTTGCGAGACATCTTGGAGGACAAAGCAAGGCAATCCAGATCCATCTATGGATCACGTGGGCGCCTACGATCCACGACGAATACCGCCGCTACGACATAACACCGCCGAGTTTAACATAGCGTACATAGCGCCCTCGAGCTGCGCCGCAATATTGCTCAATACAGGGCGCCAGACACCCGCTATGCTTCATCGATGAAGTGATGGATCACCAGATCCTCAAGGGTTCAAACCAGAACATCGAATCTTACGATGGTACAACAGACCCGCGGTGTGGATCAAGATTATCTTCTCCACATCCATATGGCCCGTGGCGACGATCTCGCACGCCATCAAATATCTCCCGCTTGCTTAAAGGACCAGCTCGGCATTGGCTTAACAGCCTGCCCGCAGAGTCGATTGGTGTTGGGAAGACTCGAGGCCGTTCCTTGATAACTTCCAAGGTACATACGCGCGACCACCGACGCCGATGACCTAAGCCACATTATTCAGCAGCTGCATTTAATCGCCGATAGTTACTCGACGCGGTTCTTGACGAAGAAAATCAAATCGCCGACCGTCCGGATGCGGAGGCCCTCGCAGCCTTCAAACACAACATCCGGGACGAATGGCTAGCCCGCACCTAGGGCAGGAGAAGCCGAAATCCATGGCAGCCCTCACTTCATTAATGACCCGCTTATGCTGGAGAGGATAGCTGGCTAGCCCGCCAGCAATAATCTCCGCAAAAATTCTGGCAGCCCGACTCCAAGGACAATCACGGCAGGTCACGCCGAATCAAAACAAGCGCCGATTAACGGCGACGACAAAGAGGATACGCAGTCAATGCCGGATTCCGAGGCTCCAAACCCGTCAACGGAAGAAGCCATTTAAAAGAACAACTCCGGCCGTCCAATCTGGACAGAATACTCGACCGCCATGCCGGATACATGGCACCCCAAAAGCCAGCTAATCACACCAATAGAGATTGTTGGGTGTTCAGGCCGGCAAGTTAATTGTCGAACACAATGACAAGGGCTAAATAGCGACGACGAGGAAGAGACCCGCCGCCGAACAACAGAGGATGTAAGGGTTTTTCGCAAGTGCGGACGGTGAATATGATTTACGCGACCCATATACCCAAAGAGGGAAAGGAAGCGCGCACTACGGGACGTCTATGCGATGGAGCCAGTCGCCCCGAAGTTCAATCCATGGTCCTCCTGTCCGATCACTTTCGATCGACGAGACCATCCGACTAGCATACGCCATGGCGGATTCGCCGCATTGGTCCTAGACCCAATCGTTGATGGATTTCACCTCACCGAGTCCCGATGGATGGCGGCAGCAACTGAACCTGCTTTATCAGACACGGTGCAGCAAAATGGGCATAGACCCATCCAGATCAAACCTACCAAGACAACCTTTAAAGGTGTCATCCTGTGTGGTAGCCAATCTGTACATGCTCATCACACCGAAGTGGTCTTCGGATCCCGGATAATTACCGGCTTAAGAGTTAATCTTCGATATAGTCCTGTTCCATAGCGGCTATCATGCCCTGCTCGGACGCACTGCGTTTGCAAAATTCAACGCGGTGCCGCATTATGCATACCTAAAGCTCAAGATGCCGGACCCTCGTGGAGTGATTACGGTCAATGGGAATACGGAACGCTCCCTCCGAACGGAGGAACATACAGCGGCTCTCGCGGCGGAAGTATAGAGCAGCCTCCTACGGCAACTCTCTAGTCCGGCAACTAAAAAGCCGGACACATTAAAGCGCCGGAGCAACACTAACCAGACCACTGGCGCGATCGAGCACGCCAGAGTAATGCGGCCCCCCACCCTCGCCAGATGATCACAAGTATAACACTCCGCGTACATCATTATGCTTTGGAGATACCATGGGCGCAGGGGAGGGGCTTAACCTCAAGGATTGAAGAGTGCGGCTCGACCGCACCAGGGGCTAGTGCTAGCGCCCCCCCTTGGTGTTATTTTTTATCTTTTCTTTTTTCTATATGCAGGACTCTACCAAATAGAAGCCCTGCCCGTCGGCGAACTTGCCTTAACTCACGATACAACAATCGAGGGATTAAAGAAGGCTGCTATTTAACACTCGTGTGGTCTCCATTACGAGCATTAAATTCAATTACATACACCAAGTCTGCAGCTTATCCCGAAGGGGGACATGTTAATTTAGTCCGAATCCCTTTGCAGTATCGCACTATTTGTATCACCGCTTTATTAGCGCACCTTCCGTCATAAATAACGCAGCACTTCCCTTTTGCAAGTTTATTACCTTTTCATGGCAATTATGTTATCCTTTACAAATGTTCACTATATGACATATTGCACCCGCACACTTTGGTACGGTCGAATACACCAGGGCTTCGCTCCACATATTACGGTGTGATTAAGTCCGAACACTTTCACAAGTGCGGCACCTCAACTTATAGCATTATATGAATCAGCTCCAATCATGTCTTGGGTCAATAGTTGGGTTTGCCTAGCTCCTATGTTTTGGTGCCTTATGTTCCGCTCCGCCGGCTAAGGTAGCACTAGGAGAACCATCTGCGATTGCGCCCGGTTTGGCCGGGTTAACGCCTCGATGGAGAAAGCTAAAACCGGCGGCATGATAAGGCGAGAGATCGGTCGCTGTTCGAGAGGTCTTTTCGGTCCCTAAAGACTCATGCCGCTCGAGCGAAGTTCCGATGATGTCCGACGGCGTGGATAGCGCCCGGATTCGGTCTTCCGAATACCAGGGCTTCACCAAATTTAAAATTATAGAATTCTATGGCTAAGTGAGAGTGTTCAAGCATTATAAGTCCGGTCGCCTTGTTCGTCGTGTGGAGCGCCTCCCTAGATGGACCCAAAGATGGGAACAAGAGTGCTCAAGTTTATCACCGAACACCTAGCACTCGTGGCTTGGGGGCTGAAGCCAATGACTTGCCATCTCTCAGATTTAACAAACGGCCGCACAGAATGTAATATTTTAAATTAAAAAAAGCGTTGCTCATAGCGCATATAAACGAAGTTTTCGGCGCATAGGATAAACACACAGCGAGTTCACTCAAGGATTACATTAAGGGACACACATCCGCGATATTGTGGGCTCCTTCAGACAACTTTATAATAACGCCCGGCGACGGTGCTCCTTGCTCGGGCGGCGGATCCGTGAGAAGCTTCTCCGCATCCAGCTTGCCCCATTGCACCTTTATGCGGGCAAGGGCTCGACGAGCGCCTTAAATGCAGGAGGATCGCTTGATCACATCCAGCCTTGGGCACGCATCAACTAGCCGCCGCACTAGGCCAAAGTAGCTGCAGGCAGGCCTGCCGGCCAGCCCGGACTGTGAGGCCCTTCATGGCCTCCTCGGCTACCTTAGGAGTTCGACCACTGCTTCAATTGCTCGCTTGAGGGGCACGGATGGCTGGCCTCGGCAGATCGAGACCGTAAGACCTTCTCCGCTGAGCTCCCTCCTCGCCACGATAGAACGCAGCGGCATCAGACGACACTACGGCAGATCTGCAAATGCCCCGGAGAGCTCCGAATTCGGGTAAGTATCCGTAATTTACATTAACATGCTTGCTCGCATGAAAACGCCTTACCCGCTGCTATCTTCCTCATGTCCTCTATTTCCATATCGGCCCTCTGGGCCTCGGCCTTGGCGGACTCGGCCCCATCGAGAGCCGAGGCAAGCTCGACTCTCGGGTCTTGAGTCACGCCCAAACTCTCATGCTTTTTCATGAGAGCACGGAGCTCTTGCCGAACTTCCGCCACTAGCGCCGCTTGCTTTTCTCGCCATCCGCTCGCGGCCACATTATGCTCGCCACGCACACGGCATCCTTGAGGGCTGCCACCTCGTTAGTGGTCCCTGCATCGCACATATTATCCTTGTTAATCTTGTTTGCAACCAAAACCCTTTCTGTAAGGTACATATTTAAAGTGGTGTTATTCACCTTCTTTTTCCTTGAGCTGCCTCTTGGCATGGCCGAGCTCTTGCTCCACCGCCAAGGTCCTTCTTCAGCGCCCGACCTCCGCTGTCACGCGGCAGAGGTCAACAAGGCTGCTCGCAAACCCATATTGACATATTTTAGAAACCTCACAGATATCCGTCCGCTTTTCTTTCCAACACCGGACTAAGCATCGGCTACCGTCTATGCGGTATTATATTGCTTGATTTTAAACTTCTTACCTCAAAGCCTGTTAGAAGGTTGTTGCGAGCTTGGTCAGCCCGCCCTTGGCGAAGCTGGACCTTTCAATCACCGCACTCATGAGAGTGCGGTGTTCTTCGATGGAGGCGCTTTGAGCGCCCAAGAAGTTGTCCGTGCCTCCGGTTGGACGGAGGCCGCGGCCACGGTCCTGCCCTCCTTCGAGGGCTGCTCGCCGGACTCTGGAACCGCTACGGGTTCCGGAGTAGAGTCCGGCACAAAGTCCGGGAGGCTGCCTGACGGCGCCTCCGGAGCCTCCTCCTGGCGCGAGGGGTAGAGGCGGTCGGGATGGAATTCACATCCGACGGCGCCAACGACCCGCTCATTGAGTCGGGGAAGTCGTCACCCGCCGGACTACAGAAACAGTGCGGCATTAGAGGGACACTGCGTGACAGGTTATAATATGGCATATGAATGATCCGGATACTTACGATCTTGCCGGACGCCGGGCCCTCGGAGGCCAATCTTCCTCGCCAACGCTGATGTTGGTGAAACTGTCCCGGGATGGTTCTCCCCTCTTGACCCTTCGCCGCCCGATTGGGGAGGCCTTCCTCTTCTCTCTCTCCTCCTCGGAGAGAGTATTCCTCCTCCTCCTCGCCTTCGGGAGGAGTCTCGTCGCCGTCGTCGGGACGTTGATTGCGGAACTCTTTCGAGTCCCCGCGCCACCTTCTTGGGTTTCTTCTCCGCACCACGACGGTGCGGGACCAGCAGCCTCGCTAAACGGGCATTCACTGGTTCTTCCGCATGGGAGGCGGCTAATAAGCAGCTCGGCCTTCTCCATCCATTCCCGCCAAAGGAAGAGGTCGATTAAAAACCTCGCTAGAGTCAATCTAATTACTACAAGTGTCCCGTAATGGGGTCGAATCACTTACCCGCCGACGGAGATCGCAAGCTGAATCCGCGGTCTTCGGTCATGGATGCGGCGCATCAGCGCTCTTGAACAGCACCTCCGTGCCCCTTCAATGTTGTATCAAGAGCCCGCCAACGCCCTGGTTCTGTTCCGGATTAAACTCCCACAGCATTAAATGCCCTTTCTTGGCATGGGAGAATCCGCCGAGGAGCATGACTGACCACGCCGACGAGCCGAGCCCATTGCTCACCAGCTTCTTAATGCAGGTTCAAGTCCGGTCACCTCCACCGGTCGCCCCATCGCAAACCCTTCTCTTTCCAGGAGTTGAGCTGCGTGGGGATTCCAGATCTAAATTCGGGGCCGCCGCCCATGTAGGTTCGCGGCTCGGTGATATAGAACCACCCCGATTGCCACCCTTGACGGAATCCACGAAGGTCCCTTCTAGTTAAGGGACGCTGGGCAACTTGCCCAACATAGCGCCCGCATTCGCTTATGCCCCTTCACAACCTTCGCTTGACGTTGAAGGTCTTGAGCCACAGGCAAGTGGGGCCGAATGCGAGAAAGGTTTCGCTTACCACGATAAACGCCGAGATGTTGAGGATGAAATTCGGCGCCAGATCGTGGAAATCCAGGCCGTAGTAGAACATGATCCCCCGGACGAATGGTTGGAGCGGGAAGCCCAGTCCGCGGAGGAAGTGGGGGAGGAAAAAAACCCTCTCGTGAGGCCCTGGGGTCGGAATGAGCTGCCCTGCGTCGGGCAGCCGATGCGCGATGTTTCCGGAAAGGTATCCGGCGTCGTGCAGCATGGTGATGTCCTCCTCCTTGGCGGTGGAGGTCATCCATTTGCCTCCCCCTCCGAACATGTTCGGAGAAGGGTCGAGACGGAATGCGCGAGCTTGAGCGTTGGAGCTTTGGGTTCGCAGGGATGGATGAGCAAAGGAGGAAGAAGGCGTAGGTGAGAAGGTAAAACCTTATCCCTTATATATAGGCGGACAAAACTATGCGTCCCTCACCGGCCTAGTAAAACTCGCTTATCTCCCAAGCGCCACCATCAATGGCGCGGTTGGGTTACCCACGCACGTATTGATGAGAATCCCGGGAAAAGGGGAACACGATCTCTACTTTGACAGACGTGCTAAGGAAACCGCTTCGCTAAACGTGCCGAAGTGGTACAGTAATTCAAACAAGGGCTTGGTGCCGGTGTGATGTCATGCCGCATAATACGTCACCAGATTGGATCGGTGTATATGTTTTATTCTCTACGTTTGGAATGTGGAAATTATTTTGCAGAGCCGGACACTATCCTGGTGTTCATTATCTTCTCCGGATTATTCATGGGGGAACCCGCCTTGCAATGCTGAACATTATGCACGCCGGACTTATCGTCATTGAAGACCTGGTTCAGGCTACCGAGGAGTCCTCGACTAGGGGTGTCCGGATAGCCGGACTATCAATATCCGCCGACTCTGCACTCACGAAGATAGAAGATTGAAGACTCCGCCTCGTGTCCGGAAGGTACTTTACTTGGCGTGGAAGGCAAGCTTGGCAATACGGATATGTAGATCTCCTACCATTGTAACCGACTGTAACCCTAGCCTCTCCGGTGTCTATATAAACCGGAGGGCTGTAGTCCGAGGACACAACATTACATCTCAACAATCATACCATAGGCTAGCTTCTAGGGTTTAGCCTCATTGATCTCGTGGTAGATCTACTCTTGTACTACCCATATCATCAATATTAATCAAGCAGGACGTAGGGTATTACCTCCATCGAGAGGGCCTGAACCTGGGTAAAAACATTGTGTCCCTCGTCTCCTGTTACCATCCGCCTAGACAAACAGTTCGGGACCCCCTACCGGAGATCCGCCGGTTTTGACACCGACAGGGACCTTCCCATTTGGGCTTGAGTTTGTCCTTTTTCTTGTCCGGCAGGCGTAGAACTAGTTCGCCAACATTGTAAGTTTTGGCCCGTACTTCTTTGCTTTGATATCTTCGAGCCTGCTATTGATAGAATGCGGAACGAGCTTTTGCCACGTCACGCTCCTCTTCTAAGGCGTCCAAACTGTCCTGCCGATCCAACTCGGCTTCTCTTTCTTCGTACATGTGCACGCGAGGTGAGTCATGAATTATATCGCAGGGCAAAACTGCCTCTGCGCCGTACACCATAAAAAATGGTGTGAATCGGTAGTGCGGTTTGGCGTGGTCCACAGCCCCAGTGCGGAGTCGAGCTCCTCCACCCAAAGGCGTGTTAGATTCCGTGAGGGACCGCACTAACCTGGGTTTGATGCCGCCATGATTAGACCATTTGCTCGCTCGACTTGACCGTTAGTTTGAGGGTGATAGATCAAGGCGTGAGTCGAGCTTGATGCCCATATTTTTGCACCAGAATTTAACCTCGTCGGTCGTGAAGTTCGTGCCGTTATCATTGATGATGCTATGGGGGACGCCATAACGGTGTACTACCCTTGATATGAAGTCTATCACAGGTCCGGATTCGGCCGTTTTAACTGGCTTGGCCTCTATCCATTTGGTGAATTTGTCCACCATGACCAATAGGTATTTTTGCTTGTGGGTTCCCCCTTTAAGGGTCCAACCATGTCAAGCCCCTGACATGAACGGCCGGTGATGGGTATAGTTTTGAGGCGGTGGGTGGCATGTGGCTTTGATTAGCAAAGAGCTGGCAACCGACGCATTGTTGGACTAAGTCTGAGCATCTGCCGGCCGTCGGCCAATAAAATCCTGTCTGAAGGCCTTGCCTACAAGGGCCGGTCACATGGCGTGGTGCCCGCCGAGTCCGGCGTGAATTTCAGCGGAAGATTTCGCCCTTCCTCTTCGGAGATGCACCTTTGAAGGACTCGGTTGTGCTTTTCTTATAAAGCTCTCCCTCATGGACCTTGTAGGCTTTAGATCGCCATACTATGCGGCGGGCCTCGTTTTGGTCTTGGGAAGTTCTGCGCTAATTAAGTAGGCTAGGAATGGTTCCGCCCACGGGAAATGACTGCCATTATTTCGTGGGCTGAAGGTGTTATTTCATTGGCGGAGCCACCGATTGTGTCGTAATGTTGGTGTTGGCGGTGCGGTTGGTTCCGGTTGTTGTTTCGGACTCCTCTTCCCATAATACGGATGGCTTAAAAAGCCGCTCAGAAGATGTTTGAGGGACGGCGTCACGCTTTTGCGCCGATGCGTGCCAACACGTCAGCCGCCTGGTTAATATCCCGGGCTACATGGTGGAATTCGAGTCCTTCGAACCGAGCTGACATTTTTAAGACGGCATTACGGTAGGCTGCCATTTTCGGATCCTTGGCTTCAAAGTCTCCATTTACTTGGGATATAGCGAGGTTTGAATCCCCGCAGACCTCTAGGCGTTGAATGCCCACGGAGATTACCATCCGGAGACCGTGTAGAAGGGCCTCGTATTTGGCTGCATTGTTGGAGTCTGTGTACATTATCTGAAGTACGTATTGGACTGTGTCTCCGGTTGGGGACGTCAAGACGACGCCAGCCCCAAGCCGGCCAACATTTTGGAGCCGTCGAAGTGCATGATCCCATTGGAGTATGCGCCGTACTCTTTAGGGAGTTCGGCTTCGGTCCATTCAGAGATGAAGTCGGCCAAAACTTGCGACTTTATAGCTCGTCGTGGTTTGTAGGTTATGTCGAATGGTAGGAGCTCAATGGCCCATTTTGCAACCCTGCTCGTCCCGTCGCGGTTGTTTATAATGTCGTTGAGAGGTACTTCGGAGGCTACTGTAATCGAACACTCTTGAAAGTAGTGTCGCAGCTTCCGGGATGCCATGAACACCGCGTATGCTATCTTTTGATAATGTGGATACCGGGACATGCATGGAGTTAAGACAGTGGATATGTAGTACACTAGTTTTTGAAGAGGGAATTTGTGTCCTTCTGTTTCTCGTTCGACGACGAGCACCGCGCTTACAACTTGATGTGTTGTCGCGATGTATAATAACATTGGTTCGCCCAAGTTGGGCGCGGCCAGGACCGGATTTGTTGCCAATATGGCCTTTATTTCTTCGAGTCCGGCCGTGGCAGCATCTGTCCATTCGAAGTGTTCGGTGCGCTGGAGGAGGCGATAAAGGGGCAATGCCTTTTCTCCCAAGCAGGAGATGAAGCGGCTTAGAGCCGCCACGCATCCAGTCAATTTTTGTATTTGTTTGAGGTCTTTTGGGATATCCAACTGTGACAGAGCTTGGATCTTGGCTGGGTTTGCTTCAATTCCTCTACCGGATACAATAAAGCCCAAGAGCTTTTCGGCTGGTATGCAGAAAACACATTTTTCCGGGTTGAACTTAATGTCATATGCTCGGAGGTTGTCGAATGTGAGCCTCAAATCGTCTACTAGGGGTTCGACGTGTTTGGTCTTGAAGACCACATCATCTACGTATGCCTCCACTGTTTTGCCGATCTGGGTTGCCAGACATGTCTGAATCATGCGCTGATATGTTGCGCCGGCATTTTTGAGCCCGAAGGGCATTGTGTAGAAGCAGAATGGTCCGTATGGAGTAATGAATGCCGTTATGCTTGGTGCATCTCCGCCATCGGGACATCTTTGCTCGGCACCCTTGAGATATGCCTCGAATCCCACGAGTTGGCGTAACACAGCCTAAACATCCTAAAGGATTCAAGCCAGTCAAACAGGCTCTTGGCGATTTTCCAAACCCAAAAGACAGCAATGGGAGAGGAGCTAGCCAAACTATTAGAAGCGGATTCATCGGAGACATAAAACATCCGGATGGCTAGCAAACCCGGTAATGGTACCAAAAAGGACAAATCCTGGCCCCTGTGTGTCGATTTTAAAGACCTTATCAAGGCTTGTCCAAAGGATCCTTTCCCCCTTCCCCGCATCGGTCAAATCATCCACTGGCTTAAAAGAGGTGGACTTGGATCTCTTATCGAGTATCACATCGTCCCTGTTCACCGTGGAGCGCAGCGCAGTGAGTTCCTCTGCCGCTAGGGCTTCGAATAATGCCTCTAGGGCTAGTGCGGCTGTCTTATTTTCGGTGCGGAGTGCTATGTCCGGATGACTGACAAGAGTAATGATTCCATTGGGCCCGGGCATTTTAAGCTTCATGTACCCGTAATGGGGTATAGCTTGAAAAATTAAGAATGCCTCTCGCCCTAGTAAAGCGTGATATCTGCTGCTGAACGGGGCCACTTGGACGTGACCTCCTCGGACCTGTAATTGTCCGGCGAGCCGAACACCACGTCCAGTGTGATTTTTCCTGTGCAGCGTGCTCCCCGACTAGGGATTATTCCTCTAAAGGTTGTGCTGCTTCGCTCAATGCGGCTCCAGTCTATTTCCATTTTTCGAAGGGTTTCCTCGTAGATGAGGTTTAATCCGCTGCCGCCATCCATGAGTACCTTAGTAAGACGAAAGCCGTCCACTATTGGACTAAGGACCAATGCGGCTGGTGCTCGGGCTGTTCCGAATATAGGTTCGTCGCTGGCGTTGAAGGTGATAGCCGTGTCGCTCCATGGATTTATTGTTGCTACTTTGTAGACTTCGGCGAGGCTGCGGAGTGTTCGTTTCCGCATATTATTTGACGCGAAAGTCTCGAAGACTGTTAATACCGTACTGGTACTGTTGGGCTGGTTCTCCTGGGCTAGAAGCTCTTCGCCACTTTTGGCCACCTGCCGTAGTATCCAACATGCTCGAAGGCTATGTGTTGGAGTGGCGCCCTCTGTTCTATGGATTTTACAGGGTCCGCTAAGCCATCCCTCCAGTACGGTTCCGTGCCCTTTAGGGGTTTTTTTCTTTTTGGTTTTTGTCCCATGTGCCTGAGCATGATGCACCCTTTTATTCCGGACTAGGGTTGTGTTCGGAGCCGGATTGTCCCAAAACTTGGTTCCGGTTTTCCAGGCACTCTCCATCACACAAGATACTTCGTACTATGGACTTGGTCGTGGCGTGTAATTTATGACGACTTATGGCGTTCATGATTCCCTTGTCCGTGCAATTGTTGCAGAAAATTGAGATTGCGCTTTCCTCACGGCAGTCCTTTATCCTGTCCATAACCAGGAGGAATCTGGCCCAGTATTGATGTACTGTTTCAGCGGGCTCTTGCCGGATTTGAGATAGATCGCTTGTGTTTGGGTGGGCGGGTGGAATTAAATTCGGAACCCCGCCCAATCTGAGGCTCAAGGGCCGAAAATTTTCCAAATTTGGAAGCTTGGACTGTTGGATGTTGTCCAACGAATCTGGTCCGCTGCCTGACTTTAGGTTCAGTACTTGATTGGCGTCCGTCCCTCCGCGGGAATCCGGCATGGAGGGATCAGGAATCCGGACATAACTGGTCTTTAATATAGAAGAAGAGTCGCCACGCGGTTCCTCTACCATGGCAACGTGGTGGGTAGCCTCGGGAGAGTTGATCTCTCTCAGATCGGTTTTAAGCCCAATCTGATCGTAGTCTGTAGCGACTCCCAAGGCGGCGATGCGATCCAAGAGCTCGTTTATGGAGGAGAGCTCCATCGGATCTAGCTGCTCGGCGAATTCCGAGTTGACGTGAAGATCGCTTTTGATGACCCGAGAGGTCATTGTCGGAGCGGCGGCCGAACAGGCAGTTATAGGAAAACCACCTAGCCGGATAGTTTGGCCAGTGACCAAAGCACCCTTGCAAACGGTACCGTCTTTAAAGATGGGAAGAGGCATCCTTCTTGATTGCGACGGCACAGAGGAACTCTCAATGAAAGCACCAATGTCAGTGTCAAAACTGGCGGATCTCGGGTAGGGGGTCCCGAACTGTACATCTAGGTGGATGGTAACAGGAGACAAGGGACACGATGTTTTTACCCAGGTTCGGGCCCTGTCGATGTAGGTAAAACCCTACTCCTGCTTGATTGATATTGATGATATGGGTAGTACAAGAGTAGATCTACCACGAGATCAAGGAGGCTAAACCCTAGAAGCTAGCCTATGGTATGATTGTTGTTCGTCCTACGGACTAAAATCCTCCGGTTTATATAGACACCGGAGAGGGCTAGGGTTACACAGAGTCGGTTACAATGGTAGGAGATCTACATATCTGTATTGCCAAGCTTGCCTACCATGCCAAGGAAAGTCCCATCCGGACACGGGACGAAGTCTTCAATCTTGTATCTTCATAGTCTTGGAGTCCGGCCAATTATGATAGTTCGGCTATCCGGACACCCCCTAGTCCATGAGTCCCTCAAGCTCCTAGCTAATTAAGCATGGCATAAGCAACTATAATCTCTAGTTGTCATTGCAAACATGTTTATTCATAATAGGCTGAATCAGGAACGATGAACTAATCACATTTACAAAAACAAAAGAGGTCGAGTTCATACCAACTTCTCTCATCTCAATCAGTCCATCATATATCGTCATTATTGCCTTTCACTTGCACGACCGAACGGTGTGTATAATAATAATAGTGCACGTGCATTGGACTAAGCTGGAATCTGCAAGCATTCAATTCAAGGGAGAAGACAAGGTAATATGGGCTCTAAGTTAAATCAACAATCATGCGTAAGAGATCCACTAAGCATTTTCATTAAGGTCTTCTCCTCTCGACCCCCAAAGGAAAGAAAAGAAAATAAAACTTTTTACACGGGAAAGCTCCCAACAAGTAAAAGAAGAATGAGAAATATTTTTGGGTTTTCATTTTAATTACTACTACAAGCATGGGAATTAAACTAACTAATTTTTTTTGTTTTTTCTTAAGGTTTATCAAACACACAAGAAGAAAGCTAGAAAATAAAAATGAACTAGCATGGATAATACAATGAAAGAGTATGAGGACCGACGAATAGAATAAGTGTGTGAACATGAACGTAAAGTCGGTGAGAAATACGTACTCCCCCAAGCTTAGGCTCTTGGCCTAAGTTGGACTATGGCCATTGATAACGACTACTCTCCCCGGTGTACTGAGGAGTGTCATCAGGATACCACTGGCTAGCGATCTCCTCCGGATCCCACTGATAAGATGATGGACGATAAGGGTCCAGTGGAGGTTCCGGCTCAGGCTCTGGAGTAGATGTCTGGCCTCGATGCGTGTACACAGCCTTCGGCAAGACAAGGTAATGCCCTGCAATCAAATCAAACAACAAAGGTGCAGGCAGGGTAATAATCTCATTGTGTTTCTTATTAAATCTCAAGTTATACAGGAGCATCTTATCATCATTGTCAACAATAAACTCATGCGCTACCATGCTCCTGTAATCTAAAAAGGTAAGAGGCATCAGTGTCTCCTCTTTCTCATCATGCCTAATAGGTATCTCAAAATGTTTAACAAGGCGTGCAGCATAGATACCTCCAAAGATTGGGCCCTTTGTACGATTTAAGCTTAATTGTTTAGCAATAACTGCACCCATACTAAAAGTGTTATCACCGAATAAGGCATGAAGCAGAATGATAATATTAGGAACACTGAAGTTTCCACTATTTCCACGACCAATTAAGCATCGACTAGCAAATATGGCAAAGTATCATAAAACAGGAAAGTGTATGCTAGTGATTCTCGCATCGGAACCCTTCTTCGAATCCCCTACAGTGATAGTGTTAACAAAACCATCCACATCTTTACGATGTGGTTCATCTAAGCTGCCCTCAAAGGGTATTCTACAAGCCGCGCAAAAATTACGTAATGACATTTCCTTAGCCTCATCATATAAATGAAAATATACTGAAGGAGGTGAATTCTTAGGATAATAGTAAAAGTTTTGCACGAAAGTATTGGTGAGTAAGAGATACTGATCGATCCGGTCATGGAGGAAGTCGGTGAGGCCCGCATTTTCAGCCAAAGAATAAAAGTCTTGATAAATCCTGACTGCTCTCAAGAAATTATCACATGGCCACTCACAAGGCCTTACTTCCGCTACGCGAGGAAGATTATACTTGGCCTTTTCCTTCTCCTTAGCTTGTTTATCCTTGGAGCTTTGGCTTGAAGAGCCCCTCAATAATCTCCTCGTCATTTTCTGAAAAATTTTGAAAATTTTTAGTAACTTCAAAATAAAAGTTAATCAAACTAAACAAGATTGATAGCAACTACTCCCACAAGTTCCTAGAGCCTATATCATGCATTAGAATTACTTGGGACCTCATAAATTTGACATGCAAGCTCAAGAACAGGGTCACCTAGGCAGCAAAATTTTGCAATGAATAAAGCACTAGAACAAAAACTAATTGGACAAATGGAGGAGTTACATACCAAGCAACAATCTCCCCAAGCAGTTTTGTGAATGGAGCTTTGAGCAAGGACATCGAGAACCGCAGCAAAATGAGCTAGAACTCGTGCTTGAGCTGGATGGGGATTTCTTTTGGGAGGAAGATGGAGTGTGTGGGTGCAGGAATAAGTGGAGGGGGGCCACCGTGGGCCCACAAGGCAGGGGCGCGCCTAGGGGAAGTGGGGGCACCCTGGACCCTCGTGGCTAGGTGCTTGCCCCCTGTTGTGTTCTCAGTGCCTAAAATCCTCAAATATTCCATAAAAATCATACTAAATTTGCAGGGCATTTGGAGCATTTTTATTTTCGGGATATTTTTTTATTGCACAGATAATTCAGAAAACAGACAGATAATACTATTTTTGCTTTATTTAATCTAAATAAAAGAAAGTAAAAGGAGGATACAAAAGGTTGTGCCTTCTAGTTTCATTCATCTCATGATCATCAAAAGGAATCCACTAACAAGGTTGATCAAGTCTTGTTAACAAACTCATTCCGAATAACATGGAACCGGAGAAATTTTGAATAGCACTAGGTTACCTCAACGGGGATATGAACATCCCCAATAATAAGAATATCATATTTTTTCTTGACAGTAGGAAGAGGAAATTCAAAATCTCCAATAATGATAGTTGGAACTTTTCCAATAGAATTGATGCTATGAACTTGAGGTTGCTTCCTCGGAAAGTGTACCCTATGCTCATTACCATTAACATGAAAAGTGGCATTGCCTTTGTTGCAATCAATAACAGCCCCTGCAGTATTCAAAAAGGGTCTACCAAGTATAATCGACATGCTATCGTCCTCGGGAATATCAAGAATAACAAAGTTCGTTAAGATAGTGACATTCGCAACCACAACAAGCACATCCTCACAAATACCGACAGATATAGTAGTTGATTTATCAGCCATTTGCAAAGATATTTCAGTAAGTGTCAACTTATTCAATTCAAGTCTACGATATAAATAGAGAGGCATAACACTAACACCGGCTCCAAGATCACATAAAGTAGTTTTAACATAATTTCTTTTAATGGAGCATGGTATAGTAGGTACCCCTGGATCTCCAAGTTTCTTTGGTATTCCACCCTTAAAAGTGTAATTAGCAAGCATGGTGGAAATTTTAGCTTCCGGTATCTTTCTTTTATTTGTAATGATATCCTTCATATATTTAGCATAAGGGTTTACTTTAAGCATATCAGTTAAGCACATACGTAAGAAGATAGGTCTAATCATTTCAGCAAAGCGCTCAAAATCCTCATCATCCTTTGTCTTGGATGGTTTAGGAGGAAAAGGCATGGGTTTCTGAACCCATGGTTCCCTTTCTTTACCGTGCTTCCTAGCAACAAAATCTCTCTTATCATAATGTTGATTCTTTGATTGTGGGTTATCAAGATCAACGGCAGGTTCAATCTCTATATCATTATTATTGCTAGGTTGAGCATCAACATGAACATTATCATTAACATTATCACTAGGTTCATGTTCATCACCTGATTGCATTTCAACATCAGAAATAGAAATATCATTGGGATTCTCAGGTGTGTCTACAACAGGTTCACTAGAAGCATGCAAAGTCCTATCATTTTCTTTTTCTTCTTTTTAGAAGGACTAGGTGCCTCTTATTTCTATGAGAATCCTACTCGATTCTCTTAGGGTGGCCTTCAGGATACAAAGGTTCTTGAGTCATTCTACCAGTTCTAGTAGCCACTCTAATAGCAAAATCATGTTTATTATTTAATTCATCGAGCAAATCACTTTGAGCTTTAAGTACTTGTTCAGCTTGAGTGGTAACCATAGAAGCATATTTGCTAATGAGTTTAAGTTCACCTCTAACTCTAGCCATATAATCAGTCGAGCGTCCTATCATGAAAGCATTACTCTTTAATTCTCTATCAACATAAGCATTAAAACTTTCTTGTCTAGCCATAAAGTCATCAAATTCATCTAAACATTGGCTATGAAATTTAGTAGACGGGATTTCAACTTTATCATATCTATAGAGAGAATTTACCTTTACTACCTGTGTCGGGTTATCAAGACAATGTATTTCTTCAACAGGCGGTATATTAAGACCATGTATTTCTTCAATAGGACGTAAATTCTTAACATCTTCAGCTTTAATACCTTTTTCTTTCATTGATTTCTTTGCCTCTTGCATATCTTCAGGACTGAGAAATAGAACACCCCTCTTCTTTGGAGTTGGTTTAGGAATAGGCTCAGGAGTTGGATCAATTGGCTCAGGAAGAGTCCAATTATTTTCATTAGTCAACATATTATTCAATAACAATTCAGCTTAGTCGACGGTTCTTTCCCTGAAAACACAACCAGCACAACTATCCAAGTGGTCCTTGGAAGCATCGGTTAGTCGATTATAGAAGATATCAAGTATTTCATTTTTCTTAAGAGGATGATCAGGCAAAGGATTCAGTAATCGGAGAAGCCTCCCCCAAGCTTGTGGGAGACTCTCTTCTTCGATTTGCACAAAATTATATATTTCTCGCAAGGCAGTTTGTTTCTTATGAGCAGGGAAATATTTAGCAGAGAAGTAATAAATCATATCCTGGGGACTCGCACAAAACCAGGATCAAGGGAATTAAACCAAGTTATGAGAACGGGAATATCTTAAGGTTATAATAGTAGCGAGACTTCTCATCATTAGTAAACAGGGTGGCTATATCATTTAACTTGGTAAGATGTGCCACAACAGTTTCAGATTCATTGCCATAAAAAGGATCAGATTCAACCAAAGTAATAATTTCAGGATCAAAAGAGAATTCATAATCCTTATCAGTAACACAGATAGGTGAAGTAGCAAAAGCAGGGTCAGGTTTCATTCTAGCATTAAGAGATTGTTGCTTTCATTTAGCTAATAACTTCTTAAGATCATATCTATCATTCCAAGCAAAAATAGCTCTAGCAGCTTCTTCATCCATAACATAACCCTCAGGAACAACAGGCAATTCATACTTAGGGGGAGAACCTTCAACATCACTATCATCAATAATTTCATTTTCTTTAACCCTAGCAAGTTGTTCATCAAGATATTCACCTAATGGCACGGTAGTATCAAGCATAGAAGTAGTTTCATCGTAAATATCATGCATAGCAGAAGTGGCATCATCGATAACATGCAACATATCAGAATTCATAGCAGTAGCAGGTTTAGGTGTCGCCATGGTTCATTACATGCCCGACAGGGTTTTCTGCTTCTTAGTGTAGGTAGAAGAAAAACAAAGAAGCAAAAGCGGCCTCGTGATAACCCACAAGTATAGGGGATCGCAACAGTTTTCGAGGGTAGAGTATTCAACCCAAATTTATTGATTCGACACAAGGGGAGCCAAAGAATATTTTCAAGTATTAGCAGTTGAGTTGTCAATTCAACCACACCTAGATAACTTAGTATCTGCAGCAAAGTATTTAGTAGCAAAGTAGTATGATAGTAATGGTAACAGTGGCAAAAGTAAAGATTGCAGTTTTGTAATAATTGTAACAAAGAGCAATGTAAAAGTAAATAAGCAAAGCACAATATGTGAAAAGCTCAGAGGCATTGGATCAGTGATGGATAATTATGTCGGATGCGATTCCTCATGTAATAGTTATAACCTAGGGTGACACAGAACTAGCTCCAGTTCATCAATGTAATGTAGGAATGTATTCCGAATATAGTCATACGTGCTTATGGAAAAGAACTTGCATGACATCTTTTGTCCTACCCTCCCGTGGCAGCGGGGTCCTAATGGAAACTAAGGGATATTAAGGCCTCCTTTTAATAGAGTACTGGACCAAAGCATTAGCACTTAGTGAACTCCTCAAACTACGGTCATCACCGAGAAGTATCCCGATTATTGTCACTTCGGGGTTGTTGGATCATAACACATAATAGGTGACCATATACTTGCAAGATAGGATCAAGAACTCACATATATTCATGAAAACATAATAGGTTCAGATCTGAAATCATGGCACTCGGGCCCTAGTGATAAGCATTAAGCATAGAGAAGTCATAGCAACATCAATCTCAGAACATAGTGGATACTAGGGATCAAACCTGAACAAAACTAACTTAATTACATGGTAAATCTCATCCAACCCATCACCGTCCAGCAAGCCTACGATGGAATTACTCACGCACGGCGGTGAGCATCATGAAACTGGTGATGGAGGATGGTTGATGATGACGACGGCAACGAATCCCCCTCTCCGGAGCCCAGAACAAACTCTAAATCAGCCATCCCGAGAGAGATTTGGGTTTGGCGGCGGCTCCGTATCGTAAAACGCGATGAAACTTTCTCTTTGATTTTTTCCAGCGAAACGAAATATATAGAGTTGGAGTTGAGGTCAGTGGAGCATCAGGGGGCCCACAAGACAGGGGGCGCGCCCAAGGGGAGGGGGCGCGCCCCCCACCCTCGTGGACAGGGTGTGGGGCCCCTAGCCTTGATTCTTTCGCCAATATTTTTATATTTTCCAAAAGTTATCTCCGTGGATTTTCAGGTCATTCCGAGAACTTTTGTTTTCTGCACAATAAACAACACCATGGCAGTTTTGTTGAAAACAGCGTCAGTCCGGGTTAGTTTCATTCAAATCATGCAAGTTAGAGTCCAAAACAAGGGCAAAAGTGTTTGGAAAAGTAGATACGTTGGAGATGTATCACCTTGCGACCACATGCTCCCCGAGACCGGCTCGATGTGACGCGCCAGCCATCGAGTCCTCCTCCTTCTTCACTGAGGCACGACGGTGAGGCGGCTCGTTGCCCTCCCTGGTTCGAGCTCGGCAGCGCGGCGGCTCGTAGTAGTCATCGTCGCTTGTGCTCCTCCCAAAGGAGGAGCCGCCACTGTTGGAAGTATCGCGACCGTCACCAACGGCAAGTTCACCGCCGGGGATACTACCGCCCCTCTGGCCGTTGTCGTCGGAGGGGTGGACACAGTCGTCATCGCTGTCGCCCTCCAGGAAGCACCCCAGGCGCCTTCCATCCTCCCCAAAGATCCGGTATTAGAGGGACGTGGAGCCATCGTGCGTGAAGTGGAGAGTGTAACTCCCCTGCAGGACGTGCGCACGGGCGAACGGTTGCAACCCGCGATTCAAGAACACATTGCCGGCAGGGGTGACCTCAACCTCCACCCACGAGGCCTTGCTACAGCAACCATCGGCCTGCACACAGAGGTCGCCAGGTCCCCCGGCCGGCAGCGCGCCTGCGAGGAAGCGCGGAAGCTTGAACCAGATGCCTGCAGGCCTCTTCGCCCACACCATGAACTCCGAGGATGCATCGGTTGAATGGGGTCACGGGCGCGCTGGCCGAAAGGCGGCCGCATGCCTTCCTCCTTGTCCACGGCCGCCTCGTCCGCTGTAGCCTCCAGCGTAGAGGGAGCGCCCCCACGACTGCCGGAGGCAGTGCCAGCCTTTGAAGGGGTGCGCCCATGCCCTCGGGGAGCCACCACCAGCGTCGCAGCGTGCTTGCGGGGATTAGCGCGACCCCTCTTGGGTGGTGGCGAGCTTGGTCCCTCCTTGGGGGCGTTTCCCTTCTCCGCGGCTGAGAACCTCCTCACTGGCGCCATGGATGCTTTGCCAAGATGGCGGCACAGCAAAGAAGAAGAAGGTGCAAGCGGTGAGGGGAAGAAGATGGGCTGGGGGCTCCCCCTTCCCCCATTTATAGATGGAGGAAGGCTAACCGGCGACCTTTCACGTTCTAAGCAATGATGGCCTTTCTGCATGCATCAGGCAGTTGTCAAGTCGGGTAGTTGCCGAGGCGACATGGGAAGTGGAGACGCCCATGTCTCATTAGGTGCCAGGCATCATCCTGGCCCGTGGCGCTTTATCCTTGCCCTTTGGCTTCGCCTCGAAGCCAAGTCCGAGCGTGCCTTGGGCCCGGGGGCTACTGTCGGTGTTCTGGGAACCAGGGTACCCAGACTTGCCTGCCTACGGCCCACAGCATGGCTACTTCGATGGCTTGGTATGACCCTTTTACAAAGACCATCAAGCCAAGACCCTCGTGAGGGACCAAGCCTTGCGAGGCGAACGACGCCAAGACCTCCCAAGGGAGCGGCCTCCCCAGGCTGCCTCTTGAGGAGCGGAGATTTCTATGCAAGTACCCAACCTCATGAGGTTGTAATGACGCAAGCCATGATGACCAAGGCCAGGCGGGCGCCAGCGGGCGCAGAGGAGGCATTTTCCTCTTTGTTGCTAAGGAGGCAAGCACATGCGTGGGTTCCCGAGGAATCTGGCAAAGGTTTCCATTCCGGTGCAACGAGATCAAGACCACCAGGACGGCAGGACCGCGTCACGACCAGAGGCTTTGCAGACTACTTGTCTCCTTTCAAATTGGCCACTGTGGGATCTCTTCCCGTCTACGTTTTGGGGGAAGATGACCAGGGCCACTATAAATATAGGTTAGCCACCACCATAGAGGGGGATCCCTCACCCCGACGAACCCTCATCCTCAAGAGGTTGTTCATCCAATGTACTAGTTCATCCTCAGCCCCTCGTGAGGCTAATCCACCCCAAAGCAGGAGTAGGGTCTTACACCGCAAGGTGGCCCAAACCTGGGTAAACTGATGTGTCCATCTTCTTCCTTGCTCATGCGAAACCGGCTAGGCTAGGCTGTAGGGTGACAAGTTAGCGAGCTCGAGAGGTTAAATTTTTCGCACACGCCCCAAAGTTTGAACCTTCTTGGGTCTGCGGAGCCACGAATCCGACATAGATCAGCAACATTTATTTTGGGATGGAGGAAGTATTATAGAAGTGTCAATGTGATACGCAAATACAGAGTCAACATATTAATTGCGGCCTATATATTTCTTCTTTTCTTTTCTTTCTTTTTTGCATCAACTCATTTGTCACACACTCTGTTTAAGGGACTGAAACACAAAATTGAGTTATCATTCCATTACAAAGTTCTTATAAAGGAGGAGAAAAGTCGATTTGTGACATTTTCACATCATAGGTGTTAAAAAGTTGTCACTTTTACATATATGTAGCAACTATTGCATCATTTTGAGCCTCACCACATCGATGGTAAATGTTATGCACGGGGTACATGCACATGTGACGAGTCTAGTTGCGGCAGCATGACGGTCCGACGTGGTTCATCCTGGATCCCAGGAATTGGGGTGGGGGGTCGTCTTTGTGTGATTGCCGCCATGCCATGTGCGGTCGCCGAGGTTAGGCTTTCACAGCGGGCCTGAGGGAGTCCTGGATTAGGGGGTCCTCGGACAGCCGGACTATATGCTTATGCCGGACTGTTGGACTATGAAGATACAAGATTGAAGACTTCGTCCCGTGTCCGGGTGGGACTCTCCTTTGCGTGGAAAGCAAGCTTGGCAATTCGGATATGTAGATTCCCTTCTCTGTAACCGACTCTGTGTAACCCTAGCCCCCTCCAGTGTCTATATAAACCGGAGGGTTTAGTCCGTAGGACAACAACAATCATAATCATAGGCTAGCTCCTAGGGTTTATCCTCTACGATCTCGTGGTAGATCAACTCTTGTAATACTCATATCATCAAGATCAATCAAGCAGGAAGTAGGGTATTACCTCCATAGAGAGGGCCCGAACCTGGGTAACATTGTGTCCCCCGCCTCCTGTTACCATTAGCCTTAGAAGCACAGTTCGGGACCCCCTACCCGAGATCCGCCGGTTTTGACAGTGACATTGGTGCTTTCATTGAGAGTTCCACTGTGTCGTCATCATAAGGCTTGATGGCTCCTTGATTCATTTACAACGATGCGGTCCAGGGTGAGGTTTTCCTCCCCGGACAGATCTTCGTATTCGGCGGCTTCGCACTGCGGGCCAATTCGCTTGGCCATCTGGAGCAGATCGATAGCTATGCCCTCGCCATCGTGTCAGGTTTGAAGCTGAACTACTGATGCCCGCCATCATCCGGGACTTGACCTTCGACGGATTCGAGCACATGACAGGTGCGCCCTACGGTCACGATGAGCATGGCTTAGATCTGCCATCAGACGGTGTTCGGGAGATCACACCTGCAGCTGCCCCGACTTTAAATCCGGAGCAGATCATGCCATCCGAGGACGGGTGGATGGACCCTGCCGCGGAGGCCGCACACTCAGTGGCGATAGAGCCAAACACAGATCTCGCTTCCAAGGATGTCTATGTCATCGGACCCTCGGACTCGCCTCCGGCCATAGGCTCCGGACCGCATGCATCCGTGCCCCTTGAACCTGACTGGGCACCGATCATGGAGTTTAGCTCCGCGGATATTTTTTAGCACACGCCCTTTTGCGACGTGCTAAACTCATTAAAATCTCTCTCCCTATCAGGAGACTCTTGGCCGAACTATGTCCGGCTTGAGTGGGAAGCGGACGACGAAATTCGTTACCCACCCACCACTCACTTAATAGCCATTGTCGATGACTTAACCAACATGCTTGATTTCGACTCCGAAGATATCAACGACATGGACGACGATGCCGGAGAAGAACAGGAACAACTGCCCATAGGGCGCTGGACAGCCACCTCATCATATGATATATATATGGTGGACACACACAAAGAAAGCAATGGCGATGAGGCAGCAGAGGATAATCCCCTGGAGAAGCAATCTAAGCGCCGGCGTCAGCGGCGCTGCTCTAAGCCCCGCTGTCGGTGTCAAAACCGGCCGATCTCGGGTAGGGGGTCCCGAACTGTGCGTCTAGGCGGATGGTAACAGGAGACAAGGGACACGATGTTTTTACCCAGGTTCGGTCCCTCTCGGTGGAGGTAAAACCCTACTCCTACTTGATTAATATTGAGGATATGGGTAGTACAAGAGTAGATCTACCACGAGATCAAGGAGGCTAAACCCTAGAAGCTAGCCTATGGTATGATTGTTGTTCGTCCTATGGACTAAAACCCTCCAGTTTATATAGACACCGGAGAGGCTAGGGTTACACAGAGTCAGTTACAATGGTAGGAGATCTACATATCCGTATCGCCAAGCTTGCCTTCCACGCCAAGGAAAGTCCCATCCGGACACGGGACGGAGTCTTCAATCTTGTATCTTCATAGTCTTGGAGTCCGGCCAACGGTGATAGTTCGGCTATCCGGACACCCCCTAGTCCAGGACTCCCTCAGTAGCCCCCGAACCAGGCTTCAATGACGATGAGTCCGACGCGTAGATTGTCTTCGGCATTGCAAGGCGGGTTCTTCTCCAAATTCCATGTACTTGTCGAATAGTGTCTGGCTTCTTATAAATGCTACGCTCCTTGGCTTCCATGCCCAATAATGGCCATCTTCCACGTGTCGAACGACTGCGAAAAGCCAGGGTATTTTTACACTTCCCCCCTAGCTGCGCAAATGAGCCGCCTATAAAAAGAGGCGAGGATCTAGATCCGAATCACACCATCCTCCTTCCGCGAGTATTCATCGGAGCGCCTCTGACAAAAATCCATTCCATCATGGACAATCGACGCGGCTCCTACTCTCGCGCTCCCAGCCCTCAGCCTGGAGATTGGGAGAGATGCTCAGTCCCGCATAGTGAGTTAGTGACACTCCAAGCCGAGGGATTTCTTCCCCCAGCCTTTAAGGTTCCGGTTCGAGCTGGACTCGCCACCTACAAGGGCGGAAAGCAGGCGGAGAGCGTTCCCAATCCCTCCAAAGGAGAGCGGGTATGCTTTGTCCCTTATCTAATAAGAGGACTCGGATTTCCCACACATCCGTTTCTCCGGGGGCTCCTGGAGTTCTATGGCCTCCAGCTGCACCACCTTACACCTGCCTCCATTCTGCACATCGCGGGCTTTGTGGCCCTTTGTGAGCTGTTCTTGGGCGTCGAGGCTCATTTGGCGCTGTGGAAGAGATTATTCTGCCTCATACCCCGTTCTCATGAGGGGTTGATATATCAAGTGGGCGGAGCCGAACTATGGCGCATCACCGGGACCAGATATCTATCCGGAACCCCGAAGAAGGCGTCCGAAGACTGGCCTTCGGAATGGTTTTACATAGGAGACGCCCCGCTACCGGATCTAGTTCGGATCGGCCTCCCGGAGTTCAGTAATGCTCCTTTGAAGAAATGCCTAAGTTGGCGTCCGCGGAGCCCTCAACGGGAGAATGACAGGGACGTCCTGTACCTGATGGGCCGAATAAGATTATTGGCTCATTCTGGATTGACCATGATTGGGGTCATGGCCACATGCATCATGCGGGGGGTGTAGCCGCTCCAGTATAGGGGCCACCCCAAGTGGGATTTCAACGGGGAGGATGATGCCACCCGTCATGGCCGCAAGGGGCCGGGATCGGTCGCCGACTTGGTGAAGATCCTATCCGACCTGTATAAAGGGGAGGAGGAGGACTTCTTCCGTGCCAGTCCATTGAATGGATTTTCCATGAACAACCCTCGAAGCTGGGTAAGCGGACACTTGTCTATCCGATCCATATTCCTGAAGTTAAGTGTCTCATTTTGTGATTTCGATGCAGGAACTGTGCCGGGCCGTAGAGGATATACACAGCCCGGCTCCACAACCCGAGGATCCGGAATGGTCCCTCGATCCGGCCTCCGAAGAGGATCCAGACATAAAGGTGGAGCTGATCGATGGGGTGTTCCACCAACTTAGCATCGACAATGCTTTAGTAGCCATTACGGCCGACTACCCCGGAATATCTCCAGCTTCCCAGGTAACTGTGACCGAAGTCCTGATACCATTACCCATCCGTGCTTATCTCTGTTCACCGTATACCAATGGTGTTCCGTAGGAGGTGCCTTTGAGGCGGGAAGCCGAGCCTGCGGCGGCTGGCCAACAAGGGGCTGCTCGGCCCAGCAGGCGGAAGAGAAGTGTAGTGCGAATCGAGACATCGCCGCAACGGTATGGTGCTCCACCGTGTTTCAAGGAAAGATTCCTAGAAGGCATATTAATGCTCGTGATTTTTTCAGGAGAAAGAGCACTCGCCGGACTGTGTCTGGAGAGGTTGCCAATCGAGCCTCCGCCAGCCAGGCTCCAACGCCAGGTCCGGAGGGGGAGGCGAACACAAGGCGCGTGTCGGATGCTCCTCCAACGGAGGATGCCGACAGGTTGTCCGCCACTAGATCTGAGGTGGAGAGTGCCATGAATCACAGGCGCCGCCGGACAGTTCTTCGTGACGCATGTTTCTCCCCGGAGGCATTGAATGCCTTTAATTCAGGAGATGCGCACCTCCGTGCCGCTCAAGATGGTCTAGCCAGAGCCACGGAGCAGTATGTGAAAGATATACGGGTGAGGAATTTTGACAGTTATATATGCTAGTAGCCCCCCGAGACTTAAAATAGTTAGAATAACTGATTTAAGGATCATTTGTTATGCAGGATCTTACGGAAAAGAATACCCAACTGTCCCAGGAGCTTCAAGAGTGCAAGGCCCAACCTGAGGCCGCACTAGCCGCCATAGGGGGAGCCACAGAGACCCACTCTGGTAATATATTCTTTGAAAGATAAGTAGTTTGTGAAATGCGACGTGTGTATAAGTCTGACAATAATATTGCAGATGGCGCCGGACAAGATCCGGATAGGCAGCAGCTACTATGCCAGCTAAAGGCCGGCGAGAAGGTGCTTACAAGGGTGCGGCAAGAGAAAAATAATCTCCAAGATGCCAACACCCAGCTGGGCGAGGAACTAAAAGATGTTTGGGCCCAGCTATCTGACTCCATGAAGGAGAATCGGCGGCTTCGTCGCGGCATTTATAGTAAGTGCTTGAGCAAACTTTTGAACAGAAGAGTTCGGCGAGGAAGTCGATTAACAGAAATATGTCTGTAGGTATGCTCATAGGTCGTCCTGCAGAGGAAATGCCCGTTTCAACAGGTGACCTACTTCCCGAGCTGCTGCAACTACACGAATGAGTTCAGCAGGTGATGAGCGGCGTCGCCCAGGCCTTGCGGCCATCCATCTCCCTACCCGAAGGTCTTGGAGAGCTTGCGGAGAAGCTTTAGGGAGCACGGCGGCGCTTCCGGCTATGGAAGATATCGGCGTGCCGTCAAGGCGCCAGGGAGGCCTGGGCCATGGTGAAGACGCGATACATGAAGACTGATCCAAACCACATGGCTGAGGTCGGACCTGTGGGGCCCGATGGGAAGGAGATCCCTGTGAGCTTAGTGTACAACCAAGTAGAGCTGGCCGCAAAGTATTCCCAGCGGGACTGTAAACTAGACAGCCTGTTAGATGGTATTGAAGAGGAATACAATCAGTCAATTTGACTATGTAATTTAAAATGACATGTAAAATGCCTTCTAGCCGGATTGTAGATCGTTTGTTGTTGCAGACCTTTTCGCTTCAACCTTTGGACCCGACAGTCCGGAGTGTGTCCGAATAGCCTCGCAGTTATATAAAAAACCAGGGCATGCATGGAGACCAGGCGTAGGGGTCATTCGTGCTTTATCAGACAAGTGCCCAACTAGTTATGTTATATTACATGGTTAGTAAGAAACATCTTCCAGGGAGAATAGTTCCGTTAGGGGTTCCTTTCCCTGGGAGGCATGCCCTAAAGTGCATGTCCGGACTGCGAAAAAAGCAGGAAAGCATCTAGGGGCAAATAAATAAATAGGTAAGAAATCATCTTTAAATTCACCGACCGAATATTCCCTTAAGAACGCTAGCTTTCGGCTTCACCTGGCCTCGAGGTACACATCCGTGACCCGGCAAGAACAATCGCAGAGGTGCTCCCTTACCTCCTAGCCGAACAATCGGGAACGCAGGGTAAGCACAGGAGCCAGGCAACCCAGCTTGGCCAAAACTTAAGTCATATCGATGCATATAATGGTGAATAAGAGGTACATGCGGAAGTGTGACACATGTGTTGGGCATAAAGCCCGTATACATAAGCTTCTGTTAAAGAACCCCCAGGTATAATGAGTGCGAGTAGCACATCAAGTGTGTGCGAACAATGCACAGGAGAGCCTCAAAAGGCTTTGAGAAAAAAAGGGGGAGAAGGAGAGAAATAAAAGACAGCTAAAATATAAAATGTATACATAGGAAGGAGACGAACTCAGAGTCCGGCGCTAGGCGTAGAATCTTCGGAGACGGGCTGCGTTCCATGGGTTCGGCTCGAGTCGGTTATCCGATGCGTCTCGCAGACGGTATGCTCCGCCGGTCAGGACTTGGTCGATGATGAAGGGACCTTCCCATTTGTGCTTGAGTTTGTCGTTTTTCTTGTCCGGCAGGCGTAGAACTAGTTCGCCAACATTGTAAGTTTTGGCCCGTACTTCTCTGCTTTGATATCTTTGAGCCTGCTGTTGATAGAATGCGGAACGGGCTTTTGCCATGTCGCGCTCCTCCTCTAAGGCGTCCAAACCGTCCTGCCAATCCAGCTCGGCTTCTCTTTCTTTGTACATGCGTACGCGAGGTGAGTCATGAATTATGTCACAGGGCAAAACTACCTCTGCGCCGTATACCATAAAAAATGGTGTGAATCCGGTAGTACGTTTCGGCGTGGTACGCAGCCCCCACAGTACGGAGTCGAGCTCCTCTACCCAGTGCGTATTAGATTCCTTGAGGGACCGCACTAGTCTGGGTTTAATGCCGCTCATGATTAGACCGTTTGCTCGTTCAACTTAACCGTTAGTTTCAGGGTGATAGACTGAAGCATAGTCGAGCTTGATGCCCATGTTTTTGCACCAGAGTTTAACCTCGTCGGCCATGAAGTTCGTGCCGTTATCAGTGATGATGCTATTGGGGACGCCGTAACAGTGTACTACCCCTGATATGAAGTCTATCACGGGTCCGGATTCGGCCGTCTTAACTGGCTTGGCTTCTATCCATTTGGTGAATTTATCCACCATGACCAATAGGTATTTTTGCTTGTTGGTTCCCCCTTTAAGGGGTCCAACCATGTCAAGCCCCCAGACCGCGAACGGCCAGGTGATGGGTATAGTTTTGAGGGCGGTGGGTGGCATGTGGCTTTGATTAGCAAAGAGCTGGCAACCGACGCATCGTTGGACTAAGTCCTGAGCATCTGCTCGGGCTGTTGGCCAATAAAGTCCTGTATGGAAGGCCTTGCCTACAAGGGCCCGGGCTGCGGCGTGGTGCCCACCGAGTCCGGCGTGAATTTCAGCCAGAAGATTTCACCCTTCCTCTTTGGAGATACACCTTTGAAGGACTCTGGTTGTGCTTTTCTTATAAAGCTCTCCCTCATGGACCTTATAGGCTTTAGATCGTCGTACTATGCAGCGGGCCTCGTTTTGGTCCTCGGGAAGTTCCTGCCTAGTTAGGTAGGCTAGGAATGGTTCGGTCCACGGGGCAATGACTGCCATTATTTCGTGGGCTGAAGATGTTATTTCATTGGCAGAACCACCGATTGTTTCAGAATGTTCAGTGTCGGGCGGTGCGGTAGGGTCCGGATTGTTGTTTCCGGACTCCCCTTCCCATAGTACGGATGGCTTGAAAAGCCGTTCCTGGAAGATGTTGGGAGGGACGGCATCGCGCTTTGCACCGATGCGTGCCAATACGTCCGCCGCTTGATTATTATCCCGGGCTATATGGTGAAATTCGAGCCCTTCAAACCGAGCTGACATTTTCAGGACGACATTACGGTAAGCTGCCATTTTCGGATCCTTGGCGTCGAAGTCTCCATTTATTTGGGATATCGCGAGGTTCAAATCCCCGCGCACCTCTAGGCGTTTAATGCCCATGGAGACCACCATCCGGAGACCATGTAGAAGGGCCTCATATTCGGCTGCGTTGTTGGAGTCCGTGTACATTATCTGGAGTACGTATTGAACTGTGTCTCCGGTTGGGGACGTCAGGACGACGCCAGCCCCCAGGCCGGCCAACACTTTGGAATCGTCGAAGTGCATAATCCAATTGGAGTATGCGCCGTACTCTTTAGGGAGTTCGGCTTCAGTCCATTCGGCGATGAAGTCAGCCAAGACTTGCGACTTGATAGCTCGCCGTGGTTTATAGGTTATGTCGAATGGGAGGAGCTTGATGGCCCATTTTGCATTCCGGCCAGTCGCGTCGCGGTTGTTTATAATGTCATTAAGAGGTACTTCGGAGGCTACTGTTATCAAACACTCTTGAAAGTAGTGTCGCAGCTTCCGAGATGCCATGAACACCGCGTACGCTATCTTTTGATAGTGTGGATACCGGGACTTGCATGGAGTTAGGACAGTTGACACGTAGTACACTGGTTTTTGAAGAGGGAACTTGTGTCCGTCCGTTTCTCGTTCGACGACGAGCACCGCGCTTACAACTGATGTGTTGTCGTGATATATAATAACATTGGTTCACCCAAGTTGGGCGCGGCCAGGACCGAATTTGTTGCCAATATGGCTTTGATTTCTTCGAGTCCGGCCGTGGTGGCATCCGTCCACTTGAAGTGTTCGGTGCGCCGGAGGAGGCGATAAAGGGGTAATGCCTTTTCTCCTAAGCGGGAGATGAAGTGGCTTAGAGCCGCCATGCATCCAGTCAATTTTTGTATTTGCTTGAGGTCTTTTGGGATATCGAATTGTGACAGAGCTCGGATCTTGGCTGGGTTTGCTTCAATTCCTCTACCGGATACGATGAAGCCCAAGAGCTTTCCGGCTGGTATGCCAAAGACGCATTTTCCCGGGTTGAGCTTAATGTCATATGCTCAGAGATTGTCGAATGTGAGCCTCAAGTAGTCTACTAGAGTTTCGACATGTTTGGATTTGACGACCACATCATCTACGTATGCCTCCACTGTTTTGCCGATCTGGTTTGCCAGACATGTCTGAATCATGCGCTGATATGTTGCGCCGGCGTTTTTGAGCCCGAAGGGCATTGTGTTGAAGCAAAATGGGCCGTATGGAGTGATGAATGCCGTTACGGCTTGGTCTGGCTCTGCCATCTTAATTTGGTGGTAGCCGGAGTATGTGTCGAGGAAGCACAATGAATCGTGCCCTGCGGTAGCGTCAATAATTTGATCAATGCAGGGAAGGGGGAAGGGATCCTTTGGGCAAGCCTTGTTAAGGTCCTTGAAGTCGACACACAGGCGCCAGGATTTGTCCTTCTTTGGAACCATTACCAGGTTTGCTAGCCAGTCCAGATGTTTTATATCTCTGATGAATCCGGCCTCCAATAGTTTCGCTAGCTCCTCTCCCATTGCCTGTCTCTTGGGTTCGGAAAATCACCGAAGAGCCTGTTTGACTGGCTTGAATCCTTTTAGGATATTTAGGCTGTCCTCGCCAGCCGTCCGGGATTCCCTGGCATGTCTCGAAGGGTGCCAGCAAAATGTCCCAATTTTCCCGTAGGAATTCTCGTAGTGCGGCGTCTACATCAGGGTTTAATTGTGCCCCAATGGAGGCCGTCTTTGTAGGGTCCGTTGTATGGACTTGGAATTTGACTATTTCGTCTGCTGGCTTAAAAGAGGTGGACTTGGATCTTTTATCGAGTATCACATCATCCATGTTCACCATGGAGCGTAGCGTAGTGAGTTCCTCGGCCGCTAGGGCTTCTGATAGTGCCTCTAGGGCTAGTCAGCTGTCTTATTTTCGGCGTGGAGTGCTATGTCCGGATCACTGGCAAGGGTGATGATTCCGTTGGCCCGGGCATTTTGAGCTTCATGTACCCATAATGGGGTATAGCTTGAAAAATTGTGAATGCCTCTCGCCCTAATAAAGCGTGATATCCGCTGCTGAACGGGGCCACTTGGAACGTGACCTCCTCGGACCTGTAATTGTCCGGCGAGCCGAATACCACATCCAGTGTGATTTTTCCTGTGCAGCATGCTTCCCGACTAGGGATTATTCCTATGAAGGTTGTGCTGCTTCGCTCAATGCGGCTCCAGTCTATTTCCATTTTTCAAGGGTTTCTCAGAATGAGGTTTAACCGCTGCCGCCATCCATGAGTACCTTAGTAAGGTAAAGCCGCCCACTATTGGACCGAGGACCAATGCGGCTGGTTCTCGGCTGTTCGAATTTAGGTTCAATCCTTTGGCGTTAAAGGTAATAGCCGTGTCACTCCATGGATTTATTGTTGCACCTTGGTAGACTTCGGCAAGGCTGCGGAGTGTTCATTTCCACATATTATTTGATGCGAAAGTCTCAAAGACTGTTAATACCGTACTGGTATTGCTGGGCTGATTCTCTGGAGCTAGAAGCTCTTCGCCACTTTTGGCCACCTGCCGTAGTATCCAACATGCTGGAAGCCTATGAGTTGGAGTGGCGCCTTCTGCATTATGAATTCTGCAGGGTCCATTGAGCCATCCCTCTAGTACGGTTCCATACCCTTTAGGGTTTTTTTGCTTTTTGGTATTTAACCCAGGTGCCTGGTGATGATGCACCCTTTTATTTCGGACTAGGTTTGTATTCGGGGTCGGATTATCCCAAAATTTGATCTCGGTTTTCCAGGCGCTCTCCAACGCACAGTATTTTCGTACTATGGACGCCAAGTCGGCAAAGCGTGCAATTTCACGACGACTTATGGCGTTTAGGATTCCCTTGTCCGTGTAATTTTTGCAGAAAAGTGAGATTGCGTCTTCCTCGCGGCAGTCCTTTACCTGTCCATAACCAGGAGGAATCTGGCCCAGTAATGGTGTACTGTTTCAGCGGGCTCTTGCCGGATTCGGGATAGATCGCTTATGTTTGGGTGGGCGGGTGGAATTAAATTCGGAACCCCGTCCAATCTAAGACTCAAGGGCCGAAAAGTTTCCGAACTTGGAAGCTTGGGTTTTTGGATATTGTCCAATGAATCCAGCCCGCTGCCTGACTTTAGGTTCAGGACTTGATCGACGTCCGTCCCTCCGCGGGAATCCGGCATGGAGGGGTCGGGAATCCGGACATAACTAGTCCTTAATATTGAAGAAGGGCCGCCGTATTGTTCCTCCACCACCGCAACGTGGTGGGTGGCCTGGGGAGAGTTGATCTCTCTCAGAACGGTTTTAGGCCCAATATGGTCGTAGTCTGTAGCGACTCCCAGGGCGGCGATGCGATCCAAGGGCTCGTTTAAGGAGGGGAGCTCCATTGGATCTAGCTGCTTGGCGAGTTCCGAGTTGACGTGAAGATTTCTTTTGATGACCCGAGAAGTCATCGTCGGCGCGGCGGCCGAACAGGCGGTCATGAGAAAACCGCCTAGCCGAAGAGTTTGGCCGATGGCCAAAGCTTCTTTAGCTACGGTGTCATCTTTAAAGACGGGACAAGGCATCCTTCCTGATGGCGACGGCATAGAGGAACTCTCGATGAAAGCACCCATGTCGGTGTCAAAACTGGCGGATCTTGGGTAGGGGGTCTCGAACTATGCGTCTAGGCGGATGGTAATAGGAGACAAGGGACATGATGTTTTTACCCAGGTTCGGGCCCTCTCGGTGGAGGTAAAACCCTACTCCTGCTTGATTAATATTGAGGATATGGGTAGTACAAGAGTAGATCTACCGCGAGATCAAGGAGGCTAAACCCTAGAAGCTAGCCTATGGTATGATTGTTGTTCGTCCTACGGACTAAAACCCTCCGGTTTATATAGACACCGGAGAGGCCTAGGGTTACATAGAGTCGGTTACAATGGTAGGAGATCTACATATCCGTATCGCCAAGCTTGCCTTCCACGCCAAGGAAAGTCCCATCCGGACACGGGAGGGAGTCTTCAATCTTGTAACTTCATAGTCTTGGAGTCCGGCCGACGGTGATAGTTCGGCTATCCGGACACCCCCTAGTCCAGGACTCCCTCACCCGCCATAGCAAAAATAGCGATACCGGCACAAGAGACAATAGCACTCCGGATGATGCCAAAGATGAAAACAATCCCGCCCAGCCAAGCTTCGAGCAAGCTGGATGGGAGGATGGGAAAGCTAGCCCTCATGAACAGGCAATGGATGGAGACTCGGAGGATGACAATTACATGCCCCTCTCCGAAGACGAGGTGAGCCTTGGCGACGAAGAATTTATCGTGCCTGAGGATCCCGTCGAGCAGGAGCGCTTCAAGCGCTGGCTTATAGCCACTGCAAAAAGCTTGAAGAAAAATAGCAGCAGCTTCAAGCTGATCAAGATGTGCTAACTGATAGATCGACTAAGGTCCTGGAAGCCGAGGAATATGGACTCGAGCGCCCAACCAAAGTTACCCGAGGCGCAGGTTGTTACCTCGTTTCAAGGATGAGGCACTAGAGCCTACACTACCAGCGCAGGATGCTGCTGACCGGCCACCTCGTGGCCGAGACAAAGTGGCATATCAGCCCAAACACCAGCCCGCACCCCGTCGCCAAACAAATAAAAACACGAAGGCCCGGGGCTACACGCAGGTCCTCTGAGATGAATTGGAAAACAATGCATGACAGTTAAGATCGATCTACGGATCACGGGGGCACTCCCCAACACATAACGATGACCGCCACGCCAGATATAAATACAAATCCAGTCGGGCCGAATACAACAGACCAGACTCATTCGAACTGCGTCGTGACGTAGCCCGGCATAGAGGCACCGCACACCCCCTATGCTTCATTGACGAAGTAATGGAGCATGAATTCCCAGAAGGGTTCAAGCCCGTGAAAATCGAACCATATGATTGGACAACAGACCCCATGGTATGGATCGAAGATTTCCTTCTCCATATTCACATGGCCTGCAGCGATGATCCATCAAGTACCTCCCAGTAAAACTCAAGGGACCAGCTCGACATTGGCTGAATAGCCTGCCGGCAAACTCCATTGGCAGTTGGGAGAACCTGGAAGACGCATTCCTCGACAACTTCCAGGGCACTTATGTGCGACCACCGGATGTTGATGACTTGAGTCATATAACCCAACAGCCCGGAGAGTCGGCCAGGAAATTCTAGACTCAGTTCCTAACTAAAAAGAACCAAATTGTCGACTGTCCGGACGCTGAAGCCCTAGCGGCCTTTAAGCATAACATCCGTGAAGAGTGGCTTGCCCGACACCTTGGCCAAGAAAAGCCGAAATCCATGGCAGCCCTTACAACACTTATGACCCACTTTTGTGTGGGCGAGGACAGCTGGTTGGCTCGCAGCAATAGCACATCAAGAAATCCTGGCACTTCAGACGCCAGAGACAACAACGTCAAGCCCCGGCACAACAGACACAAGTGTCGCAATAACAGCGATAACACCGAAGACACGGCCGTCAACGCAGGATTCACTGGCTCCAAGTCCGGTCAGCGGAAAAAGCCATTTAAAAAAAACAATCCGGGCCCGTCCAGTCTGGACCGCATACTCGATCGCTCATGTCAAATCCACGGCACCCCCGATAAACCAGCCAACCACACCAACAGAGAATGTTGGGTATTTAAACAGGCCAGCAAGTTAAATGCCGAAAACAAGGAAAAGGGGCTGCATAGTGATGACGACGTGGAGCCCCGGCCACCGAACACAAGAGGGCAGAAGAAATTTCCTCCCCAAGTAAAAATGGTAAATATGATATACGCCACCCATATCCCCAAGCGGGAGCGAAAGCGTGCACTAAGGGACGTCTACGCGATGGAGCCAGTCGCCCAAAAATTCAACCCATGGTCTTCTTGTCCGATCACCTTTGATTGCATGGACCATCCAATCAGCATCCGCCATGGTGGTTCGGCCGCACTGGTCCTTGACCCTATCATTGACGGATTCCACCTCACACGAGTCCTCATGAACGGTGGCATCAGCCTGAACCTACTCTATCAGGATACAGTGCGCAAAATGGGCATCGATCCCTCAAGGATCAAACCCACCAAAACCACCTTTAAAGGTGTCATACCAGGTGTAGAGGCATGTTGCATGGGCTCAATCACACTGGAAGTAGTTTTCGTATCTCCGGACAACTTTCGAAGCAAGGAGTTAGTCTTCGATATCGTCCCCTTCCGCAGTGGCTATCATGCACTGCTCGGACGAACTGCATTCTCTAGATTCAATGCAATATAGCACTATGCCTACCTCAAGCTCTAGATGCCCGGACCTCGTGGGGTTATAACATTCAATGGAAACACAGAGCGCTCCCTCCGTACGGAGGAGCACACTGTGGCCCTCACAGCAGAAGTACAGAGCAGCCTTCTTAGGCAGACCTCCAATTCGGCAATAAAGCCTCCGGACACCGTCAAGCGAGTCCGAAGTACCCTGCAACAAGATCATCCGGCCCATCTAGAGCTCGCCTAGCAATTCGGCCTCCGTCCTAGTTCCAATCAGGCGGTGAAATTCATGTCGCGTGTACATAATTACGCACTTCAAATACCATGGGCATAGACGGAGGCACTGCGGTCCACAACGCGGCTCAACCGCCCCAGGATCCGTATACCTTCACCCTTTTCTTTCTTTTAGGTCCCTATCTTCTTGAGGCTATTCCGATAACCTGACTATCGGACCCATCACGGGCGGAAACACCAAGGAGGCAAGAAGCTTTGACGTATGAGGGAATCCCCAGGTGGTCTCTGATAACGATCACTATACCTGTTTTTACATACCCACACGTAGCTCGCCCTTGGATAGGACATGTCAAATAGTCCTACTTTGCTTATCGCACTACTTGTATACATACGACTTGATGTATCATTATAATAGCAATGGAAAATAATGTACATCGTCAGCTTATTACTATATTTCTTTTTGTTGTTTCCTTGACTATTTACTTGTTACAAATTGCACCCGTACACTCTGGTAAGTTCGGTTCGCTAGGGGCTTCAGTGTACCCCATAACACGGCAAGAAAGTACGAACACTTTCGATAGTGCAGCACCCCAAACTTATAGCATTATATGCATCAGCTCTGAATCATGTCTTGGGTCAATAGTTGGGTTGCTCGGCTCCTGTGCTTGCTACCCTACGGTCTGCTATATCGGCTAGGGTAGTAAAGGGAGAACTACTGTGATTGTGTCCTGGTTCTTTCGGACGAGCACCTTAGTTGAGAAAGCCGAAAACTGACTGTCATGATGCGGCGAGAGCTGGTCGCTGTTCGAGAGGTTTCAAATCCTTAAAGATTTTTTATGCGTTAGGCAAGGAATCGGTCCTTGTCTGATTTAGGCATGTATAGCGCCCCAAGTTCGGCCTTCCGAATACCAGGGGCTACGCCAAAATTTAAAATTATAGAACTTCTATGGCTAAGTGAGAGTGATAAAGCTGTATAGTCCGATTGCCTTGTTCGTTGCGCTAAACACCTCCTTAAAGGACCAAAAATTTGGATAAATAGTGTTTAGATTTATCCCAAACACCCCTGTACTAGTTACATGGGGGCAGAAGCCGACGACTGGCCAACTCTCAGATTTTATAAATGGCCGCACAGAAGGTAAAATTTTAAATCAACAAGCGTTATATTGCGCAAAAGAACTTGCTTCATATTATAGGATAAGATGAGTACATTTACTCAAAGATTACATCCTTATCACATCGCTCCGCCACAAGGCAGGAGCCCTTCAGGACACTATCATAATACTTTTCGGGCCGGCGGTGCTCCTTGCCCTTCGGTGGCCCCTCCGTTATCAGCTTCTCGGCATCCATCTTCGCCCAGTGCACTTTTGCGCGGGTGAAGGCCATCCACGCACCTTCAATGCAAACTGACCGCTTTATGACTTCAAGCCGCGGGCAAGCACTCACAAGCCGCTTTACGTGGCCGAAGTAGCTGCTGGGTAGAGGCTCGGCAGGCCACAGCCGGACTATGAGGTTCTTCATGGCCAGTTCGGCCGCCTTGTGCAGTTCAACCAGTTGCTTCAGCTGGTCTCTCAAGGGCATCGGATGTTCCATCCCAATATACTGAGACCAGAACAACTTCTCTATTGAGCTCCCTTCTTCGGCTCGGTAGAACTCTGCAGCATCAGATATGCTGCGCGGTAAATCTGTGAATGCTCCTGGAGAGCTCCAAATTCGGGTAAGTAAAAGGAAAGTCTCCTTCACATGCTTGCTTTGCATAATGAATGCCTTACCCGCCGCAATCTTCTTGGCCGCTTGAACCTCCTGGAGGGCCTATTGGGCTTCGGCTTTGGAGTCTCGCACGCTCTAGAGGGCCTTAGCAATCTCGGACTCTTGAGTCTTAGAGTTACGCTCCAAGGACTCGTATTTTTGGACAAAATCCTGGAGCTCTTGCTGGACCTCGTTGACCCGGGCCTCTTGCTTCTCGCGCTCGGCGTGTTCCTTGGCCGCTTTGTCTTCGGCCTCAGTCAGCGCCTTCTTAAGGGCCGTCACTTCGATCATGGCCCCTATTAAAGTTCATGACGCTTCCATTAGCAGAAACCATTTTTCCTTTATAACTATACAAATGGGGTACTATGTACCTTGATTTTCCTTGAGCTGCCTCTTCACGAGGCCGAGCTCTTCCTCGGTCCGCTCCAGGTCCCGCTTCAGTCCGGAGACCTCTGCAGTACGAGCGGCAGCGGCCAGCAGCAATGCCTGCTTATTCACATAGACATTTTCTGATAGACTCCTGCGGATGGTATTTGATCCTCTATTTGGCTTTTCTTTCTGAACACCAAACAGAGCGTTAGGGGCTACAGTCTATATTGTGATATTCTCTTACAATTTTATTACTTACCTCAAAGCCTGTTAGGAGGCTAGCGCAGGCTTCGGTCAACCCGCTCTTGGCGGACCAGACCCTCTCAATCACCATACTCATAAGAGTACGGTGTTCTTCATCAATGGAAGCGCCACGAAGTGCTTCCAACAAGTTGTCCGATGCCTCTGGATGGACAGAGGTCATCGGTATAGGTGGCTCGCCTCCCTTAGAGAGAGGCTACCGGCCTGAATCCGGAACCACTTGGGTTTCTGGAGCTGTATTCGGCTGGGGGGCAATCTTGCGGCGGCCCCATTATTTGAGTACATGGGGTTCTTCCCCCCCTCCCATGTGCCCGGCGACTGGGATTTCGCCTTGGGGCGTCTCCGGAACTGCCTCCCCTTGGCCCGGTATCCTTTGAGACAACACCTCGGTGTCGTCCGCGAGCCTGGGGGAGGAGGCCGTCGGGAGTGAATCACTATTCATCACCGATGGGCCCAGAGACCCCTCCGAAGAGGATACATCGATGTGGGAGTTGGCCGGACTGCAGGTGCACGTTCGACATAATAAGAAGCGATAGAGCATACATACCAGAAGTACTATTGTGTCCAGATACTTACGACTTAGCCAGGGGCTTGGCCCTGGGCTCCCACTCCTCGTTGCTGTAGGTGGCGGTAGTGGCGTGGTCTAGAAGGAAGGTTTTTCCCTTCTTGGACACCTCGGCCTCCCCATGCGGGGCGACCTTTCTCTTCTCCCCCCCCCCCGATGGGGGAAGGAGGGATTTCTTCATCCTCCTCCTCGTCTTCGGAGGAGGAGGGTATATAGACATCGTCGGATGTTACGTCCGACATAACCTTGCGCCGGAGACCTTCTTTGGTCCCCGCGGTCTTCTTCTTGGTCTTCTTCTCCGGCACCTCATAGGGCGCCGGAAACAACATCTTCGTTAGAAGAGACGATTCTGGATCTTCAGGTAACGGAGCCGGACAGTCAATCCGCTCCGCTATCGCTACCCAGTCCTGTTGAAACGGCATGGAGGCTTAGATTCCTCCCGCGAGTATGCTGGTAAAAGGCACATCTTGCAAAATATAAAAACTTACAGGATTGGTTGGGCGCTTTGCGCTGAGTCCGCGATCTTCGGTTATGGGTGGTGGTACCTCGGTGGCCTTGAACAACACCTTCCATACATCTTCGTGCGACATGTCGAAGAGCTCTTGCAGCGTCTGGTGTTCGACCAGGTCGAACTCCCACAGCTTGCAAGCCTGTCTCTGGCATGGAAGGATCCGGTGGAGGAGCATAACCTGGACTAAGTTGACGAGCTTGATTTTCTTGCTTATCATATTCCGGACGCGGGTCTGAAGTCCGGTCAACTCCACCGCTGAGTCCCAGGCTAATCCCTTCTCTTTCTAGGAGGTGAGACGCATGGGGACGCCGGATCGAAATTCGGGGGCCGGTGCCCAGTTGGTGTCATGCGGTTCGGTGATGTAGAACCACCCCGACTGCCACCCCTTCACGGTCTCCACAAAGGAGCCTTCGGTCCAGGTGACATTGGGCATCTTGCCCACCATGGCACCCCCACACTCCGCTTGCTGACCGCCCGCCACCTTTGGCTTTATGTTGAAGGTCTTCAGCCATAGGCCGAACTGGGGCGTGATGCGGAGGAAAGCCTCGCACACGACGATGAACACCGAGATGTTGAGGATGAAGTTGGGGGCAGATCATGAAAGTCCAGCCCGTAGTAAAACATAAGCCCGCGGAGGAATGGGTGGAGGGGGAGTTACAGTCCACGGACGAAGTGAGAGAGGAATACTACCCTCTCCTGGGGTTTTGGGGTGGGGATGATTTGCCCATCGGCCGGAAGCCGGTGTGCGATGTTTGCGGACAAGTATCCGGCTTCCCGAAGCTTCATGACGTCCTCCTCCGTGACGGAGGAGGCCATCGACTTGCCTCCCGCTCCGGACATATTCGGAATGACTTTGCGAAGAAGGTGAAAGCTTGGGCGCTGGAGCTCGAGCGAGAGAGAATCGATGAGCAGAGGAAGAAGAAGGCGTGGGTGAAAAAAGGGAGTCCTTATCTCCTTATAAAGGCAGCGGGGATCCTGCGCCTCCCCACTTGCCCTGTAAACTCGCTTATTCCCCAAGCGTCGTTTCAATGGCGCGGTTGGGTTACCCACACCCGTATCGATGAGAATCCCGTGATAAGGGGACACGATCTCTGCTTCGACAAGACGTGCCAACAAAACCGCCTCACAAGATGTGCAGTAGCAGGTTGAGAAAAACGGTTCGAATAATAACCGAGCCACGGCGTGATGTCATGCTATGGAAAAATTGTCAGAAGATTAGACTCGTGGAATATTATACTCTCTATGGTGGTATGTGGAATTTGTTTTGCAGAGCTGGACACGATTCTTGTGTTCAAGATCTACTTTGGAGTATTCGGAGAAGGAACCTGTCTTGCAATGCCGGAGACAAACTACGCGCCGGACTCATCGTCATTGAAGCCTGGTTCAGGGGCTACTGAGGGAGTCCTGGATTAGGGGGTCCTCGGACAGCTGGACTATATGCTTATGCCAGACTGTTGGACTATGAAGATACAAGATTGAAGACTTCGTCTCGTGTCCGGGTGGGACTCTCCTTTGCGTGGAAGGCAAGCTTGGCAATTCGAATATGTAGATTCCCTTCTCTGTTACCGACTCTGTGTAACCCTAGCCCCCTCCGGTGTCTATATAAACCAGAGGGTTTAGTCCGTAGGACAACAACGATCATAATCATAGGCTAGCTCCTAGGGTTTAGCCTCTACGATGTTGTGGTAGATCAACTCTTGTAATACTCATATCATCAAGATCAATAAAGCAGGAAGTAGGGTATTACCTCCATAGAGAGGACCCGAACCTGGGTAAACATTGTGTCCCCCGCCTCCTGTTACCATTAGCCTTAGACACAGAGTTCGGGACCCCCTACCCGAGATCCGCCAGTTTTGACACCGACATTGGTGCTTTCATTGAGAGTTCCACTTTGTCGTCATCATAAGGCTTGATGGCTCCTTCAATCATTTACAACGATGCGGTCCAGGGTGAGGTTTTCCTCCCCGGACAGATCTTCATATTCGGCAGCTTCGCATTGCGGGCCAATTCGCTTGGCATCTGGACCAGATCGATAGCTATGCCCCTAGCCATCAGGTCAGGTTTGGAAGCCTGAACTACACTGCCGACATCCGCGGGGACTTGATCTTCGGCGGATTCAAGCCCATGACAGTTGCGCCCTATGGTCACGATAAGCATGACTTAGATCTTCCATCAGACGGTGTTCGGGAGATCACATGTGCAGCTGCCCCGGCTTTAAATGAGAATTATTGGGTAGAAGAAACACCTTAGGGGGCCCACACCCTGGCCAGGAGGGTGGGGGCGCGCCCACCCCTACTGGGTGCGTCCCCCTGTCTCCTGGGCCCCCTGGTGCCCCCCCGATGTCCATCTTCTGCTATATGAAGGCTTTTACTCAGGAAAAAATCATGGGAAAGCTTACAGGATGAAACTCCGCCGCCAGGAGGCGGAACCTTTGCGGAACCAATCTAGAGCTCCGGCAGAGCTGTTCTGCCGGGGTCACTTCCCTCCGGGCGGGGAAATCATCACCATCATCATCACCAACGATCCTCTCATCGAGAGGGGGTCAATCTCCATCAACATCTTCACCAGCACCATCTCCTGCCAAGACCCTAGTTCATCTCTTGTATCCAAACAACAAATTGGTACCTGTGGGTTGCTAGTAGTGTTGATTACTCCTTGTAGTTGATGCTAATTGGTTTACTTGGTGGAAGATCATATGTTCAGATCCTTAATGCATATTATTACCCCTCTGATTATGAATATGAATATGCTTTGTGAGTAGTTACGTTTGTTCCTGAGGACATCGGTGAAGTCTTGCTATTAGTAGTCATGTGAATTTGGTATTCGTTCGATATTTTCATGAGATGTATGTTGTCTTTCCTCTAGTGGTGTTATGTGAACATCGACTACATGACACTTCACCATTATTTGGGCCTATAGAAAGGCATTGGGAAGTAATAAGTAGATGATGGGTTGCTAGAGTGACAGAAGCTTAAACCCTAGTTTATGCGTTGCTTCGTTAGGGGCTGATTTGGATCCATATGTTTAATGTTGTGGTTAGGTTTACCTTAATACTTCTTTTGTAGTTGCGGACACCTGCAATAGGGGTTAATCATAAGTGGGATGCTTGTCCAAGTAAGGGCAGTACGCAAGCACCGGTCCACCCACATATCAAATTATCAAAGTACCGAACGCGAATCATATGAGCGTGATGAAAACTAGCTTGACTATAATTCCCATGTGTCCTCGGGAGCTCCTTTCTCATTATAAGAAATTGTCCAGGCTTATCCTTTGCTACATAAAGGATTGGGCCACCTTGCTGCACTTTATTTACTTGTTACTCGTCACAATTTATCTTATCACAAAACTATCTATTACCTACAATTTCAGTGCTTGCAGAGAAAACCTTGCTGAAAACCCCTTATCATTTCCTTCTGCTCCTCGTTGGGTTCGACACTCTTACTTATTGAAAGGACTATGATAGATCCCCTACACTTGTGGGTCATCAAGACTCTTTTCTGGCGCCATTGCCGGGGAGTGTAGCGCTTTTGGTGAGTGGAACTTCGTAAGGAAACATTGATATAGAGTGCTGAAATTTTCTGTTACTTGTCACTATGGAAACTAATCATGTGAGGGGCTTGTTCGGTGTATCTTCACCCCGACCAGAAGAGCAAAGAGTTGCTCCTCAACCTACTGAACTTATTGAAAATATTTACTTTGAGATTTCTTCGGGTATGATAGAAAAACTGCTAGCTAATCCATTTGCAGGAGATGGAACATTGCATCCCGATTTACACCTTGTCTTTGTGGATGAAGTTTGTGGATTATTTAAGCTTGCAGGTATTCCCGATGATGTTGTCAAAAGGAAGGTCTTCCCTTTATCTTTGAAGGGAGATGCATTGACATGGTATTGGCTATGTGATGATACGAGATCTTGGAATTATAAACGATTGAAGTTGGAATTTCACCAGAAGTTCTATCCTATGCATCTTGTTCATCCTGATCGTAATTACATATATAATTTCTGGCCTCGCGAAGGAGAAAGCATTGCTCAAGCTTGGGGGAGGCTTAAGTCAATGTTATATTCATGCCCCAATCATGAGCTCTCCCGGGAAATGATTATTCAAAATTTTTATCCTCGTCTTTCTCTCAATGATTGCAACCTGCTCGATACTTCCTGTGTTGGTTCTTATATGCTGAAGACTATTAATTTCAAATGGGACTTATTGGAAAGAATTAAATGCAACTCTGAAGATTGGGGTTCCGACAATGGTAAGGAGTCAGGTATGACACCTAAGTTCGATTGTGTTAAATCTTTTATGGATACCGATACTTTTCGTGGATTTAGTGCTAAGTATGGACTTGACTCTGAGATAGTAGCTTCTTTCTGTGAATCTTTTGCTACTCACGTTGATCTCCCTAAAGAAAAGTGGTTTAAATATAGTCCTCACGTTGAAGTAAAAGTAGTTGCACCTATTACAGTTGAAGAAAAGACTGTCTCTTATAGTGATCCTATTGTTCCTACTACTTATGTTGAGAAACCTCCTTTTCCTGTTAGGATAAAGGATCATGCTAAAACTTCGACTGTTGTTCGTAAGAGTAATACTAGGACTTATACACCTCCTGAGCAAATCAAATTGAACCTAGTATTGCTATGGTTAAAGATCTCTTAGATGATGATTTAGATGGGCATGTTATTTATTTCTGTGGTGAGACTGCTAATATTGCTAGACCAGATACTAAGATACATAGACCTGTGGTAGGCATGCCTGTTGTTTCTGTTAAAATAGGAGATCATTGTTATCATGGCTTATGTGATATGGGTGCTAGTGCTAGTGCAATACCCTATGACTTATATAAAGAAATTATGCATGATATTGCACCCGCTGAGTTAGAAGACATTGATGTTACTATTAAGCTTGCTAATATGGATACCATTAAACCAGTTGGGATAGTTAGAGATGTTGAAGTCTTGTGTGGGAAGGTTAAATATCCTGCTGATTTTCTTGTTCTTGGTTCCCCACAAGATGATTTTTGTCCCATTATTTTTGGTAGTCCCTTCTTGAATACAGCCAGTGCTAGGATTGATTGTGAAAAGGATACTGTTACGATTGGCTTAGAGGGTATGTCTCATGAGTTTAATTTTGCTAAGTTTTGTAGACAACCTTGTGATAGAGAATCACCTAGTAAGGATGAGATTATTGGTCTTGCTTCCATTGTCGTGCCTCCTACTGGTCCATTAGAACAATATTTGCTAGACCATGAAAACGAAATGTTTATGAAGGAAAGAAGGGAAATAGATGAAGTGTTCCTTAAACAGGAACCTATGCTGAAACACAACCTTCCCGTTGAAATTCTTGGGGATCCCCCTCCACCCAAGGGTGGTCCCGTGTTTGAACTCAAACCATTACCTGATAATCTTAAGTATGCTTATCTGATGAAAAGAAAATATATCCTGTTATTATTAGTGCTAACCTTTCAGAGCAAGAAGAAGAAAGATTATTGAAAACTCTGAAGAAGCACCGTGTCGCTATTGGATATACTCTGGATGATCTTAAGGGCATTAGTCCCTCGTTATGCCAACACAAAATTAATTTGGAGGCCGATGCTAAACCAGTTAGAGATCCTCAATGACGACTAAATCCCAAAATGAAAGAAGTGGTAAGAAAGGAGATACTAAAGCTCCTTCAGGCAGGTATAATTTATCCCATTGCTGATAGTGATTGGGTAAGCCCTGTCCATTGTGTTCCTAAAAAGGGAGGTATTACTGTCGTTCCTAATGATAAAGATGAATTGATCCCACAAAGAATTATTACAGGTTATAGGATGGTAATTGATTTCCGTAAATTAAATAAAGCTACTAAGAAAGATCATTACCCTTTACCTTTTATTGATCAAATGCTAGAAAGACTATCCAAACACACTGATTTTTGCTTTCTAGATGGTTATTCTGGTTTCTCTAAAATACCCGTGTCAGCGGGGGATCAATCAAAAACTACTTTTACTTGCCCTTTCTGTACTTTTGCTTATAGACGTATGCCTTTTGGTTTATGTAATGCACCTGCTACCTTTCAAAGATGCATGATGGCTATATTCTCTAACATTTGTGAAAAGATTTGTGAGGTATTCATGGATGACTTCTCCGTTTATGGATCCTCTTTTGAAGATTGCTTGAGCAACCTTGACCGAGTTTTGTAGAGATGCGAAGACACTAGTCTCGTCCTGAATTGGGAAAAGTGTCACTTTATGGTTAATGAAGGCATTGTTTTGGGGCATAAGATTTCCAAGAGAGGTATTGAAGTTGATAAAGCTAAAGTTGATGCTATTTAAAAGATGTCATGTCCCAAGGACATAAAAGGTATAAGAAGTTTCCTTGGTCATGCCGGTTTTTATAGGAGGTTCATTAAGGACTTTTCTAAAATCTCTAGGCCTCTGACTAATTTATTGCAAAAAGATATTCCTTTTGTCTTTGATGATGATTGTGTAGAAGCATTTGAAATACTTAAGAAAGCTTTGATCACTGCACCTATTGTTCAGCCACCTGATTGGAATTTACCGTTTGAAATTATGTGTGATGCTAATGATTATGTTGTAGGTGTTGTTCTAGGGCAAAGAGTTGATAAGAAATTGAATGTTATCCAGTATGCTAGTAAGACTCTTGATACTGCCAAGAGAAATTATGCTACTACTGAAAAAGAATTCTTAGCAGTTGTGTTTGCATGTGATAAGTTTAGACCTTATATTGTTGATTCCAAAGTTACTATTCACACTGATCATGCTGCTATTAAATTTCTTATGGAAAAGAAAGATGCTAAGCCTAGACTCATTAGATGGGTTCACTTGCTCCAAGAATTTGATTTGCATATTATTGATAGAAAGGGAGCTGAGAACCCCGTTGCAGACAACTTGTCTAGGTTAGAGAATGTTCTTGATGACCCACTGCCTATTGATGATAGCTTTCCTGGTGAACAATTAGCGGTCGTTAATGCTTCTCGTACTGCTCCTTGGTATGCTGATTATGCTATTTATATTGTTGCTAGATTTATACCTCCTAGTTTCACATACCAGCAAAATAAAAAGTTCTTTTATGATTTAAGACATTACTTCTGGGATGACCCGCACCTTTATAAAGAAGGAGTAGATGGTGTTATTAGATGTTGTGTACCTGAGCATGAACAGGAACAGATCCAACGCAAGTGTCACTCTAAATCCTATGGAGGACACCACGCTGGAGATAGAACTGCACACAAGGTACTGCAATCTGTTTTTTATTGGCCTACTCTCTTCAAAGATGCTCGTAAGTTTGTCTTATCTTGTGATGAATGTCAAAGAATTGGTAATATTAGTAGACGTCAAGAAATGTCTATGAACTATTCTCTTGTTATTGAACCGTTGGATGTTTGGGGCTTTGATTATATGGGACCTTTTCCTGCCTCTAATGGTTATACACATATTTTAGTTGATGTTGATTACGTTACTAAGTGGGTAGAAGATATTCCAACTAGTAGTGCTGATCATAACACCTCTATTAAAATTCTTAAAGAAGTTATTTTTCCGAGGTTTGGAGTCCCTATATATCTTATGACTGATGGTGGTTCACATTTTATTCATGGTGCTTTTTGTAAGATGCTTGCTAAGTATGATGTTAATCATATAATCGCATCTCCTTATCATCCGTAGTCTAGTGGTCAAGTAGAGTTGAGCAATAGAGAGCTCAAATTAATTTTGCAAAAGACTATCAATAGATCTAGAAAGAATTGGTCCAAAAAACTTGATGCTGCATTATGGGCCTATAGAACTGCATACAAAAATCCTATGGGTATGTCTCCATATAAGATGGTTTATGGAAAAGCATGTCATTTACCTCTTGGACTTGAACATAAAGCATATTGGGCTATTAAAGAGCTCAACTATGACTTCAAACTTGCCGGTGAGAAGAGGTTGTTTGACATTAGCTCACTTGATGAATGGAGGACCCAAGCTTATGAGAATGCCAAGCTATTCAAAGAAAAAGTCAAATGCTGGCATGACAAAAGGATACAAAAGCGTGAGTTTAATGTAGGTGATTATGTGTTATTATTCAACTCTCGTTTAAGATTTTTTGTAGGAAAACTTCTCTTTAAATGGGAAGGTCCTTATGTTATCGAGGAGGTCTATCTTTCTGGTGCCATAAAAATCAACAACTTCGAAGGCACAAGTCGGAGGGTGGTGAACGGTCAAAGAATTAAACATTATATCTCAGGTAATCCTATCAATGTTGAAATTAATATTATTGAAACCATAACCCCGGAGGAATACATAAGGGACATTTTCCAGAACGTTCCAGACTCCAAAAAGGAATTGGTATGTGGTACGGTAAGTAAACCGACTCCAAAATAATTCTAATGGCAATTTTTATCAGTTTTGGAATATTTAAGAATTTGAGGAAGAAAGAAGTAGTCCGAGAGGGACACGAGACCTCCACGAGGGTGGAGGGCGTGCCCACCCTTACTGGGCGCGCCCCCTGTCTCGTGGACACCATGTGTGCCTCCCGGACTCCGTTTTCTTGCACGTTACGTATTTTGGTCGGTAAAAATTCATTATATAAACTCCCGAAGGTTTTGACCACCGTATCACGCAAATATCCTCTATTTTCGTTTCGAGCTGTTTCTGTTTCAGATCTAGAACATCATGGCGTCTCCAAGCGCTCCCAAGGACAAGTTTTTTGAGAGGGTTATCAACCCCTATCTCGCGGAGGTGCTGCAACACCATCAAACCATTGAGATGCGTGAGGGGGGCTGCACATTCGCTATGTGGAGGGACCAAGGTGTACCGGGAGCGTGGAGACAAAGCTCGAAGCCGTGGAGCAGCAAGTTTTCAAGTGCCAAGGGATGGTGGAGCGTGGCCTCAACGCCAACCAGATGATGATCACGAAGTTCACCAACAACCACAAGCTAGATGCCAAGGTCATTGGGGAGACCATCTTCAAGCTTCAAGAGAAAATTGAGCACCTCCAAGCCCAGATCTATGACCTGCAAAACCAGAACTGTGAGTACGAATATAGATTCAAGAGGATGAGTTTGGCTGCAGATTTAAGGATCCCGGAGACTCGATCATCCTTCTATGATGGTGAGCCTATGCCTTGGAAGATGGACGACAAGCCTACATCATCAACAACTCCTACTTCACCACCTCCGGGGACATAATCACATGGGTATGGGCACTCCCCTTGGCAACTGCCAAGCTTGGGGGAGGTGCCCCGGTATCGTATCACCATCACACTCCTATCTTTACCGTTTTATTTAGTTTGATCCCTTTAGTAGTATCTTGATCTAGTAGATTGAACTTTTGATATTAAGTAGTTTTGAGTTTTGCTTTGTGATCTCTTTATGTAATCAAGTCCGTGAGCTATCTATAATAAAGATTAGTGTTGAGTCAAGGGCTTTGCTTTGTTGCTATGATCTTGAGGAAGTAGAGAACAAAAGAGTTCCTATTGATCTTACGGTTAGTGATGACTTCACACATAGAAAGTATGAGGCATAAAAGTTGTTGAGAGTTGGCAAACTTAGTTTTGGTCATCGTTGCAATTAATAGGAAGTGATAAGGAAAGAGAGGTTCACATACAAATATATTATCTTGGACATCTTTTATGATTGGGAGCACTCATTGAGTATGACATGCTAAAATAGTTGACGTTGGACAAGGCAGACAACGTAATGGTTTATGTTTTCTCACATCTCAGTTAAAGTATATTGTTATTGACCTTCCAAACATGTTGAGCTTGCCTTTCCCCCTCATGCTAGCCAAATTCCTTGCACCAAGTAGAGATACTACTTGTGCTTCCAAATATCCCAAAACCCAGTTTTGCCATGAGAGGCCACCATACCTACCTATGGATTGAGTAAGATCCTTCAAGTAAGTTGTCATGTTGCAGGCAATAAAAATTTCTATCTAAATATGTATGACTTATTAGTGCAGAGAAAATAAGCTTTATACGATCTTGTTGTGGAAGCAATAAAAGTGGCGGACTACATAATAAAGGTCCACATACAAGGGGCAATATAAAGTGATGTTCTTTTGCATTAAGATTTTGTGCATCCAACCCTAAACGCACATGACAACCTCTGCTTCCCTCTGCGAAGGGCCTATCTTTTACTTTATGTTTTTACTTTATGCTTGAGTCAAGGTGATCCCCACCTTTCCTTTTTTCATTTTATCCTTTGGCAAGCACCTCGTGTTTGAAAGATCATGATATATATATCCAATTGGATGTAAGTTAGCATGGATTATTATTGTTGACATCACCTAAGGGTGAATACGTTGGGAGGCAACACAATAAGCCCCTACCTTTCTCAGTGTCCGGCTGAAACTCCATAACCACAAGTATTGCGTGAGTGTTAGCGATTGTAGAAGACTACATGATAGTTGAGTGTGTGGACTTGATGAAAAGCTCTATTCTTGACTCTTTCTGATGTTATGATAAATTGCAATTGCTTCAATGACTGAGATTATAGTTTGTTAGTTCTCAATGAAGTTTCTGAACCATACTTGACATTGTGAATTGATTGTTACTTGAGCATAAGAAATCATATGATAAAATTTATATATGTTGCTGTTATAAGAATGATCATGATGCCCTCATGTCCGTATTTTATTTTTATCGACACCTCTATCTCTAAACATGTGGACATATTTTTCAATTTCGGCTTCCGCTTGAGGACAAGCGAGGTCTAAGCTTGGGGAGTTGATACGTCCATTTTGCATCATGCTTTTATATCAATATTTATTGCATTATGGGATGTTATTACACATTATATCACAATACTTACGGCTATTCTCTCTTATTTTACAAGGTTTACCATGAAGAGGGGGAATGCCGGCAGCAGGAATTCTGGCTGGAAAAGGAGCAAACATTGGAAACCTATTCTGCACTGCTACAAAAATCCTGAAACTCCACGAAACTTATTTTTGGAATAAATAAGAATTATTGCGCAGAAGAAACACCTCAGGGGGCCCACACCCTAGCCAAGAGGGTGGGGGCACGCCCACCCCTACTGGGCGCGCCCCCTGTCTCCTGGGCCCCCCGGTGGCACCCCGGTGTCCATCTTATGCTATATGAAGGCTTTTACCCTGGAAAAAATCGTGGGCAAGCTTACGGGACGAAACTCCACCGCCACAAGGCGGAACCTTGGCGGAACCAATCTAGAGCTCCGGCAGAGCTGTTCTGCCGGGGACACTTCCCTCTGGGAGGGGGAAATCATCACCATCGTATTCACCAATGATCCTCTCATCGGGAGGGGATCAATGTCCATCAACATCTTCACCAGCACCATCTCCTCTCAAAACCATAGTTCATCTCTTGTATCCAAACCAGAAATTGGTACATGTGGGTTGCTAGTAGTGTTGATTACTCCTTGTAATTGATGCTAATTGGTTTACTTGGTGGAAGATCATATGTTCAGATCCTTAATGCATATTATTACCCCTCTTATTATGAATATGAATATGCTTTGTGAGTAGTTACGTTTGTTCCTGAGGACATGGGTGAAGTCTTGCTATTAGTAGTCATGTGAATTTGGTATTCGTTCGATATTTTGATGAGATGTATGTTGTCTTTCCTCTAGTGGTGTTATGTGAACGTCGACTACATGACACTTCACCATTATTCGGACCTATAGGAAGGCATTGGGAAGTAATAAGTAGATTATGGGTTGCTACAGTGACAGAAGCTTAAACCCTAGTTTATGCGTTGCTTCGTTAGGGGCTGATTTGGATCCATATGTTTAATGTTGTGGTTAGGTTTACCTTAATACTTCTTTTGTAGTTGCGGACGCTTGCAATAGGGGTTAATCATAAGTGGGATGCTTGTCCAAGTAAGGGAAGTACGCAAGCACCGGTCCACCCACATATCAAATTATCAAAGTACCGAACGCGAATCATATGAGCGTGATGAAAACTAGCTTGACGATAATTCCCATGTGTCCTCGGGAGCTCCTTTCTCATTATAAGAAATTGTCCAGGCTTATCCTTTGTTACATAAAGGATTGGGCCACATTTCTGCACTTTATTTACTTGTTACTTGTTACAATTTATCTTATCACAAAACTACCTATTACCTACAATTTCAGTGCTTGCAGAGAAAACCTTACTGAAAACCGCCTATCATTTCCTTCTGCTCCTCATTGAGTTAGACACTCTTACTTATCAAAAGGACTACAATAGATCCCCTACACTTTGTGGGTCATCAACCCACTACCTATTGATGATAGTTTTCCTGATGAACAACTAGCTGTCATAAATGCTTCTCGTAATGCACATTGGTATGCAGACTATGTTAATTATATTGCTGTTAAATATATACCACCTAGTTTCACATACCAACAAAAGAAAAATTCTTCTTTGACTTGAGACACTATTTTTGGGATGTCCCACATCTTTATAAATAAGGAGTAGGTGGTATTATTAGACGTTGTGTAGAGCATGAATAGGAACAAATCCTATGGAAGTGTCACTCCGAGGCATACGGAGGACACCATGTTGGAGATAGAACTACACACAAGGTATTGCAATCTGGTTTTTACTGGCCTACTCTCTTCAAGGATGCATGTAAGTTTGTCTTATCATGTGATGAATGCCAGAGAATTGGTAATATTAGTAGACGTCAAGAAATGCCTACGAATTATTCACTTGTTATTGAACCATTTGATGTTTGGGGATTTGATTACATGGGACATTTTCCTTCCTCTAATGGGTATACTCGTATTCTAGCTATTGTTGGTTATGTTAATAAGTGGGTAGAAGGTATTCCAACTAGTAGTGTTGATCATAACACATCTATTAAAATGCTTAAAGAAGTTGTTTTCCTGAGGTTTGGAGTCCCTAGACATTTAATGGCTAATGGTGGTTCACATTTTATTCATAGTGCTTTCCGTAAACTCCTTGCTAAATATGATGTCAACCATAGAATTGCATCACCTTATCATCCTCAGTCTATGTCAAGTTGAATTGAGCAACAAAGAAATAAAACTAATTTTACAAAAGATCATCAATAGATCTAGAAAGAATTGGTCTAAGAAACATGATGATGCATTGTGGGCATATAGAACCGCTTATAAAAATCCTATGGGTATTTCCCCTTACAAAATGGTCTATGGAAAAGCATGCCATTTACCTCTTGAGCTAAAGCATAGAGGGCAATTAAAGAACTTAACTATGATTTCAAACTTGTCAGTCAAAAGAGGTTATTTGATATTAGTCTCTAGATAAATGGAGAACACAAGCCTATGAAAATGCTAAGTTATTTAAGGAAAAGGTTAAGAGATAGCATGATAAAAGAATCTAGAAACGGGAATTCAAATTAGGAGTTCAAGTTTTGTTGTGCAACTCCCGTTTAAGATTCTTTGCAGGAAAGCTTCGCTCTAAATGGGAAGGATCGTATATCATTGAAGAAGTTTATCGTTCCAGAGCTATCAAGATAAACAACGCCGAAGGCACCAACCTGAAGGTGAACATTATATCTCGGGTACACCCATTAATGTTGAAACTAGTATTATGCAAACTATGACACTGCAGGAACACATAAGGGGAATCTTTTGGAACGCTCCAGATCCCTGAAAAAGGGGTAGGTATGTGGTACGGTAAGTAAACCGACTCCAAAAGTTCCATAAAAGTACTTTCTGTCCATTTTGAAATATTTCAAAAATATAGGAAAATAATAAACAGTCTGGGAAGCACACGAGGAAGCGACAAGCCTGAGGTGCGCCCCCTCCCCTCAGGCTTGTGGCGCCCTCGTGGACTTTACCGACTCTGTTTTTCTTCCTTCTTACTTCTCATGTACGAGAAAAATTCATTATATATACTTTCTGGTGTTTTGACCATCGTACCGCAAGGTTTTCCTCTGTTCTTGTTTTGTACTGTTCCTCGTCGGGTTTCTAAGGCCAGACATCATGTCTCCTTCCTCCTCCAACGTGGGAGACAATGCTTGGTTGATGCACATGGTACTCAGGAGAGAGGAGGCTAAGGAATTCACCATGGACGAACGTGAAGGAGATTCGCTTGAGGTTCACCCTCTGGCCTCGAAGAGGGGCACCTTGGCGTGCATCTCCACTATTCCAAATAAATATCAAGCAATGGGAATAACAAGCGACCAAGGAGGCCAATATGTACAAGAAGAACTTCCTCCTAGGAGGCCACTACACAAGTTACACCGGAACAACTTCCATAATTTGGTTCACAATTATGGGACCGAGAATACGCCTCGTATGCACATACCATCCAATTGGGACATCTCTTGTTCAAGTGAAAGTGATGCAGGAAAGAAAACTTGGGGTCCGGAGAATAAACATATTATGGCCGAAGTACAAAAGAATGCTGAGATTATCCGCCATGTGCTCTGAGAGATTCAAAGCTTGAAGGAGATCTTGATGAACATCATGAAAGACAAGTCTACTACTTCATCACCACCCAAGAAGGAGACTTGAGTACATGGGTATGGGCACTCCCCTTGGCTTGTGCCAAGCTGGGGGAAGGTGCCCCGGTATCATACCACCACCACTTTTATCAGTATTATCTATCTTAGTTTGATCCTTAGTTTTTTCGTGATTTAGAAGAATAAAGTTTCAGCATGATCTATTTTTGAGTGCTTGCTTAGTGATCTATCTATCTATGTAATTGTGTGTGAGATATATAATAAAGAGTAGTTTGAGTTTTGCTTGCTTTCTTGCTTCAATCTTTTCAATGAAAAATAAAAGAATAAAAGGATCACATGCTACTCCCATGGGGAGTAATGACTTCACATAAAAGAAGTATGCGTGGTGTTGTGGTTTTGTCACGACAAATATCCTAGTGTCAGGACTTAGATGTGAGGCCATCGCAACTAGGTGGTTAGCTTGTCGGGGTTGAGCGGAACCGAGAGACACGAGTTACCCAGGTTAGGCCCCTCACAATCGAGGTAATAGCCTACTTCCTACTTGTTTGCTTATTGCTTGGAGATCAATTACAAGGGAGCGGATTTGCTTGACCTAGCTATTGATCAATTGAAACTTAGTCCTATCTGCCTCTGGGACTCACCTTTATATACAGGTCGAGTCCTAGGGCTTACAAGAGTCCGGTCGTACTACGATCCATGACCAAGTATGTTTCTGACTTATCTTGCTTCCTAAGTAAGGAAACTCCTAGTGATTTGCACTTTGGGCCTATGATCCGCCATCTTTGGACACTGGGCCGTAAGCCGGCCCACTCAGTAAGCCGCCCTGCTAGTCTTGCACCTGGGCGACTCGACCCATCTTGAGTCCTGCTTATCAGCCGCCACCTGGACGACCTGGCCCATTATGGTGGGTCATACCATGGGGTTACATCCCTAACATTAGGCCCTAGATTCATTTGAATTTATTCATGTCAATCTCCACCTTTTTAAATCGGCAGCTTATCTATTGGTCTGGTCTGCATGTTCTCTGGGTCATGAAATGCTGGCTTATGACGTTTCCAGACTTGTTTTTTTCACCTTTTATTGTTGTCGTCTTCCTTCGAAAATCTAGGGAGCCCAGGATGACATCATACCGAATCTCTTGACTATATGTCAAAGTCAAAAATCGAGGCGCCCATGGCTCCAAAAGTTATTGTGCCTCCTCAATTCTCGTGCCTGCCATTTACACTTATCTCTTATCCTTATAAATACACGCAGAGGGGCTTCTTTTAATTTTACCTCGCCCCCATCGCTTCTTCTTCCTCCTCGAGCTCAAGCTCCATGCCGTTCCGCTGCCTTTGCTCGTCCACCACCGGCGAACCCATCAATGACCGATGCGCCATCCATTCTTCACCGGAGCCCAGTCAAGAATCCCCGCCGCCCTCTGCAACCGTCAGGTACACCACCCTCTTCCTCTCATATCTATGCTAGTTCCATCATAGTTTATCGGAGTTCCTCGGAGCTCACCACCCCTTCATCACCATTGCTTAGTCTAGAAGTATTCTTGATGAGCGTTCTCATAGAAATATGGCGGCGTGGGTGGCGGCACCATTTTTGCATCTAGAACACTTAGATCTCTTTAGGAATCGGTAGGTTAGGCAACCACCGCTCCAGTGCTTCATCTTTAGGGTTAGCAATTATTTTCCCTTTTTGAACAATCGATCCATGATTGGAGGGGCTTCGGTAGAAACTTGTTTATCCAACACTTCGCAGAAAATTAGAAAACCCTCAGTTTACTATGAGACGACTTCCTGCTTTGTCGACTCATAATTGAGATTGTAACCTGTCAGATATTTAGAAATCGCTTCTGTTTTCAAGCCGGCTCACCTGTGGGGCGACTTATCCATCATTAATGTTCATTTCATCTTGCCTTAACCACAATCAACATTACTGTTTTATCATAGGAGGATGTGGCGAGTTATTGCTTTATAAGTAACCCACCATTCATATTTATGCAATTCTTAATCTTACTTAGGCGGCTCATAATGGCAAAAACCACAATTTGCAACTAGGTGCCCTCCCAAGTTTCTCAGGTCGTACTTAGCGACTATAAAGAACAAGGCCTTTTACTAGCTCGGGAAGAGATTTGCTGGCGGGCCGCCCAAGGAGATGATGTTCCCTGACCCGTCGAAGGAGAAGTCGTAGTCTTTGTAGACCATCTCCTTATAGGCTTCTCCCCGCCCCGGTCAAAATTCTTCTGGGACTTCTATTTTTTTCAATCATCATATTCAAGATCTTGGCCCAAACTCCATATCCATCCTTTGCCAGTTTCAAGTCTTCTGTGAGGTGTATCTACAAATGGAGCCCACTATTCCTCTTTTCAAGGATTTTTTCTACATCAACCATCAGATAGAGTTTGCTGATGGCCCCAGCCTGGAACTCAGTGGGGTCTCAATTCAGAGGCGAAGAGATGGTTCCTTTCTTCCAGCCACTCTACCAAGCCATCCTAAGGGATGGATTAAAACTTGGTTCTATTGCAAGAACACAACTCCGGCTAATGACAATCCCTTACCGGGTTACAGAGCTGACCATCTTCCAATTGATTTCGACGAGCAGGGTTATACAGAAGAGCATGCTCAAGTTGCCCCTGTATATACCAAACTCAGGGATTTACTGGCCAATGGTTTAACAGGGGTTGACTTGACCGGTGCTGGGTCACTTGGAGAATCATGCCCTTGAGTCGCCGGCTTGGCTTAATGTGCGATTACTCAGGAGACTCAACAGGTGTTCAACAGCATAGCTCTAACAACTTAGAGGCTGATGAAATCAACAAAATTGTGAAGAAACTACTTGGGGAGACTCAAGAGAATTTTAACAAGATGGGGTTGCAACCGTTCTACAAACTCAACCCGGCTCTTCGATGAGTATACATATAAGCTTTCATACGGCTTATCAATCCTTGCTTATCTGGCTATCTCACGTGTTAACCTTGTGCAATTATACAAGCTGACTCTCCATTCTGGAAGAGGAAGAAAACACGAGCAACCAAGACTAAGACTGGTCCAGCTGAAAGGAAAATAAACCTGGCTGTAAATGAGCCGGCAGCTAGTGGCGAGTCACCAGGAGCTGATAATCTGTCGGATATAGAACTTGACTCCCTTGGTCGTCTTTTTATTGAACTCGCTGACGCTTCTTATTCTCAGGGTGACGCTGCCACAAGCCGGGCTGATGATGCTGAGGTAATTTCCATCTCTTCCGGCTCAGAATCCTTATCTCCAAAGAAAACAAGGCGTGTCTTTTGGAAAGTAAGATTTGCTAATCAAGATGCTCATTTAGACCCAAACTTTATTTTGAAGAAAATCCAGTATGAGTCAAGGCGCCAAACCCAGAGCAACTCTAGAGAGCTGCTGGTCGGCTTATCCCATGAACCATCTGGTCGCAAGCGACGCAATGAGGTGCCACATAGTCCAACTTCTTCTCTTCCATGAGTCGGCCTTATCAGGCAACCTTTTAATCCCTCTTATTCCAATTATCTAGAGCTGCCACCATCTTTAGGAGACTCATCCTCTACTCAGCTGCTGGCTTTGATCATCAATCCGGGGTAACCTTCTCTTAACTGACTTATCCTTTATACTTGTCATTATTGCATATGTTATAACATGATGTTCTATCTGCAGGGCTAAAGCCAAAACCAAGAAAAGGAAAGTTAGCGAGTCATCGACAACTCCTGAGATCCCTGAGTCAAAAGATCAAATCTTGGTGACCCCTGAGGTCAACACTAAGAACCCTGAAGACCATCATGATGATCAAGGTGAACCGATCCAGCAAATTGATCCAGTAGCTACTGAGGCTATGGATGCTGATGCTAACCCGGTAGATGATCTTAACCCACCAAGTCCCACTCCTGTTGCGAGCCCCGCCAAGGCGACTGAAGACATTCCCTCTTATGAGATCAACCATGAGGAGATTGCTATCTATGGTGTGGCTTATAAGACTCTCGAGACCTCCAACGTGTTGACCAAGCTCACAACCAAGGACGAGGCGCCTTTATTTGAGAAGGGCAAGTCAAAATTGGAGCTGCCAAACTATGAAGATTTCAGTGCGGATGAACTACATGCCAGCTATTTAAGCCGCCTTTCAACGAACCGGGACATGGAAGCCAGCCTGGTTAGTATGATGAAGAAAAAAATATGAGGTATGCTCAATCTTATCATGTGCTGTATATATCCTTATGTACACTAAAATTTGCTGGAAGTTAACAAACATAACATTGGTCATTAGTGCAATCCATGAAAGAGTAATAAGAGAAGAGAGGTCTCACATATAAATATACTATCTTGGACATCTTTTATGATTGTGAGCCCCCATGAAATATTCTATATCAATTAGTTAATGTTGGACAAGGAATACAACGCAATGAATTATGGTTGTTTAAATTCACATAGAAGTTATATTGTTATGGATCTCCTAACATGTGGTGCTTGTCTAGGATCTTTCGCTAGCAAAAATTCGCACTAAGTAGAGATATTACGTGTGCATCCAAAATCCTTAAACCTAGTTTCATGTCATGAGAGTCTACCATATCTACCTATGGATTGAATAAGATCCTTCAAGTAAATTTTCATCGGTGCAAAAAGCAATAAAAATTGCTCCTAAATATGTATGATCTTTTATTGTAAGGGAAAATAAGCTTTGTACGAACTTGTGATGGTGAAGAAATAAAAGCGACAGATTGCATGATAAAGGTTGCTATCACAAGGGGCAATATAAAGTGACGTTCCTTTGCATTAAGAGTGCACATCCAAAAATGAAAGAGCATGGCAACCTCTACTTCCCTCTGTGAAGGGCCCATTACTACTTCTTGAGCTTGCGTTGGTTTTTCCCTTGAAGAGGAAAGGGTGATGCAGCAAAGTAGAGATAAGTATTTCCCTCAGTTAAGAACCAAGGTATCAATCCATTAGGAGGAACACACGAGTCTCCAATGATAGCACCTACACAAACAAAACAATACTTGCACCGAACGCGATAAAGGAGTTGTCAATCCCCTCATGATTATTTGCAAGGATGAGATCTGATAGAGATAGGTATAAAAGATAAATAAAAGTGCAAAAATAAATAAAAGTAAATAAATTGTAGCAAGTTATTTTTGGGTTTTTGGTTTTATAGATCTGAAAATAGTATGATAAAAATAGACCTCGGGGCCATAGTTTTCACTAGAGGCTTCTCTCTTGAAGAAAGCATACGGTGGGTAAACATATTACTGTTGAGCAATTGATAGAAAAGACCATAGTTATGACAATATCTAAGGCAATGATCATGAATATAGGCATCACATCCGTGACAAGTAGACCGGCTCCTACCGCATCTACTACTATTACTCCACACATCGACCGCTATCCATCATGCATCTAGTGTATTAAGTTAACAAGAACGGAGTAACGCCTTAAGCAAGATGACATGATGTAGAGGGATAGATCCAATCAATATGGTAAAACCCGCATATTTTTATACTTAATGGCAAAAACACAAATATGTGCCTCGCCACCCCTTCTGTCATTGGGAGAGGACACCGCAAGATTAAACCCAAAACAAGGCACCTCTCCCATTGCAAGATAGATCAATCTAGTTGGCCAAACCAAATCAATAGATCAGAGGGAAATACAAAGCTACCTTAATCATGCATAAAAGAGTTCAGAGAAGACTCAAATAATATTCATAGATAATCTGATCGTAAATCCACAATTCATCCGATCTCAACAAATGCACCACAAAAGAAGATTACATCGAATAATCTCCAAGAACATCAAGGAGAACATTATTTTGAATATCAAAGAGAGAGAAGAAGCCATATAGATACTAGCTTTGGACCCATAAGTCTATGGTAAACTACTCACACATCATCGGAAAGGCGGCAAGGTTGGTTTAGAGGCCCTCCATGATCGAATCCCCCTCTGGTAGAGTATCGAAAAAGGCCCCAAGATGGGATCTCACGAGAACAGAAGCTTGCGGTGGCGGAAAAGTATTTTTGGTGTGCCCTCTGGTATACGGGGAATATTTTGGTATTTATGGAGCTGAGATTATGGTTAGGGGAGTCCCGAGGGGCCCACAGGCTCCCCCCCCGTAGGGCGCGTCCTCCAGGCTTGTGGCCCTCTCGTGGCTCTTCTGGCCTCCTCCCGAAGCTTCGTGGGTGTCTTCTTGAACAAGAAAAGCATCAAAATTTTTTGTTCCATTTGGACTCCGTTTGGTATTGATTTTGTACAAAAGACAACAGCAAGGAAAAAATAGCAACTCATATTAGGCACTAGGTTAATAGGTTAGTCCCAAAAATTGATATAAAATAGCATCATAATGCATACAAAACATCCAAGATGGATAATATAATAGCATGGAACAATAAGAAATTATAGATATGTTGGAGTCGTATCAAGCACACCCAAGCTTAATTCATGCTCATCCTTGAGTAGGTAAAAGATAAAAACATAACTTTTGATGTGGAATGCTACATAACATGTCTATCAAGTAATATTTCTTCATTGTGGCATGAATATTCAGATCCATAAGATTCAATATAATTGTTTAATATTGACATAAAAACAATAATACATCAAGCATACTAAATAAAGCAATCACGTCTTCTCAAAATATCATGGCTAAAGAAAGTGATCCCTACAAAATCATATAATCTTGTCATGCTCTATCTTCATCACACAAAGTATTTAGCATGCACAACCTCGATGACAAGCCAAGCAATTGTTTCATATTTTTAGTGTTCTCAAACTTTTTCAGCTCTCACGAAATACATGAGCGTGAGCCATGGATATAGCACTATAGGTGGAATAGAATATGATGGTAGAGGTTGTGTGGAGAAGACAAAATAGGAGAAAGTCTCACATTGCCGAGGCTAATCAATGGGCCATGGAGATGCCCATCAATTGATGTCAATGCAAGGAGTAGGGATTGCCATGCAACGGATGCACTAGAGCTATAATTGTATGAAAGCTCAAAAAAAACTAAGTAGGTGTGCATCCAACTGCTTGCTCACGAAGACCTAGGGCAACTTGAGGAAGCCCATCATTGGAATATACAAGACAAGTTCTATAATGAAAAATTCCCACTAGTAATATAAGAAAGTGATTAAATAGGAGACTCTCTATATGAAGAACATGGTGCTATTTGAAGCACAAGTGTGTAAAAGGATAGTAACATTATCCCTTCTCTCTTTTTCTCTCATTATTTATTTATTTATTTATTTATTTTCTTTTGGGATCTTTGGCATCTTTTTTTCTTTAAGTCCAGAGTCTCATCACGAATTGTGGGGGAATCATAGTCTCCACCATCCTTTCCTCACATGGGACAATTCTCTAATAATGATGATCACACACTTTTATTTACTTACAACTCAAGAATTGCAACTCGATACTAGAACAAAAATATGACTCTATATGAATGTCTCATGCATATGAAAGCAATATGATAATGATGTTGTGTGTCATAATAAAACAGAACGGTGGATGTTGCATGGCAATATATCTCAGAATGGCTATGGAATGCCATAATAGGTAGGTATGGTGGCTGTTTTGAGGAAGATATAAGGTGGCTTATGTGTGAAAGAGCGTACCATATCACGGGGTTTGGATGCACCGACGAAGTTTGCACCAACTCTCAAAGTGAGAAAGGGCAATGCATGGCATCGAAGAGGCTAGCAATGGTGGAAGGGTGAAAGTGCGTATAATCCATGGACTCAACATTACTCATAAAGAAATCACATACTTATTGCAAAAGTTTATTAGCCATTGAACCAAAGTACTAATACGCATGCTCCTAGGGGATAGATTGGTAGGAAAAGACCATCACTCGTCCCCGACTGCCACTCATAAGGAGGACAATCAAAAATAAATCATGGTCCAACTTCATCATGTAACGAGAGACTATACGTGCAAGCTTCGAGAATCAAAAACCTTAACACCAATGTTCTTACTAATCCACAATTACTCACTAGCATTGATGTGTCTTGAGACTGCGTCGGTATTTCCCGAAAGAGGAAGGGATGATGCAGCACAGCTACAGTAAGTATTTCCCTCAGTTATGAAACCAAGGTTATCAATCTAGTAGGAGAACCAAGCAACGGTATGTAAATGGTATCTGTACACAAAGAACAAATACTTGCAACCTGACGCGTAAGAGGGGTTGCCAATCCCTCCTCCGTAAAAAGATACATTAAATTGTATGAGATTGGATAAATAGATCTGGCAAGAACACAAAATAAAATAAGTAAAGAAAAAGTGCAGCAAGGTATTTTTGGCTTTTTGTAATAATAGATTTGAAAGAAATATGATAAAAGATAGACCGGGGGCCGTAGATTTCACTAGTGACTTCTCTCGAGAAAATAGCATACGGTGGGTAAACAAATTACTGTTGTGCAATTGATAGAAGAGCAAATAATTATGACTATATCCAAGGCAATGATCATGTATATAGGCATCACGTCCAATATTAGTAGACTGAAACGATTCTGCACCTACTACTATTACTCCACACATCGACCACTATCCAGCATGCATCTAGTGTATTAAAATCATGGATAAACGGAGTAATGCAATAAGAACAATGACATGAGGTAGACAAGATCTATTCATGTAGGAATAGAGCCCATCTTTTAATTCTTAATAGCAATGATACATATGTGCCTCGCTACCCCTTCTGTCACTGGGTGAGGACACCGCAAGATCGAACCCATCACAAAGCACCTCTTCCCATTGCAAGAAAAATCAATCTAGTTGGCCTAACTAAACCAAAGATTCAGAGAAGAAATGCACGGCTATACCAATGATGAATATAGGAGATCAAAGAATACTCAAATAATATGCATGGATAGATCCGATCATAAACTCACAATTCATCGGATCCCAACAAACGCAATGCTAAAAGTCATTACATCAAATGGATCTCCAAAACAACGAGGAGAACATTGTATTGAGAATAAAAAAGAGAGAAGAAGCCATCTAGCTACTACCTACGAACCTGTAGGTTTATGGTGAACTACTCACGCATCATTGAAGGAGCACCAGTGAGGATGATGAACCCCACCGTGATCGTGTTCCCCTTCGACAAGGTGCCAGAATAGGGCTCTAGATTGGATCTCGTGGTTCTGGAACTTGAGGCGGCTGGAATGACTCCCCTAGGGTTTCTGGAATATCTGAGAATTTATAGAGCTGAGAGGCGGTGCAATGGAGCTCCATGGGCCCCACCACCCATCAGGGCGCGCCTGGGCGTTTGGCCCGCCCTGGTGGGTTGTGGGCCCCATGAGCCTTCCCTCGTCCACTTCCTTGCCTCCCAAGTTGTCTTCTGGTCCAAAAAAACTCACAAAAGTTTCGATGTGTTTGGGCTCCGTTTTATATGGATATTCTGCAAAGTAAAAACAAGGAAAAAACATCAACTGGCATTGGGCACTATTTCAATAGGTTAGTCCCAAAAAATGATATAAAGTTACTATAAAATTATTGTAAAACATCCAAGAATGATAATATAATAGCATGGAAAAATCACAAATTATAGATATGTTGGAGACGTATCAACATCCCCAAGCTTAATTCCTACTCATCCTCGAGTAGGTAAATGATAAAAATAGAATTTTTGATGTGGAATGCTGCCTAACATGTTCATCACATATTCTCTTTTGTAGCATGTACATTTGGAATTTTAGATGGTTCAAAGCAATAGTCTATATTTGACATCAAGACTTCAATACTCAAGCATATCACCAAGAAACCATGTATTTCAAAATATCAACACTAAAGAAAGTTATGCCTAGCCCATCATGCTCAATCATTGATCCATTCACGAGACACACTCGAATATTAGCTACATCCAATGCACAAGTATGATCATAGTGCTCCCTCGTAGGCACTTTATAAGAGAAGATGGAGACTCAAATAAAAATAAAATTTTAAACAAAAGTAAATAGATAGGCCCTTCGCAGAGTGAAGCAGAGATTTGTAGAGGTGCTAGAGCTCAAAGCTTAATGAGAGAAAAGTATTTTTTTGAGAGGCATGCTTTTCCCGTCAACGAAGACAACCGAGTAATTCCCAATACTTTACATGCTATAAGCTTGGGGGCGCCCCCCTAGGGCGCACCCTCCAGGCTTATGGCCCTCTCGTAGCTCTTCCGGCCTCCTCTCGAAGCTTCGTGGGTGTCTTCTTGTCCAAGAAAAAATGTCAAAAAGTTCCATTCCGTTTGGTATTGATTTTCTGCAGAAGACAAAAACAAGAAAAAATTAGCAACTAGCACTGGGCACTAGGTTAATAGGTTAGTCCCAAAAAATGATATAAAAAAGCATCATAATGCATATAAAACATCCAAGATGGATAATATAATAGCTTGGAACAATAAAAAATTATAGATACATTGGAGACGTATCACCTATAATTTACTTTCATGTATTTACTTTTACGCAAGAGTCATTAGTGTTTATTCCCAACTTCTCTCTATGTATTCTTTAGTGGCAAGCATCATGTGGTAGATAGATCCAGACATATATATCTAGTTGGATGTAGGTACAACAACAACAACAACAACAACAAAGCCTTTAGTCCCAAACAAGTTGGGGTAGGCTAGAGGTGAAACCCATAAGATCTCGCAACCAACTCATGGCTCTGGCACATGGATAGCAAGCTTCCACGCACCTCTGTCCATAGCTAGCTCTTTGTCGATACTCCAATCCTTCAGGTCTCTCTTAACGGACTCCTCCCATGTCAAATTCGGTCGACCCCACCCTCTCTTGACATTCTCCACACGCTTTAGCCATCCACTATGCAGTGGAGCTTTTGGAGGCCTGCGCTGAATATGCCCAAACCATCTCAAACGATGTTGGACAAGCTTCTCCTCAATTGGTGCTACCCCAACTCTATCTAGTTGGATGTAGGTGATCATAAATTATTATTTTTTACATTACCCTTGAGTTAAATAAGTTGGGAGGCGAAACCATAAGCCCCTATCTTCCTATATGTCTGAAAAAAGACTTTTGCTCTATAAATAGGTGGTGAGTGTTCGCAATTATAGAAGACTAAACAATGGTTGATATGTCTCCAATGTATCTATAATTTTAGATAGTTCCATGGTATTATAATATCCGTCTTGGATGTCCTATATGCATTCTTATGCTATTTTATATCATTTTGGGGACTAACCTATTAACCGAGTGCCATGTGCCAGTTGTTGCTTTTTCCTTGTTTTTGTCCTTTGCGGAAAATCAATACCAAACGGAACTGAACTTTTTGATGAATTTTCTTGGACCACAAGATACCCAGGAACCTTCAAGAGGAGGTCAGGGGGGCCACAGATTGGTGACAAGCTGATAGTTCGAACCCAGGGGGCGCGCCCTCCAAGCTTGTGAGCCCCCTAAGGCACCTCTAAACCTAATTATTTTTCTATACATATCCAAATATTCCCCATTGACCAGAGGGCACACCAAAAAAACTTATCCGTCACCGCAAGTTTCTGTCCTCGTGAGGTCCCATCTGGAGATCTGTTTCGGTACTTTGTCGGAGGGGTATTAGATCATGGAGGGCCTCTACATCAACCTTGTTGCCCTTCCGATGATGTGTGAGTAGTTTACCACAAACCTACGGGTCCATAGCTAGTAGCTATTGGAAATATGCCCTAGAAGCAATAAAAAAATAGTTATTATTATATTCCTTGTTCATGATAATTGTCTATTGTTCATTCTATAATTGTATTAACCGGAAACCGTAATACATGTGTGAATGCATAGACTACAACATGTCCCTAGTGAGCCTCTAGTTGACTCGCTCGTTGATCAATAGATGGTTGTGGTTTCCTGACCATGGACATTGGATGTTGTTGATAACGGGATCACATCATTAGGAGAATGATGTGATGGACAAGACCCAATCGTAACCATAGCACAAGATCGGGTAGTTCATTTGCTAGAGATTTTCTAATGTCAAGTATCATTTCCTTAGACCATGAGATTGTGCAACTCCCGAATACCGTGGGAATGCTTTGGGTGTATCAAACATCACAACCTAACTCGGTGGCTATAAATGTGCACTACAGGTATCTCCGAAAGTGTCTGTTGGGTTGGCACAAACTGAGACTGGGATTTGTCACTCCGTTTGATGGAGAGGTATCTCTGGGCCCACTCGATAATGCATTGATACGTCTCCAACGTATCTATAATTTATGAAGCATTCATACTATTTTATTATCTGTTTTTAATGATTACAAGCTTTATTATACACTTTTATATTACTTTTGGGACTAACCTATTAACCGGAGGCCCAGCCGATATTGCTGTTTTATTGCCTGTTTCAGTATTTCAAAGAAAAGGAATATCAAACAGAGTCCAAACGGAATGAGACCTTCGGCAGCGTGATTTTTTGGAAGAATATGATCCTGGAGACTTGGAGTTCACGTCAGAAGATCCTCGAGGCAGCCACGAGATAGGAGGGCGCCCCCCTGTAGGGCGCGCCCCCCTGTCTCGTGGGCCCCTCGAGCACCTACCGACCGAGTTCTTTCACCTATATATGCCTACGTACCCTAAAACCATCGAATATCAAGATACATCAGGAGTTCTGCCACTGCAAGCCTCTGTAGGCACCAAAAACCTCTCGGGAGCCCGTTCCGGCACCCTGCCGGAGGGGGAATCCATCACCGGTGTCCATCTTCATCATCCCGGCGCTATCCATGACGAGGATGGAGTAGTTCACCCTCGGGGCTGAGGGTATGTACCAGTAGCTATGTGTTTGATCTCTCTCTCTCATGTTCTCTCTATGGCACGATTTGATATATCGCGAGCATTGTTATTATAGTTGGATCTTATGATGTTTCTCCCCCTCTACTCTCTTTTGATGAATTGAGTTTCCCTCTTGAAGTTATCTTATTGGATTGAGTCTTTGATTTGAGAACACTTGATGTATGTCTTGCCGTGTTTATCTGTGGTGACAATGGGATATCACGTGCCACTTGATGTATGTTTTGGTGACCAACTTGCGGGTTCCGCCCATGAACCTATGCATAGGGGTTGGCACACGTTTTCTTGACTCTCCGGTAGAAACTTTGGGGCACTCTTTGAAGTACTTTGTGTTGGTTGGATGAATCTGAGATTGTGTGATGCATATCGTATAATCATGCCCATGGATACTTGAGGTGACAATGGAGTATCTAGGTGACATTAAGGTTTTGGTTGATTTGTGTCTTAAGGTGTAATTCTAGTACGAACTCTTTTATAGATTGATCCAAAAGAATAGCTTTGAGGTGGTTTCATACCCTACCGTAATCTCTACGTTTGTTCTCCGCTATTAGTGGCTTTGGACTGACTCTTTGTTGCATGTTGAGGGATTGTTATATGATCTATCTATGTTATTATCGTTGAGAGAACTTGCACTAGTGAAAGTATGAACCCTAGGCCTTGTTTCCTATCATTGCAATACCGTTTACGCTCACTTTGATCATTAGTTACCTTGCTGTTTTTATTATTTCAGATTACAAAAACCTATATCTACTATCCATATTGCACTTGTATCACCATCTCTTCGTCGAACTAGTGCACCTATACAATCTACCATTGTATTGGGTGTGTTGGGGACACAAGAGACTCTTTGTTATTTGGTTGTAGGGTTGTTTGAGAGAGACCATCTTCATCCTACGCCTCCCACGAATTGATAAACCTTAGGTCATCCACTTGAGGGAAATTTGCTACTGTCCTACAAACCTGTGCACTTGCAGGCCCAACAATGTCTACAAGAAGAAGGTTGTGTAGTAGACATCATGCATCATCATAATGAGCTCAATGTGACTAATGAGTTAGCCACAGGATCATGCGTTACAGAACGACTAAAGAGACTTGCTGGTAATGATATTGAACAAGGTATAGGGATTCCGACGATCAAATCTCGGGCAAGTAACATACCAATGGACAAAGGGAATTGTATACTGGATTGATTGAATCCCCGACATCATGGTTCATCCAATGAGATCATCGTGGAACATGTGGGAGCCAATATGGGTATCCAGATCCCGCTATTGGTTATTGGCCGGAGAGGCATCTCGGTCATGTCTGCATGGTTCCCGAACCTGTAGGGTCTACACACTTAAGGTTCTGTGACGCTAGAGTTGTAATGGGAATTTTATGTGGTTACAGAAAGTTGTTCGGAGTCTTGATGAGATCCCGAATGTCACGAGGAGTTCTGGAATGGTCCGGAGGTAAAGATTTATATATAGGAAGGAAGTCCAATTTTGGCCACCGGAAAATGTTCAGGATTTTTGGTATTGTACCGGGAAGGTTCTACAAGGTTCCGGAGTGGGGCCCACCTGCATGGGGGACCCACATGAACGTGGGTAGTGGGGGAAAGGCCCCACACCCCTGGTCAAGGCAGACCAAGATCCCCCCTTAGAAGGAATAAGATCATATCCCGAAGGGATAAGATCAAGATCCCTAAAAAGGGGGGATAACAATCGGTAGGGAAGGGAAAGGATGTGATTTCTTTCCTCCCACCTTTGCCAACGCCCCAATGGACTTGGAGCGCAAGAAACCAGCCCCTCCTCCCCTATATATAGTGGGGAGGCGCATGGGAGCTGCACCCCTTGCCCCTGGCGCAACCCTCCCCTTCCAACTCCTCCTCCTTCTCTGTTGAGCGTAGCGAAGCTCTACCGGAGAACCATGAGCTCCACCACCACGCCGTCGTGTTGCCGAAGTTCTCCCTCAACTTCTCCTCTCCCCTTGCTGTATCAAGAAGGAGGAGACGTCCCCGGGTTGTACGTGTGTTGAACATGGAGGCATTGTCCATTCGACGCTTGGATCGGATCTTCTGCGATTTGAATTGCCGCAAGTACGACTCCATCAACCGCGTACTTGTAATGCTTCCGCTTAGAAATCTTCAATGGTATGAAGATGCACTCCCTCTCTCTCGTTGCTAGCATCTCCTAGATTGATCTTGGTGACACGTAGGAATTTTTTGAATTATTACTACGTTCCCCAATAGTAGCTAGATGTCTTCTTCTCTCTCTTTGATCTTCAATACAATGTTCTCCTCAATGTTCTTGGGGATTTATTTGATGTAATCTTCTTTTGCGGTGTGTTTGTTGAGATCCGATAAATTGTGGATTTATGACCAGACTATCTATGAATATTATTTGAGTCTTCTATAAACTCTTTTATGCACTATTAATATAGCTTTGCATTTCTCTCCAATCTGTTGATTTGGTTTGGCCAACTAGATTTATTTTTCTTGCCATGGGAGAGGTGCTTTGTAATGGGTTCAAAATTGTGGTTCTTATTCCCAATGACGGAAAGGTACATGACACGTATTTGTATTGTTGCCATTAAGGATAAAAAGGCGGGGTTTGTTCATATTGATTAGATCTATCCCTCTACATCATGTCATCTTGCTTAAGGCGTTACTCCGCTCTTGTTAACTTAATACACTAGACGCATGCTGGATAGCGGTCGATGTGTGGAGTAATAGTAGTAGATGCAGGCAGGAGTCGGTCTACTTGTCACGGACGTGATGCCTATATTCATTATCATTGCCTTAGATATCGTCATAACTTTGCCCTTTTTTATCAATTTCTCAATAGTAATTTGTTTCACCGTATGTGTTCTTTCAAGAGAGAAGCCTCTAGTGAAAACTATGGCCCCCGGGTCTATCTTTCATCATATTATTTTCAGATCTGTAAAACCAAAAATACCCAAAAATACCTTGCTGCAATTTATTTACCTTTAATTTATTATGCACTTTTATTTATCTTTTATACCTATCTCTATCAGATCTCGTCCTTGCAAGTAACCATGAAGGGATTGGAACCCCTTTATCGCGTTGGGTGCAAGTATTTGTTTGTTTGTGTAGGTGCAACCATTGTTGACTTGTGTGTTCCTCCTACTAGATTGATTACCTTGGTTCTCAACTGAGGGAAATACTTATCTCTACTTTGATGCATCACCCTTTCCTCTTCAAGGGAAAAACCAACGCAAGCTCAAGAAGTAGCAATGGTTTAGTATGTGAACTTTCTAAACAAAGCTCTGGCATAGACTCTTTCTGAAAATATGATGGATTGTGATTGTGTTAATGACTGAGATCATAGTTTGTTGGTTTTCAATAAAGTTTATGCTTCATACTTTAGCTTGTGAATGAATTGTTACTCTAGCATGAGAAGTTTTATGATGATATATTGTTGTTATGATAATGATCATGATGCTCTCATGTCTATATTTTATTTTTATCAACACCTCTCTCTCTCTCTCTCTCTCTCTCTCTCTCTAAACATGTGGTCATTATTAGCGATTTCGGTTTTTCTCTGAGGACAAGCGAGGTCTAAGTTTGGGGGAGTTGATACGTCCATTTTGCATCATGTTTTTATGTTGATATTTATTGCATTATGGAATGTTAATCATTTTATGGTACAATTCTTATGCCTATTCTCTCTTATTTTGCAAGTTTCACATAAAGAGGGAGATTGCTGGCAGTTGGAATTCTAGACTAGAAAGGGCTACATTGGAGGCACATTTTCTGAAGAACTCTGAATTGGTTGAAAATTGACGGAGAATTACTTTGTAATATATTAAAATTATTGGCGAAAGAAATACTAGAGGGGGACCCACCAGGCAAGCACAAGCCTAGGGGCACCCAACCCCCTAGGAGTGTCCCTTGAGCTTGTGGCGGCCCTGGCAGGCCCCGGGTCCTATCTTCTCCTATATGATGCCATTTGCCCTAGAAAAAAATCAGAAGAAGGGTTTCGGGATGAAGCACCGCTGTCTCAAGGCGAAACCTGGGCAAGAGCACTTTTGCCCTCCGGTGGAGAGATTCCGCCAGGGAAACTTCCCTCCAGGAGGGGGAAACCAAAGCCATCGTCATCACCAACGATCCTATCGTCATGGGAGGACCAATCTTCATCAACATCTTCGCTAGCACCATCTCATATCAAAACCTAGTTCATCTTATGTATTCAATCTTTGTCTCAAAACCTCATATTAGTACATGTGGGTTGCTAGTAGTGTTGATTACATCTTGTAGTTGTTGCTAGTTGGTTTATTCGGTGGAAGATCAAATCTTTAGATCCATTATGCTATTTAATAACCCTCTATTCTTGAGCATGAATATGATTTCTTAGTTACATTTGTTCTTGAGGAGATGGGAGAAGTCTTGTCATAAATAATCATGTGAATTTGGTATTCGTTCGATGTTTTGATGATATGTACGTTGTTGTTTCCCTTAGCGGTGTTATGTGAACGTCGACTACATGACACTTCACCATATTTGGGCCTAAGGGAAAGCAATTTGGATAGTTATTAGATGATGGGTTGCTAGAGTGACAGAAGCTTAAACCCTAGTTTATGCGCTATTATGTAAGGGGTTGATTTGGATCCATATGTTTCATGCTATGGTTAGATTTATCTTAAATCTTCTTTCGTAGTTGTGGATGCTTGCGAGAGGGGGTTATCATAAGTGGGAGGCTTGTTCAAGTAAAAACAACACCCAAGCATCAAATTATCAATGTAACAAACACGAACCAAACAAACATGATGAAAGTGACTAGATGAAATTCCTGTGTGTCCTCAAGAAAACGCTTTACTTATTATAAGAGATTGTTCCGGCCTGTCCTTTGCTATGAAAAGGATTGGCCTACCTTGCTGCACTTTTGTTACCATCACTATTTATGGCTTGTTACAAATTATCTTGCTATCAAACTATCTGGTACCTATAATTTTAGTGCTTGTCGAAAATAACTTTGCTGAAAACTGCTTGTCATTTCCATATGCTCCTCGTTGGGTTTAACACTCTTACTTGTCGAAAGGACTACGATTGATCCCTTATACTTGTGGGTCATCAGGGAGTTTCATAGTGGTTATTGAAAGTCTCAACACTAGTAATAAATGAGATAAAATGATTTTTCTCCTCGCAAGTTAGTTCAGAGCCATAAGTGTAGTAAGTTTTGTCTACTACCTTCTGTACATTTCTTGAAGAAAGGAAATAAGCTGTCAATGGAAATAAGATGTCAACTATGTTTAAATAAACAATATGAATTACGTAAAAACATATTTGACAAACTCACATAGAGGTAGAACTGGAAGCATATCCACATTCACCCAAATGTCGATATTATCTTCAACGTCTGTTGGCATCCTGGATTTGGGGGTATCCAGCCCTGCCTGCCTGAGACCCACCACGTGGCTCCATCAACAACCTGGTACGGCCCAGCTTCAGCAACAACAGCAAAACACCCTCGCGAGGGGCCAAGCCTCGCGAGGCGGCGACACCAAGACCCCCGAAGGGATCGGCCTCCTCAAGCTGGCTCCCGAGGGGCGGAGAGTTCTATGCAAAGTTCACCTCACGAGGCTCAGCTGATGTGAGCCATGACGACCAAGGCCAGGCGGGCGCCAGGCGGGCGCAAAGCACAGGTTTCCTCTTCGGTGCAAGGGAGCTAAGCCACAGACATGGCGTCCCAAGGGATCTGCCAAAGGTTTCCATTTCGGTGCAACGAGACCAAGACCGCCAGGACAGCAGGAAGAGGTCATCCACGAGCCCACCGCGGCGTCATGACCTAAGGCTTTTCACAGGCGAAGACTAGTTTTGTCAGGATAAGCTGTACTACTTGTCCCCTTTCAAATCCGGCCGTTGTGGGATCCCTTCCCGCCAACATTTGGGAAGAGGACCAACGCCACTATAAATAGGACTATCCACCACCATAGAAGGGGACAAGACAAGACGAGCACACACCACACCAGCTAAAGGACACCTCACCTCCTAAGGCCAGTTCATCCACTGTACTAGTTCATCCTCAGCCCTTAGAGGCAATCCACCAAAACGCTGGAGTAGGGTATTACACCGCAAGGTGGCCCGAACCAAGATAAACTGATGTGTTTCTTTGTGTCTCTGAGCTAGCCACGCTAGGCTTAGGAGGATCGTGAGTAGGCAGGCTGGGTGGGTTCAGATCTCTGCATGCACCCCAGAGTTCGAACCTGTCAAGGGTTTGCGGATACCATAATCCGACATTTGGCGCGCCAGGTAGGGGTGCGTCGGATCTTCTCTTCTGTCGATCGATCCACCACCACTCCGACACCTCCATGGCCGACGCGCATTGGGCTCGCGCCGAGCGTCGGGCTGCAGTCGCCTCCCGCATCACTCAGATGGCTCCGGAGGGTGACGGCTATGCCCGTCACGATCCATCTCCAGTGGCCAACGCCACCACGGGCCCTGCCGGCCATGAGCATCAAGCTTCATCGCTGCACCCATCGGTGCACCATGACAGGTGCACCGCTACTCCGTCACTGACCCCAGCAGCTTCCTCATCCCACGTGTGTCGCGGCCAGGTGGATGCACAGGCCGCTTTGCTTATGGCATGGGCGCTCCTTCGCTACCGCCTGGTTGGTGACCTCTAGGAGGAGTGGCTCGAGCGGATCGCTGAGCATGTGAGCGTTGCGCACGGGGGCTCCGCCGAGCCGGCTCGCTCGCTGCCTCAGCAACCACCTACAGCGGGCGACGTGGCGCATGGGGCTCCTCCACCACCTTTGTCCTAGGGAATCATCATCGAGCCAAAGCTTGTGGCGCCATGGTGCGACCCACCTTGCTGTAACGCCCCGGACACACTCGCCGGTGGTCGTTACTCCTGGCGGGATCTAGACTGGCCCCACAGATCAATACTAGTCTTTTTCAGTGCACTTTGTCCTCACTCGTGCGCACCCGGAGCAACTTCGGTCGGTCACCCATCTGAAACTACTCCAAGCTGAGCACGCTTAACTTTGGAGTTTTGTGCGAATGGGATCCGGAAAGAAGGAATTCCTTATTGATATGAGTAGTCTATCATCCCTAATAAGCCGAGCTATTACATACACCCCACTCGGAGGAACCGACGTCCTCGTCGGGCCACAGGAACGTTCCCTCTTGGCACAACCGTCTGTGCATCCAGTCCGGTACATGTGCCATGCCGTGTGCCCCGACGGGTCACAAACGTCATGAACAACATGACCGCGCACCTGTCCGCAACCATCCGTGTAACCGCGAGGGTCGGCTCTGATACCAAATTGTAACGCCCCGGACACACTCGCCGGTGGTCGTTACTCCTGGCGGGATCTAGACTGGCCCCACAGATCAATACTAGTCTTTTCTGTGCACTTTGTCCTCACTCGTGCGCACCCGGGAGCAACTTCCCGGTCGGTCACCCATCCTGAAACTACTCCAAGCTGAGCACGCTTAACTTTGGAGTTTTGTCTGAATAGGATCCCGGAAAAGAAGGAATTCCTTATTGATATGAGTAGTCTATCATCCCTAATAAGCCAGGCTATTACACTTGCCCTGCACCGGCTCGGGAGGACGTGAGCTGCTAGGTGGTGCAGCGTCCACAAGGAGAAGCGCGTGTGCTTCCAGCACCCCAGCACCAGGCCCGCGTACCACCGTAGGAGGTGGCGGTGCGCGTGCACCAGGACCAGTTTCCACCTGCTCGGAGACCTCCGGTGGCCACGGCAGCATGCCGCGCATTCACTCCGGAGCTCCGCAACATCGTATGGCCAAGCAAATTCAAGCCAGACCTGCCTTCATGCTATGACGGCACTGCCGATCCCACCGAGTTCCTACAGCTCTATGAGTTGAGCATCGAGGCGGCCAGCAGCGACGAGAAGATCATGGCAAACTGGTTCCCGATGGCCCTCAAGGATGGCGCGCGTTCTTGGCTCCTGAACCTGACTGAGGGGTCGGTTTCTTCCTGGGAGGAGATGCGCAGCCACTTCATCGCCAACCTCCAGGGCACTCGCGACCGTCCGCCGGTCGCGGGTGACCTGCATCGCATCAAGCAGCAACCTGGAGAGACCTTGCAGAAGTATATCCAGCGCTTCAACAACATTCGCCTCAAGATCCCCAAGGTCTTGGACGAGGCCATCATCTCAGCATTCACTGATGGCGTCCGCGATATCAAGATGAAGGAGGAGCTCGCCATCCATGAGGATATCTGCACCGCTCTGGAGATGTTCAACATGGCGAACAAGTGCGCGAGGGCTGAGGAGGGACGCCTCTCCCTCGTCGAGCTCCCCGATGCTGATCCAGAAGACAAGAAGACCAAGACCAAGGATGTGAAGCACAAGGGGTCAGTCGTGCTTGCAGCTGAGCCAGAGACGAAGCGCGGCTGCGACCACCCCGAGTCATCCAAGAGCAATCGGCCGGTCTGCGTCTTCCACAACGTTCACAGCCACAACACCAACAAGTTCCAGGAGCTCAGGGACCTCCGTGATGGGCGCCTCAGTCGACACCCCGAGCGCAACGATCGAGGCTACGGTCGTGGAGGCGGCCGAGGTGGAGGACACTGGGACGGACACGACCATCGTCAGGAGTGGCGCGACCAGCCTTGTGAGGATCGCTGGCAGGGCCAGCCTTGCGAGGGCGACTGGAGGGAGCAGCCTCGTGAGGAGCGCCCTCAGGGCAACGCAGCTCTGCCTCCACCGCCAAGAAGGAATGAAGATCACCACCAGGATGAGGGGGTTGGGGGCTTCCAGGAGCCTCGAGCCATTGCCTGCATCTTGGGCGGCTCACAAGCCACGGCTTCCCACCGCGTCTTCAAGCAGTTCGCGCGCGAGGTGAATGCAGTGCTCCCCAAGCCCGAAGCAACTCGCCCTCTCAGGCGGTCCAAGTGCGCCATCACCTTCGACTCCTCAGACTAGCTCAAGTGTGCGTTCACTGCTGGCACGCTCCCTATGCTCTGCTCCCCCGTCATCAGCAACGTGGTCGTCACCAAGACTCTCATCGATGGCGGAGCAGGGCTCAATGTTCTGTCTGTTCAGACATTCGATAGGCTCCAAGTGCCATACTACCAGCTTCACCCAACCAAGCCATTTTCAGGAGTGACCAACGGTTCTACACACCTGATAGGGCAGGTCTGCCTCCCTGTCACCTTCGGCGAGCGCAACAACTGCCACACCGAGCTCATCGACCTCGACGTCGCCGACATCCGCCTGCCCTACAACACCATCCTAGGGTACCCAACACTAGCCAAGTTCATGGCAGCTATGCACCACAGCTACAACATCCTCAAGATGCCAGGAAGCGGCAGTGTCATCACAGTCGCGTGTCAAGAGAAGGATGTGGTGTGCTCCCTCGAGCGCGCCTTCCAGGCTACAGCGGTCAAGAACCCAGAAGACGAGGACGGCGCCCTCCCTCCTGAGGTCGCCCCCAAGACGAAGAAGCTGCAGCTAGGACAGGGGTCTCGTGAGGAAGCATCGCTTGAGGCCGCCGCACTGAGCCTCACGTCTCCGGACGCGGCACCTTCACCCATTGCATGGAAGGCATGCCCGACGCCCCTCTAAGGCTGGGCTCGGGGGCTCTCCTTTGGAGGGCCTCAGACCTAGCTAGGGTCACGAGGGAGGCGCATGGGCACCATGTGGAGGCGCTCTTCAGAGCATGCTTCCCAGGAGAAGCCAGCAGGCATGAGGCACCAGGCATTCAGGAGTTCATCAGCAAGGCAATCGAGGAGATTCAAGAAGCAAGGGTACCGCAAGGCGATCGTCGCCTGCTGCGAGGCGCAGCTCACTGCCCTAGCGAGGGCAAGGAGTTCCGCGTCTGCATCGACATCCCCGGGCTCAACAGGGCCGCGTCTCGGTAGCTCATCTGGCCATCTCGTGTTGGCCGGTGCGAGGGTCCACCTCACAGCTACGTCTGCATGCCCTTCGGCCTGCTAGACGCGGCTGAAGCGTTCCAGCGCTGCATGAGAGACGCCTAGACGGCTTGCGAGGCCAGGCATTGGGCAATCCTAGCGGATATGGAGGAGCCCCTTCAGGAGCCTCTCAGTCCCTCTGAGCCTCCCGAGGCTCAGCACCTGAGCGGCTCGTGAGGAACGACTCCAACAGCGCGCATTTTTTGGCTACTTCAACACCTCTTCAGCAGCTGTACCAGGTGACATCTCTCTAGTTCGTTCAGTTTGGGGGTGCCCCTCAGGCTACATCATCCCCAGGCCATATGGGTCCAGCCCTACAGCATGTATCGTTTTGCATTCACCAAGACTGTCTAACTGTTTTTGCGAGTTTATCTATGATTGTCACCATATGACCGCCGCCTCGCGGCCCCTCATATGTGCTGGCTGGTACCTCTCCCGCATCGCTGCATGATAACTCACGTCGGCACAGCGCTTGTGCTCGGGTCCATCCCTGCAACACTGATAAACCCGGGGATCGAGCTCTTGTTCACGGCCCGCCTCGCGTACACCACCTCGCGAGGCCCTCGGTGCCTCCGTCTTACGCCCTGGGTTGCAGGCCCGCTTTGCAGGGGTTCCCGGCCTTTCCTGTCATCTGACCTGCAGGTTCATCTGGCAATGGGCCATGAGTCGGCCTGAACAACCACCATCTGGCCTCGCGAGTCACTTGCGCGTTAAAGGGGGGCCTCCCAAGCATCGCGTCTCGGGAGCTCCTACCGACTCTCCAGCCCTCACCCCTGGCCTTGCCCATGGCATCACGACCTAGCATACCAGCGACGGCTGAGCTCACTCGAGAGCCGGGTCCCGAGGACGTAGAGCACCTTGGCGAGCGAGGCAGGAAGGTGGCCAATGCAGGCCGCGCCCAATGGCACAATAGGCATGGGAGCGAGCATCCTCTCCCCGATGGACCAAGGCACCAAACAATAAGTCTCAGCTCGCTGTGGGACCAGCTTCGCTCCCCGCACGCCCGGCCTCGCAGTTCCATTTTGGCAGTTCTACTCCCCTTTTCGATTCTCTGTGCAGCGGCTTGCGCGCCAAAGGGGGCCTCATGAGCATCGCGTCTCACGAGCTCTTACTAGACCCTGGGCCGCTCACCTTCTAGCCTTGACCACGGCATTGCGACCTGGCATACTAGCGACGGCTGAAGCCTGCCTGGGGACTGGGTCCTGTCAGCGTAGAGCGCCACGCTATCTAGGGAAAAGAAAAGGGAGGAACCTAGCCGAACTGGAATACGCGCATCCATCACTAAATCAAAAGAAACAGTGCTGATATTAAGTACATTCCGTTCTTACAAACCCCACGGGGGCTGATCTTCATTCCGCGCAGGGAAAGCAACTACTGGGCCCTACGGTACCACCGGCGACGCCGGGCGGTAGCCGCAGCCGCGGTCCAGCATCGACGGGAGCTTGAGAGCACATAGCTGTCGTCGCTGCACTCCGGAGAATCACTGGGCTCAGGAGGGTCGCTGGATTCCCAGGAGTCATCACTACTGCTGGATGAAGCGCCGAAGGGGACAACAGCAGGTCCAGCACCCACTGCAGTGTCCCTCGTGTTGTCTCCTCCGGGGCAACATTCCAGCCGTTCACCCTCCTTGTTGAAGACCTTGAAGAACAGAGTGGCCACGCCGTCATAGTCGAAGTGGATCGCCAGGGCTCCCTCTGCGTGGCAAGCCTGAGCGGCACCACTCTGACTTCAGCTCCGGTGGCCGAGCTGCGGCACCCTGCGTGTTGCAGCCACAGCTCAACTGGCCCCCTCGGAGGCAGCTCGCTGGCGAAGAACCGCGGGAGTCGGATCCAGGTGTCGGGGGGCATCACCGCCCACACCACGAACTCGCGCGAGCTACCCTCGGCATGGATCCGTGGTGCGGTCAGCAGGGCAATGGCGGCCCTGCCATCTTCATCAGGCGCCACTCGACGGTGCACTCCTTCATCCCGAGCACGGACGTATATGGGGAGGGGGAAGCCAGGCGGAGGCCTTGATTGCCAAGGCCTGGTCACCTCTCGCCCCGTGCCGGCGTCATGAGGAAGGCGGAGCCGTTTCTTTGGCGGGGGAGGGTCGGGCCCCTCCCTAGGGGCCTTCCCCTTCTCGACCGCAGAATACCTCCTGATCGGCTCCATGGAGACAAGATGGAGAAGAGAATAAGCAAGCGGGAGCAAGATGAAAGAGAGATGGGAAAGGGCTCCTCCCGCTCACACATTTATAGCCAGGAGAAGGTAAATCTTCACCCTCCCACGATCTCCAGTAATGATGATTCTCTTTGCATGCAACATGTAGTTGTCAAGTCGAGCGGTTGCCGAGGCAGCGTGGGGAAGCGAAGTCGCCCACGTCCCATCAATCGCCACGCATCATCAAGGCCGCAGGTGGTCAGCGCCCATGGTGATCCACTTGCCCTTTGGCTTCGGCTGGAAGCCAAGTCCGAGCGCGCCTTCGGCCCAGGGGCTACTATCAGCGTCCAGGATTTGGGGGTATCCAGCCCTACTTGCCTGCGGCCCACCACATGGCTCCATCGACGGCCTGGTATGGCCCAGCTTCAGCATCAATAACACAAGACCCTCGTGAGGGGCCAAGCCTCGCGAGGTAGGCGACGCCAAGACCCCCGAAGGGATCAGCCTCCTCAGGCTGGCTCCCGAGGGCCAAAGAGTTCTATGCAAAGTTCACCTCACGAGGCTCAGCTGATGTGAGCCATGACGACCAAGGCCAGGCGGGCGCCAAGCGGGCGCAGAGCGCAGGTTTCCTCTTCGGTGCAAGGGAGGCAAGCCACAGGTGCGGAGTCCCAAGGGATCGGCCAAAGGTTTCCATTTCGGTGCAACGAGACCAAGACCGCCAGGACAGCAGGACGGAGGTCATCCATGAGCCCACCGCGGTGTCACGGCCAGAGGCTTTTCGCAGGCGAAGACTATTTTTGTCAAGATAAGTTGTACTACTTGTCCCCTTTCAAATCCGGCCGTTGTGGGATCCCTTTCCGCCAACATTTGGGAAGAGGACCAAGGCCACTATAAATAGGACTAGCCACCACCATAGAAGGGGACAAGAAAAGACGAGCACACACCACACCAGCTCAAGAACACCTCACCTCCTGAGGCCAGATCATCCACTATACTAGTTCATCCTCAGCCCTTCGAGGCAATCCACCAAAACGCTGGAGTAGGGTATTACACCACAAGGTGGCCCGAACCAGGATAAACTGTCGTGTCTCTTTGTCTCTCTGAGCTTGCCGCACTAGGCTTAGGAATCGCGAGTAGGCAGGCTGGGTAGGTTGAGATCTCCGCGCGCACCCCAGAGTTCGAACCTCTCAAGGGTTTGCGGATCCCATAATCTGACAACGTCATCTTCAGGACAAATATTGAAGTTATTTGCATATCCTTATGAAATCCATTGTCTTTGCATAGATCTCTCCAATTTGAGCAACAAAATTGTGCATGATTAACTGCATTGTAAACCTTAACCACAAAGCATAACCATGTTGAGTCCTAAGGTGGGCTATCTTCGTCTCCATATTGTCACTATCTTGGAAATCAAGCTTATCCAAGACATCTTGTATTGTGCGAAGGTGTGAGGAGAATACGGTGGCCCTAGTGGCTTCTTGGGGAGCATTGTGTCTCCAGACATCTCCAACGGAGACGTAGAGGGAACTTCGGTAACACATCCTCGTCTCCATCTCTCCACTTGTGGTTACTTCTTACCTTTACTTTGTGCAAGATTGTATTGTGGTTATATCATGTGCTTGCATTTGTTTTTGTGAATAGCTTTCCATATAGGATGTCCATCTAGTTTCATATCTAGATAACCTATTTTATTGTTAAGCCAAGATTGTTAAAAAAAGCTAAAAATTGTTAGTCGCCTATTCACCCCCCTCTAGTCGACCATATTGATCCTTTCAATAATTGATCTTATTCAACTTCCAAAGACATGTTGTGTGATAACGCACAACATGATCGTGGCAAATGAAATGTGAAGATTCTCACGCAACTCTTGAATTTGAGAACATATGTGATCTTATTCATCTTTCATATCAAAATCTGGCCACTTTTGATGAGTTTGTTCGAATATGCATCAATAAATTTGGCATGGAGCGACTCATGGAAGATTTGATTGACCATTCCTCGGTGGTTAAAGGGGACAACTTGAACATATGTGCTAGTTGAATTCAAGTTTAACAAATTTTAATTTGAAAACTTAGTTGGATTGTAATATTAGAATTAGAACAACTATTGCATTTTAATATTTTCAATCATCTACGATTTGATATGATGTTATTTAAGCTTGAACGTGCAAAAAATTAGGGGACAAAATTGGATGGTCGGCACCAATATAACTGTTCATGGACTGGTCTAGTCCATTCTGCAGATGGATACCTGATCCGGTTTTAGGGGGGAGATGCCCTAAAGGCTCTAATTTTTAAAGTGGGGTCTGAAATGTTTTACGAATATAGAGAGTTTGAAAATTCTGGTCTATATCCCCCTCCCCCGGGTTTTTTTGCAAGAAACTTCCAATCTATTTTCAATGATCGGAGTACAAATAATAACATAGGTAATTAAAATTACAAGCATGTCTGTGGACCACCTAGCGATGACTACAAGCACAGGAGCAAGCCGAAGGCACGCCGCCGTCATTGCCCCTCCCTCACCGGAGCCGGGCAAACCTTGTTGTAGTAGACAGTTGGGAACTCGTCGAGCTAGGACCCCATAGAACTAGCACACCAGAGCAGCAACCATCACTGATGAGGAAATCGTAGATTAGAAGGATCAAACCTGTAAACACTCCAACAGAGACGAACGAGGACCGGATCCAAACAGATCTAGAGAAGACCTACATCGATCAAACCCCGTGAGATCCGACGCAGGCACACCTCCACATGCCCGTCCGGCGACGCAAAATGCATCATCGGGATGGGGATAGAACGTGGGAGACATTATTCCTACTAAGGGACATCGCTGCCGCCACACAGCCACAACCAATAACAAGAACAAGAACGGGTTCACTCCCATAGGCCGGGGGGAGGCGGTGAGATCCTCTAAACCTCCATGGCCCAGAGGCCATAGGAGATGGGGCGGATAGGCGACGGCACTCATGGAAGGAGAAAGGGATTTTGTTGTGGAGGAGGAAAGAGAAAGACGGGTTGATAATTTTTATGCTCACACTTTTTCTAAAGCGAGTATATATCTTTAAAAATCCGCTAGAGTGGAAGGTTTCTACTCCTTCTTGAGCTTGCGCTAATTTTTTCGTTGAAGTGGAAAGAGTGATGCAGCAAAGTAGAGATAAGTATTTCCCTCAGTTAAGAACCAAGGTATCAATCCGGTAGGAGGCACAAGCAAAGTCCCCAATATATGCACCTGCACAAACTAACAAACACTTGCACTCAACGCGGAAAAGGGGTTGTCAATCCCTTCACTGTCAATTGCAAGAGTGAGATCTAATAGAGATAGATATAAAAGATAAGTAAAAGGAAAATAAAGTAAATATAAATAAATTACAGCAAGGTATTTTGGGGTTTCTGGTTTTATATATGTAAAAATATATGATGGAAAATAGACCCGGGGGGCATAGGTTTCACTTGAGGCTTCTTTCTTGAACAAAGCGTACGATGGATAAACAAATTACTGTTGAGCAATTGATAGAGAAGCGCAAAGTTATGAAGATATCTAAGGTAATGATCATGAATATGGGCATCATGTCTGTGACAAGTATACCGAAACGATTCTGCATGCACCACTATTACTCCACACATCGATCTCTATCCAGCATGCATCTAGAGTATTAAGTTCATAAGAATAGAGTAACACCTTAAGCAAGATCACATGATGTAGAGGGATAAACTCAAGTAATATGATACAAACCACATCTTTTTATCCTTAATGACAACAATACAATACATGTGTCGCTATCCCTACTGTCACTGGGTGAGGCCACCGCAAGATTGAACCCATCACAAAGCACCTGTCCCATTGCAAGAAAAACCAATCTAGCAGGCCAAACCAAATCGATAGATCGGAGAGAAATACAAAGCTATTTTAATCATGCGTAAAAGAGTTTAGAAAAGAATCAAATATTATTCATAGATAATCTTATCATAAATCCACAATTCATCGGATCTCAACAAACGCACCATGAAAGAAGATTACATTGAATAGATCTCCAAGAACATCGAGGAGAACATTGTATTGAAGATCGAAGAGAGAGACGCATCATCGAAAGGGCAGCAAGGTTGGCGTAGAGGCCCTCCGTGATCCAATCCCCCTCCGATGGAGTACCAGAAAAGGCCCCAAGATGGATCTGACGAGAACAGAAGCTTGCAGTGGCGAAAAAGTATTTTTGGTGTGCCCTGTGACGTAAGGGGAATATTTGGGAATTTATAGTGCTGGAGTTAGGGTTAGGAGAGCCACGAGGGGGCTATAGACCTAGCCCCCCTAGGGCATGCCCCTAGGGCTTGTGGCCTCCTCGTGGCTCTTCTGGCCTCCTCGTAAATCTTCCTAGGTGTCTTCTAGTCCAAGAAAAATCACATTAAAGTTTTATTCCGTTTGGACTCCGTTTGCTATTGATTTTCTATAAAAGACAAAAACAACACAAAAATAGCAACTGGCACTGGGCACTAGGTTAATAGGTTAGCCCCAAAAATAATATAACATAGCATATTAATGCATATAAAACATCCAAAACAGGTAATATAATAGCATGGAACAATAAAAAATTATAGATACATTGGAGACGTATCAAGCATACCCAAGCTTAATTCCGACTCGTCCTCGAGTAGGTAAATGATAAAAACAGAATTTTGATGTGGAATGCTACCTAACATATTTATCAATGTAATTCTTCTAATTGTGGCATGAATGTTCAAATCCATAAGATTCAAAAGAAAGTTTAATATTGACATAAAAACAATAATACTTCAAGCACACTAATAAAGCAATCATGTCTTCTAAAAATATCATGGCTAAAGAAAGTTAACCCTACAAAATCATAAAGTCTTGTCATGCTCTATCTTCATCACACAAAGTATTTATCGTGCACAACCCCGATGACAAGCCAAGCAATTGTTTCATACTTTTAATGTTCTCAAGCCTTTTCAACTTTCAGGAAATGCATGAGCGTGAGCCATGGATATAGCATTGTAGGTGGAATAGAATATGGTGGAGGTTGTGAGGAGAAGACAAAAAGGGAGAAAATCTCACATCGACTAGGTAAATTAATGAGCTATGGAGATGCCCATCAATTGATGTCGATGCAAGTGAGTAGGGATTGCCATGCAACGGATGCACTAGAGCTATAAGTGTATGAAAGCTCAAAAGAAAACTAAGTGTGTCTACATCCAACTTGCTTGCTCACGAAGACCTAGGAAATTTGAGGAAGCCCATGATTGGAATATACAAGCCAAGTTCTATAATGAAAAATCCCACTAGTATATGAAAGTGATAAAATAGGAGACTCTCTATCATGAAGAACATGCTGCTATTTTTGAAGCACAAGTGTGGAAAAGGATAGTAACATTGTCCCTTCTCTCTTTTTCTCTCATTTATTTTTTTATTTTTTTTATTTTTTCTTTTGGGCTCTTTGGCTCTTTTTTTATTTTTTTTATGTGGGCTTCTTTGGCCTCTTTTGTTTTTGTAAAGTCCGGAGACTCATCCCAACTCGTGAGGGAATCATAGCTTCCATCATCCTTCCCTCACATGGGACAATGCTCTAATAATGATGACAATCCCACTTTATTTACTTACAACTCAAGAATTATAGCTCGATACTAGAACAAAGATATGACTCTATATGAATGCCTCCGGCGGTGTACCGGGATGTGTTATGATCTAGCGTAGCAAAGATATGAAATGAAAACACTAGCTATCTTACGATCATGCAAAGCAATATGAAAATGATGGTGCGTGTCATAATAAACATAACGGTGGAACTTGCATGGCTATATATCTCGGAATGGCTATAGAAATGCCATAATAGGTAGGTATGGTGGCTGTTTTGAGGAAGGGTATATGGTGGGTTTAATGCACTGGCGAAAGTTGCGCGGTATTAGAGAGACTAGCAATGGTGGAAGGATGAGAGTGCGTATAATCCATGGAGTCAACATTATTCATAAAGAACTCACATACTTATTGCAAAAATTTATTACCATCAAATCATAGTACTAATAAGCATGCTCCTAGGGGGTAGATTTGTAGGAAAATACCATCGCTCGTCCCCGACTACCACTCATAAGGAAGACAATCAGAAATAAATCATGCTCTAACTTCATCGCATAACGATAGGCCATACGTGCATGCTTCGGGAATCACAAACTTTAACACAAGTATTTCTACTAATCCACAATTACTCTCTAGCATGATTCTATTATCACCATCTTTATATCTCAAAACAAATGCAAGGAATCATACTTCTCGTATATTCAATGCTTTTTATGTAAGTTTTTATTATATCATCTTGGATGCCCATCATATTAGGACCAAATTCATAACCTAAGCAAATTGCCATATTGTTAAGACTCTCAAAATAATATAAATGAAGCATGAGAGTTCATCAATTTCTACAAAATAAAACCACCGTCGTGCTCTAAAAAGATATAAGTGAAGCATTACAGCAACTAGCTAGCTCAAAAGATATAAGTGAAGCACATATAGTATTCTAATAAATTTACATTTAATGTGTGTCCCTATCAAAAGGTGTGTACAGCAAGGATGATTGTGGCAAGATAAAAAGCAAAAAATCATATAATACAACACTCTCCAAGCAAAACACATATCATGTGGTGAATTAAAATATAGCCTCAAGTAAAATTACTGATGGATTGAAGACAAAAGAGGGGATGCCATCCGGGGCATCCCCAAGCTTAGATGCTTCGTTGTCCTTGAATATGACCTTGGGGTGCCTTGGTCATCCCCAAGCTTAGGCTCCTTCCACTCCTTATTCCATAGTCCATCAAATCTTACCCAAAACTTGAAAAATTCACAACACAAAACTCAACAGAAAACTCGTAAGCTCCATTAGTATAATAAAGCAAATCACCACTTTAGGTACTGTTGTGAACTCATTCTAAATATATATTGGTGTTATATCTACTATATTCCAACTTATCCATGGTTCATATCCCCCGATACTACCCATAGATTCATCAAAATAAGCAAAGAAAAAGAAAGAAAACAGAATCTGTCGAAAACAGAACAGTCTATAGTAATCTGGAAATTTCGTATACTTCTGTCCCTCCAAAAATTCTGAACAATTAGGAAAATCTAGGAAATTTGTATATCAATCTTGTGTAAAAAAATCATATGAAATCACGCTTCTATGAATTTTGAAAATTCCATAACTGGGCGCAAAAGTTTCTGTTTTTCAACAAATCAAATCAACTATCACCACGGACTATCCCAAAGGCTCAACTTCGCACAAAAACTAATTAGACACTAAAACACAATTACTACAGAAGTAATAATGTGTATTTATTGAAAAACAGAAGCATAAACAAAAAAACCCAAAATAAAATTGGGTTGCCTCCAACAAGCATTATTGTTTTACGCCCCTAGCTAGGCATAATGCATAGATCTAAGTATTGCCATCTTTGGTATTTAATCCATAAGTAGCCCTCATAATATATTCATATGATAACCTAATTTTCTTTCTTGGAAAGTGTTCCGTTCCCTTCCTTAACGGGAATTGAAATCTGATGTTTTCTTTTTTCATATCAATAATTGCACCAATCATTCTTAGGAAAGGTCTACCAATTATAATAGGGCATGTAGGATTGCAATCTATATCAAGCACAATAAAATCCATGGGCACAAAATTCCTATTTGAAACAATAAGAACATCATTAATCCTTCCCATAGGTTTCTTAGTAGTGGAATCCGCTAGATGCAAATTCAAAGAACAATCATCAAATTTATGGAAACCTAGCACATCACATAGAGTTTGGGGAATAGTTGAAACGCTAGCACCCAAATCACACAAAGCATTACACTCATAATCTTTAATTTTAATCTTAATAGTAGGTTCCCATTCATCACAAAGCTTTCTAGGGATTGAAACTTCCAACTCAAGTTTTTCTTCAAAAGATTTCATCATAGCATAAAAAATATGTTTAGTCAAAGCCTTATTTTGTTTATAAGAATGATGTGAATTTAGCATGGGTTGCAACAAGGAAATACAATCTATTAAAGAACAATTACCATAGTTAAAATCCTTGAAATCCAAAAGAGTGGGTTCATCGCTACCTAAAGTTTTGACCTCGCCAATCCCACTTTTATCAATTTTTTCATTAAGATCTTCACCCTCCAAATTATTGGGACGCCTTCTAGCTAAAGTTGACTCATCTACAGTCCCATCTTTATCAAGTTTTATATTAGCAAACAAAGATTCAATAGGAATCACGCCAATCACTTTAAGATGTTCATCATTATTATCACGAAAACTAGAAGAACATGCTTTTTCTAGCCAATCTCTCTTAGCACACATCCTAGGAGAATGTTAAAAGAATCTTAATATCTGGCATAGATCATTACTTTCATTAATAGAAATTTGAATAGCTTTCAGAGATCATTAATATCTGGCATAGATCTAATCTTAAAAGAATCACTCTCATGAGAAATTCTATCAATGTTTCTAGCCAAATCATCAATCTTAAGCAATTTTTCTTCAACCATAGCATTGAAAATCTTTTGAGAATTAATGAATCTTTAATATTATTCTCAAGATCAGAGGGTATTTTTATTATAATTTCCATAAGAATTGTTGTAGGAATTACCATAATTATTAGAGGGATTACTAGAAAACGGCCTAGGGTTGTAGTTTCCTCTGTACGTGTTATTGCCAAAATTGTTCCTGCCAACAAAATTCACATTCATAGATTCATCACTATTCTCTATCAAAGTGGACAAATGGATGTCATTAGGATCAATAGTAGCATTCTTACTAGCAATAAATTTCATAAGTTCATCCATCTTTCCACTCAAAGTATTAATTTCTTCAATCGCATGCACTTTTTTACTAGTAGAAGAACTTTCAGTATGCCATTGAGAGTAATTTGCCATAATATTATCTAGGAGCTTAGTATCTTCTCCTAATGTGATTTCCATAAAAGTACCTCCCGTGGCAGAATCTAAAAGATTTTTAGATTCAAAATTCAATCTGGCATAAATTTTTTGTATGATCAACCATAAACTTAAACCATGAGTAGGGCAATTTCTTATCATCAATTTCATCCTCTCCCAAGATTGTGTAACATGTTCAGGATAAAGTTGCTTAAGATTCATTATATTGTTCCTAAGGGAGATGATCTTAGCGGGAGGAAAATACATGGAAATAAAAGCATCTTTACACTTATTCCATGAATCAATATTATTTTTAGGCAAAGATGAAATCCACGTTTTAGCATGAGCTCATAGTGAGAACAGAAATAGCTTCAATTTAACAATATCATTATCCATATTTTTTTATCTTTTGCATATCACACAACTCAGCGAAATTATTTAGATAGGATGCAGCATCTTCATTAGGACTACCACAAAAATGTTTTTTCATAACAAGATTCAACAAAGCGACATTAATTTCATAAGATTCTGCACAAGTGGCGGGAGCAATCGGAGTACTAATAAAATCATCATTATTATTATTGGAAAATTCACACAACTTGGTATTTTCTTGAGACATCGTGACAAAGCAAACAATCTAGCACACAAGCAAACAAAAAGCAAATGAAAAGATGGACAGAAAGAAGGCAAATAAAAAGGCAAATATTTTTGTTTTTATTGAAAACATTTTAGAAGTGGGGGAGAGGAAAACCGAGGCAAATGGCAAATAATATAATGGAAGAGATGAGAGTTTATGATATGTACTTGGTAGGCTTGATGTAGAACCTCACCAGCAACGGCGGCAGAAATTCTTCCTGCTACATCTTGAGCTTGCGTTGATTTTTTATTTGAAGAGGAAAGGGTGATGCAACAAAGTAGAGATAAGTATTTCCCTCAGTTAAGAACCAAGGTATCAATCCAGTAGGAGGCACAAGCAAGTCCCCAATATATGCACCTGCACAAACTAACAAACACTTGCACTCAATGCGAAAAACGGGTTGTCAATCCCTTCACGGTCACTTGCAAGAGTGAGATATAATAGAGATAGATATAAAAGATAAGTATTTTTGGGTTTGGTTTTATAGATCTGAAAATATATGATAGAAAATAGACCCGGGGTGTCGTGGAATTGTCACGGCAGATGTCCTAGTGAAAGGACTTAGTCGTGGAGCCATCGCAACTAGGAAGCTTAAAGGGGTTAAAACGGGACAAAAAAAGCAACAGTTTATACCGGTTTGGCCCCTTGCATTGAAGGTAATGGCTTAATCCAGTTTGAGGTGGGATTGGTTATGTCTCGATTACCAGGGAGCGAATTCGCTTGACCTAGCTCTCGATCTGATGTTACTTGTCCTGAACCACCGCCAGGTCGTCCCTTTATATACTGAGGTCGACGCCCAGTGGCTCACAGAGTCCCAGCCAGCTTATAAACAGTGTCCGGCTCGGTGTCTCTCTATTCCTGCCTTACAATACAAGTTATATACATATGGCGGTTTATCTCTACGGGCCTTAAGTCGCCTTTGGGCTTTAGGCCCTTAACTGAACTGCCATCTTCAAGTATCGTCTTGGGCTTCATATTATGAATCGCCATAGTTATGACCTGGCCCCTCCTGGGCGGGTCATACCTAATAGTTATATCCTCAACATTAGGCCCCAGATTGATTTGAACTGGTTCATGTCAATCTTCAACACTTAGAAAAAATCTTCTACTCTTCATTGCGCGAGAATATATAACCTGCCATGACGTCATCTTCTGGATATGTGATAACCCGCCATGACGTCATATGTCATTAATTCACACTTTGTCCAACGGATATTTATCTTTTAATAATCGTCCGAAAATCGAGGCGCCGGCGCAGCTGGATAACCATGTCTTTGGTCTCCTCGTTTTTCGCGCCCACTTAAGAGTCTTTCCTTATAAATAGGCACGACCGGTATTTCCTCATTCTGCCCCTTTCCATTGTCTTCCTCCTCTCGCGACCTTCTGCCGCTCGAGCTCCGTCGCCACCGCAGAGCGCACCGTCGTCTTTGTACCAGGCCGCTGCATCACCCTGAATCAAACCATAGAAAGGCGGCGCCCCTCCGCAGTAGATCTGCACCTGTAAGTTTTTGCCTTCCCGCACCTTAGATCCGCATTAGGGTTACTGAACTTCTCTATGTTCTTCGTAGTTCATCTTCAGTGCTTGCACCGTGAACCTCTTTGATCTGAATACGGCGTATAACAAATGCAGTTGCTATTTTTCCTTTTCTTTCAATACTAGCAGACCCCTTTCCTAGAAGAACAAATCCCTCTAGAGCTTATGAACTTATCTGTACTAGTTTTTTAGGTCTAGATTCATTTCCTTTTTCTGAACATCCATTGATCCAGAATAATGATTGCAATCTGTGAAACTTGTTTGTGTGACCCTTAGCCAAAAATCAGCATTTTGATAGATCCACCTAGCCATGGTGGCTCTAATCACCGGCTTAAATTGCAATGCTCAATAGATAACACCAACCACTCATGGCGGCTTAAATAACCAGACTGCTCACGGTGGTTTAAATAACCTGACGTAATTAGCCATATACCATTAGGCCCCTTTGTAAGCCGTCATACTGAATTTATGCTGTAATGCTTTTCCCCCGGCTTAAATTTGAACCGGCAATTTTACTCATTGCTAGGCTTCCTTCTTCATAATGCCGCCCAAAACAGCCACTTCATGCAACTGGGTCAAATCCATCGTCACAGAGGGTACACTTGATGATTTCGTGAAAACCGGCTATCTGCCGAAAAAAGATGTCATGTCATACCGTGCTCCTGATCTAACAGAAGAAAAACCTCAGCCCAAAGAAGGGGAAGTCATTGTTTTCACTGATCACATGACCCGAGGCTTTTCGCCACCCGGCTCGAAATTCTTCAGAGATGTTCTGCACTTTTTTGACCTCCGTTCGCAAGACATTGGACCCAGTTCCATTTCTAACATCTGCAATTTTCAAGTGTTCTGTGAGGTATACCTTGAAGAAGAACCTAGCTTGGAACTCTTCAGGTAATTGTTTTACTTGAACCGCCAGAATGAATGCTCCAACGGACCGAGTTTGGAACTTGGCAGGGTCTCAATCCAACGAAGGAGAGACGCCATATTTCCTTATGCACAACCACCGAGTCACCCCAAGGACTGGAACCAAACATGGTTCTACTATCAAGATACTTCTCCGGCTGATGAGAATCCTCTGCCCGGCCTTCGCGCCCTGCATCTTGATTCCAATCACCCGCTCCCCGACACGTTGTCAGCTGCTGAACGCCAGAAGCTTGCCCCTACCCTTGCAAAGGTCAAAGCTCTGTTGGGGAACGGCTTAAATGGCATTGATTTGGTCCGGTGCTGGGTCGCATGGCGGATCATCCTGTTGAGTCGCCTCTCCAGGTTAATGTGTACTTACCCAGGTGATAAAAAGGACCCTCTGCGCCATAGCCCTGACAATTTACCTGAGGATGTTGTCAATGATATGACAAAATCACTTTTGAATGAAAGCCTGGCGGATTGTGGCAAGGTGGGCTTAAGCCCTTTCTGCAAAGCTAACCCGGCTCCAGGGGTAAGCCGCCAAAACTTAGTTGTTTCACCTTTATCTCTGATGTTTTGTCTTAACTTAATCCTTTATTGATTCTCACAGGCTGAAGATAAATTTTGGAAGAAAAAATATGATCATGAGGCTGCAAAGAGAGCCAGGAAGGCCAAGAGAGCTGCCAGGAAAAGAGGAAAGAAGGCCAGCACTTCAGAATTGCTTCAACTGGAGGACTCCTCTGAGTTGGAGGTATCCCTCGACTCTCTTGGCTCCTTTTTCAATCATCTTATTGACATCGATTATCATCAGGCTGACACGGGAACGAGCCAGGGATTGGAAAAAGAGGTAAATATTATTTCCTCCGACACCGAGCCTTTGCTAAGACAAAAAAAATCCAAAGAGTAACCCGGAAAGTAAGATTTTCACATCCCTTAGCTTATTAGGATCCTCAATTTCTTTTGAAGTGATAGATTCATGAGAGCCGGAGGCAGACCCGGACCGGCCAAGATGCGGAACTCTCCTCCGGCTTACCGAATACACCAAGGAAGCGTCGGAACAAGGTCACTTCCGACTTAAACCCTTTTTATCCTTTGGCGGGTCTCACTCGTCAACCACTCAATTCTTCTGACTCAAATTATCAGGAAATCTCACATTCTTCCGGTGACTCAATCTAGTCCAACATGCCGGCTTTTAAGACTGCTCCAGGTTAATGACAATTTACTTATTCTGTACTCATTACAACCCTTTATATTTGTACTGACCTTTTTGATCTTATGTAGTGGAAAAGAAAAGCCCAGCAAGAGAGTGAAGAAAAATAAGCCTGCTGAAGAGCCGACCGTCAACAAACCGGAGCTCCAGACTGCCGCGCCTGACGCCTCTGTTCCTGAGCTACCGCTTGAGCCGGTTCACAACGTGCCAACAATGACTACTGACCCGTCTGTCAATCAAGCCGCCGACGACTCTTTAAACCCTAAAGCTTCAAGCCCGGCTAAGATAGCCGACCCACAGGATGTTGATGTGGAAATTACCAAGACCGGCTATACTGAGTCAGGGAGACCTACTGTGCTAGCCAAATGTTCTGCCAAGGAGGAGCACATTGATCGATGTAAAGTCAGATTTGATGTTGCTGACTATACTCAAATGAGCATTGGCGAAGATTTTTCTGGCTATCTTAGCCAAGTGCACAGCAGCCGCGATCTTGAAGTTGATATGGTGAAACAAATGCACCAGAAATTTGAGGTATAAATTCTTCCCTTTATTGAATTATCCTTACTATGCCAGCCCCCAAGTCTATTGCTTATGATGAATATGTCGTAGACTTAGAACAAACTTATGAGTATCAGTAATATCCTTTGGTAAAACCTATAAAAAGATCCGTCTTAATTCGTAGTCCCCAAGGGCCGGTTTAATCAGCATGAATGAACAAGTCCTTAGCATGCTTGTTCAGAATATAGTACTTGTGTAGCTTTTAACAGCAATATGCATTGGCCCCCAAGTGCCAAGTATTCTTGCTTGCAAGGTGCTTGGGACTTACTCTCATGAACCGCCACTTAGATAGAACTTTCGGTAGACATTAGCCCCCAAGTGCCAAGTGTTGTTGCTTGCAAAAGGCTTCGGACTTAATATTGTATGCTAATATTCATGATTTTGACCCGGTATTTTCACAAACCACCACTGCTCAACTTCAATCTGAGCTGTCTAAAGCAAAGAAATGCTTGGAGTTGCAGGAGACTAAAACCCAGAGGGCCAACTCCAAATTTGAATTCAGTGTGTCTAAACAAGAGAAACAGAAGGCCGAGTTTGAAGTTGAGAAAAAGTCCTGGGAACTCCTAGTGGGTTTGGCATTGTGCCGATCAAGAGGGTACCTGTTGGGGATATTACCACTAGGCGTGAACCGGCCTACTTGGGCCGGGTTAACTTCATTAGTGGTATAAGTAGATGAAGGCCCAAGGCCTATAGTCGGTTTAGAACATGTAGCCGTAAACCGGCCTGATGTATAATTTGTGTTGTAAGTTAGGAATAGAGAGATACCAACCGGGATACGAGTATGAACCGGTTGGGACTCTATGGACGGACGGGCGTCACCCGTGTATATAAGGGGACGACCCGGCGGCGGTTCAGGACAGACAACCAGAACTCGAGCCTAGGTGAAGCTTGTTTGCTCCCTAGCCATCGAGACCACTTCAATTCCATCACAACTAGACGTAGGCTTTTACCTTCATCGAAGGGGCCGAACTAGTATAAAACCCTTGTGTCTTTGCGTCCGCTTTAACCCCTTCAAGTAAACTCGTAGCGATGGCTCCACGACTAAGTCCTTTCACTAGGACATCTGCCGTGACAAATCCATGACAGTTGGCGCCCACCGTGGGGCTATCGCACAATGGTTTGACGATCTTGGAGGGCAAGCTCAAGGGACTCGAAGGCTATGTTGTGGGCCGGATGACCAAGAGTCGTCGTGGCAAGATCTACATCGACGACGCAGGATGGGGTCCCGAGGCCGATTCGATTGAGTACGGGTACCGGGTCCCCTTTGGTGGCATACACGTTTTCATCGGCAAGATCGGTGAGCCTGGGCCTGAGCCGGACATCTGCACAAACCTCGTCGAGACGGCTCAGCGTGCGAGATCTGCCCAGGCTAAACCGGTCGTGAAGCGTGTCTTCGTTGGAGTCGTCCACGGAGGAGAGCGTGAGGACGAATCAGAACACGGTAGCGAGACCGTCGTCTATTCCGGTGACGAGTCCTCGACCGGAGAGACCGAATCGCTATACCAATTGCAAGACGACCAGCTTGGGGGCTGTTCCGATGGCGACAGTATTCCGGACCCCCCAGGCCAGGTCAACCGGGTTGGAATATTCATGGCCGGCACACAGGAGGCGAATCACTCTTCGACCGCCGCAGTGATGCTCTCCGGATCAGCAGCAGCGGCGGCAGCAGGGGCAGGAGGCCTTGTGCGCCTACCGGTTCAAGTTCTATCTGATCTGTTTGATGCACTAGCCGCACTTATGGCAGAGGCCAATCCGGCGGATCAGGAGGCCCATGATGCAGAGATTCCAAAGGTGAGAGAGCAGATCGTGCAAGCCAAAGCGGATCTGGCAGCAGAAAAAGACAGGATGGCTGTAGAGCGGGCCGCTTTAGACGCCCAGGCCTACAAACTCATGCTTGACCAGAACGCATCACAGGAGGTTTTGAAGCGGAAGCACAGATCCCGCCTGTCGTTAGGGTTTGATCCCCGGAATCTCTTTCACACTCCAGCAGCTGGACCCAGTAATCCACCGCAGTACCTGGAGACAAACCGGATTGAGGCACCAGGATCAGGGGCGACGGTCCAACCTCGCCTGATGGAACCTCCTCAGCAGAATATTGCAGTTCCTCCGCCGGTCCAGACGCCCCCAGGTCATTATTCTAATCCTATGGACAACCTTGTTGCAGCCGCCGCCCGATTAGAGGCTATCCCAGTCGAAGGGGACTCTCCGCAAGCGATAGAGACGCGCCTGGTTAAGGAGCTTCTCCGGACCGCGCTGATTCAGCAGGAAGCATACTCGTACAGCCGTGATCGGATTGACTCTACGCCCCGTCCAAGCCGGAGCTATAGCAGGCGCATGGATGGACCGGCCATATCGAGCAATGCGCGAGGCCGTGAAGCGGTCCGTGGCGATAACCCGGCAGGTGGTGTTCGCGATGCTCAGGATGTGGTGGACCGGGCCCGGGTACGAAGGGAGGCCGAGTTAGCAGCACAGAATGATGCAGGTCAACTTACACCGGTTCGCCCTACCACCTTCGCCGGACCAGGAGTCGCATCCGCTTTGGGAGTGCCTTGCTTAATCCCCGCTTTACGCAATGTGCGCCTGCCCAAAGATTTCAAGGGTCCGCGCAAGGTGCCGAATTACACCGCTGATTTATCCCCTGAAGCGTGGGTAGAGAGTTATGAGATGGCCATGGAGATGCTAGACGTGGATGAGACCGCGTGCACAAAATACTTCACCATGATGCTTGAAGGCACGGCTCGTACTTGGTTGAAGAGCCTACCGCCCAATTCTATCAGCTCATGGGCCCAGTTGCGGGCCCGGTTTATCCAGAATTTCAAGGATACATGTAAGCAGCCCAAGTCCATAGTAGACCTGGCGGCTTGTGTCCAGGAGGAAGGAGAATCAACGACCCATTGGGTGCGCCGCGTTTCAGAAGTTTTGCACTCGTCTGACAGGATTAATGCTGACTCTGCGATCTTAACCCTGGAAGGCAATTGCCGGTTTAAGCCTTTAAAATTGAAATTGGAACGCATGAAGCGGTTCTTCAATGACATGGGAACCCTCATGGCCACTTTAGTGAAGTATGCTGATTCGGACAGTACCAAGGATCCCGAGACTGATGATGATGAAGCAGGGAAGGGAAAGAAGAATAGCAACTCCAAGCAGCAGCAGTACAAACTGGCGGGTCATGGAAACTGAGGCAAGCGCAAGGCGGATGGCAGCATGGACTTTGTGGCCAACACCAATGCACAGGACAGGGGGCAGCGGCGCAGAGGTAAACCAGCAAATCGTAATGGGTCTCCCAATCCTAACGCAAGCCGTTTGAATTATCTGTTGAATCAGCCTTGCCCAAAGCATGGGACGAAGGAGTCGCCGGCTAACCACCTTTGGAAGGATTGTTATATTATGCAGGAGTTTAAAACTCTATCGCCTTCGGTATGACCACGGGTCGTGGCGTTCAGATCCGGTTTCCATGGGCTGGGTCACGATGGAGCTTCCGGTTCAGTCTCAATCAGGCGGTCACAACAACCCGAATAATCGAACGGCAAGAAGAAAAGCAGCAGCAGCGGTCGGGTTATCAGAGCCAGCCAAAGCAGTTGAACAATGGGCAATATCATGTTTTCATAACTAGCTTGGATAAGCGCGACCGAATACTCCACAAGCGAGCGGTGAATTCTGTTGAACCGGCCTTACCACGTTACTTACGCTGGTCAGAGCAGCCTATCATGTGGAGCAGAGAGGATCATCCGCCCCGGGTTGATAATCCGCCAGCTAGCATTAGTGGTGGACCCTCGGTGGGGGGTTATAAGTTCACCAAGGTGCTCATGGATGGAGGGAGCAGTATTAACATACTATACTATGAGACATTCCGCCGCATGGGTCTAACAGATAAGGATATCGACCGCCTAATACGGTGTTCCATGGTGTGGTGCCCGCAAATCAGATATCCTGTTGGTAAGATAGCCCCGGATGTGGCTTTTGGGGACGAAAGCACGACTCGGTCGGAAAAACTAACATTTAAGGTGGTGAAGATCCGGAGCCCGTGATCACGCGTTGTTTGGCGGCCGGCTTATGCCAAGTTCATGGCGCTGCCTTGTTATATTTACTTGCAGCTCAAGATGCCGGGTTACAAGGGGACAATAACGGTTCATGGGAGCCGAGGGTCGCTGGAATGTGAGGAAGGTGATGCGGCTTATGCAGAGTCGGTCTGCCATGGAGGAGTTGAAGTACTATAAGGACAATGTTGATCCGGCGGATATGACCCTTTAAAGAAGCCAACTCTGAGCATGATTCGATCTGAAGTTTAAATCGCAGCAGAGACCAAGCTTGTTGACTTCGTGCCGGTGATTCGCCCAAGCAGTTCTTTGTCGATGCTAACTGATCCCAAATAGGAAAGCGCGCCATCGAAGTTCATCCGTGAGAATCGGGACATCTTTGCATGGAAACCGTCTGACATGCCAAGTGTACCGAGGGAACTCGCTGAGCACACTCTTAATGTGGATCCTAAGTATAAACCGGTGAAACAATTCCTCCGCCGGTTTAACGAAGAAAGGCGCAAAGCCATTGGAGAGGAAGTGGCCAGGCTTTTAGCAGCTGGTTTTATCATTGAGGTGTTCCATCCAGAGTGGCTTGCTAATCCGGTGCTGGTTCTTAAGAAAAACGGCACTTGGCGCATGTGTGTGGATTATACGGATCTTAACAAGGCTTGTCCAGCAGATCCTTTTGCCCTCCCCCGCATTGACCAGATCATTGATGCCACGGCGGGTTGTGAGCGTTTGAGTTTTTTGGATGCATACTCTGGATATCATCAGATCAAAATGGCGGTTAAGGACCAGGAGAAGACAGCGTTTATTACTCCCTTTGGAGCCTTCTGCTATGTATCTATGCCCTTCGGGCTCAAGAGTGCCCAAGCCACCTATCAACGGTGTGTACAGAATTGCTTGCATAAACAGATCGGCCGTAATGTGCACGCCTATGTGGATGACATTGTAGTAAAGTCAAGGCAGAAGGAAACGCTGGTGGATGATTTGAAGGAAACCTTTGACAACTTGCGAGTTTACAAGATGATGCTTAATCCGGCCAAGTGTGTCTTTGGTGTCCCGGCAGGCAAATTGCTGGGTTTCCTGGTGTCTAACAGAGGAATCGAGGCTAATCCGGAGAAGATTATGGCTATTACCTCCCTGGCTAAACCGAAGTGCATCAATGATGTTCAGCGTTTGGCGGGCCGAATCGCCCAGATCGAGCCGGTTTATCAGCCGCCTCGGAGAGAAGGCCATCCCTTTGTACCAAATGCTGAGGAAGACAGACCATTTCATCTGGTGTCCGGCTGCTGATGAAGCATTTGAGGGCTTGAAGCGACAATTAGCCAATCCGCCTGTTCTTGCAGCTCCGATCGACAAGGAGCCACTATTGTTATACGTAGCAGCCAATGCTCGGGCGGTGAGCGTGGCTATTGTGGTGGAACGCAAGGAGGCAGGCAAGGAATATCCGGTTTAGCGGCCGGTTTATTATATCAGTGAGGTGCTTATTGAATCCAAACAAAGGTATCCGCATTGGCAAAAGCTGGTCTATGGTGTCTTCATGGCCAGTCGGAAGTTGAAGCAGTATTTTCAAGGGCACCCCATCACAAATGGTCGATTCAGCTCCTTTGGGTGATATCATACTGAACCGGAGGCGATCGTCGGATTGCCAAGTGGGCCATAGAGCTTGGGCCACACGGACTGAAGTATGTACCTCGAACGGCGGTGAAGTCTCAAGCACTTGTTGATTTCATCAATGATTGGACGGAGTTACAAGCACCAGAGGAGAAGCCGGATCACACATATTGGACGATTCATTTTGATGGATCCAGGCAATTGGAAGGCTCGGGGGCTGGAGTCGTATTAACTTCCCCATGAGGTGATAAGTTTTGTTATGTTCTCCGCTTAATGTTCCCTTGTACTAATAATGCAGCTGAGTACGAAGCCTTGCTCCATGGTCTCCGGATGGCTAAAGAGATGAATTTAAGCCGGGTTAAGTGCTTCGGTGACTTGGATCTCGTAGCTCAATAGGTGTCTGGCACTTGGGATTCTAAAGACCCGCTCATGGCTGCATATCGTCGGGAAGTGGATAATATTGCAGGTTGCTTCAAGGGTTATCAAGTGGATCATGTGGACCGTCGGAAGAATGAAGCGGCGACGCTTTAAGCGGTTGGGCTCTCGGCGCAAACCGTCCCGCCTAATGTCTTTCTCGACGATTGCACAACCCGTCACCAAGCTCCCTGTGAAGCGGATTTGGCTATTCCCGATCCGGAGGCTCAATTGGTGGCAGCCCCGCATGTTATTCCGGATTGACAGTTCCTTTTCTTGCGTACATGAACCGGGGAGTTACGGAGGATGAGATTCTAGCCAGCAGATAGTCCGCGATCCAAGTCTATGACGATTGTCAATGGTGAATTGCATCATTGCAAAGGTATCGAGGCGTTTCAACGATGTGTTTCTCCGAGGAAGGCTGTGAAATATTAAGAGAAATCCATGAAGGGATTGTGGACACCACGCCGGTTCAAAATCTCCGTGGCAAAGCGTTTAAATCACGGGTTCTCTTGGTTGATGCGCATGCCGATGCGGAGGACTTGGTTAAACGGTGTGATGGATGTCGAAATTTTCAAGGCGTGCTCATGTGCCACTCAAAAATTGAGGATGATCCCAATAACGTGGCCGCTTGCAACTTGGGGCTGGATATGGTCGGACCTTTTAAAAGATCCAAAGATAAGAAAACTCACCTTTTGGTGGCGGTTGACAAATTTACCAAGTGGGTTGAAGCGGAGCTGTCGGCAAGTGTGATGCAGCAACAATGTGCAGCTTCATCAAAAGGTGATTTTCGGTTTGGCTTTCCACACAATATCATTCTTGACAATGGTACCAATTTATCCAAAGGCGCTTATGAAGGAGTTACGTGAACGTGAGCACATCCGACTTGACGTGTCGTCGATGGCACACCCCAAAGGCAATGGACAGCGTAACGAGCTAATCAAGAGATCTTGCGAGGCATCAAACCCCGCTTATGGTCCCATTGCAAAGAACACCAGATGTTGGGTTGAAGAGCTACCATCTATGCTATGGAGTATCAATACTACGCCAAACCGATCCACAGGATACACACCATTTTTCATGGTCTACGGAGCGCAGGCGTTCTCCTAGTGATATCCGCACGATTCGCCTCGTGTGGCAGCTTATGTTGAAGCGGACAATGAGACAAAGACGGCAAGACGCTTTGGACCTATTGGACGAGGAGCGTGATATAGCGGCTGCCTGCTCGGGCGATTTACCAACAAGATCTTCGTCGCTATCACAATCGCCGGGTTAGAACAAGAACTTTTCAAGGAGATTTGGTGCTTCGACTCATCCAAGACCAGACAGATATGCACAAATTATCCCCACCTTGGGAGGGATCTTTCGTGGTCAAGAAGAATCGCACAACGGGTCGTATTATCGATTGATATTCGAGAGCATCAAGACTCACGCACATCGAGGAGGAGACCAACAGCCGTGGAACATAGCTCATCTTCGCCTTACTACACTTGAGCCATCGGCTCTATCTATGTACATATCATGACAAGGTATATATTATCTTTGATATAATAAAACCGAGCCTCGGCTAAAGCGGGTCTCTGTCTTTCTTATCATGCGTGGTTACATGGAGTGGCTCTGTTTTTAAAGCGGCGTCCGGTTTACCCTTGACATTTGCTTTTATATATATCACTTGGGGCCTTGGTCGTGTCCGAACCAACGCGACACCTCTTGATAGGCGACAGCCACCAGATCACTTGGGGACATGGTCAAGTCTGAACCAGTCACGCCTCTTGATCGGCCTAAGGCCACAAAATCACTTGGGGGCTTGGTCGAACCCAACCATTGCCACGCCTCTTGATTTGGCATATATGCCACTTAATCATTTGGGGACCTGGCTGACTTGAATCATTGTCACCCTATTGGGGGCTTGGTCCTGTCCGACCATGGTAACACCATCTGATCAGCTCAGTATAGCATATTTTTGCAAACGGTTTTTATCATTGCCTTTGCTTCCATGTTATTTTCATGGCTTGTTTGTTCTTTGTTTTTGTTGGATTTCTTTTATGTCAACAAACACCTTTTTTCCGGTTCAGCCGATGGATTTGATTCCCCTTTAATCCGGAGAAGTATGCCCGGTTTACCTTTTCCTGTTAACATCATGGAGCAACAAGGGGGCTTATGTTCATTCAGTACGGTTTATACGGGGGCTGTTTTCTCCCCCCCCCCCTATTGACGGTAATGGTTTATAAAACCTCCGCTTCAAGCTTGGCTAAGCCAGCTCCATGCCCAGACATGGGAGGTATTTTGTATCACCTATTTGTTACATTACTGATACACATATCAAGATCATAAACCGGCTGGCGGTATAACCGCCACCGAAGTTCAAATTTTTCTGATTGCAGGAAATATGAGTTGAGGTTTTTCGAACAAAAGCTTCAGTACTTATGCACGAAGGCATATTCAAGATAGAAGTATTAACTATCATATTACAAGGCAACGCGGTGCCCGAATAAGATCATTGTTATTTTGGAAAGATACAAAAGACAGCTATCCAAACCGGCTTCCTGGTTCAAGCCTGCTCCTCGTCATCATCCGGTTCAGCTTCCTCGTCTCTACCCATTGGCTGGAAATCAACAGTGGTCCAGTCGATTCCCATTAAAGCTTGGAAAACAGCCTCTTCATGGATCAGGGAAGACGGTTCAATATCGAGCGTAAGTATGCTTACGGATTGAGGATCAGTTCTTCGCTTCAAGAGTTGGGGCAGGCACTCGTTTGTTCTGATCATTGTATTGCGCTTGATAATGCGTCAAGTCTGCCTCTTCAGCTAACTGACAAGCCAGAGGGCGCACTGCACGGTTTATTGCCCTCAAATCATCTTTGTTGAATTCAGAGCCATCTTCCTTCAGGCTGGGATAGCCTTGGGCTGCTTCCACAGGGTCGAAATCTGGCACCCATGCTTTTGCCCGGATCAAGGCGTTAATAGCTCCGGTTCGAGCAGCGGATTTTTTCAGCTCCTCAATCCGGGACGGAAGCATCGACAACCTGTTAAGAGTGTCCTGGATTAAAGAGGGGGCCGGGTTGTTATGAGAGGCTGTGGTGATGATCCATGGGCTCCAAAGATACAATTGTTCCACTAAGGTGTAGGCAGCCTTCGTTTCTTCCGCACGTCGCTTCCTAGGTGCCCGGTGCGTGTGCCTACAAACAATATAGGGACAGTCTCAAACCGGATTTATACTACAGAAGATTCAAAATTATCACAGAAGTTAAAAGGAGCTTACCAAAGATCGCAGCGGTCATGGAGTGTATTTGCCGCTTTACGGCCGTGAGTTCATCCACCACCGGTTTAAGGGCAGCTTCAGCATTTTCCACTCTTTTGGTTAAAGCGGCCTTCTTAGTGACCCAATCAGCCCGCTCTTTCTTGAAGCCTTCCTTCAACTGTTCAGTGATGCTCAAGGCGCTGGTTAATTCTTTCTTTGCCTTGTCTGTTTCAGCCTGTTGGGTTTTCAAGGCCTCCTGCAAATCGGCAATCCGGTCCTCCTTGATTCTCACCTCACCGCATCTGAGACAGATTTAGCTTTCAACAAGCGGTCCAAGAAATTGAAGTATCAACCACATAACAAAGTTATGCGCCTGATACTTGGGGGCTAATGCACCTTCAATTTTCATAAGTTACTAGATTGCAAAGTCCCAAGGTCAATACAGATATTCAACTTGGCACCTCGGGGCTAATGGCTATTTGATCAAATTATGTTCTAAGGATAGTTTTCTGTCCGAGCCCCGGTCTAATTATGCTAAGTTAAACCGGCCCTTGGGGGCTATATTGATGGATTTCAAAAGTGTTAAGGATCATATTCAAGTCCCGGTTTGACCAAGGTTACAAACCGGCCCTTGGGGGCTAGGAGGATTGATACAATGGCAGTAAGTAAAGAAGTGAGTTACCTCAAATTTATCCCTCATCATCTTGACCAGGCCAGCTTCACAGTCACGGCTAGTATAAAGCCGGTTTAAATAGCTGGAATGAAGATCTTGGGCACTCAGAGCAGCATATGTCTCTAGTTCAACATCCCATTTTCCTTTGTTCAGGGTGGAAAAATCCTCTTTTACAGTATGCCTGGTTAAGGTGGCAGGATTCCCCGGTTCAAAGCGGCCTACACCGGTAATCACAACGTCGTCATCTTTGGACTCGGCGGTTTGTGTGGGTGCGGCCGGTTTGTCAACAGGACTGTGGGATTTCTCAATCCGGACGGAGCTGGCAGGCGGATCAGCAGAGGCTGAAGTGTTAATAGGCCTCTCTTCGGGAATTGCATCGTCTTGCAAAGGAGGATCATTGGGGATATCTTCAGGAGCAAACGCTTCAAGATCTGGCACTTTGTCATGTTCTGGGGCTGCATCTTCTTCAGCCGCTTTATCCAGGCGGGCTTTCTTGCTTGGTTTAGGTTTGGCCCTGAAAGAAAAACAAAGAGTCAAGGAGCAGCATAAGCCATTACACAGTATAATGGAAGCGTATGTTCAGCTTAGCTTACCCAAGAACCGTTTTCAATGGAGGTAGCTGAGTGGCCGACGATTCACCAGAAGATGAATGAGAAGTAACCTGATAATCGGAGTCGGATGGATTAAGAGGTTGACAGAAGAAACCCGCTTTAGGATTTAAATCAATAAAAAGGTCGGAGACCTCGGAGCGGCGTTTTCGAACCGGACTGTTTAGTAAACCGGCGGAGGTAACTACCTGGCCACTGTGCCGGGTTGTGCGGCGAGCTTCATGTTGCTGAGTCTTCATAAGAAATTTGGGATCCAAATAAGCAAGAGGATGAGAAATTTAACTTTCCGGTTTGCCTTGCGAAATTTTGGCAAAGGCAAGATTTCTGAATCGGAAGTGAGAACAGTTACCTCAGCGACGTCCGCATTGCAGGCTTCAGCGTCATCCTGGCAAGCATCATCATCAATAAGGCGTGTAAAAAGTAAGCCAAGTGAATCAAGTTCTACCTCAAGGTCCGGGTTACCCACATCATCATCAATAGCTGGATCAGATGAAGCGGTGGTTTTTCTCTTATGAGCTGGTTTCTTGATAACATTGGTCTTGGGCCGGGTTGACCGCCCTGCCTTTTCTGTTTTGTCTTGTGGAAGCTTCTTACTCCAAAACGGATTATCACCCTGGATCAGCAGTAATTAAATGTCAGACAGATAAAAGCAGTAACAGGTTCAACAATAGTGCAACTAAAATCTTACCGCTGGCGGTTTGTTGGTGATACAGTAAGGAAGCAGGCCGGTTTGAGCACAGAGGTGCTCCGGTTCATTCAACATCTTCTTTACAGAATCTGTGACTTCATCGTCGGAGAGTTGGATTTTAGTGTGTCGGAGTGGGTCATCGACGCTACCAGTGTACTTGCACATCAAACCGGGCGCGGCTCGAGGCGATATGCTCCATGATATCCAACAGCGTGCAAGGTCTATTCCCGTAAAACCGTTGGCCATAAAGGCTCGGAGCTTGGACAGTTGCGGAGCATATTTACTTCTTTCCTTGGCGCTTAGTCTTTGTGGAAAAGGGTGAGTGTTGCTGAGCCGTTCCGGACGGAAGCCAGGCAAGGGATTTTCATTCTCAGGAAAGGTATCTTTGCAATAAAACCAAGTTGCATTCCACTCCTTGGGATGAGTATGGAGTTTGACGTGGGGATAAGTGATTTCCTTCCTCTTCTGAATGGCCATGCCGCCCAATTCAGTATTCGGGCCGTCGGTAAATTCAGTGCGACGGTTTAAATGGAAGAGGTCTCTAAACAACTCGACTGAAGGCTCCTCTTGAAGGTATACCTCAGAAAGTACTTGAAAGTGACATAGATTGGTGACGGAATTGGGGCCAATATCCTGTGGACGGAGCTGAAAGTTGGCTAATACATCCCGATAAAACTTAGAACCGGCGGTTTGAAGCCGGGCCAAGTGATCTGCAAAGACCACAACTTCTCCTCTTGAGGTGTGGAGGACTCTCATTTCCAGAACCTCCAAAGGATCGTATCTTTGTTATCTAAAGCGCCGATCAGGACTAGATCATCCAACTGAGATTCAGTGACGCGAGAGGGAACCCAATTGCACTCATATACTTGTTTGGCCATAGTGAGATCTACAAGAAATAGGTGATCCGGTTCAAGAGTATGTTGGATAAAGAAGGTGTTGATCTAAACAACGATAAACCGGAGGCAATACCTATAAACCGGTCCTCTACAATGCGGCATCATAAGGATTCTGGCGGTTCAACCAGGGGACTAATGATATATACCGGTTTAGTAATTTTTCTCTATGGTAAAGTTAAACCGCCTGACCTAAGCATCGGAAGCAATTTAAGTTGTGGACAGCTAGGTATGCAGAAACAGGTTTTACAAGATCCTATTACAGCCGCGGATCTATAGCAAGTTCATAAAAACAGAAATATTCCAAAGAGTAAGGCAGAGCAGAAGTGAACCATTGAGCGGGTATGAGCGTAAGATCTATGGACTTAAATGAGAAATTACAGGCGGATGCTTAGAGATTACTACTAAACACAGCAGGGGTTCACCGATTCATTCAAAAGCCAGAGAACAAGTATGAGCAAGCGACGAACACAGCACGAACATGGAACCCTAAGAACAGATCTAGGTCAAGAAGAGAAGAAAGCGTACTGGAAACGGAGAACATGCGGAAGGATGCCGCAACGATCTGGTGCATTCAGGTTGATGCAGCGGCCCAAGATGAAGCAGAGGTTGACGGCGGCGGCGGAGCTCCAAGGCTGGCGACGCGAGGAAGACGAAGAAGAAGAGACGAGGGGAAAAGAAAGGAGATGACCCTTCGGTCTTATTTATAAGGCAAAGAGTTAGGTCAAGTCTGCGCGGATCCGTGAGCTATCGTTAAAGAGGGCGTTATAAATGATAATTTCATGATGACGTCATGCCGGTTTACAAAGAACCGAAATGATGACGACATGGCGGTTTACCGCCACTCAAGATATCCAAGACAAAGATTTTGTGAAGGATTGACATGAACCAGTTCAAATCAATCTGGGGCCTAATGTTGGGGATATTACCACTAGGCGTGAACCGGCCTACTTGGGCTGGGTTAACTTCATTAGTGGTATAAGGAGATGAAGGCCCAAGGCCTATAGTCGGTTTAGAACCTGTAGCCGTAAACCGGCCTGATGTATAATTTGTGTTGTAAGTTAGGAATAGAGAGATACCAACCGGGATACGAGTATGAACCGGTTGGGAATCTATGGACCGACGGGCGTCACCCGTGTATATAAGGGGACGACCCGGCGGCGATTCAGGACAGACAACCACAACTCGAGCCTAGGTGAAGCTTGTTTGCTCCCTAGCCATCGAGACCACTTCAATTCCATCACAACTAGACGTAGGCTTTTACCTTCATCGAAGGGGCCGAACTAGTATAAAACCCTTGTGTCTTTGTGTCCGCTTTAACCCCTTCAAGTAAACTCGTAGCGATGGCTCCATAACTAAGTCCTTTCACTAGGACATCTGCCGTGACAAATCCACGACAGTACCGATAGCTATGTCCTCTTTGGTTCGAATATGACCTATGTTTGAACAGGAAGCCCCCAAGTGATCATAAGTTTTAACGACTATGATTCAAATATGATCATGAGCCAGACCAAGAGGGGTTAAAGTTGTGATTCGAATACGATCAGCCCCCAATTGGTCTTTGGAAGTATGATGATGACGACATATGATCATTGAGGATGAAAAGGACAGAGATCCTGATTTATTACTTATCATAATATATACATCGTCAAAAATATGTTCATCATGAGAGCCTGTGGCTCAAGTGTAGTAAGGCCGAAGATGAGCGATATTCCACGGCTGGCGGGTTTCCTCCTCCGACTTACGTGAGTCTTTGTGCTCTCGAACATTGATAAGGTAGTATGACCGGTTGTTCAAGTTCTTGCTGACCACAAAGGGCCCTTCCCAAGGTGGGGATAACTTGTGTGCATCAGTTTGATCCTGGATGAGCCGGAGCACCAAGTCACCTTCTTGAAAGGTTCTGGACTTAACCCGGCGGCTGTGGTAGCGGCGTAGGTCCTATTGGTAAATCGTCGAGCGGGCTGCTGCCAAGTCACGCTTTTCGTCTAACAGGTCAAGTGCATCCTGACGCGCTTGTTGGTTATCAGCTTCAATGTAAGCCGCCACACGGGGCGAGTCATGACGGATGTCACTAGGGAGAACCGCCTCTACTCCGTAAACCATGAAGAAAGGCGTGTAACCAGGGTAGTATTGATGCTCAATATCACAGAAGGTAACTCCTCCACCCAACAACCCGGCGTCCGTTGCAAAGGAACCATAAGCCGGGGCTTGATGCCTTTCAAGATTTCCTGATTGGCTCTTTCAGCTTGACCATTGGATTGGGGTGAGCTATCGATGAAACGCTGCGAATATGCTCACGTTGACAAAACTCCTCCATGGCACCCTTGGACAGATTAGTGCCACTGTCAGTTATAATGTTGTGTGGAAAGCCAAAACGAAAGATCACCTTTTTCATGAATTGAGCCGCCGAGGATGCGTCACACTTACTAACTGGCTCTGCCTCAACCCACTTTGTGAATTTGTCAACCGCCACCAAGACGTGGGTCTTTTTATCTTTGGACCTTTTGAAAGGCCCAAACATGTCAAGTCCCCAAACTACAAATGGCCAAGTAATTGGAATCATCCTCAGATCTTGAGCCAGCACGTGAGCTCGCCGTGAGAATTTCTGACAACCATCACATTTACTAACCAGATCCTCTGCATCAGCATGAGCCGTTAGCCAATAAATCCATGATGAAAAGCTTTGGCCACAGGGGACTTTGAACCGGCATGATGGCCACAATCTCCTTCATGAATCTCACGAAGAATTTCTTGACCTTCCTCCGGAGAGACACAACGCTGAAACGCCCCAGTGACACTGCGATGATGCAACTCGCCATTGGCAATCGTCATTGACTTAGACCACCGGGTTATCTGCCTAGCCAAGGTTTCATCCTCAGGCAACTCGCCCCGGGTCATGTAAGCCAAATATGGCACTGTCCAATCTGGGATAACGTGAAGAGCCGCCACCAATTGTGCTTCCGGGTCAGGAACCGCCAAGTCATCCTCTGTAGGCAACTTGACAGAAGGGTTATGCAGAATATCCAAGAATGTGTTAGGTGGCACTGGCTTATGCTGAGACCCCAGCTGGCTTAAAGCATCAGCCGCCTCATTCTTTCTGCAATCAATGTGCTCCACTTGATAACCCTTGAAGTGTCCTGCAATAGCATCAACTTCGCGGTGATAAGCCGCCATGAGGGGATCCTTGGAATCCCACTTGCCTGAGACTTGTTGAGCCACTAAATCTGAGTCGCCAAAGCACCTCACCTGGCTTGAGTTCATCTCCTTAGCCATCCGAAGACCATGGAGCAAGGCCTCATACTCAGATGCATTGTTAGTACAAGGAAACAACAACCTTAGCACATAACAAAATTTGTCACCTCGAGGGGAAGCTAAAACAACTCCAGCCCCCAAGCCCTCCAATTGCCTGGACCCATCAAAGTGAATAGTTCAATATGTGTTATCCGGCTTCTCTCCAGGCATCTGCAGCTCAGTCCAATCATTGATGAAATCCACCAGTGCTTGAGACTTGATAGCAGTGTGTGGCACATACTTTAAACCATGAGGCCCAAGCTCAATGGCCCACTTGGCGACTCGTCCTGTCGCTTCTCTGTTTTGAACGATATCTCCTAAAAGAGCAGAACTGACCACAGTGATGGGATCACCCAGAAAATATTGCCTAAGCTACCGGCTAGCCATGAACACCCCATAAACAAGCTTCTACCAATGCAGATATCTCTGCTTGGACTCAATAAGCACCTCACTGATGTAGTAAACCGGCCGTTGAACCGGATATTCTTTGCCAGCCTCCTTGCGCTCCACCACAATGGCCACACTGACAGCACGTGTGTTAGCAGCCACATATAACAATAATGGATCCTTATCAATGGGAGCAGCAAGGACCGTGTGACAGCCTGATTTTTGGCCCTTTCTTTTTCTTTTGTTTTTCTGAGATTTTTGCTTGAGTTTTCTTTTTCCGTGGCTTTGTGGTTTGGAAACTGAAGAAGATGCCCTCTTCTTTGTTTCCAGAGTGGCTTGTCATTCCCAAATCCTTCCCTAGACCCTGTCATTTTCATCCTAGCCCAAATCCCAATATTCTTTTTATTGGGAATATTCCTTTTCTATTAAAGGAATAACTCAAATTGCCCTAGGTTGTGAAGCAACCTATATTTCCATCACTCCTAAAATCCCCAAATGATTCTCATAAATTGTTTGGGTCATATCTTTCTCAAATATGGCAAAATATTTCATTTGTCATGTTTATCATCATGCTCAAATAATTCATTTCCTATTCTGCCCTAAATGGCACATTGTGAAGCAAGTGCCATTTTCCTTTGCCCAATTGACCTCAAACTCCTTGGACATCTTTGCATGTCCATATCATTGCCACATGCCAAAATTCAACCTCATTTTCCTAGTAATTATTTAATTACGATTTTCCAAAGTTTTTGTCCAGAAAGAAGCTTTGTGAAGGAGGTACAAGTTAGGCATATCCAAATGAGTTGCAATTTTGCATGGCCCTTCATATCATCATATAATAGCCCTCCAACCAAGTTTAGCTCATGTCATGCCTCCATGTGAGCTCATCTTCAATTCTTAGTTTCAGCCCAAATTTTCAGTCTGTGAAGCAAGTATATTGTATCTTGCTCCATTATGGCTGTAAATTTTTCTAGGCCTTCTATTAGCCATATAACCTATCTCCACCATTTTGGGCACATTTCATCAAGCCATTATTCCTCTATAATTTTTGCCAGTTTCTGTCCAGAGGAGATGTTTGTGAAGCAAGTACCATTTTGGCTTGTCCAATTGGTATGAGACTTTTTGTGCATCTTCATATGACCAAATGACTCTACTTTTCCCAAATTGAGATCAAGTTGATACACTATGTGAGTGCATCATCATGCTCAAGTTTCTGGACCAAATTAGGCAGTTGTGAAGCAACTGTATTAAGCTTTGATCCATTCCTCTTCAAACTCTCCAGTATTCTAGTTCTTCCTTAGTTAATCATCGTAGACAACTCCATTGACCTCAGTCAATTCCCTGTTGATCACCAGTGCATGGCCAAGTTTACTGCAGTAAACTTCAGATGATGACTACCATTTAACCACTGCGTCTTTAACCAAGTTACCACCGCAGTTGAAACCTCCCCTGGAAGGACTTACCCCTAGACAACAATTGCCAGCCATTTGGCTCTTCTTGATGCAAGTCTGCGTGGTGACCATCGCTTTGGCGTGCAATAGCCGCGTCCAGAACGTTTTCTTGCTCGGGCCCCTCCTCTGCCCGGCGTCTCAGCGAGCATGGGCCTGTCCAGCGTGTTCCCCGCATCGTCGCCGTCCTCCTGGAGCCACCTCCCTCTGCTTCCGCTTCTCCGTCGGTGCTTGTCGCCGCGCGCCCACGGGCGCACTATGGCAGACTGAGCATTAATGGCGCCGTGGCCGCTTCCCCTTTGTGCCCCTCGGCCCCTCTTGTCCTATGCGCCTCTGTAGCTCGTCCGGTTCCTTCTCGTCGTGATCCCGCCCCTCCCCGTGATCGCTGGCCATCATCAGAGCATTGGCCAGATCCCCGCGGCGACACCCAAGCTCGGCCTCCCTCGCCCGGCTATATATAGCCACCCCCAGCCTCGTCCGAGGTCACCACCAGTCTCACCTCACTCCCAGCTCCCTCCCCGTCCACTTGCCGAAGCTCTTGAGCCACCACACCTCGCTCATGGCTGCCATGTCCACCCTCGGCCTCCTCCTAAATTGGCGCTGCCCCGAGCTCGTTACCCTCCCCCTCCACCACCAGAGGCATCCACCACACCCCTGGAAGCCTTCCCGTCGTTTCCCTCCTCCTCTGTTGGCCTCTGGCCATGATGCCCAACACCACCCGAAGATCCCCTCCGCCGCGGCCGTAGCTCCGCCCTTCCCCGTGCTCCCCGGCGACCGCTCTGCCCACAGATGGGTGTGGCTCCCTCCCATGAGCACGCCGGTAGGTCGAGCGTCGCAAGAGGTGGCCGGAGTCACCGGGAATCCGCGTTCGGCCGCTGGCATCGTCTCTCCATCGCGGGCGAGCGGGAGGAGGAAGAAGAAGCTAGACCAGGCAGGCCCCACTCCAGCGTGGGCCCCGCGCGTCAGCCTTTGGGGCGTTGACCCGGCCAGCCCACATGGATAAGTGACGGGCCCCACAGCCCGTGGGACCCGCCCGTCAGCGACTCAGCCCCGACCCCACCTGGCAGCCACACGCGTTGACCCCGCCCCTGCCACATCACATAAGTGGAAACGGATTTCCGATATTACATTTTCAACTTCTGAAAGTGTATTTCCTTATATGTGTTTCTGCCTTATCCACTCAGGGACTTGTTTGTGATGATATTTTACAGAAAAGTCCCTGATCTTCATCACCTCACAACTTTTTGCTCGTAACTCCGTTTGAGGTGAATCCAAAGCCCATTTCTTCGTCTCGTCGAGCATGTTTTGTTGGCCACACTTTCACAATGTGTTAACTTTCCGATGAGTCTTTCCGCGGCTTCACTGCACTTCTCCTAGTGCCTTCTTCATCCCCAAGCAAGCCACAATACCCACTTGCATGATAGTCATGCAGTAGCCATGGTTTTCAACTTGAATATTTATTAAATGTTTGTCTGTTTAAAACTTGGTTATCATTGTTCTGGTGCTGCTTAGAGTTTCATGTTCACTCTCATGTTATGTTGTCTTGCACCTGGTTATCTTGTACTAGTTGCTAGCATTCCTTTAATATGCTTATGCTTGCTTGTAGTTCATGTTGATGTTAGTGATGGTTTTCGGTGCATGGCTATCGTCTGTTTCGAGTGCCGTCGTATGCATGTTCCATTGCATCCAGTTGGTTAAATGCTTGCATGGTAGCATTGTTGATATGTCTTGCATGATATTTATTGTTGATGCTATGCTAGGTTTCTATGAGTACTGTTGTACTTGTGATATTCATGCACGTCATTATGCCATGCTCAGTTGGATATGATTCATTGTTGATATGGTCGATAGTTATGTTGTACCCTCATGCTTATGTTGATATCATGGTCATGCATTGTAATTGCATCATGCTATTTTATCATGGCTCAGCATATCTGCATTCAAGTTTAATGCTACCTCTTGAGCACTGCGTTGGATTTCCCCGAAGAGGAGAGGATGATGCAGCAAAGTAGCGTAAGTATTTCCCTCAGTTTTTGAGGACCAAGGTATCAATCCAGTAGGAGACCACGCACAAGTCCCTCGTACCTACACAAAACGATAGCAACTCGCAACCAACGCGATTAGGGGTTGCCAATCCCTTCACGGTCACTTACGATAGTGAGATCTGATAGAGATGATAAATAATATTTTTGGTATTTTTGATAGATAGATATAAAGTAAAAAGTAAAAGGCAAAGTAAAGAAAAGCAAGTAAATAAAGTGATAGAGATTGATATGATGAGAATAGACCCAGGGGCCATAGGTTTCACTAATGGATTCTCTCAAGAGCATAGATATTCTACGGTGGGTGAACAAATTACTGTTGAGCAATTGACAGAATTGAGCATAGTTATGAGTATATCTAGGCAATGATCATGTATATAGGCATCACGTCCAAAACAAGTAGATCGAAACTATTCTGCATCTACTACTATTACTCCACTCATCGACCGCTATCCAGCATGCATCTAGAGTATTAAGTTAAAACAGAGTAACGCCTTAAGCAAGATGACAGGATGTAGAGGATAAATTCATGCAATATGATAAAACCCCATCTTGTTATCCTCGATGGCAACAATACAATACATGCCTTGCAACCCTTTACACATTTGGTAAGGACACCGCAAGATTGAACCCAAAGCTAAGCACTTCTCCCATTGCAAGAACTACCAATCTAGTTGGCCAAACCAAAAAGGATAATTCGAAGATACTTGCAAAGATAACTCAATCGTACATAAAAGAATTCAGAGAAGAATCAAATATTTTCCATAGTTAATACTGGATCATAAACTCACAATTCATCGGTCTCAACAAACACACCACAAAAAGAGGATTACATCAAATAGATCTCCACGAGAGAGGGGGAGAACTTTGTATTGAGATCCAAAAAGAGAGAAGAAGCCATCTAGCTACTAGCTATGGACCCGAAGGTCTGAAGTAAACTACTCACACTTCATCAGAGGGGCTATGGTGATGATATAGAAGCCCTCCGTGGTGGATGCCCCCTCTGGCGGAGCTCCGGAACAGGCCCCAAGATGGGATCTCATGGATACAGAAGGTTGCGGCGGTGTAATTAGGTTTTTGGCTCTTGTTCTAATCATACGTGGATACGTAGGTATATATATGAGGAAGGAGTACGTCGCTGGAGCGTTAGGGGGGCCCACGAGGTAGGGGGCGCGCCCAGGGGGGCGCGCCCTCCACCCTCGTGACCGCCTCTGGCACTTCTTGGAGTAGGGTCCAAGTCTCCTGGATCACGTTCGGTTGGAAAATCATGTTCCCGAAGGTTTCATTCCGTTTGGACTCCGTTTGATATTCCATTTCTTCAAAACACTGAAATAGGCAAAAAAAACAGCAATTCTGGGCTGGGCCTCCGGTTAATAGGTTAGTCCCAAAAGTAATATAAAAGTGGAATATAAAGCCCAATATGGTCCAAAACAGTAGATAAAGTAGCATGGAGCAATCAAAAATTATAGATATGTTGGAGACGTATCAGGCATCCCCAAGCTTAGTTCCTGCTCGTCCTCGAGTAGGTAAATGATAAAAAAAGAATTTTTGATGCGGAGTGATACTTTGGCATAATTTCAATGTAAATCTTCTTAATTGTGATATGAATATTCAGATCCGAAAGATTCAAGACAAAAGTTCATATTGACATAAAAAGTGATAATACTTCAAGCATACTAATCAAAGCAATCATGTCTTCTCAAAATAACATGGACAAAGAAAGTTATCCCTACAAAAATCATATAGTCTGGCTATGCTCCATCTTCCCCACACAAAATATTTAAATCATGCACAACCCCGATGACAAGCCAAGCAATTGTTTCATACTTATGACATTCTCAAAACTTTTTCAATCTTCACGCAATACATGGGCGTGAGCCATGGATATAGCACTATGTGGAATAGAAGGGTGGTTGTGGAGAAGACAAAAAGAGGGAAGATAGTCTCACATCAACTAGGCGTATCAACGGGCTATGGAGATGCCCATCATTAGATATCAATGTGAGTGAGTAGGGATTGCCATGCAACGGATGCACTAGAGCTATAAGTATATGAAAGCTCTTCAAAAGAAACTAAGTGGGTGTGCATCCAACTCGCTTGCTCACGAAGACCTAGGGCATTTTGAGGAAGCCCATCATTGGAATATACAAGCCAAGTTATATAATGAAAAATTCCCACTAGTATATGAAGGTGACAAAATGAGAGACTCTCTATCATGAAGATCTTGGTGCTACTTTGAAGCACAAGTGTGGTAAAAGGATAGTAGCATTGTCCCTTCTCTCTTTTTCTCTCATTTTTTGGGCCTTTCTCTCTTTTTTTATGGCCTCTTTTCTTTCTCTTTTTTTTCGTCCGGAGTCTCATCCCGACTTATGGGGGAATCATAGTCTCCATCATCCTTTCCTCACTTGGGACAATGCTCTAATAATGATGATCATCACACTTTTATTTTTCTTACAACTCAACAATTACAACTTGACACTTAGAACAAAGTATGACTCTATATGAATGCCTCCGGCGGTATACCGGGATATGCAATGAATAATGAGTGTCATGTATGAAAGAATTATGAACGGTGGCTTTGCCACAAATACGATGTCAACTACATGATCATGCTAGCAATATGACAATGATGGAGCGTGTCATAATAAACGGAACGGTGGAAAGTTGCATGGCAATATATCTTGGAATGTCTATGGAAATGCCATGATAGGTAGGTATGGTGGCTGTTTTGAGGAAGGTATATGGTGGGTGTATGATACCGACGAAAAGTGTGCGGTATTAGAGAGGCTAGCAAAGGTGGAAGGATGGGAAAAAGTGCGTATAATCCATGGACTCAACATTAGTCATAAAGAACTCATATACTTGTCGCAAAAATCAAGAAGTTATCAAAGCAAAGTATTACGCGCATGCTCCTAGGGGGATAGATTGGTAGGAAAAGACCATTGCTCGTCCCCGACCGCCACTCATAAGGAAGACAATCAATAAATAAATCATGCTCCGAGTTCATCACATAACGGTTCATCGTACGTGCATGCTACGGGAATCACAAACTTCAACACAAGTATTCCTTGAATTCATAACTACTGACTAGCATGACTCTAATATCACCATCTTCATATCTCAAAACAATTATCAAGCATCAAACTTATCTTAGTATTCAACGCACTCAAAAGAAAGGTTCACATATCTTGAACACCAGTATATTAACATTAAGCGAATTACCATGCTATTAACGACTCTCAAAATAATCTAAGTGAAGCATGAGAGATCAATAGTTTCTTTAAAACAAATCCACCACCGTGCTCTAAAAGATATAAGTGAAGCACTAGAGCAAAAACTATCAAGCTCAAAAGATATAAGTGAAGCACATAGAGTATTCTAACAAATTCCAATTCATATATGGATCTATCAAAAGGTGTGTACATCAAGGATGATGGTGGTAGACTAACAAGCAAAGACACAAATAATACAAGACGCTCCAAGCAAAACACATATCATGTTGGTGAATAAAAATATAGCTCCAAGTAAATTACTGATGGAAGTGGACGAAAGAGGGGATGCCTTCCGGGGCATCTCCAAGCTTTGACTTTTTGGTGTCCTTGGATTATCTTGGGGGTTCCATGGGCATCCCCAAGCTTAGGCTCTTGCCACTCCTTGTTCCATAATCCATCAAAAGAATTCACCCAAAACTTGAAAACTTCACAACACAAAACTCAACAGAAATCTCCTGAGCTCCGCTAGAGAAAGAAAACAAAAGACTACTTCAACATACTGTAATGAAATCATTATTTATTTATATTGGTGTTAAACCTACTGTATTCCAACTTCTCTATGGTTTATAAACTATTTTACTAGCCATAGATTCATCAAAATAAGCAAACAACACACAAAAAACAGAATCTGTCAAAAACAGAACAGTCTGTAGCAATCTGTAACTAACGCAAACTTCTGTAACTCTAAAAATTCTACCAAAATAGGAAGTCCTGGAAAATTTGTTTATTGAACAGTATCAAAAAGAATCAATGCAAAATCTCGTTCCTGTGATTTATCATAACTAAATTCGTGCGTGCAAAGTTTCTGTTTTTCAGCAGAATCAAATCAACTATCATCGTAGGTTATCCTATAGGTTCTACTTGGCACAAACATTAATTAAGAGACAAAACCACATCCAAACAGAGGCTAGATGGATTATTTATTCCTAAACAGAATCAAAAACAAAAAACACAAAATAAAATTGGGTTGCCTCCCAACAAGCACTATCGTTTAACGCCCCTAGCTAGGCATAAAAGCAAGGATAGATCTAGGTATTGCCATCTTTGGTAGGAAATCCATAAGTGGCTCTCATGATAGATTCATATGGTAATTTTATTTTCTTTCTATGGAAGTGTTCCATACCCTTCTTTAAGGGAAATTGGAATCGAATATTCCCTTCCTTCATATCAATAATTGCACCAATCGTTCTAAGGAAAGGTCTACCAAGAATAATAGGACATTAAGGATTGCAATCTATATCAAGAACGATAAAATCTACGGGCACATAATTCCTATTTGCAACAATAAGAACATCATTAATTATTCCCATAGGATTTTCAATAGTGGAATCCGCAAGATGCAAGTTTAGAGAGCAATCATCAAAATCACGGAAATCTAGCAAATCACATAAAGTTTTGGGAATAGTAGAGACACTAGCACCCAAATCACACAAAGCATGAAACTCAAAATCTTTAATTTTTATTTTTATAGTAGGATCCCACTCATCATAGCGTTTTCTAGGGATAAAACTTTCAACTCAAGTTTTTCTTCATAAGATTGCATCAAGGCATAAAGAATGTGTTCGGTAAAGGCCTTATTTTGACTATAAGCATGAGGAGAATCTAGCACGGATTGCAACAAGGAAATACAACCAATCAAAGAGCAATTTTCATAATTAAATTCCTTGAGATCCAAAATAGTGAGTTTAGCAACATCACGGTTTTTATTTATTTCAATCCCACTATCATCAAATTCATCATCAAGATCTAGAAACTCCGAATTCTTAGAACGCCTTCTAGGTAAAGGAAGATTATATTCAGATTCATTAAGATTCATATTGCAAAACAAATATTTAATGTGGGACACATCAATAACTTTTAGATCTTCATCTTGATTTTCGTAGGAATTGGAAGAACACGCTTTAATAAAGGCATCTTTGGAAGCACACATCCTAGCGGTTCTTTCCTTGCACTCATCAATGGAAATTCTCATGGCTTTTAGAGACTCATTGATATCATGCTTAGGAGGAATAGATCTAAGCTTTAAAGAATCAATTTCAAGAGAAATTCTATCAATGTTCCTAGCCAAATCATCAACTTTAAGCAATTTCTCTTCAAGCAAAGCATTAAAATTCTTTTGTGAATTCATAAACTCTTTAACACTACTCTCAAATTCAGAGGGCGTCTTATTAAAATTTCCATAAGAGTTGTTGTAGGAATTTCCATAATTATTAGAAGGATTACTAGGATAAGGCCTAAGATTAAAATTCCCTCTATACGCGTTGTTTCCAAAACTATTCCTACCAACAAAATTCACATCCATAGATTCATTATTATTCTCAAGCAAAGTAGATAAAGGCGTATCATTAGGATCAATAGGAGTATTTTTAGGAGCAAACATCTTCATAAATTCATCCATCTTTTCACTCAAAACATTGATTTCTTCTATAGCATGCACTTTTTTACTAGAAGATCTGTCGGTGTGCCATTGAGAATAATTAGCCATAATATTATCAAGCAATTTGGTAGCATCCCCTAACGTAATTTCCATAAACGTGCCTCCCGCGGCCGAATCTAAAAGATTTCTAGAAGCAAAATTCAATCCGGCATAAAAAAATTTGTATGATCATCCATAAATTCAAACCATGAGTAGGGCAATTGCGAAGCATCAATTTCATTCTTTCCCAAGATTGGGAAACATTCTCATGATCAAGTTGTTTAAAATTCATGATATCGTTCCTAAGAGTGATGATCTTAGCGGGAGGAAAATACTTAGAGATAAAAGCATCTTTGCACTTGTTCCAAGAATCAATACTATTTTTAGGCAAAGATGAAAACCAAACTTTAGCATGATCTCTAAGTGAAAATGGAAATAACTTCAATTTGACAATATTGTTATCTGTATCTTTCTTCTTTTGCATATCACACAAATCAACAAAATTGTTTAGATGAGTAGCGGCATCTTCACTAGGAAGGCCGGTGAATTGATCTTTCATAACAAGATTCAACAAAGCGGTATTGATTTCACAAGACACATCATTATTAAGAGGAGCAATCGGAGTACTAGGGAAATCATTATTATTGGTATTTGAGAAATCACACAATTTGGTATTATCTTGCGCCATGGCAACAAGTAATCCAACACACAAGCAAACAGAAAGGCAACGGGAAAAAGGCAAACGGAAAAGAGAGGAGGAGATTGGGAAAGAGAGGGCGAATAAAACGGCAAGGGTGAAGTGGGGAGAGGAAAATGAGAGGCAAATGGCAAATAATGTAATGCGAGAGATAGGGATTGCGATGGGTACGTGGTATGGTTTACTTGCTTGCGTGAGCCTCCCTGGCAACAGTGCCAGAAATTCTTCTTGCTACCTCTTGAGCACTGCATTGGATTTCCCCGAAGAGGAGAGGATGATGCAGCAAAGTAGCATAAGTATTTACCTCAGTTTTTGAGAACCAAGGTATCAATACAGTAGGAGACCACGCACAAGTCCCTCGTACCTACACAAAACGATAGCAACTCGCAACCAACGCGATTAGGGGTTGTCAATCCCTTCACTGTCACTTACGATAGTGAGATCTGATAGAGATGATAAATAATATTTTTGGTATTTTTGATAGATAGATGCAAAGTAAAAGGTAAAGGCAAAGTAAAGCAAAGCAAGTAAATAAAGTGATAGAGATTAATATGATGAGAATAGACCCGAGGGCCATAGGTTTCACTAATGGCTTCTCTTAAGAGCATAGATATTCTACGGTGGGTGAACAAACTACTGTTGAGAAATTGACAGAATTGAGCATAGTTATGAGTATATCTAGGCAATGATCATGTATATAGGCATCACATCCAAAACAAGTAGATCGAAACGATTCTGCATCTACTACTATTACTCCACTCATCGACCGCTATCCAGCATGCATCTAGAGTATTAAGTTAAAAATAGAGTAACGCCTTAAGCAAGATGACATGATGTAGATGGATAAATTCATGCAATATGATAAAAAAAACCATCTTGTTATCCTCGATGGCAACAACACAATACGTGCCTTGCAACCCTTTCTGTCACTAGGAAAGGACACTGCAAGATTGAACCCAAAGCTAAGCACTTCTCCAAGTGCAAGAACTACCAATCTAGTTGGCCAAACCAAAAAGGATAATTCGAAGAGACTTGCAAAGATAACTCAATCATACATAAAAGAATTCAGAGAAGAATAAAATATTTTCCATAGATAATACTGGATCATAAACCCACAATTCATCGGTCTCAACAAACACACCGCAAAAAGAAGATTACATCGAATAGATCTCCACGAGAGAGGGGGATAACTTTGTATTGAGATCCAAAAGGAGAGAAGAAGCCATCTAGCTACTAGCTATGGACTCGAAGGTCTGAAGTAAACTACTCACACTTCATCGGAGGGGCTATGGTGATGATGTAGAAGCCCTCCGTGGTGGATGCCCCCTCCGGCGGAGCTCCGGAACAGGCCCCAAGATGGGATCTCGTGGATATAGAAGCTTGCGGCGGTGGAATTAGGTTTTTGGCTCCTGTTCTGATCGTACGGGGATACGTAGGTATATATAGGAGGAAGGAGTACGTCGGTGGAGCGTCAGGGGGCCCACGAGGTAGCGTGACCGCCTCTGGCACTTCTTGGAGTAGGGTCCAAGTCTCCTGGATCACGTTCGATTGGAAAATCACGTTCCCGAAGGTTTCATTCCGTTTGGACTCCATTTGATATTCCGTTTCTTTGAAACACTGAAATAGGCAAAAAAACAACAATTCTGGGTTGGGCCTCCGGTTAATAGGTTAGTCCCAAAAGTAATATAAAAGTGGAAAATAAAGCTCAATATGGTCCAAAACAGTAGATAAAGTAGCATGGAGCAATCAAAAATTATAGATACGTTGGAGACGTATCATTTAACTGGATTAAATTGAACTTGAACAACTGTTGGCTGAGTCATGGTGCCACCATATCGAGCTGACCAGTGCAACCACGCTTACCTTTATGGGACGGTCCTAACTAGGTCTATTGTCATGCCTCTCGCCGGTGCCTCCAACGAGGGAAGGTTATGGGCGTGCGGTACCCTGGCCCGGTAAGCATAAATAACCTTGTGTGCCCATAGTTGGATGATAAGCGCTTTTGTCCCCGTTTGGGACCGTTTTGCCATGATGGTGGCCGTTTTGCCACGACGGTGGTCGTTGGTGTCTGGGGTAGACACTGGGCCACCCATGACTTAGCCTAGTGGGGAGTTAGTCGGAGTGGCCGGGAGAGTGTCATGGCAGTAGAACGGTTTTGTGGGAACGCCGTTGGTCCACCCTAATGGGAGCGAGAGGCCATAGGTTCCGTGGTGTGGGTACAGTGTGCTAACCTCTGCAGAGTGTGTGTTAAATCTATCGATAGCCGTGCCCGCGGATAAGGGCCCAGTTCGTGTCGGTCACGCTATGGGTCAACAGTAATAATAATAATGTGCTTAATAACAACCCCGGTTCAATGATGAGATAAGTTGGTTATGTGATCCGTGAATGATCACCGTTTAGTTACGAGGTAACCCGTTGAGCCCAGAGTGGTTCCGTTTGTGATCTGTGGATGATCCCCGTTTGGTTACGTGGTAACCCGTTGAACCAAGTGTGGTTCCGTTTGTGATTGTGAGAGGATCAGCGTGGTATCAAGGATACCGAGTTGTTGAATACTTGTGATGTTGTGCGAGAATCATGGGTAAAGGTCAAGCTCCTTGTGGTCATTTAATGATTATTGCGGTATTGTTTATACCAAGCTTGGTTTGATCCTAAGATGATCGTGTGATGTCCGAGGATGGTAAGTGATGCATGTGATGGTTACGAGGTAGCCCAAGCAGAATAAGTGGTGCATATAGTGTTGCATGCTAGTATCGTCAGATTCATATGTTCATGCCATGTTCATGTTGTTCTAACTGTATCATGTTCATATTGTTCATGCTATGTTGTTCTTATGATCTCATGATAATCCCTGCTTAACCTATAATTGCCATGCTGTTGTTTGCCTTGAATGCTTATGGTTATTGTGGGCTTGCAAGTACATTCAATGTACTAAGCTAGCGTGTCATGCCAGCTTGCAGGTCAAGCCAGATTTGATTGCTTGTTTGCCGTGGATCCTTTGTTTGCGAGCTAGGATAAGCGTTCCAGCCAGAGTCCCTGTGGAGTGGAGTTCACCACCGTCGTCGTTGTTCCGCTGCTAGAATTATTCCGCTGTTTCGAGTTATTCTGCTGCTTGCATAGAGCAACAGTGGCAGGCGTAGTGTCACCGTGCCGATGTAACCCTTGTACCCAAATAGATTGTAATAAAGAGCTGATTTGTTCTATGCTAAGCAGTGTCGTATTCCAGAAGACTTCATCTTGATCTCTAGGCTGGAATATGGGGCGTTCCGGTTTCTCTGAGCCGGGGTTCCATAGACTGGCGGCTCAGCTAGCTACCTCTACAAATCTTCAAAGGCAGCGTTAGCAGCATCACTCAAGACAAAATCGTCTGTTTTCTTCATCATCTAATACAGCGATATGGCCTTCTCACCTAACCGGCTTATGAACCGGCTTAAAGCAGAAATACGACCCGCCAAACGTTGAACATCATTGATACACGCTGACTTAGCTAAGGAGGTGGTGGCCTTGATCTTCTCCGGGTTAGCCTCAATGCCTCTGTTAGAAACCAGAAAACCCAAAAGCTTGCCTGGTGGCACTCCAAAAACGCACTTGGCCGGGTTCAGCATCATCTTGTAGACCCGGAGATTATCAAAGGTTTCTTCAAATCATCTATCAACGTCTCCTTCTTTCTGGACTTCACCACAATGCCGTCCACATAAGCATGAACATTGCGCCCAATCTGATTGTGAAGACAGTTCTGTACACATTGCTGATAAGTCGCCTGGGCACTCTTGAGCTGAAAAGGCATGGATACATAGCAGAAGGCTCCAAAAGGAGTAATAAAAGTCGTCTTCTCCTGGTCCTTAACTGCCATCTTGATCTGATGATAACCAGAATAAGCATCCAAAAAGCTCAAATGCTCACAACCCGCCGTAGCATCAATGATTTGATCAATACGAGGGAGAGCAAAAGGATCAGCCGGACAAGCCTTGTTTAAGTCTGTGTAATCCACACACATACGCTAGGTGCCGTTCTTCTTAAGCACTAGCACTGGGTTAGCCAACCACTCTGGATGAAAAACTTCAACAATGAACCCGGTCGCCAAGAGCCGGGCCACTTCCTCACCAATGGCCTTACGCCTCTCCTCATTGAACCGCCGAAGAAACTTCTTGACCGGCTTAAATTTTGGGTCAATACTGAGAGTGTGCTCAGCGAGTTCTCTCGGTACACCCGACATGTCAGAAGGTTTCCATGTAAAGATGTCCCGGTTCTCACGGATGAACTCAATGAGCGCACTTTCCTATTTAGGATCCAGATTAGCAGTGATACTGAACTGCTTAGATGAGTCGCCAGGAACAAAATCAACCAGCTTGGTGTCGTCAGCCGATTTAAACTTCAACACCGGCTCATGCTCTATAGTTGGCTTCTTCAAAGACGTCATGTCCGCCGGGTCACCATTATCCTTGGAAAACTTCAACTCCTCTGTTGCACAGACAGACTCAACGTAAGCAGCATCGCCTTCCTCACATTCTAGGGCTATCTTCCGACTCCCATGCACTGTGATAGTTCCCTTATGACCCGGCATCTTGATCTGCAGATAAACATAACATGGCCGTGACATGAACTTTGCATAAGCCGGCCGTCCAAACAAAGCGTGATACGGGCTTTTGATTTTGACCACCTCAAAAGTTAACTTTTCAGCCCTGGAATCATGCTCATCTCCAAAGGTCAGTTCCAGCTCAATCTTACCCACTGGGTACACCGACTTACTAGGCACCACTCCATGGAAAACAGTGTTGGACGTCTTAAGATTTTTATCAGTCAACCCCATGCGACGGAAAGTCTCATAATAAAGGATGTTGATGCTACTGCCTCCATCCATGAGCACTTTAGTGAATTTTTATCCACCAACCTGAGGTGCCACCACCAAGGCCAAGTGACCCGGATTGTCAATCCGGGGAGGGTCATCCTCCCTACTCCACAGAATAGGCTGCTCGGACCATCTCAAATAACGAGGAACTGCCGGCTCAACGGCGTTCACAGCCCTCTTATGAAGCTTCTGGTCCTGTTTACATAAACTGGTGGTAAACACATGATACTACCCACTATTCAGCTGCTTTGGATTACTCTGATATCCAGATTGTTGCTGTTGTTGACTTCCCTGACCAGATTGCTGATTAAAACCACCCAGATTACTTTGAGGGCCTTGAAAGTTGGAATTAGAACCGCCACCCGGGCCATGAAAACCGCCGCCGCCTGAGCCGCCGCCCGGCCCATGGTTGTTGTCAAACATGTTAGAGTTCTTTAAAGCCTTCATGATCGTACAATCCTTCCACAGTTGAGTGGCCGGTTTCTGCTGAGTACCAAGCCTTGGACAAGGCTCATTTAGCAACTGCTCCAGAGTGGGACCTGACCCGCTGGACCGAGGAGGCGGTCTCCCCTTACGTCATTGATTATTGCCCTGCGCATTGGTGTTAGCCACAAACTCCGAGCTACCATCAGCCTTACATTTATTATTGCCTCCTTGATTTACCGGGTTATGCTGAGGACCCTTGGCGTTGCCGCTCTTCTTTCCCTTCCCTGTCTTCTCATCATCAGACTCGGGATCCTTGGTACTATCAGAGTCGGCATATTTGACTAGAGCCGCCATCAGTTGTCCAATGTCATTACAATCGCGCTTGAGACGCCCCAGCTTCTATTTCAGAGGCTCAAACGGCAATTTTTCTCCAACATTAAGACTGCAGAGCCGGCATCCATCTTATCAGATGAATGTATTATGGCCTTGACCCGACGCACCCAATGGGTCGTGGACTCACCCTCCTCTTGCTTGCAATTAGTCAAGTCGACAGTGGACATGGGCTGCTTGCATGTATCTTTAAAATTTTGAATAAACCGGGCCTTTAACTCTGCCCATGAACCGATGGAATTAGGTGACAGCCCCTTCAACCAAGTGCGGGCCGCTCAATCCAGCATCATGGTGAAGTACTTGGCCATTGCAGCGTCACTGACTTCTAGTAGTTCCATGGCCATCTCGTAGCTATCGGTCCATGCCCTAGGTTGTATGTCGGCCGTGTAGTTAGGCACCTTTCGAGGTCCCTTGAAATCCTTGGGCAAACGCTCATTACGCAGAGTCGGTACCAAACAAGGTACGCCTCTAGTCCTAGTGGTCACGCCTACCTCAATTGAAGTCGTCGGATAAACCGGAAGGCGCTGATAAACCGCCTGCTGAACCGCCCGCTCGCTTCCTGACGCAATCTGTCCTGATCAACCAAATAAGAGATCCATCACGAGTCGGGTCATGCCCGCATGACTGGTCATGGCGCCGGGCATTGCTTGAAATGGCTGCTGAATCAATGTGTGTCACAGCCCCAGTTCAGGCCTTGCTTGTCTTTGCATTAGCTTCCATGCATCATGTTTAAATTTCTCTTAAATATGAAATGGGGATGACCGAACCCCCAGAACACCCGTCTTAAACCAATTAGGGTTTACTAAGACCTTTTTCAATGAACCTGAAATGCCCTTCTAAAATGTTCATCATCTTTGCCTTGGTCCAGAACCTCTGACAAAAATAGTGCACAATTTTCTAGGACACATAAGGTCACTGAATTAAATCATATGCTATTTGCAATTGGGCATTTAAATGCTATATACTATTTTAAGTGCTCAATTAATTCTGAACTTAAGTGAGGGCTGTTAGGAATAATCCAAACAGAGCCCACAATTATCTTCAGGATTTTTGAAAACGTTCTGGTATTTTTAATAAAGCCCAGAAGTTACAGAGAAATAGAAAAACTTTAACGAGAGAGAGAGAGAGAGAGAGAGAGAATACCTGTGCAACTTACCTGGCGCCCACCAACCGGCCCAGCTCCCCCATGCTGGTCCAGCGGTGTGCGGCCCAGCCCATTGCCGCCCCCCCCCCTGTCGCCTTCCTCCTCGCGCTAGTAGGCACAGGCACATGGCCGACGCACGCCGGCGCACGCCCGGCCACCTCCTGCTTGCCGCTTCGCCTGGCTTCTTCAGGAGACACCACGCACCCCCCTGGAATCCCCTCGACCTCTCCCCGTGCTTCTCCCCTCCTCTGTCTCTCCCACGCGCAGCCGCCCGAAACCGCCGCCGCACCGCTCGCCGTTCCCGCGGCCACCGGCCACCCCACGCCTCACCGACGCGCCCGAGAGCTCTGCCTCGACGTCCTTGTCCTCTGCACCGAGCCAAGCGACACTGGAAGCCCTAGAACACCGCTATCGCCGTCTTCTTCAACCTCGATCTGCCGAGATCACCTGCGACCGTGCGCCTGCTCCGTTGCCTCACCGAGCTTCCCGAGACCACCGATGCACTCCTCATGAGCTTCTCCTTCGACCCCCTCTTCCCCCTTGCTCGTTTGCGCCGTGTAGTTGCCGCCCTCTTCGAGCTCGAGAGCATCTCGCCGCCGGCCATGGCGTAGCCGTGGCCACAGCCGCACAAGCTCGCAACCGAGCGCTTCACCGCACTCGCCGTGTCCCCAGGAGCCCGCAGCACCGCTCGCACCTCCTGCCGTGCCTCCTAGCGACGACCCCGAGCTCGCCCGAGCTCCGGCAGCCGCCAACGTCGTCACCGGCGTCTTTTTCGACCACCCCGAGCCCAAACACCACCACCACTCAATGCGGCAGGCCCCCAGCTTCACATAGATGCTCCCCAAGCGCCAAATAGGGCCCTGCAGCGAAATCCCGACTCCCTCCACCGCGGATTTGGTCGCCGGCGGCTAAACGCCGGTAGCTGACATGGCCGTCATAGCGGTTAAACACCCCACTAACCAACCCACCTAGCTCACTGACACCTGGGCCCCACACCCTAAATAATCTAGGTTTTATTTCTGTTTAGATTAGTTTATAATCACACGGGACCCACCAGTCAGAGTTGACTGTGCTGACGTCGCCGTTGACAAGGCCCCACCTGTCATTGACACTGAACAGCACTATGTCGCTGACCAGTGGACCCCACTGGTTAGGTTTGACCTAGACCGCAGCTGTTGACCTGCTGACATTATAGTGATGTCATGCTGACGCAGTAAATCATTTTCTGGATTTTTTTCTTTTACAAGAAATTCCAGAAAATAACCAAAACTTCTAAAAATCATAGAAAATCAACTGTAGCTCCAAATCAAACAAATTATATATGAAAAATGATCAGAAAAATGCAATCTATCCATCTGTACCATTTTCATGCATGTTAGAACACTTTAACCTTGATGTTTAGGTGAAACAAGTTAATGCACTAATATGACCTCTTAAAATGTGTTTGCATTTGAATCTTTGGTTCAAATGGACTCATCTCAATCTGTTCTAGCTTGCATTAGCCCAAAACACATTCATATTGCCATGTCATAGCATGCATCATATTGTGCATTGCATTGATCGTGTTTCTTCTCTGTTTGCCGATGTTGTTCCCCCTCGGTAGACGTTGTACTGACATTGTGATCGTTGACATCGATGAAGACTCAATGCTATCTTCGAAGTGCGTGCAAGCAAAACCCCTTGTTCATTCCGATATAATCCCTCTCTCTCTCTCCCGCTCTCTTTTATCGCATTAGGACAACAACGATTCATCTGTTACTTGTTGCGGTAGCTGAACCCTTTATCCTCTCGCATGACCGTCATTCCACAAGAATAGATGAAACCCACTAGCATGAGTAGGAGTCGCTCGAGCCCTGATGTGCCTACTCATTCATTCTTGTTTGTCATGCCTGCATCGCTTAGAGTTGAGTCAGTCCGATTCATCGGGATGAATCGGAGGTGTGTAAACATGTCCCATGTGTGTGAGCTAAGTGTGTGAACACGATTTGGTAAAGGTAGCGGTGAGAGGCCGTGTAGGAGTACATGGTGGGTTGTCTCATTGCAGCCGCCCTCGTAAACTGAAGTTCGTGTTTGTGATCCATGAAACAGTTATTACCACGCATTGGGCCCAAACCAATGGACCCTCTCGACTTATTAAGCGCCTTGCCCTCTCGTCTGTGAGTTGCAACTAGTTTTCGTGTTTGTAGGATATGTGTTGGAGGCCGTGCGCATCGCTGACCCTAGGGGTGGGCTATGATGCGTAGATACACCGTGGCACGGTGTACTGTGCACCCGCTTGGTGTCCCGGGAACCCCGCACACATCGCTTGGGGCTGTGAGCGAAACTCCGCCGGATTCTCGCGGATGGAACCCGAATAGGCGATAAACCTCGACTAGAGACTTGTGTGGTTAGTCAGGTCGTGGCCGACTCCCTCGCCAGGCGTCCGCTTGAAGGTTGCCGAGATACACGATGTGTACATGGTGGTAAGTGGCGAGAGCGTGCGTGAAGAAGTACACCCCTGCAGGGTTATAAATGATCTATTCGAATAGCCGCGGCCACGGTAAAGGACTTCTGGGTTGCCTGTACAGTTCATAGACAAGTGAAAGTGGATACTCTAAAATGCGCAAGATAAGCGTGAGTGCTATGGATGGCCTTCTCGTAGGGAGACGGGAGTGGATCCATAGTGGTGTATTGATATGATGAATATGTGGACTCGTGTGCGCCACCTCAAAAGAGTTACTTGCAGTCGTAGTTTAGGATAGCCACCGAGTCAAGCTGGCTTGCTGCTGTTAATCTCCACTACCCCCTTTGTTGATACCGATGCATATGTAGTTAGTTCTGATGTATGTCTTGATGGGTACATTTGTACTAACGTTTGCCTATTTTATGTTTTGCAAAGATACGTCAATCTCGCTAGTAGTTCCGCTTGGACTTTGATGCTTAGCTTGTTACCTCAGCTACGATCTTGAGCCCTCGGCAGGATCTGGTAGATAGTCAGGCTTCTCAGCCTTTTTCATTTATAGTTGTCTGTACTCAGACATGTTAAGCTTCCGCGTGTCGGGGGTTGGGTGCGACATATGCCAATGGATGGCTTATCATGGTGGGAGCGAGTAGAACGTCGTCGGTGCCTGGAAGCGGGATAAGGCGTAGACACGAACGTCGGCGGACTTTACCCAGGTTCGGGGCTCTCCTAGGAGATAACACCTCTAGTCCTGCTCTGCGGGGTCTCTGCATGATCACTAATGCTCAAGTGATACACGGGTGCTCCTCGAGCTGTATGCTAGAGGCAGGAGGGAGCAAGGCTCAGCTCTCTTCCTGCTCTATGGGGTGGCTAGTGCTAATGGCGTCGAACCCTTTGCATGGGTGGCCTGGGGGGTTTATATAGGCCTACCCCCCAGGGGTACAATGGTAATCCGGCTGGCCGCCGGGCCCGGCTGTCAGTGTCTCCGGCCTCCGGCTTCTCCGCCAACTACTGGGGCCCGGCGCCTGGTGGGGCCCCACCGGCTGGTTGGTGGCTGCTTACTGTAGCCATGTCATCGGTGACGAGGGCTTGGTCACCTTGGCGTGGCTACAGTCCCGCCGCCTAGCGGGAGGATACTATAGCCACACCTGGTCTCATCAGCTTAATGGCATGCATGCCTCGGGACAAGGGACAGCCGCCTGCTGGAGGCCGGCTCCTCTTGAATCCGCTTGGTCAAGCTTCCGCCGCCTTCCTGGAGGTCACTGCCCTGTAGGGCTTCCTCGGCAGCTGCATCGACAGACGCCGTGGGGAACAGACTCACCGCCGAGCGACAGTCAGGGGAGACATGGCACAGTGCCCGCCGTGCGGAGATCTCCGTCCGTACGGAGCACTGTAGCCATGCTGGTCCTGAGCATGGGAGGCGAAGCGCCTTACTGCAGCCATGCTCCATCTTGTACTCTCGAAGGGGTGCTGGGCCATGCTGCAGTTGTGGGACGGCCACCTGCCTGTTGCCGCCCTCTCTGGAGGGCGGCGGCCAGGAACCGGCCGCCCGGAGCATCGTGGTCTGGGGTCATCTGCCCTCTGGCAGCTGGCCACTGAGCCAGCCGGCCCCAGAGGGCGGAGCTTCGGCTTGGGGCCAGCTAGGCGGAGCTGGCCCAAAGTCTTGGTAAATCTTGGGACTCGGTTGAGCCTACCCGTGGCCCATTACTCCGACAGTAGTCCCCGAAGCCGGTGATGCGTCGTAGTCGAGGGGCCGCGAGGTCTCAGCGGCTTCTCTCCTCCCTGAGCTCTGGAAAAAATGTCGGTCCGCCTGGTGGCTAGCCGACCGCTCCAGCCGGCCTCCACCAGGCGGGGCCATATGATGGAATTTGAACCTTCAAAGGGAAGCAGTGGCGTGCTCGTTAAGCTTCCGCAGCAGCCGCCACAAACGCGCGCCACACAATGGCTCGGCAAGCCTACCATCCCACGCTCTGGATGGGACATGACACCGGGCCGGGCCCGCCACTACCACGCCTCGGCAACCAAGCGGATTTACTGCGCCGGAAGGGGCGGTTGCCATCCCATGACGAGGTAAATGCGCGCGGGGGACGGGGGGATCGTGGGGACGTGGGCGCAGTAAATCCCACAACCCCACGTCCCGCCCCCTCGGCTTCATAGCCCGGCGCTATAAGTAGGGAGGGGAGGGAGGTGCGGCAAAGTTCCTATGCCCCCTCCCATTCTTCTTCTTCTCTCTCTGCTTTCGCCGCAGCTGCCGTAGCGCTTCCATAGCTGCTCGTTGCTGCTCATCGCCGTCGCGTTTCTCCCCTCCGTGCGACCAGTCGAGGCCATGGGCGATTGGGATGGGTCGACGGTGATTGACGACCACATCACATTCCTCCGCGACACGCGCCGGATGCCCAGTGCGGCCTTTGTCAAGGCGCGGGTACCGCCGGAGACGGAGATCAGGCCGACGCCGCAGGAAGGCGAGCGGGTCATCTTCCACTCGCATTTCCTGCAGGGCTTCGGCCTTCCGGCGCGCAACTTCTTATGCACCTTCCTCGACTTCTACAACCTCCAACCCCACCATCTCACGCCCAACGTCGTGACCCTGCTCTCCGCCTTCGTCACGGCGTGCGAGGGCTACCTCGGCATCCTCCCCACCGTCGAGTTGTGGGCAGCATGCTTTTACGGGAAGCTCGGCACCTCCGCCAGGGAGACGGCGGCCGAGTGCGGGGGCTACGTCGCCGTGCGACGACCGGCGAAGCGGAACGCCTTCCCCACCATCAAGTTGGTGCAGTCAGTGAAAATGTGGCAGCAGTCGTACTTCTACGTCGAGAACATGGACCTGGCTGCCGACCTCCTCAACCTGCCGGCCTACAAGGCCGGCCCTCCTACCGGGGTTCGGCCCACCTGGGGGTACAAGCCGAAGCCGGTGTCGGCAGACGCGGCCGCCACCATCGGGCGACTCCGGGTGCTCCAGGAGTCGGAGGGCCTCGTGGCCTCCGACCTCCTCATCGCCTTCGTCGAGCGCCAGATCCTCCCGATCCAGAGCCGCCCTCATCCGATCTTCCGGATGGGCAGACACCGCGATCCGTGCCGGCTGTGCACGAAGGGAATGCCGCCTGCCAAAGTCTCGCGGATGGTGAACGAGATCTCCGACCTCAAGATGTCGGAGAAGGAATGGCGGTCGCCTACAACTCCAAGGTCCGGGAGCTGGAGGCAACGGCCGCCCTCCTGGGGCCAGGTGATAACCTCCAGGTGGACAGGGCGGAGAGCGATGTGGATGACCCCAACCTGGGGGCAGCCGCCTTGGTCGACAACGCGAGAGGCGGCGGAGGCAGAGCGGACGGCGGCAGCGGAGTAGGCGGCTCCGATGGAGGCGGCGGAGTGGAGGCTTGTCCTGATGATGATGAAGACGACGACGAGCCGCGCCCTGCCTGGAGCTCCGCCACCACCATCGCCGGCCCCTCTTCTGGGCCGCCCGCCGCAGGCGGCAAACACAAACGGAAACAGGGCTCGACCCTGTTCCGCAGCGCCCCCAAGAAGCCCAAGAATCCGGCCGCGGCGACCAGGCGGAAAGAGACCGCGGCCAAGGCGGCCCAGTACCAGAGGCAGCCAAAAGTGCCTGTCATGGTGTTGGCGTAAGCATCGTCTCCTTACTCCTTGTTCTTCATCAATCTGTCGTGAAAATACCCTGACTTTTCTTTTGATTTCAGGGCCCCGCTGACCCTTGAGAAGTCGGGCGCCGGCTCGCTCCTCAGGTCGGCTGCGACCTCTTCGACCAGCCGGTGCATCGACCCGGCTGCCGACCTCCGGGAGGCGACAGAGCGAAACGCGCGGGAGGCGCGTGTGGAGGCAGAGGCCGACCGCCTGGCTAAGGAGCAAGCGGACTTGTGTGCTGCGTCCGCCGAGAGGGTGCTGGCGCAGACAGAGGCCCTGGCCGCGGAGAAGGAATGGCTTGCGGAGGCCGCCCGCCGCCAGGAGCCTATACTCGTGACCCCTCTGGATACTGCGCCGCCTCCGCCTGATTTCGAGGTAACAGCCCGGGGAGCCAGCGGCGACTACCCGATCCGAGAGCAGAGGGTCGGTGACGTGGCCATGCCGGACATCTTCGTGCCGCCACCCCTGCCGCCGCCTCCGCTGCCTCCGCCAGCCAGCGAGCCGCAGGGCGAACAGCCAGTGGCGCCGCCTGTGCCACCGGTCGGGACTCCGGTGGCGACGGTCCTGGTTCCCGCGGTCCGCATTCCCATGCGCCGCTATCTGGAGAAGGCGGCCTCGGTGCGCGCCGCAGGAGATCGGCGCCGAGCTCGTCCCGCCTTGACACCGAGGTGACCGATGCGCGCCTGCGGGCTGGGTACACGGAGGCAGGCTGGCGCTCAATGAGGCGCTACTTGACGCCCGAGCCAAGCTCCGGCGGAGGCGGTGGCACTCAAGCGCTGCAACGAGGCCTACTTGGAGTCGCGCACCGCCATCCGGGTAAGCCGTCTTTTAGTTTCTTCTCCGAGTGCTCTTCTTTTCCTCTTTCGTGGGGGCGCGCAAGCGCACCCACTGGGTGCAGTCCCCAAGTTCCGGGCCGGCTGCTGAGTAGGTGGGTCGGAACTTTAACTTGTGATTGCCGGTTGTTGACTTTATTTTGATGTTTCCTTTGCAGGACTACCACAACCTTCAGGCGACCGCCTACAACTCCAAGGTCCGGGAGCTGGAGGCGCAGACGGCCCATCTCGCTGAAAGCTGGTGTAAGTCTCTTTCTTCTTCTTTCTTCGCGGGGGCACGCTGGCGCACCCGTGGGCTGTAGTTCCCAAGGTTCGGGCCGACTGCTGAGCAGTCGGGCCGAATCTCCTTGATCGTTTCTTTCTTTTGTTTTTTATGCTTGACTGATGCCTTCTTCCCTTCTTTCTGCAGAGGCTAATGCCGCCGTGCAGCAGCAGCTGGGCGAGGCCCACACCACCCTTTGCGGCAAGGAGGCGGAGTACGGCAAGCTGGTGGAGGAGCAGGATTGCCTGGTTACCCAACTTGCCGAACAGGCGGAAGCCCTCAAGGCGGCCCAGCAGAAAGTGGAGACAGCGGAGACCAGCCTCCTTGCTGAGTTCGAGCTCGAACGCTCCGCCTGGGCTGACAGGGAGGTCCAGGTGACGGCCTGCTTTGGCAGCATTGAGAACTTGGTTGACGGTAAGCTCTATTCCCCTGATTTCTTCCTTTGAGCAGCCGGCCCTTGCTCACAGGTCTTGTCCTTTTTTCTTCTTCTGCCCATGCAGACTTCTTCTCGAGCCATACCATAGCCGCCATCCAGATGATCGAGGCCCAGCGTGAGGAGCAAAGGGCGGGAGGCGCACAGATCATCGCAGACGCCCCGCAGACTCTTGGCGAACAGGTCCTCAGCATTCAAGCCCGGCTTCGGCCTGCCCACCGTCTGATGCACCGCCTCCAGTGCGCCGGAGCCCAGGCGGTCTCCGCCCTCTGGCCGGGCCTGCCGGCTCCGCATACCCCAAGTCAGACCGCCGACTGGCTGGGGGTGGCGGCCGGCCGCTTGGAGGCATGGAAAGGTTTAGCAGCCCGGGCAGGAGCGCATAGGGCCTTAGAATTCGTCAAGGCATGGTACCCTAGGCTAGATCTAGCCTAGTTAGCCACGTTCCGGCTGGAGGCGCAGGAGGAGCTGGCGGCGGTGGAAGCCGAGCTTGTCAACAGGGCGGCGGCGATCGCCGACTTCACCGACACCAATGTCTTCGTGCTGGAGGTGGTCGAGGAAGGCGGCGAGGCTCTGCACGAGTTTCTCGGGCTGAACCTGGCGGACAGCAAGGATTCTGCTGAAGTCATCGACTCCAGCAACGAAGGGGAGGACGGGGAGGAGGAGGAGGAGGAGGAGGAGGAAGACGAGAGCGACGTCGACATGCCGGAGGTCAGGGCAGACGGTCAGCCCCAACCTGACCGAGCCTCAACGAGGCAGACCGAGGCGCCTTTGCTACTAGAGGCGCTCGGGTCGGGCGGACCTGGCCCGTTCCTCCGACGGATGCCACCGAATCCGTCCTCCAGCGCTCTGACGCCCCGCCTGCCGCCGGCGACCCCTCTGCCCAGACAGAGCCGCCTGCCAGCGCCATCAGCACCGCCCAGCCGGAGGCCTCTGCTGGGCCAGCGGCACCTCCCACGGAGCCCTCTGCTGCGCCAACGGCACCGCCAAATGAACCTTCTGCTGCTCCTTAGGCTCTTTACCTACTTTTTGTTTGTGCTTTGAACACTTTGTTAAATTCGCGCAATTCCACTCGCGGGGTGTATATCAAACTTTGTTAGAATGCTGGCCAGAGGCCTTTATCTATGTAACATATTTTATCATTGCCCATGCTTGCTGTGCCGACCTTCGGCCTTTTTTCCCTTTTTCTCCTTGGAGTTTTTTCCTTTACCGCTGACCCTTTGGCTTTGCTTTCACCAGCCAAACGGCCGCTCTGCGAACTTTGGCTGGTTTGAGCGTTCTGGCCATTTGTGGAGGGGGCTAGGACTTAGCCATTCGGAGTTTCGGGTAGTAAGGTGGAAGCCGGCCATCTGGTTACCAAGCAGCCAGACGGCAAGGTGCGAGGCCGCCTGCTACCATATGTGTTTTCCTCCTTAGTCGTTTTTTCGTGCGGGGCACCTCTTCGCAACCTTTGCCTGCCATGCAGCTGCTCTGCAAGCTACGGCTTTTGACAAAGGAAGCTTTGGTGCCGGCACACTACTTGTCCGGCTGCAAGAGGCGGCATATTGTAGAAGGCGGCAAGGCTCCGGTCCGACTGGTCGAACCCGGTGCCAGGCGCAAGAAAAATAGAGTATGCATTCGCATAGGCACGATACTTATCATATAGATAAAAAGAGGGAAGTCCCCGAGCTCTTCTCGGGGACCTGAAGTCTTTATACATAGTACAAAACATAGCGTGATACATACTGCTTTCAACTGTAAAACCTTCGGAGGAGGTTTGCGTTTCACGGCCTCTCCGTTTCTTTGCCTGAATCATCTCTCTTGCACGCCCTGGGCTTCTGCGCATCGATTAGATAGTAGGCATCGTTGCCTAACACCTTACTGATGATGAAAGGGCCTTCCCAAGGTGCGAGAGCTTGTGTTGTCGGCTGTTAGCGGATCAGCGAACACAAGGTCTCCCTCGGGGAAGGACCTTGGCTTCACCTTGTGGTTGTAGTATCGGCGTGAACTCTGCTTTGGTAGATGGCCGACCGGCTGAGTGCCAACAGCCGACCTTCCTCCGACAAGTCGGCGCGTCTTCGTGCTTCCTTGGCGTCCGCCTCGGTGTACATAGTGACTCTTGGGAGTCAAACTTCGATATCCGTCGGGATGGCGGCCCGGCACCGTGAGCGAGGAAGAAAGGCGTGAAGCCCGTTGATTTGTTTGGAGTCGTCGCGCAGGCTCCAGAGGGCGGCCGGCGGCTCGTCGAGCTAGCTTGGCCGACCAAAGCTTGAGAGGGCTCGACGGTCGGGCTTGAGGCGGACAAAATGAGGCCATTTCGCATTCCACTTGGCGTTTGGTGTGGATGGGCAGCGGGCGCTAGGTCGAGCGGATGCCTAAGTCCTGAAGCAGAGCAAAGGCTCCCTTGGCAAAGTTAGTGCCGTTATCGGTGATGATCTGTGTGGGATCCGCGTCAGCGTGGTGATGTCGGCGATGAAGGTCCTGACAGTCGAGCCCATTGACTTCTTGATTGGTATTGCCTCTATCCACTTGGTGAACTTGTCCGCAGCAACCAGCAAGTGAGTCATGCCACCACGGGCGTCTTGAGCGGTCCCACCATATCAATCCCCACGGCAAAGGGCCAGGCTATGGGAATAGTCTTGGCCTTGAGCGGCTGGTGGCTTGGAACGGAATCGCTGGCTCCCTTGACACTTTTTGACCAGCTCTTTGGCCTCCTCCAGGGCGGTCGGCCAGAAGAAACCGTGGCGGAAGGCTTTGGCCACCAGCACTCTCGAAGCCGTGTGGTGGCCGCACTCGCCCTGGTGGATATCTCTGAGTATTGCTTGGACTTGGTCGACTCTCATAACAACTGGTAGACTCTGTGGCGCTTCTTAGCTTTTGACTCTTTATTGACTATGGTGTAGGCTGCAGCTCACCTCTGTACTTGTCGGGCTAAAATTTCATCGGTTGGTAGCTCCTTATTCACGAACTTGAGGATTAGGTGAGCCCATGAGGTGCATAATTTCTTGACCTCGGCCTCCATGACTTGCATGAGAATTGGGCGGAAGGCGGTGGGTTGGCGGTGCTTCCGCTTTCTTTGTCTTGATAAGTCCCGGGCTGATTAGTGCAGTCCCGGGCAGACTCGAAGTCCCGGGCGAACTCTGAAATCCGGGTTGGTCATGGCGGTGATGTAAGACCCGGGCGCTGTCGAACCCCGTGCCGACCTTTAGGTCACCAAGTCGGATCCGGCGCCGGAGGCAGCACAAAGATGGATGCGAATCGAGCGGCAGCGAGGCCAGCCGGAAAGGCGGCGTGAGGCGGCGGCCGGTGGTGGTATTGCTTGTCGGGTGGAGCCAATCCATGCCAAAAGGCATCCGCTTGCTCGTTGTCATTCCTTGTACGCGTGAAGGAACTTCGCACCCATCAAAGTATCGCTGAGTTGCTGCACGAGCGGTAGCTTCGCCATGTTTGCATCCTTGGCATCGATCGCCTAAAGACTCTTTGGACCACCAAGTCGAGTCGCCATAACACGGGATCCGGCGAATCTGCGGCTCTTTGAAGCCGGGAGCCGTGTATGAGGTGCCTCATATTCTTCTACATTGTTGAAGGCGGCGAAGTGGACTTGTAGCACGTATTTAAGCTTGTCGCCTTTGGGAGAGGTGAGGACAACGCCGGCTCCCAGACCAGTGCACATTTTTGAACCACCGAAATGCATCCGCCCGGTGGTGGAGTCACAGGGCGGTGGCAAATATTGGGTCTCGGCCCAATCGGCGAAAGTCGACGACACTGTGACTTGATGGCGGTGCGAGGCTGGTAATAGATGGTGTAAGGGGCGGATCAATAGCCCATTTGGCCACTCGGCTGAGGCATCCGGCTTCAATGATCTCGACCAGCGGGGCTGTCGCGGGCGGCAGTTATGGGGTGCTCTTGGAAATGGGCTTCAACTTCTAGGTGGCAAAGTGCGCTGTAACACATCTTACGGTAGTGGGGGTAGTTTTGCTTGAAGCGGACAATACTTCCTTTGAAGTAATACACGATCTCTGGATCGGCAATGCTTTGTCCTTCTCCTTGCGCTCCACCACCATGACTATGCTGACAACCTGACTGGTGGCTGCAATGTAGAGGAGCATGGGCTCCTTCTCAATCGGAGCATCCAGGACAGGCGGGGTTGCCAACATCTTTTTGAGTTGGAGAAATGCTTCGTCCACCTTGTCGTTCCACTCGAAAAAAGTGGTCTTCTTCATGAGTTGGTACAGGGGAAGAGCCTTCTCGCTTGATCGGTGATGAAGCGGTGGCCGGCGCTTGAGCAACGGTGAATTTCTGCACGTCCAACAGCCGGGTGGGCACCTTCATCATCTCAATTGCCTTGATCTTCACGAGATTGCACTCTATGCAGCGTTACGAGACGAGAAACCAAGAAGCTGGCGGTGGCACTCAAAGACACATTTCTCGGGTTGAGCTTAATCTGGAATCAAGCAGAGGTTCTCAAAGGTCTCCTTGAGGTCTTCGGTGATGCCACCTTCTCGTCTTCACCACCACATCATCCACATATACATGGGCATTTCTTCGGAGTTGCTTGAGGAGGCATACGCATCTGCAGCTGAAGCGTGGCGCCGGCATTTCTTAAGCGAGCGTCATGGTCATGTGTAAAGCTCAAATGGTGTGATGGGCGGTCTTCAACTGTCGGCGGATTCAGCTTTATCTGGTGATATCCGAGTATGCATCCAGAAACTCAACAGCTCGCATCCGGTGTGGAGTCGATCACTGATCAATCCTCGGCGAGCAAAAATTTGGGTTGTCAATGCACATGCGCCCTTTGCTTTGTTGAGGCTGGTGTAATCAATGCACATGCGCCCTTTGCTTGTTCTTTTTCAACACTAGAATTGGTTGGCCAGCCATGCACGGGAAAAACACTTCCATGATGAATCCAGTTGCTAGAAGCGGGCTATCTCTTCTCCAACAACTCTTTTCTTTTCTTGACGAGGCGAGCGCAAAGACTGCTGGACGGCTTAAGCGTCAGGTCGGGCATGTAACTTGTGCTCGGCAAAATCCGTCGGAACACCGGCATGTCCTTGGGGACCATGCGAAGATGTCGATTCTCCGGAGGAATCGGCAGGCTCGCCTTCCTATTTCTTTGTCAAGGCTGTGCCTATGACAGCGTGCCTCCGGTGCTCTGGGTCAAGGGTATCTTCTTTGTTTCCTTGGCGGCAGGCGAGCCCTCGGCTTCCGACTCCTAGGCGTGGGTGGAATTTCCGGCTTCTTGCACTTAGCGCCACCACCCGGTCGAGCTGCTTCTCTGCTGCAATCACAAGGGACTCGGCCAGCGGCTGCTACTCTGCGGTATGGCGGCCGACTTCTTGTAGTCTCCGACTACTGTCAGGATCCCCTTGGTACTCGGCATCTTCATCTTGAGGTAGGCGTAGTGGGGGACTGCCATGAACTTGGCTAAAGCAGGCCGGCCCAACAATGCATGGTAGGGGCTCTGAAGGTCCACCACTTCAAACCAAACTAGCTCTCGGCAAAAGTGATTCTTGTCTCCGAAGAGGACATCAATTTGTGTCTTGCCGATTGGTGGCGAGGAAGGCGGGGACTATGCCATGGAACCTGAGTCCGGGGGGCGAGCTGCATACGCTTGATTCCCAACTTCTCCATTGTGTCGCGATACAGGATGTTGATGCTGCTGCCGCCATCTATCAAGACTCTGGAGAAACGGGCTGCTCGTCTCTCCGTTGCAAGGGTCACTTCTAGGACCAGGGCGTACAAACCAGGGGAAGGCATCATTTCCGGGTGGTCGGCCCTGCTCCAACTGATAGGCTTCTCGGACCAATGCATGAACTCTGGGTTGCTGGAGGCCACTCCTTGTACTTCTTGTTGTTGTTGCCGTCTGTTGTGTCTGTCATCGGCCACGCTGGTGAACACAACATAAGCTCCATGTTCCTTGAATTTTCGTCTTGGATGGCGCCCGGTGGTGAACCACCATTCTTGGTGAGGCGGTGGTCCAGTGACGGAGGGAGCGAGTCCATCTCCCTTGGCAATCTGGTGAGCGGTGACACTTTGAGTGGTGTGGTTGGAGGCTTCACTCCGCTATGGAATTTGCAGGTGCATCTAGAGTTTGCTTTCGTAAGAAGAGGCGAAGCGACCAGTTGGACTTAGCCCTTACTCACGCTTTGGTGGCCCTTACGGCTCTTGATCCTCGGCCGTCGCCACTGCCGGCTAGTGGAAGCCGGCTGAGTGGCCTTCGCTTGTTATCTCATAGCTCTGTCGCCGGCTGGTGTCGCCGGTAGTCGAGTGCTGGGGTGCCACCTTTCCAAACGCGTCAACTAGGATTTCCGCCTTCATAAAGGAGTCGGCCGTGACGTGCTTGTCGGCGATGACCAGCGGCTCGTCAAGGGTCTCGGGCTCTTCGTAGAGGAGGCGGTGCTTGAGGTGGGTGCCCTCTCGGCACCCGGCAGTGAAGTACTCGATTACTGCACCTCGTGCGCCTTGAGGAGTTCGCGCCTTCGGTCCAGCAGCGTGAGGTAGTCGCGAGTGGACTCGGTCGGCCCTTGGGCGCATAGAGAGCTGCGGGGCTTGGGGCCCGCTTGTAAGTCTTTGGTGAAGTTGCGGATGAAGGCCTCGGTGAAATCAACCCGGTTGTTGATCTGCGGGGCTTCGGGCTGTTGAGCCCGTCTGGCGGTGCCTGAAGCATGGCGGGACATACTTCACCGCCAGCGCTTGTTGCCGTTGCTATCTTGGCGGGTGTGGAGTAGTCGACTAGCCAGTCCTCCGGCTTCATGGAGCCGGTGTATTTGGGCGTGTCTTGCGGGAGGGTGAACCCTTTGGGGAAGGGCTCATCATAGATTTGGGGGCCGAAGCAGGGCGGGCCCAGCGCATCTTCCTCTTCAAGTGCCAGGGATCGGTTGAGGCGATCGATCCGGTGGCGAGCATCGTTCTCTCTGACTCCCTCGGCGGCAAAGCGATCGCCGAGTGTCGGGTGCGTGGCGAGGCGGAGTGGGGTATCTTGCTCCATGGCGGGGGGCGGCGGGTCGCCTCGCCGCTCTCTTGCCGGCGGCCTTCCTTGTCCCTTCGATGGAGATGCGTGTCCAGCTGCGGCTAGCAGCCGGCTCGTACCCTTTCCTCCATGGGCCCCACCAGTCGGTGTCGGGAAGTCGCCCGTGATCTCGGCGTGGGGTGGCTCGTTGTCTCGTCATTTGGGCCTTCAGCGGCGGCGGTCTCGTGCTTCTGTGGCTGCGCGTCGTGAGGCTGTTGGACTCGCTTGGTCATGTGGCGGGCTTCGTCGCCGTCGTGCTTGTTCAACTCATACATCACTTTGGGTGGTGGGATGTTCTCTGCGGTAAGCGTGGGCGGGCGCTCTACCCAACATGGTGGCAGCGGCAGCGCCATCTTTGTCGAGCCGTCTTGCGGCGGCTAGGCCCCGAGGCCAAGGTGCCGCCTACGGCCCGGTCCATCTCAGCGCCCGATAAGCGTCCGCCGATCGGCGCATCTTGGTGGTGTGACACTCTCGACAAGCTGGAGGAGGCGTGCCTCCAGCACCTCAACATCCGCGCACTCAGGGATAGGCGCCGAGAGGTTGCGCAGGGTGGCCTCAAGGGAATCTTGAGCTCGCCCGTCCAAGTGCTCCTCGCTGTTGATGACGAGCACCTCCGTGATGGTGCTCCCGCCGTTGTACTCGCGAGGAGGTGGCTCATCGTAGACCACCACATTGGTGGGAAGCAGCGTCGGCGGCGCTTGCGTCGGTCGGCGATCATCGAATCGGTCGAGCCGGCCAGTTCGAGGTCCTGGCCGGGCTCGTTGGCGACATGGAAGCTGGTCGAGGAGGCTAACGCGGCCCTCGGGGCAGCTTGTGCCAGCGTCGAGGCGGCTCGTCGGAGAGGTCGATCTCGCCGGCGAGGTCGCGAGCAACTTCGCGCCTGAGCGATCTCGCGCCATCTTGCGGCGTCGAGAAATTTGGCAACGCCGTCGGCGTCTTTGGGCTTGCCGCTTCGCCGGGGAAGAACACGGGTTCCGTCGAGCGAGATCTCCGGAGGCGGTGCACCTCGCCCCGCGGTGGGCGCCAAATGTCGGGGTTGGGTGCGACATATGCCAATGGATGGCTTATCATGGTGGGAAGCGAGTAGAGCGTCGTCGGTGCACAGGCGGGATAAGGCGTGAACCGCGAGCGCCCGGCGGACTTTACCTAGGTTGGGGCTCTCCTAGGAGATAACACCCTAGTCTGCTCTCTGGGGTCTCCGCATGATCATTAATGCTCAAGTGATACAAGGGTGCTCCTCGGGCTGTATGCTAGGGCGGGGAGGGAGCAAGGCTCAGCTCTCTTCTGCTCTATGGGGTGGCTAGTGCTAATGGCATCGAACCCTTTGCATGGGTGGCACAGGGGGTTTATATAGGCCTACCCCACTGGGTACAATGGTAATCCGGTGGCCGGGCCCATTGTCGATGTCACCGACCTCTGGCTTCACTGGCCGCTGGGGCCCGCCGCTGGTGGGGCCCGCCCGGTGGTTGGTGGCGTTGCTTCTGTAGCCATGTAAATCGGTGAGGAGGCTTGGTCACGCTGCGTGGCTCTGATCCCGCCGCTGGCGGGAGATCTGTAGCCACACACAGTCTCATCGGCTAAATGGCATGCATGCCTCGGGACAAGGGGCGACCGCCTCTTTGGAGGCGGCTCCTCTTGAATCCGCTTAGTCGAGCTTCGCCGCCTTCACGGTAGTCCGCGCCTGTAGGGCCTGCCTCGGCGGCCCGTGCCCGGCCGAGCCATCGTGAAACGAGACTCCGCATGCGGGCGGCGTCGGGGAGACATGGCATAGTGCCCCGCCGTGCAGAGATCTCCGTCCATATGGAGCACTGTAGCCATGCTCGTCCTGAGCATCGGAGGCGACGCGCCTTACCGTAGCCATGCTCCGTCTTGTACTCTCGAAGGGGGGCTCGGCCATCTTTGCGATTGTGGGGCTGACCTTTGCTGTTGCCGCCCCTCTCGGAGGCGGCAGCCAAACGAACGCCCGAACATCGTGATGCAGGGTCATCCGCCATCGGCAGCCCGGCCTAGAGGCGGAGCTTGACAGGGCCCAGCTAGGTGGAGCTAGCCAACAGTTTTGGTAAATCTTGGGACTCGGGTGAGCCTACCCGTGGCCCATTACTCCGACACCGCGTGTGCTTTGACTTGTATGCTCTGAATGTTGGGTCATGAGACCCATGTTTGTAATATCTCGCTCCTCGGAGCCTATTGAATAAAATATTTGAGTTGTAGAGTCATGTTGTGATGCCATGTTGTATTTGCACATATCGAGCATATTGTGTGTATGTTATTGAAATGCTTGGTATGTGTGGGATCGACTATCTAGTTGTTTATCCTTAGTAGCCTTTCTTACAGGAAATGTCTCCTAGTGCTTCCTTGAGCCATGGTAGCTGCTTTGCTCCGGAACACTTAGGCTGGCGGCGTGTGTCCTTCTTCGTTCACATGTACGTCGCTTGGGAAATGTCACGCGATGAATCTAGGAGCCTAGTTAGCCCTTCTGCCAGTTCACCGGAATCCTACTAGCTCGGTGCTATAGCACTGGATTCACTCGCGATGACCGAAACGTTCGATCTTTGGGTCATGGGTGCTTGTCCTGTAAGTTTGTGCCACTTTGGGTTTCGACTATCCATGTCGGCCGGGCTCCTTATCATATGGATGCTAGCGACACTATCATATCGTGTGCCAAAAGGCATAAGCGGTCCGAAGCAAGGTAAAGCAACACCCGTAGGAATACCGTGCGTGAGGCGCAAAGTGATATGAGGTGTTACATGCTAGATCGATGTGGCATTGAGTCGAGATCTGACAGCTTTGGTATCGAGCTTTGTTGCTGTAGGATTACCAAGCCAAACTGGTGAAGTTGTGTCTAGAAATGCTTTAGTTATGTAAGGGAATTAATTGTGGAAGGAGCGTAAGGCTCTTTTACTCCTTATACCTCATGGCCTTCGATCGAGTCATCCTCTTCTCTTCTCTGAGGGTTTAAGAACTAGGCTTCTCATCTATCTATCAGGATGACGTGTTACTAATCCATAGACTTATAGAATTGATGGTTTCAAATCTCAATTCAATTTTTACTACTTCAGTATGTTCATAGCTGGCCTCAGAACCTTGATATTGTGATGTTGAGTGGTCATGCCACTATTTTGCAGGATGTCTCAAATCATTTTGAGCATTTACAGCCATTATGTTGTCCGAGTCATCCCAGATATCTAAATAGTCTGATGCATTTGCAAATTCCTTCTCTCCATTTCTAATGTTCATTTGGGCCAGATTAATCACACAAATTAGTGTGTTGAGGTACTCCGCTGCCCCGACATATATGTTGGAGCTATTATTATGAACCTAGGTGTTTTAGGGAGTCACCTAGTAATCTAGCCATGTTTTGTGTTCCCGGTGTGATGATTCTGGCCATTATTCACGAAAGCATCCTGCGATGCCATTTAGTAGTAGGTATTCTATTCTCGGGTTCTTGAACCCGAGATTCACCCTACTGACCTCCTGTTGATAGTGTTTGCTAGTTCCTTTAGGATATTAGTAACCTTGCGATAGTCCTCGAGGTCCGTGGTATTTCCTTCTTCCAAATACTATGAACCGCTTATGGCAGAAGTTCCTCGCTGAACCGAAGGGTCACAATCAGAGTACTCTTGACGAGTTCTCCGTTCATAATTGTGAATCTGCCAGTTCTACCTTTCCGCATGGGTTATCCGGAAGAAATGTTGAGCTTGGCTCAACATACTAATCTATGCATCCACAACTCAGAAAAAATCATATGTTCTTTTGAGTTGTCACTTTTTAGTTGTTTTCTGACCTTCGTCTATCAATTGATAGTCAAGAGTAATTATGCATTCGTGTTATCGATGCTTATTATTCCTGTGATCCGTCAAGCCATTCTATCCCGGAATGACTAGGAGAAACAAACTCCAGTACCTCATCCATTTCTAGGATTGGGTCAAAGTAGTTGTATCCCGCAGATCAAAATGCCAATCCAGCTTTGTTACATCCTACCTCAGTATTACCCCTTTATGTCGAATTGTCATGAGAACGCACCAACTCTCATGAATTATTGACGTAGTGATACTTCTCACCATCATCATTCATTCCTCGGTCCTCGTGTTGTTGAAACCGGAATGCCGATAAGTGAACTGTGATGTGTGAAATCAATACTCCTAGCAACCTCGTTGCTTGGTAGTAAATGGACAATATTTTCATTCTTAGCGTGTTGGTTATTGAATCATCATCCTAAGATTGATCGTGCTACCTAGTCCTTATTTCTGGTGAACTCCTCGACCAATGAGTTAGGATTATTCAGTCCCTTGCTTATTTGATCATATTGTCTTGCTCTGAAAACCAAGATTGTTCTCGAGCTTAGTAACATATCGGTGGTTCGTGATTCTCCGGATATCTTCTCTGAAGTATTACTAGGTTGTCCCCTGACCGTTATGTTGAGCTCGTGATCAAGTTGGTTTTCCTCTAAACCAGTCATTCTCCAAGAATCCGTGTTGGATACCCCTGAGCTAGTTGGTTAAGCCAAACAACAACTTGGAGAGTTGGAAGATAAAAGCTTGTCCGACTTAGTTCATTTTTAGGGATATCCTTTTGAGGGTGTGTTGAAGAAAGATGATAACTTCATCGATTGTTCCTCGCGATCGGTTGTTGAATCCATTGTCTCGTCCAAACCTTGATTTGAGTGTGGGCTATCGTCAAATCAAGTTAGAACCAATGATATTCGTAATGTTGTCTTACTCGTGGATGATTCCTCGAGCATACACCGTTAGATCTTTTGGTCTGGCCAATACTATCACCGTGTTCGCATGATGGTGGAAGTCCAGTGATATGGAAATTCTGATGAGTTGCTATTGAGCCCATCAGTAGCATTTTGTCTCCCCCAGGATTCATGTTGAACATCAACCTAGTGTTGAAAACTTTGTAAGAAATGTCTTGTGTTCCGTTCATGAAGCATATGCTTGGATGGAAGAAGTGACTTCCTCTAATTCACGTGCATTTGATGTAAGTTGCCGTCATGAGTTCGAGAAAGATTGTTTTTATTTCCTCAGGTACCGTCCCAAGTCAATTATGCATGAGCGAATGTATTCTATGGTTTGGTAGATGAATTACCTCCACTCCAAATGTATTCCCTAGCACACCAAGCCACTAATTGATTTGTTCAAGGAAAAGGAGTTGTTGTGCAAATCCTAGGTCATGCACAAGACTTCGTTACCCTAGATGATGGTTCCCCACCTGAACTTGGTAGTGTTTTATCATAAGACTACTATGTGGTCATGCTTGTCTGGGACAGCGTGTTCACATGTGTTTAGCAGAACCAGCTCATGTTTTGGAGCTTGCTATCTTAGTTCATTCATCGAGAATCTCGCAACGCCATCTCGTCGAATTGTGTTGCAAACTTTCTTTTCAGACATGCAGAGTCTGAAGTATTCTATTGCCAATCGGATCTGAATCTCAGGCAGATATGATGGTTGGAACATTCCCAACAGTTGCATTTTGTTCCCAGCTTGCACCACCATTGTGCCAATTCCCATGGGCTGCCCTCTCAGTAATTGTTGTTTAGGATCATCTTCAAAAGTGGTCCTACCATGGGTCCCATCCATTTCCGATGATAAGCAAAATCATCCATCGCGTTGTCTTCAACAAGGTAGTCCACATCATCCATTCTAGTCTGATTATGTCATTCTTTCGAACCCCTTCAAATGATCGATTGTGATTGCCTTAGGCTGGTATAAAGAGTCTCAATGATCTCTATATCAAAAGTAATTCTTTTTGCCACTTAAGGGAATATTTCTGCGGGTCACCTTCCTTAAGATGTCTCGTTATGGTATCATGGCAACTCAACTCCTTGTTACGTGGAAAACCGTTCACCACCTTCTTAAGTGTGGAATTGTGTCTACGTAGTGAATCCTCGTCATCACACTCCATCCCTCTGGATGTATGTTTCATGTCTAAGCTCGAGAGATGTTGCTATGTCTCATTCTGTGAGTTAATCCTGAGTTCTTCGATCCTCGAGAAGATCGATCCTTCTAGAGTCTCCTTCTCCTCTCATTGTCATGATAGCTGGAGTTCTCACAGCAAGACGTCGAGACAAAGATGGTGGTCGAATCAACGTTCTTGTGAGATGCAACCTGGATCGTGAAGATTGCGATAGTTGCGTTCCCCCCTTCATCTTACCCTACGCTTGAATCTCGGGACGAGATTCTTGTTTAGTGGGGGTGAGTTGTCACAGCCCCAGTTCAGGCCTTGCTTGTCTTTGCATTAGCTTCCATGCATCATGTTTAAATTTCTCTTAAATATGAAATGGGGATGACCGAACCCCCAGCACACCCCTCTTAAACCAATTAGCGTTTACTAAGACCTTTTTCAATGAACCTGAAATGCCCTTCTAAAATGTTCATCATCTTTGCCTTGGTCCAGATCCTCTGACAAAAATGGTGCACAATTTTCTAGGACACATAAGGTCACTGAATTAAATCATATGCTATTTGCAATTGGGCATTTAAATGCTATATACTATTTTAAGTGCTCAATTAATTCTGAACTTAAGTGAGGGCTGTTAGGAATAATCCAAACAGAGCCCACAATTATCTTCAGGATTTTTGAAAATGTTCTGGCATTTTTAATAAAGCCCAGAAGTTACAGAGAAATAGAATAACTTTAACAAAGAGAGAGAGAGAGAGTGCAGACTTACAGCGCCCTGCAACGGCCTATTGGCTCATATCTTTGGTCAGCCATGCGTGACCCGAGCCCACTAGCCGCCCCTGTCGCCTTCCTCCTCGCGCCAGTAGGCACAGGCGCATGGCCGCCTGCGCCTGCCGCGGCTGACCACCTCCTCCTTGCCGCTTAAGCAGCTTCTTGAGAGCGCCTTGCACCCCCACAGAATCCCCTCGACCACTCCTCGTGCTTCTCCCCTCCTCTGTCTCTCCCACGCGCAGCCGCCCGAAACCGCCGTCGCGCCGCTCGCCGTTCCCGCGGCCACCGGCCATCCCACGCCTCACCGACACGCCCGAGAGCTCCGCCTCAACGTCCTTGTCCTCTGCACCGAGCCAAGCGACGTTGGAAGCCCTAGAACACCGCTATCGCCGTCTTCTTCAACCTCGGTCCGCCGAGATCGCCGGTGACCGTGCGCCCGCTCTGTTGCCTCCCCGAGCTTCCCGAGACAACCGCTGCACTCCCTGTGAGCTTCTCCTTCGACCCCCTCTTCCCCCTTGCTCGTTTGCGCCGTGTAGTCGCCGCCCTCTTCGAGCCCGAGAGCATCTCACCGCCGGCCATGGCGTAGCCGTGGCCATAGCCGTGCAAGCTCGCAACCAAGCACTTCACCGCACTCGTCGTGTCCCCACGAGCCCACAGCACCGCTCCGCACCTCCTGCTGTGCCTCCTAGCGATGACCCCGAGCTCGCTCGAGCTCCGGCAGCCGCCAACGTCGTCGTCGACGTCTTTTCCGACCACCCCTAGCCCAAACACCACCACCACTCGACGCGGCAGCCCCCCAGCTTCACGTAGATGCTCCCCGCACGCCAAATAGGGCCCTGCAGCAAAATCCCGACTCCCTCCGCCGCGGATTTGGTCGTCGGCGGCTAAACGCCGGTAGCTGACATGGCCGTCATTAGAGGTTAAACACCCCACTAACCAACCCACCTAGCTCACTAACACCTGGGCCCCATGCCCTAAATAACCTAGGTTTTATTTTTGTTTAGATTAGTTTATAATCACACGGGACCCACCAGTCAGAGTTGATTGTGCTGACGTGGCCATTGACCAGGCCCCACCTGTCATTGACACTGAACAGCACTGTGTCGCTGACCAGTGGACCCCACTGGTCAGGTTTGACCTTGACCGCAGCTGTTGACCTGCTGACATCACAGTGATGTCACGCTGACGCAGTAAATCATTTTTTGGATTTTTTCTTTTACAAGAAATTCCAGAAAATAACCAAAACTTCTAAAAAACATATAAAATCAACCGTAGCTCCAAATCAAACAAATTATATATGAAAAATGTTCAGAAAAATGCAATCTATCCATCTGTACCATTTTCATGCATGTTAGAACACTTTAACCTTGATGTTTAGGTGAAACAAGTTAATGCACTAATATGACCTCTTAAAATGGGTTTGCATTTGAATCTTTGGTTCAAATGGACTCATCTCAATCTGTTCTAGCTTGCATTAGCCCAAAACACATTCATATTGCCATGTCATAGCATGCATCATATTATGCATTGCATTGATCGTGTTTCTTCTCTGTTTGCCGGTGTTGTTCCCCCTTGGTAGACGTTGTACCGACATTGTGATCGTTGACACTGATGAAGACTCAATGCTATCTTTAGATGTGCCAGGCAAGCAAAACCCCCTTGTTCATTCTGATATAATCCCACTTTCTTGCTCCTGCTCTCTTTTACTGCATTAGGACAACAACGATTCATCTGTTACTTGTTGCGGTAGCTGAACCCCTTTATCCTCTCCATGACCTGTCATTCCACAGTAAATAGATGAAACCCACTAGCATGAGTAGGAGTTGTTTAAGCCCTAATGTGCCTACTCATTCATGCTTGTTTGTCATGCCTGCTACTGCTTAGAGCTGAGTCAGGTCTGATTCATCGGGGATGAATCGGAGGTGTGTAAACATGTCCTACTGTGTGTGAGCTAAGTGTGTGAACACGATTTGGTAAAGGTAGCGGTGAGAGGCCATGTAGGAGTACATGGTGGGTTGTCTCATTGCAGCCGTCCTCATGAACTGAATTCTGTGTTTGTGATCCATGAAACAGTTACTACCATGCATTGGGCCCAAAACCAATGGACCCTTTCGACATATTAACTGCCCTTGCCCTCTATCCAGGAGTTGCAACTAGTTTCTAGTGTTTGTAGGATATGTGTTGGAGGTCGTGCATAGCGGTGACCCTAGGGGTGGGCTATGATGCGGTAGATACACCGTGGCACGGTGTACCGGGCGCCCGTTTGGTGTCCCGGGAACCCTGCACACATCGTTTGGGGCTGTGAGTGAAACTCCGGCCGGATCTCCTCGCGGATGGAACCCGAATAGGCGATAAACCTGGACTAGAGACTTGTGTGGTTAGTCAGGTCGTGCCCGACTCCCTCGCCAGGCTTCCGCTTGAAGGTTGCCGAGATACACGACGTGTACATGGTGGTAAGTGGCGAGAGCGTGTGTGAAGAAGTACACCCCTGCAGGGTTATAAATGATCTATTCGAATAGCCGTGTCCATGGTAAGGACTTACGGGTTGCACATGCAGTTCATAGGCAAGTGAAAGTGGATACTCTAAAATCGCAAGATAGCGTGAGTGCTATGGATGGCCTTCTCGTGAGGAGGCGGGGCGGATCCATAGTGGTGTATTGATATGGTGAATATGTGGACTCGTGTAGCCACCTCAAAAGAGTTACTTGCGATTAAGTAGTTTAGGATAGCCACCGAGTCAAGCTGGCTTGCTGCTGTTAATCTCCACTACCCCCTTTGTTGATACCGATGCATATGTAGTTAGTTCTGATGTAAGTATTGCTGGGTACATTTGTACTCACGTTTGCCTATTTTATGTTTTGCAGAGAGACATCAGTCTCGCTAGTAGTTCTGCTTGGACTTCGACGTTTAGCTTGTTACCTCAGCTACGATCTTGAGCCCTCGGCAGGATCTGGTAGATAGTCAGGCTTCTCAGCCTTTTTCATTTATAGTTGTCTGTACTCAGACATGTTAAGCTTCCGCGTGTGCTTTGACTTGTATGCTCTGAATGTTGGGTCATGAGACCCATGTTTGTAATATCTCGCTCCTCGGCCTATTGAATAAAATATTTGAGTTGTAGAGTCATGTTGTGATGCCATGTTGTATTTGCACATATCGAGCATATTGTGTGTATGTTATTGAAATGCTTGGTATGTGTGGGATCGACTATCTAGTTGTTTATCCTTAGTAGCCTTTCTTCTGGAAATGTCTCCTAGTGCTTCCATTGAGCCATGGTAGCTTGCTACTGCTCGGAACACTTAGGCTGGCGGCATTGTCCTTCTTCGTTCTGTGACCGTCCCTTCGGGAAATGTCACGCGATGAATACGGAGCCCTTTTAGCCCTTCTGGCCAGTTCACGGAGTCTGCTAGCCAGTCTACTGACTGGATTCACTTTCGATGACCAAACACGTTCAATGCTGGGTCATGGATGTGTGTCCCTGTAATTTTGTGCCACTTTGGGTTTACGACTAGCCATGTCAGCCCGGGCTCCTTATCATATGGATGCTAGGGACACTATCATATGTGTGTGCCAAAAGGCGCAAACGGTCCCGAGCAAAGGTAAAGCGACACCCGTGGGAATACCATGCGTGAGGTCGCAAACTGATATGAGGTGTTACATGCTAGATCGATGTGGCATTGAGTCGGGGTCCTGACAATGTGCCTGTTGTAGCTCGGGATCTGGCTTGGGCGAGGGCACGAATGAATCCTGTCTCGACTATAAGAATATGCCTCCTGCTGTGCGAAAGCCGTCTGGAGAAGTTCTTTGGCCCTTCGTGTTTCAACCGCCGTCGGAGAGTCGCCATCCACCGGGAGAGGCACCAATCATGCCGCCGCAGCGATCATGTTCTCCAAAGGGTTAGAATAATGACCCGGTGGTGTTGGTACATAGTGAGGTGGAGCAGCATTCAGACAAGGAGGTTCCATCACCCGTGGCTGAACCGGCGTCCCAGCCCCAGGCGTTGCAACCCGGTTTACCTCCGGCGGGTTACTGGGGCCCGCATCGGGTGTGCGGAAGAGGTTTCTAGGATCATAAGCCGGAGGCAGACGGGATTGAGCCTTCTGGTGCCTTCTCCTCATGATCTCATTTGACGCGTTTAGATCCATCGTAAGCTGGAGAGCCTCTAATTGAATCTACTGGGCTCGAGCATCCAAAGCCGCCCGCTCTGCAGCCATCCTGACATCCTCTGCTGCCAGGTTTTCCTTGGCTTGCGCTACCTCCTCACGTAACTGTGCCACTTCCGCATCGTGTTGAGCTTGATCTGCCGAATTGACCATGGCGGTTAACAGAGCTTTCATCTTATCCATTAAAGCCATTAGGACCTGAGCTGGCGGGCACGCAAGGCCTCCTGCCCCGGCTGCCGTCACCGCTGCTGACCCGGAAGTCATTGATGCCGCAGCCGTAGAGTTTTGCCCGGGTTGCATGCCAGCCATGAAGATCCCAACTCTGCTCGTCGGCTCAAAGGGGTACGGAATACTGCTACCATCGGAATAGCCCCCAAGCCCGCCATCTTGCAAATGATACAATGAATCCGTCTCACTCGTGGACGATTCACCATCAGAGTAGATGGCCGTCTCACCGCCGGACACAGATCCTTCAGAAAATTCCACTCCATGGATGCATCCTACGAAGGCACGCTTCACGGCGGGCTGAGCTCGGGCGGGTCTCGCACGCTGAGCCGTCTCGATGATGTCAGTGCAGATGTCCGGCTCAGGGCCCGACTTGCCGATCTTGCCGATGAAGACGTGGATTCCGTCAAAGGGGACCCGGTACCCGTACTCAATTGAGCCGGCGTCGGGGCCCCAGCCTGCGTCGTTGATGTAGAGCTTGCCGCGACGACTCTTAGTCATCCATCCCACAGCGTATCCCTTGAGCCCTTCGAAGATGCCCTTCAAGAACTCAAATCCATCATGCGCTGGCCCCATGGTGGGCGCCAACTATCATGGAATTGTCACGGCAGATGTCCTAGTGAAAGGACTTAGTCGTGGAGCCATCGCAACTAGGAAGCTTAAAGGGGTTAAAACGGGACAAAGGACACGGGAGTTCATACTCATTTGGCCCCTTGCAGTGAAGGTAATGGCTTAATCCAATTTGAGGTGGGATTGCTTATGTCTCGATTACCAGGGAGCGAATTCGCTTGACCTAGCTCTTGATCTGATGTTATTTGTCCTAAACCGCCGCCAGGTCATCCCTTTATATACAGAGGTCGACGCCCAGCGGCTCAGAAAGTCTCGGCCGACTCATAAATAGTGTCCGGCTCGGTGTCTCTCTATTCCTGCCTTACAATACAAGTTATATACATATGCGGTTTATCTCTACGGGCCTCAAGTTGCCTTTGGGCTTTGGGCCCTTAACTGAACCGACATCTTCAAGTATCGTCTTGGGCTTCATATTATGAATCGCCATAGTTATGACCCGGCCCCTCCTGGGCGGGTCATACCTAATAGTTATATCCACAACATGGGGGGCCATAGGTTTCACTAGAGGCTTCGCTCTGGAACAAAGCATACGATGGGTAAACAAATTACAGTTGAGCAATTGATAGAAAAGCACAAAGTTATGACGATATTTAAGGCAATGATCATGAATATAGGCATCATGTCCGTGACAAGTAGACCGAAATGGTTCTGCATCTACTATTATTACTCCACACACCGACCGCTATCCAGCATGCATCTAGAGTATTAAGTTCATAAGAACGGAGTAACGCCTTAAGCAAGAAGACATGATGTAGAGGGATAAACTCAAGCGATATGATATAAACCCCATCTTTTTATCCTTAATGGCAACAATACAATAAGTACCTCGCTACCCCTACTGTCATCGTGTGAGGACACCGCAAGATTGAACCCATCACAAAGCACCTCTCCCATTGCAAGAAAAACCAATGTAGTAGGCCAAACCAAATCGATAGATCAGAGAGAAATACAAAGCTATTTCAATCAGGCATAAAAGAGTTTAGAAAAGACTCAAATAATATTCATAGATAATCTGATCGTAAATCCACAATTCATCGGATCTCAACAAACGCACCGCAAAAAAAGATTTCATCGAATAGATCTCCAAAAACATCGAGGAGAACATTGTATTGAAGATCAAAGATAGAGAAGAAGCCATCTAGCTACTACCCTTAGGTCTTTCGTAAACTACTCAGGCATCATTGGAAGGGCAGCAAGTTTAGTGTAGAGTCCCTTCGTGATTGAATCTCCCTCTGGTGAAGTACCAGAAAAGACCCCAAGATGGGATCTCACGAGAAGAGAATCTTGCGGCGGCGGAAAATTATTTTTGGTGTGCCCTCTGACATAAGGGGACTATTTGGGAATTTATAGTGCTAGAGTTAGGGTTAGGAGAGCTGTGAGGGGCCCACAAGCCCCTAGGGCTTGTGGCCTCCTCGTGGGTCTTCTAGCCTCCTCTCGAAGCTTCCTATGTGTTTTCCGGTCCAAGAAAAATCATCGTAGAGTTTTATTCCGTTTGGTATTGATTTTCTGTAAAAGAAAAAAAACAAGAAAAAAACAACAAGTGGCATTGGGCACTAGGTTAATAGGTTAGTCCCAAAAATAACATAAAATAGCATATTAATGCATATAAAACATCCAAAACAGATAATATAATAGCATGGATCAATCCAAAATTATAGATACATTGGAGACGTATTAGTTTCTGTTGAGTATAATGATTAGATTGGAAACATAGAATAGGAAAATATTCTGGCTTTTCTTTTACTCCAATAAGATCATGTACCCGTATATATAAGCCGACAAGGCTCAAGCAATGTACAATCGATTCCACCAATTTCTCTCTGTCCCTTCTAACATCGTATTAGCCTGACCGATCCAAACTCTAGCTACCGTCGCTTCCGCTTCCCGCTGCCCCCGGTCAGTTGGTCTCCATGACCGTCACCGGCACATCGTCGCCCGTACTTAGGGTTCATTCGCCGGTCGTGTTGACCGGCTATCCTAGAGTTTTTTCCCGATCCTTGATCTGGGTTTTCTCTCTCATGCCGGTCATCTTGATCGGCGCTCTTTTTTTGGTTTTCGATCTAAGATCGAATATCATCGTCCGCCGCCGTTCATCATCCACTATGCGAGTCTACTTCATCCACATGTTCATCATCTTCGAGCGGATCGATTGGCACCCTGTGCTTCACGTGGCATCGCATCATGTACGCTGGTACAATAGTCTTCCCGCAATCCCATGTCGGCCATCTTCACATCACAAAGTGGCGTGTGGTGTTGTTGCTCGAGCGCCGCACTGGCTCACCGATCCAAATCACGTGGCCTGTGTTAGGGCGCGCATGATGGCTGCTCGTGCGCATGATTAGCTAGTGGCTCGCGTACTTGTATTTCCTTCGTTTCTTTTTAAAGATTTGGTCAAAGTCAAACTTTATAAAGTTTGACTAACTTTGTAGTAAAAAATATCAACATCTACTATACTAAAGTTGTATGGTATGAAAATTAATTTCATGATGCATCTAACCTATTGATTTCATATTGTGAGTTATAATACTTTTTCTATAAACTTAGTCAAAGTTAACAAAGTTTGACTTTGACCAAATCTTATATGCAGACTAAAAACAGAGAGAGTACGTGGCCAGGCAAGGCCTGTGCGTAGCGCGTGTCTCCGTCCAGCTCCACTGCTACATCCAGCTGCTTGAAGCACAACAGGTTCGGTCCGATTAACCGCACGCACGTTCCTAAGCTGAATTCTATGAAGATTGTCACCAAGTAAGCACGATCATCCGCCGATCGAGCAACGGTCGCCACTGCTGTCGTGGTATTTCCTCGACATATGCCAAGGGATGGCTTATCATGTGTGGGGACAGGAGTGCGTTGCCGGGCTCTAGAAGCAGGAGTAGGCAAGACCTCAAATGACGCCGGGTCTTACCCAGGTTTGGGGCTCTCCGTGGAGATAACACCCCTAGTCTTGCTCTGCGGGGTCTCCGCGTGACTATGCTCAAATAGAGTGGCTACAAGGGTGCTCCTCGAGCTACTTCGGCTAGAAGAAGAAGAAGAAGGCAAGCTAGCTCTACTCCTTCCCTAGCTACGTGGGTGTGTGGTGACTAGAATGGTGAACCCTTTGCATGCGTGAGCCTAGGGGGTTTATATAGGCCTAACCCCCAGGGGTACAATGGTAATCCGGCTGGTTGTAGGACGCGGCCGTCAGTGTCTCTGGGCTCTGGCTTCTGCACCGACAGCTGGGGCCCGCCGCCTGGTGGGCCCGCCGACTGCCGTGAACTCGGGCGACAGGTAGGGCCCGCCGCCTGTGGGCCAAGGGGACTATGCCGCACTGTAGCCTTGCCCCTGATGACGATAGCTTGGGTGGCGTATGGATACAGTACCGCCGCCTGGCGGGCGATTACTGTACCCACACCCTGTCCCTTCTGGTTAATGGCACACAGACTTCGAGGGGAGGGACGGGCGCCTGCTACGACTCGGCCTTCCCTTGTGGCCGCCTTCTAGCGATACGCGGATAGGTGGGCTCCACCGTCTATGGGCCACACCGACTGTCCGTTGGGGGAGCATGACCCCGCCTGACGTAGGCGACGTCATGGGCCACGTGGCTACAGTACCGCGTTAGGCGTGGGGTGTCTGCTTGGCACATCCGTACTGTGGCCACATTCCACCTGGGATTTGGGGGTGGCAGGTCACACTGTGGCCACGCCCTGTCTTGTCGTAGCAGGTGGGCGCAAACTTTGAGGGGGCGAGGGGTCGTATGGTAGGAGTCGGCCCAGGCCGCCGCTGCCTTCTGGAATGTGCCGCCTTCTCGGAGTCCACCTTATTCTTGGGGTCCGCCTCCTTCTAGGAGGCGGCCCTTTGGCACTAGCCGGCCCCATGGGCTGGCATTGCGACCAGTCGGTGTAACGCCCTGGTTCCGATGCGCCAGGTGTCTTCCAGTTATTCGCCGTCGTTGCCATGTCATTTGCTTGCGTGTTGCACTTTGCCATGTCATCATATGCATTTCGTATCATGTCGTCATGTGCATTTCATTTCGCATTCGTGTTCGTCTCATGCATCCGAGCTTTTTCCCCGTTGTCCGTTTTGTAATCCGGCACTCCTATGCCCCCAGGCGTCCCCCTTTTGCCTCTTCTCTTGTGCGGGTGTTAAACGTTCTCGGAATGGAACGAGGTTTGCCAAGCGGCCTTGGTATACCACCGGTAGACCGCCTGTCAAGTTTCGTGCCATTTGGAGTCCGTTTGATACTCCAATGGTTAACCGGGTAACCGCAAAGCCCCCTTCTCTTTGCAGCCCAGCACCCCTTCCAAAGTGGCCCAAAGCCCAGCAAACTCCCCATGCTCTCGGTCCTTCGATCACGATTGCGTGGCCGAAAACCGCACCTCATTTGGACTCTCCTAGCTCCCTCTACCTATAAAACTAGACCTCCCCCGAAATCCCGGGTCTTCTTCCACCCTAACCCTAGCCCCGCTCCTCTCCGCGCCGCCGGACACGTCTGGTCCGGCCGGACAACGTCCGCCGCCGCCGCCTCGCCAATCGAGCACGCCACGTGTCGCGCGCGCATGCCCTCGCTCGCCCATGGAGCAGGCTCAGGTCTGGCCTGCCCTCGCGCGCCGCCCGCGCCCGGCCGCGGAGCAGCGCCCTGCCGCCAGCGCGCATGCCCTTGGCGCCGGCCGCCGTCTCTCGGCCGGCGCCGGCACCGCCCGGCACCGCCCTCCGCGCTGAAGCTCCGCCGCCCTTCGCGCGCGTCCTGCGGCCGCCGCCTCCGCCGCCCGCCCGGCGCTCCCCGCCTGCCCGTCCTCGCTGCCGCCGAAGCGCCTGCTGCGCCGCCTCCGCGGTGGCTGCAGCGCGCCCGTGCCGCCAAGGCCAAGCGCCGCCGAGCCCCATCTCCCCCGCGCTCCGCCGCCTAGCTCCCCTCCTCGACGCCGGATCATCACCGGAGTCCGCGTCGACCTCGCCGGCGTCATCCTCCGTCGCTGGATCTGGAGTTGGACCAGATCCACCAGCCCGCCGATCCAAACAGCCGTCCGTCCCGGATCCGCTTCGTCCGGGTCGGCCGATCTAACTTCCCCTAAGGTCAATTTTCACCAAGTCCCCAGATTCCAGTATTATCATGCCATGTTTGACCTGTTGTATCTCTGCATCCGTAGCTTCATTTTGTGCGTGTAATATCTCAAATTGTTTGTCTCGACGATTACTTCATTTCATTCCATTGCACCATTTTCATTTGAGCTCATCTTGATGCCCGAAATGTTGTTGGAAGAGTGCATGTTGATGTTAATCTGCTGAAACTGTTATAACTTGCTCATTTGTCATTTTTGCCATGATTGATGTGTGCTTCCTATGAGGTTGATGTCTACATGTGTTTTGATCTATGCCATGCCATCTTTCCAGAGGTGTATCCCATGTATTTTTGTGAGTTGTGTGCTGAGTGCATCAAGCTTGTTAAGGAGGGTACTTGCTGTTATTGTTTTGCTAGGCTGATTCTGTTATATTTTGTTGCTATGTAAACATGTTGCTACTAATCATTCTATGCATAATCTGGAGATGTTCTATAAACATGTTTTGATCTACATGGCATCCTCTAACCATCCATGCCCCTGGTTGCATTTATAGCTTGTCGTAGATTGTTCATATCTTGCTCCAAAGTTGCTTGATAATGTTGCTATCAGCCTGTTAACATTAAGTTCACTAGTTCCCATGTGTTTTGCTAGTGTTCCATGCATCCTATGAACTTGCTCTTGCCATGCTTAGCTTCATAAACATGTCTTCTTACTGTTGGTTGCCTTGCCATGCCATGTGATGCTCTGTGGTGAGTGGTTCAAGCTCACCAACATGCCTACTTATTGTTTTTCCTGCCATGTTTGAATCTGTAATATAACTTGCCATGTTTACATGGGTGCCATCATATTTTCTGATCCTTTTTGGCTCATGGTCTGTAAGGGTCTTTTGATCTATGCTTTTAGTAGATTCATGCCATGCCTTTGTTTGCCATGATATGTTCCTGTAACATGTTGTTTGATAGCTCTGAACATTGCAACCTGATGTTATTTTCTACAAAGTCTGAAACTGTTATAATTTACAATCTTCCCATGTCTTTTTGAGCATGTTCTAGTGATTTCTGGAGATAGCTCAGTGTTCATTTTTTGTTATGCTTTACCTGTACTTCATGCCCATGCCTTTTGTTATTATGTTGGGGTGCTGTAGCTTATTGTTTTGATGCTTGCAAGATGCCTAGTTGCTGTTATGGACAGATTGTTGTTATGACTTGTATAGTGTGTGTGTGTTGCACCGTTGCTCCGTTTTGAGTGTGCTCTATATGAAACTTGCTTGATTTTGCATGTCGTTTCATATTACCATGTTGCATTCTTGTTTTGAGGTGTTTGCTTGATGTTTGTATGCATTTTGCATCAATGCCATGTTTAACTTGTTTTGCTCATATCTTCTAGGCCGTAGCTCCGAATCTAATGAACTTTATATGTAACTTGACTAGAATCTCGTGTAGATCATCTTGGTGCACCTTAACTTGCTGTTTAACAACTTGAACATAATTCAGTTCTGGACCAATTTCGAAATTTGCATATGAGGACTTACCAGAATTGTTATATGTTGTTCCCGGCCTCATTTAAACTTGCTTTGATGTGTTGGTCTTGTATGCATCATCTTTTGCCATGAGTAGCTTCATGTAGCTTTGTCATGCATCATGCTTGTTGTGCATCATGTCTTGCCTATGTGTGGTGTGTTTACCATGTTGTGTGCTTCTTCTCGATAGTTCCCGTTTCGTTGCGATCGTGAGGATTCGTTCGTCTACGTGTGGTTCATCTTCGTGGCTTCATCTTCTTCATGGACTCGTTCTTCTTCCTTGCGGGATTTCAGGCAAGATGACCGCTACCCTGGATCTCACTACTACCATTGCTATGCTAGTTGCTTCGTTCTATCGCTATGCTGTGTTACCTATCATTTGCTCTTCAAGCCTTCCCAAATTGCCATGAACATCTAACCTTTGAAACCATTCCTAGCAAACCATTGCTTGGCTATGTTACCGCTTTGCTCAGCCCCTCTTATAGCGTTGCTAGTTGCAGGTGAAATTGAAGATTTCTCCATGATGGACAGGGTTATGTTGGGATATCACAATATCTCTTATATTATTAATGCATCTATATACTTGGTAAAGGGTGGAAGGCTCGACCTTATGCAGTGTTTTGTTCCACTCTTGCCGCCCTAGTTTCCGTCATACGGTGTTATGTTCCGGATTTTGCGTTCCTAACGCGGTCGGGTGATTTATGGGACCCCTCGATAGTTTGCTTTGAATGAAACTTGTCCAAAGAAGGCCCAACCTTGGTTTTACCATTTGCCTCACCACCACCTATCCTTTTCCTTGGGTTGGCCAACCCGAGGGTCATCTTTATTTTAGCCCCGGGCGGTGCTTGTATAAGTGTTGGTCCAAACGAGCAACTCTGGGGCCACCTCGGGCAACTCGGCGTCTGGTTTTACTCGTAGCTTGACTTATCCGGTGTTGCCACGAGCGAGATATGTGCAGCTCCTATCGGGATTGTCGGGCATCGGCGGCTTTGCTGGTCTTGTTTTACCATTGTTGAAATGTCTTGTAAACCGGGATTCCGAGACCGATCGGGTCTTCCTAGGAGAAGGTCTATTCTTCGTTGATCGCGAGAGCTTGTCATGGGCTAAGTTGGGACACCCTGCAGGTATAAACTTTCGAGAGCCGCATCCGCGGTTATGTGGCAGATGGGAATTTGTTAATGTCGGTTGTAGATAACTTGACACCAGATCCGAATTAAAACGCATCAACCGCGTGTGTAGCCGTGATGGTCTCTTTTCGGTGGAGTCCGGGAAGTGAACACGGTTTCGTGTTATGTTTGACGTAAGTAGGAGTTCAGGATCACCTCTTGATCATTGCTAGCTTCACGACCGTTCGCTTGTTTCTCTTCTCGCTCTCATTTGCGTATGTTAGCCACCATATCATGCTTAGTCGCTCTTGCAACCTCACCACTTTACCCCTTCCTTTCCCATTAAGCTTTGCTAGTCTTGATACCCATGGTAATGGGATTCTTTGAGTCCTCGTGGCTCCTGATTACTACAACAACATTGCAGTGCAGGTTATGCGATGATCCCGACGTGAGAGCGATGTTTGCTTGTTTGGAGTTCTTCTTCCGCTTCTTCTTCGATCGGGGATAGGTTCGAGTCGGCTGACTGGGGCTAGCAGGGTGGATATTGTTTGAGTTTCTTTTTATGATTCATCCATAGTCGGATGTTGTCCTTGTATGTTGTATTGTTGTATTCATGTGACATTGTATGTATTGGATGTATCCCCACTATTATGTAGTGTTGATGTAATGATATCCACCTTGCAAAAGTGTTCCAATATGCGGGTCTATCCTTGGTGGGACCTTCGAGTTCCTTTTGGATAGGGTCGCATATTGGGCGTGACAGTCGGGCTGAGGGGCTTTGCAAGCCCCGATGTCTCAAAAAGTGTTGAAGTCTGGATGAGGCTACCCAGGGTCTAACCCCCCGTCAGTAGTCCCCGAAGCTGGTGGGGCTCTATGGCTTTGGGCTGCCGGAGGGCCTCGGCAGTTTCCCTCTTGAACGATCTTCCGCCATCTGCTCCGTCCGGCTGGAAGGAGTCGGACGCCAGGAGCCGGACGTGGCCGCGGCCACCTGGTGGAATTTGAACCTGCTGGCGGGAGTCGGGGTGGTGCCGCCGGCCGAGCACGCCACACGTGGCGCCCGCAGGCCAGGCCGGCCTGCCAGCCCACGCGTGCGATGGGACGTTGCCACAGGCTGGGGCCCGCCACTACACGGCCTCGGCCCGCACGCGGATCCGCTGTGGCCGAGGCGGACGGTTGCTCTCCCGTGGCGCCGTAACTGCGCCTTAATGCGCAGTAAACATGGGGGCATGCGGGATGTGGGCCGCAGTTAATCCCACGCCCGCACATCACCTTGGCTTCGCCACCGGCTGGCTATAAAGTGGTGTCATCGGACCCTCGGACTCGTCTTCGGCTAGAGGATACGAACCACGTATGTTCGTGCATTTCGAATCTGATTGGGCACCAGTCATGGAGTTCACCGCCGCGGATATTTTTCAGCACTCGCCCTTGGGTGATGTGCTAAATTCATTAAGATCTCTCTCCTTGTCGGGAGATTCTTGGCCGAACTATGCCCGGCTCGAGTGGGAAGCGGACGACGAAGAAATTCGTTCCCCACCCACCACCCACTTAATAGCTACAGTCGATGACTTAACCGACGTGCTTGACTTCAACTCCGAAGACTCGACGGTATGGACGACGATGCAAGAGAAGAACAGGAACCATCGCCTATAGGGCGCTGGACAGCCACCTCATCATATGATATATATATATATGGTGGACACCCCCAAAGAAAGCAATGGTGATAAGGCAGCGAAAGATAACCCCTTGGAAAAGCAATCTAGGCACCGGCATCATAGGCGCCGCTCCAAGCCCCGCCATAGCAAAAATAGTGATGCCGACACAAGAGATAACAATCTGGATGGTGACAAAGACGAAAACAATCCTGCCCTGCCAGGCTTCGAGCAGGCTGAGCAAGAGGATGGGCAATGTTGATGTCAAAACCGGCGGATCTTGGGTAGGGGGTCCCGAACTGTGCGTCTAGGCGGATGGTAACAGGAGACAAGGGACACGATGTTTTTACCCAGGTTCGGGCCCTCTCGATGGAGGTAAAACCCTACTCCTGCTTGATTGATATTGATGATATGGGTAGTACAAGAGTGGATCTACCACGAGATCAAGGAGGCTAAACCCTAGAAGCTAGCCTATGGTATGATTGTTGTAATGGTTGTGTGTCCTACGGACTAAAACCCTCCGGATTATATAGACACCGGAGAGGGCTAGGGTTACACAGAGATTACAATGGTAGGAGATCTACATATCCGTATCGCCAAGCTTGCCTTCCATGCCAAGGAAAGTCCCATCCGGACACGGGACGAAGTCTTCAATCTTGTATCTTCATAGTCTTGGAGTCGGCCGACGATGATAGTCCGACTATCCGGACACCCCTAGTCCAGACTCCTCAAGAGCCCCTGAACCCAGGCTTCAATGACGATGAGTCCAGTAGCGCATATTGTTCGGCATTGCAAGGCGGGTTCCTCCTCCGAATAATTCATACAAGATTGTGAACACCAAGATAGTGTCCGGCTCTGCAAAATAAATTCCACATTCCACCGTAGAGAGAATAATATGTACACAAGTTCGATCTGCTGACGTATTTTGTGGCATGACGTCACGCCACCACCAAGCCTTTACTTGAATCATTTTTTATTATACCACCGCAGCGCGTTTAGCGAAGCGGTTTCCTTGGCACGTCTTGTCGAAGCAGAGATCATGTTCCCCTTATTCCGGGATTCCCATCAATACGGACGTGGGTAACCCAACCGTGCCCGTCGCCACGCCTCCTCTATCGAAGGTGAGTCCCAAACGGTCACGGGGACGGCTCTTGGTATTCTTTCCTCTTTATAATGAGACCAAGGCTCGTTTCTTTTCTTCAATCCTCAATCGAATCTATTCCTCGCCCCGAGTTCCAACACCCAGAGCCCCAGATTCGAGCGCTTCGGACTTTCAAAAATGTCCGCCTCCGACCCTCAGGGCCGGTGGATGCCCTCCTCCGTCATGGAGGAGGACGTGCAAAAGCTGAGAGAAGCCAAGTACCTGACTTACGAGATTTCGCATAGATTGCCCGTCAAAGGGCAAGTCATTCCCACCCCAGAGCCCGGCGAAAGCGTCGTGTTTGTGTCCCACCTCCGTCGGGGTTTAGGCTTCCCGATGGATCCTTTTGTGAGAGGGCTCATGTTTTACTACGGGTTGGAATTCCATGACTGGCTCGAGTCTATCCTCCACATCTCATCATTCATAAATCGTCTGCGAAGCCTTCCTCCCACTTCTCCCCACCGGTTTGTGGCTCAAGACCTTCAACGTGGAGCGAAGATGATCGAGGCGTCAAGCTGAGTCTTGTGCGGGTGGTTATAGCAGGAGGGCCGATGCTCCATGGCCCAATGGCTCTTTCGGAGGAGCTCGGCAGGTGGCAGAGGGTTCTATATTACCGCTCCTAGGGGCGATGTGGCCGCTGCCCATCTTTCGCTCGGGCCCTCCACAGCGGTGATGTCGTGGGTCAACCAAGGGCTCAGCGGGGGCCGTCGAGGGGCGTACCCCTCTTTGCGGGCCGGATTCGAGACCTCCAAGAGAGGGAGATCAATCTGGTGATGGTGATGCAGGTTATGCTGATTCGGCGTCTTCTGCCCTGCAAGCGTCGCCCCCTTTGTCTGTGGGAATTCAATCCAGAGGGGCCACGACCTCTCCAACACTTCATGGGTACGACACCCGTGGAGATGTACAAATTGTTCTTCGGATCACAAGAGGTGTGTCCGGAATTGACCGAGGACGCTGGCCTAAGCTGCAATCGCCCGGATACGCAAGTAAGTATCCCTGTGTCCTGACACACCGTTCATTTGCACCTTCTTGGATTTGCTTTTTAACCAATCGTTCCTTGAGCAGGAGTGGATAGCACAAGCGAAATTGATACGGTGTCCGGCCCCCCTCCCGGAGACCGTGCCGGATCCCGTGCTAGTCAGGATGCTGGAGGTTGCGCCTTTAGAGGAAGGCGAAGGGGAAAACAGAGGAACTATTGCCTCTACCAAGGAGGCTTTTGAGAAAGGGGGTATCGAGAATCCCTCCTTCCAAGGGGAGAAGAGGACCGCTTCCGAAAACCCGAAGGCCAAGGCCTCGAAGCGGGGGAAGAGATCTTCACCAGAGGGTCCTACGTCTGGGGAGGCCCCGACCGCACTATCTCCCCTAAGGGATCAGCCCTCCAGCGAGCCGTAAGTAGAAAGAGGGGGGTTCTGTAATAAGAGACATCCCTATTTTTGCTTCTGAGGATAACCAAAGTTTTTACCTTGTAGTTCGGATCTCCGTCCTTCTCATATGAGCTCGTCTTCGGGGGAACTTCGTCCGGAGATGATGGAGAGTGAGACGCCTCCATCTACCACACCATCGGATAGGGCGGACGAGGCTGGGGTGTCATCACGGAGGGTATCCCCGAGTCCGGCAGGGCCGAATAGTTCGGCACCAATTGGTGTGCGGCCGGGGGAGCTGAAGGATCTGCTTGAGAGGGCGTCTATCTCAGAAGGTCACCGTACACTGATGAGTACGGTGATTGAAAGAATTTCATCCGCCAAAGGCGGGTTGCGTGATCTTGTCGAGGAGCTTTTTGGCGGGGTTTGAGGTGCGTAAAATGACATACCCTTTGACAGTTTTACACATAAAGTGCATACTGTATAGATAGTAGCCCCTGAGACTCGGTAGGGTGTCGAAAAGCGAGCGGCGTCGAGGATCAAAATCGCAGGTATTGATTTTCGCCTTTCCTATGCGGTGGCGGATAGTTCGTGGCCAGCGGATGATGGAGTTGCCGAACTAAAGCGCAACTCGGCGTTCGGATCTTGACATCGTATTTGGTCAATAAGCGACTCGAGGAGTCACAAGGTGGGTTTTTCTCCGTGGTCACCTAGTAAGGGCGAAGCCCACTCCTTACAACATGTGTGCTCAATGTAGATGGTGCCGCTGCTTTGTGGAGAGCCTTGGGCAGAACTTGCTCAAGCCAAGGAGCAGGCGGAAGGAGTGATCACGGCTGCCTCGAGGGCGGCGAAGAGCTAGAAGCGAAAGGATGCACTGCTGCCGAAGCAGGAGGAGATGGCGAAATGGTCGTGAAGTTGAAATATGCTACCGACCGCAATGAGGTTCTTGAAAAGAATGCCTAGCGGAGTAAGAAGGCTGAGGAAGGCCACCGAAGCCAAGGATGCCTGTTCTGCGATGAGGGCTATAAAGGAGAGCTGCGCCGGGTAGGATATTGTGGTGGCAAGCCCTTCGCCGCGCATGATCCGGCACGCTCAGCTTGCCGGTGTGGGTGCCGGAGGATCCTTATATGGACTTAGCGGCGAAAGCGCAGATGCGGTTGTGCACTTCCCAAGTCAAAAGGATCACAAGACGGAAGAGCTTTTTGGTCTCAATTCCATAGTCGGGCGTTCACTGGCGACCGATCGGTTGGCCGAATGGGCTAAGCTGAATAGACTGTCCGGACTTGCCATGACGGATATCGTGGCTCTTATGCGCCGGATAGGCCAAGCCGACTAGTTATTTTGGCTTATTGCAGCAATTCCTTGGGGCGGTGCCGCATATCAAAGCGATAAGCGGTCGGCCTGCATAGAGGTGCCGGATGGCCCTCGCCGTGTAAAGACATCTTTGGACGGAGATGGATGCCACGCTGTTGCACCTGTGGTTCGGACGAGCGGTTACCGCCGAGCACTATTTTGGAGAAGTTCTGCGTGGTGCTCGTGTAATAGAGTCGCGATGCTCAAAAATGTCATGTTCAAATGAACTTTATGGTTTATAAAGCGATGTTTATAATATAAGCGCTTTTTGTACTTGTGCGTTCAAGTATTGAAATATCTCCAGTCGGCCGTTAATGTATACTTGTGTATAACCTAAAGATGGCAGTCTTGACTGCCCCCACGCACATAGTCTTGCGGAGTGTTCTTGAAATAGCGCATTTTCACACTTAATCCAACGTCTTGGTCCTATGAAGGAGGTGGTAGCATAGCAAACGAGGCAACCGGACTATAATGCTTTATCACTTTCACTTAGCCATAGGAGTTCGAAGGTGGGGCTACGATATAGCCCCTAGGGGCACCGCGCTCTCCGTATTTGTGGCGCGTATGTGCCTGACCGGGAAGCGGTCCTTCGTCAAAGTGGAGGAATTCTAAACATTCCAGAGGTCGATCGAGTGGTTGACTAGTCTCTCGCTACATCATGACGGTCGGTTTCGGCTTTCTCTCTTGAGGTGCTCACCGGCGAACCGGGCACAATCGCATAGTTCTCCAGTGTTGCGTTAGGCGATGATCTGAGCGTAAAGCAGCAAAACACAGAGCGAAGCAAACCCAACATTTGACCAAAGACATGATTCGAGCTGATGCATACAAGGCCTAACTCGAGGCGCCGAACACTCCCGAGGTGTTCGGTCTTTATGATGACAGGCGGATCAATGCCCTAAGCCCTAGTGTCGGTACACGCATAAGGTCTCTCTTGCGTGATGCCAAAGCGTCGGCCTCCTCTCGCTATGATGAGAAACCAGGGATGTATAGCAACAAGAGACAGTAAAAAAGGTTTACAGGGTCTTAATCTGAAAAGAATCCTTGCAGCGGGTCCCTCACTTGCACGCTCTGCTTTGTGTGTCCCGTTGTCTTTGTATCCTAGACGGGTGTAACACGCTGTTCATCTCTAAAAGAGAGGAACTTAGTTTGAAAAGTAATCCTGTCGAAAATGTATTTAAAACAAAGCATGAATAAATGAATAAAGTTGAGCTTTTATTGGCTCCTTATTGCTCATACGCACAGCCCCTTGTAAAGGGGTGTGCGGCTAGGGAGCCCCTAGCTTATTTATGCCGGGCTCGTCTAGCCGTGTCCGGGGTCTTGAACGACCTTTTAATGAGAGAATGCCGCGTGGACTGGGCATTTTAAGGGTAAGAGACGCGTAGTGTGGTATTGCGTTAAAGCGGATAAAAGCTTCACGTCCCAATAGTGCTTGATGGCTACTTTTGAATGGGGCGATATGAAAGATTAGCTTTTCGCGTCGGAAGTTGTCGGGTGACCCGAACACAACTTCTAGTAGTAAGGAGCCCGTGCACTTGGCGTAAGGGCCTGGCGTCACACCTTTGAAGGAAGTGCGGCTATGGCGAATTTTAGTACGGTCTATCCCCAACTTGCGGATTGTGTCCGGATATAGCAGGTTTAAGTCGCTGTCGCCATCCATTAGGACTTGTGTAAATTGTAGTCCGTCGATTATAGGATCCAATATTAGAGCAGTCCATCCTGCGTTTCGAATACTTTTGGAATAGTCCAGGTGATCGAAAGTAATTGGTTTTGACATCCAGTCTCGAGGTTCCACTGGGGTGGACCGTGCGACACCTACTTTGGCGGGTGCCGCACTGTTGTTCCGTATTATCACATGAAGTGAATTTACTGTTTTGACTTCTTGTGGGAAAGTCTTTTGTTTTCCGGCGCTCTGCTGCTGGGGTTCGTCATCATCCTCGCTTGATGCGTCGAGCCCCTTGTGTTCGGCGTTGAGTCGGCCGGACTGTTTGAAAATCCAACAATCCCGGTGGGTGTGGTTTGCAGGCTTCCCGGAAATACTGTGGATTTGACATATCCGATCCAAAATTTTGTTCATGTTGGATAGCTCATCACTATTGTCCTTAAGAGGCAGTGTTTTATTGTTCGGCCGCGAGCTTTTGAATCCGGCGTTGACCGCCGTGTTCTTTGGGCTTTTTTCTTTATTTCGGCGCTGGTCCTTTCTGCGCCGTGATTTTCTGTTTCCATCTCTGATCTCGGATGTACTCGGGTCGCTGGTGCTACATCTTGCTAGCCAGCTGTCTTCCTCCGCGCAAAAGTGGGTCATGAGGCTTGTTAGGACGGCCATTGTTCTTGGCTTCTCTTGGCCGAGGTGTCTGGCGAGCCATTCGTCTCGGACATTATGTTTAAAAGCTGCTAAGGCTTCGGCGTCCGGACAGTCGACTATTTGGTTCTTTTGGTAAGGAACCTGTTCCGAATTCTTGTGACTCTCGTGCTGTTGAGTTATGTGACTTAAATCATACAGCATCCGGAGGCGGACATAAGTCCTCAAAATTTGCTCTAAACGCGTCCTCGAGCTCTTCCCAACTTCCGATGGTATTTTCTGGGAGGCTTTTGAGCCAATGCCGAGCTGGCCCTTTGAGCTTGAGGGGTACATATTTTATGGCGTGGAGATCATCTCCTCTAGCCATGTGTATGTGCAGGATGTAATCCTCAATCCAGACTCCGGGGTCTGTTGTTCCGTCGTATGACTCTATGTTTACGGGCTTGAATCCCACTGGAAATTCATGATCCAGCACCTCGTCGGTGAAACATAGTGGGTGTGCGGCGCCCCTGTATTTAGGCGTGTCGTTATCTTCGAACATGCGACGTGTTGTGTTGCTTCCTCGGCCCCTCTTTTTTGGCCCATAGATGGACCTGGCCGGACCATCCGTTTTGCGAGGATATTTATATGTGCCATGTGCTGGCTTATATGCGGCGCCACTTGCCACTCCTGGCCTGTCATCTGGTCGTCTATCCGGCCAGGCGGCCTCTTTGCTTTTTGACTGTGGGGGCTCTATGGCCTCCTCGTCGAATTTTGGTAGCAGCTTGCGCTTCGGGTAGCTCTTTGTTTGGTGGCCATTGCCATATTTGTCCGCGGTCTTAGTACTTTGCTCCACCTCATTCTGAGTATGTCTTCCGCTGTTTTGAGCTTCCGTTTTTCCTTCTTCAAACTTCTTGCAGTGGCGACAAGCCTTTTTTGGAGGTTCTTGTGCTCCGGTGGTGTGTCCGGCGTGAGATCGTCCGGACTGTTGTTTTCGCCGAGGATGAGCTGGTCATCCGGTTCATCCTATTCCGATGGCTGCTTGGTTGCATGCTCGTTGCCCATTGGTTTGCCCTGCTCTATGGCTGGGTCATTGTGGGTGTTGTTGTTATCGAGGCAGGACTTGGGGCGGCGCTTGCGTCGCTGTTTTGGTTGTTTTTCGGGGGAATTATCCTTCTCCGCGTCCCGTTGTTCCTCGTTATCGCTCCCTTTTGGGGTGTCCACCATATATACATCATGAGTGGGCTTCCAGTGCTCGGTAGGCGCTGGTTCTTCATCGTCTCCGGCATCGTCATCCGTACCGTCGATGTCTTCGGAGTCATAGTCTAGCATGTCGGTTAGATCGTCGACAGTGGCTATAAAGTGGGCGGTGGGTGGGCTTTGAATTTCTTCGTCATCCGCATCCCAACCGTCCTGACCGCAATCCAGCCAGGGCTCTCCTGATAACGAGAGATGCTTTAGCGAATTCAGGATGTCGCCAAAGGGTGAGTGCTGAAAGATGTCCGTAGCGGCGAACTCCATGATCGGCACCCAATCGTATTTGATTGGCAGGGGCGCAGGAGGTTCGGAGTCCGGCAACGAGTCCGGCACCTCGGAGTCACGGGCTTTGCAAGGGACAAGGTCGGTATTCGGCTCCATCACCGTAGAAGTTGCAGCTCCCGAGGCGGTGTCCAGCCACCTGTCCTTGATCTGCGTGGTCGGCTCCGAACTATGGGTCGAGCGGACTCGTGTGCGGCCTCGTGGCCTTGTCCGGCAAGCGAGCCAAATCATGCCCATCATGACAGTGCGGCGCGCTCGACTGTGGCTCGAATCCATCAAAGATCAAGTCTCCGCGGATGTCAGCCGTGAAGTTTAAGCTTCCAAATCTGACCTGATGGCTAGGGGCGTAGCTTTCGATCTGCTCCAGATGGCCAAGCGAATTAGCCTGCAGTGCAAAGCCGCCGAACACGAAGATCTGTCCGGGGAGAAAAGTCTCACCCTGGATTGCGTCGTTGTTGATTGAAGAAGCCATCAAGCCTATCGGTGACGACACAGAGGAACTCTCAATGAAAGCACCAATGTCGGTGTCAAAACCGGCGGATCTCGGGTAGGGGATCCCGAACTGTGCGTCTAGGCGGATGGTAACAGGAGACAAGGGACACGATGTTTTTACCTGTGTCGGGCCCTCTCGATGGAGGTAAAACCCTACTCCTGCTTGATTGATATTGATGATATGGGTAGTACAAGAGTGGATCTACCACGAGATCAAGGATGCTAAACCCTAGAAGCTAGCCTATGGTATGATTGTTGTAATGGTTGTGTGTCCTACGGACTAAAACCCTCAGGTTTATATAGACAGGAGAGGGCTAGGGTTACAGTCGGGTTACAATGGTAGGAGATCTACATATCCAGATCGCCAAGCTTGCCTTCCACGCCAAGGAAAGTCCCATCCGGACACGGGACGAAGTCTTCAATCTTGTATCTTCATAGTCTTGGAGTCTGGCCGACGATGATAGTCCGGCTATCCGGACACCCCCTAGTCCAGGACTCCCTCAGGCAAGCTAGCCCTAAGGAACAGGCAACAGATGGAGAATCAGAGGACGATAATTACATGCCTCTCTCCGAAGATGAAGTGAGCCTTGGTGACGAAGAATTCATCGTGCCTGAGGACCCCATCAAGCAGGAGCGCTTCAAGCGCCGTCTTATAGCCACTGCAAAAAGCCTGAAGAAAAAGCAGCAATAGCTTCAAGCTAACCAAGATCTGCTAACTGATAGATGGACCGAGGTCCTGGCTGCCGAGGAATACGGACTCGAGCGCCCTACAAAAAGTTACCCGAAGCGCAGGTTGCTACCTCAAATCGAGGAGGAGGCGTTAAAGCCCACACTACCAGCGCATGATGCGGCTGACCGGCCACCCCGTGGCCAAGACAAAGCGGCGTATCAGCCCGAAGTCCAGACCGCACTCCGTCGCCAATCAAAGGCCCGGAACTACATGAAGGACCTGCGAGACGTATTGGAAAACAAAGTAGGACAGTCAAGATCATTCTATGGATCACGGGGGCGCGCCACAATGCGTGACGATGACCGTCACGCCGGATGCAATTAACAAAAGTTCGGCCAGGCCGAATACAACAGGCCAGATTCATTTGAACTACGCCAGGATGTAGCCCGGCATAGAGGCGCCGCACACCCCCTATGTTTCACGGATGAAGTAATGGACCATGAATTCCCAGAAGGGTTTAAACCCATGAACATTGAATCATATGATGGCACAACAGACCCCGCGGTATGGATTGAAGATTTTCTCCTACACATTCACATGGCCCGCGGCGATGACCTACATGCCATCAAGTACCTACCACTTAAGCTCGAAGGACCAGCTCGGCATTGGCTGAATAGCCTGCCAGCAAGCTCCAGTAGCAGTTGGGAGGACCTGGAAGATGCATTCCTTGACAACTTCCAGGGCACTTACGTGCGACCACCAGATGTTGATGACTTAAGTCACATAACCCAACAGCCCGGAGAATCAGCCAGGAAATTCTGGACTCGGTTCCTAACCAAAAAGAACCAAATTGTCGACTGCCCGTATGCCGAAGCCTTAGCAGCCTTCAAGCATAACATCCATGACGAATGGCTCACCCGACACCTCGGCCAAGAGAAGCCAAAATCCATGGCAGCCCTGACGACACTCATGACCCGCTTTTGCGCGGGCGAGGACAGCTGGCTGGCTCGTAGCAACATCACACCCAAAACTCCGGTGATTCAGACGCCAGAGATAGCAACGGAAAGCCACGACGCAATAGACACAAGCGTCGCAATAATGGCGACAACACCGAAGACACGGCAGTCAATGCCGGATTCAGAGGCTCCAAATCCGGATAGCGGAAAAGGCCATTCAAAAGAAACAATCCGGGCTCGTTCAGTTCGGACCGCATACTTGATCGCTCATGTCAAATTCATGGCACCCCCGATAAACCAGCCAACCACACCAACAGAGAATGCTGGATGTTTAAACAGGCCAGCAAGTTGAATGCCGAAAACAAGGAAAAGGGGCTGCATAGTGATGACGACGAGGAACCCCGGCCGCCAAACACAGGAGGACAGAAGAAATTCCCTCCCTAGGTGAAAACAGTGAATATGATATACGCAACCCATATTCCCAAGCGGGAATGGAAGCGTGCATAAGGGACGTCTATGCGATGGAGCCAGTCGCCCCAAAGTTCAACCCATGGTCCTCTTGTCTGATCACTTTCGATCGCAGGGACCACCCTACCAGTATCTGTCATGGCAGTTCGGCCGCATTGGTCCTTGACCCCATCATCGACGGATTCCATCTCACAGGAGTCCTCATGGACGGTGGCAGCAGCCTGAACCTGCTCTATCAGGATACAGTGCGCAAAATGGGCATCGATCCCTCAAGGATCAAGACCACAAAACCCACCTTCAAGGGTGTCATACCAGGTGTGGAGGCCTGTTGCACGGGCTCAATCACACTAGAAGTGGTCTTCGGATCTCCGGACAATTTCCGAAGTGAGGAGTTAATCTTCGATATCGTCCCCTTCCGTAGTGGTTATCAAGCCCTACTAGGACGAACCGCATTTGCTTGATTCAATGCGGTACCGCACTATGCATACCTCAAGCTCAAGATGCCTGGACCTCGCAGGGTTATAACAGTCAATGGAAACACAGAACGCTCGCTCCGTCGGAGGAGCACACTGCGGCCCTCGCAGCAGAAGTACAAAGCAGCCTTCTTAAGCAGACCTCCTATCCGGCGATAAAACCCCCGGACACCGTCAAGCGAGTCCGGAGTACCCCGCAACAGGATCACCCGGCACGTCCAGAGCTCGACTAGCAATTCGTCCTCCGCCCTAGTCTCAGTCAAGCGGCGAAATTTGTGCCACGCGTACACAAGTACGCACTTAAAATACCATGGGCATAGGCGGAGGCCCGGCTATGATACGGTCCACAATGCGGTTCGACCGCCCCAGGATCCACGCATCTTCACACCTTTTCTCTTTCAGGTCCCTTCGGGAGGCTCTTTCGATAGACAGACTACCGGACACATAGCGGTACGGACACACCAAGAATACAAGAAGCTGGGGCCCCCAAGGGAATACTCAAGTGGTCTCTGATAACGATCATTATACCTATTTTACATACCCGCACACAGCTCACTCCCGGCCAGGATGTGTCAAACAGTCCTATTTTGCTTATCGCACTACTTGTATATGTACGCTTCGACGTATCATTTGAATAACAAGGGAAAATAGTGTACAGCGTCAGCTCACTATTATGTTCATTTACCCCTTTCCTTTACTGCCTATTTATTACACCAGTGTATTTTTTGTACACCCAGTTTGCCAGGGGCTTCAGTGTGCCCCATAACATGGCAAGAAAAGTCCGAACACTTTTGATAGTGGGGCACCCCGAACTTATAGCATTATATGCATCAGCTCCGAATCATGTCTTGGGTCAATAGTTGGGTTTGCCCGGCTCCTATGTTTTGGTACCTTACGTTCCGCTATATCGGCTAAGGTAGCGCAAGGAGAACTACTGCGATTGTGTCTCGGTTCTTCCAGACGAGCACCTCAGTAGAGAAAGCCGAAAACTGACTGTCATGATAAGGCGAGAGCTGGTCGCTATTCATGAGGTCTCAAATCCTTAGAGATTTTTTTCGCTTCAGGCGAGGAATCGGCCTCGTCCAATTTAGGCGTGTATAGCGCCCCGAGTCCGGCCTTCCGGATACTAGGGGCTTTGCCAAAATTTAAAATTGTAGGCTTCTATGGCCAAGTAAGAGTGATAAAGTCATATAGTCCGATTGCCTTGTTTGTGGAACTAAACACCTCCTTAAAAGGACCAAAAATTTGGATAAAGACTGTTTATATTCATCCCGAACACCCCAGTACTAGCTACATGGGGGCAGAAGCCGACGACTGGCCAACTCTCAAGATTTTATAAATGGCCGCACAGAAGGTAATATTTTAAATTAACAAGCGCCATATAGCGCACATGAACTGGTTTTCATATTACAGGATGACATGAGTACATTCATTCAAATATTACATCCTTAGTACATTCATCCGCCACAAGGCGAGCACCCTTAATGACACTGTCATAGTACTGTTCGGGGTGGAGATGCTCCTTGCCCTTCGGCGGCCCCTCTGTCACCAGCTTCTCGGCGTCCATCTTCCCCCAGTGCACTTTTCGCACGGGCCAAGGCCCTGCGTGCACCCTCAATGCAGACGGACCGCTTAATGACTTCAAGTCGCGAACAGGCATTTACCATCCGCTTGATAAGGCCGAAGTAGCTGCTGGGCAGGGGCTCGCCAGGCCACAGCCGGACTATGAAGTCCTTCATGGCCAGTTCGGCCGCCTTGTGAAGTCCGACCAGTTTCTTCAGCTGGTCGCTCAAGGGCATCGGATGTTCAGCCCCAATATACTGGGACCAAACTATCTTATCCGTCGAGCTCCCTTCCTCAGCCCGGTAGAACTCCGCGGCATCTGAGATGTTGTGCGGCAGATCTGCGAATGCTTGCTTTGCATAATCAAAGCCTTACCCGAAGCTATCTTCTTGGCCGCCTCAATTTCCTGGAGGGCCTTATGGGCTTCGACCTTGGCGTCTTGCACGCTCTGACGGGCCTTCGCAAGCTCCGAATCTTGCGTCTTGGAGTCACGCTCCAAGGACTCGAATTTTTTGACAAAATCCTGGAGCTCTTACTAGACCTCATCAACTCGAGCCTCTTGTTTTTCACGCTTGGTGTGCTCCTTGGTCGCTTTGTTTTCGGCCTCGGACAGCGCCTTCTTAAGGGCCGCCACTTCGATCGTCGCCCCTAGTAAAGTTCAGCATGCCTCTATTAGCATCAACGGTTTTTTTCCTTTATATAACAATCAGATGGGGTATCACTTACCTTTGTTCTCCTCGAGCTGCCTCTTCACAAGGCCGAGCTCTTCTTGACCCTTGAGTTCTGCCTCGGTCAGGAGACCTCCTTGATGTGGCGGGCGGCCAGCAGCGACGCCTGCTTAGTCACATAGACATAATATGATTAGACTCCTGGGAATAATATTTGATCCTTTGTTCGGCCTTTCTTTCCGAACACCAAACAGAGCATCAGGGGCTACTGTCTATACTGTGATACTTTCTCATAATTTAATTACTTACCTCAAAGCCTGTCAAGAGGCTGGCGCAGGCTTCAGTCAATCCGCTTTTGGCGGGCTGAACCTTTGCAATCACCGTACTCATAAGAGTACGGTGTCCTTCATCAAGGGAAGCGCTCTGAAGCACTTCCACCAAGTTATCCGATGCCTCTGGATGGACAGAGGTCATCGGCACAGGCGGCTCGCCCCCTTTGGCGAGGGGCTGCCTGCCTAATCCGGAACCACTGGAGGTTCCGGCACAGTATCTGGCTAGGGGCCAAGCTTGCTGCGACCCCCCCCCCATCAGAATCCATGGGGATCTTTCCCCCCCCCCATGAGCCCGGCATCAGGGGTTTCGCCTTGAGGCACCTCCAGAACTATCTCCCACTGGCCCGGTATCCTCTGAGATAACACCTCGGTGTCATCCGCGGGCCGGGGAGTGGAGGCCGTCGGGAGTGAATATTTTTTCATCTCCGATGAGCTCAAGGACCCATTCGAGGAGGATAAGTCGATGCGGGCTTTGGACGGACTGCACAAACACATTTTGACATGATAAGAAGCCATAAAGCTAAAACATGTAAGAAGTATTACGGTATCCGGATACTCACGACTTTGCTAGAGGCTTGGCCCTGGGTAGCCACTCCTCGTCGCTGTAGGCGGCTGTTGTGGAGTGGTCCGGAGGGAGGGTCCTTCCCTTCTTGGACCCTTCGGCCTCCCCAGAAGGGGTGGCCTTTCTTTTCTTCTCCCCCTCGGTTTGGGGGAGAGGGTTTTACTCTTCCTCCTCCTCGTTGTCATTGGAGGAGTGTGCCTCGGTGTCTTCAGACGAGGAGTCCGACACCACCTTGCGCTGGAGACCTTTCCTGGTCCCCGTGGACTTCTTCTTGGCCTTCTTCTCCGGCACCTCATAGGGCGCCAGAACCAGCATCTCCATCGGGAGAGCGGTTGCTGGATCTTCAGGCAACAGAGCTGGACAGTCGATCCGCTCCGCTGTCACCACATAGTCCTGTTAAAGTAGTATGATGGCTTAGATCCCTCCCACGAGCATACTGAGGAAAGGCACATCTTGTGAAATATAGAGAGCTTACCGGATTGGAGGGGCGCTTTGCGCTGAGTCTGCGGTCCTCGGTGGTGGGAGGAGGTACTTCGGCGACCTTGAACAACACCTTCCAGACGTCTTTGTGCATCGTGTCAAAGAGCTCTCGCGGCGTCTGGTGTTTGGACGAATCGAACTCCCACATGTTGAATGCCCGTCTTTGGTATGGGAGGATCCGGCGGAAAAGCATGACCTGGACCACATTGACAAGCTTGATCTTCTTGCTTATCATATTTTTAATGCAGTTCTGGAGTCCGGTCAGCTCCGCAGGCGCACCCGAGGCTAAGCCCTTCCTCTTCCAGGAGGTTAGCCGCATGGGGATGCCGGATCGGAATTCGAGGGCTGCTGCCCAGTTAGCGTCGCGCAGCTCGGTGATATAGAACCACCCCACTGCCACCCTTTCACGATCTCCACATAGGAGCCTTCGAGCCAGGTGACGTTGGGCATCTTGCCCACCATGGCGCCTCCGCACTCCGCTTGTTGGACGACCACTATCTTCAGCTTCACGTTGAATATCTTCAGCCATAGGCTGAAGTGGGGCTTGATGCGGAGAAAAGCCTCACACACGACGATAAACATCGAGATGTTGAGGATGAAATTAGGGTCCAGATCATGAAAATCTAGCCCGTAGTAAAACATGATCCCATGGACAAATGGGTGGAGGGGGAATCCCAGTCCGCGGATGAAGTGGGCGAGGAACACAACCCTCTTGTGGGGTTCCGGAGTCGGAACGATCTGCCCCGCGTCTGGGAGCCGGTGTGCGATGTCTCCGGCCAAGTATCCGGCCGCCCGGAGCTTCATAATGTCCTCCTCCGAGACGGAGGAGGCCATCCACTTGCCTCCCGCTCCGGACATGTTTGGAGTGGTTGTACGGAGAAGGTGAGAACTGGGGCACTGGAGCTCGAGCATGTGAGAATGGATGTGCGAAGGAAGAAGAAGGTGTGGGTGAAAAGGGGGAATCCCTATCTCTTTCTAGAGGGGTAGAAATTGTGCGCCTCCCCACTTGCCCGTTAAAATCGCTTATTCCTCAAGCGCCATGATAGATGGCACGGTTGGGTTACCCATGCCCGTATTGATGAGAATCCCACGATAAGGGGACACGGTCTCTGCTCCGACAAGACGTGTCAAGGAAACCGCCTCGCATTATGTGCAGTAGCTGGTTGTGAAAAACGGTTCGAATAAAGACCGGGTCGTGGTGTGATGTCACACTATGAAAACTTGTCAGCAGATTAGATTTGTGGAATATTGTGCTCTCTACAGTGGTATGTGGGATTATTTTTTTGCAGAGCCGTACACGATTCTTGTGTCCGAAATCTTCTATGGAGTATTCGGAGAAGGAACCCGCCTTGCAATGCCGAAGACAATCTGCGCGCCAGACTCATCGTCATTGAACTGGTTCAGGGGCTACTGAGGGAGTCCTGGATTAAGGGGTCCTCGGACAGCCGGACTATATACTTTGGCCGGACTGTTGGATTATGAAGATACAAGATTGAAGACTTCTTGTCGTGTCCGGATGGGACTCTCCTTTGCGTGGAACGCAAGCTTGGCGATTCAGATATGTAGATTTCCTCCTCTGTAACCGACTCTGTGTAACCCTAGCCCCCTCCTGTGTCTATATAAACTGGAGGGTTTAGTCCGTAGGACAACAACAATCATAATTATAGGCTAGCTTCTAGGGTTTAGCCTCTATGATCTCGTGGTAGATCAACTCTTGTAATACTCATATCATCAAGATCAATCAAGCAGGAAGTAGAGTATTACCTCAATCGAGAGGGCCCGAACCTGCGTAAAACATCGTGTCCCATGCCTCCTGTTACCATTAGCCTTAGACGCATAGTTCGGGACCCCCTACCCAAGATCCGCCGGTTTTGACACCGACATCAGGCTCTACTGGTAGATGGCAGACCGGCTGCACGCTAGCAGTCGGGCCTCTTCTAGTAGGTCAACAACGTCTTCTCACGCCTCTTTTGCTTCCGCCTCCATGTACATGGTGACCCGAGGCGAGTCAAACTCGATATCCATAGGGATGATAGCCTCGGCACCGTACACAAGGAAGAAGGGTGTGAAGCCGGTTGATCTATTGGGCGTGGTCCGAAGGCTCCAGAGGACGGCCGGCAGCTCGTCGATCTAGCAGCCGGCCGACCGCTCCAGCGTCTCGATCAGGTGGGGCTTGATGTCGGACAAGATGAGTCCGTTTGCTCGCTCCACCTGGCTGTTTGACTACGGGTGGGCAACAGATGCTAAGTCCAGTCGGATGCCCTGATTTGCACAAAAATGGGCCAAGGCGCCTTTGGCAAAGTTGGTGCCGTTGTCGGTGATGATGCTATGGGGAATGCCATACCAGACAGTGATGTCGGTGATGAATGTGATGGCAGTCAGACCATTCATCTTCTTGATTGGCTTGGCTTCTATCCACTTGGTGAATTTGTCCATGGCGACCAGCAAATGAGTCATGCTGCCTCGTGCTGTCTTGAAAGGACCCACCATATCCAAACCCCACACGGCGAATGGCCAGGTGATGGGGATGGTCTTGAGGGTGGAGGCCGGCAGGTGTTCCATGGTGCTGAACATCTGGCACCCTTTGCCCTTCTTGACCAACTCCTTGGCATCGTCCAAAGCAGTCGGCCAGAAGAAACCATGGCGAAAAGCTTTGGCTACGAGGGACCTGGAGGCGGCATGGTGGCCACATTCGCCTTGATGGATATCCCTAAGGATCTCCATGCCCTTCTCCGGTTCAATGCAGTGCTGATAGACACCGGTCCCGCTCTGCCTGGCGAGCTCTTGGTTGACGATAGTATAGGCGCCTGCTCTATGTTGGATCTGTCGGGTTAGCACTTGGTCGGCTGGTAACATGCGGTTGACCAGATAGTCGCGGATGGGCTGCTCCCAAGATGGGGCTGCCACCATTGAGAATACAGCGAGTGGTATGAGGGGGCGGGTTGGGAGGCGGCGGGATGGGGCCGGTCGCTCCTGATGGTGCCGATGAAGTCCCCAGGCTGACTGCAGCAGCCCCCGGGCCGCCCGTTGGGGTTCATGGGCCGAGTGCTGGTGCTGCAGCCCTCGGGCCGCCTTGTGAAGTCCCCGAGCCGATTGCTGAAGTCCCCGCGCCGACCGTTGAAGTCCCCAAGCCGGATCCGACTGCTCCGGGGGCAGCCGGCACGAAGATGGAGTCGGACTCTGGTGAGGGCTTGATAGACGGCTTGCGGAGGCACTCGAGGGAGACGCCGGTTGGCATGGCTTGCCGGGTGGAGCCAATGCGGGCGAGGGCATCTGTTGCATCATTGTCAGCTCGTGGTACATGGATGAACTCGCATCCATCGAAGTGCCCGCTCATCTGCTGGACAAGGAAGCGGTAGCTTGCCATGTTGGCGTCCTTGGCATCGATCGCGGACGGACGATATTTGGACCACTGAAGTCCAGTCGCCGTAGCAGAGGATGCGGCGGATACCGATTTCTTTGGCCAGTCGGAGCCCGAAGATGAGTGCCTCGTACTCGGCTACGTTGTTGGAGGCGGTGAAGTGGATCTCTAGTGTGTACTTCAGGTTGCCGCCTTTGGGAGGGGTGAGGACGATGCCGGCTCCCAAGCCGGTGCGCATCTTTGAGTCGTCAAAGTGCATTCGCCAATGCATAGAATCTGGTGTTGGCGGCAGGTACTGGGACTCGGCCCAGTCGACAAGGGTCGGCCAGCGCTTGGGACTTAATGGCGGTGCGGAGCTGGTAGAGGATGGTGTAGGGAGCCAACTCGATGGCCCACTTGGCCACCCGTCCTGAGGCATCTCTGTTGCCCATGATTTTGGTGAGGGGGCAGTGCAGACGAATGTGATGGAGTGCTCTTGGAAGTATTGCTTCAGCTTCTTGGCGGCAAAGTACATGTCGTAGCACATTTTCTGGTAATGGGGGTAGTTCTGCTTGGAGGCCGACAGGACCTCGCTCAGGTAGTACACCGGCCTCTAGACCGACTGGACCTTTCTGTCTTCTGGATGCTCGATGATGATCACCGTGCTGATGACTGAGTTGGTGGTGGCGATGTAGAGGAGCATGGGCTCTTTAGCAGCTGGAGCCGCCAGGATAGGTGGCATTGACATCATACGCTTGAGCTGGAGGAAGGCGGCGTCCGCCTGGTCCTCAAAGCAACAAGTTTTCTTCATGAGCTGGTATAGAGGGAGTACCTTCTCGCCCAGCTGACTGATGAAGCGGCTGAGGGATGCCAGGCACCCGGTGAACTTTTGGACGTCACGCAGCTTGGTGGGTTTCTCGATCTACTCGACGGCCTTGATCTTCACAGGGTTACCCTCGATGCTGCGTTCTGAGACAAGGAAGCCAAGGAGCTGGCCGGCTGGTACACCAAAGACACACTTCTCCGGGTTGAGCTTGATGTTGAAATGGTGCAGGTTCTCAAAGGTCTCCTTGAGGTCTTCCATCAGGGTGCCACACTTCTCCGTCTTCACCACAATGTCGTCCACATAGACGTGGGCATTGTGTCTGAGTTGCTGCAACAAGCATTTCTGCATACAGCGTTGGAAGGTGGCGTCGGCATTTCTCAAGCCGAACGTCAGGTGATGTAGCAGAAAGCGCTGAATGGTGTGATGAAGGCGGTCTTCAGGCGATCAACCGGATCCAGCTTGATCTGGTGATATGACCATATGTAAAACAACAATGCCTGCTGCTTATACGGCAGCTGACGCTGTTGTAGTCGAAGAAGACAAGGATGATACGGCCGCTGTGACAGTTCATGTCGACGGTGTACATGTTGCAAGGGTTTTGCTTAAATCTTGGCCGAAGTACCAAGGAGTGCTTTCATATTTGCATGCATCGAGCAATCAAACAGGTGGCTTGCATGCCAATGGGTCCAGCCAAAATTCAATTAGGTGCTACCATATTTTGTACCACGTACATGTGCATGACTTTGTTCAGATTTAAAAGGAATACATCACGTTGGTTATTTCTTTGGGAGACTACAGCCACCGGACCAATCAAGCATTGGACCCAGCAGGAAATTTCTCACGTTGAAGTGATGGTGTTTAAAGGAATCAGGATGGGGGCCACCAGCTAGCAAACCAAATTAACTAGCGTTCAAATAGGAGATATAAACTTTATTTTTAGCAGGTCTTTTTGGTGCATGCCGAGATGTAAAAGGCAATTTAGTTAACCAAATAAGAGTCCAGAATTCTTGGGAATGCTCGTGTGTGTTAATCCTTGTTACTTGGGTCAGCTATACTAGTAGTACTAGTATAAATAGGCATAGCACGGCCTTGTAAAAGGTCAGGTTATATTTTTATGAAATAGACACGATGTGTTTTTTTGGGTAGACACACGTATCAAGTTTTGGAGGGATCTTTAGAAAACCTCTGTGTTGCGATTTCTCTTCATGGAAATTGTTTTGCGCGTGAGTACCTTCGTCGGGATTGGTTTTCTCGTGCTGGGCCGCAAGGTTCAAACCCTCTACTTCGTGTACATCGCGTGCGCGGGCGAGAGGTTGCTGCTATTGGTGGTGGAGTGTCGTGAAAGATCGGGCCGCAACAACAGATCGGATCTCGCCACGAGGTTCGGTCTACATCATCTGGTGGTAGCCGGAATAGGCATCAAGGAAATACAACAGCTCGCATCCGGCTGTGGAGTCGATCACTTAGTCTATTCGTGTCAGAGCAAATGGGTCTTTCGGGTAGGCCTTGTTGAGACTGGTGTAATCAATGCACATGCGCCACTTATTCTTCTTCAAGACTAGGACCGGGTTGGCAAGCCAGTCCAGGTGGAACACTTCCATGATAAATCCGGCTGCTAGAAACCGGGTGATCTCTTCTCCAACAATCCGTCTCTTCTCTTCTGACAGGTGGCAGAGGGGTTGCTTGACCGGCTTGGCATCCGGCCTCACGTGCAGTTTGTGCTCGGCGAAATCCGTCGGGACACCCGACATGTCTTTGGGGGACCATGCAAAGATGTCTCGATTCTCACGGAGGAAATCGACAAGCTCGCCTTCCTATTTGCTGTCAAGGCCAGTGCCCATGACAGCAAACCTCTCTGGGTGCTCCGGGTCCAGGGGAGCCGCTTGGTCTCTTTGGCCGGCTGGAAGGAGGCCCCTGCTACCGCCCTCGCTGGCCATGGCTACCATCCGGTCAAGGAGACGTTTTTCTTGAGCGATGACGAGGGACTCGGCCAGCCGGCTGCTGGCGGCGGCACAATCTTGTGACTTCTTGTAATCTCCGGCAATGGTGATGATGCACTTGGTGCCGGGCATCTTGGCCTTCACGTATGCATAGTGTGGGATCATCGTGAACTTGGCCAGCATAGGGCGACCCAAGAGCGCATGGTAGGGGTTGTCTAGGTCGACCACCTCAAACCAGATTGGCTCGCAGCGGAAGTGGTCTCTGTCGCCGAAGAGGACATCAATCTCTATCTTGCCAATTGGGGAGTAGGAAAGGCCGGGAACTACGCCATGGAAGACAGTCCGGCTTGGCTGAAGCTTCTTGGCCTTGATACCCAGCCGCTCCATGGTCTCGAGGTACAGGATGTTGATGCTACTGTCGCCATCTATCAGAACTCAGCCGGAACGGCAGGTCCGCCTCTCTGTTGCAAAGGTTGCTTCTAGCAATAGGGCATATGAACCCGGATTGGGCATCACAGCCAGGTGGTCAGCTTGGCTCCAGGTGATGGGTCTCTCGGACCAGTGCATGCGGTTGGGAGCCTCTGAGCTGACAGCGTTGACCTCTCGGTGCTGCTGCCGCTTGCTGTGCTTGTCGCCGGCTTCACTCGTGAAGACGACGTAGGCGGCGTGTTCGTCAAGGAACTCGTCTTGGATGGCGCCGACAGGTCAAGCTGCCGGCTGCTGAGCGGCCGGAGCTAGAGAGTCGGCTGGTGGGGGAGGTGGGAGGGCCTCGCCCTTGGCGATCCGAGCGACCAGTTGCACTTCGGAGTGGTGTGGTTGGATGGCTTTGCGCCGCTGTGGAACTTGCATGAGGCGTCGAGGGCTTGCTCGAAGGAGAGGGCATGCAGCCATGGTCCTTGTCGTTCACCGACGCTTGGGGGCGAGATGTCCACCATTTGCCGATCTTCGATTGCTGCTACTGCTTGTTACCAAGCGGCTGTTGGGCCTTGCGCTTGTTGTCGTTTTGTTGGCGCCGGTTGGTGTCACTAGCCGGCGTTTGAGGAGCCGGATAGAGCACCTTCCCGGATGCGTCCACTTGGAGTTCTGATTTCATGGAGGAGTCGGCCGTGGCGTACTTGTCCACTATGATCAGCAGCTCGTCTAGGTGGCTGGCTCATCGTAGAGGAGCTTGTGCTTGAGTAAGGTGCCCTCTCAGCACCCGGCGGTGAAGTACTCTATGGCTTGAACCTCATGCACCCCTCCGCAGGAGTTGCATAGCTCGCCCTAGCGTGTTAAGTAGTTGCGGGTGGACTCAGTCGGGCCTTGGACGCACATGGAGAGTTGGCGAGGCTTGGGCAGCCGCTTGTAGGTGCTGGTGAAGTTGTGGATGAAGACTTCGATGAAATCCAGCCAACTGTTGACACTGTTCGGCTTGAGTCTATTCAGCCATGTCCGGGCCATGCCCTGGAGCATGAACGAAACGTAATTCACGGTGACACGCCTGTTGCCGCTTGCTATGTTGACTGCGGTGGAGTAGTCAACCAGTCAATCCTTCGGCTTCACGGAGCCGTTGTACTTGGGAGATTCACGTGGGAGTGAGAACCCTTTGGGAAAGGGCTCGTCGCGTATGTGGGGGCCAAAACAAGGCGGGCCGACTGCATCTTCTTCTTCTACCACCAGGGATCGAGCAATTCAGTCGATCCGGTGGCGGGCGTCATTCTCTCCAACTCCTTCGCGGTGGCCCAGCCGTCCTCCGAGTGTCGGATGCTCAACAAGTGGTGGGGAGGCGCGTCTCTCCCTGCGTGGGGGAGGCGGGTGGTCGTCGCGCCGTTCCACTGCTCTTGGGTGGCTGTCTTGGTCGCGCTTGATCGTGATGTGCGTGCGCCGACTGCGGCTAGCAGTCGGCTCCGAGTTCCTCTAGCCGTGAGTGCCGACTGTTGGGGACCAAGAGGTCGTGTCATGCTCACGGCGAGGGGGACGGTTCTCATCTTGCATGCCGGGTTCCACCATGCGGTGGCCAGCTTCCTGTTGCGCGGCGGCCGCGTCGAGAAGGTGCTGGAGGCGCTCCGTCATGCAGCGCTTCTAGTCGCCCTCCAGGCGGTCCAGCTCGTCTGTCGCTGCCTGGGCAGCGCGCAAGTTCTCCATGGGGGTAGCGTAGACCGGGCGGTCGGCTCCCAACATGCCGACGATGGCGGGACGCATTGTCGGACTGTACCCAGCCGGCTGGGCTCTCCAATAGCCGGAGTGCCACCTACAGCACGGTCGATATCGCGCTGGTAGGTGTCAGCGAGGCGCCTGATGGTGGCCAACTGGTTGGCGCTGTCAAGGAGCAAGACACGATATGCCTCCAGTGTCGCGCCATCCGTACCTTCCTCAATGGGAGCGGCGAGGGCTCGTAGGGCTGCCCGCAGGGGATCCCGGTCCACTCCGGTAGAGGCACCGTCCTGACTAATGACCAGCACCTCTGTGATGGTGCTGGCGCTGGTGATGCTGTCCGTGGAAGGAAGCGAATCGTCGACTATCTCTACGTGGTCGGGGTAGGCATCAGCTTCTTCCGCATCGGAGTCGATGAGAATCTCGATGGGCGGATCAGTGGACCCGACGGACTCCACGTCGGAGACGAGCTCGTTGGCGATGTGGAGCTTGCCGAGGAGGTTGATGAGGCAGCTCTCGGAGCTGGTTGATCCCGCGTCGGGTGCGGGCTCGTCGGGGATGCGGATCCCGCCAAGGAGATCGAGGAGGAGCTTCATGGCGCGCAGCCGGGCCTCCACGCCTTGGCAGCAATGCGCAAAGCAAGCGCCGTCGATGCGTCGGGCTGGCTGCGCTCATGGGGAAGGAAACGGGTTCCCATCCAGAACGTGTCTCCGGCTAATGGTGCGCTTAGCCCCACGGTGGGGGCCAAATATCGTGGTATTTCCTCGACATATGCCAAGAAATGACTTATCATGTGTGGGGACAGGAGTGCATTGACGGGCTCTAGAAGCGGGAGTAGGCAAGACCTCAAACGACGCTGGGTCTTACCCAGGTTCGGGGCTCTCCGTGGAGATAACACCCCTAGTCCTGCTCCGCGGGGTCTCCGCATGACTATGATCAAATAGAGTGGCTACAAGGGTGCTCCTCGAGCTGCTTCGGCTAGAAAAAGAAGAAGGCAAGCTAGCTCTACTCCTTCCCTAGCTATGTGGGTGTGTGGTGACTAGAATGGTGAACCCTTTGCATGGGTGAGCCTGGGGTTTTATATAGGCCTACCCCCCGGGGGTACAATGGTAATCTGGCTGGTTGTAGGACCCGGCTGTCAGTGTCTATGGGTTCCGACTTCTTTGCCGACAGCTGGGGCCCGCCGCCTGGTGGGCCCCGCCAACTACCATGAACTCGGCCGACAAGTAGGACTCGTTGCCTGTGGGCCAGGGGGACTATGTCGCACTGTAGCCTTGCCTCTGATGACGGTACCTTGGGGTGTGTATGGCTGCAGTATGGCCGCTTGCGACGATTCTGTAGCCACACCCGTCCCTTCAGTTAATGGCGCCTGAGACTTCAAGGGAGGGACGGCGCCCGCTGAGTCAACCTCCCCTTGTGGCCCCTGCTTTGGCCTTGTCGCCTTCTGGCGATATGCAGACAGGTGGGGTCCACCATCTGCGGGCCACACCAACCGCCCATCGTGGGAGCATGGCCCCGCCTGACGTACGCGACGTCATGGGCCACATGGCTACAGTACCGCGTCAGGCGAGGGGTGTCTGCTTGGCACATCCGTACTGTGGCCACGTTCCGCCCGGGATTTGGGGGTGGTAGGCCGCACTGTGGCCACGCCCTGTCTTGTCATAGTAGGTGGGCACAAACTTTGAGGGGGCGAGGGGCCGCCTGGTAGGAGTCGGCCCAGGCCTCCGCTGGCTTCTCAGAGTCCACCTTCTTCTTGGGGTCTTCCTCCTTCTAGGAGGCGGTCCTTTGGCACCAGTCGGCCCCATGGGTCGGCATTGTGACCAGTCAGGCTAAGGGGCTTGTCCAGCCCTGATGTCTTAAAAAGTGCTGAAGTCTAGATAAGGCTACCCAGGGTCTATCCCCCCGTTAGCTGCATAGTTCCTTTGGTCCGCGGCATCACCTCTTCATGGTTCTTCCTGCGGCTGCATTGATCTATGTGATGTAGCTGCGCCGCCCCTTCGGGCCATAGTGTCATGGTCCATGGTCCGCCACCGCCACGAGGTCGTCTGATCCAGACCGTATTCGTGGTTGTACCGATCCTCATGCTACCGCTGCATCGCCCCATCGGAGCGTAGCGAGCGTGGCTCGCGGTCCTTGCCGCCGCCCTATGGTTCTACCAACGGCTACACCAACCCGCGCGCTGCCACTGGGTCGCCCCTTCGAGGCGTAGTGGCCCGTGGTCACTGTCATCACGAGGTCGTCCGCTCCAGGCTGTCCCCGTGGTTGCACCGACCCTCGCGCTACTGCTGTGTTGCCCTCATCGGGCAGTAGCGAGCGTGGCACGCGGTCTCTGTTGCCGTCCCGAGGTCTTCCCATCGTCGCCCTGACCCGAGCGCTACTGTTGCATCACCCCTTCAAGCCGTAGAACCGCGGAATGCGGTCCACTTCGCCGTCCACGCGCGCGACTTCAGTGTGGTATGTGCCACGCCATCTACCTAGGCGCTGGAATGCCATCGTCCGTGCCGGTCTTCGTCACGTTGCCGGATTCTTCCTCGCCTACTTCGAGCATCGTTGCCGTGCTCCTAACCTAGCGACCGCCACCACACTCCTAACCTAGCCGCCGCCTCTTCCTCCTCAGGCCGTCGTCGCCGCTCTTTTCCCCGGTCCACGGTGACTACCTCGACACCAGCTACCCCGACTCGACATCGACCACGGCGTTTGTCGCACTGCTACCTCGATCACGGCTACACCATCCTACGCTCTTGGCAACCTCGACATCGGCATAAAGGGCTACCGCCTTGCTTGAACAACCTCGTCGGTTTCACTCCAGCCACGACTTCGGTGATGCATCGACCGTTATGACTGTGGGAGGGGGTCCGTCTGCATCGCTACCGCTGTGACTGCGGGGAGATGTTGAGTATAATGATTAGATTGGAAACATATGATAGACTAGAAAAATATTTTGGTTTGTCTTGTACTTCAAAAAGATCATATACTCATTTTTTTATCTACCACGGGTGGTAGTTACCACCACTTGAGTTTTATATATATTGTATGTAGTATTTATCGAATCAGAGTGTATGTACGTGTAGTATGTAGTATATAAAAGTGTTTAGGTAGTATATATACTACTTTTTAGGTAGTATGCATTGTATTTTGAGTATGCTCTTTTGTACGTACAAATATATATGTATTTCACAAATATAATAAAAACCATGGGCCAACTTGCAATTTTTCCATGTAACTCACTTTGAAAATGTTATATATAATACATGAATATATTTATAGTGATAGAGTAGTATATATAATACCATATGGTAGTATATGATACATGTGGAGTAACCACCCATTGAGTGGTAGTAGGATGGATTTTTCATATATATAGGATAACGCTATTTCTAAGCGTGAGTGTGGAATAGCTTATTCTACACCCCAATAGGATTTTTTATCATCGCTTACCCTAGAAATAGCTATATGTACCGTTGAGTCGCTTCGTGATTCGCACTAGCTGCCTGGTACGGTACTGTTTCAAGCCCACGTGATAGCTTGGCTGACAAAAAGTCTGCCTAGCATGTGTTTGTCGATGGTCCTTCCATCACTAGCGTATGGTATGTCTCTGGTTCCATCGGTCGAACAAGTATGTGTGTAGGTTCCGGTATGCACGGAAACGCTTTTACGTCCCGTTTTAGAATGTGACGTCCGTAGGCAAGAGCTGCAAGTTCCGTCCACCAGTCGTGACGGATCGATCTGTAAGACTTGCCGCAGCCTTGAGTGGAACCTCCACGTACTATATATACTGATGTTTCTGTTTTTAGGATATACTATATATATACTAATATTTTGATGATTGACATTCGGCCTGCTACGCCTCATGTACCACGTACCCTTCCGTGCACCATGCGTGTACATTGATATGTTATACTCCGTATGTACCACGCTCGCGTCCGTGAACCGCACTTATCTTTCCATACCGCTTGTGTCATATTGTCACACGGGGTTTGAAAGTCGTACGGATGAGTTGTCGTCCTATATGTCTCATAATATACGCGCCTACGTACGGTTGCTCGTCAGATTCATGAGAACGGGTTGCCTTTTAATGCAAAACCAGTCTCACGAACTAGCTTATTAATGCATGCCCATTCTACTTTTCGGCGGTTTCATAAATGGTAGTGGATCCGTCTTTGATTTTTGGCAGTTGCCGAACGACGATTAGCAGTTCCTCGGACCTAAATTCGCCGGCTCTATCGTTGATCTTGGCGGTTCCATATATTTTGCTCGGTTTCGTGTGAGTAAATAAAGCAGTTGACGTTTTGGTATATTATCTTGGTTCCATAAATGGTGGTTGCCGGTGCTTCGGAGATAACTCTAGCGGATCCGTCGTTCATTTTCGGCGGTTCCTGAACGATGATTACCGGTTCCTCGGATCTAAAACCATCGGCTCCATCGTTGATCTTGGCGGTTCCATATATATTCCCTCGGTTTCGTGTGATTAAATAAAATGGTTAACGTTTTGGTATATCATCTCGGTTCCGTAAATGGTGGTTGCCGATGCTTCGGAGATAATCGGATCCGTCTTTGATTTTCGACGGTTCTTGAACGACGATTACCGGTCCCTTGGATCTAAATCTGTCGGCTCCATCGTTGACCCCGGCGGTTCCATATATTTGCCATTGTTTTATTTTGCTTGACATGCTTTTATGACCATTTTTCATACTCCTTGATCCTGGATTTAAATGCCTGAATCATAATTGTGTCTATTGTGATGCCCATCAGTGTAGTATTATCAAATCTTGTATTAATAGATGTGTTTCATCAGAGAAACAGCTCGGCACTTGTCTCCAGTTTGGATGGCATAAGTGCAAAGAAAAATAAAAATCTTGATCATTATCAATACTTTCGCTGTCACTTAAAATTGCAATAAGTGCAGAATTTTGAAATAGACAGTGTAGTATTGGTTATATATTGTGTACCTAGTGAGAAATTGTGCTCAAGGTGAACCTTGGTTGCCCCACCAACCATGATTTCTTCTAGAGCATTTTGATTTACACGTTAGAATCTTCACCATAATATTGCCCCACCAACCTTCAGAGATAACTCTAAACAACGCTGATAGAATTAAGTATTTCCAAAGTAAACAAAACAATTGTTACTCTCACTGAAGCAAAAGATTTCGCACATAACTAGTAGTAGCATACATGACAAATGGATAGCGCATGACGAACAACCAGTCAACCATCACCATACTCTCGCGGCCCCCTCTGTGCGAAACTTTACGATTCACACACGGAGTGCTCGTCGCCATTTAGCATCCACGTACAGGCGACACTACTACATGCGACTGTTGTGCCGCATAATGCCCCATGCGCATACTTCTCTTCAGAGATATGAACGTATTCAGTGCAAAACTTTCAGAAATAGTTCGAGGCCTTAGAAGTGCCACGTCAAGCAGTTGTCACGTGACCTCTCACATGGGCACATCAGCTTGAACCCGTTTCCCATGCTTTTTTGTTGTGGCTAGAGGTTCTAAAGAGTTGCATGTGTCGCGCACATGGAAATTGGTCCCCCTCCTTCGCCTGACGCACAATGTATGGACCGCTGCATGCTGCTGCACGACACAGCCTTTCCAGTGACAAATGGACTGCAAAACACTCCACAAACCCCTCTTTAGTTTTTCCCCACGTGGTCAGCACGTATCACGGCGCACACAGTGTGTGACTTTGATAGCTATTTCCCTAGCAAGCTATGATAGACACAATTTTGCCTATACATATATAGAGAGAGAAAGAGAGAGAGACTCAAGCAATATACAATCGATTCCACCAATCCCGTTCTATCCCTTCTAACAGCTTCACCTCGAGAAATTGCAACGATAGCCTATCTTTTGATTGAGATGCACGAACGCACGTCGGTTGTGCACATTTGCTACCGTGTGTTGTACTATGATTTCAATCTTCTCGTTAAAAAAACATGTATAGCGATATCATCTATAGTTGGTGGGCTAAGCAGCCTTGATCTGAACCTCGCAATGTACTATTAAAATTTCACCACCTACTGTTAAAATTTTAAACGCAACTCCTATACCTACTACCGAGGATGTATGATGCACATGCAAAATCCAATCAGCAGGTATGTTCCCCTCGCATTGCCCCCGTGCGCGTCGTACCCTTCATGGAGGCACCATCTTGGGAGGTTTGGGTGTTCGGAAGAGAGTTGTTGTGGATGATGGGCTCCGCGTGTCGGTTCCAACAGCGGCAACGATGTCGAGGTTGGCAGGTGGGGCGGTGTTCTATCTACCGCGAGATGCTTCTGGTAAGACATGTCAAGTCATGTCTGGCCGACTGGTGCTACGTTGTGTCATGCCTAGTCGGCAGGTGCTACGCACGACAGATCTTCCAGAGTCTCCGCGTCGGGATGGACGAGTTCAGGGCGGTGGAGTCGTTGGGCGTCGTGGTGGCATCGACGGATGGCCGGACTGACAAGGATGATGCGGATCTCTCTTCTGCAGATGGGATAGCGGCTCGACGATGATGGCGGCTTCGAAAACGTGTGCATGTGATCTACGCTTTAGGTCTGCTGAACTGGTTGTTTATTCCTATATGTTATAAGGATGGACTGGCGATGACATCGTTATAGATATGGGGAGTGAGAGCACTCCATATTATCAAGTTTGTAGGTATGAGTGGTGGCTTCTGCAGGCTTGATGTATGTTTTTGTCGGACCCTCGTAAAATAATTAATAAAGATAGTTGCATGCATCAATTGATGCAGAGGCCGGTTCCTCCTTTTCAAAAAAAAAACTCCCCCAACTGATTTTATAGCACACATACGCGACGTGGCCGGTCACTTTCATACGACGCCTTTGCGCTGCTAAGTCAAAGAGAGTCGTAGTAATGTACTCACGGACACAGAGGAAAGATATCATGTGATACCAGACGTTAGGTATACCGGACACAGATATCGCAGCCGGCTGCACATTTGTTTACTGCGAGTAGCATTATCTACAGCAAGGTCATGCAAGTGTGCTGACAATATCCCACACTACACGACACATTGATCAACAAAGTCCCCAAGGACATCTTACGCGCAAATCTCAGAACCGGTCACCTTCTGGCCAGTGAGCGACCTATTACCTTATTATTATATGGTCGGTGTGTGACGTGGTTTCGTGAGTCGTTGGCTTTGTAAATTGAATCAAATATACATCAGTGATGCATGATGTTGCGGGTGACGAGAGCATCTCCAGCCGTTCGGCCGCCAAGGCGACGAAAAAAGATCGTCTGGGGCGAACCGACGCAAGTTTGGCGTTTTGGGGTGGCTCGGTCCTCAGACGTCGCCCGCAAGGTCGCCCTGAATTCGGCAAAATTACGTAGATTTGGTACGAACTCGGCGAAATTTTATTAAAATTTGTAAAAAAAATAAAAAAAATATATGCAAATTACGCCAAACTAAGCCAAACTACGCCGCTAGCCACTACCCCGCGTACACTGCCCGCCATCTACATGCTGAGAAGCCTGTAGAAGCGGGTGTGGTCGTCGTCGTCGTCGTCGTCGTCACACGCCCGCCGAGCCACCCGCCCTCTTTGCAACCTCGCCTGTGGTCGCCGATCTTGATTGGGAGGCTGGACGGCCCGCCTAGCTGTCGAGGCGATGGCGCCAACCTCTCGTGGCGCGTCGCCGGGCATGGAGTTCAGCGTCGCGCTGGCGGTGGCGGCGCGCTCGCGTGGGCGTAGTCCTCGCCGCCACTTTAGGATGGACTGCGTGCGGGAGCCACCATGTCGGCGTGCTCGGCTTCACGGGAGGCGAGCCGGCTCGAGCTTCGGCCGGACGGCGAAGAGTGAGGAGGCGGGCACCCTCGTTGATGAGCGAGGGCGCCGCGGCGCGCCGCTGCGGCGTCTCCTCCGGCTTGCAGCGGGGCGGAGAGCTGCGAGCGGAGAGGCGGCGGAGCGAGCGACGGCGAGGACGTCGGCTCCATTCGCCGCGGCGTCTAGGAACTGCTGCGGCGGCAAGAGAAAGACGGACGCGTCGAGTACTCGAGGCGCGGCACACGTTGCCAGTCTCGATGTGGTCGAGGACGGCCTCAAGGGTGCGGCCGGGGACGCCCCACCACTCGCGCCGTCCTTCGGCGTTGAGGCGGCCGCGGGAATGATGCCGTTGACGAAGGCGATCTGCTCCTCGCAGTGGCGCTCGAAGTACATCGTCCACAGTGTTTCGCTGTTGGGCGCGTACCTCGGCTGGTTCCGCTGCTCCTTCGTCAGGGAGGAGCGGATGCGGGCGATCTCCGCACGCCGTGCTGCCCCTTCGGGCACCGGGACGCCGCCCACGCTCAGCCTCCACGCCCCGGCACGCGCATGTCAAGGGGCGACGGGTACTCGACCTCGTAGAGGAGGCGCGCCTCCGACTCTTGTAGGTGTCGGCAGCCAAAGCCGTTCGCCGCTGCGCCGTCGCCTAGGAACCTCTCAGCCATCTTTGCTTTGCTCGTCGGTGGGAAGGGGGAAGATGGCTTTTGCGAGAGAGGGGGGGTTGTGGCGGTCACCGGCGGGGACTCGGCGCCTTTTATAGCCCAAGCGGGGCGGCGAGGAGGCGGCATGCCGGGCGACGCATGGCGGGAGCGGGCGGGACGCGCGTCGGCGGCGCCTTCACTCCGCCGCCCATGAGGCATCAGTGGTGAAGGAAATATGCCCTAGAGGCAATAATAAAGTTATTATTTATTTCCTCATATCATGATAAATGTTTATTATTCATGCTAGAATTGTATTAACCGGAAACATGATACATGTGTGAATACATAGACAAAATTATAGTCACTAGTATGCCACTACTTGACTAGCTCATTAATCAAAGATGGTTATGTTTCCTAACCATAGACATGTGTTGTCATTTGATTAGTGGGATCACATCATTAGGAGAATGATGTGATTGACATGACCCATTCCGTTAGCCTAGCACTTGATCATTTAGTATCTGCTATTGCTTTCTTCATGACTTATACAAAGTTCCGCAACTATGAGATTGTGCAACTCCGTTTACGGAAGAAAACTTTGTGTGCTACCAAGCGTCACAACATAACTGGGTGATTATAAAGGTGCTCTCTGGATGTTTCGAAGGTACATGTTGGGTTGGCATAATTGAGATTAGGTTTTGTCACTCCGATTGTCGGAGAGGTATCTCTGGGCCCTCTCGGTAATACTCATCACCTAAGCCTTGCAAGCATTGTAACTAATGAGTTAGTTATAAGATGATGTATTACGGAACGAGTAAAGAGACTTGCCGGTAACGAGATTGAACTAGGTATTGGATACCAACGATCAAATCTCGGGCAAGTAACATACCGATGACAAAGGGAACAACATATGCTGTTATGTGGTTTGACCGATAAAGATCTTCGTAGAATATGTAGGAACCAATATGGGCATCCAGGTCCCGCTATTGGTTATTGACCGAGAATGGTTCTAGGTCATGTCTACATAGTTCTCGAACCCGTAGGGTCCGCACACTTAACGTTACGATGACAGTTTTATCATGAGTTTATAAGTTTTGATGTACGAAGTTTGTTGAGTCCGGATGTGATCACGGACATGACGAGGAGTCTCGAAATGGTCGAGACATAAAGATTGATATATTGGACGACTATATTCGGACACGGAAGTGTTCGGGTGATTTGGAGAAAACTAGAGTGCGGGGGTTCTGGAACCCCGGGAGAGTTAATGGGCCACATGGGCCTTGGTGGGAAGAGAGGCGGCGGGGTTGGCGCGCGCCTCTCCCTCTGGTCCGAATGGACTAGGAGGCGCCCCTTTCCTTCCCCTCTCCCCTTCCTTCCCCCTCCTAGTAGGAGTAGGAAAGGAGGAACCTACTCCTACTAGGAGGAGGATTCCTCCTCCTTGGCGCGCCCAAGGGCGGCCGCCTCCCCCTTGCTCCTTTATATACGAGGCGGGGGCACCCGAGACACACAAGTTGATCTACGGATCGTTCCTTAGCCGTGTGCGGTGCCCCCTCCACCATATTCCACCTCGGTCATATCGTCGCGGAGTTTAGGCGAAGCCTGCGCGATAGAACATCATCATCGTCACCACGCCGTCATGCTGACGGAACTCATCTCCGGAGCTCGGCTGGATCGGAGGCCGGAGATCGTCATCGAGCTGAACGTGTGCTGAACTCGGAGGCTTACGTTCGGTGCTTGGATCGGTCGGATCGTGAAGACGTACGACTACATCAACTGCGTTATGCTAATGCTTCTGCTTACGGTCTACGAGGGTACGTGGACGAACACTCTCCCCTCTCGTTGCTATGCCATCACCATGATCTTGCGTGTGCGTAGGAATTTTTTTGAAATTACTACGTTCCCCAACAGTGGCATCCGAGCCTAGATTTTATGCGTTGATGTTATATGCACGAGTAGAACACAAGTGAGTTGTGGGCGATACAAGTCATACTGCTTACCAGCATGTCATACTTTGGTTCGGCGGTATTGTGAGATGAAGCGGTCTAGACCGACATTACGCGTACGCTTACGCGAGACTGGTTTCACCGTTACGATCACTCGTGCTTAAAGGTGGCTGGCAGGTGTCTGTCACTCTCACTTTAGCTGAATCGAGTGTGGCTACGCCCGGTCCTTGCGAAGGTTAAAACAGCACCAACTTGACGAACTATCGTTGTGGTTTTGATGCGTAGGTAAGAACGGTTCTTGCTAAGCCCGTAGCAGCCACGTAAAATTTGCAACAACAAAGTAGAGGACGTCTAACTTGTTTTGCAGGGCATGTTGTGATGTGATATGGTCAAGACATGATGCTATATTTTATTGTATGAGATGATCATGTTTTGTAACCGGTTATCGGCAATGGCAGAGCCATATGGTTGTCGCTTTATTGTATGAAATGCAAACGCCCTATAATTGCTTTACTTTATCACTAAGCGGTAGTGATAGTCGTAGAAGCAATAGATGGCGTAACGACAACGATGCTACGATGGAGATCAAGGTGTCGCGCCGGTGATGATGGTGATCACGACGGTGCTTCGGAGATGGAGATCACAAGCACAAGATGATGATGGCCATATCATATCACTTATATTGATTGAATGTGATGTTTATCCTTTATGCATCTTATCTTGCTTTGATTGACGGTAGCATTTTAAGATGATCTCTCACTAAAAATTATCAAGAAGTGTTCTCCCTGAGTATGCACCATTGCCAAAGTTCGTCATGCCCAGACACCACGTGATGATCGGGTGTGACAAGCTCTACGTCCATCTACAACGGGTGTAAGCCAGTTTTACACACGCGGAATACTCAGGTTAAACTTGACGAGCCTAGCATATGCAGATATGGCCTCGGAACACGGAGACCGAAAGGTCGAGCGTGAATCATATAGTAGATATGATCAACATAATGATGTTCACCATTGAAAACTACTCCATCTCATGTGATGATCGGTTATGGTTTAGTTGATTTGGATCACATGATCACTTAGATGACTAGAGAGATGTCTGTCTAAGTGGGAGTTCTTAAGTAATATGATTAATTGAACTTAAATTTATCATGAACTTAGTACCTGATAGTATCTTGCTTGTCTATGTTTGTTTGTAGATAGATGGCTCGTCTTTGTTGTTCCGTTGAATTTTCATGCGTTCCTTGAGAAAGCAAAGTTGAAAGATGATGGTAGCAATTACGGACTGGGTCCGTAACTCGAGTATTATCCTCATTGCTGCACGAGAAAAGTTACGTCTGGAAGCACCGCTGGGTGCGAACTGCTGCTTGATGCAACCGACGGCGTTAGAACGCTGGCGAGCAAAGCGATGACTACTCTATAGTTCGATGTGCCATGCTTTACGGCTTAGAATCGGGTCTTCAACGGCGTTTTGAGCGTCATGGAGCATATGAGATGTTCCAGAGTTGAAGTTAATATTTCAAGCAAATGCCCGGATTGAGAGATATGAAGTCTCCAATAAGTTCTATACTGCAAGATGGAGGAGAATAGTTCGTCGGTGAACATATACTCAAAATGTGCGGGTATAATAATCACTTGATTCAAGCTGGGAGTTAATCTTCACGATGATAGTGTCATTGATGAATTCTCCAATCACTACTACCAAGCTACAAGAGCTTTGTGATGAACTATAATATGCAAGGGATGAACAAGACTATTCGAGCTCTTCGCAATGCTAAAAGCTGCGGAGGTAGAAATCAAGAAGGAGCATCAAGTGTTGATGGTCAACAAGACCACTAGTTTCAAGAAAAGGGCAAAGGGAAGAAGAAGGGAACTTCAAAAGAGCGGAAAGCAAGTTGCTTCTCAAGAGAAGAAACCCAAGTCTGGACCTAAGCCTGAAATCGAGTGCTTCTCCGCAAGCGATAGTCCTTTGAAGCGGAACTGCCCCAAGTATTTGGCGGATAAGAAGGATGGCAAAGTGAACAAAGGTATATGTGATATACATGTTATTGATGTGTACCTAACTAGAGCTCGTAGTAGCACTGGTATTTGATCTTGGTTCATTGCTAATATTTGCAACTCAAGCAGGGACTACGGAATAAGCGAGCATCGCCAGGGCGAGGTGACGATGCGTGGGAAAGCGGTTCCAAAGTCGATGTGATCGCGTTCGCACGCTACCTCTACATCTACCTTCGGGATTAGTTTTAGACCTGAATAATTATTATTTGGTGCGGCGTTGAGCATGAACATTATATCTGGATCTTGTTTATTGCGAGACGGTTATTCATTTAAGTCGAGAATAATGGTTGTTCTATTTATATGAGTAATATCTTTTATGGTCATGCACCCTTGAAGAGTGGTCTATTTTATTGAATCTCGATAGTAGTGAAAGACATATTCATAATGTTGAAGCCAAAAGATGCAGAGTTGATAATGATAGTGCAACTTATTTGTGTACTTGCCGTTTAGGTCATATCGATGTAAAGCGCATGAAGAAACTCCATCTTGATGGACTTTGGAATCACTTGATTATGAATCACTTGGTACTTGCAAACCGTGCCTCATGGGCAAGATGACTAAAACACCGTTCTCCGGTACTATGGAGAGAGCAACAGATTTGTTGGAAATCATACATACAGATGTATGTGGTCCGATGAATGTTGAGGCTCATGGCGGATATCGTTATTTTCTCACCTTCACAGATGATTTGAGCAGATATGGGTATATCTACTTATGAAGCACAAGTCTGAAACATTTGAAAAGTTCAAAGAATTTCAGAGTGAAGTGGAAAATCATCGTAACAAGAAAATAAAGTTTCTACGATCTGATCGTGGAGGAGAATATTTGAGTTACGAGTTTGGTTTACATTTGAAACAATGCGTAATAGTTTCGCAACTCACGCCACCCGGAACACCACAATGAAATGGTGTGTCGAGCGTCAATGTCGTACTTTACTTGATATGGTGCGATCTATGATGTCTCTTACTGATTTACCGCTATCGTTTTGGGGTTATGCTTTAGATACGGCCGCATTCACATTAAATAGGGCACCATCAAAATCCATTGAGACGACGCCTTATGAACTGTGGTTTGGCAAGAAACCAAAGTTGTCGTTTCTTAAAGTTTGGGGCTGCGATGCTTATGTAAAGAAACTTCAACGAGATAAGCTCGAACCCAAATCGGAAAAATGTGTCTTCATAGGATACCCGAAAGAGACTGTTGGGTACACCTTCTATCACAGGTCCGAAGGCAAGACATTCGTTGCTACGAATGGATCCTTTCTAGAGAAGGAGTTTCTCTCGAAAGAAGTGAGTGGGAGGAAAGTAGAAATTGATGAGATAACTGTATCTACTCCCTTATTGGAAAGTAGTTCATCACGAGAACCGGTTCCTGTGACAACTACACCAATTAGTGAGGAAGCTAATGATATTGATCATGAAACTTTAGATCAAGTTTCTACTGAACCTCGTGGGTCTACGAGTAAGATCCGCACTGAGTGGTACGGTAATCCTATTCTGGAAGTCATGTTACTTGACCATGATGAACCTACGAACTATGAGGAAGCGATGATGAGCCCAGATTCCGCAAAATTGCTAGAGGCCATGAAATCTGAGATGGGATCCATGTATGAAAACAAAGTTTGGACTTTGGTTGACTTGCCCGATGATCGGCAAGCCATTGAGAATAAATAGATCTTTAAGAAGAGGACTGACGCTAATGGTAATGTAACTGTCTATAAAGCTCGACTTGTTGCAAAAGGCTTTCGACAAGTTCATGGGGTTGACTACGATGAGACTTTATCACCCGTAGCGATGCTTAAGTCTGTCCGAATCATTTTAGCTATTGCTGCATTTCATAATTATGAAATTTGGCAAATGGATGTCAAGACTGCATTCTTGAATGGATTTCTAGAAGAAGAGTTGTATATGATGCAGCCAGAAGGTTTTGTTGATCCAAAAGGTGCTAACAAAGTGTGCAAGCTCCAACGTTCCATTTATGGACTGGTGCAAGCATCTCGGAGTTGGAATAAATGCTTTGATAGTGTGATCAAAGCATATGGTTTTATCTGAGACTTTTGGAGAAGCTTTGTATTTACAAGAAAGTGAGTGGGAGCTCTGTAGCATTTCTAGTTTTATATGTAGATGACATATTATTAATTGGAAATGATATAGAATTTCTGTATAGCATAAAGCGATACTTGAATAAAAGTTTTTCAATGAAAGACCTCGGTGAAGCTGCTTACATATTGGGCATCAAGATCTATAGAGATAGATCAAGGCGCTTAATAGGACTTTCACAAAGCACATACCTTGACAAAATTTTGAAAAAGTTCAAAATGGATCGTGCAAAGAAAGGATTCTTGCCTGTGCTACAAGGTGTGAAGTTGAGTCAAACTCAATGCCCGACCATATCGGAAGATAGAGAGAAAATGAAAAATGTTCCTATGCTTCAGCCATAGGCTCTATCATGTATGCAATCTTGTGTACCGAGACGACGTATGCTTAGCAATAAGCTTGGCAGGAAGGTACCAAAGTAATCCAGAGTGGATCATTGGACAGCGATCAAGAACATCTGAAATACGAAAAGGACTAAGGATATGTTTCTCGTATATGGAGGTGACAAGGAGCTAGTCGTAAATGGTTACGTCGATGCAAGCTTTGACACTCGATCCGGACGATTCTAAATCGCAAATCGGATCGTGTTTTTATTAAGCGGTGGAGCTGTAAGTTGGTGCAGTTCTAAACAAAGCGTCGTGGCGGGATCTACATGTGAAGCGGAGTACATAGCTGCTTCAAGCAGCAAATGAAGGAGTCGGATGAAGGAGTTCATTTCCGATCTAGGTGTCATACCTAGTGCATCGGGACCAATGAAGATCTTCTGTGACAATCTTGGTGCAATTGCCTTGGCAAAGGAATCCAGATTTCACAAGAGGACCAAGCACATCAAGAGACGCTTCAACTCCATTCGGGACCAAGTCCAAGTGGGAGACATAGAGATTTGCAAAATACATACGGATCTGAATGTTGCAGACCCGTTGACTAAGCCTCTCTCACGAGCAAAACATGATCAGCACCAAGACTCCATGGGTGTTAGAATCATTACTATGTAATCTAGATTATTGACTCTAGTGCAAGTGGGAGAATGAAGGAAATATGCCCTAGAGGCAATAATAAAGTTATTATTTATTTCCTCGTATCATGATAAATGTTTATTATTCATGCTAGAATTGTATTAACCGGAAACATGATACATGTGTGAATACATAGACACAACTATAGTCACTAGTATGCCACTACTTGACTAGCTCATTAATCAAAGATGGTTATGTTTCCTAACCATAGACATGTGTTGTCATTTGATTAGTGGGATCACATCATTAGGAGAATGATGTGATTGACATGACCCATTCCGTTAGCCTAGCACTTGATCGTTTAGTATACTGCTATTGCTTTCTTCATGACTTATACAAAGTTCCTGCAACTATGAGATTGTGCAACTCCCGTTTACCAGAAGAAAACTTTGTGTGCTACCAAAGCGTCACAACGAATGGGTGATTATAAAGGTGCTCTCTGGTGTTTCGAAGGTACATATTGGGTTGGCATAATTCGAGATTAGGTTTTGTCACTCCGATTGTCGAGAGGTATCTCTGGGCCCTCTCGGTAATACTCATCACCTAAGCCTTGCAAGCATTGTAACTAATGAGTTAGTTATAAGATGATGTATTACGGAGCGAGTAAAGAGACTTGCGATAACGAGATTGAACTAGGTATTGGATACCAACGATCAAATCTCGGGCAAGTAACATACCGATGACAAAGGGAACAACGTATGTTGTTATGCGGTTTGACCGATAAAGATCTTCGTAGAATATGTAGGAACCAATATGAGCATCCAGGTCCCGCAATTGGTTATTGACCGAGAATGGTTATAGGTCATGTCTACATAGTTCTCGAACCTGTAGGGTCCGCACGCTTAACGTTACGATGATAGTTTTATTATGAGTTTATAAGTTTTGATGTACGAAGTTTGTTGAGTCCGGATGTGATCACGGACATGACGAGGAGTCTCGAAATGGTCGATACATAAAGATTGATATATTGGACGACTATATTCGGACACAGAAGTGTTCGGGTGATTTGGAGAAACCGGAGTGCCGGGGGTTCTGAATCCCGGGAGAGTTAATGGGCCACATGGGCCTTGGTGGGAGAGAGAGGCGGCCAGGGTTGGGCGCGCCTCTCCCTCTGGTCCGAATTGGACTAGGAGGCGGCGGCCCCTTCCTTCCCCCTCTCCCCTTCCTTGCCCTCCTAGTAAGAGTAGGAAAGGAGGAATCCTACTCCTACTAGGAGGAGGATTCCTCCTCCCTTGGCGCGCCCAAGGGGCCGGCCTGCCTCCCCCCTTGCTCCTTTATATACGGGGGCGGGGGAGCACCCCAGAGACACACAAGTTGATCTACGGATCGTTCCTTAGCCATGTGCGGTGCCGCCCTCCACCATATTCCACCTCGGTCATATCGTCGCGGAGTTTAGGCGAAGCCCTGCGCCGGTAGAACATCATCATCGTCACCATGTCGTTGTGCTGACGGAACGCATCTCCGGAGCTCGGCTGGATCGGAGGCCGGAGATCGTCATCGAGCTGAACGTGTGCTGAACTCGGAGGCTCCGTACGTTCGGTGCTTGGATCGGTCGGATCGTGAAGACGTACGACTACATCAACCACGTTATGCTAACGCTTCGCCACGGTCTCACGAGGGTGCGTGGGCGAACACTCTCCCCTCTCGTTGCTATGCCATCACCATGATCTTGCGTGTGCGTAGGAAATTTTTTGAAATTACTACGTTCCCCAACAAGTGGAGCATCAATGGAGGCTGACCGGCACGGCAGCGCGGCAGCCTTGCCCAGCCTTGGCATTGATTCACGTGGGAACCGAGGCGATGAGGGCAAGGAAGCGGCGTCTCGCTGACTAGGCGGGCCCGCCCCCGTTGAAAGATCGTGGATGTCGCCTAGAGGGGGTGAATAGGCGCTTTAAAATAATTATGGTAGAGGCTTGAACAAATGTGGAATAAACCTAACGGTTAATTTGTCAAGCACAAGACCTAAGACAACTAGGCTCACCTATGTGCACCAACAACTTATGCTAAGAAAGGTAAGCAACTATGTGATAGCAATATATATGACAAAGAACAATATGGCTATCACAAAGTAAAGTGCATAAGTAAAGGGCTCGGGTAAGAGATAACCGAGGCACGCGGAGACGACGATGTATCCCGAAGTTCACACCCTTGTGGATGCTAATCTCCGTTTGGAGCGGTGTGGAGGCACAATGCTCCCCAAGAAGCCACTAGGGCCACCGTAATCTCCTCACGCCCTCGCACAATCCAAGATGCCGTGAATCCACTAAGGGACCCTTGAGGGCGGTCACCGAACCCGTACAAATGGCGATCCTTGGGGGAAGTCACCGAACCCGTACACTTTGGCAACCCTTGGGGGCGGTCACCGGTACCCAACAAATTGCTCGGGGCGATCTCCACAACCTAATTGGAGACCCCGACGCTTTCCCGGAGCTTTACACCACAATGATTGAGCTCCGAACACCACCAACCGTCTAGGGCGCCCAAGCACCCAAGAGGAACAAGCTCAAAGGCACCAAGCACCCAAGAGTAATAAGCTTCTCAACTTGTAACTTCCACGTATCGCGTGGAGAACTCAAACCGATGCACCAAATGCAATGGCAAGGGCACACGGGTACCCAAGTCCTTCTCTCCCAAATCCCACCAAAGCAACTAATGCTAGGGAGGAAAATGAGAGGAAGAACGAAAGAAGAACACGAAGAACTCCAAGATCTAGATCCAAGGGGTTCCCCTCACTTAGAGGAGAAAGTGATTGGTGGAAACTTGGATCTAGATCTCCTCTCTCTTTTCCCTCAAGAACTAGAAAGAATCCATGGAGGGATTGAGAGTTAGCAAGCTCGAAGAAGGTCAACAATGGGAGAAGAACACGAGCTCAAAGGATTAGGTTCATTGGGGAACAAGACCCCCTTTTATAGGACCTCCCGAATCCAACCGTTACGTTCTCAGGTCGTGCACAAGCGGTACTACCGCTTGGAGGAGCGGTACTACTGCTTAGCACGGTCAAAACAGCCCAATCGAGAGAGAAAACACGAGTTTTTGGTCCGGGGCGGTACTACCGCTTAGGAGCCACGGCAGTACTGCTCTGCAGCGGTACTACCGCTCTAGAGCGGTAGTAAAAATTTACATCCGCTCTAGTCACGGTAGTACCGCTGCAGCCTTTACCAAAACAGCCACAACTTTTGCGAACGGACTCCGAATTCAACGAAACCAAGTTTGTTGGAAAGCTAACGACAAGAGCTAACACAATCTTGATAGAAATACCAATAATAAGCAAATGAGAAAAGGCCCAAAAGAAAATGGTGATAACCCTTCCTCGGAGAAGACCGGTAAAACCTCCAACACCGAAAACATCATAGAAGACGCATGCAAACTCCGTTTTCGATGAACTCAAGCTTGTCATCAAGATGACCATAAGCTCTAAGACTCACAAAGAGAACCAAACAAGAACCAAGAAACATGATGCAAGGATGCAAGGATGCAAGGATGCAATGGTTTGAGCTCTCTACTAACGATACGATCAAGCTACCAACTTGAGAGCCCCCCTTGATAGTACGGCAAACGATCCTATAACTCGGTCTCCCAACTACCACCACGAGACCGGTGAAATAGAAAACCTATCAAGGGCAAACCTTTGCCTTGCACGTGGTCCACTTGAGCTAGATGATGACGATCTTGACTCCCTCAAGTTGGACCACCTTTCTTGATTGTGTTGGCTCGATGAAGACTAGATGATTGCTCCCCCATAGTCCACTATGGGTGAGCAACTCTTTGGCACATCTTCACAAGTCCATTGACACCACAATGGATGGCAAGATTCAAACTTAATTGCTCCCCCATACTCCATTATGGGTGAGCCACTCTTTGTGTTGCTCCACTTGAACTTGCACACTGCAAACTTGATGACGATCACCACTTGATGTCATCCTCCATGGGTTGTATGGGATCTTCCTCTTGACGCAAGACCATGGAAACATACCTAACCCCACAAAGAACTCTCACATAGACCATGGGTTAGTACACAAAGCATAATGGACAAAGCTTACCATACCATGGGAACACTTGGTCCCACTCGGTACATCTTCTATGCTTTGTGAGTTGATCAACTTGATTCACTCTTGACTTAGTCTTGATCAACCTTGAATCTTTCCAACTCTCTTCATTTGGATGATGTCTTGAAGGTAAATATGAATGATCACACAATCTTCTTCTTCAAGACATGCTTGCAATAAGCTCAACACTCACATGACCAATCTTTGGATAATTCCTTAATAGCACCTTGGTCAACTCATAAACTCCTTGAAACCAACACATGGACTTCAAGAAAAGCCTATGGACAAACCTTCAAATATAAGTCAAGGCAACTATTAGTCCATAGAGATTGTCATCAATTACCAAAACCAAACATGGTGGCATCGCATGTTCTTTCAATCTCCCCCATTTTGGTAATTGATGACAATCACTTTCAAGAGAGTTTATATAAGGAATTATGCATCACCATGCAATGCAACAACCAATAGTGCATGCGAATGAGATGCAAATGCTAAGGAACAAAACCGAGTTTATATAAGGAATTATGCATCACCATGCAATGCAACAACCAATAGTGCATGCAAATGAGATGCAAATGCTAAGGAACAAAACCAAAGCAAGAGGAGACAACTCTCTAAACTTCTCCACAAAACTCTCTGAAACTTCTCCCCCATTGGCATCGATTGCCAAAATGGGCTAAAAGCTTAGAAGGCCAATATAAAATTTGTTCCTCCATAAATTGTGTATTTCTCAACAAGAGAGTGGAATGCAATACACATATCCAACGGTAAATACTTGGAGGAAGACAAACTATATTGATGCCCAAAGATTGCAAAAGGAAGATATGCCACAAAGACATAATCAAAGAGAGAAACAAGCAATCAAAAGATACCAATTGAAGCAAGCTATCAAAAGATACCAATTGAACCAACTAGGCCAATGATCCTACGAGCCACATGAATAAAGGATATTATGATAAGAGCGGAGCAGTGTTCTAAAGAAACTAGAGAAGCTCCCCATGATTTGTGCACATCAAGAATTTTTGTATTTGGATACAAAGTGCACAAAATAGGATCATATCTCCCCCAAAATCAATAGAAACTTACAACAAGTGCAAGTGAGCATATAGGAAACTAAGCCTAGTACTTGCAACAAACACATGGTTGAGCACCAAGTAAGAGAGGCAACTTAAGAGTGGGCTCAACCAAAATGATGTGTGTGACTCAAGGCAATGCACTTGAGAAGACTAATGCACAGAAGAGCATTAAGCATCAATAAAGTCTTCAAAGAATGAGGCACACGGTGCAAGGCCTATCATTCCCACACACAACTAGCGAATGGGTTCACAAGCTTACTAATAAGCATATAGAGAACCTATGCTTGTCACAACCCGCAGTGAAGATAGAAGATGAGAGGCTCATCAAGACGAGGGATACCAAAAAAGATGGCAAAAGCCTCGTAAAGATAAGCAAGAGGAAAATGATGTTCACCACACAAGAGTGCAACAAGATGCAACGATAGAGGACACACACTCAAGGCAAAAGCTTTCACGGAGCCACCAAAGAAATAACATAAGAAAGACAAGGTAGACGTGAAAGAAAGGATATCAACTAGAGATGTAATTTCTCTCAAGTGTATAAGGTTCTATGTAGACGAAATCATGATGATATATATATCTACAAAGAAGGATGTACACCCAAAATAGTTACAACACGAAGGAACAAGATATCTACAAGGAAGTCATAAATATACCAATAAGATATTTGCTTGGAAGCATAGCACTTGGCTTGATATGATCTTATTGTATATAAATGAATTCCAACCACACGAACATCAAAGACATCACAACTAGCAACAAGAGATCATTGTTGGGATGCTTTGAGAAAGGAAACAAGTAACACAAGAAAGAGTGAATAACATGCCATGATACAACCTACACAAGGTTGAATGCAAGAAGGGCAAGCATGAATAGATACTTGTTACCGAGATATGATTGAAAGGATGTAGTAGATACCAATTGAAGGTAGATAGTAGTTCATTGATCATCCTAGCTTGACTCCAATATGCACATGGTGACAACACCTTCCTTGTGAGTGAGCCGAGCATCCAATGTATCTCCAAATGTTCCTAGAAGAACAACACAAACTAAACGGTACCCAAACTCATCGGGACCAAATAGTTAGAAGCACCAATACATAGGACAAACTCCACATAAATATGTGCATATAGATATGAAAATGAATTTCATGCACATCTCATCCAAATTGAGACTAGATGGAGTTTCCCCTATATATTGAGTCAAAGAAAGAAAGCATGCCAAATGAAATACATGAAGTAAACATGCATGCTCAAGACTTTCAAAACCCGAAACCAAAAGACAAAGAAATGCCAAGTGAAAAGGATACCAAATGGAGAAATCATCACTTGGAAGATATCATTAAAGATACATCAAGGAATGAGATATCCATTGATACACACTAAACTAAAGATGTCAAACTCCCAAAGAGAGGATGGTTCCAAACAAACCAAGCTCTCAACAAAGTTTCATGATGGCACAAAGTACCAAAAAGAAATGGCTTGCCTTCCACCAAAACACACTTGATAAGGATCACAAGAAGAGTGTTCTAGAGAAAATAGGATAGCTCCCCCACGATTTGTGCATTATATAGGGGATTTGTATTTGAATACAAAATGCACAAGGTGGGATCACCACTTTCACTATATCTAGAAAACCCTAGACAAGAACAAGAAATAAACAGGATCCACAAGTGGTATGGAAGACAACGCGAGTTGACACAAACCTTGGCAAGAGAAAAGGCAAATAAAATCAAAAGCCAATGTAAAGATGATCAATAAATTCTACTACACATAAGTGACTACCAATTGTCAAAAGACAAGAAGTAGATGGAAAGAATTCCCGGTGGTAGATAGCAAGGATATCAACATCATCTTCACACCACACACAAGCAAATTGCAACTTGTAGAACTAACATGCCACCTAGGAACAAGATAATCTAAAATATCAATTCTAGGTGACAATATCTCAAATGTACACATTTTCTAGGCTTGTAATATGCACTTAGCATATTACTCCCCCATAATGTGATACCAATAAGAACTTAACAAGAGGCAATAAGAGGAACAAACAAGAGATAATTAATGGAATATTTAGAATTTGAATTTCTCATGAGAGATATACCACCAAGCGACTAGATAATCTTGTAATATCAATACTAGATGGTATTCCTCATGTACACACATTTATAGGATTGTGAGGTGCACAAAGCACATCAATCCCCCAAAATGGGATGTTCCATTAATCTCTCACACGAGCCAACTAGGATACAAACAAGAAGCAAAAAGGCTCAACGCACAACGCACCTGTACATGATGTGCAAACCAACACACACATACTTGATTGCTCAAGATAAGCAAGTTGGAAGCACAACATATACAAACACATGCAAGGAACAAAACCAAAACATGCAAGGGGGGGCAAGTAACTTTCAAAGTAAACAATTTAAGTACAAGTTACCGCAAGGAGGCACATTGGATATAAGATAGAAACTTGATAATCCAATTGACTTGGCTTGAGACAGTAAGAATGATGAAGTCCCCTTAATTCTTCGTAATGTAGCCAAGTCTCCGATGCCCTCCAACCAACACCTATTGATAAAGTTTGAGCTTGGTGGTCCCCAACCGAGTTGGGTCCTAAGAGGTTAGTCACAATAGGCTTGGCTACCCAAATAGTTCTTTTCTTGACACCACTTTGAGTACCAACAAACTTGGCAAACACATTGCCAACCTTATCCTTCCCAAGAGAATAGACATCATCAATAATAATTGGGTTGGATAAGTTACCACTAGTGCATGAAGAAGCGAGGTGACCTTTCTTACGGCATAGGTAGCAACGTCTACTCTTCACTTTCTTCTCACTTGATTTCTCAACTTGAGAAGCATTAACTTGAGTCTTCTTGGGAAGTGGCCTTTCTTCAACTTGAGGTTGAACATGAGATTGAACTTGTGCCTTCTTCCCTTGTTGCTTGACACTAATGGCCTTCTTCTTCAATGGGCAAGATCTAACATGATGCCCTTCTACTTTGCACTTGAAGCAAACAGTCTTGGCCAAATTCTTGACTTGTTCTTGGCCCTTCCTTTTGTTAATCTTGGACTTCTTCTTCTTATTGGAGTTGAATCCAAGTCCACCTTTGTCATTGGGGGATTTTTGCACACTCAAGATATTGTTGAGTGTGGATTTCCCTTCATGACACTTTTCCAAGTCTTTCTTCAAAGAAGTGACTTGGGCCTTGACCTCTTTGATTTCCTCTACATGGTTAGTCTCAACACAAGTACTAGAGGAAGTATAAGCTTCATTGTTAGAGCAACACGGCAAGGAAAGCAATTCATCACAAGATGTACCAACATTGTGAGTAGATGAATTACAAGGACTAGCACATGGCAATATACTATTTTGACTAGAAGTAGCGCTAGTATCCACATGAGGCTCACTAGATGTTACCTTAGCAATCATGGCCTCATGAGCTATCTTTAGCACACTATGGGATACTAGAAGATCATCATGAGAGCTTGAGATCTTTTCATGACTTTCTTCCAATTTCCCATAATTGCAAGATAGCACCTCAAGTTGAGCCCGTAGCTCAACATTCTCCTTCAAAATGGATGCTGAAGGAAATATGCCCTAGAGGCAATAATAAAGTTATTATTTATTTCCTCATATCATGATAAATGTTTATTATTCATGCTAGAATTGTATTAACCGGAAACATGATACATGTGTGAATACATAGACAAACATATAGTCACTAGTATGCCTCTACTTGACTAGCTCATTAATCAAAGATGGTTATGTTTCCTAACCATAGACATGTGTTGTCATTTGATTAATGGGATCACATCACTAGGAGAATGATGTGATTGACATGACCCATCCCGTTAGCTTAGCACATGATCGTTTAGTATTCTGCTATTGCTTTCTTCATGACTTATACATGTTCCTGTAACTATGAGAATTATGCAACTCCGTTTACGGAGGAACACTTTGGTACTACCAAACGTCACAACGAATCGGGTGATTATAAAGGAGTACTACAGGTGTCTCCGAAGGTACATGTTGAGTTGGCGTATTTCGAGATTAGGTTTTGTCACTCCGATTGTCGGAGAGGTATCTCTGGGCCCTCTCGGTAATACTCATCACTTAAGCCTTGCAAGCATTATAACTTAATGAGTTAGTTATGAGATGACATATTACAAAACGAGTAAAGAGACTTGCCGGTAACGAGATTGAACTAGGTATTGGATACCGACGATCAAATCTCGGGCAAGTAACATACCGATGACAAAGGGAACAACGTATGTTGTTATGCGGTTTGACCGATAAAGATCTTCGTAGAATATGTAGGAACCAATATGGGCATCCAGGTCCCACTATTGGTTATTGACCGAGAATGGTTTTAGGTCATGTCTACATAGTTCTCGAACCCGTAGGGTCTGCACGCTTAACGTTTCGATGACAGTTTTATTATGAGTTTATAAGTTTTGATGTACCGAAGTTTGTGCGGAGTCCCGGATGTGATCATGGACATGACGAGGAGTCTCGGAATGGTCGAGACATAAAGATTGATATATTGGAAGCCTATGTTTGGACATCGGAATAGTTCGGGTGAAATCGGCATTTTACCGAGTACCGGAGGTTACGGAACCCCGGGGTTAATGGGCCTACATGGGCCACGAGGGAGAAGAGGAAGGAGCTGAGGGGGGGCGCCCCTCCCCTCCTAGTCCGAATAGGACAAGGGAAGGCGCCCCTTTCCTTCCCTCTTCCTCCTCTTTCCCCCTTCTCCTACTCCTACTTGGAAAGAGGGAGTCCTACTCCGGTGGGAGTAGGACTCCCCCTGGCGCACCCTCTGGGCGGCCGCCTCCTCCCCTGGCTCCTTTATATCACAGGCGGGGGCACCCCAAAGACACACAAGTTGATCTACGGATCGTTCCTTAGCCGTGTGCGGTGCCCCTTCCACCATATTCCACCTCGGTCATATCGTCGCGGAGTTTAGGCGAAGCCTGCTTGATAGAACATCATCATTGTCACCACGCCGTCGTCTTGTGGAACTCATCTCCGGAGCCTTTGCTGGATCGGAGGGTCGGAGATCGTCATCGAGCTGAACGTGTGCTGAACTCGGAGGCCCCGGACGTTCGGTGCTTGGATCGGTCGGATCGTGAAGATGTACGACTACATCAACGCGTTGTGCTAACGCTTCGCCACGGTCTCACGAGGGTACGTGGACGAACACTCTCCCCTCTCGTTGCTATATCATCACCATGATCTTGCGTGTGCGTAGGAAATTTTTTGAAATTACTATGTTCCCAACAGTGGCATCCGAGCCTAGGTTTTATGCGTTGATGTTATATGCACGAGTAGAACACAAGTGAGTTGTGGGCGATACAAGTCATACTGCTTACCAGCATGTCATAGTTTGGTTCGGCGGTATTGTGAGATGAAGCGGCCCGGACCGACATTACGCGTACACTTACGCGAGACTGGTTTCACTGTTACGAGCACTCGTGCTTAAAGGTGACTGGCGGGTGTCTGTCTCTCTCACTTTAGCTGAATCGAGTGTGGCTACGCCCGGTCCTTGCGAAGGTTAAAACAGCACCAACTTGACGAACTATCGTTGTGGTTTTTGATGCGTAGTTAAGAACGGTTCTTGCTAAGCCCATAGCAGCCACGTAAAATTTGCAACAACAAAGTAGAGGACGTCTAACTTGTTTTTGCAGGGCATGTTGTGATGTGATATGGTCAAGACGTGATGCTATATTTTATTGTATGAGATGATCATGTTTTGTAACCGAAGTTATCGGCAACTGGCAGGAGCCATATGGTTGTCGCTTTATTGTATGAAATGCAACGCCTCGTAATTGCTTTACTATATCACTAAGCGGTAGCGATAGTCGAGAAGCAATAGATGGCGAACGACAACGATGCTACGATGGAGATCAAGGTGTCGCGCCGGTGACGATGGTGATCATGGCGGTGCTTCGAAGATGGAGATCACAAGCACAAGATGATGATGGCCATATCATATCACTTATATTGATTGCATGTGATGTTTATCCTTTATGCATCTTATCTTGCTTTGATTGACGGTAGCATTTTAAGATGATCTCTAACTAATTATCAAGAAGTGTTCTCCCTGAGTATGCACCGTTGCGAAAGTTCTTCGTGCTGAGACACCACGTGATGATCGGGTGTGATAGGCTCTACGTTCAAATACAACGGGTGCAAAACAGTTGCACACGCGAATACTCAGTTATACTTGACGAGCCTAGCATATCAGATATGGCCTCGGAACACGGAGACCGAAAGGTCGGCGTGAATCATATAGTAGATATGATCAACATAGCGATGTTCACCATTGAAACTACTCCATCTCACGTGATGATCGGACATGGTTTGGTTGATTTGGATCACGTGATCACTTAGATGACTAGAGAGATGTCTGTCTAAGTGTGAGTTCTTAAGTAATATGATTAATTGAACTTAAATTTATCATGAACTTAGTACCTGATAGTATCTTGCTTGTCTATGTTTATTTGTAGATAGATGGCTCGTGATGTTGTTCCGTTGAATTTTAATGTGTTCCTTGAGAAAGCAAAGTTGAAAGATGATGGTAGCAATTACACGGACTGGGTCCGTAACCTGAGGATTATCCCCATTGCTGCACAGAAAAGTTACGTCCTGGAAGCACCGCTGGGTGCCAAGCCTGCTGCTGATGCAACTGACGACGTTAAGAACGTCTGGCAGAGCAAAGCTGATGACCACTCCATAGTTCAGTGTGCCATGCTTTACGGCTTAGAACCGGGCCTTCAACGATGTTTTGAACGTCATGGAGCATATGAGATGTTTCAGGAGTTGAAGTTAATATTTCAAGCAAATGCCCGGATTGAGAGATATGAAGTCTCCAACAAGTTCTATAGCTGCAAGATGGAGGAGAATAGTTCTGTCAGTGAACACATACTCAAAATGGCTGGGTATAATAATCACTTGATTCAATTGGGAGTTAACCTTCCTGATGATAGTGTAATTGACAGAATTCTCCAATCACTGCCACCAAGCTACAAGAGCTTCGTGATGAACTATAATATGCAAGGGATGAACAAGACTATTCCGAGCTCTTCGCGATCTTTGAAAGCAGCGGAGGTAGAAATCAAGAAGGAGCATCAAGTGTTGATGGTTAACAAGACCACTAGTTTCAAGACGAAGGGCAAAGGGAAGAAGAAGGAACTTCAAAAGAACGGCAAGCAAGTTGCTGCTCAAGAGAAGAAACCCAAGTCCGGACCTAAGCTGAAATCGAGTGCTTCTACCGCAAGCGATCGACTTTCGAAGCGGAACTGCCCCAAGTATTTGGCGGATAAGAAGGATGGCAAAGTGAACAAAGATATATATGATATACATGTTATTGATGTGTACCTTACTAGTTCTCGCAGTAGCACCTGGGTATTTGATACTGGTTCTGTTGCTAATATTTGCAACTCGAAACAGGGACTACGGATTAAGCGAAGATTAGCTAAGGACGAGGTGACGATGTGCGTGGGAAATGGTTCCAAAGTCGATGTGATCGCGGTCGGCACGCTACCTCTACATCTACCATCGGGATTAGTATTAGACCTAAATAATTGTTATTTGGTGCCAGCGTTGAGCATGAACATTATATCTGGATCTTGTTTGATGCGAGACGGTTATTCATTTAAATCAGAGAATAATGGTTGTTCTATTTATATGAGTAATATCTTTTATGGTCATGCACCCTTGAAGAGTGGTCTATTTTTTTGAATCTCGATAGTAGTGATACACATATTCATAGTGTTGAAACCAAAAGATGCAGAGTTGATAATGATAGTGCAACTTATTTGTGGTACTTGCCGTTTAGGTCATATCGGTGTAAAGCGCATGAAGAAACTCCATACTGATGGGCTTTTGGAATCGCTTGACTATGAATCACTTGGTACTTGCGAACCGTGCCTTATGGGCAAGATGACTAAAACGCCGTTCTCCGGTACTATGGAGAGAGCAACAGATTTGTTGGAAATCATACATACAGATGTATGTGGTCCAATGAATGTTGAGGCTCGTGGCGGATATCGTTATTTTCTCACCTTCACAGATGATCTAAGCAGATATTGGGTATATCTACTTAATGAAACACAAGTCTGAAACATTCGAAAAGTTCAAAGAATTTCAGAGTGAAGTGGAAAATCATCGTAACAAGAAAATAAAGTTTCTACGATCTGATCGTGGAGGAGAATATTTGAGTTACGAGTTTGGTCTACACTTGAAATCATGCGGGATAGTCTCGCAACCTGGAACACCACAACGAAATGGTGTGTCCGAACGTCGTAATCGTACTTTACTTGATATGGTACGATCTATGATGTCTCTTACTGATTTACCGCTATCGTTTTGGGGTTATGCTTTAGAGACGGCCGCATTCACGTTAAATAGGGCACCATCAAAATTCGTTGAGACAACGCCTTATGAACTGTGGTTTGGCAAGAAACCAAAGTTGTCGTTTCTTAAAGTTTGGGGCTGTGATGCTTATGTGAAGAAACTTCAACCAGATAAGCTCGAACCCAAATCGGAGAAATGTGTCTTCATAGGATACCCAAAGGAGACTATTGGGTACACCTTCTATCACAGATCTGAGGGCAAGATTTTCGTTGCTAAATTCGGATCCTTTCTAGAGAAGGAGCTTCTCTCGAAAGAAGTGAGTGGGAGGAAAGTAGAACTTGATGAGATAACTGTATCTACTCCCTTATTGGAAAGTAGTTCATCACAAGAACCGGTTCCTGTGACTACTACACCAATCAGTGAGGAAGCTAATGATATTGATCATGAAACTTCAGATCAAGTTTCTACATAACCTCGTAGGTCTACCAGAGTAAGATCCGCACCAGAGTGGTACGGTAATCCTATTCTGGAAGTCATGTTACTTGACCATGATGAACCTACGAACTATGAGGAAGCGATGATGAGCCCAGATTCCGCAAAATGGCTAGAGGCCATGAAATCTGAGATGGGATCCATGTATGAAAACAAAGTATGGACTTTGGTTGACTTGCCCGATGATCGGAAAGCTATTGAGAATAAATGGATTTTTAAGAAGAAGACTGACGCTGATGGTAATGTAACTGTCTATAAAGCTCGACTTGTTGCGAAAGGTTTTCGACAAGTTCAAGGGGTTGACTACGATGAGACTTTCTCACCCGTAGCGATGCTTAAGTTTGTCCGAATCATGTTAGCCATTGCTGCATTTCATGATTATGAAATTTGGCAAATGGATGTCAAGACTGCATTCTTGAATGGATTTCTAGAAGAAGAGTTGTATATGATGTAGCCGGAAGGTTTTGTTGATCCAAAAGGTGCTAACAAAGTGTGCAAGCTCCAGCGTTCCATTTATGGACTGATGCAAGCATCTCGGAGTTGGAATAAACGCTTTGATAGTGTGATCAAAGCATATGGTTTTATCTGAGACTTTTGGAGAAGCTTTGATTTACAAGAAAGTGAGTGGGAGTTTTGTAGCATTTCTAGTTTTATATGTAGATGACATATTGTTAATTGGAAATGATATAGAATTTCTGGATAGCATAAAGGGATACTTGAATAAAAGTTTTTCAATGAAAGACCTCGGTGAAGCTGCTTATATATTGGGCATCAAGATCTATAGAGATAGATCAAGATGCTTAATAGGACTTTCACAAAGCACTTACCTTGACAAAATTTTGAAAAAGTTCAAAATGGATCGAGCAAAGAAAGGATTCTTGCACGTGCTACAAGGTGTGAAGTTGAGTCAAACTCAATGCCCGACCACGAGAAGATAGAGAGAAAATGAAAGATGTTCCTATGCTTCACCATAGGCTCTATCATGTATGCAATCTGTGTACCAGACCGACGTATGCTTAGCTATAAGCTTGGCAGGAAGGTACCAAAGTAATCCAGAGTGGATCATTTGGACGGTGGTCAAGAACATCTGAAATACGAAAAGGACTAAGGATATGTTTCTCGTATATGGAGGTGACAAAGAGCTAGTCGTAAAATGTTACGTCGATGCAAGCTTTGACACTGATCCGGACGATTCTAAATCGCAAACCGGATACGTGTTTATATTAAACGATGGAGCTGTAAGTTGGTGCAGTTCTAAACAAAGCGTCGTGGCGGGATCTACATGTGAAGCGGAGTACATAGCTGCTTCTGAAGCAGCGAATGAAGGAGTTTGGATGAAGGAGTTCATTTCCGATCTAGGTGTCATACCTAGTGCATCGGTACCAATGAAGATCTTCTGTGACAATACTGGTGCAATTGCCTTGGCAAAGGAATCCAGATTTCACAAGAGGACCAAGCACATCAAGAGACGGTTCAATTCCATTCGGGACCAAGTCCAAGTGGGAGACATAGAGATTTGCAAGATACATACGGATCTGAATGTTGCACACCTGTTGACTAAGCCTCTCTCACGAGCAAAACATGATCAGCACCAAGACTCCATGGGTGTTAGAATCATTACTATGTAATCTAGATTATTGACTCTAGTGCAAGTGGGAGACTGAAGGAAATATGCCCTAGAGGCAATAATAAAGTTATTATTTATTTCCTCATATCATGATAAATGTTTATTATTCATGCTAGAATTGTATTAACCGGAAACATGATACATGTGTGAATACATAGACAAACATATAGTCACTAGTATGCCTCTACTTGACTAGCTCATTAATCAAAGATGGTTATGTTTCCTAACCATAGACATGTGTTGTCATTTGATTAATGGGATCACATCATTAGGAGAATGATGTGATTGACATGACCCATCCATTAGCTTAGCACATGATCGTTTAGTATTCTACGCTATTGCTTTCTTCATGACTTATACATGTTCTTGTAACTATGAGAATTATGCAACTCCCGTTTACCGGAGGAACACTTTGGGTACTACCAAATGTCACAACGTAACTGGGTGATTATAAAGGAGTACTACAGGTGTCTCCGAAGGTACATGTTGAGTTGGCGTATTTCGAGATTAGGTTTTGTCACTCCGATTGTCGTAGAGGTATCTCTGGGCCCTCTCGGTAATACTCATCACTTAAGCCTTGCAAGCATTATAACTAAATGAGTTAGTTATGAGATGACGTATTACATAACGAGTAAAGAGACTTGCCGGTAACGAGATTGAACTAGGTATTGGATACCGACGATCAAATCTCGGGCAAGTAACATACCGTGACAAAGGGAACAACGTATGTTGTTATGCGGTTTGACCGACAAAGATCTTCGTAGAATATGTAGGAACCAATATGGGCATCCAGGTCCCGCTATTGGTTATTGACCGAGAATGGTTTTAGGTCATGTCTACATAGTTCTCGAACCCGTAGGGTCCGCACGCTTAACGTTCGATGACAGTTTTTTATGAGTTTATAAGTTTTGATGTACGAAGTTTGTTCGAGTCCGGATGTGATCACGGGCATGACGAGGAGTCTCGGAATGGTCGAGACATAAATATTTATATATTGGAAGCCTATGTTTGGACATCGGAATAGTTAGGGTGAAATCGGCATTTTACCGAGTACCGGAGGTTACGGAACCCCGGGGTTAATGGGCCTACATGGGCCACGAGGGAGAAGAGGAAGGAGCGAGGAGGGCCGCGCCCCTCCCTCCTAGTCCGAATAGGACAAGGGAAGGGGCGGCGCCCCTTTCCTTCCCTCTTCCTCCTCTTTCCCCTTCTCCTACTCCTACTTGGAAAGAGGAGTCCTACTCCCGGTGGGAGTAGGACTCCCCCTGGCGCGCCCTCTGGGCGGCCGCCTCCTCCCCGGCTCCTTTATATCTGAGGGGCGGGGCACTCCAGACACACAAGTTGATCTACGGATCGTTCCTTAGCCGTGTGCGGTGCCCCCTTCCACCATACTCCACCTCGATCATATCATCGCGGAGTTTAGGCGAAGCCCTACGCCGGTAGAACATCATCATCGTCACCACGCCGTCGTGCTGACGGAACTCATCTCCGGAGCCTTTGCTGGATCGGAGGGCCGGAGATCGTCATCGAGCTGAGCGTGTGCTGAACTCGGAGGCCCGTGACGTTCGGTGCTTGGATCGGTCGGATCGTGAAGGCGACGACTACATCAACCGCATTGTGCTAATGCTTCGCGCCACGGTCTCACGAGGGTACGTGGACGAACACTCTCCCCTCTCGTTGCTATATCATCACCATGATCTTGCGTGTGCGTAGGAAATTTTTTGAAATTACTACGTTCCCAACAGATGCTTCACAAGTAATAGAGTTAGTAGCACAAGCATCATCATTTACAACAATAGGAGAGGACAACTTGGCAAGCTCTTTTAAATATGAAGCTTTAAGTTGAGCATGAGACTCGGTGAGTTTGATGAGCTGACTCTTAATGACCCTTGAGCCATTTTCGAGGTGCTCAAAGTCCTCAAGGAGTTTAGCATGCGCAACTTCAAGCTCCTCATTTTTAGATTCAAAATCATTGGCCACCTCAAGAGCTCTATCACGAGATTCTCTCACTCTAGATAGTTCTAGAGCAAAAGTCTCAAGAGATTTGGAGGTGGTTTGTTCATGTTCAAGAGCTTGAGATAGCTCCGCGATCTCATTTGCGTAATCACGCCCATGAGCTTCCATTTTCTCAATGGCGACCTCATGCTCCTCTAGATGAGATTCCAACTTCTCAATATATTTCTTGCCCTCAATGGCAATGGACGTAATTTCCATGAAGTTGGAATGAGCAATTTTATTTTTATGAAGGGCTTTAAAAACCATTTCCCCCTTAATTTTTAAGGAGGCAACATTATCATTCTCTTCATCATTATCCTCATCATCATTAGCATCAACATCATCATCAAGAGACATATTGGGGTACAAAGTAGGAGATACCTTTGACGCCTTAGCCATAAGGCAAAAAGCAATAGATGATGATGTAGGATCCCTTGAGGCACCATTAAACACCACATCTTGTTCCATGGAGTGTTCGGTTTCCTCTATATTGTTAGCACAACAATTCGAGGAAATAGATGCATTTTTATCATGGCAATAAGACATAGCAAGCATATCATCATGAGATTTAGTCAAGCAATTTCTACATGATATGCAAGGACTATCAACACAAGCATGTGGAACATTTGGAGTGCTCGAAGTGCTAGAGTCCAAAGATGAAGCAGCACAACAAGATAGTGATGAAGAGTCATCAACGATAAGCACACTATCATCATTGCAATGACCAACACTACTCACCATAACATTACCTTGTGGCAATCCACATGTAGGTGAAGTAGAATAAGTTGAGAAGGCAACACGACCGGAGGTGGAGGGAGAATGATCATCCTTACAAATCTTGGACACACCATATTTATCTTGAAGCTTTGTCCACAACTCATGAGCATCCCGGAACGGCATTAGTTCAAATATAACTACATTGCTCAAAGCATCGAAAAGCACATTAGAAGCTTGAGCATTGATATAAGAGTTTTTCTCATCCTCTAAAAGATAAGCTTTGGGGATCCTTTGGAGGAGAAAAACCCATATCTACAATTCGCTCTAAATTTGGGTCCATGACCCTAAAGAGATTAAGCATGCGAATTACCCAAACATCAAAATTTGTTCCATCAAAACTAAGAGTGTCAGAGAATCCTAATCCCCTAGTCGACATCTTTACTCTCTAGGCAGTTAAGCCCAACAAAGAGAGACGAGGCTCTGATACCAATTGAAAGATCGTGGATGTCGCCTAGAGGGGGGGGTGAATAGGCGCTTTAAAATAATTACGGTAGAGGCTTGAACAAATGCGGAATAAACCTAACGGTTAATTTGTCAAGCACAAGACCTAAGACAACTAGGCTCACCTATGTGCACCAACAACTTATGCTAAGCAAGGTAAGAAACTATGTGATAGCAAGATATATGACAAAGAACAATATGGCTATCACAATGTAAAGTGCATAAGTAAAGGGCTCGGGTAAGAGATAACCGAGGCACGTGGAGACGACGATGTATCCCGAAGTTCACACCCTTGCGGATGCTAATCTCTGTTTGGAGCGGTGTGGAGGCACAATGCTCCCCAAGAAGCCACTAGGGCCACCGTAATCTCCTCATGCCCTCGCACAATGCAAGATGCCGTGAATCCACTAAGGGACCCTTGAGGGCGGTCACCGAACCCGTACAAATGGCGACCCTTGGGGGCGGTCACCGAACCCGTACACTTTGGCAACCCTTGGGGGCGGTCACCGGTACCCGACAAATTGCTCGAGGCGATCTCCACAACCTAATTGGAGACCCCGACGCTTGCCCGGAGCTTTACACCATAATGATTGAGCTCCGAACACCACCAACCGTCTAGGGCGCCCAAGCACCCAAGAGGAACAAGCTCAAAGGCACCAAGCACCCAAGAGTAATAAGCTTCTCAACTTGTAACTTCCACGTATCGTGTGGAGAACTCAAACCAATGCACCAAATGCAATGGCAAGGGCACACGGAGTACCCAAGTCCTTCTCTCCCAAATCCCACCAAAGCAACTAATGCTAGGGAGGAAAATGAGAGGAAGAACGAAAGAAGAACACGAAGAACTCCAAGATCTAGATCCAAGGGGTTCCCCTTACTTAGAGGAGAAAGTGATTGGTGGAAACGTGGATCTAGATCTCCTCTCTCTTTTCCCTCAAGAACTAGCAAGAATCCATGGAAGGATTGAGAGTTACCAAGCTCGAAGAAGGTCAACAATGGGGGAAGAACACGAGCTCAAAGGATTAGGTTCATTGGGGAAGAAGACCCCCTTTTATAGGACCTCCCGAATCCAACAGTTATGTGCTCAGGTCGTGCACAAGCGGTACTACCACTTGGAGGAGCGGTACTACCGCTTAGCACGGTCAAAACAGCCCAATCGAGAGAGAAAACACGAGTTTTCGGTCCGGGGCGGTACTACCGCTTAGGAGCCACAGTAGTACTGCTCTGGAGCGGTACTACCGCTCAGGAGCCGGGGTACTACCGCTCTAGAGCAGTAGTAAAAAATTACATCCGCTCTAGTCACGGTAGTACCGCTGCAGCCTTTACCAAAACAGCCACAACTTTTGCAAACGGACTCCGAATTCAACGAAACCAAGTTTGTTGGAAAGCTAACGACAGGGGCTAACACAATCTTGATAGAAATACCAATAATAAGCAAATAAGAAAAGGCCCAAAAGAAAATGGTGAGAACCCTTCCTCGGAGAAGACCGGTAAAACCTCCAACACCGAAAACATGCATGCAAACTTCGTTTTCGATGAACTCAAGCTTGTCATCAAGATGACCATAAGCTCTAAGACTCACAAAGAGAACCAAACAAGAACCAAGAAACATGATGCAAGGATGCAAGGATGCAATGGTTTGAGCTCTCTACTAACGATATGATCAAGCTACCAACTTGAGAGCCCCCCTTGATAGTACGACAAACGATCCTATAACTCGGTCTCCCAACTACCACCACGAGACCGGTAAAATAGAAAACCTATCAAGGGCAAACATTTGCCTTTCACATGGTCCACTTGAGCTAGATGATGACGATCTTGACTCCCTCAAGTTGGACCACCTTTCTTGATTGCGTTGGCTCGATGAAGACTAGATGATTGCTCCCCCATAGTCCACTATGGGTGAGCGACTCTTTGGCACATCTTCACAAGTCCATTGACACCACAATGGATGGCAAGATTCAAACTTAATTGCTCCCCCATAGTCCATTATGGGTGAGCCACTCTTTGTGTTGCTCCACTTGAACTTGCACACTGCAAACTTGATGACGATCACCACTTGATGTCATCCTCCATGGGTTGTATGGGATCTTCCTCTTGACGCAAGACCATGGAAACATACCTAACCCCACAAAGAACTCTCACGTAGACCATGGGTTAGTACACAAAGCGTAATGGACAAAGCTTACCATACCATGGGAACACTTGGTCCCACTCGGTACATCTTCTATGCTTTGTGAGTTGATCAACTTGATTCACTCTTGACTTAGTATTGATCAACCTTGAATCTTTCCAACTCTCTTCATTTGGATGATGTCTTGAAGGTAAATATGAATGATCACACAATCTTCTTCTTCAAGACATGCTTGCAATAAGCTCAACACTCACATGACCAATCTTTGGATAATTCCTTAATAGCACCTTGGTCAACTCATAAACTCCTTGAAACCAACACATGGACTTCAAGAAAAGCCTATGGACAAACCTTCAAATATAACTCAAGGCAACTATTAGTCCATAGAGATTGTCATCAATTACCAAAACCAAACATAGGGGCATCGCATGTTCTTTCACCCGTTCGCGCCAAAACCGCTCGCCCAGCGCCTCCGCCCCCCCCCCAGCATGTCGGGTTCGGCCGAGGCCCACCGGCACTAACTTCAGCCCAAACGGGCAAAAAAAGGGCTCTTGGGGACACGACTGGGCCGTTTTTTCGGTGCTGGCGCAAAAAAAATCGCCTTGGGGGGCTGTGTTGGGGGCGCGGCTAGAGATGTTCTGGTCACTTACTAGCAAACGTGCCCGTGTGTTGCAACGGGGAGTAAAAAGATTTATCTAAGCCGCTATCATTTCAGCTCAATTTTAAGTCTGACACTTTATATTGATGGCAAGCACCTACGACCTCACTGAGACATCACCTTTGTGGTGTTGTTTGACACTAAGGAGGCCGCGTCGATAAATTAAGTTTATTCAAGAAATCCTACATGTATATAGCCATCACATGCAAAATTGTATTTATTGGTTCCATTATGAATGTGCATCACTATCACCCGAATAGTTCAAATATTTTGAAAAATAAACATTCATGTGCTTCTGATGTTCATGAATTTGATAAGTGTATGTACATTCTATAAAAATTGTTTGTGTATTCACTACAAAAAAATGTGTAATTCGATGGTAAGTACGCGTGGATTTTGCAAAAAAAAAGGTATGTACATAAGGTCGTATCTCATGAAACATGTACAAAGAGAGAATCTGGTGCAAGTACAACATGCCCAAGGATTATAATCTTTCCCAATTATTAACGTTCAATTTTACATGTTGCAATATGGATCCGCGTCGGTATGAAATAAAGACAGATCATGCGCCATTAATTAACATATATCCTAAATAGCATTTTAAAAATATTTAGCATGTTAGATAACATCATATTCAAATTCTATATATTTTATAATCAAATTTCATATACAACATGTTAAATCGGAGTTACCGTTTAAAAGATATGGTTAGTTGAATATAATGGGCTGTGGGGTGAGTACTGTAGATATCACTGGCGTTTATGTAAAACTGCAAAAAAAAGTTTCACTGTGACCTAAATCTGGACCGTGGGTTAATTAGCATAAAATCCAAGGGGTTTTACGTAGACTACAAAAATCAGTTCGTTCTGACTTACATCTGGACCGCAGGTTAATTATAGGAAAAGGCAGGTTTTTTTTTTGCAAAAACGTGACAGACGGTGGTCGCAGCTTCATTATTAGGGTAGAGAGTTAAAGAAAATACAACAAATCAATGCTAAAACTTGGGAGTGCATATGGTTTTGGTGCCTAAAATTTTTATTTGTTTCAGTTGATTTTTCCTCTACGGTAAAATTCACATCCAACAAACAAGATTGAAGCTAGTTGTGCTGAGTTAACTGAAAACGTATGTTATCTCAGTAGATTTCAACACCCCAGTCAAGGCCCGGCAAAGAGGAAGTACTATTACCTCAGCCCAATTCGATCAAAATCTAACAAACTATTACATGGCTGCTCGGGCGCGGCTATGGGGTGATTTCTATTCGACGCTGCAGGCGTCCGTTATAAGCAAATTTACAAACGGACACCTGCAGTGCGGGGCGCTCGTGCTGGGCCGAACTATTATTGTGTATTTTGATACGCAAAAAAGGGGCGCGCTGAGTGAGAACAGAACCGGCGACTTCACTCATGGAGCTTCGTTCATACAACCACCGCACCAGGAAGCGGAATCTGCTAAGTTTCAACTCTTTCCTTCTTTCATTCCATGCTTCTCTTTTTTTTCCTTTCCTTCGTTTTTCTTTTTTTTTCTTTTGTTTTCTGTTTTTTCTTTCTTCTTCTTCCTGGTTTATTCCCTCATCGATTATTTCTTTTTTATTTTCTTAAATGCGTGAACTTTTTCCAAATTGATAATGCTTTTTTTCATATTTGATGAATTTTTTTCAAAATTAATGGACATTTTTATTTTTAGTGAACTATTTTTAACAAATCAGGATTTTTTTTCAAATTTGATAAACTCTTTTCCATTCAATGAACTTTCTTCAAATTTGATAAACTTTTTTTAAAATTTGCATAACTATTTTTAAATTCGATGAGCCTTTTAAAACTTGATGAAATTTTCTCAAAATCAATGAACTTTTTTTCAAATTCAATGATTTTTTTAAAAAAAATTGATGAAGAATTTTTCAAATTCAATGAATTCCTTTCCAGATCTGATGAACTTTTTTGAAAAGTTGATGCACTTTTTAAAAATTCATTGGACTTTTCCCAAATTCAACGAACTTTTTTCGAATTTGATGAACTTTTTTCAAATCCGTGAACTGTTTTCATACTCATGATCATTTTTCATTGTTGTGATTTTTTTAAAATTAGTGAGCCTTTTTTCAGATCAGTGAACTTTTTTCAAACTCATGGCTGTTTCCATTTCATGTACTTTTATGCATGTTCGTCAACTTCCCAAATTTATTCACATTTTTCCCATACATTCACGTGTTTCATTAATGTTTTCAAATAATTCACAAATCTAAGGGAGGAAGTAGTGTTGCTATGCCGGTTCTTAACTCAAGTCGCGCTGAAGTGAATCTCTAGCTTCCAGTAGGTGTGCAATAATTCATTTTTTTTCTGCGTTCGTGTTCGTGGGCCGGCCCACCAAGAACTACCTTAGGCGCCAGCTGCCTTCGGCGGCACTGAAGGCGCCTACTAGGCGCTCCCACGGCTATGCGCCTCCCGTTCCAACGCAACACCTATATAGCGCGTAAGTCGCTGCGAAGCGACGTAGCGCATACCCCCCTTGCGCGTTGATGTTTCAATGGGCCGTTCACCCCCAACCAGTTTTGGGAACGTTCTTGGACCTTCCTTGAACCGGTTTTTTCTGGTTTTCTTTCATATTTTCCTTTTTCTTTTTTTGTTCCTTTTTATATTTTCTTTTAATTCTTGTATTCTTATTTGCAAAAGTCTCTAAATGTTCTGTTCTTTTTTTCCTTTCCTATTTCTTCTTTGTTGGTCATGTTTCAAATTTACGAACAAATTTTCTCAAATTGTGCACATTTTTTACAAATCCGCGGGCACTTTTTTGAATCGATGAACAGTTTTTAGAAATTCGTGACCATTTTTGGAAAAAGTGAACATCTTTTCAAAATCATGAACAGTTCTTGAAATCATGAACATTTTTTTGAAATCCTAAACATTTTTTCAATTTGTGAACATTTTCGGAATCCTGGACATTTTTCATATTCACGAACATTCCTAGAAATTGTGTACATTTTTTGGAAAATATGAAATTTTTTGAAATTTTATGAATTTGGTGAAATTAAAAATTTGTTAACAGTTTTCAAAATTCTCAAATAATTTTGTAATATTGTGAAAATTTTCCTAGAAATTCATGAACATTTTATAATTGTAAAAAAAATAAATAGCCGAACATTATTTTTGAAATTGCAAATATTTTTAATCCGTGAGCATTTATCATTTCCTGGACATTTTTCTAATCACGAACAATCTTTGAACTCACGAACAAATCAACAATTTTGCAACTTTTTTGGAAATCCTAAATTATTTTTCAAAAATAAAAAGCTGATAACAAGGAAAAAACAAAAAAGACAAGGGGCTGCCCGCCACGCACATGAGCCGGCCCATGAGGGCGCGGAGGGTGCGCGCTACCGTGGCTGCCGACGCGTACGGCGTCATATAGGAGGAGCCTTCCCAGGGAGCAACTAGTTTACGAGCACTCCTTCGGGAGCCTCACAACAGTCAGCGCCATTTGGCGCTCTCAGCCGTCCGCACATGGCGTGCTCTAGGCGCTCCATTCGATTTTTTATTATTATTCCGCATGTGTTCGGCCGGGTTTTTTTTCTGGTTTTTTCGATGTTTTGCCTCTCCACCGGTGTACCTTTGCTTTTGGGCCAAAACAAATAAAAAATAATGCGTAAAAAACGTGTTTTTTCCTTCTGTGAGAGGCATGATTTTGCTTTTGAGAGGCACAACCGTGTCTCTCGAAAACGAAAGAAAAACACGTTTTCTGTTTTTTTTCTTCCGCCGTAGGCACAGTTTTGCTTCCGTGAGAGGCACGGGTTTGCTTTCGCGAGAGACACGGTTTTTCTTTCACGAGAGACACGACCATACCTCTCGAAAAATGAAAAAAAAAACACATTTTGTTTCCATCTTCTGTGAGAGACACGGTTTTGCTTCCGCGAGAGGCACGACCATGGCTCTCGAAAAATGAAAAAACAACAAATTTTGTTTTTTTTCTGCGAGAGGCACGGTTTCGCTTTCGCGAGAGGCACAACCATGCCTCTCAATAATGAAAAAAAATATGTTTTCTTCTTTTTCTTCCGCGAGAGGCACGGCCGTGCCTCTCGGAAATGAAGAAAAAAAAATGAGTTTTCTGTTTTTTCCTTCCCCGAGAGGCAGGGTTTTGTTCGCGAGAGTAACGGTTGTGATTTCATGAGAGGCACGGCCGTGCCACTTTCGGAAAGGGAAAAAAACCGTGCTCCCGGCTCGGTTTTTTCGTCTATTTTTTTCGTGAAAAAAAGTTTGTTAAAATTTAGCAACATTGGATCTAGTTTTGAAGATCTCGACGCGAGCAATCCAAGGTGAAGACGGTTCAAGATTTGTACGCACGGTGTAAGAGATAAAAGGTTTTGAATAAATAGATCTACCAAAAAAGGGGGGAATCCCTGGTTGCGACAAGTGATGCACATGCAGTGTACCACTTGTCACAACATGAGAAGGTAAGAGTGATCTTTGTGAGGAGTACTTCTCAATTAGTGATTTTGCCCTCCCAGTATCAACCCCTACGAACGGCTCACTGCAGGGAGCTAATACTGGGCCGACCGGGTAACCAGCTGTCGTGTCATGGTGAAGTCATGTGAATTTTTTCTTCACATTTTTATTTTTTATTTTTTACTTTTAATTATATTCGAAATATTTTAAATATACATATACATATGCATATATATTATAAAAAGAATTTACATATTTTTTGTTAGTCTGCGTTTGGAAATTCTAAACGTGTATAGAAAATGTTTTTGTTGTATAAGCAAAATGTAAAAATGGAATGTAAAAATTGGAAATGTTAATCATGTACGCGAAAATATTAACCATATGTAAGATTTTTTTTGTGACAATTCTTAAATGTCACACATTTTAAAAGAAATGTACATGACATTTAGAAAAATGTTTATATAAGTGTAAGAAAAATGTTTGTGTCTCTCAGCAAAACTGTTTCAAACATTCCGAAAAATGTACGTTACAAAACAAACCTTCACAAGTTTCAAAAAAGTGTCTGTGACATTTTCAAAAAGTGTTTGTAAAATATACTTTTTGCACAATACAAAAATGATTTTTGTCATTCAAAAAATGTTTCCACGTGTATTAAAAAATTAAAATGTATATTAAAAGTACATTCAAAACATGTTTAGTGTTAAATATGTACTGTATTTAAATAATGTTACACATGTATGATTTTTGACGTGTATATAAAAAGTTGTACAATATGTATAAAAATGTAGAGATGTGTTGAAAGAACAAAAACCCAAAAACTGACAAAGAAAAAGAAAATAAAAGATAAGATACCAAAGTATCCAAGAAAGAAACAAAGAAAACAAAATTATGAGACATTGTTCTGACAAAGAAACAATAGTGTTTTGATAAAATAAAAAATGTTCATTCAAATTAGTGAGTCGAACAATCTAGAATTAAGAAATGTTAAAACTTTTTTACTGAAAATGAACAAAAGACAAATAATCAGAATTAACTCCAATATAAGAAGATAAAATCATGGGATTGAAAAAGAAATATAAAAATGAAAAATCAATATAAGAAAACAAATAATTATAGGCATGGTGTTACCTCAGCAAATAAATAAATAAAAACATAAGAGAGAAGAACATGACCATTTCTAAGGAAAATAATTCTATGTGTGGTGTTAATAAAATAAATGAACAAAATAACAAAAAATAATTGTCTTTCTTTGGAAGAATGAATTAGAAGATTAGTTTAAAAATAAAGAAACAACAAAAAAATAAAAATTGTATACACAATGTGGCTAACATGAACAATCATTCATATTTATTGTCAAACTCTATTCATATATGCGGGAGTTAGAATATGGTGAGAACTTGCACTATTCGGTCATGTGCAAGAAAAGGGGGAAACTAATGCAACTTTAATAATAATTATGATTCAACTCGATTAAGGATTCCACTTCAAGTTTATAGTACAAAATTAAGTAGTGTCACAATTACAACATCATATATGTTGCCGCATGCACAAATATAATACAGAATTCGGCGACCAAAGAAATAGACTAGGCATCAATAAACAAAGATATAGTAATATAAAAATAAATGTTTCATTGTAAAGTAGAACGAATTAAGAGTATTGTTGTTAGTCCAACATAGGAAAGAAAATTAAGAAAAAAGTTAAAGCAAATGATGACTAAATTTGCAACATATTTCATAGAACTTGCACTATTCCACAAATTTCAAGAGTAAACATATACTAGTGGATCTTTAATAACAATTATATTTCAAGTAGATCAATTAAAAATGATTCTATCTGAAGTTCCTAAGACGGAATAAATTAGTGTCACTGTGTTATCAAATACTCTTTCACATGCACAAATATATGAGAAATCGAATTTCCATAAAAAATTGACTAAGCTTCAATAAAAACATAATAATAAAAATATTCCAAGGTAGAATGAACTAAGGATATTTGTATTACCCTAATAATAAAAGAAGAAGAAATGATGACCAAACTTTGCAACAAATTTCATAGAGTTGCATTGTTCCAAAATATGCAAGGGCAACATATAATAGTGCAGCTTTAACAATAATAATTTTGATTCTAGTTGCTAATTTATAAAAATTGTGTTCATTTTAATTAAGTGGGGTCATGCAAACTATTTGAGAAATCCAACTATCAAAGGAAATCAACTAAGCAATAATGAACAAAGACATGGTAAAATAAAAATAAATTTTATTCTAGGGCAGAATCAATTAAGGTATTGGTATTACCTTAAATAAGAAGAAAAATGAATAAAAACAAAAGGAAAATGATGAACAAAATTTGCATCCCACTTTCATAGAACTTGCAATTTCCACAATTTGAAAAGACAATCATATAGTAGTGTAAAATTAGTAACAAAATTAGAGTCAAGAAGATCCATTCAAAAAATTCCTTTTTAATTTTCTAACACAAAATTAAGTAGTTTCATGTCACTATGTTACCATTTTTACAAGCTTTTGGGCACTATTTTTATCACTTTTATTGGACTAACATATTGATCTAGTGCTCAGTGCGAGTTCTTGTTTTTGTGGTATTTCGTATTTTAGGGAAAATAATTATTTAACCATCCAAAAAATAGATTATGAAGTTTTGCATCGGAAGACACTTGGAGGTGCCCAGGGGCTCTATGCACCCTCTACGGGGAGCCCCCAGGCCCAGGGCACCTAGGGGGAGCCTGGAGGTCCCACAAAGCTTCTGGACCCTCTTTTTTAATGCAAGATTGCTCCGGAAGTTTCTCAACTACCATAAGAATTTCAGATTTTTCAGAGTTATGAATCTTCGGGAAGGCTAAACACAATGTTGTGACTTAGATATCAGCGAACCAGAAAACAACCCCCTCAAAAGTCAGATCCCATCTGAGAGGAGGCTCTCATCATCCGCATACATGGCACCAGAACCAGAGGGGAATCCCTTCTCCTACCTAGGGAGAAGGCCAAGGAATAAGGAAAAGGAAGGGGGGCTCTCTCCCCTCCCTTCTGGCGGTGTCGAAACACCACCGGAGGAACCATCATTACCGACATTGTCTTCATCAACTCCATCAACGTCCCGACCATCTTCATCCTTTGATCAGAGGCTTCTCCATCCATAAACTTCTGTAATCCCTTAGCATGCAACAATGTCTTGTGTTATGAATTATTTCCTCATGATTATTGCATCTTTATGTCTATGTTCGAGTAGTAATTTGTTCCATGGTATTCGTGAAATAATATGATGATTGGTTGAACTTTTATATGTTGTTTCTATGCAATCTTTTGTCTTATGTACGAGTGCACAAGTGCATTGGGGGGGGGGGGGGCAATTGTGGTGCCGCATTGTGTTATGATAAATATGTGTGAGGAGGCTGGACTAACAAAACTACCATTCCAAACATATAGGAGTTATGACATAGGAGAATTAAGAGAATCCTAGAGGAATATATGGTATAGTTGAGGTTTTACTTTAATGGATCTTATTACTTGTGTTACTTGCTAAGAGAACAATTATAAGTGTGTGTAGGCTAGCTTAGGCTCCTCCCTAGTGCAATGTAGTGCAAAGTCCATCTTATCTTAACACTTATGAGGGAATCATAAAGTCCATCTTGCAATGCAGTGCCTTGCTGAGAGGTGGTGAAATAACTTTCAAGGCAATGAAAGGGTAATCACTTTAAGTTGGGACATAAATTTCAAGTTGTATGTAGGGTAATTTCCTAAGTAGAAACTAAGATGCATCATCATATCATTATTAGACTTGTTCCCAAGATAAGAAAATGAATATGAAAAAAATAGCCCATTGCTAGAACGCTTGCTCCCATTGAGTTTACATGAAAATCGTCTGGTTTGTTCAAATTCCATTTAAAATGTGTTGTTTGATATGCACGGTTGGATGGTCATCTCCTGTATTTATCTCCGCGGACGCGTGCGCAGACGAATACTGTGTCAATTTTAGGGGTCGAACATGCTCTCACATAGTTGGGCTCTTCAATAAAACCCCATAGGTTTAAATCAATCAATAGAAAAAGAGGGGAAACCGGCCATGGATAAGATGCTACACGATTAAAAAAGGAAGAGCCTGAAGAAACTGACAGGCGGGCCACGTCAAGCTTGAACTAAAAGATTCAGCGCTGGCCAATGGCACACAAGGAGGAGGCCGGGAGAGAGTAGCGACGACTCCAATCGATCCCAGCCCCCCTACGCCGGCCTATAATCCCATTCCCACCTGCTCCATCAATCATTGCCGGAATCGATTCATTCGTTCGTTCTCTCTCGGGGGACCGAAGGCAGAGGAGGGAACAATCCAAAGCCTTCCCAGACCTACAGGTAAGGACAATCTGCTGTATTTATTTTGATCAGTTGATCCGTTTGAAATCATCTAGCTCGATGAAGGGGGTTACTATTTCGTTTTGATTCGTCGTTGCCATTTCCTGCTAGAAGAGATTGGTTGGTTAGGATTAATTGGGCGCAACGGATTCAGGGGCATGTGCTGTCTGTGGGAATGCAAGATTCGCGCTGGCCTAATTTGTGCTAGGTTCGCTTGCCGATCAAATCGGGGTTGACTTTGGAGGAGAGAGAACAATCGCATTTCTGATTAGCCATAGAACAATCGCATTCCTGATTAGCCCCTGATTTGGGATGCTTTGACCTTCAATCTTCAGAATATTTACCCCTTGATTGTGCCTTGTACTACTGAAAGTGTTTGGGGAACCTGAAAAGTAGATTGCATTTGTGCCGGCAAAAGCAGAGAAAAAAAGAAGCATCATCAGACAAAGGGATAAGTTTTGTCTCTGGAACGTGGCGGCACGGACGAACAGATTCAGCATGCTTAACAGTCCGTTCCGTTTGCTGTTTGGTTTCCTGGATGTTAGTGGAGAACTTGTGGCAACCTGTTAGCATCTTCCCGAAGAACATTTCCATGATCTAAGATTTTTTTTTTCCGGTGTAGTTACGTAGGAATTTCTCTCTGTTTCTATCTAGGGAATTTCTCAGGATTACTGCATTGAGGTGCGATGAACCAGCAGATGCTAACTAAGCTGTAAAATAAAAGGGAGGGCAAAGACAGAAGATCATGAATGACATCATAGATATGTCAGAACTTGGAACCTTGGTAGATGTCATAACTCTATATGAGATTTCTATCATCAAGTTTGTCTGTCACATGATATGCTGAGTGCTCCGCACTTTAAAGTTCTTGTGTTCATATGCATTGGTGTTCCGACCATCATGTCCTTTTTATAAAACTTCAACTCTGTTTGCTTTGCTTTCATCATTATATTCTGTGTGTTCAGATATGGCGAACAAAAGGATTCAGAAGGAGCTCATGGATTTGCAAAAGGATCCACCAACATCATGCAGCGCTGGGCCTGCTGGGGCGGATCTATTCCACTGGCAGGCCACAATCATGGGCCCTGGTGACAGCCCCTACTCAGGAGGGGTGTTCTTCGTCAACATCCATTTCCCTCCTGATTACCCCTTCAAGCCTCCAAAAGTGAATTTCCAAACGAAGGTGAGGTGGTGTTTGTGATTTACTGCCAATCTCTTTTTCGCTTCGTTGTTGCGAACTGTTCGTTTTCTTATGATTGCTCTTTAGTCTGGACCTTGGTACTCATCTGTCAGTCAGTGGATGTGTCTTTGGGAAATTCAAGACGAACGGGTTCCATTCTAAAATCAAAATATTTTTGTAAAGTTGCTTCATTATCTACGAGCCATTTCAGTCAGATGTTCTCCGTTACATGTTACACCTGCTAAATAGAAGTGCTTGAATTGCACTGCACATTCCTCAACGCGTGTAGCTTACTCCCTGGTAAAGCTTGTCATTCATAACAAACCCAATTGCAATGCACATTGGGTTGGTCCTGCTTTGATACGTTTTGAAGTCAAGAACACAAAAGGAGAATTTATAAAGCAGGATGTTAAACAGCTTCTATCCTATCAATATACTGTATTACCTTATGATATTCAAATAGAATAACTATCAAGTAGTACAGCTTGGTGCTACTTTGAAGGATGCTGCATGTATATGCTTGTACGAAACCTGAATCTTGTGTGGGATGCTGCAGGTGTATCACCCGAACATCAACTCCAACGGCAGCATCTGCCTGGACATCCTCAAGGAGCAGTGGAGCCCGGCACTGACCATATCCAAGGTCCTACTCTCCATCAGCTCCCTGCTCACCGACCCCAACCCCGACGACCCCCTTGTCCCGGAGATCGCGCAGCTCTACAAGAACCAGAGAGCCCGCTACGAGGAGACCGCGAGGGCCTGGACCCAGAAGTACGCCATGGGCTGATCGCTGCAAAGATGACCGTGGCATCCTGTAAGACAACTTCTGTGTCGCGCCGGTTTCCCGCCCTCTGAGTTTCGACCCCATATCTGCTTCTGGCTTTCTCTGAACCAGTTTTTACTTGTGTACAGTTGTCAAAACTGGATAATGTTTGCATTTCTGTTTTCAAACTTTGGGTGTACGCCCTGTCCCTGAAGACCTGTATGTATCAACACAGAACATTTTCAAGAATTTGTGGTGTTTTCGTTACTTTCTTCGGTGCCCTTTTCATTTGCTTTTTTTTTTTTGAGAATTTTTTCATTAAAATCACGAATCAGTACAAAGTATTTGACCCTTACAAGCACACTGAGACACAAACACAAAGGACCATGAAAACCTAGAGTACTCTAAGACAACCAAAACACAAGAAGATCTCCGGAGCCATGTGTCATAATCCCTGAATCTTGAGAGAAAACCCCTGCAGAAGAAGGATCTGCAACCAACGATCATAAGCAGTCATCATCTTCGACCATTTGACAATTGTCGCCACGCCGCTTCCTCCTTACACGAAGCGCCGAGAGGGCATGGACATCAATCCAACACACCGCAATAATGCCGCCATCTTTGGCTTTGAATATCATGAAAAGTGTCCTTCCGAAAGGAAGAGAATTGAGTCATCCGACCGGTCCGAAGATCATGGCACGCCATCCGCCCGGACAAAGCGGGATCTCCCACGAAGTCGGACAGAGGAAGGAGAAGAACAAGAAGAACAAATCATACCAACAAGGAAGAAGAAAGGTCTTCGTCTCCCTGCATCCATCGCCCATCTGAGGACCCAAACGGCCAGTGCCGATGGACCGCCAGCATAGCCCGCGACCTCGACGAGATCCAGGATCCCCAACCCCGCTGGCTCCTAGACGAAGTCAAAAGCCTCGCCTGACCGCGAACGGAGCCCTGAAAAACTTATTCCGACGCGACACCACCGCAACGGTCTCGGCAACATCTCCCTCAACCCTAACCCTACCACACACCCACCTAGCGAACAGACCCGAGGTTCCCCCTCCCTCCAGCCGCCGGAGCGGCCGACGGAGAGAGAGGGAACCGGCGGCGTCACCGGCGGCGCGCAAGGGAACCCTCGTCGGCTCCCTCGATCGCGTGGAGCGATCCTACTTTTCCGGGGCTGTTGGCGTTGCGCCCTTTTCATTTGCTGATGTGGCTGTGTGCGATCTAACCGTCGGATCCAGATGAAGCAGTGCTCGTCACTTGCGTGTGGCACCAAGTTCAGTGCTGCTGCTCGCCTGTGACCCTCTGATGATGATGACATGTGATAACTGACAGTTAGCCAAACATGGCACTGGCTTGTTGCTGGACTGTCTGCCCCGCTTCTAAAATCTGGCCAGCGTCTCGCTGATAGGTCCAGTACATATCTGCTTTATGGTCCATATGTCCTCCTGGCATTACTCTACAGCAGCACCAGAAAGGCACAGCCTGAGCATTCTTTCTTTGGGATTTGGGAGGATAAGAGAGAGTTTGCACGTGTCTCACCAGTGTCGTGTGTGGGTTGAATGCATCATGCATGCACGACTTGTCCGCGAGAGATGCATGAAGGGAATACCATCAGAGGACGAGATTAATTAGAATGGTGATCAGGTAAGTAAGCGGACAGGGACACAGGGTTTAGACTATACATCCAGTGCTTCATTTCTCTTTGCTTGTAGTACTACTCCCTCCGTTCCAAAATAATTGTCTTTCTAGAGATTTCAACAAGTGATTACATACGGAGCAAAATGAGTGAATCTACACTCTAAAACATGTATACATACATTCGTATGTTGTAGTCCATTTTAGATGGTTAGAAAGACAATTATTTCGGAACGGAGGGAGTAGTATATTGGTAATAATTACACAATGTGCAGTTCTTTTTCTGGTACAGCTGTAGCCACAGATCATGTTTGGAAAAAAGCATCCCATGTGGCAGTTCTTGCCACATTTGCACTGTGTGTATGTGTACCCCTGTAAGAACGAGATCATGGTAGGTACCAGCTGGCCGTAGTTGTCTACACATGGGCTGGGTCTGCCAGATTTCAGAGCAGGACTTAGTATGGGCCCGTGGCATGCAGCAATGATGCCCTTCTTACTCCATGCGTCCATGGACCTCCCCTTGTCTACTAGAGAAACGGAAAACAAAGGCAGGGCAAACAAATCTGAAGAAGCAGTGGGAAATCAAATCATGTGCACCGTGGTACATACTCCCTCCGATTTCAGGGCCTCTTTGATTCGCAGGATTTGTAAAATGCAGGAATAGAAAAAAAAATAAAGAAATAGAGTGGCATGTCATCCTCAATGCTACAGGATTAGTATGAGCGTCTGATTATGCACAGGAAAAACATAGGATTTTTCACGTGAGGTTGGAGTGGATGAAAATTTTTCTATGAAACTAAGACAAGTGAATTCTATACAAAAATTCCTATGGACTGCAATCCTACGTATCAAACAACCCACGGAGGAAAAAATTCTAAGGATTAGAATATAATTTCTTTAGGAATCCTTTAAATCAAAGAGCGCCTCATAATTCTTGTCATCTGAACTAAAACGATAACAGAAATTATGAAACGGAAAGAGTACATACACAGGTGTTTGCTTTGCTGTAAGACATTGCTTTTCAAAACAAGGCAAAAGCACTGACGATCTACAAACTTGCTTGAAGGTATAACATTCTGTTAGAAATAATGGGTCTAGCCCATGTAATTTTTTTTAAAATCTCAAACTAGGCCCAAAAATAAATAGCAAGTGGTGGTTCTAAAGCTTACTATCACCCCGAAAGTTAAGAAGGTGCGAGACCTCTTTATATAGTAGCTTCTCCACACCACACTTAGTGATGTGTGTAGGAGAGAAATAGAAGACCACACGCGCGCTCGCTCGTTTGGCCGGGTATGGGACGGGCGCACGTGCGACATGCGCGTGAATGGTCCGTCAAGATTCAATCTGGTGCCTTGCAGGGGCGCAACTTCCTTTTGATATCTTGGAAGACAAGTTAATTATTTATTTACGACTTAGAAACCAAGCCGGTTTGAGATTGTGATCGCGACACGATACCACTTATGGTCCTATTATAAATACTGCTACCGACCGCGGCCAAAGATACATCCAAAAAACACCTAGAGTTTTGCCTCATCTGGAAACTTGCGCTGCCACTGTAGTCTATTCCATCCGAACGCCAGCGAATGGGAGAGCAGGTCTCTGAAATATCGCGCCCTTGTGATCCCGCACCGGGAGCGGGCGAATGAAGTTTTTGGGCACTATTGGGGTATAACCCCATGATATAACCTGCCATATTGGGTCGGGTCATCCCAATGGCGGCTGAGGAGCAAGGCTCAAGTCGGGCCGAGGTGCCCAGGTGCAAGACCAGTTGGGCGGCTCATAGAGTGGGCCCGCTTAGGGCCCAACATCCGAAGACGACGGCTCATAGCCCCGAAGACCAAGTCGCCAGGAGTTTCCTTACTTAGGAGACAAGTTATAAACATACTAAGTCACGGGTCGTAGTACGACCCAAACTCTTGTAAGCCCTGGGTCTCGACCTGTATATAAAGGTGTGTCCCAGAGGCAGATAGGACTAAGTTGCAATCGATCAATAGCTAGGTGAAGCGAATCCGCTCCCTTGTAATTGATCCCCAAGCAATAAGTGAAACAAAGCAGGCGTAGGTTTTTTCCTCGATCGTGAGGGGCCGAACCTGGGTAAATCCATGTCTCTCGATTCCGATCAACCATGACAAGCTAACCACCCGGTTGTGATGGCCTCGCGACTAAGTCCTCACACTAGGACATCTGCCGTGAAACCACGACAGTTGGCACCCACAATGGGGACAACGCACGATGGTTTCAAGTTCTTGAAGGGCTCTTTCGCAGGGATCGAGGGATACGCCTTCGGCAGGATGACAAAGAGCCGCCGCGGCAAGCTCTACATCGACGACGCCGGCTGGGGCCCCGAGACCGACTCAATCGAGTACGGGTAGCGGGTCCCCTTCGGCAACATCCACGTCTTCATCGGAAAAATTGGCATATCTGAGTCTTAGCTGGACATCTGCACCGACCTCGTCGAGTTGGCTCGGTGCACGCAACCCGCCCAGATCCAGGTCGGCGAAAGCATGCCTTCGTTGGTTTACGTAGGGCGTGGAACTTGCGAAAAGTTCCGTGTCTGGAGGAGAGACTCTCGTCTACTCAGATGGTTAATCCTTGACCGAGGAGACTGAGTCAATCTAGCATGAAGACGGAAGGCTTGGGGGTTGTTCCAATGGCAATAGTATTCTGGATCACTATGAGCCACCGTGCAAAGCCGCCATCTTCATGGTAGGGACAGTGCCGGCTCTCAACTCTACGGCGGCCGGAGCGATAGCAACGACTGACCCTTTAGCATCTGGCTCAAATTCTATTTGAGCTGATGACCACCCTCACAACCTTGATGGCAACCGAGGTCACTGCGGAAAATCAGGCAAAGCGCAATGCAGTGATTGTGAAGCTTCAGGAGCAGATGTCCAAGGCCCAGGAGGATATCAATGATGAAAACACCCGGACGTCCGAGTTGCAAGCTCAGATTAATGCAAAGAAGGAGCGTCTGAAGACAGATGCTTGGCGTCTAAACCTTGAGCAGAACGCGTCCAACACAGTTCATCAGCGGAGATACCGAAGCCGTTTACCTCCGAGTTATGAGCCCGCTCATTTGTTCGACACACCAAGGGCAGGTCCAAGTACTCCAGGAGCACGGGTTATACCCCAATTAACCTCTAATGCACCGGGGAGCAGAGTAGCGGCGCAACCTCTCCAGCCAGAGCTGACTCGAAGGGAGTAGCCGGCCCCAATCCTCGCCTTGTTTGGACACCCCACCACATTTTTCGACATCGCCGGGTCACTTCTCCAACCCGGTGGATAACATGGTAGCAACGACAACCCAACTTACTGCAATTCCTATCACGGGCGAGTCACCGGTCGCAGTTGAAACACGGAACGCCATTGAATTGTTGCAGATGACAATTGCTTAGCAGGCTAATTACTCTTACAGTCGGCATCGTGTACATTCGACACCGCTGCCGAGTCATAGCTACAGCCGGCATGCTGAATCGCCGCCGGTTTCAAGGAGTGAACGACGTCGTAACCCACCCAATAACCCGAGGACTGGTGCCCAAGCGATTGTGGATAGTGCAAGGGCCCGTCGCAAGGCAGAGGCAGCAAACCAGGTGGCTTATCAGCCGCCCCTAGTAGTTCCTTCAGCTTTGGTGGGAGCCGGGTCGAGTGCCAGAACCATCGGAATGCCATGCCTAGTGCCGGCTTTATGTAATGAGCGCATGCCTAAAGATTGTAAGGGTCCTCGCAAGGTGCCCGATTGCATGGTGGATCTCCCCCAGAGTCTTGGATTGAGAGCTACGAGTTGGCCATGGATATGTTGGACATCAGTGATGCGATATGTGCCAAGTATTTTACTATGATGTTGGAGGGGGCAGCTCGCACATGGTTGAATAATATGCCCCCAACTCTATCAACACTTAGGCGGAGTTGAAGGAGCGCTTCATCAAGAATTTTCAAGGATCTTGCAAGCAGCCGACGACAATTGTCGATCTGGAGCACTGCGTGCAACGGGAAGATGAGTTGGCCCATCACTGGGCTCGCTGGGTTGCAAACATTATCCACTCTTCAGACAGCATTGGGGCGGCTCAAGCTGTGTTGATCTTAGAGAAGAATTGTCATTTCCAGCCTCTTGTGCAGAAGCTAGGGCGGCTTAAATGCAAGTGTATGGATATAGGCAATCTCATGGACGTGCTTACCAAATATACTGACTCCGACGCTACGAAGGATCCTAGCTCTGATGATGATAAATCGAATAAAGGCAAGAAAACCGGCGGTGGCAAGGGCCAACAACAGAATGCTTCAACACATAATGGTCATAACAATAACCATGGTAATGGTGGAAAGCGCAAACACCCCGACGACGGGTCAGATTTTGTGGCTAACACCACTGTGGGGTTCAAAAATTAGCGTCGCAATGACAAGCCGACCTATAACAGGGGGAAGCCCAAGAATTATGAGGAAGCCCTTAATGGGCCGTGTCCGAAGCACAATTTTCCTAATGAATCATCTTCTCATGCTTGGAAGGACTATTACATTATGAAGGAATACCGGAACCAGTCGTTTCAACAGCATCATGGCAACGGTAATGGGCCGCCAGGTGGGTCAGGCTCAGGAGGTTTCCAGGGAGCCGGCTTTGGTGGTGGCGGCTCAAATTCTGGCTCTCAGGGCCAAGGGAACCATGGTGGTCACAATCAGTAGTCTGGTGAGGGTAATCAGTAGCAGAATAACCAGTCAGGATATCATAGTAATCCCAAGCAACTTAACAGCGGCCAGTACCATGTCTTTACTATGACCACTTGCAAGCATGACGAGAAGGTCCATAAATGGGCAGTCAATGCGGTTGAGCCGGCGGTGTCACAATACTTGAGGTGGTCTGAGCACACGGTAACTTGGAGTAGGGCAGATCACCTACCTCGTGTTGATGATCCGGGTCATCTGGCCCTGGTGGTAGCCCCCCAAGTGGGAGGTTATAAGTTCACCAAGGTGTTGATGGATGGTGGAAGCAACATCAACATATTATACTCTGACACCTTTCAACGAATGAATTTGACTGAGAAGGATCTTAAGCCGTCATCTACTGTTTTTCATGGAGTTATTCCTGGCAAGTCAGCTTATCCTGTAGGGAAGATTGCTCCGGAGGTAGCTTTCGATGATGAGTATAACTACAGAGCAGAGACATTGTGGTTTGAGGTGGTCAAGATCAAGAGTCCATATAATGCATTGTTTGGACGCCCGGCTTACGCCAAATTCATGGCTCGCCCTTGTTACATATATTTGCAGCTTAAGATGCCAGGGCCACGAGGGACTATCATGGTTCATGGCAGTCGTAATATAGCTTTGGAGTGTGAAGAAGGAGATGTTGCTTATGCTGAGATGGCTTGTGCTACTAAAGAGCTTAAATTTTACAAGGACAATGTTGACCCAGCTGACATGACCCTTCTCAAGAAGCCCACCACTAAGAAGGACCCTCTGCTTATATTTCAGTCGGCAAAAGATACAAAGCAAGTTGATTTTGTCCCTAGTGACTCTTTCAGCACTTCACCATTGGGACTGGGATGGATCCCAAATAGGAAAGCGAGCTCATCAAATTCATTCGTGAGAATCGGGACATTTTTGCATGGAAACCTTCTGACATGCCAGGTGTACCGAGAGAATTCGCTGAGCACCACCTTAATGTGTATCCTAAGATGAAACCTATCTGATAGTTCCTCCGTCATTTAACAAAGAGAGACGTAAGGCCATTGGAGAAGAAGTGGCCTAGCTTTTAGCCGCCAGGTTCATAGTTGAAGTTTTTCACCCTCAGTGGTTGGCTAATCCTATGCTTGTGCTCAAGAAGAATGGCACTTGGCGTATGTGTGTTGATTACACAGATCTTAACAAGGCTTGTCCAGCTGATCCATTTTCTCTCCCTTGTATTGACCAGATCATTGATGTCACGGCGGGTTGTGAGAGTTTATGTTTCCTGGATGCTTATTCTGGTTATCATCAGATCAAGATGGCAGTGGAGGATCAGGAGAAGACATCCTTCATCACACCCTTTGGAGCTTTCTCTTATGTATCTATGCCTTTTGGGCTTAAGAGTGCTCAGAAGACTTACCAGTGATGTGTTCAGAATTGCTTTCATGGGAAGATTGGATGCAACGTTCATGCCTATGTTGACGACATTGTGGTTAAGTCAAGGAAGAAGGAGACCTTGCTTGATGATTTGAAGGAAACCTTTGATAATCTTCGGGTTTACATAATGATGCTTAACCCGGCCAAGTGTGTTTTTGGTGTGCCTGTAGGAAAATTGCTAGGTTTTCTGGTTTCGGAAAGGGGCATCGAAGCTAACCCAGAGAAGATTGATACGTCTCCAACGTATCTATAATTTATGAAGCATTCATGCTATTATATTATCTGTTTTGGATGTTTATGGGCTTTATTATACACTTTTATATTATTTTTGGGACTAACCTATTAATTGGAGGCCCATCGCAAATTGCTGTTTTCTTGCCTATTTTAGTGTTTAGAAGAAAAGGGATATCAAACGAAGTCCAGACGGAATGAAACCTTCGGGAGAGTTATTTTTGGAACGGAAGCAATCCAGGAGACTTGGAGTGGAAGTCAAGGAAGCTTCAAGGTGGCCACGAGGCAGGGAGGCGCGCCCTACCCCCTGGGCGCGCCCCCACCCTTGTGGCTCCCCTGACTGACTTCTTTCACCTATATATGTCCATATACCCTAAAAACATCGGGGAGCACAATAGATCGGGAGTTCCGCCGCTGCAAGCCTCTGTAGCCACCAAAAACCAATCGGGAGCCCGTTCTGGCACCCTGCTGGAGAAGGGATCCCTCACCAGTGGCCATCTTCATCATCCCGGCACTCTCCATGACGAGGAGGGAGTAGTTCACCCTCGGGGCTGAGGGTATGTACCGGTAGCTATGTGTTTGATCTCTCTCTCTCTCTCGTGTTCTTGATTCGACACGATCTTGATGTATCGCGAGCTTTCCTATTATAGTTGGATCTTATGATGTTTCTCCACCTCTACTCTCTTGTAATGGATTGAGTTTTCCCTTTGAAGTTATCTTATCGGATTGAGTCTTTAAGGATTTGAGAACACTTGATGTATGTCTTGTCGTGCTTATCTGTGGTGACAATGGGATATTCATGTGATCTACTTGATATATGTTTTGGTGATCAACTTGCGGGTTCAGTGAACTTATGCATAGGGGTTGGCACATGTTTTCATCTTGACTCTCCTGTAGAAACTTGGGAGAACTCTTCGAAGTTCTTTGTGTTCGTTGAATAGATGAATCTTAGATTGTGTGATGCATATCGTATAATCATGCCCACGGATACTTGAGGTGACAATGGAGTATCTAGGTGACATTAGGGTTTTGGTTGATTTGTGTCTTAAGGTGTTATTCTAGTACAAACTCTATGATAGATCGAACGAAAAGAATAGCTTCGTGTTATTTTACTACGGACTCTTGAATAGATTGATCAGAAAGAATAACTTTGAGGTGGTTTCGTACCCTACAATAATCTGTTCGTTTGTTCTCCGCTATTAGTGACTTTGGAGTGACTCTTTGTTGCATTTTGAGGGATAGTTATATGATCCAGTTATGTTATCCTTGTTGAGAGAACTTGCACTAGTGAAAGTATGAACCCTAGGCCTTATTTCCTAGCATTGCAATACCGTTTGTGCTCACTTTTATCATTAGTTACCTTGTTGTTTTTATATTTTCAGATTACAAATACCTATATCTACCGTCCATATTGCACTTGTATCATCATCTCTTCGCCGAATTAGTGCACATATACAATTTACCATTGTATTGGGTGTGTTGGGGACACAAGAGACTCTTTGTTATTTGGTTGCATGGTTGTTTGAGAGAGGCCATCTTCATCCTACGCCTCCCACAGATTGATAAACCTTAGGTCATCCACTTGAGGAAAATTTGCTACTGTCCTACAAACCTCTGCACTTGGAGGCCCAACAACGTCTACAAGAAGAAGGTTGTGTAGTATACATCAAAGATCAAATCTATCACCTCTATGTCTAAGCCGGCCTGTATCAATGACGTTCAGTGACTGGCGGGTCGTATTGCAGCCCTGAGCCGGTTTATAAGCCGCCTGGGTGAGAAGGCGATTCCCCTGTACCAGATGATGAAGAAGACCGATTATTTTGTCTAGAGGGATGCTGCTAATGTGGCTTTTGAGGCGCTCAAGAAGCAGTTGGCCGAGGAGCCCATCTTGGCTGCTCTGATCAACAAAGAGTCACTGCTCCTGTATGTGGCGGCTAACAACAAGGCTGTAAGCATGGCATTTGTCGTGGAATGCAAGGAGGCAGGCAAAGAGTATCCGGTCCAGTGGATGGTTTATTATGTCAATGAAGTCTTGACGGAGTCCAAGCAGAGATATCCATATTGGAAGAAGCTGGTGTTCGGGGTGTTCATGGCTAGCCGTAAGCTGAAGCATTATTTCCTTGGGCATCCAATCACCATGGTCAGTTCACCTCCTCTGGGGGATATAATTCAAAACAAAGAAGCCACATGGGCAGAGTTGCTAAGTGGGCAATTGAGCTTGGGCCACATCATCTGAAATATGTGCCCAGAACCGCCATTAAGTCTCAAGCTCTGGTGGATTTTATCAATGATTGTACAGAACTACAAACACCTGAGGAAAAGCTGAATTATACATACTGGACGATACACTTTGATGGATCAAGGCAATTGGAAGGCTCGGGGCTAGAATTGTTATAACTTCCCCCGCGAGGTGACCAGTTTTGTTATGTTTTGAGACTGATGTTTCCATGTACTAACAATTCAGCTGAGTATGAGGCTTTTCTACATGGGCTCCAAATGGCCAAGGAGATGAACTTGAGCCGGGATAGATGCCTTGGCGACTCAAATCTCGTTGCACAACAAGTTTCAGGGAAGTGGGATTCTAAATACCCGCTCATGGCAGCTTATCGGCAAGCGGTAACTAATATTGCTGGCCACTTCAAGGGTTATCAAGTGGATCACATTGACCGGCAACATAAAGAGGCGGCTGATGCATTGTCCCAACTTGGGTCTCAGCGTAAGCCAATTCTTCCCAATGTGTTCCTTGATGTGTTGCATAATCCTTCTGTGAAGTTACCTTCAAAGGAAGATCTAGCCATCCTTGACCCGGAGGGACAGTTGGTGGAGGCTTTGCGTGCTATTCCAGATTGGATGATGCCTTACCTAGCTTACATAAGTTGGGGTGAGCTGCCAGAACATGAGCTTGTGACACGACAGATTATAAGGCAATCTTAGTCCATGGCAATTATCAATGGCGAGTTACACAGATGTAGTGTGACTGGCGTGTTACAACATTGTGTTTCCCCTGAGGAAGGCTGCTACCTCTTGAGCACTGCGTTGGTTTTCCCTTGAAGAGGAAAGGGTGATGCAGCAAAGTAGCGTAAGTATTTCCCTCAGTTTTTGAGAACCAATGTATCAATCCAGTAGGAGGCTCGACGCAAGTCCCTCGTACCTACACAAACAAACAAGAACCTCACAACCAACGCGATAAAGGGGTTGTCAATCCCTTCACGATCACTTGCGAAAGTAAGATCTGATAGAGATAATAAGATAAGATAAATATTTTTTGGTATTTTTATGATATAGATTGGAAAGTAAAGATTCCAAAATAAAATAGATTGGAAACTTATATGATGGAAGATAGACCCGGGGGCCATAGGTTTCACTAGTGGCTTCTCTCAAGATAGCATAAGTATTACGGTGGGTGAACAAATTACTGTCGAGCAATTGATACAAAAGTGGATAGTTATGAGAATATCTAGGCATGATCATGTATATAGGCATCACGTCCACGACAAGTAGACCGAACGATTCTGCATCTACTACTATTACTCCACACATCGACCGCTATCCAGCATTCATCTAGAGTATTAAGTTCATAAGAACAGAGTAACGCATTAGGCAAGATGACATGATGTAGAGGGATAAACTCAAGCAATATGATATAAACCCCATCTTTTTATCCTCGATGGCAACAATACAATACGTTCCTTGCTGCCCTATGTCATCCTTGGGAAAGGACACCGCAAGATTGAACCCAAAGCTAAGCACTTCTCCCATTGCAAGAAAGATCAATCTAGTAGGCCAAACCAAACTGATAATTCGAAGAGACTTGCAAAGATAACCAATCATACATAAAAGAATTCATAGGAGATTCAAATATTTCTCATAGATAAACTTGATCATAAACCCACAATTCACCGGATCTCGACAAACACACCGCAAAAAGAGTTACATCGAATAGATCTCCAAGAAGATCGAGGAGAACTTTGTATTGAGATTCAAAGAGAGAGAAGAAGCCATCTAGCTAATAACTATGGACCCGAAGGTCTGTGGTAAACTACTCACGACTCATAGGAGAGGCCTTGGAGATGATGTAGAGGCCCTCCGTGATCGATTCCCCCTCCGGCGGAGCACCAAAAAAGGCTCCAAGATGGAATCTCACGGGTACAAAAGGTTGCGGCGGTGGAAATAGGGTTTCGTGGTGCTCCTGGATGTTTTTGGGGTATATATATATATATATATATATATATATATATATATATATATAGGAGGAAGAAGTAGGTCGGTGGAGCCACGAGGGGCCCACGAGGGTGGGGGGCACGCCCACCCCCCTAGGGCGCGCCCTCCTGCCTCTTGGCCGCCTCGGCTGCTTCTTGACGTCCACTCCAAGTCTCCTGGATTGCGTTTGTTCCAAAAGGATCTCTTCCGAAAGTTTCATTCTGTTTGGACTCCGTTTGATATTCCTTTTCTTTGAAATATTGAAATAGGAAAAAAACAGCAATTTGGGCCGGGCCTCCGGTTAATAGGTTAGTCCCAAAAATGATATAAAAGTGAAAAGTAAAGCCCATAAACATCCAAAACGGGTAATATAATAGCATGGAACAACCAAAAATTATATATACGTTGGAGACGTATCAAGCATCCCCAAGCTTAATTCCTGCTCGTCCTCGAGTAGGTAAATGATAAAAACAGAATTTTTGATGTGGAATGCTACCTAGCATATTTCTCAATGTAATTTTATTTATTGTGGCATGAATGTTCAGATCCAAATGATTCAAGATAAAAGTTCATATTGACATAAAAGTAATAATACTTCAAGCATACTAACAAAGCAATCATGTCTTCTCAAAATAACATGGCTAAAGAAAGTTTATCCCTACAAAATCATATAGTTAGGCTATGTTTCATTTTTGTCACACAAAATACTCCCATCATGCACAACCCCGGTTTCAGCCAAGTAATTGGTTCACACTTTTTAAGGCGCTTCAGCTTTTTTCAACTCTCACGCAATACATGAGCGTGAGCCATGGATATAGCACTATGGGTGGAATAGAATATGATGATGGAGGTTGTCTGGAGAAGACAAAAAAAATGAGAAAGTCTCACATTGACGAGGCTAATCAACGGGCTATGGAGATGCCCATCAGTTGATGTCAACATGAGGAGTAGGGATTGCCATGCAACGGATGCACTAGAGCTATAAATGTATGAAAGCTCAACAAAAGAAACTAAGTGGGTGTGCATCCAACTTGCTTGCTCACGAAGACCTAGGGCACTTTTGAGAAAGCCCATCATTGGAATATACAAGCCAAGTTCTATAATGAAAAATTCCCACTAGTATATGAAAGTGACAACATAGAAGACTCTCTATCATGAAGATCATGGTGCTACTTTGAAGCACAAGTGTAGAAAAAGATAGTAACATTGTCCCCCCTTTCTTTATTTTCCTTTTTTTGGGGGGCCTTCCGTTTTTTTATTTGCTCTTTCTTTTTTTATTTGGCCTTTCTCTTTTTTAAGGGACAATGCTCAAATAATGATGATCATCACACTTCTATTTATTTACAGCTCATGGATTACAACTCGATACTAGAACAAGATATGACTTATATGAATGCCTCCGGCGGTGTACCGGGATATGCAATGAATCAAGAGCGACATGTATGAAAGAATTATGAAAGTGGCTTTGCCACAAAAATGATGTCAACTACATGGTCATGCAAAAGCAATATGACAATGATGAAGCGAGTCATAATAAACGGAACAGTGGAAAGTTGCATGGCAATATATCTCGGAATGGCTATGGAAATGCCATAATAGGTAGGTATGGTGGATGTTCTGAGGAAGATATAAGGAGGTTTATGTGTGATAGAGCGTATCGTATCATGGGGTTTGGATGCACTGGCGAAGTTTGCACCAACTCTCAAGGTGAGAAAGGGCAATGCACGGTACCGTAGAGGCTAGCAAGGATGGAAGGGTAAGAGTGCGCATAATCCATGGACTCACAGTAGTCATAAAGAACTCATATACTTATTGCAAAAGTCTTATTAGACCTCGAAGCAAAGTACTACTATGTATGCTCCTAGGGGAAGGGTTGGTAGGAGTTAACCATCGCGCGATCCCGACCTCCACTCATAAGGAAGGCAATAAAAAGAGCACCCCACGCTACAAATTTGTTACACAACTTTTACCATACGTGCATGTTACGGGACTTGCCAACTTCAACACAAGTATTTCTCAATTTCATAATAACCCAACTAGCATGACTCTAACATTACCACCTTCACATCTCAAAACAATAATCAAGCATCAAATTAATCATAGCATCCAATTCACTTCCTATGATAGTTTTTATTATACCCAACTTGGATGCCCATCATTCTAGGACCAATTTTATAACCATAGCAAATACCATGATGTTCTAAAAGACTCTCAAAATAATATAAGTGAAGCATGAGAGATCAATAATTTCTACAAAATAAAACCACCGCCGTGCTCTAAAAGATATAAGTGAAGCACTAGAGCAAAAATTATCTAGCTCAAAAGATATAAGTGAAGCACATAGAGTATTCTAATAAATTCCGAATCATGGGTGTCTCTCCCCAAAAGGTGTGTACAGCAAGGATGATTGTGGTAAATTAAAAAGCAAAGACTCATATCATACAAGACGCTCCAAGCAAAACACATATCATGTGGTGAATAAAAATATAGCTCCAAGTAAAGTTACCGATAAACGAAGACGAAAGAGGGGATGCCTACTAGGGCATCCCCAAGCTTAGGCTTTTGGTTGTCCTTGAATTATCTTGGGGTGCCATGGGCATCCCCAAGCTTAGGCTCTTGCCACTCCTTATTCCATAGTCCATCAAATCTTTATCCAAAACTTGAAAACTTCACAACACAAAACTCAATAGGAAATCTCATAAGCTCCGTTAGTGCAAGAAAGAACTCATTATTTATTTGTATTGGTGTTAAAACTACTGTATTCCAACTTGTCTATTGTTCATACCCCCCGATACTAGCCATAGATTCATCAAAATAAGCAAACAACACACGAAAAACAGAATCTGTCAAAAACAGAACAGTCTGTAGCAATCTGTAACTTTAGAATACTTCTGGAACTCTAAAAATCGTACCAAAATAGGAAGTCCTAGGAAATTTGTCTAATGATCTACTTCAAAAAGAATCAACTAAAAATCACGTTTCTGTGATTTATTAAAATTATTCTCGTGCGTGCAAAAGTTTCTGTTTTTCAGCAAGATCAAATTAACTATCACCCAAGATGATCCTATAGGTTCTACTTGGCACAAACAATAATTAAAACATAAAACTGTTGGGAAACGTAGTAATTTCAAAAATTTTCCTACGCACATGCAAGATCATGGTGATGTATAGCAACGAGAGGGGAGAGTGTTGTCTACGTACCCTTGTAGACCCGAAGCGGAAGCGATCACAACGTAGAGGAAGTAGTCGTACGTTCTCCTCGCGATCCGACCGATCCCGCGCCGTTACTCCGACGCCCCGAGTTCTTGACACACGACAGCTCGATGACGTCCCTCGTACTCCGATCCAGCCGAGTGTCGAGGAGAGTTTCACAAGACGACGGCGTGGTGACGATCTTGATGTTTCACCGGCGCAGGCTTCGCCTAAGCTTGCGACGGTATAACCGAGGTGGAATATGGTGGAGGGGGCACCGACACGGCTAAGGAACGATCTAAAGATCAAACTTGTGTGTTCTAGGGTGCCCCCTGCCCCGTGATATAAAGGAGGGAGGGGGAGGCCGGCCGGCCTAGCTAGGCGCGCGGGAGGAGTCCTACTCCCAGGGAGTAGGACTCCCCTTCCTAGTTGGAATAGGATTGGGGGAGGGGAAGAGGAGAGGCGCGCCCCCTTCCTTGTCCTATTCGGACTGGGGGAGAGGCGTGGCCACCTCTGGCCGGCCCTCCTCTTCTCCCTCGAGGCTCACCGAGGCCCATTTACCCCGGGGTTCCAGAACCTCCAGACTCAGAATTCTGTTTTCACCGAACCATTCGAACTCCAAACATAGGCTTCCAATATATCAATCTTTATGTCTCGACCATTTCGAGACTCCTCGTCATGTCCGTGATCACATCCGGGACTCGAACTTCTTCGGTACATCAAAATACATAAACTCATAATAACTGCCATCGAAACTTTAAGCGTGCGGACCCTACGGTTCGAGAACAATGTAGACATGACCTAGAACTATTCACGGTCAATAACCAACAGCGGACCTGGATTCCCATATTGGTTCCTACATATTCTACGAAGATCTTTATCGGTCGGACCGCATAACAACATACGTTGTTCCTTTGTCATCGGTATGTTACTTGCCCGAGATTCGATCGTCGGTATCCAATACCTAGTTCAATCTCGTTACCGCAAGTCTCTTTACTCGTTCCGTAATACATCATCTCACAACTAACTCATTAGTTGTAGTGCGTGCAAGGCTTCAGTGATGTGCATTACCGAGAGGGCCCAGAGATACCTCTCCGACAATCGGAGTGACAAAACCTAATCTCAAATACGCCAACCCAACATCCGCCTTTGGAGACACCTGTAGTACTCCTTTATAATCACCCGATTCGTTGTGACGTTTGGTAGCACCCAAAGTGTTCCTCCGTAAACGGAGTTGCATAATCTCATAGTTACAGGAACATGTATAAGTCATGGATAAAAGCAGAGCAACATACTAAACGATCGTGTGCTAAGCTAAGGAATGGGTCATGTCAATCGATCATTCTACTAATGATGTGACCTTGTTAATCAAATAACAACTCCTTGTTCATGGTCGGAAACATAACCATCTTTGATTAACAAGCTAGTCTAGTAGAGGCATACTAGTGACATGTTGTTTTGTCTATGCATTCACACATGTATCATGTTTCCGATTAATACAATTCCAAAGCATGAATGATAAACATTTATCATGAAATAAGGAAATAAATAATAACTTTATTATTGCCTCTAGGGCATATTTCCTTGATCTCCCACTTGCACTAGAGTCAATAATCTAGATTACATAGTAATGATTCTAACACCCATGGAGTCTTGGTGCTGATCATGTTTTGCTCGTGGAAGAGGCTTAGTCAACGGGTCTCGCAACATTCAGATCCGTGTGTATCTTGCAAATCTCTATGTCTCCCACCGGACTAAGTCCCGGATGGAATTGAAGCGTCTCTTGATGTGCTTGGTCCTCTTGTGAAATCTGGATTCCTTCGCTAAGGCAATTGCTCCAAGATTGTCACGAAGATTTTCATTGGACCCGATGCACTAGGTATGACACCTAGATCGGATATGAACTCCTTCATCCGACTCCTTCATTAGCTGCCCGAAGCTGCTATGTATTCCGCTTCACATGTAGATCCCGCCACGACGCTTTGTTTAGAACTGCACCAACCGACAGCTCCTCCGCTTAGTGTAAATACGTATCCGGTCTGCGATTTAGAATCGTCCGGATCGGTGTCAAAGCTTGCATCAACGTAACTGCCACGATGAGCTCTTTGTCACCTCCATATACGAGAAACATATCCTTAGTCCTCTTCGGTATTCGGGATGTTCTTGACCGCTGTCCGATGATCCACTCTGGATTACTTTGGTACCTCCTGCTAGGCTTATAGCAAGGCACACATCAGGTGCGGTACACAAGATTGCATACATGATAGAGCCTATGGCTGAAGCATAGGAACATCTTTCATTTTCTCTATCTTCCGCGGTGGTCGGGCATTGAGTCTTACTCAACTTCACACCTTGTAACACGTGCAAGAACCCTTTCTTTGCTTGATCCATTTTGAACTTCTTCAAAATTTTGTCAAGGTATGTGCTTTGTGAAAGTCCAATTAGGCGCCTTGATCTATCTCTATAGATCTTAATGCCCAATATGTAAGCAGCTTCACCGAGGTCTTTCATTGAAAAACTCTTATTCAAGTATCCTTTTATGCTATCCAGAATTCTATATCATTTCCGATCAGCAATATGTCATCTACATATAATATCGTAAATGCTACTGAGCTCCCACTCACTTTCTTGTAAATACAAAGCTTCTCCAAAAGTCTCAGACAAACCCAAAAGCTTTGATCACACTATCAAAGCGCTTATTCCAACTCCGAGATGCTTGCACCAGTCCATAGATGGATCGCTGGAGCTTGCACACTTTGTTAGCTCCTTTGGATCGATAAAACCTTCGTTGCATCATATACAACTCTTCTTCCGTAAATCCATTCAGAATGCAGTCTTTACATCCATTTGCCAAATTTCATAATCATAAAATGCGCAATTGCTAACATGATTCGGACGGACTTAAGCATCGCTCTGGTGAGAAGGTCTCATCGTAGTCAATCCCTTGAACTTGTCGAAACCCTTTGCGACAAGTCGAGCTTTGTAGACGATAATATTACCGTCGGCGTCGGTCTTCTTCTTGAAGATCCACTTGTTTTCTATTGCTTGCCTACCCTCGGGCAAGTCAACCAAAGTCCATACTTTGTTTTCATACATGGATCCCATCTCGATTTCATGGCCTCAAGCCATTTTATGGAATCTGGGCTCACCATCGCTTCTTCATAGTTCGTAGGTTCATCATGATCTAGTAGCATGACTTCCGAACAGGATTACCGTACCACTCAGTGCGGATCTTACTCTCGTTGATCTACGAGGTTCTGCGAGAACTTGATCTGAAGTTTCATGATCAACATCATCAACTTCCTCACTACTTGGTGTAGGTGTCTCGTAAACTGGTTTCTGCGACGAACTACTTTCAAGTAAGGGAGAAGGTACTATTACCTCATCAAGTTCCACTTTCCTCCCACTCACTTCTTTCGAGAGAAACTCCTTCTCTAGAAAGGATCCATTCTTAGCAACGAATGTCTTGCCTTCGGATCTGTGATAGAAGGTGTACCCAACTGTCTCCTTTGGGTATCCTATGAAGACACATTCGATTTGGGTTCGAGCTTATCGGGTTGAAGCTTTTTCACATAAGCATCGCATCCCCAAACTTTAAGAAATGACAACTTTGGTTTCTTGCCAAACCATAGTTCATAAGGTGTCGTCTCAACGGATTTCGACGGTGTTCTATTCAGTGTGAATGCGGCCGCCTCTAGAGCATAACCCCAAAACGATAGCGGTAAATCTGAAGAGACATCATAGATCGCACCATATCTAGTAAAGTACGACACGACGCTCGGACACACCATTACGCTGTGGTGTTCCGGTGGCGTGAGTTGCTAAACTATTCCGCATTGTTTCAAATGTAGACCAAACTCAGAACTCAAATATTCACCTCCACGATCGATCGTAGAAACTTAATTTTCTTGTTACGATGATTTTCAACTTCACTCTGAAATTCTTTGAACTTTTCAAACGTTTCAGACTTATGTTTCATTAAGTAGATATACCCATATCGCTTAAGTCATCTGTGAAGGTGAGAAAATAACGATATCCGCCACGAGCCTCAACATTCATTGGACCACATACATCGTATGTATGATTTCCAACAAATCTGTTGCTCTCTCCATAGTGTCGGAGAACGGTGTTCTAGTCATCTTGCCCATGAGGCACGGTTCATAAGTGCCAAGTGATTCATAATCAAGTGACTCCAAAAGTCCATCAAGATGGAGTTTCTTCATGCGCTTTACATCGATATGACCTAAACGGCAAGTGCCACAAATAAGTTGCACTATCATTATCAACTCTGCATCTTTTGGTTTCAACATTATGAATGTGTGTATCACTACTATCGAGATTCATCAAAATAGACCATTCCTCAAGGGTGCATGACCATAAAAGATATTACTCATATAAATAGAACAACCATTATTCTCTCGATTTAAATGAATAACCGTCTCGCATCAAACAAGATCCAGATATAATGTTCATGCTCAACGCAGCACCAAATAACAATTATTTAGGTCTAAAACTAATCCGAAGGTAGATGTAGAGGTAGCGTGCCGACCGCGATCACATCGACTTTGGAACCATTTCCACGCCAGATCGTCACCTCGCCCTTTGCCGAGTTCGCAATCAGTAGTCCTGTTTGAGTTGCAAATATTAGCAATGTAACCAAGATCAAATACCAGTGCTACTACGAGCTCTAGTAAGGTACACATCAATAACATGTATATCACATATACCTTTGTTCACCTTGCCATCCTTCTTATCCGCCAAATACTTGGGGCAGTTCCGCTTCCAAAGGACTATCGCTTGCGGAAGAGAAGCACTCGATTTCAGGTTTAGGGCCGACTTGGGTTTCTTCTCCGAGCAAACAACTTGCTTGCTATTCTTCTTGAAGTTTCCTTCTTCTTCCCTTTGCCTTTCTTCTTGAAACTAGTGGTCTTATTGACCATCAACACTTGATGCTCCTTCTTGATTTCTACCTCCGCAGACTTTAGCATTGCGAAGAGCTCGGTATAGTCTTTACTAACCCTTGCATATTATAGTTCATCACGAAGCCTTTGTAGCTTGGTGGCGTGATTGAAGAATTTCATCAATGACACAATCATCCGGAAGATTAACTCCCAATTGTGTCAAGTGATTGTAGTACCCGGACATTACGAGTATATGCTCACTAATGTAACTATTCTCCTCCATCTTGCAGCTATAGAACTTATTGGAGACTTCATATCTCTCAATCCGGGCATTCTGTTGGAATATCAACTTCAACTCTGGAACATCTCATATGCTCCATGACGCTCAAAACGTCGTTGAAGTCCCGGTTCTAAGCCGTAAAGCATGGCACATCGAACTATAGAGTAGTCATCGCTTTGCTCGCCAGACGCTCATAACATCTGCAGTTGCATTAGCAAGAGTTCGGCACCTAGCGGTGCATCCAGACGTAACTCTTCGCGGCAGCAATGAGGATAATCCTCAAGTTACGGACCCAATCCGTGTAATTGCTACCATCATCTTTCAACTTTGCTTTCTCAAGGAACGATTAAAATTCAACGGAACAACAAAGACGAGCCATCTATCTACAATCAAACATAAACAAGCAAGATACTATCAGTACTAAGTTCATGATAAATTTAAGTTCAATTAATCATATTACTTAAGAACTCCCACTTAGAAAAACATCTCTCTAGTCATCTAAGTGATCACGTGATCCAAATCAACTAAACCATAACCGATCATCACGTGAAATGGAGTAGTTTTCAATGGTGAACATCTTATGTTGATCATATCTACTATATGATTCACGCCGACCTTTCGGTCTCCGTGTTCCGAGGCCATATCTGCATATGCTAGGCTCGTCAAGTATAACCCGAGTATTCTGCGTGTGCAAAACTGGCTTGCACCCGTTGTAGATGGACGTAGAGCTTATCACACCCGATCATCACGTGGTGTCTGGGCACGACGAACTTTGGCAACGGTGCATACTCGGGGAGAACACTTCTTGATAATTTAGTGAGAGATCATCTTATAATGCTACCGTCAATCAAAGCAAGATAAGATGCATAAAAGGATAAACATCACATGCAAATCAATATAAGTGATATGATATGGTCATCATCATCTTGTGCTTTGTGATCTTCATCTCCGAGCACCACCATGATCACCATCGCCACCGCGCGACACCTTGATCTCCATCGTAGCATCGTTGTCGTCTCGCCAAACTTATGCTTCTACGACTATCGCTACCGCTTAGTGATAAAGTAAAGCATTACAGTAGCATTGCATTGCATACAATAAAGCGACAACCATATGGCTCCTGCCATTGCCGATAACGGTTACAAAACATGATCATCTCATACAATAAAATATAGCATCACGTCTTGACCATATCACATCACAACATGCCCTGCAAAAACAAGTTAGACGTCCTCTACTTTGTTGTTGCAAATTTTACGTGGCTGCTACGGGCTTAAGCAAGAACCAGTCTCACCCACGCATCAAAACCACAACGATACTTCGTCAAATAGACTCGTTTAACCTTCTCAAGGACCGGGCGTAGCCACACTCAGTTCAACTAAAGTGAGAGAGACAGCACCCACGGTCACCTTTAAGCAACGAGTGCTCGCAGCGGTGAAACCAGTCTCGCGAAGCGTCGCGCGTAATGTCGGTCCGGGCCACTTCATCTCACAATACCGCTGAACCAAAGTATGACATGCTGGTAGGTAGTATGACTTGTATCGCCCACAACTCACTTGTGTTCTACTCGTGCAAAACATCAAACCATAGAAAAACCTAGGCTCGGATGCCTTTGTTGGGAAACGAGTAATTTCAAAAATTTTCCTACGCACACGCAAGATCATGGTGATGTATAGCAACGAGAGGGAGAGTGTTGTCTACGTACCCTCGAGACCCAAGCGAAGCGATCACAACGTAGAGGAAGTAGTCGACGTTCTCCTCGCGATCCGACCGATCCGGCGCCGCATACTGACGCCCGAGTTCTTGACACACGACAGCTCGATGACGTCCCTCGACTCGATCCAGCCGAGTGTCGAGGAGAGTTTCGTCAAGACGACGGCGTGGTGACGATCTTGATGTTTCACGGCGCGAGGCTTCGCCTAAGCTTGCATGACAGTATAACCGAGGTGGAATATGGTGGAGGGGCACCGACACGGCTAAGGAACGATCTAAAGATCAAACTTGTGTGTTCTAGGGTGCCCCTGCCCCGTGATATAAAGGAGGGAGGGGGAGGCCGGCCGGCCTAGCTAGAAGGCGGGAGGAGTCCTACTCCCACCGGAGTAGGACTCCCTTCCTAGTTGGAATAGGATTGGGGGAGGGGAAGAGGAGAGGCGCCGCCCTTCCTTGTCCTATTCGGACTGGGGGAGAGGCGCGGCCACCTCCTGGCCGGCCCTCCTCTTCTCCCTCGAGGCTCACCGAGGCCCATTTACCCCGGGGTTCCGTAACCTCCGGTACTCGGTAAATTCCTGTTTACCGGAACCATTCAACTCCAAACATAGGCTTCCAATGTATCAATCTTTATGTCTCGACCATTTCGAGACTCCTCGTCATGTCCGTGATCACATCCGGACTCAACTTCTTCGGTACATCAAAATACATAAACTCATAATAACTATCATCGAAACTTTAAGCGTGCGGACCCTACGGTTCGAGAACAATGTAGACATGACCTAGAACTATTCACGGTCAATAACCAACAGCGGGACCTGGATGCCCATATTGGTTCCTACATATTCTACGAAGATCTTTATCGGTCAGACCGCATAACAACATACGTTGTTCCCTTTGTCATCGGTATGTTACTTGCCCGAGATTCGATCGTCGGTATCCAATACCTAGTTCAATCTCGCACGCAAGTCTCTTTACTCGTTCCGTAATACATCATCTCACAACTAACTCATTAGTTGTAGTGCTTGCAAGGCTTGATGATGTGCATTACCGAGAGGGCCCAGAGATACCTCTCCGACAATCGGAGTGACAAAACCTAATCTCGAAATACGCCAACCCAACATCCGCCTTTGGAGACACCTGTAGTACTCCTTTATAATCACCCAGTTACGTTGTGACGTTTGGTAGCACCCAAAGTGTTCCTCCGGTAAACGGGAGTTGCATAATCTCATAGTTACAGGAACATGTATAAGTCATGGATAAAAGCAGTAGCAACATACTAAACGATCGTGTGCTAAGCTAAGGGAATGGGTCATGTCAATCAGATCATTCTACTAATGATGTGACCTTGTTAATCAAATAACAACTCCTTGTTCATGGTCAGGAAACATAACCATCTTTGATTAACAAGCTAGTCTAGTAGAGGCATACTAGTGACATGTTGTTTTGTCTATGCATTCACACATGTATCATGTTTCCGATTAATACAATTCCAGCATGAATGATAAACATTTATCATGAAATAAGGAAATAAATAATAACTTTATTATTGCCTCTAGGGCATATTTCCTTCAAAAACCACATATAAACATAAGCTATATTAATTATTCATTACTAAACAGAAGCAATAAGCAAGGAAAAAAATAAAATTGGGTTGCCTCCCAACAAGCACTATCGTTTAACGCCCCTAGCTAGGCATAAAAGCGAGAATAGATCTAAGTATTGCCATCTTTAGTATTCAATTCATAAGTGGCTCGCATAATAGATTCATAAGGTAATTTGATTTTCTTTCTAGGAAAGTGTTCCATGCCTTTCCTTAATGGAAATTGGAATCTAATATTTCCTTCCTTCATATCAATAATTGCACCAATCGTTCTAAGGAAAGGTCTACCAAGAATAATAGGGCATGAAAGATTGCAATCTATATCAAGAACGATAAAATCTATTGGCACATAATTCCTGTTTGCAACAATAAGAACATCATTAATCCATCCCATAGGTTTCTTAATGGTGGAATCCGCAAGGTGCAAGTTTAAAGAGCAATCATCAAATTCACGGAAACCTAGCACATCACATAAAGTTTTTGGAATCGTGGAAACACTAGCACCCAAATCACACAAAGCATAGCATTCATGATCTTTAATTTTAATTTTAATAGTATGTTCCCACTCATCATAAAGTTTTCTAGGGATAGAAACTTCCAATTCAAGTTTTTCTTCATAAGATTGCATCAAAGCATCAACGATATGTTTGGTAAAAGCTTTATTTTGACTATAAGCATGCGGAGAATTCAACACGGATTGCAACAAGGAAATACAATCTACTAAAGAACAATTATAATAATTAAATTCCTTGAGATCCAGAATAGTGGGTTCATTGCTATGTAAAGTTTTGACCTCTCCAATCCCACTTTTACCGAAATTAGCATCAAGATCTAAAAACTTCGAATCATTGGGACACCTTTTAACTAAAGTTGACTCATATCCAGTCCCATTATTATCAAGATTCATATTGCAAAACAAAGATTTAATAGGGGACACACCAATTACTTTTAGATCTTCATCTTTTTTTTCATGGAAACTAGAAGAACACGCTTGTACAAAGCAATCTTTCTTAGCACGCATCCTAGAGGTTCTTTCTTTGCACTCATCAATGAAAATTCTCGTGGCTTTGAGAGACTCATTGATATCATGCTTAGGTGGAATAGATCTAAGTTTCAAAGAATCAACATCAAAAGAAATTCTGTCCACGTTCCTAGCCAATTCATCAACTTTAAGCAATTTTTCTTCAAGCAAAGCATTGAAATTCTTTTGAGAGATCATAAATTCTTTAACACTAATCTCAAAATTAGAGGGAATCTTATTAAAATTTCCATAAGAGTTGTTGTAGGAATTACCATAATTATTAGAGGAATTACTAGGAAACGGCCTAGGATTAAAGTTTCCTCTATACGCGTTGTTACCAAAATTATTCCTACCAACAAAATTCACATCCATAGATTCATTATTATTATCAATCAAAGTAGACAAAGGCATATCATTAGGATCAATAGGAGCACTCTTATTAGCAAACAATTTCATAAGTTCATCCATCTTTCCACTCAAAACATTAATATCCCTTTTGGTGTGCCATTGAGAATAATTAACCATAATATTATCTAGGAGTTTAGTAGCTTCTCCTAAAGTGATTTCCATAAAAGTGCCTCCCACGGCCGAATCTAAAAGATTTCTAGAAGCAATATTCAAACCGGCATAAATTTTTTGTATGATTATCCATAAATTTAAACCATGTGTAGGGCAATTTCGAATCATTAATTTCATTCTCTCCCAAGATTGTGCAACATGCTCATGATCTAGTTGCTTAAAATTCATAATATCGTTTATAAGAGAGATGATCTTAGCGGAGAAAAATACTTCGAGATAAAAGCATCTTTGTACTTATTCCAAGAATCAATACTATTTTTAGGCAAAGACAGAAACCAAGTTTTAGCACGATCTCTAAGTGAAAACGGAAATAACTTCAATTTAACAATATCATTATCCATGTCTTTCTTCTTTTGCATATCACACAAATCAACAAAATTGTTTAGATGAGTAGCGACATCTTCACTAGGAAGGCTGGAGAATTGATCTTTCATAACAAGATTCAACAAAGCAGCATTGATTTCACAAGATTCAACATCCTTAAGAGGAGCAATCGGAGTGCTAAGGAAATAATTATTGTTGGTATTGGAAAAGTCACATAATTTAGTATTATGTTGAGCCATCGTGACAAGCAATCCAACAAACAAGAACAGAAGAGGCAAGCGAAAAAGGGAGGCGAACGGAAAAGAGAGGGCGAATAAAACGGCAAGGGTGAAGTGGGGGAGAGGAAAACGAGTGGCAAATGGCAAATAATGTAATGTGAGGGAGATGAGTTTGTGATGGGTACTTGGTATGTCTTGACTTGTGCGAAGACCTCCCCGGCAACGGCGCCAGAAATCCTTCTTGTGACCTCTTGAGCACTGCGTTGGTTTTCCCTTGAAGAGGAAAGGGTGATGTAGCAAAGTAGCGTAAGTATTTCCCTCAGTTTTTGAGAACTAAGGTATCAATCTAGTAGGAGGCTCCAAGCAAGTCCCTCGTACCTACACAGACAAATAAGAACCTCGCAACCAACGCGATAAAGGGGTTGTCAATCCCTTCACGGTCACTTGCAAAAGTAAGATCTGATAGAGATAATAAGATAAGATAATATTTTTTGGTATTTTTATGATATAGATTGGAAAGTAAAGATTGCAAAATAAAATAGATTGGAAACTTATATGACAGAAGATAGAACCGGGGGCCATAGGTTTCACTAGTGGCTTCTCTCAAGATAACATAAGTATTACGGTGGGTGAACAAATTACTGTCGAGCAATTGATAGAAAAGTGCATAGTTATGAGAATATCTAGGCATGGTCATGTATATAGGCATCACTTCCACGACAAGTAGACCGAAACGATTCTGCATCTACTACTATTACTCCACACACCGACCGCTATCCAGCATGCATCTAGAGTATTAATTTCATAAGAACAGAGTAACACATTAGGCAAGATGACATGATGTAGAGGGATAAACTCAAGCATATGATATAAACCCCATCTTTTTATCCTCGATGGCAACAATACAATACGTGCCTTGCTGCCCCTGTTGTCACTGGGAAAGGACATCGCAAGATTGAACCCAAAGCTAAGCACTTCTCCCATTGCAAGAAAGATCAATCTAGTAGGCCAAACCAAACTGATAATTCGAAGAGACTTGCAAATATAACCAATTATACATAAAATAATTCATAGGAGATTCAAATATTTATCATAGATAAACTTGATCATAAACCCACAATTCATCGGATCTCGACAAACACACCACAAAAAGAGTTACATCGAATAGATCTCCTAGAAGATCGAGGAGAACTTTGTATTGAGATTCAAAGAGAGAGAAGAAGCCATCTAGCTAATAACTATGGACCCGAAGGTCTGTGGTAAACTACTCACAACTCATAGGAGAGGCTTGGGAGATGATGTAGAGGCCCTCCATGATCGATTCCCCCCTCCAGCGGAGCACCGGAAAAGGCTCAAAGATGGGATCTCACGGGTACAGAAGGTTGCGGCGGTGGAAATAGGGTTTCGTGGTGCTCCTGGATGTTTTCGGGTACGTAGATGTATATAGGAGGAAGAAGTAGGTCGGTGGAGCCACGAGGGCCCCACGAGGGTGGGGTGCGCTCGCAACCCCCTAGGGCGTGCCCTCCTGCCTCGTGGCTGCCTCGGTTGCTTCTTGACGTCCACTCCAAGTCTCCTGGATTGCGTTTGTTCCAAAAAGATCGCTCTCGAAAGTTTCATTCCGTTTGGAGTCCGTTTGATATTCCTTTTCTTCGAAATACTGAAATAGGCAAAAAACAACAATTTGGGCTGGGCCTCCGGTTAATAGGTTAGTCCCAAATGATATAAAAGTGAAGAGTAAAGCCCATAAACATCCAAAACGGGTAATATAATAGCATGGAACAATAAAAAATTATAGATACGTTGGAGACGTATCAAAGGCCGTGAGATTCTCCTAGAAATTCATGCGGGGGACTATGGTCATCATGTCGGGTCACGTTCTGTAGTGGCCAAGGCTTTTTGACACGGATTTTTCTGGTTGACGGCTCACACTGATGCAGAGGATATTGTCCGTAAGTGTGACGGTTGCCAGAAATTTGCACCCACAAGCTCATGTGCTGGCTCAGGAATTGCGGATGATCCCCATAACCTGGCTGTTTGCGGTTTGGGGGCTTGATATGGTCGTGCCCTTCAAGAGGTCTAAGGACAAGAAGACTCACCTCTTGGTTGCAGTCAACAAATTTACAAAGTGGGTTGAAGTAGAGCCTGTCAGAAATTGTGAGGCAGCGACTGCAATGCAATTTGTGAAGAAGCTGATATTCCGCTTTGGTTATCCTTATAGTATCATCACTAATAATGGCACAAATCTGTCTAAGGATGCTATGAAGGAGTTATGTCAGAGAGAACATATCTGACTTGATGTTTCCACTGTGGCTCATCCATAGTCCAATGGCCAAGCCGAGCGTGCTAACCAGGAGATATGATGAGGGATCAAGCCCCGGCTCATGGTTCCTTTAGAGCGCACTCTGGGTTGTTGGGTTGAAGAGCTTCCTGCAGTCCTTTGGAGCATACAGAGTACCCCCAACAGATCAACAGGCTACACACCGTTCTTCATGGTTTATGGAGCAGAGGCGGTTCTCCCAAGTGACATCCGACATGACTTGCCCGGGGTGGCAGCTTACGTTGAAACAGATAATGAGATGGCTCGCCAGAATGCTTTGGCTTCCTTGGAAGAAGAGCGTGATCTTGCAGCAGCTCGATTCGCAATTTACCAACAATTCAAAGCCGCAGTTTCCAGGAGGACAACTTAGTGCTCCGTTTGATCCAAGATCAGAAAGGCATGCATAAACTTTCACCTCCTTGGGAAGGGACCTTTGTGGTTAGCAAAAACCTCAACAACGGGCCATATTATCTCATCGACATACGTGAACACAATAAGTCACGTACCTCTGAGGAAGAAACCAACAGGCCCTGGAACATTGCTCATCTTCATCCTTACTACACTTGAGCCATCGGCTCCAATCATTGTACATACATATCATGCGTATATCATCTATGATCAAATATAATAAAGCCATCATCCCCGAAACTCGGGGCCTCTGTCGTTTCATCTCATATATTGTGCACGAGTCTTTTATTTGTTCATCATAGGTCACTTGGGGGCTTCCAACTCGCTGAGTTTAGCTTTCTCACCCTTTTGACCCAGCAAAAAGACCACATTCTATTGGTTAAACCTGCCTATCTGCTTGATGCTAATCCAAAAAGGTGACTGGCTGTACTCTTGACAGTCATTCTTTATGACCCTGAACTTGTCAAAGTTAAACCAGCGGCTTAAGTCACGTGAGAGCCGGCTTACAGAAAGCAAGGATAAACCAAGGCTATCATGCCAGCTTCCCTGAAGCAAGAGTGAGTCTCGAAAGCTAGTATTTTTGTCGAGCCTCGAAAGTTGACTTATAATTCATTTAACATTTATGGTTCTCTATTTTTTTCAGGAATCCTTTGCTCTTAATCATGTTATGGTAATGACTATATGTCTCCGGGTGAACAGAACTCCGTATTGCTTGTGATGAGTATTAAAGTTTTTATTGACCAGGAGTTGCCGAGTCATCACCCCATAGTTGCTTTTTAGCACTGAGTTATTATGACTATAAGTCGCTGGTGGATAAATAGCAAGGTCAATTTCACACCAGTTATAACTTGGTGGAATTTTTTGCAGAAATTAGAAGTCTCTACATGAACAAGTTGCTACAGGCAACTTATCAAATATATGTACAAGCAATGACCGTATGATATTCAAATACAAGACATCCAAGGTGGGTCAATAACATGTATCGATTCAAAAAATTCAAGAAACAGATAGATAAGTGTTTGAACAAAAGTTAAACGTGCACGAAGGCACAACAGAGCAACCAAAGTGTTTTAGCTAAGCCTATTACAAGGCTCCAACATAGCTCAAAATAATCACTCAAGTTTTTGCGGAGTATAAACTACTCTGATGTCTACTACGCAACCTTCTTCTTGTAGACTCGTGTTGGGCCTCCAAGCATAGAGTTTTGTAGGACAGTAGCAAATTTCCCTCAAGTGGATGACCTAAGGTTTATCAATTCTTGGGAGGCGTAGGATGAAGATGCTCTCTCTCAAACAACCTTGCAACCGAATAACAAAGAGTCTCTTGTGTCCCCAAAACACCCTATACAATGGTAAACTGTATAGGTGCACTAGTTCGGTGAAGAGATGGTGATACAAGTCTAATACGAATGGTAGATATAGGTTTTCAGAATATGAAAATATAAAAACAGCAAGGTAACCAGTAACAAAAGTGAGCAAAAACAGTATTGCAATGTGAAAGCAAGGCCTAGGGTTCATACTTTCACTAGTGAGAAATATCTCAACAATGATAGCATAATTGGATCACATAACAATCCCTCAACGTGCAACAAAGAATCACTCCAAAGTTTCTATCGGAGAACGTAGGATGAAAACGTGCATTAACCCCTATGCATAGATTACCCCAATGTCACCTCGGGAATCCGCGAGTTGAGTGCCAAAACATATATCAAATGAATCAATAGAATATCCCATGGTCACCACAGATATCCCATCGCAAGACATACATCAAGTGTTCTCAAATCCAATACTCAATCCAACATAACGAAATCTCAAAGAGCAAGACTCAATTCATCACAAGAAGGTAGAGAGGGAAGAACACCATACGATCCAACTATATTAACAAAAGGCCGCGATACATCAAGATCGTGCCAAATAAAGAACACGAGAGAGAGGGATCAAACACATAGCTACTGGTACATACCCTCAGCCCCGAGGGTAAACTACTCCCTCCTCATCATGATGGTCGTCGGGATGATGAAGATGGCCTCTGGTGATGATTTCCCCCTCCGGCAGGGTGCCGGAACGGGGTCCCGATTGGTTTTTTGTGGATACAGAGGCTTGCGGCGGCGGAGCTTCTCATCTAGGGTTCTTTTCGGAGGTTTAGGTATTTATAAGAATTTTTAGCATCGGTCTCATGTCAAGGGGGTGCCCGAGGGGCCGACAAGCTCGGAGGGCGAGCCCTAGGGGGGTGGGCGCCCCCAGGCTTGTGGTTCCCTCGGCCACTTCCTGTCCCAGCTAAGATGCTTCGGGGGTCTCTTTTGGTCCATAAAAAATCGCAAATTTTCAGCCCATTCCAAGAACTTCTATTTTTGCACAAAAAATGACACTACAGTAGTTTTGCTGAAAATAGCATCAGTCCGGGTTAGTTCTAATCAAATCATACCAAAACCATATAAAATCTTTGTAAACATGGCATGAATACTTCATAAATTATAGATACGTTGGAGACGTGTCAGCATCCCCAAGCTTAGTTCCTATCCGTCCTCGAGTAGGTAAATGCTAAAAGGAAATAATTTATGAAGTGTGAATGCTAGCATAGTGCATAAGTTTGATCAATGATAGTTCCAAACATTTCTTTTGGCATCATTATATATCATAAACAATAGCTCATCTCATAAAACTTCTCATGATCAAGTAACAAGCTATTCACAAGTTAAAGCATAGACCATAAACTTTCTTGAAAACTAATAAACTATGTTCTCATCATCAAACAATTGCAATTTATCTTATTTTCAGGAAGGGTCTATGTAAGAGCTTTGTTTAAGCAAATTCCACATACTCAACTATCATATAGTCTTCCATGATTGCTGACACTCAAAGCATTTCTTTTAGAAAAAATAGCATCCATCGAACACAAAGAAAGATAGGGGCTTAATGTTTTGCCTCCCAACTTATTCATATAGATAATTGTCAACAATAGTAACTCATGATCAAATATATTTGAATGGCCACATATGCTTTGGATCTTTTCCCACCACATGATACTTTCCAACTAGAGAATAATTGTGGTTGAATGAGAAGGAATACTATTGACTCTTGCATAAAAGTAAAAGATAGGCCCTTCACAGAGGGAAGCAGGGATTTGCAGAGGTGCCAAGGCTTGGAGCTTTTAAAATACAGATGAATATAGTTTTGAGAGGTATGCTTTCATTGTCAACACAACGAGCGAGAGTTCCCAATATCTTCCATGATAGACACATTATAGGTGGTTCCCAAACATAAAGGTAAACTTTTTACTCCCCATCCACCAACAAACACAAGCCATGGTAGCCAAATCCTCGGGTGCCCTCCATACCAACAACAATCCGGGGGAGTTTTGTTTCATTATTATATTTTGATTTTGATGATAGGACTGGCATCCCAATTACCAGCCGCTCTCTCATGAATGACAAGTGAATAAACACTCATCGTGAGAATAACCCACCTAGCATGGAAGATACTGACAGCCCCCTGTCGCTACATGAGAGGTTCGGGCATACAAAACATATTATTATTTGAAGATTTAGAGTTTGGCACATGCAAATTTACTTGGAACAGTAGGTAAATACCGCATATTGGTAGGTATGGTGGACTTATATGGAATAACTTTGGGTTTAAGGAAGTGGATGCACAAGCAGTATTCCCGCTTAGTATAGGTGAAGGCGAGCAAAAGATCCTAAGCAAGTACCACGTGTTGGAGGATCCATAACAATATAACTTCTATACAAATATACCCAAACATAACCTATTGCGTTGTCTTCCTTGTCCAACTTCAACTAATTTGATCAAGTTTGAAAATAATTAATGGGGCTCATAATCATAGAAGATATCCAAGATAGTATATTTATATGTGAAATCTCCCTTCCTTCAGTATTCTTTCATGAATTGTTCAAGGGACCAATATTGTGTTTGCTAACTTCCAATAAATTTTACCACTTATACTTCTTATATGTGAAGTCATTACTCCCCATGGGATATGCATATGAAACATATATAATTTCAGATTTATGATATTTAATTCATTCAAACATTTACTCATAGGATATAAGTGAAGCACGAGAGTAAAGACAAAGTACTCCAAAAAGATAAAAGTGAAGATCAACGAGTAGTTGAATAATTATGTAGCTATGTGAAGACTCTCTCTCATTTAAAAATTTCAGATCTTGGGATATTATTAAAATATCAAGAAAAACAAAATAAAATGACATTCCAAGGATAGCACACATCATGTGAAGAAGCAAAAACTTAGGCTCAACCAAAACTGACCGATAATTGTTGAAGAAGAAAGGTGGGATGCCAACCGGGGCATCCCCAAGCTTAGATGCTTGAGACTTCTCAAAATATGAACTAGGAATGCCTTTAGCATCCCCAAGCTTGAGCTCTTGTGTCTTCCCAATTCCTCTCATATCACAGTTTCCCTAAATCTCAAAAAACATCATCCACACAAAACTCAATAAGAACTCGCGTGATAAGTTAGTATAAAACCATGCAAAACCTTATCATTCTCTATTGTAGAAAATCACTAAAATTATAATTTTACATTGCATACTAAATGCCTCTGCACATTTAGTAATCCTATCCTCAAATAGAATCATTAAACAAGCAAACATATGCAAACAATGCAATCATAACAGCAATCTGTCTAAACAGGACAGTCTGTAAAGGATTAAGGAAGATCCATACTTATTTAACTCAAAGAATTCTGAAAATTTGCCGAACTGTAGAGAATTTATTATTGCATGTTGTGTTAAAATTTCAAGCTTTTATCACATTTTGACTAAGTTTTTGCAATAGCGTCAAACTTTTTGTTTTGAAACAGCAACTCATATACTTGCAAATTATGCATGGTGAAGGCTATCCTTTACACTTTCATTGAAATAAAATATATAAAATCTTATTCTAAGTAACAACAAGCAAATCCAAACAAAATAAAATGATGCTCCAAGCAAAACACATATCATGTGACGAATAAAAATATAGCTCCAAGTAAGGTTGCCGATAATGTTGAAGACGAAAGAGGGGATGCCTTCCAGGGCATCCCCAAGCTTAGTTGCTTGTGCATTCCTTAAATATTTCCTTGGTGTGCCTTGGTCATTCCCAATCTTAGGGTATTTCCACTCCTTATTCTCCTCATATCGATATCTCACCCAAAACTTGAAAAGTTCAATCACACAAAACTTAACAGAAAACTCATGAGATGGGTTAGTGAAACAAAGCAAATAACCACTTTTAAGTACTGTTGTAAACTTATTCTAATTTTATATTGGTGTTATATCTAATGTATTTTAACTTCTGCATGGTTCATACCCTTGATACTACCCATAGATTCATCAAAATAAGCAAACAACACAACGAAAACATAATCTGTCAAAACCAAAACAGTATGTAGTAATCTGGACACTAGCCAAACGTATGTCACTCGAAAAATTCTGAAAAATTAGGACAATGTAGGAAACTTGTATATGATGTGTAAAAAATTCAGATCAAAATCACATTTATGTGAATTTTTAAAATTCCATAACTGAGTGCAAAAGTTTCTGTTTTTCAGTAAAATCAAATCAACTATCACCCAAATCATTCCAAAGGTATTACTTGGCACTTTATTGAAACAAAAGCTATAAACATGATTACTACAGTATCCTAATCATGTAAACACCCAAAAACAGTAGGGGTAAATATTGTGTTGTCTCCCAAAAAGCGCTTTATCTTTAATGCTTTTCTAGCTAGGCATGATGATTTCAATGATGCTCGCATCAAAGTAAAGAATTGAACCATAACAGGATCACCATGAAGCATATGACTAGCACATTAAGTCTAACCCACTTCCTATGCATAGGGATTTTGTGAGAGAACAATTTATGGGAAGAAGAATCAACTAGCATAGGAAGGAAAAACAAGCATGACTTCAAAACTTTCAACAAATAGAGAGGAAACTTGATATTATTGCAATACCTACAAGCAAATGTTCCTCTCTCATAATAATTTTCAATAGCATCATGAATGAATTCAACAATATAACTATCACATAGAGCATTATTTTCAAGATCCACTAGCACAGAAATTTAATTACTCTCCACATAAGCAAATTTCTTCTCATTCATAATAGTAGGAGCAAATTCAACAAAATAAATATCATGGGATACTTGATTGCATAATCAATTTGAGCATTAAAATGATGATGACAAGATTCATGGTTATCATTATTCTTTGTAGCATGCATGTCATCGCAATAATTATCATAGGTAGCAAGTTTGTTGTCATAATCAATTGAAACATCTTCCAAAATAGTGGAATCATCATTAAATAAAGTCATGACCTCTCCAAATCCACTTTCATAATTATAACAAGATTAAACACCCTCCAAAATAGTGGGATCATTACTACCTAGAATTGACACTCTTCCAAACCCACTTTCGTCATTGTAAACATCATAAATAGGAGGCATGCTTTGATCATAATAAATGTTCTCATCAAAACTTAGGAGACTAAAAATATCATCTTCATCAAACATAACATCCCCAAGCTTATGGCTTTGCATATCATTAGCATCATGGATATTCAAAGAATTCATACTAACAACATTGCAATCATGCTCATCATTCATGGATTTTATGCCAAACATTTTATTGAATTCTTCTTCTAACACTTTGTCACAATTTTTCTTATCATCATTTTCATGAAAGACATTATATAGATGAATAATATCTGGCAACCTCAATTCCATTTTTTGAAGTTTTCTTTTATAAACCAAACTAGTGATAAAATAAGAAACTAAAAGATTCAGTTGCAAGATCTAAAGATATACCTTCATTCACTCACCTCCCTGACAACGGCGCCAGAAAAGAGCTTGATGTCTACTACGCATCCTTCTTCTTGTAGACTTGGTCTGGGCCTCCAAGCGCAGAGTTTTGTAGGACAGTAGCTTTGGATCTTTTCCCATCACATGATACTTTCCAACTAGAGAATAATTGGGGTTGAAATGAGAAGGAATACTATTGACTCTTGCATAAAAGTAAAAGATAGGCCCTTCGCAGAGGGAAGCAGGGATTTGCAGAGGTGCCAAAGCTTGGAGCTTTTAAAATAGAGATGAATATAGTTTTGAGAGGTATGCTTTCATTGTCAACACAACGAGCGAGAGTTCCCAATATCTTCCATGATAGACACATTATAGGCGGTTCCCAAACATAAAGGTAAAGTTTTTACTCCCCATCCACCAACAAACACAAGCCATGGTAGCCAAATCCTCGGGTGCCCTCCATACCAACAACAATCCGGGGGAGTTTTGTTTCAGTATTATATTTTGATTTTGATGATAGGACTGGCATCCCAATTACCAGCCGCTCTCTCGTGAATGACAAGTGAATAAACACTCATCGTGAGAATAACCCACCTAGCATGGAAGATACTGACAGCCCCCTGTCGCTACATGAGAGGTTCGGGCATACAAAACATATTATTATTTGAAGATTTAGAGTTTGGCACATGCAAATTTACTTGGAACGGCATGTAAATACCGCATATTGGTAGGTATGGTGGACTTATATGGAATAACTTTGGGTTTAAGGAAGTGGATGCACAAGCAGTATTCCCGCTTAGTATAGGTGAAGGCGAGCAAAAGATCCTAAGCAAGTACCACGTGTTGGAGGATCCATAACAATATAACTTCTATACAAATATACCCAAACATAACTTATTGCGTTGTCGTCCTTGTCCAACTTCAACTAATTTGCTCAAGTTTGAAAATAATTAATGGGGCTCATAATCATAGAAGATATCCAAGATAGTATATTTATATGTGAAATCTCACTTCCTTCAATATTCTTTCATGAATTGTTCAAGTGACCAATATTGTGTTTGCTAACTTTCAATAAATTTTACCACTTGTACTTCTTATATGTGAAGTCATTACTCCCCATGGGATATGCATATGAAACATATATAATTTCAGATTTATGATATTTAATTCATTCAAACATTTACTCATAGGATATAAGTGAAGCACGAGAGTAAATGACAAACTACTCCAAAAAGATAAAAGTGAAGATCAACGAGTAGTTGAATAATTATGTAGCTATGTGAAGACTCTCTCTCATTTAAAAATTTCAGATCTTGGGATATTATTAAAATATCAAGAAAAACAAAATAAAATGACATTCCAAGGATAGCACACATCATGTGAAGAAGCAAAAACTTAGGCTCAACCAAAACTGACCGATAATTGTTGAAGAAGAAAGGTGGGATGCCAACCGGGGCATCCCCAAGCTTAGATGCTTGAGACTTCTTAAAATATGAACTAGGAATGCCTTTGGCATCCCCAAGCTTGAGCTCTTGTGTCTTCCCAATTCCTCTCATATCACAGTTTCCCTAAATCTCAAAAAACATCATCCACACAAAACTCAATAAGAACTCGCGTGATAAGTTAGTATAAAACCATGCAAAACCTTATCATTCTCTATTGTAGAAAATCACTAAAATTATAATTTTACATTGCATACTAAATGCCTCTGCACATTTAGTAATCCTATCCTCAAATAGAATCATTAAACAAGCAAACATATGCAAACAATGCAATCATAACAGCAATCTGTCTAAACAGAACAATCTGTAAAGGATTAAGGAAGATCCATACTTATTTAACTCAAAGAATTCTGAAAATTTGCCAAACTATAGAGAATTTATTGTTGCATGTTGTGTTAAAATTTCAAGCTTTTATCATATTTTGACTAAGTTTTTGCAATAGCGTCAAACTTTTTGTTTTGAAACAACAACTCATATACTTGCAAATTATGCATGGTGAAGGCTATCCTTTACACTTTCATTGAAATAAAATATATAAAATCTTATTCTAAGTAACAACAAGGAAATCCAAACAAAATAAAATGATGCTCCAAGCAAAACACATATCATGTGACGAATAAAAATATAGCTCCAAGTAAGGTTGCCGATAATGTTGAAGACGAAAGAGGGGATGCCTTCCAGGGCATCCCCAAGCTTAGTTGCTTGTGCATTCCTTAAATATTTCCTTGGTGTGCCTTGGTCATTCCCAATCTTAGGGTATTTCCACTCCTTATTCTCCTCATATCGATATCTCACCCAAAACTTGAAAAGTTCAATCACACAAAACTTAACAGAAAACTCATGAGATGGGTTAGTGAAACAAAGCAAATAACCACTTTTAAGTACTGTTGTAAACTTATTCTAATTTTATATTGGTGTTATATCTAATGTATTTTAACTTCTGCATGGTTCATACCCTTGATACTACCCATAGATTCATCAAAATAAGCAAACAACACAACGAAAACATAATCTGTCAAAACCAAAACAGTATGTAGTAATCTGGACACTAGCCAAACGTATGTCACTCGAAAAATTCTGAAAAATTAGGACAATGTAGAAAACTTGTATATGATGTGTAAAAAATTCAGATCAAAATCACATTTATGTGAATTTTTAAAATTCCATAACTGAGTGCAAAAGTTTCTGTTTTTCAGTAAAATCAAATCAACTATCACCCAAATCATTCCAAAGGTATTACTTGGCACTTTATTGAAACAAAAGCTATAAACATGATTACTACAGTATCCTAATCATGTAAACACCCAAAAACAGTAGGGGTAAATATTGTGTTGTCTCCCAACAAGCGCTTTTTCTTTAATGCTTTTCTAGCTAGGCATGATGATTTCAATGATGCTCGCATCAAAGTAAAGAATTGAACCATAACATGATCACCATGAAGCATATGACTAGCACATTAAGTCTAACCCACTTCCTATGCATAGGGATTTTGTGAGAGAACAATTTATGGGAAGAAGAATCAACTAGCATAGGAAGGCAAAACAAGCATGACTTCAAAACTTTCAACAAATAGAGAGGAAACTTGATATTATTGCAATACCTACAAGCAAATGTTCATCTCTCATAATAATTTTCAATAGCATCATGAATGAATTCAACAATATAACTATTACATAGAGCATTATTTTCATGATCCACTAGCATAGAAATTTAATTACTCTCCACATAAGCAAATCTCTTCTCATTCATAATAGTGGGAGAAAATTCAACAAAATAAATATCATGGGATAATTGATTGCATAATCAATTTGAGCATTAAAATGATGATGACAAGATTCATGGTTATCATTATTCTTTGTAGCATACATGTCATCGCAATAATTATCATAGGTAGCAACTTTGTTGTCATAATCAATTGAAACATCTTCCAAAATAGTGGAATCATCATTAAATAAAGTCATGACCTCTCCAAATCCTTTTTCATAATTATAACAAGATTAAACACCCTCCAAAATAGTGGGATCATTACTACCTAGAATTGACACTCTTCCAAACCCACTTTCGTCATTGTAAACATCATAAATAGGAGGCATGCTTTGATCATAATAAATGTTCTCATCAAAACTTAGGAGACTAAAAATATCATATTCATCAAACATAACATCCCCAAGCTTATGGCTTTGCATATCATTAGCATCATGGATATTCAAAGAATTCATACTAACAACATTGCAATCATGCTCATCATTCATGGATTTTATGCCAAACATTTTATTGAATTCTTCTTCTAACACTTTGTCACAATTTTTCTTATCATCATTTTCATGAAAGACATTATATAGATGAATAATATCTGGCAACCTCAATTCCATTTTTTGAAGTTTTCTTTTATAAACCAAACTAGTGATAAAATAAGAAACTAAAAGATTCAGTTGCAAGATCTAAAGATATACCTTCATTCACTCACCTCCCTGACAACGGCGCCAGAAAAGAGCTTGATGTCTACTACGCATCCTTCTTCTTGTAGACTTGGTCTGGGCCTCCAAGCGCAGAGTTTTGTAGGACAGTAGCAAATTTCCCTCAAGTGGATGACCTATGGTTTATTAATCCTAAGGAGGCGTAGGATGAAGATGGTCAATCTCAAACAACCCTGCAAACCGAATAACGAAGGGTCTCTTGTGTCCCCAACACACCCAATACAATGGTAAAGTGTATAGGTGCACTAGTTCGGCGAAGAGATGGTGATAAAAGTGTAATATGGATGGTAGATATAGGTTTTTGTCATCTAAATATATAAAAACAGCAAGGTAACTAGTAACAAAAGTCAGCAAAAATGGTATTGCAATGTGAAAACAAGGCCTGGGGTTCATACTTTCACTAGTGCAAAATCTCTCAACAATGATAGCATAATTGGATCACATAACAATCCCTCAACGTGCAATAAAGAATCACTCAAAAGTTTCTATCGGAGAACGTAGGACGAAAACGTGCATCAACTCCTATGCATAGATTACCCCAATGCCACATCCGGAATCTGCAAGTTGAGTGCCAAAACATACATCAAGTGAATCAATAGAACATCCCATGGTCACCACAGATATCCCATCGCAAGACATACAACAAGTGTTCTCAAATACAATAATCAATCCAACATAACGAAACCTCAAAGAGCAAGACTCAATTCATCACAAGAAGGTAGAGAGGGCAGAACACCATATGATCCAACTATCTTAACAAAAAAGTATGATACATTAAGATCACGCCAAATCAAGAACACAAGAGCGAGAGAGAGGGATCAAACACATAGCTACAGGTACATATCCTCAGTCCTGAGGGTGAGCTACTCCCTCCTCATCATGATGGTTGCCTAGATGATGAAGATGGCCTCCGGTGATGATTTCCCCCTTCGGCAGGGTGCCGGAACGGGGTTCCAATTGGTTTTTCGTGGATACAGAGGCTTGCGGCGGCGGAACTTCTCATCTAGGGTTCTTTTCGGGGGTTTAGGTATTTATAAGAATTTTGGCGGCGGTCTCACGTCAATGGGGTGCCCGAGGGGCCCACAAGCTCGGAGGGCACGCCCTAGGGGGGTGGGCGCGCCCCTAGGCTTGTGGCTCCCTCGGCCACTTCCTGGCCCAGCTCCGATGCTTCGGGGGTCTCTTTTGGTCCATAATAAATCATCGTAAATGTTCAGCCCATTCCAAGAACTTTTATTTCTACACAAAAAACGACACCACAGTAGTTCTGCTGAAAACAACGTCAGTCCAGGTTAGTTATAATCAAATCATATCGAAACCATATAAAAATCTTTGTAAACAGGCATGAATACTTCATAAATTATAAATACGTTGGAAACGTATCATACTCCCATGAGCCGGTTTCTACGCCATCTAGGTTGGTTTTTTCCGGGTCAGCTTCTTCATGGCCCCTAGAAGTTGATGCCTCTGGTTTATCCTGCGTTGATTCTTCTGCATTTTGGATCTGAAGCTTGTCCAGATTCTAGTTGACATCCATTAAATCTTAGAGGACGGCCTCATCATGCAAGATAGGAGACGGATCAACATCAGGTACAAAGAGATGCTTACGCCGTTGTGGAGTCAAGTCAAAAGATCTCGGTGTTGGAGGTGGCACTCGTGTGTTGTTGCCGACGTAAACCAGTTGATATTTGTTCAACTCCATCTCAACAAGTTGACTCGCCACTGGTCGGGTCTCCCTCACACAACGGGAGTAATCCTCTTGTGAAAATTCCGTCCCATCATCTTTGAATTGCGGGAACCCGCCGACCAACTCCAAAGGATCCAACTCTCAGGCATAAGCCATAGCCCGGCTTAGTGCAGTCATTGCTCCTGTCCGGGCAGCTGACTTTCTTAGTTCATCAATCTACTTTGCGATGGTCGAGAGGCGCCTCAGTACATCTTTTATGAATTGTACTGGCTCTTTTTCACCGCTCACAGACTTGATAATATAGATGCTTCCAGCATAAAGTTGCTCTACGAGGGAGTACATAGCCTTCAGCTTCATTACTTTGTCCTCGAGATTGCGAGTTCTATCACTTGCACATAGTTGCAATATGTAAGTCGTCCGGCGGGTATTACCCATATGTGACTGGTTCGATGAGTTGTTAACATAAGTTCATAAAGTTACTAACCTTATATGGCTTGGGTCATTTGAGTGATATGGCGCTTTAACCCAGCAAGCTCTTCAGTAACAGGTGCCAACTGGCCTTTGGCGGCTTCTGCATGTTTGATCAGGGTGGCTCTTGGTTTCAAAGTATTTCTTTTCTATATCAAAGCCCGCCTTTATTTTTTCCAATTCTTCCAAGGAAGATTGTAGGTTTGATTCTGCCTTGTATCGCAGAGCTTGTTCAGATTCAAGTTCTTTTTTCAAGCCAGCTAATCTGACCCGGCCTTATTCAAAGCTCCCTGCAAGTTAATGAAGTCATGCTGTTATCAATTTTTTCTGACTTAAGCTGGCAATAATCTTCAAACCCAACACTTGGGGGCTATGACCCATTCAATTTAAGTTGGGAAGTCCCAAGCAGATTGCAAGCAATATGCTTAGCACTTTGGGGCTAATGCATGTCATTTTCTCCCTTAAAGAATACAAGAAGACCCAACTCATCTCATGAAGATGAGCCGGCCCTTAGGGGCTACAGGTTATTTCTTCAAAATCTCATAATATTGAAAGACCCCACTCATCTCATAAAGATGAGCCGACCGTTGGGGGCTATAGGCAATTTTTTCCAGGTTACCTATTCAGAAGACCCGACCCATCTCGTTGAGATGAGCCGGCCCTTGGGGCTACAAGATATTTCTTCAAAGTTTACTTATTTTCAAGACCCGACTCATTTCATAAACATGAGCCGGCCCTTGGGGGCTACCTTACAAGATATCCAGATGTTGGATTAAGTTTTAAACACACTCAAGTCTTCCTATATTTAAGACTTGGGAGCTACATAAGGATATAAGTACGACTGGAGAAAGTTGATCATACCTTATACTTCCTCCTCATCATGTTCACCATGCCGGCTTCCAAGTCACGGCTAGTCGAAAGCTGGGCTAGGTATCCCGCTTGCAGCTCTTCTGCGCTAAATTCTTCATAACTGGGCAGCTCGAGCTTGAATTTTCCTTTCTTAGGCAAGGGCGTCTCATCCTTGGCTGTCAGCTTGGTCAGCACGGTGGAGGTTTTTGGAGGTTTATAAGCCTCCCTAGTAACGGTAATTTCATCATTGTTCTCAAAAGGAAGAACATCTTTAGCTGCCTTGGCGGAACTTGAAGCTAGAGCAGGACTCGGCGGGTTAAGGTTGTCCGCTGGGTTAGCCTCGGTGTCCATCACCTCACTTCCAGTTGGTTCAGTTTATTGAGGCGGATCAACTTGATCATCATGATGGTCTTCACGAATGTCAGTATGGGCCTCAGGGGTCACCAAGGTCTGGTCCTCCGACTCAGAAATTTCAGGAGCGGGTGACGACTCGCCGTTTTTTTCTTGGCTTTGGTTTTGGCCCTGTGAACAAAACGGTGTGATGAAGGAAATGTGCGGCTAAGTATGATTAAGTAATAGATGATATAAAAGAAACTTACCCTTGGTTAGTGATGAGGGGTGGTAGTTGCCAGAAGATGGTGATGACTCTTGATAATTTGAATCAGAAGGATTAAGAGGCTGCCTAATAAGGCCAGCTTTTGGAAGAGAAGGGGTTGGACTATGAGGCACCGCGTTGTGCCGTCTGCAGGCAGACGGTTCACGGGATAAGCTGTCCAATAACTCTCCAGAGCCGCTCTGGGTTTGGCATCTTGATTCATGTTGGGTTTTCTTCAAAATAACGTTATCCAAATGAGCATCCAGATGAGAAAATCTTACTTTCTGAATGACCCGCCTAGTGTGCTTGGGAGCCAAGAATTCTGAGCTGGAAGAGATGGAAATTACCTCAGCGTCCTCGGCCTGGCTTGTCGCAACGTCACCCTGAGAATAACAGGTGTCAGCGAGTTTAATAAAAAGACTGCCAAGGGAGTCAAGTTCTACCTCCGATTGAGCATCAACTATCGGTGAATCGCCCTTAGTTGTCGGCTCATTCATAGCCGCCTTATTCTTCTTTCTAGACACGACTTTAGTCTTAGTCACATGTGTCTTCCTTTTCTTGTTCCAGACAGGTGACTCTGCCTGCAAAACCATCAATACATGCAACGTAAGTTTAAGTTAAGGATTGGTAAGCCGGACAGGTAATATCAGAATACTTACTGGAGGAGCTGGGTTAAGAGTACAGAAAGGATTCAACCCCACTTTGTTGCAGGCGTCTTGAGTCTCTCCAAGCAGCTTCTTAACAATCTTGTTTATTTCGTCAGCATCCAAGTCAACATTGTTGTATCGTTGCACGTCATCTGAACCCCCAAAGTAATTGCACATCAAGTCTCTATGGTGACCCAATGGGAAGATCTGCCAGGCAACCCAGCACCGGGTCAGATCAACCCCAGTTAAGCCATTGGCTATCAAGGCTCTCAGTTTTGGGTATACATAGGCGAATTGAGCACGCTCTTCCGGAGGAGCCCAACCAGGGATTTCAAAGTTGATGGGGAGATGGTCAGTCTGTAACCCGCAGAGGATTTTCATTAGCAGGTGCAGTGTTCCTGCAGTAGAACCAAGTTTTTACCCACCCTTTGGGGTGACTTGGCAGAACGACTGTAGGAAAAGAGCAGTCTCTTCGCCTCTGAATTGAGACTCCGCCAAGTTCTAGGCTGGGGCCGTCAACACATTCAGTCTATCAGTTGAGGTAGAAGAATTCCCTAAAAAAAGAACAGTGGGTTCTATCTGCAGATATACTTCGCAAAGGACTTGGAATTGGCACAAATTGGATACTGAATTTGGAGCGAGATCTTGAGGATGAAGATTGAAAAAATTTAACACATCCCGAAAGAACTTTGACTCGGATGGAAGAAAGCCTCTCATGAGATGATCTATGAATACCACAACTTCTCCTTCGTGGGGTTGCGGAATTTCGTCTCCTTGGGTAGCTCGCCAACCAATCTCCTCTTGAGCCGGTAGAAGACCTTGGTTTTTATAGTCTTCAAGCATGAGCTGGGAAACTTGGGGAAGGCACCAAGTTGATTGTGGTTTTCAACATGCTGAGTCGCCGGAGTAAAGCTTAAGAGCTCCAGAAGCATGAATGGCGGGTTATTTATAAAATGACAACTTGCCTAAATGAAGCTATGAGATTAAGTGGCAATGCATTACTAGCTATGGTTTAAATAAGATGGCCTGGTTATTAACAATAGGTGACTTGCCCAATGATAAGCCGAGATCTAAGCGGAGAAATTTCTAAATATGGCGAGTTACAATCATAATGATGAGCCGACAAACATAAGGGCGTCTTATGGTAAATTGGAGGTTCCTAGTTTTTTTGCTAAGTATGGCACCAACAAGTTTCTACCAAAGCAGCCGCAATTATGGATATACAAAATAGTCTAAAAGGTGAAAACATTGCTAAACCTAAGACGAAGCTTTGGAACAGAGGCTGCCTAAAACACGGGTTTGTAGAAGAGATTTAAGTGTTCTAGATGCAAAAATGGTGCTGTTGTTCATGTCGCCCTACTTCTATGGAAAAGCTCATTAAAAATACATCTACGCCAGTAATGGTGATGAAGGAGCAGAGAACTCTGATGAACTGTAACGGAACTAGAATAGATCTGGAGAAAGGACGATGGCGCACCTGACGTTTGCAGAGGGTGGCGGAGATGCCTAACCGAGCTTCGACGAAGAAGAGATGGCGCCGTGGTCTTGAATGGGTCGGTCGGCAACGGACAAATAGAGACAATGATGCAGCAAAGAGCTCCAGCTCGAGGAAGAATAAGAGGCGAGCGGGGGTGAGGTCAAAGTGAAATAAGGCCCCCCATGTGAGTATTTGTAAGCCGAAAGGCGAGAAATAAATGGCATGCGCGAAAAACAAGGGGACACAGTAACTCTCGGTGCCCAAGATGCCTTGATTTTCAGGATAAATTGATATGCATAAAGATTCATTGTGATGTCATCATGGATTTCCAGGTTTTCAAATATGACATCATCAATGAGAAGATAAAAAAATGACAAGTCTGGAAGAACCGTAAGCTGGCATTTATCGATCAAGGAAGATGCAGGTTGAAAGATATTGACATGAATATATTCAAATCAATCTGGGGGCTTATGTTGGGGATATAACCCCATGATATGACCCACCATATTGGGCCAAGTCATCCCGATGGTGGCTGAGGAGCAAGGCTCAAGACGGGCCGAAGCGAAAGGTGCAAGACCAGTTGGGCGGCTCATAGAGTGGTCCTACTTAGGTCCCAACATCCGAAGCTGGCGACTCATAGCCCCGAAGACCAAGTCGCCAAGAGTTTCCTTACTCAGGAGATAAGTTAGAAACATACTAAGTCATGAATCATAGTACGACCCAGACTCTTGTAAGCCCTGGGTCTTGGCCTATATATAAGGGCAAGTCCTAGAGGCAGATAGGACTAAGTTGCAATCGATCAATAGCTAGGTCAAGCGAATCCGCTCCCTTATAATTGATCCCCAAGCAATAAGCGAAACAAAGCAGGAGTAGGAGGGACCGGACCTTGGTAAATCTGTGTCTCTCAATTCTGATCGACCCCGACAAGATAACCACCCCGTTGCGATGGCCTCACGACTAAGTCCTCACACTAGGATATCTGTCGTGACAAAACCATGATAGGCACTGTTGTGTGCAAAAGTCACGAACATCTACATCGACCAGTCGTCATCACCAATGTCATCATGAACAATATCGCTGCCCTGCAACAGCCACAACTACTTCATTTATGGATGATCAGTATGTTCACCATGATTCGATCTTGTCTCTAATTATGATAGTTGTTGCATGTGCGATGCTGCTATTTCGATCATCTAGTATGCTAGAGCTTTGCATGTGAATTATTGTTCTAGTCATGAATTATTTAATGGAATTAATAATGAATTTGCCTAATATTCCAACAGTCCAAAAACCTTATTGTAGGCATTTTTTCTAAGTCAACTATGGTTGGATTCGCTGATGCAGGCTGAATAAGTTTATTGTTGTGCACATTAAGAGGTGGCAGCTAATGTCCACGCTCTGGCTTACTGCTCCAATAGTTTTCTATGTTAGTGATGGCAAGCCAAAGGGAACTTCTAAAGAAGATTAGAGAATGTTCAAGGAAGTCAATAATATGTTTGTGAGAAGCATTCTGAGTCACTAGTACAACGAGGTGCTATACAAACGGTTTTTAACCCCTTTCCGCGATGACATTTGGAACCATCGCCTAGTGAGTGACTGTGATGGGGGGAGTCCATCCCACACGACCTAGAAACCGTTGGGGATATGCCCTCCTGGTACACACGCTCGGCAAACTGAGGTTGTGTGCGACCGGCGAGCGATCAAATACGGTTATACGTATAGTAGTGCTAAAAAAATTCAATTATACAGGCGAAATCATTTACGGTCGTCAGTTCGTGCCACATAGTCAGTCCCCATTAAAAGTTTCCGTTCGTATATACATCCCACACAGTCGCTCCAAGGTAAACATTTCTGTTTGCAGGTACATCACACTCAATTTTCCCCGTTAAATCATTAGTGATAGCGTTTCCATTGCACACGGTATTAACAATTTTATCATTTGCGTTATTGAATGCATCACACACGGTGCATAGAAGAAACTGTGTGGCAAAGGCCGTCCATCACACACAGTTTTTATGTGGTAAATGTTTGCGCCAGGTGGCCTAACGCAAACAGTTTTCAAGAGGATGCCGTGTGTGATTGTTCATTAATCTAACACGGTTTATTCCTAGAAGTTGTGTGCATTGCCTGAGGTCATCGCCCACGGTGTTTTCTCAATAGCTCTTTTGCAACAGAAAAACCCCAATTAGCAAGCTAATTATCCTATTATTAATAATCCATTTAGAAACCTAGTTGACATTTCATGTTAAGCACACAATATATTACATTTTCATAATTGAAATACATCAGAGTACAACATGATATAGCTTCAGCACTCAGCTACCCCATTACACAACTGCACCAACACCAAGTTTCACATGCAACATCTATAACTTTTCGAAATTAGCATCATAGATGGTACATAGACATATGTATCTCATCTGGAAAACTGCTGAAGCAGAAAGCGAATATTGAGCCTTCATTGATGTTGAAGGTCTTTGCAACTTTAGGCCAGTGCCTGTGGATGATTGGCCATCCATCCTTCGTCCTCTCCAGGAACACTTCAATATTGAATCGTGGGTGTTGTATGAAGAGCTTCCTCGCCTTTTGACCATACAGGTGGTTTGAGAGGTAATCATCAGTGAACTGCTTTGGAAAGGCCTGAAACAAGGATGTGCATAAATATCTTCTCTATATTGGAAATGGGGCAAAGGAATAAAAAAGGCAAGGTATAATAGTTAGTACGTTCCTGTAGTGAACTGATGTCTTCTTCATTGTGCAGACAAAGATCTTGTTGTTTTTTGTCCTTCTTTATCCTTACAATCTTTTTGAGTTTCTTGACTTGACTGATATTCATGGACAACTCATTTCCCCGTATGCAAAAAGGGTCGAACAGTGGGTCAAAACCTCTAACAGCAGGACCTACATGTGCAAGACCAAATTGTTAAAAACCTAAATATTAGAATGGTTCCTACAATTGCACAATAATGTGCTATTAGACAAAGGACCATGCATGTGCAAACCTCAATTGTAAACCTCAGTGCTTCCCATTGTTTCCCTGCAACACATATAAGGTAGTTAGTGATCAGGTTAAGTGAGGATTCATATGCTATTAGTAAAATATGTTGATGAAAAATAAGCACATTGCAGATTCATCACATTAATTCAAGCCACATGGAAAACCCATTTATCCAAACCAAGCATGATTAAGAACTAGGAAATATGGCAATTGTATATGTTTCTCATGTATTAAGTGCAGCCAAATTCAATTATTCCTCACATGCACAACAATACAAAATTCTACCCAGGACAATTGGACATCGCATTGCAGAATTGAACCAAGCAATTAACTAAACACCACAACAAATGAACCAAACATTAACTGAGCACCACATTGCACAATATAACATACTCCTAATAGAAGATTAGATAGTTAACTAAACCAAGCATGCTTAACAACTTGGAAACATAGCAATTGTATTTGTTTCTCATGTATTTAGTACAACCAAATTTGATTTATTTCCTACATGGTATACAATAACAAAATGCACCCACAACAATTGAACAACGCATTGCAGAATTGAACCAAACAGTTAACTAAACACCACAACAAATGAACCAAACTTTAATTGAGCACCACATTGCACAATGTATAACATACTAGAAGATCAAACAGTTAACCAAACCAAGCATGCTTGACAACTTGAAATATAACAATTGTATTTGTTTCTCATGTATTTTGTAAAGAAAAATTCGATTTATTCCTCACATGGAAGACAATACAAAATTGCACCCTAAAGAATTGAACATCACATTTGCAGAATTGAACCAAACAGTTAACTGAACACAACAACTAATTAACCAAACAATTAATAAGTGAGCACCACATTGCAAGATATATAGAACATATACACTAGAGCAACAGATTGCATGGTAAAATTAGATAGCACAATTCACTAGAATTTGTTAAGGAAAGGCAGTAGCTAGCAAACTAAACATGGGTCCTTATAGTGAGCTAATAAGACAAGCTACTCTTCATTGTCGGATATATCGATGATGATTGGCTCCTTGGACATGGAAGAGGGCCAGGCCTCCGCATCGTGGGTGCCCTCGTCGTAGTGGTGAGTTGCCTGAGCCGCTCCGAGAACCAACCTGCTGGCTCTCGAGTTGTCCTAATTTTTCAGAATTTTTGGAGTTACGTATATACTGAAGTTCTCGATTACTCTGATTGTTATGTTTTGATGATTCTATTTTCGTTGTGTTATGTGCTTGTTTTGATGATTCTATGGTTTCCATTGAACAGTTTTTGCCATGGAAAAGTTAAAATATAGTAGATATAATACAATAACAAAATATGAATGGGTTTGCAACAATACATAAAGTAGTGATTTGCTTTCTTATACTAACGGATCTCACGAAGGTTTTGTTGAGTTTTGTCTGATTGAAGTTTTCAAGTTTTGGGTGAGATCGCGATGGATGAAGGAATAAGGATTAGCAAAAGGCTAAGTTTGGGGATGCCGGAGGCACCCCATGATAATATTCAAGAAGTATCAAGCAACTAAGCTTGGGGAAGCCCCCGAGTGGCATCCCCTCTTTCTTCTAACAACCAACAGTATTTTACTTCAAACTATATTTTTATTCGTCACACATTATAAGTTTTGCTTGGAGTGTCTTGTATGATATGAGTCTTTGCTTGCTTTGCTTTGTGTTTTAAGTCATCTATCCTTGCTAGACACACCTATTTGAGGGAGTCAAAATTATGAAATGACTTGTTAGACTTGCTCTCTATGCTTTACTTAAATCTCTATGAGCTATGGAATTGCTCTAGTGCTTCACTTATATCTTTTTTAGCATGGTGTGATTTACTATTTTTGAAGAAATGCTCTCATGCTTCACTTAGATTTATTCGAGAGTTAGTAAATTTTTTAAGAAATTCTTTCTTGCTTCACTTAAATTATTTTGAGAGAAAGAAATTTTTTATGCTTATGTTCTTCACTTATATTTGTTTGAGCTATCAAAAGCAACATATGAAACTAGTCCCAAAGTGATAGATATCCAAGAGGGATATAATGAAAACTTTCATGAAGATTATTGGACACAATAAACTTGATTCTTTGTAATAGTTTTGAGATATGATGATAGTGATATGTGAGTCATGTTGATGAGTAATTATGCTTTAGTAAGAATATTGGTGTTAAGGTTTGTGATTCCCTATGCAAGCACGAAATTCAACAATTATGCAATGAAATTACATCCTACTTGTGGTGCATTATTCGGTGTTAGTTATGCTTAATGCTCGCTTACGAGATTTTTCGTTTCTTGGTTTGATGCTTCCCAATCTTTTGCTAGCCTTCATTTGCACTAAGAGTGATCACTACTTGTGCATCCAAAATCCTTTAAACCAGTTTTTGACACATGAGTCCACTATACCTACCTATACGTGGTATTCTTTTGCCGTTCTAAGCAAAATTGTATGTGCCATTTATAATTTTCAAAATAAATTTCTCTTTTGTGTGCTCGTACCGCTCATGAAACGGTAGGGGATGGCTGATATATTTCCATGCTAGATATGTTATTCTCAAGATGAGTGTTTATTCGCTTGTCATTGCACGAGAGTACGACAAAGGTATCAGGGATGCTTAGTCCCAAAATGAAAAACAAATTTACTTTATGTTGTCAAATAACAAATTCCTTGGAAAGTGTTGGTACGGAAGGCACCCATGGATACGGTTAGCCATGGAAAGTGAAACTATGGTAGAAAAAGGAATAAACTTTATTTTCTGTTTGGGAACCACCTATGATATATCTAGCATGGAAAGTATTGGAAACTACTCAATCATTTTCGTTGACAGGAAAAGCATGCCACCCAAAATGTTTTTATATCTATCTTTTTCGCTTCGAGCTCTAGCACCTCTACAAATCTCTACTTCCCTCTACGAAGAGCCTTTCTATTTACTTTATGCAATTTTTATTTTACTTGAGTCTCCATCTTCTCTTATAAAACACCAACTAAGGGGCACTATGATCGTACTTGAGCATTGGGTGTAGCTAATATGCGAGTGTGTTTCATGAATGAATCAATGATTGAGCATAATGGGCTAGGAATAAATTGCTTTAGTGTTGATATTTTGAAAGACATGGTTGCTTGTTGATATGCTTGAGTATTAAAGTCTTCATGTCAAAATTAGACTATTTCTTTGAACCATATAAAAGTCCAAATGTCCATGATACAAAGAAAAGAATATGTGATGAACATGTTAGGCAGCATAATGCCAAGTGCCAGTTGCTGTTTTCTGCTTGTTTTTTACATTGCAGGAAATTAATATCAAATGGAGTCCAAATGCAGCGAAACCTTTTGTGGATTTTTTTGACCAGAAGCCATCCAATGGGCCAAAGAAGTACCGAAGAGGGGGCCGGAGGTTAGCACAAGACACTAGTGCCCTTGTCGGTGGCCTCCCGCACGACCTCTTTGCTATATAAATACTCCAATATTCCAGAAATCCTAGGGGAGTCGACGAAAATCAATTATGTCAGATTTCGGGTTCCACAAACTCTTGAGAGGTTCGAACTTTGGGGTGCATGCAAAGATCTCAAACTACCTGGTCTGCGTACTCGCGATCCTCAAAGCCTAGCGCGTCGAGCTCAGAGGGACAGAGAGACACAACAGTTTATCCTGGTTCGGGCCACCTTGCAGTGTAATACCCTCCTCCAGCTTTGTGGTGGATTGCCTCGATGGGCTGAGGATGAACTAGTACAGTGGATGAACAACCTCAGGAGGTGAGGTGTTCTTGATCTCGGGTGAGCTGGTGAAGTGGTCGAGTGGGAATGGATTCTGATTGGTTTGGTCCCCTTCTATGGTGGTGGCTAAGTCCTATTTATAGTGGCCTTGGTCCTCTTCCCAAATGTTGGCGGGAAGGGGTCCCACAACGGCCAGATTTGAAGGGGGACAAGAAGTACACCCTATCCTGACTAAAGTGGTCTTCGCCTGCAAAAGCCTCTGCTCGTGACGCTGCACTGGGCTCGGCGATGACCTCCATCCTGACGGTCTTGGTCTTGTTGCACCAGAATGGAAACCTTTGGTTGATTCCTCGGAACTTCGCGCATGCTGCTTGCCTCCTTTGCACCAAAGAGGAAACTGGTACCCTGCGCCCGCTGGCGCCTGCCTGGCCTTGGTTGTCATGGCTCACGTCAGCTGAGCCTCGCGAGGTGCACCTTGCATAGAAGTCCCCGCTCCTCGGGAGACAACCTAAGGAGGCCAATCCCCTTGGAGGTCTTGGCGTCGCCCGCCTCGCGAGGCTTGGCCCCTCACGAGGGTCTTGAGCTGTTGATGCTAAAGCTGGGCCGTACCAGGCTGCCGATGGAGCCATGCAGTGGGCCGCAGGCAGGCAAGTCTGGGTGCCCCCGTATCTAGAATGCCGACAGTAGCCCCCGGCCCGAGGCGCGCTCGGACTTGGCTTCTAGGCGAAGCCAAGGGGCAAGTGCAGAGAGTCGCGGGCCCTAATCGCCTGCGGCCTTGAACGACACATGGCAATTGAATGGACGTGGGCGTCTCCACCTCCCTATGCTGCCTCGGCAACTGTTCCCGGCCTGCCGCCGAGCCTTCATTGCCTTCCTCTCGTCTTGCTTATGGTCCCCTTCTCTCCATGCTAGAAAAATCCTCCAGATCTGCCAATCCTCCCCACCAAGCTCTCGCCCGATGGCCGCCGAGAGAGCCAAAGCTCCAGCCCCGGCTGCCGGCCCTGCCCGGTTCGAGCCGACGCTGATCACACCCTCCGTCGCCGAGGAGAAGCTCCAGACTGCGCTTCTCCCGATGGCGAGCAATGATAGCGAATGGGGGAAGACGCTCCAGGTCGCCTCCGCCATGCCGGAGCCTGCTAATAGTACCTTTTATCCCGTCTTCCTACACAATGTCTGCTCGGGGCTGATTCCTCCCTTCCCCTGCTTCTTCTACACCGTTCTCCACCATTACAGCCTCCACGCGCTCCACATCCATCCCAAATCAGTCCTCCTTTTTTCCATCTTCGCCTTCTACTGCGAGGCATTCATGGGAGTGATCCCTCCGTCGTGATGCTCCGCCACTTCTTCTACCTCCGCATGAACGGCCACCAGCCCGCTGATTGTGTTGGGTTCGTTGCGGCCCATGGCATCAACGCAATTTCCTGCGCCGGGAAGAAGGTGGAGGACGTCCGAAACAAATGGGTCCTCATGGACGCCAAGTGCTCCCACTACCTGCTTGAGCTGTCGACCGAGCTCCTGACCTCTGAGAATGGGTGGTCTTCTGAGAAGATCACCGACCCCTAGTTGAGGCTGCTAATGAAGAAGATGGAGGCCGACCTGAAGGCCGAGAAGCTGAGGGGGGACATGATTATCAAGGAGTTCCTGGTGCAGCGCCTGCGCCGCTCCAGGAGCGCTCCCGCCCCTTGTGGAAGCTTGGGGGTGCTGAAGACAAGATCTGGCTACGCCAGGACAGCTTGCCTGATGAAGAGTTGAGCAAGGTCCTGCTTTCCTTGACAGGGAAGGACCTGAGCTGCCCTCCAGATGATTGCCTCCCGCTGTATCATCGAGAAGATGGGGAGAAGATCGCCGTCTCCATGCCTGTCTTCAACGAGCACAGGCCCGTGTCCACGGGGCCTCCCCCGCCGACCGCTTCCTTGGTGGACCTGTCCTCCAACGACCCTTCCTCCGAAGCCACCGAGGAGGAGGAGGGGGAGGGGGAATCCTCTGCCTCGAGGCTGAGAGACCTCCTCCACAGCTTCTCCGACAATGATGACAAGGATGCGCATCCGGTCATGGAGCTGGCTCGCCCCGCCGGGGTCACCACGAGATCCTGGGTGGCCTCCTCAAAGAAGCCGAAGCGGGCGGCCGTGAGGAGGGGTAGGTCGGCGCTGGTTCCCCCAGGTAGCACTCCTTCTTCACTGTCACTTTCCTGCGCGGTGCCGACCGCGTGCTCACCTGCTCCCAAGAGCGCAACACTAGCCGCGCCCGCGAAGCCCGCGCTGATGAGGCTGAAGAGGAGCTACGTCACCTCAGACCAGTAAGTGTTCTTTCTTGGCCTTGCTCCTGAATCTTGATGCGATGCTTAGTATCTTCGTTTGATGTCAGGCCGCAGTCGTCGGTGAAGAAGGAGAAGGAGGGCGCTGAGGCCGCTGTGGTCGAGCATGTCGCGGCGGCTGCCGCGGCTTTGGCACAAAGGGGCGCAACGGCTCCTACGGCTCCAGCAGAGGCACCGTCTTCTCAGAGCTGGGAGGCCCAGCCTCGGGAGGAGTCGGCGTCCGCGGTAGGGCTGACCTTGGCGGCACCCGTCCCCGACATGGCTGCTAAGGTCGCAAGGCCTCCAGAGCCCCATGTTCTCCCTGCTGCCGCAACTCCATCAGTCTTAGCGCCGGGAGCGCCTCCTCTTCCACCTACCACGTCATCGGGCCATGGTGCTTCTGCTGCCTCCAGGGCCCTGGAGGAGGCCCGATCCACACTGGACCAGCTCCAGGGTGATCTTCGAGGTCCAGACCGGCGCGCGGCATCGGGGCGCCTAGAGCTGGTCTCGGGGTGGCTCCTGGCTGATGCGTCTGTCCGGGCGGCCGGGAGTCAAGCCGCAGTATCCGTGGAGGAGGCCCGAAAGGTGGCCGGCGTAGCCACTGCCGAGCGTGACCTAATGCTGAAGGAGACCAAGGACGCCCAGGAGCGGTGCTATGCAGCGGAGGCTAAACTGAAGGCCCCTCCAGGATTAGCAGGCCGCCCAGGTCAGTCAGCTCCAGGAGCGAGAGGAGAAGCTGAAGGCCCAGGAGGCTGCCATCATTGATCGCGATGCCGAGATGAAGCAGGCAGCCCAGGAAAAGGCCATGGAGCACGACCGCCTGAAGAAGTTGAAGGAGGAGGCGGAAGAGGCCCAGGCGTCCCTTGCCGAGACCAAGAGGGCTGCCACCATGGAGCGCAGCACCTTTGCCTCCCTCGAGGAGAGGTTCTGCAAGGCTCAACATGAACTCTTTGGGAGTGATCCCCACGTGACAGTGGGGACCCCGTAGGCGAGCCCTGCCGCTCTGCTCCCTGAGCTCGTCGAGGCGCTCGAGGACGTTGTCGCTGGGTTTGGCTCCATGGTGGAAGGTGATGCTCGCATACTCTCTTCCTCGGCCCTGACACGCGCCTTCAGCCATCTCTATCTCCGGGCCGCCAGCTTCGACTTCGCCACCCTGGTCGTGGACCCCGACTCCTACGACGCTACTGCTGACGCCGTGAAGGGTACGGTGGAGGCCCTGCTGGTCAAGTTCCTTGCCATTGTCCCCGCCGCTGGAGCCAGGTGCAAGGGCGATAGCGACATCGTCGACGAAGGGACTCCACAGGCGGGCGACGATGGCGGAAAAGGCAGAAGAGGTGACGTGGCGGTGGTGCTCCTACCTATTTTTAGTCTACAACATGTACCATGCCCCATGGAGGCATTAAAACTGATGCTTGGAACAATGTGTTTTGTAATAATTAGCTTATGTTTTTGCGACTTCTTTTTCCATTTTCTTTATTGATCTGCGTCGTCCGGATTGCCAGCACGAGGCCAGGGGGTGAGGGGCTACGTAGCCAGTTACGCTCCTAAGACACGATGCTCAGGAGTCCCCCTTGACGTGCAAACAACTTGGGAAAAGAGGTGCAAGGGCAAGCCTTGCCGTTCTGCATTGGCAGGGCCCAGCCCCGCGCATACCTCAGCCACCGTTGGGTCATCTGGATCGCCGGGATGACACCAAGGGGTGAGGGGCTACGCGGCCAGTTAGGCTCCTGAGACGCGATGCTCAGGAGCCCCCCTTGACATACAAACAGACCATCATACCTTTCCTCACGGGGCTCCCGCTCGGGAGGGGGGCGCGAAGACCAGGTCTGTGGGACCTGGCAGGGTGGCGTACACCAGGCGTGACTTGAGCGTAGCCCCCGCACCCAGCCCCCTCACGCTACCACCTCGAGGGAGAGCAGCGCAGTGAGGCTAAGCATTGAGCCCAGAGGCTCCCTGAGGTTTCTGTAGCCCTGAGGCTACCCTCAGTTGTTTATCACCAGCACGGAGCATGGTTCCTCCGCTCTTGCATGGGCATCACCGCTCCTCGACAGTGTTGACTGCCCACGCGGAGCATAGTGCTTCCACTGGTGCGTGGGAGGGGGCTCCCTCTAAGGAGAGCCCCCGGGGCGTGTACAGCCCCGCCCTGACACGTGGCTTGCACGGCAGGGCTAGAGGAGGTGTGATGGGCACTCGTGAGCCAGCGCGAGACTCATGAGGCCCTACCTCAAGGCGGGTTGGGCCTGAATTTGATCGGGAATACTTGTGTCGGTCCTAGAAGATGCTTAGGCAACCTGCGCCAAATGAGTCTCCTGAGGTTATTGCATGAGAAGGCTAGACACCAACGTCCCCAGGAGATGACGTGAACGGGGCTGGCCCGCCAGACAGAGCTCGGGCGTTGGGTTTATCGATGCTACAGGGACGGATCCGAGCACAGATGCTATGCCCAGTCTTCTCATGCAAAGGTCCTGAAGAAGGCGCGTGGTTCCCGTGGTGGCAAGGCACCAGGTCGCGCGCCCTCACTTATCCGCCCGCGATTAGCTCATACGAGAAGAAGGCACCCAAGGGCCATAGGAGGTGACGTACATGGGGGCCGGCCCGTGAGCCAGAGCTCAGCCTCTTGGGTTTAGCGATGCTGCAGGGACGGGCCCGAGCATAGATGTCGTGCCACTCCTTAAACATGAGGCGATCGTGGGTGGGCTCACAAGGGCGCGAGACGTTCTTGGCGATGAAGCGTCAGTCAGACAATTGATAACTTTAAGGCAACTCATAAAGGAAGGTAAACTAGTTCTGATAGACGCAAAAGGGATACATGTCGCCGGGACGGACCCACGTGACTTGGGGATAATGCAGCCCGAGGGGCGCCCCCAACTGAACGAACTAAAAGATGTCACCTGGCACTGTTGCTGAAGAGATGTCGGGATAGCAGAAGATGCACGCTGCTGAAGTCGTTCCTCATGAGCTGCCTTGGCCCTGAGCCTCGGGAAGCTCCGGGGGCCTGGGGGGCTCTCGAGGATCCATCTCCACCTCCGCCAGGATCGCCTGGTGCCTAGCCTCCCGAGCCGCTAGGACGTCCCGCATGCGGTGCTGAAATGCAACAACCGCGCTCGGCAGGCCGAAGGGCATGCGAACGTAGCTGTGAGGGGGACCCTCGCTTCGGCCGACACGGGACAACCATAAAAGCTGCTGAGACACGGCCCTGTTGAGCCCTGGGATGTCGATGCAGACGCGGAGCTCCTTACGGTCTCCAGGGCAAGGAGCCGCGTTCGATGGTGGGCGGCGATCGCCCTGCAGAGCCCTTGCCTCCTGAATCTGCTGACCTGCCTCGCTGATGAACTCCTGAGCGCCTGGTGCCTCACGCCCTGTGCCTTCTCCTGGGAAGCGTGCGTTGAAGCATTTCTCCACATGGTGCCCGAGCGCCTCCCTCGTGACGTTGGATAGGTCTGAGGCCCTCCAGAGGAGAGCCCTCGAGCCCAACCTGAGAGGGGCGCCGGGCGCGCCTTCCTATGCGATAGGTGAAGGCGCCCCATCCAGGGACGCGAGGCTCAGCACGGCACCGTCGGGCGATGCCTCCTCATGAGATCCCTGGCCCAGCTGCAGCTTCTTTGTCTTGGAGGTGACCTCAGGAGGGAGGACATCACCCTCGCCTTTAGGGTTCTCGACTACTGCAGCTTGGTAGGCGCGCTCAAGAGAGCACACCGCGTCCTTTTCCTCGCAGGGGACTGTGATGATGCCGCCGCTCCCTGGCATCTTGAGGACGTTGTAGCCGTGGAGTGCCGCCGCCATAAATTTGGCCAGTTCTAGGTACCCGAGGATGGCATTGTACGACAGGCAGATCTCGGCGACGTCGAAGTTGTCGCGCTTGCCGAAGGTGACAGGGAGGCGAACCTGCCCTATCGGATGCGTGGAGCCGTTGGTCACTCTGAGAAGGGCTTGGTAGGCTGAAGCTGGTGGTATGGCACTTGGAGCCTGTTGAATGCCTGGACAGAGAGAACATTGAGCCCTACTCCGCCATCAATGAGGGTCTTGGTGACGACCACGTTGCTGATGACGGGTGAGCAGAGCACTGGGAGCACGCCGGCAGTGGCCGCACACTTGAGCTAGTCGGAGGAGTTGAAGGTGATGGAGTATTTGGACCACCTGAGCGAGCGTGTCGTCTCGAGCTTGGGGAGTGCCGCGTTCACCTCACGCACAAACTGCTTGAAGACGCGGTGAGAGGCTGGGGCCTGGGAGCCGCCCAAGATGCAGGCGATGGCTCGAGGCTCCTGGAAGCCCCCAGCCCCCTCATCCTGGTGATGATCTTCATTCCTTCTTAGCGGAGGAGGCAGTGGAGGAAGACCAGCATTGCCTTGAGGCCGATCCCCGCGAGGCTGGTCCTTCCAGGTACCCTCGCGAGGCTGACCCTGCCAGCGGTCCTCCCGTGGCTGGTCGTGCCACTCCTGGCGATGGTCGCGGCCGTCCCAACATCCTCTACCTCGGCCACCTCCATGACCGTAGCCTCGATCGTTGTGCTTGGGGTGTCTACCGAGGCATCCGTCGCGGAGGGCCCTGAGCTCCTGGCAGTCGTTCGTGTTATGGCTGTGCATGTTGTGGAAGACGCAGAATGGTCGGCTGGTCTTGGATGACTCAGGGTGATGGCAGCCGCGCTTTATTTCTGGCTCGGCTACGAGCACAGCTGGCGCCTTGCACTTTACGTCCTTGGCCTTGGCCTTCTTGTCTTATGGGTCGGCGTCGGGAAGCTCGAGGAGGGAGAGACATCCCTCCTCAGCCCTCGCGCATTTGTTTGCCATGTTGAACATCTCCAAGGCTATGCAAAGGTCCTCGTGTATAGTGAGCTCCTCCTTCATCTTGACGTCGTGGACGCCATCAGTAAACGCCGAGATGATGGCCTCGTCTGACACCTTGGGGATCTTGAGGAGAACGTTGTTAAAGTGCTGGATGTACTTCTGCAGGGTCTCTCTTGGCTGCTGCTTGATGCGTCGTAGGTCACCCGCAGTCGGCGGGCGGTCGCGAGTGCCCTGGAAGTTGGCGATGAAGCGGTCGCGCATCTCATCCTAGGAGGAGACGGACCCCACGGGGAGATTCAGGAGCCAAGAGCGTGCGCCATCCTTGAGGGCCATGGGGAACCAGTTCGCCATGATCTTCTCATCGCCGCTGGCCGCCTTGATGCTCAGTTTGTAGAGCTGCAGGAACTCGGCAGGGTCGGCGGCGCCGTCGTAGCGTGGGGGCAGGTCAGGCTTGAACTTGCACGGCCACGACGTTGCAGCTCCGGGGTGAAAGCGCGGCACCCTGCTGTGGTCACGGGAGCCGGTCGGGGTGGTGGAGCCTGGTCTTGGCGCTCGCGCACCGCCACCATCACAGGCGGTGCACGGTCTTGGCGTGGAGGTGCTGGAAGCGCACATGCATCTTCTTGGGGCCGCTGCACCACTTGGCAGCTCGCTTCTTCGCAAGCAGGCGCTTGGCGCGGCGGGTCGCGCCGTGGTGCCACCCGCCTTGGTTCGACGATGGCGCCCTGTGTCGGTGTCAAAACCGGCGGATCTTGGGTAGGGGGTCCCGAACTGTGCGTCTAGGCGGATGGTAACAGGAGACGAGGGACACAATGTTTTTACCTGTGTTCAGCCCTCTCGATGGAGGTAATACCCCACGCCCCGCTTGATTAATATTGATGATATGGGTAGTACAAGAGTAGATCTACCACGAGATCAAGGAGGCTAAACCCTAGAAGCTAGCCTATGGTATGATTGTTGAGATGTAATGTTGTGTCCTATGGACTAAAGCCCTCCGGTTTATATAGACACCGGAGAGGCTAGGGTTACACAGTAGTCGGTTACAATGGTAGGAGATCTACATATCCAGATTGCCAAGCTTGCCTTCCACGCCAAGTAAAGTACCTTCCGGACACGAGCCGAGTCTTCAATCTTCTATGTTCGTAGTCCAGGAGTCCGCGGATATCGATAGTCCGCTATCCGGACACCCCTAGTCCAGACTCCCGCAGAGCTCCTCGAACCAGTCTTCAATGACGATAAGTCTGGCGTGCATAATGTTTCGCATTGCAAGGCGGGTTCCTTCCTTGAATAATCCGAGAAGATAATGAACACCGGATAGTGTCCGCTCGCAAAATAATTTCCACATTCCAAACGAGAGAATAAAATATATACACCGATCCAATCTGCCGACGATTATGCGGCATGACATCACACCGCACCAAGCTTTTGTTTGAATTATTGTACTACTTCAGCACGCTTAGCGAAGCGGTTTCTTGGCACGCCCCGTCAAGCGTAGATCGTGTTCCCTTTTTCGATTCTCATCAATACGCGTGGGTAACCCAACCGCGCCATTGATGGTGGCGCTTGGGAGATAAGCGAGTTTTACCAGGCGGTGAGGGACGATAGCTTTGTCCGCCTATATATAAGGGATAAGGATTTACCTTCTCACCCACGCCTTCTTCCTCCTTTGCTCATCCATCCCCTTGAACCCAAGCTCCAACGCCCAAGCTCGCAAGATTCCGCCGACCCTTCTCCTAACATGTCCAGAGGGGAGGCAAGTGGATGGCCTCCACCGCCAAGGAGGAGGATATCACCAAGCTGCGCGACGCCGGATACCTTTCCGGAAACATCGCAGATCGGCCGCCCGACGCGGGCAGCTCGCTCCTACCCCAGACCTCACGAGAGGGTTGTTTTCCTTCCCCACTTCCTCCGCTGGATCTGGGCTTTCCGCTCCATCCATTCCTCCGGGATCATGTTCTACTACGGCCTGGATTTCCACGATCCGGCGCAATTTCGCCCTCAACATCTCGGCGTTTATCGTCAGGTGCGAGGACTTTCTACATCCGCCCCACTTCGACTGTGGCTCAAGACCTTCAACGCTGTCAAGGTTGTGAAGGGACGCAAGCGAATGCGGAGGCGCTATGTTGGGCAAGTTGCCCAACGCCCCTTGGCTAGAAGGGACCTTCGTGGACTCCGCCAAGGGGTGGCAATCGGGGTGGTTCTATATCACCGAGCCGCGCAAGCCTGCATGGGCGGCGGCCCCCGAATTTAGATCTGGAATCCCTACGCAGCTCACCTCCTGGAAAGAGAAGGGCTTGCAGTGGGGTGACCCGGTGGAGGTGACCGGACTTCGAACCTGCATCAAAAAGCTGGTGAGCAATGGGCTCCGGCTCGTCGACGTGGTCCAGGTCATGCTCCTCCGGCGAATTCTCCCATGCCAAGAAAGGGCATTTAATCTGTGGGAGTTTAATCCGGAACAGCACCAGACGTTAAGCGGGCTTCGATACAACGTACGAAGGCGCCTGGAGGGTGCTGTTCAAGAGCGCTGATGCGCCCGCATCCGCGACTGAAGACCGCGGATTCAGCTTGCAGTCTCCGACTGACAGGGTAAGTGATTCGACCCCATTATGGGACACTTGTAGTAATTAGATTGACTCTAGCGAGGTTTTTAACCTGCCTCTTCCTTTGACAGGAATGGATGGAGAAGGCCGAGCTGCTTATCAGCCCGGCTCCCATGCCAGAAGAACCAGTGAACGCCCATTTAGCAAGGCTACTGGTTCTGGCACCGTACGTGGTGTCGGAGAAGAAGGCCAAGAAGGTGGCCGCGGGGACTCGAAAGAGTCCCGCAATTAAGCGTCTGACGACGATGACGAGGACTCCTCCCCTGAAGACGAGGAGGAGGAGGAGGAGGAGTACTCTCTCCCGGAGGAGGGAGAGAAGAAGAGGAAGGCCTCCCCAATCGGGGCGGCCGAAGGGTCCAAGAGGGGGAGAACTATCCCCCCGGACAGTTTCTCCAACATCAGTGTTGGCGAGGAAGAGTGGCCTCCAAGGGCCCGGCGTCCGGCAAGATCGTAAGCATCCGGATTATTCATATGCCGTATTATAGTATGTCACGCAGTGTCCTTCTAATGCCGCATTGTTCTTTTAGTCCGGCCGGTGACGACTTTCCCGACTCGATGAGCGGGTCGTTGGCGCCGTCAGATGTAAATTCCATCCCGACTGCCTCTACCCCACGCGCCGAGGACGACGAGGCGGAATCCTGTGGGGACGCGCCAGAGGAGGCTCCGGAGGCGCCGTCGCCAGCCCCGGACTTTGTGTGACTCTACTCCGGAACCCGAGCGGTTCCAGAGTCCGGCAAGCCCCCTCGAAGAGGGGCAGATCGGACGCCGGGCGGCCTCCGCCCAACCGAGGCACGGACACTGCCGGAGGCGCCAAAGCGCCTCCATCGAGGAAGAACACCGCACTCTCATGAGTGCAGTGATTGAGAAGGTCCAGCCGCCAAGGGCGGGCTGACCGAAGCTCGCAACAGCCTTCTAACAAAGCTTCGAGGTAAGAATGGTTAAAATTAAGTAATATAATACCAAGATAGACAAGAGTTTCGATGCTTAGTCCGGTGTTGGAAGGAAAAGCGGACTAAGGATCTAACAAGATATACGCAGGGTTATTAAAAAATATGTCGATATGGGTTTGCAGGCTGCGCTGTTGACCTCTGCCGCATTAACGGCGGAGGTGGAGGCGCTGAAGAAGGATCTTGAGCGGTCGGAGCAAGAGCTCGGCCACGCCAAGAGGCAGCTCAAGGAAAAAGAAGGTAAATAACACCCCTTTAAATAGGTACCTTACAGAAAAGGGTTTTGGTTGCAAACAAGATTAACCAGGATGCTATATGTCATGCAGGGGCCACTCACGAGGTGGCAGCCCTGAAGAATGCCGTGTCCGTGGCCGAACGCAATGCGGCCACAGAACGGGCTAAGCGAGACAAGCAAGCGGCGCTGGTGGCGGAAGTTCGGCAAGAGCTCCAGGCTCTCATGAAAAAACATGAGAGCTTGGAGCGTGACTCCAAGACTTGAGAGTCCGAGCTTGCCTCGGCTCTCGATAGGGCCGAGTCCGCCAAGGCCGAGGCCCAGAAGGCCCATATGGAAGTAGAGGACATGAGGAAGATAGCGGCGGGTAAGGCGTTTTTCATGCAGAGCAAGCATGTTAATGTAAATTACCGGATACTTACCCGAATTCGGAGCTCTCCAGGGGCATTTGCAGATCTGCCGCGTAGTGCGTCTTATGCCGCTGCGTTCTATCGTGGCGAGGAGGGGAGCTCAATGGAGAAGGTCTTCGGTCTCAAGACGTTGAGGCCGGCCATCCGTGCCCCAAGCGACCGGTGAAGCGGTGGTCGAACTCCACAAGGTAGCCGAGGAGGCCATGAAGGGCCTCACAGTCCGGGCAGGGTTCGGCAGGCCATGCTGGCAGCTACTTTGGCCTAGTGCGGCGGCTGGTGGATGCGTGCTCTGTGCTGGATGTGATCAAGCGCTCCTTTGCATTGAAGGTGCTTTCGTCGGGCCCTTGCCCGCATAAAGGTGCAATGGGGCAATTTGGATGCGGAGAAGCTCTCACGGATCCGCCGCCGGGCAAGGAGCACCGTACGCCGGAGCGATATTATAAAGTTGTCCTGAAGGGAGCCCGCGATATTGCGGATGAGTGCCCCCTTAATGTAATCCTTGAGTGAACTTGCTGTATATTTATCCAGTGCGCTGAGAATTTCGTTTATATGCGCCATGAGCAACGCTTTTTGAATTTAAAATATTACCTTTCAGGCGGACGCTTGTTAAATCGAGAGATGGCAAGTCGTTGGCTTCACCCCCAAGCCACAGTCTTTGGGGTGTTGGTGATAAACTTGAGCACTCTTGTTCCCATCTTTGGGTCCATCTAGGAGGCGCCAACACGATGAACAAGGCGACCGGACTTATAATGCTTTAACACTCTCACTTAGCCATAGAATTCTATAATTTTAAATTTGGTGAAGCCCCGGTATTCGAAGATCAATCCGGGCGCTATCCACGCCTTCATCGGACATCATCCGAACTTCGCTCAAGCGGCATGAGTCTTTAGGGACCGAAAAGACCTCTCGAACAACGACCAGTCTCGCCTTATCATGCCGTCGCTTTTAGCTTTCTCCATCGAGGCGTTAACCGGCTCAACCGGGCGCAATCGCAGTGGTTCTCCTAGTGCTACCTTAGCCGACGGAACGGAACGTAAGGTACCAAAACATAGGAGCCGGAAAACCCAACTATTGACCCAAGACATGATTCGAGCTGATTCATATAATGCTATAAGTTCGGGTGCCGCACTTGTGAAAGTGTTAGGACTTAATCACACCGTAATACGGGAGGCGAAGCCCCGTGTATTCGGTCGTACCAAAATATACGGGTGCAATATGTCATATAATGAACATTTGTAAAGGATAACGCAATTGCCATGAAAAGGTAATAAACTTGCAAAGAGGAAGTGTTGCGTTATTTATGAAAGAAGGTCTGCTAATAAAGCAGACTGATACAAATAGTGCGGTAAGCAAGGGATCCGGACTAAATTAACATGTCCCCCTCCAGGGATAAGCTACAGACTTGGTGTATGTAATTGAATTTAATGCTCAGAACGGAGACCACCGAGTGTTCGCCGCAGCCTTCTTTAATCCCCGATTGTTGTATCGTGAGTTCGGCAAGTTCGCCGTCAGGCGAGGCTTCTATTTGGTAGAGTCCTGCATATATAAAAGAAAAGATAAAAATAAAACCAAGGGGCGCTAGCACGAGCCCCTGGTGCGGTCGAACCGCACTCTTCAATCCTTGAGGTTAAGCCCCTCCCCTGCGCCCATGGTATCTCCAAAGCGTAATGATGTACGCGGATTGTTATTCTTGTGATCATACGCGGGCGAGGGTGGGGGCCGCATTGCTACGCGTGCTCCGATCACGCCAGGTGGTCTTGGTTAGTGTTGCTCCGGGCGCGCTTTGATGCATCCGGCTTTTTCATTGCCGGACTAGAGAATTGCCATAGAAGGCTGCTCTGTACTTCTGCCGCGAGAGCCGCTGTATGTTCCTCCGTTCGGAGGGAGCGTTCCGTATTCCCATTGACCGTGATAACTCCGCGAGGGCCTGGCATCTTGAGCTTTAGGTATGCATAATGCAGCACTGCTTTGAACTTTGCAAACGCGGTTCGTCCGAGCAGGGCATGATAGCCGCTACAGAACGGGACTATATCGAAGATTAACTCTTCGCTTCGGAAATTATCCGGGGATCCAAAGACCACTTCGGTGTGGACGAACTGCATAGATTGGCTTCCACTCTGGGATGACACCTTTGAAGGTTTTTAGTAGGCTTGATCTGGATGGGTCTATGCCCATTTTGGCGACCGTGTCCCTGGTAAAGCAGGTTCAGGCTGCTGCCGCCGTCCATCAGGACTCTTGTGAGGTGAAATCCATCGACGATTGGGTCTAGGACCAATGCGGCGAATCCGCCATGGCGTATGCTAGTCGGATGGTCTCGTCGATCAAAGGTGATCGGACATGAGGACCATGGATTGAACTTCGGGGCGACTGGCTCCATCGCATAGACGTCCCGTAGTGCGCGCTTCCTCTCCCTCTTGGGTATATGGGTCGCGTAAATCATATTCACCATCCGCACTTGCGGGGGGAAACCCTTCTGTCCTCTGTTGTTCGGCGGCCGGGTCTCTTCCTCGTCGTCGCTATTTAGCCCTTGTCATTGTGTTCGCAATTAACTTGCTACCTGCTGAACACCCAACAATCTCTATTGGTGTGATTAGCTGGCTTTTGGGGTGCCATGTATCCGCATGAGCGGTCGAGTATTCTCGTCCAGATTGGACGGGCCCGGAGTTGTTCTTTTAAATGGCTTCTTCCGTTGACCGGTTTGAGCCTCGAATCCGGCATTGAGTGCCAGATTCTCTTTGTCGTTGCCGTTAGTACGGCGCTTTGTTTTGATTCGACGTGACCTGCCGTGATTGTCCTTGGAGTCCGGGCTGCGGAATTTTGCGGAGATTATTGCTACGGGCTAGCCAGCTATCCTCTCCAGCAAAAGCGGGTCATTAACGATGTGAGGGCTGCCATGGATTTCGCTTCTCCCGCCCTGTGTGCCGGGCTAGCCATTCGTCCCGGATGTTGTGTTTGAAGGCTGCGAGGGCCTCCGATCCGGACGGTCGACGATTTGATTTTTCTTCGTCAAGAACCGTGTCCAGAACTGTCTGGCCGATTCGTCTGGCTGCTGAATGATGTGGCTTAGGTCATCGGCGTTTGGTGGTCGCACGTATGTACCTTGGAAGTTATCAAGGAACACGGCCTCCAGGTCTTCCCAACACCCAATCGACTCTGCGGGCAGGCTGTTAAGCCAATGCCGAGCTGGTCCTTTAAGCTTGAGTGGGAGATATTTGATGGCGTGCAGATCGTCGCCGCGGGCCATATGGATGTGGAGAAGATAATTTTCGATCCACACTGCGGGGTCTGTTGTACCATCGTAAGATTCGATGTTCACGGGTTTGAACCCTTCGGGGATCTGATGATCCATTACATCATCGATGAAGCATAACGGTGTGCTGGCGCCTGTATTGAGCAATATCGCGACGCAGCTCGAGGGCGCTATGCTGCTGTGTTCGCCCAGCCGGCGTTATGTCCGCGCGACGGTATTCGTCGTGGGTCGAGGGCGCCCACGTGATCCATAGATGGATCTGGATTGCCTTGCTTTGTCCTCCAAGATGTCTCGCAAGTCGGTAGCGCTCCTTTTGGCCGTACTCTGGATCGATGTCGGGTACGGTCTTGGTTGGGGCCTTGAATGCCTCTCTGTCGCGACCACGGGGCGATCGGTCAGCCATGTCGTGCGCTGGTGATAAAGGTATGTATGCTTCCTCCTCTAATCGGGGGAGCAGCTTGCGTCTTGGGTAACTTTTCAAGGGGAGTACGAGTTTATACTCTTCGGCCGCGAGGACCTCGGTCCATCGATCGGCTAGCAGATCTTGATCAGCTTGAAGCTATTGCTGCTTTTTCTTTAGGCTATTTGCCGTGGCTATGAGCCTGCGCCTGAAGCGCTCTTGTTCGACGGGATCCTCGGGTATGACGAATTCATCATCGTTGAGGCTCGCTTCGTCTTTGGAGGGAGGCATATAGTTATCATCCTCAACCCCTTTGTGTGCCGCCCTGTCGTGAGGGCTTGCTTCTGCGTCCTCCTGCGCTGAGTCTTGCAGGAGGGGATCGTCTTCGGCACTCTCCGGAGTGTTATTGTCTCCCGTGCCGGATTCTCCATTCTTGTTGTGGCGGGATTTAGAGCGGCGCCGCTGATGCCGGCGTTTAGGCTGCTTCTTCAAAGAATCTTCCTCCGCTGCTTTTTCGCCATCCCCTTCCTTTGGGGTATCCACCATGTAGACGTCGTATGACGAGGTGGCCTTCCAGTGTCCCGTGGGCGCTGGGTCCTGATCGTCTCCGGCATCATCGTCCATAGCGTCGAAGTCCTCGGAGTCGTATCTAGCATGTCGGTTAGATCCTTGACAGTGGCTACAAAGTGGGTGGTGGGTGGGCTCCGAATTTCTTCGTCGTCCGAACTCCAACCGTCCTGGCCATAGTCCGGCTAGGATTCTCCTAATAGCGAGAGATGCTTCAGGGAAGTCAGGATATCGCCAAAAGGCGAGTGTTGAAAGATGTCTGCGGCGGTGAATTCCATAACCGGCGCCCAATCTAGCTTAATTGGCGGGGGCGCGGGAGGCTCGGAGTCCGGCGAGGAGTCCAGCGCCTCGGGATCATGAGTTTCGCCAGGGACAAAATCGGTATTCGGCTCCATCGCCGTAGATGTTGAAGCCCCCGGGGCGGCGTCTATCCACCGACCCGCGTCATGGGCAATCGGCTCCGGGCAAGTAGCCGGGCGGATTCAAGTCGCGCCACCAAAGCCTTGCCCGCGGCAGAGCAGATCATGCCCATCGTCGCGGTCGGCGGCGCTGCTATTGTGGCTCGAGTCCGTCGAAGATCAAGTCTCCGCGGTCATCGGCCGTGAAGTTTAGGCTTCGAATCGACTGACGGCCGGGCGTAGCTTCGATCTGCTCGGATGGCCAAGAGAGTTGGCCCGCATGCAAAGCCGCCGAATCGAAGATCTGTCCGGGAGAAAAGTCTCACCCTGGACAGCGTTGAAGGTTGAAGATGCTATCGAGCCTATCGGTGACGACACAGAGGAACTCTCAAGGAAAGCACCAATGTCGGTGTCAAAACCGGCGGATCTCGGGTAGGGGGTCCCGAACTGTGCGTCTAGGCGGATGGTAACAGGAGACGAGGGACACAATGTTTTTACCCAGGTTTAGGCCCTCTCGATGGAGGTAATACCCTACGTCCTGCTTGATTAATATTGCTGATATGGGTAGTACAAGAGTAGATCTACCACGAGATCAAGGAGGCTAAACCCTAGAAGCTAGCCTATGGTATGATTGTTGAGATGTAATGTTGTGTCCTACGGACTAAAGCCCTCCGGTTTATATAGACACCGGAGAGGCTAGGGTTACACAGAGTCGGTTACAATGGTAGGATATCTACATATCCGTATTGCAAGCTTGCCTTCCACGCCAAGTAAAGTACCTTGGGACACGAGCCGGAGTCTTCAATCTTCTATCTTCGTAGTCTGGGAGTCCGGCGGATATCGATAGTCCGGCTATCCGGACACCCCCTAGTCCAGGACTCCCTCACCCTGGGCTGGAGGTGGTGGAGGCGCCCCATGAGCCACGTCGCCCGCGGCAGGTGACTGCTGAGGCAGTGAGCGGGCCGGCACAGCAGAGTCTCCAGCGGCGCTGACAAGCTCGACGATGCGCTCGAGACACTCCTCATAGAAGTCATCGACTGGGCGGTAGCAAAGGAGCTCCCGCGCCATGAGCAGAGCAGCTTGCGCGTTCGCCGGGCCGTGACGCGCGTCAGAGGATGAAGCGACTGGAGTCAGCGATGGAGTGGCGGTGTGCCCGTCACAGCACAACGAGGTATGCAGCGATGAAGCTTGCTTCTCATGGCCAGCAGGGCCCGTGGTGGCGTTGTCCACTGGTGACGGAGGACAACGAGGACAGCCGCCGCCTGCCGGTGCCGCTCGAGCGACGCGGCGGCAAATCATGCCCAAGATTTCAGCGAGCCCGGAGCAAGGCCCGCCATGGAAGTGTCGGAGTAGCAGTGGGTCGATTGAGGGAAGAGAAGATCCGACGCACCCCTACCTGGTGCGCCAAATTTCAGATTTCAGGTTCCGCAAACCCTTGAGAGGTTCGAACTCTGGGGTGCATGCGGAGATCTCAACCTACCCAGCCTGCCTACTCGCGATCCTCAAAGCCTAGCGTGTCGAGCTCAAAGGGACGGAGAGACACAACAGTTTATCCTGGTTCGGGCCACCTTGCGGTGCAATACCCTACTCCAGCTTTGTGGTGGATTGCCTCGATGGGCTAAGGATGAACTAGTACAGTGGATGAACAGCCTCAACGGGTGAGGTGTTCTTGAGCTCGGGTGAGCTGGTGAAGTGGTCGAGTGGGAATTGATTCCGATTGGTTCGGTCCCCTTCTATGGTGGTGTCTAAGTCCTATTTATAATGGCCTTGGTCCTTTTCCCAAATGTTGGCAGGAAGGGATCCCACAACAGCCAGATTTGAAGGGGGATAAGAAGTACACCCTATCCTGACTAAAGTGGTGTTTGCCTGCAAAAGCCTCTGGTCGTGACGCTGCGGTCGGCTCGGCGATGACATTCGTCCTGCCGTCCTGGCGGTCTTGATCTTATTGCACCAGAATGGAAACCTTTGGCTAATTCCTCGGGACTCCGCGCCTGCTGCTTGCCTCCTTTGCACCAAAGAGGAAACTGGTACCCTGCGCCCGTTGGCACCCGCCTGGCGCTCGCCTGGCTTTGGTCGTCATGGCTCACGTTAGCTGAGCCTCGTGAGATGCACCTTGCATAGAAGTCTCTGCTCCTCGGGAGCCAGCCTGAGTAGGCCGATCCCCTTGGAGGTCTCGGCGTCGCCCGCCTCGTGAGGCTTGGCCCCTCGCGAGGGTCTTGAGCTATTGATGCTGAAGCTGGGCCGTACTAGGCCGCCGATGGAGCCATGCACTGGGCCACAAGCAGGCAAGTCAGCGTACCCCCGTATCCAGAACGTCGACAAATTCCAGCCGCCGCAAGTTCCGGAAACACCAGATCCAATCTAAACACCATCACAGAGGGGCTCATCATCCTCATTGGCGCCTCTCCAATGATGCATGAGTAGTTCATTGTAGACCTACGGGTCTATAGTTAGTATCTAGATGGCTTCCTCTCCCTCTTGATTCTTAATACAATGATCTCTTGGAGATCTATTTGATGTAACTCTTTTTGCGGTGTGTTTGTTGGAATCCGATGAACTTTGAGTTTATGATCAAATCTACGTTTTTATCCATGAAAGTTATTTGAGTCTTTTGATCTCTTATATGCATGATTACTTATAGCCTTGTATTTCTTCTTCGAATCTCTAGTTTAGTTAGGCCAGCTAGATCGATTTTTCTTGCCATGGGAAGAGGTGCTTTGTGATGGGTTCGATATTACGGTGCTTGATCCCAGTGATAGAAGGGTAACTGACACGTATGTATCGTTGCTATTAAGGGTAACAAGATGGGGTCTATTTCTACATAAATAGATCTTTTCTACATCATGTCATTGTTCTTATTGCATTACTCCGTTTCTCCATGAACTTAATACACTAGATGCATGCTGGATAGCGATCGATGTGTGGAGTAATAGTAGTAGATACAGGCAGGAGTCGGTCTACTAATCTTGGACGTGATGCCTATATAATGATCATTCCCTGGATATCGTGATTATTTGAAGTTCTATCAATTGCCCAACAGTAATTTGTTTACCCACCATATGCTATTTTTCTCGAGAGAAGCCACTAGTGAAATCTATGGCCCCCGGGTCTCTTCTTAATCATATTTGCCTTTGAGATATATTTTTATTTACTTTTATTCTCAGATCTATTAATCTAAAAACACAAAAATACCTTGCTGCAATTTTAAGTTATTTATTTTATCTCGCGTTCCTGCGAGGTCTATTTATCCAAACTACTACAATTTACCTATCTTTTTACCCGTGAGGGATTGACAACTCCTCTCTTACGTCGGGTAGCAAGTATTGTTCTTTTTGTGCAGGATCTATTTACGTGGTGTTGCGTGGTTCTCCTACTGGTTCGATAATCTTGGTCTCATCACTGAGGGAAATACCTACTGTTGATGTGCTGCATCATCCCTTCCTCTTTGGGGAAATACCGACATAGTTCAAGCAAACATCAAAAGGAATTTATGGCGCCATTGTCGGGGAGACATAATCAACTTATACCTAGTTCCTAATCCCAAATCTCATCTCCTTGCAATTTACATTTATTATTTGCCATTTGCCTCTCGTTTTCATCTCCCCCACTTCACAAAAATTTGCCGTTTTATTCGCCCTCTTTTTCGTTCGCCGTTTTTCGTCAGATCTGATGTTCGCTTGTGTTGCCATGTGCCTTCTATTTCCTTGCATCTTTGCTTTCTAAAAATATTTTGATATGGATCCTCATCTACTTTCTAATCTTTTCAAAATATCTAGTTATGATGAACCAATTGCTAGTGATTTGAGTGCACTGGATTATCTATGTGAAGTTTTGCTTGAGATTCGTGAATCTGAAAATTGTGATGAAGAATTTTATGAAGTGATTTATGATAGCTCCTTGAATTAAAATCATGATTGCAATGATTTTACTATAAATTCTATCAATTTCAATTGTGCTAATAATATGAAAAACCCACAGCTTGGGGATGCTAATTTTGCTTCGTCCACTAGTTGCAATGATCATGATTGGGGTGATTCTTCTTATGATCTTGAAAATTTATTTAAGCCTCATGATGAATATGTTTGCAATAATATTGGAAGTTTGTTTGGAAGAGCGTCAACTTTAGGTAAAAGAAATCCCACATATTTGGAGAGTGTTCAATCTCGTGAAATTTTTGATGAAAATGGGCTTGGAGAGGTCATGACTTTATTTGATGTTAATCCCACTATTTTGGAAGAGTGTCAACTTTGCATGCATGTGGATCATGTAGAGAAAATTTTATATGATAGCTATATTGTTGAATATGAGTATGATCCTACATGTAATTATTACGAGAGAGGAAAACATGGTTGCGGAAATTTTCATGTTACTAAATTACCTCTTGTTATGTTGAGATTTTCAATGTTTTATTCCTTTCTTTTGCATATGCTAGATATGTGTTGTCTTGATAATTTGTTTGCCTATAAAATGCCTATGCATAGGAAGAGAGTTAGACTTAAATGTGCTTGTGACATGTTTTATGATGCTATCTTTGTGTTCCAATTATTATCTTTCATGTGAGCATCATTGAAATCTTATGCCTAGCTAAGGGTATAAAACGATAGCGCTCGTTGGGGGGCAACCCTACTTGTATCTTTTTGCTTTTTGGTTTTCTTGGTGTTTTCAATAAAATAACCAATTATGCCTCTCTTTAGATTTGTTTTTGTGGTCTAAATTAGTGTTTGTGACAAGCAAAGCATTTGGGGTAATTTGGGTGATAGTTGATTCGATCTTGTTGAAAAACAGAAACTTTTGCGCTCAGAAAAATAATTATCGTAACTCACAGAAACGTGCTTTTGCTCTGAATGTTTTACACAAGATTGATATACAAATTTCCCACATTGTCCTAATTTTGCAGAATTTTTACAGTTACAGAAGTATACAAAGTTCCCTGATTACTACAGACTGTTCTGTTTTTGATAGATTCTATTTTCGTTGTGTATGTGCTTGTTTTGATGATTCTATGGTTTTCTTTGAAGAGTTTTTGCCATGCAGAAGTTAAAATACAGTAGATATAATACAATAAAAAAATACGAATGGGTTTGCAATAGTACTTAAAGTAGTGATTTGCTTTCTTATACTAACGGATCTCACGGAGGTTTTGTTGAGTTTTATGTGATTGAAGTTTTCAAGTTTTGGGTGAGATCACGATTGATGAAGGAATAAGGATTAGCAAAAGACTAAGCTTGCGGATGCCGGAGGCACCCCAAGATAATATTCAAGAAGTATCAAGCAACTAAGCTTGGGGATGCCCCTGAGTGCATCCCCTCTTTCTTGTAACAACCATCGGTATTTTTAGTTGAAACTATATTTTTTCGTCACATATTATGAGTTTTGCTTGGAGCATCTTGTATGGTATGAGTCTTTTGTAACGCCCCGGATTCGATGCGCCAGGTGTCTGCCAGTTATTCGCCGTCATTGCCATGTCATTTGCTTGCGTGTTGCATTTTTCCATGTCATCATCTGCATTTCATATCATGTCATGATGTGCATCTCATTTTGCATACATGTTCGTCTCATGCATCCGAGCATTTTCCCCGTTGTCTGTTTTGCAATCCAGCACTCCTATGCCCTCCGGCGTCCCCCCTTTTGCCTCTTTTCGTGTGCGGGTGTTAAACGTTCTCGGAATGGCCCGAGGTTTGTCAAGCGGCCTTGGTATAGCACCGGTAGACCGCCTGTCAAGTTTCGTGCCATTTGGAGGTCGTTTGATACTCTAACGGTTAACCGGGTAACCGCAAAGCCTCCTTCTCTTTGCAGCCCAACACCCCCTCCAAACTGGCCCAAAACCCAGCAAACTCCCCTCCATGCTCTCGGTCGTTCGATCACAATCGCGTGGCCTAAAACCGCTCCTCATTTGGACTCTCCTAGCTCCCTCTACCTATATAAACACCTCCCCCTCCGAAAATCCCGGTCTAACCCTAGCCTTCCCCTACCTCGCTCCACCGGACAAAAATCCCCGCAGCCGGACATGTCCAACCGCCACCTCACTCCGGCGAATCACGTCGCGACATGTCGCCCTCACCGCCGCCTCTGTTCGCTGGCGCCCGCCGCCGCCAGCGCACCTCCGGCGAAGCTCGCGCCGCTGGCGGCGCCGTCGAACGTCTCACCGCCGTCGCCGGCCATGGCCCCGCCGCCCGGGCTTCGCCTCCCCAGCCTCGCCTCGCCTCCCGCCTCCAGCCCCGCCGCCGTTCGCCGCCATGCACCGCCGCCTCCACCCAGCGCCGCCCGTTCGCCCGCGCGCCGTCGCCGGCGTCCCGGCGGATCCGCCTCCCTCGGCTTCCTCTCCTCAACTCCGAGAGAAGACCGCGAACCTCGAAGCCCGTGCCAAAGAACCCTAGATCTAGAATTTGAGGTTGACCCCGATTTTGCCCAAGTCCCGAAATATTTTTGCATAATCATGCCATGTTCATCGCATCATAACTTGCTGCATACTACTCCGTTTCATGCGTGTAATATGTCAAATTGTTCGTCTCAACGAGTACTTCGTTTCGTTCCATTGCATCATTTTCATTTGAGCTCATCTTGATGCCCGAAATGCTGTTGGAAGAGTGCATGTTGATGTTAATCTGCTGAAACTGTTATAACTTGCTCATTTGTCATTTTTGCCATGTTTGATGTGTGCATCCTATGAGGTTGATGTCTACATGTGTTTTGATCTATGCTATGCCATCTTTCCAGAGGTGCCACCCATGTATTTTTGTGAGTTGTGTGCTGAGTGCATCAAGCTTGTTAATGAGGGTACCTGCTGTTGCTGTTTTGCTAGGCAGATTCTGTTATATTTTGTTGCTATGCAAACCTGCTGCTACAAGTCATTTCGTGCATTATTCTGGAGATGTTCACTAAGGATGTTTTGTTATACATGTCATGCTCTATCCATTCATGCCCTTGGTTGGAATTATAGCCTGCTGGGACATGTTGTTATCTTGCTCCAAAGTTGCTTGATAATGTTGCTGTCAACCTGTTAACATTAAGTTCAATGTTTCCATGATTGTTTGCTAGTGATCCATGCACCCTATGAACTTGTTCTTGCCATGTATAACTTCACAAACATGTCTTCTTACTGTTGGTTGCCTTGCCATGCCATGTGTTGCTCTGTGGTGAGTGTAACAAGCTCACCAACATGCCTACTTATTGTTGTTTCTGCCATGTTTGAATCTGTAATATAACTTGCCATGTTTACATGGGTGCCATCATATTTTCTGATCCTTTCTGGCTAATGGTCAGTAAGGGACTTTTGTTCTATAGGTTTAGTAGATTCATGCCATGCCTTTGTTTGCCATGATAAGTTCCTGTAACATGTTGTTTGATAGCTCTAAACATTGCAACCTGATGTTATTTCTGCAAAGTCTGAAACTGTTATTATTTGCAATCTTCCCATGTCCTTTTGAGCTTGTTCTAGTCTTTTCTGGAGATAGCTCAGTGTTCATATTTTGTTGTGCTTTACCTGTACATCATGCCCATGCCTTTTATTCATATATTGTGGTGCTGTAGCTTATTGTTTTGATGCTTGCAATATGCCTAGTTGCTGTTATGGACAGATTGTTGCTATGACTTGTTTCATGTGCGTGTGTTGAACCGTTGCTCCGTTTTGAGTGTGTTCTATATGAAACTTGCTTGATTTTGCATGTAGCTTCATATTATCATGTTGCATCCTTATTTTGGTGTGTTTGCTTGATGTTTGGATGCATTTTGCATCAATGCCATGCTTATCTTGTTTTGCTCATATCTTCTAGACCGTAGCTCCGAATCTAATGAACTTTATATGTAACTTGACTAGAATTTCGTGTAGATCCTCTTGGTGCTCTTTAAATTGCTGTTTAACAACTTCAACATAAGGTTTATTCAGTTCTGGACCAATTTCGAAATTTGCATATGAGGACTTACCGGAATTGTTATATGTTGTTCCCGGCCTCATTTAAACTTGCCTTGATGTGTTGTTCTTGTTTGCATCATCTCTTGCCATGAGTCACTTCATGTAGTCTTGTCATGCATCATGTTTGTTGTGCATCATGTCTTGCCTATGTGCGGTGTGTTTACCATGTTGTGTGCTTCTTCTCGATAATTCTCGTTTCGTTGCGATCGTGAGGATGCGTTCGTCTACGCTTGGTTCGTCTTCGTGGCTTCATCTTCTTCATGGACTCGTTCTTCTTCCTAGTGGGATTTCAGGCAAGATGACCGCTACCCTGGATCTCACTACTATCATTGCTATGCTACTTGCTTCGTTCTATCGCTATGCTGCGTTACCTATCATTTGCTCTTCAAGCCTCCCCAAATTGCCATGAACCTCTAACCTTTGACACCCTTCCTAGCAAACCATTGCTTGGCTATGTTACCGCTTTGCTCAGCCCCTCTTATAGCGTTGCTAGTTGCAGGTGAAGTCAAAGATTTCTCCATGGTGGACAGGGTTATGTTGGGATATCACAATATCTCTTATATTATTAATGCATCTATATATTTGGTAAAGGGTGGAAGGCTCGGCCTTTTGCCTGGTGTTTTGTTCCACTCTTGCCGCCCTAGTTTCCGTCATCCGGTATTATGTTCCCGGATTTTTCGTTCCTAACGCGGTCGGGTGATTTATGGGACCCCCCTGACAGTTTGCTTTGAATAAAACTTGTCCAGCAAGGCCCAACCTTGGTTTTACCATTTGCCTCACCACCACCTATACCCTTCCCTTGGGTCGGCCAACCCAAGGGTCATCTTTATTTTAGCCCCGGGCGGTGCTTGTCGAAGTGTTGGTCCGAATCGAAGCTACCATGGGCCACCTCGTGGAAACTCAAGTCTGGTTTTACTCGTAGCTAGTCTCATCCGTGTTGCCACGAGAACGAGATATGTGCAGCTCCTATCGGGATTGTCGGCAAGATCGGGCGGCTTTGCTGGTCTTGTTTTACCATTGTCGAAATGTCTTGTAAACCGGGATTCCGAGACTGATCGTGTCTTCCTGGGAGAAGGAATATCCTTCGTTGATCGAGAGCTTATCATGGGCTAAGTTGGGACACCCCTGCAGGGTATAAACTTTCGAGAGCCGTGCCCGCGGTTATGTGGCAGATGGGAATTTGTTAATGTCCGGTTGTAGATAACTTGACACCAGATCCGAATTAAAACGCATCAACCGCGTGTGTAGCCGTGATGGTCTCTTCTCGGCGGAGTCCGGGAAGTGAACACGGTCTTTTGGTTATGTTTGACGTAAGTAGGTGTTCAGGATCACCTCTTGATCATTGCTAGTTGACGACCGTTCCTTTTGCTCCTCTTCTCGCTCTCATTTGCGTATGTTAGCCACCATATCATGCTTAGTCGCTGCTGCAACCTCACCACTTTTACCCCTTCCTTTCCCATTAAGCTTTGCTAGTCTTGATACCCATGGTAATGGGATTGCTGATTCCTCGTGGCTCACAGATTACTACAACAACAGTTGCAGGTACGGGTTGCGATGATCATGACGCGAGAGCGATGTTTGCTTGTTTTGGAGTTCTTCTTTTGCTTCTTATTCGATCGGGGATAGGTTCGGTCGGCAGCACTGGCTAGCGTGGTGGATGTCGTTTGAGTTTCGTTTGTGTTTCATCCGTAGTTGGATGGTGCTCTTATGTAAGATGATGTTGTATTCGTGTGGCATTGTATGCCTCTTGTATGTATCCCCATCTATTATGTAATGTTGATGTAATGATATCCACCTTGCAAAAGCGTTTCAATATGCGGGTCTATCCTTAGTGGGACCTTCGAGTTCCTTTTGGATAGGGTCGCATATTGGGCGTGACATCTTTGCTTGTTTTGCTTTGTGTTTTAAGTCATCTTTCCTTGCTGTACACACCTAGTTGAGGGAGTCAAAATTATGCTATGACTTGTTTGAATTGCTCTCTATGCTTCACTTAAATCTTTATGAGCTATGGAATTGCTCTAGTGCTTCACTTATATCTTTTTTTAGCATAGTGTGGTTTACTATTTTTGAAGAAATGCTCTCATGCTTCACTTCGATTTATTTGAGAGTTAGTAAATTTTTTAAGAAATTCTCTCTTGCTTTACTTAAATTATTTTGAGAGAAGGAATTTTTGTATGCTCATGTTCTTCATTTAGATTTGTTCGAGCTATCAACAGTTACATATCAAATTAGTCCCAGAGAGATAGATATTCAAGAGGAATATAATAAAAACTTCCATGAAGATCATTGGACATAATAAACTTGATTCTTTGTAATAGTTTTGAGATATGATGATAGTGATATGTGAGTCATGTTGATGAGTAATTATGCTTTAGTAAGAATATTGGTGTTAAGGTTTGTGATTCCCTATGCAAGCACAAAAGTCAATAGTTATGCAATGAAATTACATCCTACTTGTCGTGCATTATTCGGTGTTAGTTATTCTTAATGCTCGCTTATGAGATTTTTCGTTTGTTGGTTCGATGCTTCCCAATCTTTTTGCTAGCCTTCATTTGCACTAAGTATGATCACTACCTTTGCATCCAAAATCCTTTAAACCAGTTTTTGACACATGAGTCCACTATACCTACCTATTTGCGGTATTCTTTTGCCATTCTAAGCATATTCGTATGTGCCATCTCTAATTTTCAAAATAAATCTCTCTTTTGTGTGTTCGTACCGCTCATGAAACGGTAGGGGGTGGCTGATATATTTCCATGCTAGATGTGTTATTCTCTTTTGTGCCATCTCTAATTTTCAAAATAAATTTCTCTTTTGTGTGCTCGTACCACTCATGAAATGGTAGGGGGTGGCTGATATATTTCAATGCTAGATGTGTTATTCTCAAGATGAGTGTTTATTCACTTGTCATTGCACGAGACTATGACTAAGGTATTAGGGATGCCCAGTCCTGAAATAAAAAATGAATTTAATTTATGTTGTCAAATAATAAATATTTTGGAAAGTGTTGGTATGGAAGGCAACCGTGGATATGGTTAGCCATGGAAAGTGAAAGTATGGTGGAGAAAGGACTAAACTTTATTTTCTGTTTGGGAACCGCCTCTGATATATCTAGCATGGAAAGTATTGGGAACTACTCGATCGTTTTCGTTGACAGGAAAAGCATGCCACCCAAAATGGTTTTACCTCTATCTTTTTCGCTTCGAGCTCTGGCAGCTCTACAAATCCCTACTTCCCTCTGCGAAGGGCCTTTCTATTTACTTTATCCAATTTTTATTTTACTTGAGTCTCCATCTTCTCTTATAAATCACCAACTAAGGGGCACTATGATCGTACTTGAGCATTGGGTGTAGCTAATATGCGAGTGTGTTTCATGAATGGATCAATGACTGAGCATAATGGGCTAGGGATAACTTGCTTTAGTGTTGATATTTTGAAAGACATGGTTCTTGTTGATATGCTTGAGTATTAAAGTCTTCATGTCAAAACTAGACTATTGCTTTGAACCGTATAAAAGTCCAAATGTCCATGCTAAAAAAAAGAATATGTGATGAACATGTTAGGCAGCCTTCCACATCAAAATTTCTATTTTTATGATTTACCTACTCGAGGACGAGCAGTAATTAAGCTTGGGGATGTTGATACGTCTCCAACGTATCTATATTTTTTGATTGTTCCATGTTGTTGTATTATCATTCTTGGATGTTTTACAATCATTTTGTCGCAACTTTATATCATTTTTGGGACTAACCTATTGACATAGTGCCAAGTGCCAGTTGTTGTTTTCTGCTTGTTTTTTACATCACAGGAAATCAATATCAAACGGAGTCCAAATGCAGCGAAACTTTTTGTGGATTTTTTTGACAAGAAGACATCCAGTGGGCCAAAGAAGTACCGAAGAGGGGGCCTGCGGTGAGCACAAGACACTGAGCGCGCTGGAGGCCTGTGCACGCCTACGATGGGTTGTGCCCACCATGTGGCCCCCACACCGCCTCTTTGCTCTATAAATACCCCAATATTCTAGAGACCCTAGGGGAGTCGACGAAAAATAATTCCAGCCGCCGCAAGTTCCAGAACCACCATATCCAATCTAAAGACCATGACGGAGGGGTTAATCATCCTCATTGGTGCCTATTCGATGATGTGTGAGTAATTTATTATAGACCTACGGGTCCGTAGTTAGTAGCTAGATGGCTTCCTCTCTCTCTCTCTCTCTCTCTCTTGATTCTCAATACAATGGTCTCTTGGAGATCTATTCGATGTAACTCTTTTTGCGGTGTGTTTGTTGGGATCCGATGCTTTGAGTTTATGAGCAAATCTATGTTTTTATCCATGAAAGTTATTTGAGTCTTTTGATCTCTTATATGTATGATTACTTATAGCCTCATATTTCTTCTTCAAATCTTTGGTTTAGTTAGGCCAACTAGATCGATTTTTCTTGCCATGGGAAGAGGTGCTTTGTGATGGGTTCGATCTTACGGTGCTTGATCCCAGTGACAGAAGGAACCGACACATATGTATCGTTGCTATTAAGGGTAACAAGATGGGGTCTATTTCTACATAAATGGATCTTGCTACATCATGTCATCATTCTTATTGCATTACTCTGTTTCTCCATGAACTTAATACACTAGATGCATCTTGGATAGCGGTTGATGTGTGAAGTAACAGTAGTAGATGCAGGCAGGAGTCGGTCTACTAATCTTCGTTGTGATGCCTATATAATGATCATTGCCTGGATATCGTCATGATTATTTGAAGTTCTATCAATTGCCCAACAGTAATTTGTTTACCCACCATATGCTTTTTTTCTCGAGAGAAGCCACTAGTGAAATTTACGGCCCTAGGGTCTCTTCTTACTCATATTTGCCTTTGAGATCTATTTTTATTTGCTTTTATTTTCAGATCTATTAATCCAAAAACACAAAAATACCTTGCCGCAATTTTTAGTTATTTATTTCATCTCGCATTCCCGCGAGATCTATTTATCCAAACTACTACAATTTTACCTATCTTTTTACCCGTGAGGGATGGACAACCCCTCTCTTACGTTGGGTTGCAAGTATTCATTCTTTGTGTGCAGGAGTTGTTTACGTGGTGTTGCATGGTTCTCCTATTGGTTCAATAAACTTGTTCTCATCACTGAGGGAAATACCCACCGTTGTTGTGCTGCATCATCCCTTCCTCTTTGGAGAAATACCGACGTAGTTCAAGCAAACATCAGGCCTCGACGGTGAGGTGCTCCTCCAAGATTTGGGGGTCGTCACGAATGGCAGCCATCGCGACCTCATTCGCGCGTGCGGCCGTGATTTGCTTCTTCGCTGCCAATTGCTCCCTGAGCCCCTGGCTATACCGCGTGCATCATGGCTTAGGGCGGCGCTTATTTGGTGGAGGGGTCGGTGATTTGGGTGGAAGGTGTCGCGCTGGTGGTCGGGGCATGTGGGATGTGGAAGGAGGAGGAGGATGGGGGTCGGGTGTGGATTACCTGCCTGGATAGACGAGGCCGAGCAACGTGAAGGAGGGTCGCTCGGCAAGGAGGCGACACTGCAAGCAAGGAGTGAAGGTTTCAACTTGAAAAGGAAGGCAGAAACAGAATTCGAATCGATTCAGCAAAAAAACTGGCGCGCAAAGTGTCATCAGACATGGTCCCTTATTCAACAATGTGTACGATACGTGAACATCACAAGATTCAGATGGCTTAACCCGTGTGTGATGAGTTTGAACGTCAAAAATTTTGGTTCGAATTTCCCTGGTTATAGTGGTCATCCACGTTATTGCATAATTTGCGTACACAAAGGAGACTACTACACACCCACACTTCTTAATCGAGCAATTTCAGCAATTAAACAGAGCTAGCTGACCTAAACATTACTCTACCAAATTGAAGACGGTGCTCTTAATTAAACAAAACAAAGAGTACTACTACGACTGGTGCTCGTTGATCTCCGCTGCCTCCTCCATGTCCAGCTCGCGCCCGACGATCTCCTGGGGAAGGGGCTCCATGGCATTCATCGCACCATACTCGAGAAGCATCTCACCATCCACATCCGCCATATCTTTGGAATAGGCCGCCACGAGCTTGGCGTGGGCTGCCACGATCTTGTCTTGGGCGGGCTCCGTCATGGAAAGGTATGCCGCGCAGGAACAGACGGCTGCTCGAACGCTCTTGGTGATTGCCAAGTCTTAGGCCGTGGGTTGCCGACCGTTGTCGGAGAAGCTTCGTTCGATTTGTGTGGCGACCGCATGAGCTGGGCATGGGTGGCCATGACATGGTCGTGGGTGGCCTCCGACAGGGCTAAGGCTGCCGCCGCGGAATGGACAGTTGATGTGCCGCTCTCGCCAGTTGCGATCTCTGAGGGAGATGTTGCTGCCGCCACATGAGAAGCAACAATAGCCGTTTGAGTTGCCTTGGCCGCCTAGTTGCAGATTGCGGCCACGCTCACGAAGCTTGTTAGCACACGCCTGGCGGCTGCGGCCGCGCTCTCGCTAAAGTGGGTCACCGAAGATTCCCTCATGAAGCGGGTCCACGTCCCCATCTTTCACCGGCGACGATTGAACAGTGAAATGATATTTGGTGAGCGAGCTAGTGTGCTTGACACGCCGACTCTGGACTGTAGCCAACAGACCTTCTCGTGTAAGCCGTATGCATACTATACACCGATAGTGCTCCAGGATATTTTGTACTGCACTATGTGCGATCTACTTGATTTTTCGTCTTGATTTGAATACATGGGTCACAACTGCAAAGGATGGTGTTTAAATTGCTAGAACTTTATCTGTAGTGAACATGCAACTATAGGTGTGTCGACAAAAAAATTCGAATTATTCAGGGTTTGTTTGGACATTTTTATACATCAACTTGGTTTTCTAGGCATTTCAGGTCCTCAATTCAAAATTAAACTACATGCACATGCTCCGGTGCACCAAAATGGATTGTAAAATGATATATGTGTCCATGGGTTGATGCTTATGTCCCATTCAAGAAATGGGGTTGAATTTCAAACACCACGGCACCGTGGCTCTCCGGTAAACGTTGAGGCGCTTGATTTTGTAATTCTAGTAAATTCAAAACTCGTATGAAATTCATGAACCTTGGCATGCTATCATGGAACGGCATCAACATGCTGGGGTAAAAAAATATTGTCCCATTCAGGGAAGGTTATGGTATAAGCTTCTCCAAACCAGAGCTTCTCTCATAACAATCCTGATGGATTCGGTAGGGAACGTGCCACCTTGGAAGACGAAACGATATCTGTTGCTTCTTCTTACTTTCAAATTTTTTCTCGTGTCAACATAGAACAACAAGAGTGTTGTGCAATTTTTGGGGGTTTTCGGGGTTCGCAAGGACATTTTTGTACATTAACTGAGTTTTCTATGCACTCATGTGCATAATTCAAATTTGAACTACATGCACATTCTCCACTGCATATAAACGGGTTGAAAAATCAAATATGTCCATGGTTGCTTGGCCACTAACATTGAGATACATGGTTTTAAAATTCTAGTAAATTGAAGACTCGTCTGAAATTCATGAAACTTGACATGCTATCATGGAACGACATCAACATGCAGTGGTAAAAATATTGTTCCATTTGGGGCGGGTTGGGTATAAGCTTCTCACAAACTAGAGCTTCTCGCAACAAGCCTCATGGTTATGGTAGGGAAAGTTTCACCTTTCTGGACGAAATGATATCCGTTGCCTCTTCTTGATTTCAATTTTTTCTCTAGTGTCAACATAGAATAACATGAGTGTTGTGTTAAATTTTAGAATTTTTTAGGGTTCATTTGGACATTTTTATACATTAATTGAGTTTTCAATGCATTTATGTGCATAATTCAAATCTGAACTACATGCACATGCTCTAATGCATATAAATTGGTTGAAAATTCAAATATTTGTCCTTGGTTGCATGCTTAGGTCCCATGCAGGAAATTGGAATGAATGTCAAACGCCCTGCCACCGTCACTCGGCCGCAAACATTGAGATACCTGGTTTTTAAATTCTAGTAAATCCAAAACTCATCTGAAATTCATGAAACTTGGCATGCTATCATGGAGCGGCATCAACATGCCATGGTAATTTTTTTGTCCCATTTGGGGCAGGTTTGGGTATAAGCTTCTCACAAACCAGAGCTTCTCACAACAAGCCTGATGGCTTCGGTAGGGAACATTTCACCTTTCTCGACGAATCGATATCCGTTGCCTGTTCTTGATTTCAATTTTTTCTCTAGTGTCAACATAGAACAACAGGAGTGTTGTGTTAAATTTTGGAATTTTTCAGGGTTCGTTTGGACATTTTATACAATAATTGAGTTTTCAGTACATTTATGTGCATAATTCAAATTTGAACTACATGCACATGCTCTAATGCATATAAATTGGTCGAAAATTCAAATCTATGTCCTTGGTTGCATTCTTAGGTTCCATGCAAGAAATGGGAATGAATGTCAAACACCCTGCCACCGTCACTTGGCCGCAAAACATTGAGATACCTGGTTTTTAAATTCTAGTAAATCCAAAACTCGTCTGAAATTCATGAAACTTGGCATGCTATCATGGAGCGGCATCAACATGCCATGGTAATTTTTTTTGTCTCGTTTGGGGCTGGTTTGGGTATAAGCTTCTCACAAACCAGAGCTTCTCACAACAAGCCTGATGGTTTTAGTAGGGAACGTAACACCTTTGGGGACGAAACGATATCCGTTGCCTCTTATTGCTTTCAAAAAATTTCTAGTGTCAACATAGAACAACAGGAGTGTTCACTACAAAAAAAGACACATCCGAGACATTTTGGGCCCAACAAATTTTTTTCCTGTCATACTTATGACACTTCTATGACGATAATTGTGACAAAACCCTGTATCAACATAGATGTGGTGGGATCCTACTTCTATGACAAAAAATCATGACAGAAAATGGACTTTTCATCTTGGGCTGGTCGGAGACGCAGCTGCATGACATTCTTTGGGCCGTCCATGACGGAAAAAACCATGGTAGAAGCAAGGGCGAGGAAAATATCGGGGTGTTCCCGATTACGGTGGGTGGTCGAGGCCGAGCGATGCACGGAGGTTTGCATGTTTCTCTCGTACAAGCACGCGCGTGGGTGTGAGGCGTTGGGCTCTAACTAAACCCGAGCGAGGCGTTCGCCTACTGAACCCGAGCGATTGCACTACAGGCTACGCGTTACTAAACCCGAGTAATCGATCGATGGCTGTTAACTGAACCCGATTGAGCGATTCCTTCACTACTCCTGCTAATTGAAGCCGATCGAGCGATGGCGTTCTTTGGGGGTTTGGATGAGCGATGGCGTTGCGGTGGGGGTTTGGATGAGCAAATGAGTGTTCTTTGGGGGTTTGGATGAACAGTTCCCGGTGGGGGTGGATCAACAGGACCCCGTGGTTGCCTCTGGATGAACAGGACCCCGATTGATCGAATCGGTTGGGGCGGGATGAACAGGACCCCGTGGAGGGCTAGATTAACAGGATGACCCCGTGGAGGGCTGTTTGAACAGGAGCCCGTGGAGAGGGCTGGTTGAACAGTAGCAGGTGGAGTAGCGCGCGGTGGAGGCTTGATGAACAGGAGCCCGTGGGTGAACAATCGCAAGTGGAGGCTGCAGAAGGTCAACGGTGGATGAACAGTAGCCCGTGGAGGCTGGAGGAGGTCGATAGTGGAGATGAACAGTATCCCGTGGAGTCCCGTTTTGCGGTACGCCACACCCCTCCCGATGAACAGGACCCCCGTTTCGACCTTAGCGCTCAAACACAAGTCTGTTTCCTCTGTTTTGCGGTACACCACACCCCTTCCAATCAACAGGACCCCGTTTCAACCGTAGGAGGTCCAATAGAAGTCCGTTTCCTCCATTTCGCTGTACGCCAGACTCCTCCCAATTAATAGGATCCCGTCTCGACCGTGGCCGGTCGAACTCAAGGCCGTTTCCTCCATTGTGCGTAAGGCCTTGTTTCCATCGGCTGTTCCGTCCAATCCCTCCCGATGAACACGACAATGTATTCCATTCCGACCCAACCGGTTGGCTCCCCATGAACACGACGACGACACAGTTTCTCCGTTCCGACCCATCCATGTAGACGAGCCCTGGACGTACGTATGCGCGAGTAGGCGTTCGAGATGGCTGTATTTACTTTCTTGCACCCTGGCCGCTGTACGTACGTGTACATGCTACGTGCGCGCCTCTACATCGACCAGTATGTACGTACACGTTCGTGACCAGAATGACAACGCTATGTACACTTCGACCAGGTGGGTCCCGACTGTCAGGCACTTCCTTGCATGCGAAGATGTAGCAGGTGGGTCCCAGTAGTCAGGGGGCGAATCATTTTTTTTTGCCCGCACGCACTTCTTTGCATGCGAAGATGTAGCTGGTGGGTCCCAGCAGTCAGGGGGGAACGTCTTTTTCATGAAATATGGTTGCCCGTCCGGTGGGTCCCTGCTGTCAGATGGAGGAATAATTATTTAGTGTGTAATAAGGAGCCAATTCCTTGCGGCTGTCATGGACCCAGCTGTCAGCCTATCAACGTACAGTCCTCTTCCGATGAAAGTAGTTCCTTGACCACGTTGACCATGCCACACCGAGAGCACCATGGCGGTGGACGACGGCGAGGCCTAGAAAGGGGATGACACGGAGCCGGGGAAGACGCAACAGTGGATTCCCACGCGTAGAGGAGTATGAGGGCTCACTGGTTCGGCTGCGGTGTGAGGCTGCCATCGCCGTAGAATAACAGGGGGTGTGGGTGAGTAGAGGGATGGCCTGGCCAGTGGTGGGAGTAGTAGGGGGCGGTGAGGCCTCCACGGCATCATAGCCGGCCACGGGAGGCAGGAGCACGCGGCACGACCGGCACTGGTTTGGGTGGCTGGAGCAAGAAGACCAGAGGTTGAAGAAGCACTACGTCCGTTGGATGGACATCGTACGGTCACTAGAGCTAGAATCGTTCATATTGACTAAGTTGACAAAGCCCTCCATCCCCGTCAACTTAGTACGCCCACAAGACAGCCTCCCACCAAGGTGGGTCCCAGGTAGCAGGGGGAGTATTCATTTTTTTCTGCATAATAAGGAGGCACTTCCGGTGGGTCCAAGCTGACAACGGGGGGAACGTTTTTTTCACGAAATATGGTGGCCCGTCCGGTGGGTCCCAGCAGTCAGGGGGGAATGCTGATTTGCCAAATACGATGGCCCGTCCGGTGGGTCCCTGCTATTAGGTGGAGGAATCATTATTTTCCACGTAATAAGGAGGCACTTCCTTGCTGCGGCCGTGGACCCAACTGTCAGCCTCTCCACGTATAGTACACTTCTGATGGAAGTCGTTCCTTGACCACGTTGACCATGCCGCGTTCCGTTGCATGCATGCGTCATGGGCGTGGTGTGTCCCCACTGTCAGCCTCTCATGTACAGTCATCTTCCGACGACTCTCGGTTGTTGACCACGTTGACCACACCGTGCCGAGCGCGCCAAGGCCGGTGGACGACGGCGAAGCCCCAGACTGGAACGACCCGGAGATGGGGAAGACGGGGCAGTGGAGTCGCAGATGGAGAGGAGTGTGAAACTTGACTAGTTCGGGTGCGCGGCAGCACAGCTGTGGTGCCTCCTACGGGAGACAGGGGCAAGAACAAAGGTTGAAGAAGGAGCACGGCTGTTGGATTGACATCCAATGGTCCAGCTGCTAGAATCATTTGTTGATTAAGTTGACAAAGCCCTGTGTACACGTCCGCTTAGTAGGCCCACAAGTCACCCACCAAATCTGACGGGTCCCAGCTGTCAACAGGAGGAATAATTTTTTCCGCATAACAAGGACGCACTTCCTTTCGTGCGAAGATACAGCCGGTGGGCCCAGTTGTTAGGTGGAGGAAACATTTTTTTAGCTTAATAAGGAGGAACTTTTCTTGCGTGTGACCATGGACCTCGTGGTTCCCAATCATCAGGCTCTCCACGTACAGTCCTCTTTCGATGACTCTCGTTTGTTGACCACGCTGCACCGAGTGCAGCGAGGCGGTGGACGACGGCGAGGCCCCGGACGGGAACAACTCAGAGATGGGAAGACGCGGCAGTGGAGTCGCAGATTGAGAGGAGGAGAAGGGTTATAATTGTTTCTGGAGTGGCGTGGGTCTGCAGTCGATGGAGAATAATAGGAGGTGTGGAGGGGTGGAGGGATAGCCTGGTCGGCGATGGGGTAGCGCTTCGCAGTGATGCATGCAGCAGAGCCGCTAGCCGCCGGAGGCCGGACCAGGCAGTCCCGGCGACGCTGGAGGAAGAAAACAAATTAGCGAGCTATTGCTCAAAATAAAAATGAGCGTGTTATTATTACATTGGTCCTTAGAATCTTCGCAAGCTTTTGTACGCAATCACCATGATTTTCCTTGCCTGTGAGTCAAAAACAACCAGGATTTTCCTTGCCAACTTCTGTTAAAGATTTACTTTTATAAGTTCATCACACGTGGGATGTTTTTATAATGTATATATAAGTCTCTATAAAATATAAGATAATAGTAATAATATAAATATATATATATATATAATGTGGTTAGAAGGTAAAACATAAATTGGACACAACATTATTATTCTTATATATAGATAAATAGAATAGAGACCTACGTTTTATTAAAAAAAATACATTGGGTTGCCGATCTTTAAGAAAAAGCCCATAGGCCGGTATGGACCTCAAAAAATAAGTTGAAACCACTGTCTCCGTGTGTCATGGGCTACACATGTTAAAATACAAAACCTAGGCCTAGTTGATACTTGTTCGCCCTCTGGAAAAAATGATACGGATCCCTGCTTAACTGGATTAAAGAGGGGGGCAATGCACGATGAAGAAGCACATCAGGAGTGATTTTTTTTCTTCAGTGGATGGCTCTCGATGGCGTTTTTTTACTTGCCTCTGCACCATACAGCTTGTATTTTTAGCCTCCCAATCCATGGCGGACTAGCAGCCCATTTGCTGGACGGGCCAACCTACAGAAACCATCACTCGATTTTTCATCAAGCCACAAAAACAACGCAATACTATGTTTGTTTTGAGGCTGAAAACATTACGGCAGGGGTTGAGCGGGGGAGGGGGGAAGACAGAGCAAAAAGATTAAAAAGAGCTGATGCATCACATTAATGCTTGTACCCCACAGTAGGCATACTAACAAGTTCACACACAAGTACAACAAAAAAGGCAAACATTCGTATCAAACTCAGGTTCACAGGACACGTTCATATTCATAGCCAACATTCACTATCAACAACTCAAAAGATTCATATATACACAAGTTCAGCATGTCTATGCATCCAATGATTGATAGATCACACGACAATATTCATAGATAATTCACAAAAAGATTCAGATATGCACATGTTCAGTATGTTTATGCATCCAAATGATTGAGATCACATCCAATATGATCCATGGACGAACTTTAATTACCTAGAGTACAGACTGGTATATGGTGTTCAGTCGGAGGTACTTCTTGCTAAAATTAATGCTTGTACGAGTAAACATTCGAGTACATAAGAGGCATCACAGACAATCTGAACTTTGCTTGTAGGTTTATCCTCAAATAGTGGCCTCATGCCGAGGGAGGTTTGAGCAACTTGTCCACTACTTTCATCCAACTAGTTTAGTGGCTCATCTTGGTCCTGTAGCTCGCCAAAATTCTACATGCAGACGAGAAAGGAGGAGGTTGAGAAAATGAACTGCTCAAATTTTTTGTGCAGTTTAACTGAAATGGAGCATCCCTGGCGTGCAGACTGATTAAGTGCCAGATGAATATACGCGTCAACCAACTTGTCTGGAATCTTTAGACTCCATGCCATACAGTTTGCTACCATATCTGCCGATAACCAAAAGTCACAAGTTGGGACCAAAGACTGGACTGTGTTTTTCTGGGCTATGCGCTAGCAATATTTTTGGCTTTCACTCTCCAAATACTTGGAGTTTGGCAACTGGTTGATACTCGAATAAATATATGCACTTATTGTCAACATCGATGCTTGTCTGAGTGAACTTTGGAGTACATAGCAGCATCATAAGTATCTGTCCATCTGATCTTTTTTTGCAGTTATACTGAAATCACCCAATGGAATGATTTGCCTGCGAGTTCAGGCTCCAAGTGACTCCTTTATAAAACGGCAAACAGTAGCACAATACCAAATTACCAATACATGACAAGCACAATAATCAGGATAAAGACCAGTACCAACCTATGTGAGGTAGCATATTAATTACTATTTTCTTTGTTGGAAGCCGAGATAAGTGAAGCGGTCGACGACAAAAGGAAGAAAGCGAGCCAGTTAGCGGTGACGGGGAAAGGACGGAAGCTGTCGAGGCAATGAAGCACCCAAAGTTTTTGTGTAGTTCCACCAAAATCGAGCATCCCTGTTGGCACATATATTGAGAGAGTGAGATTACTATAATAGTGGGACTAGTTGATGAAACATACACTAACAAATAGAAGCACCCTCATTATCTTAATGGGTAAAGTTAGCAACATAGTAGTCTTGCTTAAAGAGAGGTATTAGTTTATTTAATCAGTGCCAATTAGCTCAACACTCAAAGCATTGCCATGTATCATAGGTTGCAAAACTTTAACATGAAAAGATAAAGGAGTTTCTCATGACAGTAGCACAATACAAATAGAGATGACATTAAACTAATATGGATGAAGGCCTTAGGCCCGTACCAACCTGAGGAAAAAAGCTTATTCATGTAGTCCCATAAGAGATGATAAAGCACTCACTGGAATCACTCAGTAGTTTATATTTTTGTGCACTTCAAATGTATGGTTGAAATCATTCTTGTTTACCAGTGCTGAGATTATATCGAAAGATTATGAAGAACTTCCAGTAGACTTAAAGCACTGGTTGGGATACAATTCATTGTATTGTCTTGTGTAGTTCCACTAAAATGTATGATTGGCACAACATGATCCCTGTTTGCACAAGTAGGTACAAGGTGAAACCTTCATTAGCTTAGTGAGAAAGGATAGAAAGACATTAGCATATTACTCTAATAGTAGCATCAAATTCATGATGGACAATACGCAAAACATTACCTCATTGAACCAATGGCAATAAATTGACATGCAAAACAATAGCACTATTATGTCATGACACTAATAATATTCCCTCCCTGCTCCACCACATGATTCACCTCCATAGACAAACATACACACGTACATGATTCAGCATAGGGTGCTACTAAAGTTCTGTTTAACTCCGACAGGAAAATTAGGTAGCAATAAATTAGTGGTACTTAAGTACTCCTAATTAATTAAGTGAGACAGCAGAAGTGAAAGGGCTCCCTGGAGGATCGTCTCACATGTAAGGTAGTCATTGCCGGAGCCCTTGAATGGCCTCGACTGAGGCCTCTGGCTTCAGCAAGATCACCTTGGCACTGTTTATTCTTCTTCTTCTTCCTCTTCATGCTCTGTTTCTCTTTCTCATCACCAGTTGGTGAAACCAAGTACATGATTGGCCTTCTATTTCAGAATTGGTTTTGTCAGTGAGGGAGTACAAGTGTACTAGTAAAAAATAGCATTATTTTCTCATGGCAGTCACAAAATAGAGATGAACACATTCATTAAATATGATTCTTACCTAAAGGAAGGTTATGGTGCCAATATGGATGATGAGGATTGGAACACAGATCTCCCTTTGTGCAGTTCCACTGAAATGAACCAATTGTTCCATTCTGACATTCCTGTTAAACAGCACAAAAGTCACTTCTTTTAAGAAGAGTTTTGTGCAATGCACAAAAGGTCTACAAACAACTGGTGAAATGGATATCCTGTTTGCACAAAAAGCTCTGAGAGGAAGCAAATGAGTCTCAAACAATTACAGGCAAAAACATTTGGCTAAACTTGTCATGGCTTATAATAGTGGCATGGCTTCATTTTTACCAGGGGCATTAGATTAAGACACCTAAATATTTGGTATAAGGGCATGGGACAGTGGGTGCACCAGCAGTCCAACACCATGTACCTAAACAGGGGCATAAAGTGGTGATTCATAGTTTGTTGCCCCGAGAAACAATCATCCAAGAAACATATCTGGGTTGGTCCCATTTTTGTTTACTCTAGCCACCTACTCCTATGTGTGGATAGCAAATCTAGTCCTGGTCATACCACTGTGTACAACGTTACCCCTATATTTCCCTTTTCGACCAAGAGACTGGTTGGATGACCAGTGTGTACTACTTTCACCCCCTTTCCTTCCTGTTTGTACCAAGTCCGATGTACATAATAAATTCCCCCACCCCCACTTTATTTCTTGTTTGAACCAAGTACAAGATTCGAATCCATGAAGTAGCTTTACCTCTAACAATAGAAGAAAAAAATAGGTGACGTTGGACCATCCGATCGACCATCCGATCGAGAGGGGCTGAGAGGTAGAAAATGACGATGCACATGCAGCAACGTAGCGAGCTGGGGAAGTAGAGCTAAGGCAGTTTGGAAGGAAGATATACCTGAAGGTCGTTGGGATGTGGATAGGTGGGCGGAGGGAGGCCGGATCCGCCCACACTAGGGCAACGATGAAGGGATCCGAGGACCTCCCGCGCCGGCGCTTGGCCTGAGATAACGGTGTGGTCGACAGTGGGTCTCCTCCCTCGCTGTTGACGATGGCCTAAACGCTGGCCCTCCCCCCCTTCACCGGTGGAGGGTGATACGTCCGGATCTGTAACCAGCGGTGAGGATAGAAAGTAAATGTTTTTTGAAGGGAGAAAGATATAGTGTTACCACCCCTATCTTGTTTAGATCTGGAGAGGATGAGAGTGTGTGAATAGATCAACCCTAGCAAGCAAGCGCGGAGGCTCCGGCCTATATATACATAGTGGGGTAGTTTTCCTTTTTCACTCCATCAAAACAATCATTTAAAATTGTGTACTATGTGCCAGGTCGCTGTTTTTTTAGTTGTTGATTGTTTTTTGAGATAGTTACCCGCTTGTTCCAAGTGGTGCTATGGTGTGCCAGGTCGCACTTTGCATCATTCAAGTCTGGTACAAGTCCCTCGATTAAATGAAAGGCGAACCCTCATAAAAATTGTGAACAAGCCCATGGTTAAAATTATCAGAAATGTGGGTTGCCCCAACATGCATTATTATTTATATTTTCTACTCCCTCCGTTCCTAAATATAAGTATTTTCTATTAGCCACACCTAAGACAAGAATTTTTTTATTAGCACTGAACCCCACATGTCATAGACACAAAAAGTGTGGCAAGATTCCCTTAGGCAAGCCAAAGTGTGTCTAACAATTTGAGCAACTCAAGTTAGGCAAGTGTGGCAAGTGTGGGAAAAATAATGTGGCAACATAAGACAAACATAGTCACAATCCAAACAGCCCTGTAATTTTTTGTGACATGCATGAAAATTTGGTTAGTTAAATTTATAGTCAAAATTTGGCAAGGTGCATCAAATCAACACATGCACGTATCAAAAGGAAAGTCACGGCATGCATGCATGTGTCGTACTCCCTCTGTTTCCAAATATAAGTCTTTTTAGAGGTTGCAACAAGTTACTATACATACGAAGCAAAATATGTCTACATACATCCATATGTTGTAGTCCATTTAAAATGCGTAAATGAGTGAAGTGCTTTGATGTGTCGCGTCAACTCGTACAAGACCGAGAAGCTTGATTACTACAAAGCCCTCTCCCTCACGGACTGAGCTTTGGTGCCTTAACTGCACCTGCCTTTGGCTGCATGACAGGTGGGCGAACCACCTGTTGGGCCCACCTGTCATAGACGCAAAGGCAGGAGCAGTAAGTCAATGAAGCTGTGTTCCTCCCTCGCACATGAGAGTGGTGGCTGGCAGGACTAGTAGAAGCTTTCGCTACACGCTATCCCTCCCGCACGAGGTGGACGGACATGCAACAATGGATTCGATACTGTAGAAGTAGGAGTAACATCATTTTTCATCTTCTCGAAGAGGCGAAGAGCCAAGCGCAACCCGAACGTGGCAGTTGCGAACACTCGCGTGCTGCGGTGCCTTGGAGCACGCATATAGCTAGGCTCTTGCATGAGACAAAATTGGTATTTGAGCCCACTATTGTAGTACTAGTACTAGTATAGCCCTGTAAACCGGAAAGGAATATTTGCCTTTCTAGAGATTTCAACAAGTGACTAGACTACACCGCGTGTAGTCTCCGTCCCTTCCGGTTTATAGGGCTCAAATCTCAAATCTCATCAACCAAGGCATTTTGCAATTGGAGGAATGTATCTCGTACTTTAAAAAACTACCCTAATTAAACTCATGCATTAATTACGTAGTTCTCTCGTTTTCCTCGCCGCCTTGGTCGCGGTGCACAATATTGAGCACTCCTATATGACTAGCCGCTCTATCTACATGCGGGACATCAAAGCATCCGGGCCCGCATGCCATCCACCAAATCACAGCGAGGTGCTACAGTCGAGACTCACCGGTCACCCCGGTGTGGCCGTCATGACCCATCGTATCACAAAACCCACACCTTTACTAGCAGTGGTAAAGTGGCCTCGAAGTTGGACTGGACAAAGCAACCATCATTTCACTAGAATGCTCGTTGAAGCCCTTTCTCCCCTTTCTTTAAGAAAACCTCACTCCAGGCTACTCACTTCTGTGATTTTTCTTCTGTATCGACGAAGGAAAGGTGGGCGAATCAGTGATGCTGCTATATTTTCATTCCAAGAATCTTCTTTTTGTGAAGCATCGACCGATTCTCACAGCCTATTCTTTTCCCGTTTTCATTGCGATTTTGGTTTCCTTTCGATTGCTTTCTGTTTGTCAGTTCATTGATGGATCCTGGAGCACTAGGCAAAGAGTTGCCGATGGACAACCCACTAGAGACATCGATCTCCAGGAAGCGAGCACCAACCAACGAGTTGACCATGTTGGCGGTCCAACCCATGGAGACGAAGAACTCCAAGAAACAAGCACTAGCCAAAGAGTTGACGACGTTGGCAGACGAACTCCTCAAAGAAGGTTGGAAGAACAGCAAGGGCCCCACCGTGCCTACCCCAGAAACTCTTATGGCCACCTATGCGAGGCTCAAGGCCGAGTTTGAGGAGATAGTCGTCGTTCAGAAGCAGTATTCCCCTAGGAAGGTGATGGCCCCCATCGAGGATGAGGAGATGGCCCCCGGAGGGATGGGATCCCCCGGTGAGCTGCACAAGGTAATAAAAAATAATGGCTTATTACCATAGTTGTGGTTTTTGATTATTTGCAATGTGCTTGCTAATATGTTAAGGTTGTGCAGGTGCCGGTGGACGTCCTTGATGATTCTGATGTCGCGGCCCATCCTATGGACAACGCCCCAGAGATCGTTTTCGATGTCGTGGTCCGTCCTGTTGGCATCGCCCGGGAGATCGATTCCGATGCCGCTGTCCATCCTGTGGACATCGCCCCAGAGATCGATTACGATGTCGCGGTCAGTCCTGTGGACATTGTGTAACGCCCCGGATTCGTTGTGCCAGGTGTCCGCCAGTTATTCGCCGTCGTTGCCATGTCAATTGCTTGCGTGTTGCATTTTATCATGTCATCATGTGCATTTCAGTTTGCATACGTGTTCGTCTCATGCATCCGAGCATTTTCCCCGTTGTCCGTTTTGCAATCCGGCACTCCTATGTCCTCCGGCGTCCCCCTTTTGTCTCTCATTGTGAGCGGGTATTAAACTTTCTCGGAATGGCCTGAGGTTTGACAAGCGGCCTTGGTATAGCACCGGTAGACCGCCTGTCAAGTTTCGTGCCATTTGGAGTTCGTTTGGTACTCCAACGGTTAACTGGGTAACCGCAAAGCCTCTTTTGTTTGCAGCCCAACAACCCTTTCAAAGTGGCCCAAAACCCACCAAACTCCCCTCCATGCTCTCGGTCGTTCGATCACGATCGTGTGGGCAAAAACCGCACCTCATTTGGACTCTCCTAACTCCCTCTACCTATAAATATGTGTGCCTCCCCCGAAATTCGCGGATGAAACCCTAGCCTTCTTCCCCTCGCGCCGCCGGACATTTCCCCGCCGCTGACGGACATGTCCGCCCGTCCCCGCGCCGCCGCCCGCAGCCTATCCAGATCCGCCACATGTCGCCGCCCGCCCCCACGCGCGCCGCCTTCGCGGGACCGAGGCAGCCCGCCGGGCCGGATCGCCGCCGCCGCCGGATCGCGCCGCGCCGCCCTCCGCTCCCTACGCCGCCGCCGCCCTCCGCCGCCTCGCCGCGGGCCGCGCCGCCGCCCGCCTTTCTGCTTTCTGCCGCGCGCCTCGCCGCCGCGAGAGCTCCCCAGCGCCGTCCGCCTCCGCCGCCGTATCCAGCTGCGCCGCCGGTGTCGAGCTTCGGCGCGCCGCCCGCCCGGCCCGCCTCCGCCGTCGCCGCGCCCGTCGCCGACCTCGCCGCCGCCTCCTCGCGCCGCCCGCGCGAACGTGCCCTCCCTCCGGCCTCCTCCGCGCCCCGTGCCGCTTGCCGTCGTCGTCTCCGGCCGGATCCGGCGAGGTCCGACCCGGATCCGCCCGGGTGGATGAGATCCACCCATCCCCGCAACCAAACATCGCGCCTCCAACCCCCCCCCTCCGGATCCCTCCGTCCCGCACCGCGCCGTCCCGGGTTGACTTTTCCCGGGGTGAGAATTCCACTAAGTCCCCGAATCCCTGACATAATCATGCCATGTTTATCGCATCATAACTTGCTGCATACTGCTCCGTTTTGTGCGTGTAATATATCAAATTGTTCGTCTCGACGAGTACTTCATTTCATTCCATTGCATCATTTTCATTTGAGCTCATCTTGATGCCCGAAATGCTGTTGGAAAGTGCATGTTGATGTTAATCTGCTGAAACTGTTATAACATGCTCATTTGTCATTTTTGCCGTGTTTGATGTGTGCATCCTATGAGGTTGATGTCTACATGTGTTTTGATCTATGATATGCCATCTTTCCAGGGATGCCATCCATGTATTTTTGTGAGTTGTGTGTTGAGTGCATCAAGCTTGCTAAGTAGGGTACTTGTTGTTGCTGTTTTCCTGACAGATTCTGTTATATTTTGTTGCTATGTTAACCTGCTGCTACAAGTCATTTCGTGCATTATTCTGGAGATGTTCACTAAGGATGTTTTGTTATAAATGTCTTGATCTATCCATTGAGGCCCCTGGTTGCATTTATAGCTTGATGTAGATTGTTCATATCTTGCTCCAAAGTTGCTTAATAATGTTGCTGTCAACCTGTTAACATGAAGTTCAGTTTTGGCCATATGCTTTTCTAGTGATCCATGCATCATATGAACTTGCTTGTTTTTGCATGTAGCTTCATATTATCATGTTGCATCCTTGTTTTGAGGTGTTTGCTTGATGTTTGGGTGCATTTTGCATCAATGCCATGCTTAACTTGTTTTGCTCATATCTTCTAGGCCGTAGCTCCAAATCTAATGAACTTTATATGTAACTTGACTAGAATTTCGTGCAGATCCTCTTGGTGCTCTTTAACTTGCTGTTTAACAACTTCAACTTAATGTTTATTCAGTTCTGGACCAATTTCGAAATATGCATATGAGGATTTTCCGGAAATGTTGTTTGTTGTTCCGGCCTCATTTAAACTTGCCTAAATAGTTAGTTTATTTTGTTACACCCCCTTGCCATGTTTAACAACATTTAATATTGTTTGGTAGCTTAAACGAGATCAACTAAATAGTTGCTTGTGGTGTTTCGTCAATATGCAACTCGTTGCATATTGAGCTCCACTTAACTTGTAGTTTTGTTTATTGCACTTTGTCATGCCATGCCTCATTAAACCGGACATGCATCATACTTGTTTGTGCATCATGACATGTTTATGCTTGTGTGTTTACCATGTTGTTTGTCTCTTTCCGGTGTTGCTTCTTAGTTCCAGTAATGTTGCAATTGTGAGGATTCGTTCGACTACTTCCGTTCGACTTCTTCATGGACTCGTTCTTCTTCCTTGCGGGATTTCAGGCAAGATGACCGCTACCCTAGATCTCACTACTATCATTGCTATGCTAGTTGCTTCGTTCAATCGCTATGCTGCGTTACCTATCATTTGCTCTTCAAGCCTCCCAAATTGCCATGAACCTCTAACCTTTGACACCATTCCTAGCAAACCGTTGCTTGGCTATGTTCCCGCTTTTGCTCAGCCCCTCTTATAGTGTTGCTAGCTGCAGGTGAAGTTGAAGATTGCTCCATGGTGGACATGGTTATGTTGGGATATCACAATATCTCTTATATTATTAATGCATCTATATATTTGGTAAAGGGTGGAAGGCTCGGCCTTATGCCTGGTGTTTTGTTCCACTCTTGCCGCCCTAGTTTCCGTCATACCGGTGTTATGTTCCCGGATTTTGCGTTCCTTACGCGGTCGGGTGATTTATGGGACCCCCCTGACAGTTTGCTTTGAATAAAACTTGTCTAGCAAGGCCCAACCTTGGTTTTACCATTTGCCACACCACCACCTATACCCTTCCCTTGGGTCGGCCAACCCAAGGGTCATATTTATTTTAGCCCCCCCCCCGGGCCAGTGCTTGTCTAAGTGTTGGTCCGAACCGAGCAACCTGCGGGGCCACCTCGGCGAAACTCGAAGTCTGGTTTTACTCGTAGCTTGACTTATCCGGTGTTGCCACGAGCGAGATATGTGCAGCTCAATCGGGATGTCGGCGATCGGGCGCCTTTGCTGGTCTTGTTTTACCATTGTCGAAATGTCTTGTAAACCGGGATGCCGAGGCGATCGGGTCTTCACGGGAGAAGGTATATCCTTCGTTGATCGCGAGAGCTTATCATGGGCTAAGTTGGGACACCCCTGCAGGGTTTTAACTTTCGAGAGCCGTGCCCGCGGTTATGTGGCAGATGGGAATTTGTTAATGTCCGGTTGTAGATAACTTGACACCAGATCCGAATTAAAATGCATCAACCGCGTGTGTAGCCGTGATGGTCTCTTCTCGGCGGAGTCCGGGAAATGAACACGGTTTCTGTGTTATGATTGACGTAAGTAGGAGTTCAGGATCACTTCTTGATCATTGCTAGCTTCACGACCGTTCCTTTGCTTCTCTTCTCGCTCTCATTTGCGTATGTTAGCCACAATACTTGCTTAGCCGCTGCTGCAACCTGACCACTTTACCCCTTGCTTTCCCTTTAAGCTTTGCTAGTCTTGATACCCTTGGTAATGGGATTGCTGAGTCCTCGTGGCTCACAGATTACTACAACAACAGTTGCAGGTACAGGTTATGCGATGATCATGACGCGAGAGCAATGTTGCTTGTTTTGGAGTTTCTTCTTCTGCTTCTTCGATCAGGGGATAGGTTCCAGGTCGGCAGCCTCAGCTAGCAGGGTGGATATTGTTTGAGTTTCTGTTTATGATTCATCCGTAGTCGGATGTTGTTCTTGTATGTTGTATTGTTGTATTCAAGTGACATTGTATGTATCGGATGTATCCCCACTATTATGTAATGTTGATGTAATCATATCCACCTTGCAAAAGCGTCTTCAAGATGCGCTTCTATCCTTGGTGGGACCTTCGAGTTCCTTTAGGATAGGGTCGCATCTTGGGAGTGACACATTGCCCCGGAGATCGATTCCCATGCCGCTGTCTGTGCTGTGGTCATTGCCCGAGAGATCGATGACAAGAAATAGTTGGTCGCGCTAATCCTTCAGGGTAGTTTGCATTGCCCTGTGTTTAATTACCAGAACGATGCGTGTTATCAAACCATCTTAGGGCTAGTGCACTGTCTTGTGTGGGCGGTAGTTGCTACTTTTGTTTGATAGTGAATCATGTGAACCCTCTCCGAGTTATGGAAACAGATGTATCCTCACCAGCTTTTGATGTAATATATGGCATGTTTAGATGTAAGTTTGAACTGTTTATCATATCAGCATGGCTTGTTTGACAATTCTTGGTGTTAGTAGGCTAGCTACTGTGCGAGCTATAGTACTTGCAAAACACTCACCAAAGAGAAACGTTGGGGCAGATGAGCTCGTGGTACGCTTATACTTATCCGTCATCGATCGACCAATAGCCCAAGCTCCTAAAATTGTAGTCTTAGTCGACACGGATACATTCAGGACTCGTTTGGTTCATAGGGTAGGAAAATCGTAGCAAAAGTATAGAGACGTACAGTACAACACAAAATCATAGCAGTACAGAGACGTACTCCCTCCGTTCCAAAATAGATGACCTATAGGCGGGCTAGTTTGGCCTAGTGGTTTTTTTAGGATGGCCTAGTGGGTTTCAGTGATATGACATGGTACAGTGTCGTCCAGTCTTCGCGTGTGGTAGCAGTATTGCGGGTATAGTAATTTTTCTTGAAGAAGTGGAATTCAACGAAGTCATGATGATTCCTTCGTCCAACCAACTTACAATGGGAAAGGTTGGGCCTGCGATACGACCGGGGTAGACCAGGATAATTTTGTGCATGGCAGGTGGAACAGGATGGTCGACGTCCCACATGTCGGCGAATGTAAGTATTCTTTCCGATATAGAGGACGAGCAACGAGTATTTATTGTTTATTTTTGATGAAACCTATTGTCTCCACTGTTACGACGGAGGAGTGTGAAACACGGCAGCCTAGTGAACTTGGCATGTGCACCACTTCCTCCTTCCTCATGTAATACTACCATACTGTTGACTATAAGGTTGGCTATAAGGTTACAACTTTTTCTCACTTTCTCTCTATCTATTTCCTCTCAAATGTTTTTTACCTTTCTTTTCTATTACACAATTGTTCTTTTGCCTCTTTTTTTATAGAATTATTTTTTTATACCTAGGAGCACATGTAGAGACAGGCTCTTGCACAGCCCACTCCTTGACTTTGTCAATGCCTCTCTCTCCTCCACATAAGCGGGCTTATATCCCAGTATTTTACTGGTACTACTCCCTCTGTTCCTAAATGTAAGTCTTTTTAGAGATTCCACTACAAACTACATACAGATGCATATAGACATATTTTAGAGTGTAGATTCACTCATTTTGCTCCGTATGTAGTCCATAGTGGAATCTCTAAAAAGACTTATATTTAGGAATGGAGGGAGTACTTCTATGCATGCATGCGGCGGGCAGCTGGCGTCTGAGGGGCCAGGGCGGTCAGAGCGGGATTGGAAGCGGTCCAGACTCCCGCATGGTCCACCTCACATTATCATCATATATTTCTTGGAGTCCGTGCGCGGCGGGCCGGCAATCTCTTCTCCCTCCCCCGTCTCTCTCTTCTCAGCCAACGCCCACCGAGCGATTAGATTTCGGCTATTGACGATTTATTCAATTGCAGTCCCACATGTCAGTGAAATTGCAAGACAACGGATGTCCCCTCTCGTGAGCGGCGTGCATGCCGGACTATCGGGGGTGCGACGCGTACGAGTCATAAGTGTGCCACCTTTTCCTTTAGAACTTGCAAAGCGTAACATTTTCACACGATCGATCGATAGAAATCCAGAAAAAAATGACGAGGGCGGTGCTTTCCCGCTCGTTTGGCGGGCTAGTTTGAGTGATATGACGTGCTACAGTGCCATCCACTTTCTCCATTTTTATGTAAGCAAGAGTTTACACTCTTACATGGGAGGACTGCGAAACATCGCGGATCTGATTTTCATCGAGGGATAACTATTCCCTGCCAAATAATGGAGCACTGTTAGCGATTGTAGCATGATAGTTAGGGCATCTCCAGCGCTGGCCCACAAAATTACACCGGCATCTGTCCGAGGACACTGATGGATGCCATCCGATGCTGCCCACATACCTCTCGACAACTATATGAACTAACCGGACGAAATTCCTGCAAACAAACCAAATTTCAAATTAACCGGATGAAATTCATTACATTTCGAAAACTTTTCCTACAAACTGGACGAAATTCCTTACATATTTCACACAAACCATACTAAAACCTGTTGTAAACCTAATCTAAACGATCACCGGCGCCCGACCACCATGTCCGGCCATGAACCCGAGAAAGCCAGCCATTGCCTTTGCCTCCTCCTCATCCACCTCGATAACCTCCTCCTCTGGAGCACAAGGTTCTGAAGATTTCCGCCTCCACGTCGCCGTCAAGCGGCTAATCGGCCGCCGATGTTTACCCCACCAAGCTTGGCGTCGACTGAGTGGAGTAGCGGTGGCCTTCCTGGGACCAGAGCAGCGGCGACCTACCGTGTACTACTCTTCCTCGCTGCCGGCTGCGCCCGCGCACACGCGCCGGCTTCGTGGTCGTGGCTGCGAAGGGCGACCGGGGGGTGCCGGCGATCTCTTTCATCTGCTCCTGCGACAGTACGTCGAAGAGAGCTTTGGAGCGCTCCCGGAGCGGAGCCCCCGATGTCCCTCGTCTGCTCCTACGACAGTACACCCAAGAGAGCTTTGGAGCGCTAGGAGGCCATGGTTGGAGTTATGCCGACAGAAGGAAGGGAGCGGAGGAGAATGAGTGTGGGTCTTTGGCTATGGCTGGGAGTTCGGGATCAAGTTAATATAGCGGGCGAATGGCAATGAGCCGCGACAGACGGTGGACGACTGGCCCCGGAGTAGGTTCGTCGGGCGTGAATGCGGGCGCTGACTTAACTATAGGTGCATTGGGTTACTAACATGTGGGCCCGACGGGCATCTGGCCCGCATGTCAGTGACACACCAACCGCACCTGCAGTTAAGTCCGGTGAATCTGACATTAGCGTTCTCGAGAGCGATGACCGTTTGAGCGGAAGCCGCGCTAGTTATAACGCCCAAATCGATCGCGCCAGTGTATTCCAGTTATTCGTTGTCGTTGCCATGTCATTTGCTTGCGCGTTGCATTTTGCCATGTCATCATCTGCATTTCATCTGCATGTTTTTCAAAACTTGCATCCGTTCGTGTTCCCCCTATTCGCTCTGTTGTCCATTCTGAGCCCAACCACACTCGCACGCGCCCGCGACACCTCTCAGTCCTTAGTTTTGTGAGCCGTCGAAAAAATTTCTCGGAATAGGCTGAGACTTGCCGAGTGGACTTGGTATATCACCGGTAGACCGCCCGCCAAATTTTGTTCGATTTGGAGGTCGTTTGATGCCCCAACGGTTAACCGAGTTAACCGAAACCCCTTTTCTCTTGCAGCCCAGCCCCCCTTCACCACAACCCAATAACCCATCTAAACCACCTCCATGCTCTCCATCGTTGGATCACGATCGTGTGGGCGAAAACCGCACCTCATTTGGACTCTCCTAGCTCCCTCTACCTATAAATATGTTCTCTCCCCGGAAATCTCGCAGTCCAACCCTAGCCTTCTTCCACCCCGCGCTGCCGGACACGTCCAACTCCGTCGGACGCGTCCACCGGCCACCTCACCCGAATCAATCCCCACGCGACACATCAGCTCCGCCGCTGCCTTGCCCAATCGCGCGCCGCCACCTCATCCGCCCCGGCCCTCTCTCCCCTCCGCCGCTGCCAGGGCCCGCGAGGCCCAGATCTGGCACGCGCGAGCCCGTGGTCCGCCGCTGCGCGCCCGCAGCCGCGTGGGCGCTTTGCCCTAGCGTCGCCGCCCGCGTTGCCCAACCCGCCGCCAAGACGCCGCAGCTCCGCCACCGGAGCTCGCCGAGCTCCGACCTCACCTTCGCGCCGCCCGACCTTCGCCGCCCGTCCGCGACCCGCCGCCGTCTTCCGTCGCCGCCCGGCGGAACATCGCCGGAGGCCGCGTCCTCCGCCCCCGCCACCTCTCCTGCTCGCCACCGGTCGGATCCGGCGAGATCCGGCCCGGAGGAGCCTCGCCGCCGCATCCCGAGCTCGTCGGAGCCGCCGTTGACTTTTCCCCGAGGTCCTATTTCCACCAAGTCCTGAAATCCTCATCATATGTGTGCATGTTCGTGATGCCATAACTTTGTGCTCGTAACTCCGTTTTGCGTGTATGATATATCTAAATGTTCATTGTGAGATGATCTTAATTGCAGTCCATTGTGGCATGCTTTTTTGAGTCAATCTTGATGCCCTAATCATCGTTGCAAGACTGCTATATGATATAAACTGCTGAAATCTGCTAATTGTTAACATCATTTGTGCCTCTTATGAGTGCCACAACTTTGTCCCTATTGACGCTATTATGATGATCTTGATATTAGCATGTTCTGCTATTCATGATCTACATTTATGTACTTTGCATTCATGTTAGGATGCATCTTGATATCTTAATCCCTGTTGCAAAAGTGTATGTTGCTGTTAACTGTTGAAAACTGCTGTAACTTGCTGATTTGTCATTTTTGTTGAATTTTGTGTGTGCATCCTTTGAGCATGCTGTCTACAAGTTTTAGGAGCATATTTAATCAATATTTACAGGGGTGCAATCCATGTATTTTTATATGCACCATAGTGAGTGTATCAAGCTTGTGAAGTGGGCCAGTTGCTGTTAACTGTCTGTCAATGCTGAAATTGCTATATCATGTTGCCATGTTTCCTTGATGCTACCAATTAATCCATGCATAATCTAGAGATGCTTAGTTGAGATTTTTTTTGTTGTCTATGCTATGCTCTATCATGCCATGCCTCTTTATGCCCTATATATGTCTTGAAGTATATGTTTTCATTGCCATGAACATGCTTATAGAGTGTTCCAGATTCCTGTTAACTTCATGATGCTATGTTGTGAGCTTGATAGTAATTATTCTATGCCACTTCTGGAGATGCTCCAATTACATGATTGGTAGTATACTAGGTGTACGTTGTTCAAATGCCTTGTTTGCTAATTTTGGATGTTGTATGCCTCTGTTTAATGCTTGCAAACATGCTATGATAATGTTGCTATTTTACACTTGCTGAAACTGTTTCAACTTTCAATCTTGTCATGTTGGTTTCCACCAATCCATGAGCCATATTTATATGATTCCATGAGGTTATTTTCTCTTTATTATGTGTACTTTGATGCCATGCCCCTGTTTGCTATATAAAAACTTGCTGTAGCTTGTCTCTTTCTTGGTCTCAAGTTGCCATCATATTAACTCTGCTGATGCATATGCTGTTGTGTTATAAAGTTGCATTTTGCATTGATCATATTGGTTCAATCTTGATGCCTATGAACCTGAACCTTTAATGATATTTTAAGTGTGTTATCTGTACATGAAGTGCATGTCCAGTTTGTGCTCATAAGATTCTTGTAGCATGTTGTTTTGATATTTGCAAAGTGCCTACTTGCTGTTTTGGGCAGATTGTTGTTATAACTTGTTTGGAGTGTATGTGTTGCACCGTTGCTCCGTTTTGAGCATGCTCTATAGGAAACTTGCTTAGAATTGCATTTAGTTTCATCTTGTCGTGTTGAATACTTGTTTTGAGAATGTTTTCTTGATGTTTGAATGCATTTTTCATCAATGCCATGTTTAACTTGTTTTGCTCATATCTTCTAGGCCGTAGCTCCGAACTAAATGAACTTTATATGTAACTTGACTAGAATTTCGTGTAGATCATTTTGATGCATTTTAACTCGCTGTTTAACAACTTGAACACAAGGTTTATTCATTTTTGGACTAATTTCGGAGTTTGCATATGAGGACTTACCGGATTTGTCATATGTTGTTTCCGGCCTCATTTAAACTTGCTTTGATGTGTTGTTCTTGTATGCATCATCTCTTGGCATGAGTAGTGTCTTATAACCTTGTCGTGCATCATGCTTGGATGTGCATCATGTCATGTTTATGTGTTGTGTGTTTACCATGTGGTTTGCTCCTTTCCGGTTGTGGTTCTTCTCGATAGTTCCTATTTCGTTGCGATTGTGAGGATTCGTTCGTCTACGCTTGGTTCGGCTTCATCCATTCGTCTTCTTCATTGATTCGTTCTTCTTCCTAGCGAGATTTCAGGCAAGATGACAGTTACCCTGGATCTCACTAGTATCATTGCTATGCTAGTTGCTTCGTTCTATCGCTAGGCTACGCTACCTATCACTTGCTTATCAAGCCGCCCAAATTGCCATGACAACCTCTAACCATTTCACCCTTCCCAGCAAACTGTTGTTTGGCTATGTTATCACTTTTTCTCAGCCCCTCTTATAGCATTGTTAGTTGCAGGTGAAGTTGAAGATTGCTCCATGTTGGAACATGATTATTTTGGGATATCACAATATCTCTTATTCAATTAATGCATCTATGTACTTGGTAAAGGGTGGAAGACTCGGCCTTATGCCTGGTGTTTTGTTCCACTCTTGTCGTCCTAGTTTCCGTCATACCGGTGTTATGTTCCTTGATTTTGCGTCCCTAACACGGTGGGGGGTTTTTGGGCCCCTCTTGACAGTTCGCTTTGAATAAAATTCTTCCAGCAAGGGCCAACATTGGTTTTAACATTTGCCATAATAATACTTAAACTAAATAAAAAATTTGCATAGGGCGTCATGAACCTGAGGATTTTTCTACATAGCAGGGAGGCGCCAGCGCTGATGGTGTTGGTCCCAAACGGGCAGACTGCAGGCCCACCACGGGGCAACCCGAGGATCTGGTTTTACTCGTAGGCTAACCTATCCAGACGTGGCCAGAGACGAGATACGCGCGGCTACTATCAGAGTGTCGGCACGCCGGGAGGCTTAGCTGGATTAGTTTTACCATTGTCGTGTGCACCGGGACCCCGGGACTGATAGGATGTCCTGCGATGGAGGATTGTCTCCGCGGATCGTGAGCTTATAATGGGCTAAGTTGGGACACCCCTGCAGGGTTTAAACTTTGGAAAGCCGTGCCCGCGATTATGTGGCAGATGGGAATTTTTAGTGTCTGGTTGTAGAGAACTTGGCACCATATTCAAATTAAAATACACCAACCGTGTGTGTAACCGTGATGGTCTCTTCTCGGGTGAGTTTGGGAAGAGAACACGGTGGGATTATGTTTGAACGTAAGTAGTTCAAGATCACTTCTTGATCATTACTAGTTTGCGACCGTTTGCGTAGCTTCTCATCTTATTCTTGTACTTGTAAGTTAGCCACCATATCATGCTTAGTCGCTTGCTACAGCCTCACCACTTATCCATTCCATACCCATTAAGCTTTGCTAGTCTTGATACCCATGGTAATGGGATAGCTGAGTCCTAGTGGCTCACATATTACTACAACAACAGTTGCAGGTACATGTATTGATGATCATGATGCGAGAGCGATGCTTGATTGCTTTGAGTTCTTCTTTTGCTTCTTCTTCGGCCAGGGGATAGGTTCTAGGTCAGCAGCCTGGGCTAGTAGGGTGGATGTCGTTTGAGTTTCTGTTTGTGTTTCATCCGTAGTCGGATGTGGCTCTTATGTATGATGTTTTTATATTCATGTGGCTTTGTATGCCTCTTGTATGTATCCCCAACTATTATGTAATGGTACGATGTAATAATATCCACCTTGCAAAAGCGTCTCCAATATGCGCTTCTATCCTTGGTGGGACCTTCGAGTTCCTTTAGGATAGGGTCACATATTGGGTGTGACACTAGCGATGGAAGGGGTTTCGGTACGCCAGGGCGGTCAGACGCTAGCATGATGGTAAAGTGTGAACTCATGGATGACGAGCCTTTGAAGCATACATGGCACGTATTAACAACCAGGCGTCCATGCAACCGCTCTTGTCGCCAACTAGCCTTCGACGACCACCATTATACACCACACAACCACGCATAACTTACGAATAATGGACAAATCGATCAGACACACACTCGTGTGAAGTGGCACTAAGATCGGTCGCTCACGATAGTACATACTCCGTACCATAGTACCCTCTCTAGCTAGGCTATTTTATAGATTGTCGTTGTGATGGACAATATACAAGAGCAAGGCGCTCCGAGTATGACCGTTGGTGTTGAGCCAGGTGAATACATGCTCGGCGTTCGTGTAGGCCTCCATCAAACGTCTAAACAGTAATGTCAAGCACCACCAGGCGCGCAGGAGATGGGCTCGCCGTTTGCGTTGCGCCATGAGCAGGACTTTTATTGAGAGGGCGACGTGCATGCATTAGCATGCTTTGACAGCGTGAGCGTGAGTGTTTGACGCAAAGTATTTCATTTTCATTTGGCTGACGAGTGTGCGTTGCAGCAATGAGTCCATGGTTTGATTCCCCACATATGCAAATTTTGGTTTTTATTTCTTTCTCCACTGACAGGTAGGCCCGCTTAGATAGATAAAGAACACGAGCTGATGAGGCGCATGCAGACTATTTGACTGGTCAACCAGACAAATACGGAGCTATACGCTGAGCCAGTGACCGTATAATCACCATATCTCGTATACAATGATGAAAGTGAGCTATCAAGACAAGTTCGATGACCGCCAATGCATTTTACTCGGTAATAAATGACCAGGATTGAAGGGCAATCCAAATTTCCTTCGTCTTCTGTCCTTGAGCTCTTGACAAACCAATGCACTATACGGTTGTCCAGCCACTCCACCCAGAGCTCTCACCAAGTGTCGTTCATGCCACTGCGCCACACACTAACCGGTAAGGAAGCGATGGCATCCCGCCGCGCCGAGTTCCTCACCGCCCACAACCGCACACAAAATGGTAGGGAAGCGATGGCATCCCACCGTGCCGAGTTCATCGCCACTTGCGACCTCACACCTATGTGGGAGGAATTTGAAGCTGCCAAGGCCGAATGGGCGGTAGAGCAAGAGGCGGCCAAAGCCGCACAGAGGGAGTGGAAAAGTCAGAAAGCACTCAAGAAAAGAGAGGCCCACCGCCGCAAGAAAGAAGAGGACGCACGCGCTGCTGCGGAGAGGTCGACGGAGATCCAAGCACGGTGGGGTGTCGCCGACAAAGCCGGAAGGAGAACGATGGCGTCGGCCAGCATGTGAGAAGTAGTAGTACTAGTAGTTAGTGTGTGTATGCGTATGCGTGTGCGAGTACGAGCATGTACCAGTACTACTAGTTACTACTGTAGTTTTTAGAGCAAATTACCAGTACATTAGCCTAGACTCAATGGAAAAATTCCTATCCTATGCATCAAATGGCATCTCTTTCTCTATAGGAATTGAGATGCATGTCATCTCACTTCCTATGATTTTCATATTCCTTTAAAATCCCTATCCTATGAACGAAAGGAGGCCTCTGTTGGAGTAACTACTGTAGCTAGCAGTACTGCTGGTACAGTAGTTTTCTTCAAGAAACAGAATCCAACGAAGTCATGATGGTACCTTCGTCTGAGCAACTTCAAAGTGGGAAAGGTTAGGCCTGTGATTTGACGGCTCATTAGTCATTATTACTGTGGCGCGACGACCGGGGTCACTCTCCCTTGGAGTTCTGCATGCATGGCAAGTGAACCAGGATGGTCAACGTTCCACATGTTGGCGAACGGAAGTATTCTTTCCGATATCGAGGAGCAAGGAAACCGCATGGTATAGTATTACTGCTGATTGGTTCTCAAAAAATTAGTATCACTGCTGATTTATATTTATTTTTTATTTCTGATGAATGCTAGCGTTTCAACTCTTACGACGAAGAGTGCCAAACACGGCACGTGCTGGATGTCCCACACGTCAGCGTAAGGAGTGGGACATGAACAACGTGGTAGAGCCCAGCGCAAAAAAACAGTGGTAGAGCGTCTCCACTTCTGGGTCGGAGACCACACGTAGTAGTACTAGTGGTATGAATGATACAAAGTGCAGCCTGGAGAGAAAGACACGTCTAGTTGGAAGGTCTCGAGACATACACGTAAACAAATATAAAAGCTAATATGTACCTCCAACTAATATAGTAGTAGTAGAGTACTTAGGCACGTACTCCATAACATCACCGTGCATTGCACGTACAACATTTAGTGGTATACATAGTAAGAGAAAAATGCCGCCAAAAAGTTCCCTTCTCGACCCACTTTTGTGTGTTTGGTAGAGTGTATGGAGGGTGCATTAGTCCACACTAGTTTAGCACAAATACACTAGAAGCATGCATGAAGAGAGCATGCATGAAGAGAGTATGCATGAAGAGGGGTGTTGAGTTGATCATGCATGAAGAGGGAACAACTATGGTGAGACGAGAACGCAACCAAACACACCCTATATGCCATGCATGTTCATACCATTTGTGCCTTTCTACTTCACTTATTGTGCTACATTGCTCAGGTTCGTACGTCCACTCCTGGGTACATGTCTGTCTCGTAGTTCTAGTCCCACATGTTCTTCATATAGATGGAACGATCCTTGCATGACACATGCACCTTGATGCTAGATGTCTTGTGTGTTGGCAAAAGGATGAACAAAGCTCACGTAAAAAATAGAGTGGAAGAACATAGATTCCCGACGACCGAGAAGGAGCAAGGAACCTCGTGGTGGAGCATATGCACTCATAATATTTTATACTCCCTCCGTCCGGAATTACTTGTCATCAAAATGGATGAAAATGGATGTATCTAGAACTAAAATATATCTAGATACATCCATTTCAATGACAAGTATTTCCGGACGGAGGGAGTATTGTTTAGCGATATAAAATCAACCAATCATCTCCACAGTGGACTAGAAGAGTACGAAACACGGCAGCCCAGTGTAGTTACATCATACTAGTACATGGCTAACCCACGCTATCACCATATTTCTTGGCTTCCATGCGACACCTATCTCTAGTAATCCAGCAACCCATATCGCTTCTCCCTCCTCGTCTCTCTCAAAGTGCGGTGGACTGACGTTTTTGCCGTCTATTGAGGTCGGTTAACTCATCACATGTTAGCGACATGACAAGAGCATTCTAAAAAAATTCCTTTCACGTTCCGTTTTCAAAAAGAAAAAAATCCTTTCACGTCATTTAATTTGTTGTATGCTTTGAGCAACTTGCATGTCCTATACTGCTCCTGTTTGGATACTCTAACTTAGCTAGAGGTTAGACTAACTCATGACTAACCCTGAACTAACTGTAGCCAAAGAGCTATTTGGGTGACAGGGTTAGATTGACAATAAATGCACTTGATGGAGAGAGAAATGTGATTTTTTAGTGGTCCCAATGAGAACTATCTCCAGTTAGCACCTCTTGGGTGGGATAGTTTTTTATGGTGGGTTCGGTGCAACTTGCTCCAATTTAAACCCTCATGCTTGGATACTTTAGGGCTATTTGAGCCCCAACTAGCTCAAACTAACTCTAACCCATGTATCCAAACAGGGCCTATGGACAGCCTCGACGCGGAGCAGTCGCGTGCACCGGGAAGCGGCGCTCTCTCGGCCGTCGCGCCGCTTCAAAGCCGGCACTAGTGAGAGGTCGCCTCTACTCTGGTCGGGCATTAATGCGGCACTGACGCTCCAGGGCGACGCGGACCGTTTCACGCGGGAAGCGCGCGCTGATAATCCCCATGTGCAGGGAATCATCGTAGCAATTCCCAAAGGTGGAAGTGATAAGTGTGGAGTGTCGAACCCACAAGGAGCTAAAGGTAAGATCAATATTCTCTCAATCCCTATCGCCATCGACACGACTCTCGTGCACGAGCGTTTGCTTCAACTAGAAACAAGAAATAAAACTGTGTTGTGGGTATAAAGAGGATAACTTTGTATGATATCAGAGAGCTAAAATATAAAAGTAGGTGCTGTTATCATAAAGTTAGAATATATTACTAAATAATATAACTATTGAGTGTGGAATAATGGTGGATCGGTGTGCGGAATTGTCCTAAGCAATTGTTAACAAGATCGATAGTCGTCATTGCAATTTCATATGAGGGAGAGGCATAAACGAACATACTTTTCCTACTTGGATCATATGCTCTCACGATTGGAACTCTAGCAAGCATCCGCAAATACTAAAGATTCATTAAGGTAAAACCCAACCATAGCATTAAAGTATCAAGTCCCCTTTTATCCCATACGCAACAACCCCCTTACTCGGGTTTAAGCTTCTGTCACTCTAGCAACCCACTATAAGCGAATCATGAACGTATTGCAACACCCTACAGCGGGAATCCCTCATGCTTGCGCGACACAGAGGGCACCATAGGACAGCACCAAAATAAAACATACAACTCGTACCAATCTAGATCATCAATCAACTCAATGACAAAAGATATCTACTCAAAACATCATAAGATGGCAACACATCATTGGATCATAATATGTAGCATAAAGCACCATGTTCAAGTATAGGGATTACAGCGGCATGCGGGAGAGTGGACCGCGTAAAAGAGGTGAGGATGGTGATGATGATGGCGATGTTGATGAAGACGATCACCGCGGCGATGATTCCCCTCCCGATGGCACTCCGGTGCCACCAAGAGAGAGGAGGAGAGGTTCTCCCCCTTGTGCTTCCTCCTACATGGTTTTCCCCCTCTGGTCCTTGGCCTTCATGGCGATGATGGCCCCTCCGAGATCCTCCTCCATGGCCTCCGGTGATGATGGCCCCCTCCGGCAGGGTGCCAGAGAGGGCCTAGATTGATTTCTCGTGGCTACAGATCTCCGGGCTGTCCACGAGATAGGGGGACACGCCCTAGGGGGGAGGGCGCGGCCCCCACTCTAGTGGGCAGCCCGGGACTCTTCTGGCCCAACTCCGATGCTCCCTGGTCTTCTTTTGGTCCATCAAAAATCCTCAAAAATTGGCACGTCAATTGGACTCCGTTTGGTATCCCTTTTCTGTAAAACACAAAAACAAGGAGAAAACAGAAACTGGCACTGGGCTCTAGGTTAATAGGTTAGTACCAAAAATCATATAAAATGACATATAAATGCATATGAAACATCATAGATGGATAATATAATGGCATGAATACTTCATAAATTATAGATACGTTGGAGACGTATCACGCGCTGGCAAGGGAGTATAGGTTTTGAACCGTTTCAGGTGTAGTACTGGTAGTTTGCAAAACTACTCAATTATTGCACTCAGTTTCCTAAGAAATTATGGTAAAAAGTTACTCCACAGCCCGCTTCTGTTCTCCTTCCTCTTCCACCGTCGCGCATTTCCGCGGGAAGCGACCGGTCAACCCTTATATAGGAGTGCTGGCACAAAAAGATGCATGCATGACCACTAAAATTTCCAGATTAAAGCGCCGCTCTGGCAGGAGTATGGCGTATGTTGTTACCTTCGGTCGGGCCATGGCTTCCGGGCGACGGCAACCAGAGAAGAGGCGGCAGGAGGGGAATGAATGCAGCTACTGTTTGGGTTCGCCGACCAGCTTAAATAAATGCGTAGCATCACGTTTACCCACGGATGCACAAATTGTAACATACGCGTTTGCTTAAGTTGGTGTCACATAACTGGTGTGTGTGTGTGTGAGAGACAGAGATTCTGAGAGACAGAGTGTTTGTGTGTGACTCTACTCTTCGGACATGTACTCAACCATTTGCATCTGGATATAAGTATAATGGTATTTACTTTAGCTAGTGATTTACGTGGCCATGTTAACGTGGTTGTGTAAAAAAAGTCACTTCCTGCTTGTGATTTGCATTATATAATTACAAGCAAGATGCTCGTGCATTGCAGGGAACATCAATATGCATTTTTTTACAAAACACCTGTTGTGATTGACCCATGCAGGAGTAATCCCGTGTGTAAAAACTAATGATATCTCAAGAATTTTATCGGAAAACTGGTATCTCGAGAATGTCATCAAAAAAATAAAAGATGAGAGATAAGGTGAGGAGGAGGGGAGCGTGGTGGTGACTGGTGGTCGGAATGGGCGGAGGCATGGGGATGGACGGCGCCGGCAAGCGGCAGCGGCCACCATGCTAGATTGTTCCAGAGACTTCCTTTTTTAATTGCTCAGCAATGAGGTTGTGGGAGATAAGGATGTGGAGATAGGTGCGGGTATCTTTTGTAAAATTATCATAGTTTTCTTTCTATCTGTCAGATATAGATCAGACGGTCTATATTACAAGATGGCAGGCACACCATCATCGCCAACTCGGTTTTTTTATAAGGGTACAGATGATAAGTTTGCTAACTACCAAAGTCAAGTGGAATTTGTCCGTGTTATACAAGTAAATTAAGTTGATTGTCTATCATATGGGTAAGGTTGGATGAAGGGTGGTAGGAACAAATGCTCCGCCTAGAGCATGTGTGTGTGAGATGGAGTCTTAGTGTATGTGTGTGTTTGTGTGTGTGTGTGGGTGTGTGGGTGTGTGTGTGAGAGAGAGAGAGAGAGATGGAGTCTTAGTGTGTGTGTGTGTGTGTGTGTGTTCGTGTGTGTGTGGGGGTGGGTGGGTGGGTGCGTGCACGCGCGCGCGCATGTGTGTGTGTGTGTGTGTTTGTGTGTGTGTGTGCGGGTGTGGGTGTGTGTGTGTGTTGTCGCGGGGTCCTCGGTGGCGGATGTAATTTAAGTGTGCATGGCTTCATCATAGAGAGGTGATGTGTATGGCAGAGGCCGCCAACGATGGGGTGCGAGAGAGAAAATGCCCGTAGAGAGGGAAGGGAAGGTGTGTGCACATGAGAGGAGTCGACATCGAGAGAACGTGTTTGTTCGAGAGACACCAAGGAAGACTACTATATATCGATGGTGCATGTAGGCAGGAATTAAATGAAGGGATGGTCTTATTGGTTTCGGGGATATAGGGGAAGAGTGAGAGGGGGGGTAGCTAGAAGGAGATTGTTAAGTGTGAGTGTGTGTTTTACCCATCCAGGCAAAAGTTATGTGCACACAAGAAAAGGACGATTCGATGTGGCGTTAGGGTTGACGGTAATTAACTATGTATGGAGACATAGAGACCTTGAACATGCATGTGCGAGAGGTATGCTTGTATACGTGGGATGTGTGTGTGTGCGCACGCGCATGATCGAGATAAAAGAAAGAAGACATAAGTCATAAGATACAACGACATGGGAGAGACGGATCGGTATGACAATATGTATGCATGTGAGAATGTAGGGAAGAAGGCCCGACAATTGAGCATGTGTTTTTGTCTTTAAGAGATAGTGGCGTGGGCTAGAGCACACATCTATGGCGAGTACGGTGAGTGATGCACAACGATTGTGCAAAAGAGATCAACCTATAAATGCATATGTATGGAGAGACATATATAGACTGGGAGATAGGAAGCAAGACTGCGTGCGAGAAAGAAATGTTGACAGAGAAACTACAGATAAATACAGAGATGGAGATGCTAGCTAGAGGGACATCCGCTAGTTTGAGTGTTGGAGATGACCGTCGGGTGGTTCAGAGGGTGAAGTTATGTGTGTGTGAGAGAAAGATAAAAAGGGGGCACTTGACTGCATGTAGAGAGAAACATATGTAGTGTCCGTGATAGGAAGCAAGAGTGAGGGCGAGAAAGAAGGTTGATGGAGAAACAAATAAATAGAAAGATAAAGATGCTAGCTAGTGTGCGTTAGAGATAGGAGTAGAGTGGATCAGAAGGCTGAGTTATATGTGTGGGTGTGAGAGAGATAGAGAGAGGGTGCATGTGAGTCACATACAAACAAATATCAGAGAGAAATGAAATCCCGAGAGACGGAGTTTTGTGTCTGCGAGAGAGAAAGATATTTCACAATGAGAGTGATAGCTAGAGACATATGACGGAACACAAGATATCTCTAGGGAGAGAGAGTGTGTGTGAGCGACATACAAGAGAACAGTGGAGAAATATGAGACCCTGGGAGACAGAGTTTGTGTTTGTGTGTGAGAAAGAGATATTTAAGAGGAAGAGTCGTAGGTTCTCATACCTAAGGAGCGAAAGACATCTCTGTATGAGGGGTGTGCAAGTGGCACACAGGGGAATAGTAGAGAGAAATGAGACCTCGGGAGACAAAGTTTTGTGTTTGTGTGAGAGAAAGAGATTCCACATGGAGAATCATAGTTAGAGACACATAGCAGGGAGCGAGATATACTTAGAGAGAGATAGAGTGATGAAGGTCGAGGGAGGGAGTACCGTCAATGCGTTACAAAGATAAAAGATCATTGTCGACATGCAGGTAGCACAGGAGATACACGAGAGACGACGAACGCGTATAGGTCTAGAGAGATAGTCCTATATAAGCATGAGTGATAGCTATATGAGACGAATATCTGGATTAAAGGGGATTCAAATATTTAAACTAGAGATCACGACATCGATAATATCATAACGCAAATTGGTGTATCAAACATGCATATTCATTTGAATTTGGGGACACGTGTAATGTTATATAGTTTATCAATATTGGTGATCCATAGATTCTTTAATTAGAAACAATGCATGGTTTATATGCAATTAATGTCTAAACGGGATTACATTATATGTTGCGTGTGTGAAACACATTATACATGTTTGAGAAGTAAAAAAAGCCCCGCATGAAACACACATTAATTGGAGACAGTTAGCGAGGAATGCATACATTGGATTTCAACATAAAGTGGTTTCAATTATTTGAAAATCCAAATTGATGGATACAACCTTATGAATCTGAGGTCATGCCATTTGTAAACCACATTTATGTATAAAGGGTGTTGTGCTTTTGAAAGTATATATAAAAAATGATGTATATAGAATTTTATTCCAATCGAAAATGGATCCTGCCCGAAAAAAATAGAATACAAACGGGATTCGAATTGAGTTGGCACGGTAAACCTGTACTCTGCAAAATTTGAACGAAGCAGGGAAAGTCGCAGTAATCGCCCGAAACCAAAATCTGCGAGATGGAAATTACTACTGCCTATCCCTGCCACGCAAAGCCTATCTGCTCAATTTCTATAGGTTTTGATAGGGGTAGGTTTGTAATTTCACTCAAACGTGACATAACCGCCTCTCACCCGGATTCATACACGGTGGGCGCCAAAACAAAGTGTGTCCTCAGCCGAAATCGACTCCCTTCCCGATTCATACATGGTGGGCACCAAAAACAAACTCTCGTCGGCAAATATTCAGTGTATGCGAGATTACCGTCCTATCCCCAACCGACTAATATTGCTGTGATGTAGGAAATTTGAAACGAGGGCTAAGTTTGTAAATTTCCTCGCATTTAAGACAAGCGTGCCCTGAATACATGGTTCCCCCTTCCTCTCTACCCCCATTTCCCCATTCGTAGTCCGTGGGCACCAAAACACCCTCTCCACACCAGCCTCCTCCGTCCGCCACCCCATCCACCGCCGTCCTCCTCCACCATGCCGGAGCTGATACCCAGATGCCACTGTCCATTACAAGAGATCGACCTCTCTCATCCACGTCTTCATATCGGGATCCTTGCATCCCGTCATCTCGCTTCATCCCCGCCATCGTTCACCTTGCCGGTGCCGCTCCTACGACCGTCTCATCCACTGCGCCCTGCCGCCACCGTCTACCCTCCTAGATCTGCTTCCACGCTGTCGACAGCCATCGCTACCATAGCACCATAAAATTCTCAGCAGATGCATACACGACGCCGCACCAGAGGCGGTACACTTCCGTATCTGCTCAACTTATTTATCGCAGCAAGAAAATAGATCGCCACTGCTTTACTCTGATTTCTTGTCCATCACTTACTTGCTAATTGAGAACAAACATTGGTTGCAAAGTTTCCTTTGTCCGGTTTGCACCTTCAGATCCACCATGGCACGCTCAACACTATACTCCCAATGCTTATGTTTTCCCCTTTTATATTCCACACTAGTTAAATCACAGTAGACTAAATTTCAAAATAGAGTCAGTCGATATTTCAGAGCTCGTCGGAGTTCGCCGGTGCGAATGAAGGGGCTCGGGTGGGGACGGTGGTTGTGGGGGCGGTGGTGGGGCCTCGCCGAATGAAGAAAACTCGACGCGGGTGGGGGCCGGGGTGGGGGTGGGGATGGTGGAGGAACACAGGCGGTGGGGGCCGGTGGTCTGGCCGGCGGCCCGTGTGGTGTTCTGTATGGGAAGAATCAGAGACGAGGAAGAAGAAGGGTTAGGAGACGTAGGATATTCATCCAACTGCCTGAAATGGTCGAGAGACAGCAGGGAGTTGCATTCTTAATGCACTCTGGTTCATTATGTGTGGGCACTACGCAAAGAACATTTTATTATCCAAAATCTGCTTGCTCTTCTTTAGCATGTTCCTCTTCTGTTCTTCTTTAATAAGTACTCTCTCCGTTCCTAAATACAAGTCTTTGTATAGATTCCACCATGGACTACATATGGAGCAAAATGAGTGAATCTACACTCTAAAATGTATCTGGATACATCTGTATGTGATCCATAGTGGAAATCTCTACCAAGACTTATATTTTGGAATGGAGGAATATGATAATAGTCTGATATGTTCCTTGTAGTGAAGATGGCGGGGACATTTGCGTGTAGAGGTCTATCTGATTCGGTTGTGATGGGCACTTTGAACTCTTCGGGCCTCTTTCATTCGTAGGATTTTGTAAACATGGGAATAGGATTTGTAGTGGCCTGCCCACTTGAATTCTATAAGAATAGCAAGGAAATGCGGAGAGCTGTGTCGTCTTTGAGAATTACACTGATATTAATAGTACCGCACCTTCAGTTGAAGAAACCTGGTATCAGAAGCCTTTCTAGCCATACCGGCAATACTAGCACATATATTCCAGCAAGTTCCACTTTGCTGATTTTACTCTGATGCTTAAGGTTTTCCCGTTATATCTACACTATCATCTGTGTAGCTGCTTTGTTTCGCACTAGCAGCAGTCCACTCTTGAAGCTAAACACTGCAATGACTTACAAAATTGGCACCAAGGCATTGAGTGTCATTCTGGATGCAATGAAACTCATACGCTCCCCACCTGTTGACTCTTGTTCAGAATATGATCCTAATGACACTTGTTCAAAATTGCCACATATAGAGAGACAACATGGAATTGCATTTCTTTGGGCGTTGTGATTCATCATGAGTGGGCAACCAACATTGTATGCAATGAAGCGGAACCTCAAGAATATGCTTCCTCTTCTGTTCTTTAACATGTCCTCTTTTGTTATTTTGTATTTAGTACGTACAGTATGTTCCTTGTCAAGAAGGGGGTGGGGACATCTGCAGTCAACAGCTGATAGATCTGGCCTGTACGTGATCGATTGGCTTTCAATTACTAGCGGCAATACAACACCGTATTTTCAAGCCAGTTCCACTTTCCCAATTTATATATCGTGGTTATGGTCATGGAAGTGGACACTTCCGTGATGATAATTTTGGTAATGCCATGGAACACTTCTACGACAGCACAGGTATGACTATCTTGATTCTGTCATAAAATCGTCATGGATGTACATGCATGACAGAAAACGTGACCTACTGTGACACACATGTATCATCACAGAAGTGTTTTTTTTGTAGTGGTTGTGTTAAATTTTGGAATTTTTTGGGGTTCGCTTGGACATTTTTATACATTAACTGGGTTTTCTAGGCATTTTATGTGCATAATTCAAATTTAAACTACATGCACATGCTCCAGTGCATATAAATTGGTTGAGAAATCAAATCTGTGTCCTTGGGTGCATGCTTAGGTCCCATGCAAGAAATGGGAATGAATTTCAAATACCAGGGCACTGTTGATTGCCGGAAAAACGTTGAGTTACTTTGCTTTTAAATTCTAGTAAATCCAAAACTCATCTGAAATTCATGAAACTTGGCATGCTCTCATGAAATGGCACCCGACATGTTGTGGTATTTTTTGTGTCCATTTTGAGAGAATGTCCACTCGAATAACAGCCAACAAAGGCATTTTGAAACAAATAGCTGCCACTCTAACATCTCAAAGGTTTTAGATAGAACACCCATATGTAACCCGACAGCTTCCCCAGTAAGCCAAGGGAAAATGTGTCGAGCAAGATTTGTGTAGCTCTTCATCGCAAATGTTTTAGATAGAACACATGTATGCAAAGTGAGAGCTATGGTCTTCCGCAGTAAGCCAAGGGAAAATTCATCGCGCAGGATATGTGCATCTCTTCAACGCAAACGGTTCAGATTGAATAAGGTATGCAAAGCAAGACTTCGGCGCTAAGCCAAGCGAAAATTTGGCAAGCAGGATTTGTACCTCCCTTCAACGCAAATGGTTTTTTTGGATGACCCGTGTGCAACCACGTATAGACAATTTGGTAAGATTTGCATATGTCATATTGGGTATATTGCCATTTGTCAAACTGGAAAGGTTGACATTTGTTGATCCAGTAACATTGCCATGTCTCAATCCTTGTAACACTGCGATTTGTCAAAATATGCAGCTAAAAATCACTAGCACTATCTAATTTTTTCAACTAAAATTCAGTAATTAAGCATAGATTTCATTCATAGATTAAGCAGTTGTTCTTAATTTATACAAACAGTTCAACTCGACAGCTGACCCGACCAAACTTTCCCCAATTATTGCCAACCACGTACTGAAATAGCTAGTTCAAATGTATATACTAGCTAATTTTAAGTACGTTGTACAGTTCCACACATCTATAGTCAGATGAACTGAACAAAATAGCCCCTAAATACTACTACTACTACTACTACTATGGAGGGGCTTTTTACTACTTCCGGAAACCTCTCCTCTGCCAAGCGCACTCGGTAAGAGGAAGAGGAGGAGGAGCCTACCGACTAGCTGGACAACTGCAATACGGTTTCTGTCATAGTTGCACCTTCAGCGACGCTCACCTCGAACGCCCTCTGCCGCTCCATACGACCCCTCTCGAAGCGGCCGGACTGCTCGTAGATCTCCTGATTCCTCGCCTCTGCGTCAGCATGTACTGCATCCACGGCTGCGGTAAGCCTCTTTGCATGCTCGACGAGGCGCTCCTCCTCCTCCCGCAAGAACTCGATGTAGCGCGCAAGGTTGCCGACGCACGTGCGGGCCTCCACCTCCACTTCCCTCCTTCGAGCGGCGGTGGCGGAGCAGGTGATGATCCCGGCGGTCGACGGTGGGCCGGCGGCCATGGCGGCCATGACCACCGCCTCCTGCCTTCGGGCCGCGGTGGCGGAGTGGGTGATGGCCATAGTGGCCGGCAGTGGGGTAGCGGCCACGATGGCCACCTCCCGCCTTCGGGCCGCGGCGGCGGAGCGGGCAATGGCCCTGGCTTTCGACGGTGGTGTGGCAGCAACGGCGACCGACAACAGTTGCTGACGGGCAGCGGGGGCGGAGCGTCTGGTGGGTGTTCCGCTCACACCCAACAGGGATGCCACGCGCACTACACTACGCCAGGGACTGCGCCGCCGCCGCGGTGTAGCCTACCAGCTGGAGCTGTCCTCTGATGACGGCGGAGTGGCTAAGCGACGACGACGGACCGATGCCATTGGCGATTGGGAAAAGCAGACGAGACAAGCTACAGGGAGGGAGGGGGAAATACGACACAGGACTCGCCGGCCGTGAGGGTTTATATAGTAGGCTGGTAAGCATTGGAATTTTGGGGGATTTCACTGAGTCGGTTGGGAAGCTTGCGCAGGAACCTGCGTGGTTGCGTGGGAATGGGCTCACCACCGTTTGGCCAAAAGAACACCCCAACACGCTGCTCAAGCTTGCGCTCAATGCTGTCTGCGGCAGCGGGGTGACAAGACACGTACACATACGATTAATAAAAAAATGTTTGTGATTTTAATTACCTACTATACCCTGTCTTGGTTTATAAGTTGGATTTAACTAATAAAATATGAATTCATGTCGCCAAAGATTATATTGTTGGATTCGTATTTGAGCATAATTTCCAATTATATAATTTTTGTAACATGCATTAACATTTTGTTAGTTAAATTTAAGGTTATATATCAGCAAGCATTTTCCCACAACACACACGGCTTATTCCATCACAAACAGCTCGGATGGATCAACTGTATGCAACGTATCACACACACAAGTCTAATCTTATTTGTGCTTGAGGTCTCCGACATCGCTCGCACAGTTCGTCTTATTTTTCACGTATCATTGTGCCTGGCTCTGCTTGTGTCCCTCGGCATGCTCTGCTCACTGTTAGGCGCCGCAGCACGCTCTGCTCGTGTCCGTCGACGCGCTCGGCTTGTGGACAACTTTTCCTTGCGTGTTCAACTGCTATATGCATATATATGGTTGCTCGCCGTTGATGCGACCATGGAGCGCTCTGCTCGCATCCCTCAGCGCGCGCTCTGCCAGCGGTTGGGCCTGCGCACGATCATGTTGGGGGCTTCATATGCATGCTGTTGCGCCGCGCGCGTCACCATGCAATGCAGTTACGTGCGTCACGATGGAGTTACGCGCTGCAAATTAGAACTACCATCAGGGCGTGCTGATATTCCAGGCCGTCCGGCTTCCCCTTTAATTCCCGCGGCCATTATAACCTTAGTCTCTTCAACCTTTTGATCATGCCTCACAACACAACAAGGGCACCCATGATGACACATAGAGAGGGGATGTCTAGCGGCGCTCCAATGGAGTTCGCCGAGCATAAAGTGGAGACACACGCGAGGGAGACAGATCTCTCGGTGGTGTACACCATCGACCCGGCCGTGGTGGACGACTACATCAACACCGTTGAGCAGTTGCTTGCTTGAGACAAGTACAAGGTGGTCGGCATCAACCTCCAGTACACTGCCAGTTGTCCCAACATAGATCAGAAGGTTGTCATTGCCCAGTTGTGTGTGCGCCATCATGTCCTCATCTACCACTACTGCATGACCACGGAGCCTTCCGACCCTTTCACCAGTTTTGTCAACAACACCGACTACAAGTTCTCTACGATGGAAACCACCGACGATGTAAAAACGCTCAGGGTTATCGGCTTGGCCTACAAGAACCTTGTCGAAATCCGTCAGCACTATAGGGTCTAGGGCAGCACGAAGAAGGATTCCCTGGTTGAACTCGCCTCGGCCATCATCGACCTGTACTACGAAAAGATGAAGCAGGATGCCAACAGAACAAGTCTCGTATCCTGGCATGGAGCCTGGATGCAGCAACTGGATGAACCTCACCTCAAGTTCATGGCCAAGAGTGTGTACACATGCTACGAGATGCATAGGTGGATTGTTGACATGAGGAAGTGCCTCGTTACCCAAATCAACAAGGTCGGATTGAGCCAAAAGCAGAGCAAGCATCACAAGAAGTAGATGGTGATCCGATGATCATTTATCCTAGTTAATCATGCATGTAATATATAGTTTACTTTGGCGTGTGGATTTGTCATGTGTGTAGTAGCCACCTATGTTATTATGCATGTAATAGTTTACGTTGGTGTGTGCAAATGCCATGGTTGTAGTAACCACCTATGTAAGTGGATGTTTAATTTGGTTATGCAACCATGTCCTTCTAAGTGTGTGCGTGCGTGCGTGTGTGTGTGTGTGTGTGTGTGTGTATGTTGTTGTTCTGTATGCAATCCCCTCGCACAACACAATCGTTTGTGTTATTATCAGTCTTCGCACACATTTCTGATTACAGACCTGTTTGCCGCATACCACACACATCTTGTTATATTGAACTATTTCTGTTCTCTTTTCTTAACGCAAATAGTTCATCCAAGTGAACCGCATGTGTATATCGCAAACAACTTGATCTAGCTAACCATATCTTTTGTGTTGCCTAATCACAAACAGTTCATCCGAGTGAACCGTATGTTGTATATCGCGCACACCTTCATCTGGATGCCCGTTTCTTTTGTTCCTCCTCATCGCTAGTTAATTAAACTGAATTGTATGCCCTACACCGCACACGCAACTAAAATCTGAACCATATTTGATGCATCCGTCATCATAAGCATTTTGCAGCTTTTTGATGGGTTTTTACACCACCATTTGCGATTATTGCATCGCACACAGTTTCGTCAAAGGGTCTCTGATCATAGTTCGCGTTAGCAGCATCCTGCAGTAGTGAGTGTTCTTGTTGACCGTCTATGTGATGTGTATATGCTCATACAAGATGTAAAGACACTAGGGGATGCACTGAATGCTAAATTTGGTGCAACAGATGTAGGTAGTAAATTGTACACCAGGGAGAGTTTTCATGGCTACAAGATGGTGAATAATTGTTCTATGGTTGAACAAGCTCATGAGATACTGCACATCATGGAGAGTTTTCATGACTACAAGATTGTATACCTTGTGGATGACATTCCCAAGTCTATTGCAGAGGCATATGCATCTCCAGATGTAGATGATTTGAAAGAAGCTGTCCATAATTAGATGGATTCAATTATTTCTAATGGAACTTCGGAACTAACTAAATGACCTTATGGTTGTAAATTTTGTTGGTTGTGATGACCCGCAAGTATAGGGGGTCTATCATAGTCCTTTCGATAAGTAAGAGTGTCAAACCCAATAAGGAGCAGAAGGAAACGAAAGCGGTTTTCAGGAAGGTATTTTCTGTAGGCACTGAAATTATCAGTAACAGATACTTTTGTGATAAGATAATTCGTAACAGGTAACAAGTAACAAGTGTAACAAAGGTGCAGTAAGGTGGCCCAATCCTTTTTATAGCAACGGACAAGCCTAGACGAACTCTTATCTAAAGCAAAGAGCTCCTGAGGACACATGGGAATTACTGTCGAGTTAGTTTTCATCATGCTCATGTGATTCGCGTTCGTTACTTTGATAATTTGATATGTGGGTGGACCGGTGCTTGGGCGCTGTCCTTACTTGGAAAAACCTCCCACTTATGATTAACCCCTCTCAGAAGCATCCACAACTATGAAATAAGAATTAACATAAATCTAACCATAGCATGAAACATGTGGATCCAAATCAGCCCCTTAAGAAGTAACGCATAAACTAGGGTTTAAGCTTCTGTCACTCTAGCAACCCATCATCTACTTATTACTTCCTAATGCCTTCCCCTAGGCCCAAATCACGGTGAATTGTCATGTAGTCGATGTTCACATAACACCACTAGAGGAAAGACAACATGAATCTCATCAAAATATCGCACTACAGGAATCAGACACTTTGCCGTCAGCCATGGCTAACGGCAAAGGCATGCTAGGCTGACAGCAAATACCTTTGTCGTCAGCCAGCAGACGACAACAGGTCCGGCTGAATAGGCTACAGCAGAGGCATCTTAGCCGTCTGTTGGTGGACGACAAAGATGCAAAGGGCTTTGTCCTTTGCTAACAAACGTCAAAGAGCCTGGATGGCACACGTGGCAGTTCAGGTCTGTTAAGTGGTTAACGGCGTGCTTTGCTGTCAGTTGGCTGACGGCAAAGGCATTTGCATCATTTCCGTTAGCCAGCGGACGTCTAAGATGTAAAGGCCTTTTTCGTCTGCTGGCTGACGACAAATCTGCCAAATAGGCTAGCCCAATACACCCCATGTTGTACAGGTAGCTTCCATGTGGCGGTTTGCCTGTGCTAGCAGACGACAAGGACCTTTGCCGTCTGCCAGCGGACGGCAAAGTGGCTATATAGCCCCTGTTTTTTCCTAAATTCATTCTATTTGACATAATTTCACATATATACATATATACACATTTCAAAATAATTTCAACAAGCATACCAACAATAAGTTTCCAACAACATATACAAGTTTCCAACAACATGAACATATACAAGTTTCCAACAACACACAATGGTTTCCAACAACATTGCCATACATACATATCCAACAAGTTTCCATAAATAAAAATGAAGCACAAGTAGAAGAGTACACTCCATCAATGCAAGCTTCCTCATCTCAAGCAAATCTGCAAATTAGGAAAGGTGAAAGTTAGAAGAAGAAGAAGACTAGCTAGAAGAAGAAGAAGAAGAAGGATTCTTCTTCTTCTTCTTCTTCTTCTTCTTCTTCTTCTTCTAACTAAGGTAGGTAAAAAATGCCATTTTTAGCTAAGGTAGGTAAAATGCTAAGTGTGTAGGTCATTTTAGAGCTAAGCTAGGTAAATAGGTCATTTTGGAGCTAACCTAGGTAGTTATGACATTTTTGAGCTAACTAAGCATATTTATTCATTTTGGAGGAAAAAATGGTAAGTGTAGGTCATTTTAGAGCTATCCTAGTTAAAATCGGTCATTTTGGAGCTAGGTAAGGTTATTTTGTCATTTTGGAGGAAAATAAACTAATTGTATGATAGTTTGGAGCTAAACCATGGTTATTATGCCATTTTTACCTAAGTAAGCTAATTATGTCATAAATGAACTAGGTAAGCTAAGTATAGATCATTTTTTTAGCTATCCTAGGTAGTAATGACATTTTTCAGCTAACTAAGCATATTAAGTCATTTAGGAGGAAAAGAGGCTAAGTATAGGTCATTTTATAGCTATCCTAGGTAAAGTATGTCAGTTCGGAGCTAAGTAAGGTTGTTGTGTCATTTTTGAGGAAAATAAGCTAAGTATAGGTCATTTTGGAGCTAAACCAAGGTTATTATGCCATTTTTTTAACCTAAGTGAGCTTATTATGTCATAAATGAAGTAGCTAAGCTAATTATAGATCATTATTGAGCTATCCTAGGTTGTTATGCCATTTTTACCTAAGTGAGCTAATTATGACGTAAATGAACTAGCTAAGCTAGCTATAGATCATTATTGAGCTATCCTAGGTAGTTATGCCATTTTCTAGCTAACAAAGCATATCAAGTCATTTTGGAGGAAAAATGCTAAGTATAGGTCATTTTATAGCTATCCTACGTAGAATATGTCATTTTGGAGGTAAGTAAGGTTATTCTGTCATTTTCGAGGAAAATGAGCTAAGTATAGGTCATTTCTTAAGCTAAGTATGCATTTGTTAAGCAAAACACTTGGGAAAACTTACCATCATCAGGGAGGTGATGGAACGGTTGGGTTTGCGCCAGTGCCAGACGGAGAAGGACAAGTCGGGGTTGCGCCACCGCGAGACGGAGAAGGATCGGTCGATGCTTGCCGGGAGGCGTGCTGCACCTGTCGTGGTTCTAAGTCTGACAGTAGTGTAGGGGGGTAGGAATGGAGAGGAAATATCCTGGCTATGGAGTAGTTGTATATGCAAGAGGTTTACGAGTTCAGGCCCTTCTCGGAGGAAGTAATAGCCCTACGTCTCGGAGCCCGAAGGTGGTCGATTGGATTATGTGTGTATGAGTTACAGGGGTGCGAACCCTTTACACTGAGGAGGGGGGTGGCTTATATAGAGTTCGCCAGACCCATCCGGCCCTCAGTTATGCAGGGTTTAAGGTACATTAAGATCGGGCGTTACTGGTAACGCCACAAATAAAGTGCTATGATGACTATAAAAGCTACTTAATGACTGACCGTTTGCGTGCAGAGCGACTTTAGATCTCCTGGCTGTCGAGTGGTTGGCTTCATGGTCGAGTGTCTTCGAGTCCGTCGAGTGGAACACTTCTGAGTCGATTGAAAGGTGGTTTCTTCTAGAGATGTCCTTGGGGAGGGTAGTTTGGACAGGTCCATGACCCTACCTTAGGTACATAGCCTCATCATTAGCCCCTGAATGGATCGAGGTTTGAGTGGGGAAGCAGTTGAGAACTCTTCCGACCCATTTTTCATGCTATGAGTATATCTTGTTCTGGATCCATGAGCCTAAGTAACAACACCAACTTCTTTTTCAGTCGCCTTGATCCATTCTTGGTTTCAGTCGAGTGAGTTTCTTTACTTGAAAAGATCCGAGTGACGGTGTGGAGGAGATCCTCCGTCTGACAAGTTGTTCTGCTGCTCGCGGATTTCGCGGGATTCAAATTTTGGGAAGCGCACGGGGCGGAGGAGGCCGCAGTAATCGGATGGGATAGAGCGGAGCTGCCTTGATCTCCGCGCCACCTTTTTTGCCACGTATCAAGCGCGTGACTGTTGCGGGATTTGACAGGATTGTCTGGGCCTACAGGTCAGTCACTCGGAAGAAACTCCATATAAGCCACTGGCCCAGGGCTTTTGAACAGTGCGCCTTCATTTTTCCCCTTTCTTCTCGAATTCCTCCACCACCTCTGCTCTCGTCCCGGTGTCTGCCGGTCTGTTCGAGCTTCGTTTGCGGCGAGGGTGAACGAGAAGACGGCGGCCCTGGAGCGCGCGAAAAAAGCGATGGCGCAGGCGAAGGCGAAGAAGTCCGGTCGGGGCGGATCTTCCTCGAGGTCTGCCTTGCCGTCGGGCTGGATCCAGGGCGATTGGATGCCCTCGGCAATTCGACAGGACAACATTGATGACCTGATTGAGGGGGGATTCATTCCTCACAAATCTACGCGCCTCCCAGTGAACGAGATCGAGCCGCAGCCTCGCGAGGGTGAGTGTGTCCTTATCGCCACTCACGTCGACCACGGATTCTCCCTGCCCCCTCATCCTTTTTTCCGGAGTTTCTTGAACTTTTTCGGAGCGCAACTCCATCACTTTACTCCAAATTCCATCGTGTATCTTGCTGCCTTCATGTCTTTGTGCGAGAATTTCTTGGGTTGCCGTCCTCATTGGGGCCTATTCAAGCACATTTTCACTTATCGTTCTCAGTCGGTTAAGAAAGCCAAGTCGAGTGACGATAAGACGCAAGTGATTCAGATGTGCGGGGGTCTTGGGATCCAGATGAGAAGCAAAAGTTCTTTTCCAGCTATGATTCTTCCTGACTCAGTCCGCTGGTGGCAGTCGACCTGGTTCTATTGCAGAGACCAGCCGACTCCAGGACAGGCGACGGGTCTTCCCTCTTTCTCCCTGAACCGAGCAGAAAAACCTTCTTCTCTGAAAGTGACATCGGAAGAGAAGGCACAAATCAAAGTGTTGGTTGGTCGAGTGGTTCAGCTTGTCCGCGACGGGGTGACTGGTATGGATTTGCTAGAGGTCTTCCTCCGGAGACGTATCCAACCGCTCCAAGCTCGGGACCATCCGATGTGGATGTATTCGGGTCTCGATAACACCAATCGGGTTCACCCGGAGGAGGTCGACGAGGCTAGGTTGGAGGGGTGGTTGTCAAGTATCATAGGGAACGAAGACAACCCCCGAGGAGCCAGGAGGATTCCTCCACTCGACCAATCATATGAAGTAGACCAGGTCCAATTCTGCATCTCTGATTGTGACCTTGCTTTCTTCATTCTGTTTGCTTAAAATCAATCGACTGACTTTTGTCTTGTTTGTTGTCTTCTAGACCATTACTGAGATGTACTCGATGCCCAACGGGGCGCAAGAACAGGCCGAGGAGGGGGAGGCGAGCGGAGGCGAAAGTGAGGAGGAGTGGCAATCTGATGGTGAGGGGGAAGAGGATGACGACGGCTCCAGTGGAGAGGAGGAGGAGGAAGTCGATCCTCCTCGCACGGAAAGGCGATCCAAGCTCACCCACGACCCATGGCGGCGTGGCAAAGCGCTGCGCTGATCAAGGCGATCGTCAAAACACCCTCGGACGGCTTCTCCGGCACCGACTGAAAAAGCGCCAAAGCATCCACGAGCGGCGTCATCAAAGCCGCCGAAGGTCTTGCCCAAGATGAAAATGGCCATTCCCACCATTTCCGAGTAACAGCAGAACTTGTGTTTTCTCGTCTAGCATGGACAGACTCTCGGTCGACTCATTGACTAACCGACTGGTTTCTGAAATCTGCAGTGCTACTACCTCCGAGACTTCCGCCAGGAACGAAGACCAGGAAATGGAAGACGATGTCACCTCCAACCTTGGTACGATCTCTGTGGTTTCACTTTTGGTCGATTGGATTTTCGTTTTTAACTTTGGATTTTTCCTGTAGCTCCTCCTCATGTCATTGATCTCCCTAATGATGACGACGAGGTGCCGCTAAAGACGAGGAGGAATAGAAAGGCGTCGGCTGGCAAGACAACTCAGATTGCATCAGTGCCTGAGACACCGGTTCAGGAGGGTGGCAATACCACTCAGACTTCCGTGTCCTTCACTGTGCCGCTGGTGAGTGTTCTGCCTTCATCGTCGACTATTGACCCGCCCTCCCTTTTCGCCACACACCACGTCCCACAGGACCAAGTGGGTGCTGCTAAGGAGGCTATACGCCATGCGGGGATCATGATGGAGCAGGTGAAGGTGGTCCGGGAAGCCAGCCAAGCAGCCTATGAGCTAGCTCAGCTCTTTAGAGCAACGTCCAGGTTAGTTGGTCACCGCTTGTTCTGTTAGGATATGCTATCTGAAGACTCTCTTTTTGAAGATCTTTGTATCTGTACACCCACTGGGTGTGTCGATTGAATTTTTGGATTGGTGGGGGCACGCTGAGTACACCCACTGGGTGTAGTCCCCGAGATTATGGTGGACTGCTAGCAGTCGACTGTAGTCTTTGTATTTTGAGTTTCTTCACTCTAACTTCTTCACTCGGTCTGGTCGGACCATGTCGAATGGAATCTTGGAACCAATGGGGGCACGCTGAGTGCACCCACTGGGTGTGGTCCCCGAGACCATGGTCGACTGCTGGCAGTCGACTATGGTCTGAAGAACCTGTGTTTGTTTTTTTTTGGTAGATCATGATGAGACCGTGGCTGACTGCTGGCAGTTAGCTATGGTTTAGGATCATAACCTCTTTGTCTCTTTCGGTCGACTGATCGGACCAAGTCGGTAGAACCAGTGGGGGCACGCCGAGTGCACCCACTGGGCGTAGTCCCTGAGACTACTATTGAATATTTTGATTCGGCTGTAGTCTTAGAAATGTTATGATTTTTCTCTTAGTCACTCGGAAGCAACCTATCTTTGATGTCTGTCAACTGGCCCTTCACAGAAATCCTGCGAGCTTGTGGCTCGCTATACTGAATAGGAAAACAAACAGACCCAGCTTAACCTTGACTTGAAGATTGCTCAGGAGAACTTTCAGAAGGCGAGAGACGAAGCAAAAGGTATGGCTGGTGACAACTTGACGACTGTCTTTATCTTTCTGCCCATTCCTGATTCTGATCTCATTGTCATTTTGCAGATAAAATGGAGGAGGCTCTGAAGAAGAAGGACCATGACCTTGCCGAGGCGCAGAAGACGGCTTTGGACAAAACGAAGCTTGCGGAAGAAAAACTGGCTTCAGTCGGTATACTTGAAGAGGAGAACGTTAATCTGAAAGCTGCTCTCGACGCGGCCAACAAGGAGGTCACCCGTCTGAAGAATGATAAGATAGCTCTGAATGACAAGGCTAGTGAAGTGGTGGGGAAGAGGAACGATCTGGAGGCTTATCTGGGAGGCCTCGCCAAGAAGTTATTCATCATGCTTGAGGGTAATCTCTCTTACCCAACTGACTTGTTATCATCGACTCATCGTAGAACTGCTAGTTTATCTTTGAATTGTGTTTACAGAATTCTGCCAAAACTTCGAGGAGGAGACCAGTCGAGTGGAGACAAGCTTGGACCCCATTAACTCTCCTGTGAAGGATGAAGCTGCTATGAAAGTGCTCCAACTGGAGTCTCGTGTTGCTGGTGTGGTCAACTACCTTGCTCGACTGAAGGTTGCGGCGTCGCGAATCGACACGGCACTCTGGCCAGGAGCAACGCTTCAAAATGACCTCGAGTCTCTAATAACTCGACTGAACGAAGTTCCAGGTCGAGTGCAAGAATGGAAGAAGTCTTCTGCCAGGTGCGGCGCTAACGTCGCTCTGTCCCTGGTCCGTGTTCACTGCAAGGATGCGTGAGAGGAAAAGCTGGCGTCCATCAAAGTTGCCAATACCAAGAAGCATTACTTCCAATCTTTCATGGAGACCTTCATTGCTGCTGCCACTCAGATCGCTGACGGAATTGACTTGGACCAGTTTTTCGCGCCCTCCAGTCCTCCACCTGAGGAGTAGGAAAAACTTCTATGCTTCGCCTTAAATTTGCCTCGGAATGCCGATTGGTTTTGTAACCGATAAACTTTTACAGGCTTGACGCCTGAGCACTTCTGAATCCGTAGGATGTTATCTGAACTTGGCTTATCGTTGAATATGCTTGCATTTGCCTTCGAGCGAACTATGTTCGTCACTCGGAATATACTTTAGTGCTTGAGACGCAGCTCTGAGGTGGAAAATCCAGTCGACCTGCACTTCATCATTCTTGCAGGTAGGGATGGAGCACAGATTGCAGTCGACCTGCGTCCTTACGGATCGGGATGGAGCGCACGTTGTTCTTGTGGCGCAGCTCCGAAGGTGAAGGTAGCAGTCGACCTACACCTCGTCGTCCTTGTAGATCGGAATGGAGCGCACGTTGTACTTGTGGCGCAGCTCCGAAGGAGAAGGTAACAGTCGACCTGCACCTCGTCGTCCTTGCAGATCAGAATGGAGCACATGTTGTACTTGTGGCGCGGCTCCGAAGGAGAAGGTAACAATCGACCTGCACCTCGTCGTCCTTGCGGATCGGAATGGAGCGCACGTTGTACTTGTGGCGCAGCTCCGAAGGAGAAGGTAACTATTGACCTGCACCTCGTCGTCCTTGCGGATCCGAATGGAGCGCACGTTGTACTTGTGGCGCAGCTCCGAAGGAGAAGGTATCAGTCGACCTGCACCTCGTCGTCCTTGCAGATTGGAATGGAGCGCATGTTGTATTTGTGGCGCAGCTCCGAAGGAGAAGGTAGCAGTCGACCTGCACCTCATCATCCTTGCGGATCGGAATGGATTTCATACTTAGGCGAGTACTTGGACTGTAGCTAAGCCCCCGAGTGGGAGGGTTGCTCTCCACTCGATAGAATTATTAAATACTTAGGCGAGTACTGGAGTGCAGCTAAGCCCCCGAGTGGGAGGGTTGCTCTCCATTTAGTAGGATTTTCAAATACTTAGGCGAGTACTGGACTGCAGCTAAGCCCCCGAGTGGGAGGTTTGCTCTCCACTCGGTAGGATTTTTAAATACTTAGGCGAGTACTAGACTGCAGTTAAGCCCCTGAGTGGGAGGTTTGCTCTGCACTCGGTATGATTTTTAGATACTTAGGAGAGTACTGGACTGCAGCTAAGCCCCCGAGTGGGAGGTTTGCTCTCCACTCGGTAGGATTTTTAAATACTTAGGCTAGTACTGGACTGCAGTTAAGCCCCCGAGTGGGAGGTTTGCTCTCCACTCGGTAGGATTTTTAGATACTTAGGCGAGTACTGGACTACAGCTAAGCCCCCGAGTGGGAGGTTTGCTCTCCACTCGGTAGGATTTTTAAATGCTTAGGCGAGTACTAGACTGCAGCTAAGCCCTCGATTGGGAGGTTTGCCCTCCACTCAGTAGGATTTTTAGATACTTAGGCGAGTACTGGACTGCAGCTAAGCCCCCGAGTGGGAGGTTTGCTCTCCACTCGGTAGGATTTTCAAATACTTAGGCGAGTGCTGGACTGCAGCTAAGCCCCCCGAGTGGGAGGTTTGCTCTCCACTCGGTAGGATTTTTAAATACTTAGGTAGTCTTGGACTACAGCTGAGCCCCAGTGGGAGGTTTGCTCTCCACTCGGTAGGATTTTTAAATACTTAGGCGAGTACTGGACTGCAGCTAAGCCCTCGAGTGGGAGGGTTGCTCTCCACTCGGTAGGATTTTCAAATACTTAGTCGAGTACTAGACTGCAGCTAAGCCCCCAAGTGGGAGGTTTGCTCTCCACTCGGTAGGATTTTCAAATACTTAGCCGAGTACTGGAGCTAAGCCCCCGAGTGGGAGGTTTACTCTCCACTCAGTAGGATTTTTAAATACTTAGGCGAAACGGATTCGCAGCTAAGCCCCCCGAGTGAGAGGCTTGCTCGTCACTCGGTAGGATTTTTTTACAAACTTAGGCGAAACGGATTCGCAGCTAAGCCACCCACTGGGGGATTTCTCACGTAAACAAAAGCAACAACAATCGCTGGGAAAATTATAACACCCTTGTCTTTGATAAAAAACTACAGAGGTACTTTTTATTACATATCATCCGAGTGAGTACTTAAGTATAAAAGGGGCGGAGGAGCTCCGCATTCCAAGCTCGTGGCTCATCAATCTGGCGATCGACATTGTAAAGTCGGTACACTCCATTGTGGAGAACTTTGGTGACGATGAAGGGGCCTTCCCAAGTAGGAGCGAGCTTGTTTAGTTTCTGTTGATCCACTCGGAGGACCAAGTCTCCTTCTTGGAAGGCTTGACTCTTCATGTTTCTAGCATGGAATCGATGCAAGTCCTGCTGATAGATAGTCGATTGGATCATGGCCATCTCTCTTTCTTCTTCTAGAAGGTCGACTACGTCCTGTCAGGCTTGTTCTCCTTCATCTTCAGAGTAGAGCTCGACTCGGGGTGTATTGTGAAGCAGGTCACTCGGCAGAACTGCTTCAGCTCCATAGACCAGAAAGAATGGAGTTCGCCCAGTTGACCGATTAGGAGGGTCCTCAATCCCCAAAGAACTGATGGAAGTTCGTCGACCCACGCGTCTGCTGCGTGCTTGAGATCACGCATCAGCCGGGGTTTCAGTCCTTTGAGAATTAGGCCGTTTGCTCTTTCTGCTTGTCCATTCGACTAGGGGTGAGCGATGGAAGCGTAGTCAACTCGCGTGCCTTGAGAAGCGCAAAAGGCTCTGAATTTGTCGGAATCAAAGTTTGACCCATTATCAGTGATGATGTTGTGCGGAACTCCATACCTGAATACCAACTCTCTGATGAAGCTGATAGCAGTGCAGGCATCAAGATTCTTGATAGGCTTAGCTTCAATCCACTTAGTGAACTTGTCGACTGCCACCAGTACATGGGAGAAGCTGCTCCTGCCAGTTCTCAGTGGTCCAACCATATCCAATCCCCAAACAGCGAAGGGCCAGACGAGTGGTCTTCAAGGCTGAGGCAGGTTTGTGTGACATATTGGAATAGAACTGACATCCTTCACACTTGTCGACTATCTCTTTCGCCATTTCATTTGCTCTTGGCTAGTAAAACCCCGCTCGGTATGCTTTAGCCACAATGATCCGAGAGGACGCATGATGACCACAGGTCCCCGAGTGGATATCGTCAAGAATTATCTGACCTTCTTCTGGTGTTATACATTTCGATCGACTCGACCACGCTTTCCTGTCTAACTGTCCCTTTATCATAGTAAAGGCCTTGGATCGACGGACGATCTGTCGAGCCTCTTCTTCATTCTCTGGAAACTCTTTCCTTAGGATATACGCGATGTATGGCACTGTCCAGTCGGGAGTGATGACCAAAGCTTCCATGATCAGGTCGACCACAGCTGGAACCTCAACTTCAGTCGGATCCATGGCACTTTTTGGCTGCAGGGCTTCTTCGGTGAAAGGATCCTCTTGAACTGATGGTGTGTGGATGTGTTCCAAAAACACATTACTGGGAATGGCTTCTCTCTTGGAACTTATTTTTGCCAAATCATCAGCAGCTTGATTTTTCAGTCGGGGTATATGATGAAGCTCTAACCCCTCGAATTTCTTCTCTAGCTTTCTCACTGCATTGCAGTAACCAGTCATGGCCGGACTTCCGACGTCCCACTCCTTCATCACTTGATTAACCACCAAATCTGAGTCGCCATAGACCATGAGGCGACGGATGCCGAGTGAAATGTCCATATGCAACCCATACAAAAGTGCTTCGTATTCTGCTTCGTTATTGGAGGAATCAAAGTGAATCTAGAGCACATATCTGAGCTTATCTCCTCGGGGGGAAACCAACACTACCCTAGCACCGGAACCATTCAGCATCTTAGAACCATCAAAGAACATGGTCCAGTGCTCCGAGTGAACTTGAGTCGGCAGTTGCTATTCAATGCACTCGGCGACGAAATCTGCTATTGCTTGGGACTTGATGGCTTTCTTTGCCTCAAACTTGATATCTAGGGGAAGGAGTTCAATCGCCCATTTTGCCACTCGACCAGTTGCATCTCTGTTGTGCGTAATCTCGACAATGGGCGTCACGGCGATCGTAATGGAATGGTCAGAGAAGTAATGAGCAACCTTCTTCGTGGTCATATAAATCCCATATACAAGCTTCTGATAATGAGGGTATATTTGCTTTGATGGGGTCAAAACTTCGGAAACATAATATACTGGGCGCTGAACTTTAAAGGATTTTCCTTCTTCTTCCCGCTCGATCGTAAGTACTGTACTGACGACTTTTCCCGTGGCTGCAATGTAAAGAAGCAAAGGATCTTTGCTGATTGGGGCAGCAAGCACAGGCTGGGTGGAGAGCAGGGCTTTTAGCTCTGCAAACGCTGCATCAGCTTCGGGAGTCCACTCGAACTTGTCTGACTTCTTCATCAGTTTGTAAAGAGGCAATGCCTTTTCACCGAGACGAGAGATGAATTGACTTAAAGCGGCCAAGCAACCAGTAAGCTTCTGGACATCATGCACACGCACAGGACGTTTCATTCGGAGTATAGTACCAACTTTTTCTGGATTGGCGTCTATTCCTCGTTCGGAAATGAGAAAACCGAGTAACTTTCCGCCAGGAACTCCGAATGTGCACTTTGATGGATTAAGCTTGATATCATACCTTCTGAGGTTGGCAAATGTCTCGGCAAGGTCGATCGGCCAGGTCGAACCCTTCCGTGACTTGACCACAATATCATCCATGTATGCTTCCACATTCCCGGTGATTTGAGTGAGCAAACACTTGAATCATCCTCATGAGCGTGGCTCCGGCATTCTTGAGGCCGAATGGCATGGTGACATAACAGAAGCACCCGAATGGAGTGATGAAAGATGTTTTGATCTCGTCGGGTCCATACAAACGGATCTGATGGTAACCAGAATAGGCGTCTAAAAAAGACAGGCGCTCACATCCCGCAGTTGATCGACTATTTGCTCGATGCGGGGGAGAGGAAAATGATCTTTCTGGCAGGCCCGATTGATATGTTTGAAGTCAATGCACATGCGAAGTGACTTGTCCTTCTTGGGGACCATGACAACATTGGCGAGCCACTCGGAGTGGTAAATCTCTCGGATAAACTCCGCTGCTAAGAGCCGAGCCACCTCCTCGCCAATGGCCTTTCTCTTCTGGACGGCGGACCGTCGAAGATGTTCTTTGACAGGTTTCACTTTTGGGTCGACTCGTAGACGGTGCTCAGCCAGCCCCCTGGGAACACCCGGCATGTTAGAAGGCTTCCATGCGAAGATGTCCCAGTTCTCACGGAGGAACTGGATGAGCGCTTCTCCCTATTTGGAGTCGAGTGTTGTAGAGATATGAGTCGGAGCAGCACTGGGGTCGGTCGGGTGAATGTGAACCGGTTTTGTCTCACCGGATGACTGAAACGGTGATTCTGTAGCGGGCTTCTTGGCTTGCAACAAATCACTCGGGTCTGCAGTTTTCTGGTATTCCTGCAGCTCTACTACTGCCACCTGAGCAGCGGCGATCTTTGAGCCTTTCTGAAAGCACTCTTCCGCCTTCTTCCGATTGCCAGTAATAGTGATCACACCTTTGGGATCAGGCATCTTCAATTTGAGGTACACATAACATGGTCGAGCCATGAAACGTGCATAAGCTGGCCTGCCCAAAATAGCATGATAAGCACTCTGGGAATCCACAACTTCAAACGTCAAATTTTCTTTGCGGTAATTCTTGGAATCACCGAAAACCACATCAAGAGCAATTTGGCCGAGTGACTCAGCCTTCTTTCCAGGAATGACTCCATGGAAACTCATGTTGCTAGTACTGAGTCTGGACATCGGAATGCCCATCCCTTTCAACGTCTCTGCATACAGTATATTCAGGCCACTGCCACCATCCATCAAAACTTTAGTCAGTCGAGTGCCTTCTACGACTGGGTCGACCACCAAAGCTTGCCTCCCAGGGGTGGCTATGTGTGTCGGATGATCGGACTGGTCGAATGTTATGGTAGTTTGGGACCATTTCAGATAACTGGGTGTCGCCGGAGCAACCGTATTCACTTCTCAGTTGATAACTTCCAATCGACTTTTGCTTTCAACATCAGCAAAAATCACCAGGGTGGAATTGACCTGGGGATATCCATCATCACTATCTTCTTTGTCCTCAACTTTGTCCGACTCCTTTTCCTTATCTTTGTGATATTTCCCCTGGAATTGATGGATCAAGAGCCGCCACTGTCGAGTGGTATGTTTCGGGTCAATGAGTTTACCCTCTTCATCTTTCTTTGTGTGAATGTGGCATGGCAAATCCAACACATCATTTCCGTCTTGGTCATTCACCTTAGGGTTCCAAGGCCCTTTGGGCTTCCCTTTAGACTTTCCTTGAGTCACGGCCAAGGCTTCTCCAGGAGCAGCTGGCTCGGCTTTCCGCTTCTGCTTCCGACTGGAGTTCCCTCCTCGGTTTAAGTGGGCGTCGACTTGTGCTTGCCACTCCGGAGCCGATCCTCTTCTTCACCATTGGCATACTTTGTGGCAATCTCCATCATTCGACTCAGAGACATGTCTTCGGTTCGAACGAATTTTAGGTTTAGCTCTCTGTACTTAACGCCTTCCTTGAAGGCACAGACTGCCTGGTGATCAGATACATTCTCTACCGTGTGATGCAACGTGATCCATATCTAGATGTAATCCCTCGAAGTTTCATTCGACTTCTGCACACAAGATTGCAGCTCTGTCAACCCTGTTGGTCGCTTGCAAGTTCCTTCAAATGTTCTGACAAATACTCGGGCAAGATCTTCCCAAGTGTAAATGCTGCTGGGTGCTAACTAATTCAACCATGCTTTGGCCGAGCCCTCCAACATAAGAGGCAGGTGTTTCATGGCCACTTCATCGTTGCCGCCGCCAATCTGAACAGCCACTCGGTAGTCTTCAAGCCAAGTATCAGGCTTGGACTCACCAGTGAACTTACTGACTCCTGTCGCCAACCTAAAGTTGGGAGAAATCACCGCGGCCCTGATGGCTCTGCTAAAGCACTCTGGTCCTGAGACGTGTACTCTGCTGCTGGTGGGTACATCTCTGTCATGACCTTCTCGGTGAGCTATGTTCCTGTCGACCAAACCTTGAACGAGAATGGATCTCGCATCAAAGCCTGGTTCCCTGGGGTCGACTAGAATCCTTCGCCCAACACTGTGAGGGCGTCTGTCATCCTGCTGTCGAGGCGCATACGATCCACTCCTTGGGGGAGGGGTGGGCACTCGACGTCGATCATCACGATCGAGTCGGTGATCATACTGCTCATGGTTCTTGTACTGATCACGCCGGTCCCCACGTCCCTCATGCCTCGGGGGCGATCTTGGGCTATGGGCCGACTGGACTGTATTTGCAGCGATGGATCTGCTGTGGATCCTATTTCGCGACTGTGATCTGACTGAATTTTGATCTCCTGCCGCCGGAGTAATGCTCGATCTGTAACAGCCTCTCGCCAGCCTCATTGGGAAGGCTGAATCGACTCTGCTATACGGGCTGCAGCTGCTAAATTTTGAATCGGAGTTCGATATACCTGAGTCGGTGGTGGAAAGAGTTGACGTCGACTGGATTCTGGAACCCGTTGTCGCGCACGCTCATCGAGTACTCGCTGGAGGTTCTCCAGTCGAGTGTGCTCAGCCAAGTTGGCCAAGCGCGCATCCTCTAAGGCACGAGCCTCGGGGGTTTCTCCAACGATAGGAGTGTGCAGCGCATCCATGTTCCGGCGGCGAAGTTCTTCCCTCTGCAGCGAAGTGAGGGGCTCGAGGAGATACTCTTCATGGGCATGCGACAGATCGCCTACGCCGTCGCCTCCGTTGGTGCGGGAAAGACGGGAGGACTGCGTGGTCCATCGACCATCAGAACCTCCGCTTGTTGGATCCTTCTTTGTCGCTTTTCGGATCACGATCTCTGTGGAGCCAGTCGAACAGGCCGTAGAGAGATTCATCGGGCTCGATCGCCGCGACTTGGGGGTGGCCGACTGGCGAGCCACCGCGTGCCTCACCCACCGCTGAAGCCTCGACCGACCGGAGCGCTTGCGCCGGCGGGAAACAGGGAGGGAGGGCGATTGTAGGATCGGAAGTATGTCTAGAGGGGGGTGATTAGACTACTTGACAATTTAAAAGTTTAGCCTTTTGATTAGGACAAGTTTTTAGCAAGTTCACAATGATGACCAAGTCAAGTATCACCCTACACATGCAATTCTAGAGTTATGGCAGCGGAAAGTAAATTGCACATGTAGTAAATAGAGGTGGAGAAGAGCAAACGCAGTTTGGAGACACGGAGATTTTTTCTCGTGGTTCCGATAGGTGGTGCTATCGTCAATCCACGTTGATGGAGACTTCAACCCACGGAGGGTAAGCGGCTGCGAGAGTCCACGGAGGGCTCCACCCACGAAGGGTCCACGAAGAAGCAACCTTGTCTATGCCATCATGGCTTACGCCCACGGAGGACTAGCCTTACTCGGGGTAGATCTTCACGAAGTAGGCGATCTCCTTGCCCTTACAAACTTCTTGGTTCAACTCCACATCTTGACGGAGGCTCCCAAGCGACACCTAACCAATCTAGGAGGCACCACCCTCCAAAAGGTAATAGATGGTGTTGGTGATGATGAACTCCTTGCTCTTGTGCTTCAAATGATAATCTCCCCAACACTCAACTCTCCTCACTGATTTGGCTGTGGTGGAAGAGGGGATTGAGTGGAAAGCAACTTGGGAAGGCTAGAAATCAAGTTTCATATGGTGGGAGTGGAGCAACTTGATCTCAACACAAGGGTAGGTAGTTTTCTTCTCAGAAATGTAAGGTAGGAGTGGTAGTTCTTTCGATGGCTCTCTCCACGAATGAAGAGGAGGTGGAGGGTATTTATAGCCTCCACACAAAATCCAACCGTTACACACATTTGACCAATCTCGGTCGGACCGAAGTTGACAACTCGGTGAGACCGAAAGTTCAAATCTTGTGAGCGTTGGGATTTTCAGTGGGACCAAAATACAATCTCGGTTAGTCCGATTCTTCCAAAGACTAGGGTTTGCCATTCTCGGTGGGACCGACTTTATCATCTCGGTGACACCGATTTGATTCTGAATGTTCTGAAGCTTGAAACACTAGTTTCGGTGAGACCGAGTTTGGAATCGGAAAATCCGAAATTACTAGGGTTTGGGTATATGGTGAGGTGGTTCATCTCGGTGTGGTGAGTTTATGGAATCGGTGGGACCGAGATTACTTATGAGCATATGTTGGAATGAAGGATTGCGATGTTTGGGAGATAGATCACTAAGCACTTTGAGCAACGGATCATCAACATAACCTCATCCCTTTTAATAGTATTGGCTTTCCTATGGACTCAATGTGATCATGGATCACTAAACCAAAAATGGAGTCTTGAGCTTTTGCCAATGCTTTCCTTAGCATTTTGAGGGTCCACATCATCGGTCATTGCCATACCCATATCACTGAACTTTCGAAATATTCTCAAGAAACAATTAGTTCAATGATATATATGTTGTTATTAATTACCAAAACCACCCGGGATTAGTTGCACTTTCAATCTCCCCCTTTTTGGTAATTGATGACAACATATAGATCAAAGCTTCGACAAATGATATAATCAATGAATGATATCGTCGCTTTGAGAAGTATGTGATAAGCAAGAGCTCCCCCTAAATTTGTGCATTATTTAAGATTTGCGTTTGAATGCAAATGCACAATCGATTAGGATCATGGTTCACTCTTCCATGTCACATACATCTTGGTGGGCGCACAAAATGATAAGAATGAATAACATGCACCCAATCACCAAGATATGAGTAAATGATCATACAAGATATGAATAGCATATGATAAGCATTAAGCACACATTAAGCATAGTATGATCAAGCACTCATCAAAGTAGAGCAAACGTAGTATCAAACACACGGAATGTCTCGGAAAACTCAAAAGTATCTCAAAGAAAACCGCAAGCGAAAGAGCAAAAGCGAGCACTCTCTCTCGAAGTCCTATGATCTATACAATTTCTCCCCTTTGGCAACAAGTTACCAAAAGTTCGAAGGTATAGAGCTAAGCGTCACTAGGGACTCTGCTGGCGGCTCTGTGCAGGTCGATGGAGTGGAGATAGCTACATCTGCAAAGGCTTCTGCTGAAGTCTGTGGAGCTGGAGGAGTGGACACCGAGCTGAGCTGGAACCGATGGAGCTGTGGAGGTCTTGATGTAGTATACAGGGTGCATCCTTTGGAGCAACAATCGATCTGGGTCTTGTGGGAACTCGAGCGGGCTGCTCATAGTCATCTGGACTAAATCATCTTCCATCTCCTTCATGAGCTCTGCCTTCTCCCTCTTGGCTTCCTCAATATCTGCCTCAAGCTTGTTGACGGTGACTGCACTTGATCGACTTGACATCGAGCATGGAACTTGTCTTCAACTATCCTCTCAAGACTCTCCCGAGGCGCACTATCTGGCAAAGCGTAGTTCAATCCTCTGGGTAGCTTCAAGAAGTTGTTCTCCAACGCTCTTGGGTTTTTTCTTCTTCTGCTGCTTCCTTCTCGCTTTGGCTTGTTTGGCAACTTCGACTTAGCTTGTCCTTCAACAGATGTGGGATCATCCTCTGTCATCACAACTTCATTGTCCTCATGTTCAGGGCTGCGGTGGCAAGTGGGGTCTATCCAACAAGTAGGTGTCCGTGCCAAACTTGGCATTGATGAGCATCTGAATGTGCGGAGCAAACCCACATGACCTCTTACAGTCTGCTTTGTCCTCTTGATAGTCTCAACTATCGGGTCCATCACCTTGAAAGGTGCCTTCGATCTAGAATATGCAGCATGTTGATAGAATAGCCTCTTATCATGCGATGATCTCGACTTAGGCATCAAAGTATGCCTCGTAATAGTGTTAGTAGTTGGGAGACACTGCTGAAGATGATACATCGATCCAAGCTTCCATATCTCAACATCTTTGGCTGGTACCTCATTGTACATATTTTTCATTGATTCATGGTTTTTCTTTGGAATTCCATAGACATCTACATCATCATCTCTTGATCTTTGGAGCGTTTAGCGGTGCTCTCCATTCTTCAACTGTTGAAGAGAATCTACGGCCTTGATCATCCATACAATTCGCCATCCGGATAGAAATGTCTTGTGGCATAGAAGCGCATGATCATCTCATCATTCCATCTTTGTCGTTTCGACCAACAAACTCTGCAACTCCACATGCGGTGAAGCTCTCATGCACATGTGGGAAGTAGTCTCTGTGCTCTTCATTGTCAATATATTCCCGATCAACATATCTAGTGTCAAGCAACAATGGGCTTCTGTCCATGAGCACTCTCATAGAAATCTTGTTGCTCTCTTGTGTGGAATCTTGAGTCAACAGCTGTCCTTCTCCGGTGGCATATGGATCAACTTGCCTCCATAGCACGAGGCCTTTGTCTTTCCTTTCCTTCATATTTTACGCTCGAGGATGAGCATCATTGTGGGTGGCGGTTTACATGCGAGTTTCAACAACACATGTGCCTCATCATCGACTCATTGGTGGCACATTGTCCTTCTTCTTCTCTGAAGCAGGAATGTTTCTCACTGTTTTCTTGGGCTTGGCAGCAGGCTTGGCTTGAGCTGCCTTTGCTGGAGCTGATGGCTTAGATTTGGTAGGTGCTCCTGCCCTGATGGCATCTCCCATCAACTTAGGCTTCTGAGGAGGCTGGGGTGCTTCCTCATCAGAATCATCATCAGCTGCTTCATCATGTACAATCCTCTTCCTCTTGGAAGTTTTCTTTATCTTGCTGGAGGTTTCTTCTTCCATGCTCAACTTCTTGGCAACTGTGGACTTCTTCACTTTGCTGGTGCCTTTCTTGGTGTGTTGCCCTTGATAGTCTTTGGCAACCACTTTCCTCTTAGGTTTGGAAGTGATCTCTTCCTCAGCAACAAAGTCAGAATCCTCTTCATCAGAATTTCTCTTCTTCCTGGCCCTGGTGGCAGCAGCAGGCAAACCACTTGGGGTGCTCCTCTCACCATCATCAGAAAAGCTGCTGGCTTGGGACTAGTGCCTGCCTCTGGAATCTCAAGCGGTGATTCGGACACTGTTCGCTGTCACTTGCATCGACATGGTGACAACTTTGTGAATAGAATAGGTATAGGCGAGAATAGAAGAGTTATCACAAACTGCAGAAGATTTTGCAAAAGAATGAGTTCAAATTTCAGTTTTAAGTTTTCACAGAATGCATTTCGGTCGGCCGAGGCTAAAATTCGTGAATCCAAGTGTCTAAAAGAACCATTCACACCACTTTCGGTTGGACGAAATGGGTTTCGATCTAGCCGAGAACACTAGGGTTTCACTAAATCCTCATTTCGGTCTTACCGATTTGCACAACTCGGTTGGACCGAAGGTGCGGGCAATGGCAGAGGCCAAATCGGTCGATCCGAGAATGTAGAATCGGTCACACCGAGATGTGTTCGCGGAAACCTAACCCTAAAATTTTCACTCAATTTCGTTCTAAGAACTAATCTGCTGGATAGGAAGATTTCAAACATGGCAAGAAGCTAGGCAAACCAATCGTGCATTGAATCGAGGTTGAAGACGAGAGGATCAAACTCACCCTAAGATGGAGTTTTCTCACGGCGGCAACGGCGCGATGAGATTGACCGCTGACGGCGATGGAGACCCGGCGAGGGCGCCTGAGGCGACAGCGGAGACGATCCGGAGACCACGGCGACGGCAGCTAAGGGTTTTGGGGCGAGACGTTTTGAAGGAATAATCAGCGCGCTGCCCTCGGTATATATACCCTTCGGTGTCGGTGGGACCGAGTTGGAAAACTTCGGTGGCACCGAGATGGTTAATCGCAAGCGATTACTCACATCGTCACGCCGAATTTGTAACTCGGTTTCACCGAGGTGAAAACCTAGATCAATCCAAGTGATTTGATGCGTCCGATTTGAGTATATTGGTTTGACCGAAAGTACTTAGAAGGTTTTGGAAGTTAAGCTTTTGACGGATCGGTGGCTCGAGTGCTCCTCACTCGGTCTGTCCAAAAAGACTTGATCAAAGTTTGTGATATAAGCATGAATAGAGTTTGAGACAAGAAAGCATAGATAGCTAGGGGAGGAACTTAGGCATTCTTGTCCATCCATTTGGTCAAAAGAGATAAAATCCAAAAGACCAAAGCAACAAATGGATGTCCTCGAATGGATAAAATTATGCATCCAACATGCTCACACAATAAGATATCAAATGAAATATGTGTCAAACATGCACAAACAAAACTCTAGCAACTAGCACACAATTTGGCGATGACTAGGTCATCTATATATGAGTATATTGACTTAGGAGTCAAATGAGAACATTTGATCATAGGTCATACTCATCGTTTAAGCACAAGTGGGGTTACCACTTTTACATAAAGCATTAATGTGTTCACATCATTTGAAGATGCTTTAGCTCATATCTTTAGAGCAAAGCTCCCCCTTGATGTGAGAACCCCTTTTAAAGGGTCAAACTAACCTTGGGTTGTCGAGAAGACTTCATGTAGATGTTGAAGATGTGGATGCTCAATGTTGATGAGGATCATCAAGAGTTGGGAGCAATCCTTTGGATTGGGCACTTTCAATACCTACATGGGTTAGTCCCACAAGGAACAAACAAGGATATCCATGGACATAGATTGAAGTACACAATAGATGATGTCCATGAAAGCAATGATTACCTTGTCCCTTGACTTACCAACATGAGGGTTTGTGACTCCATGAACTAGTGCAAGATGTGGAAGTTGATTGCACAAGTTCTTGCCAAAATGAATATGAGTGAAGTATGTTGGCGGAGTCACCCTCAAGAACTCTCTAGTTCTTCTTCTTCGGGATCCACATCATCTTGATGGGAATCCTTGGGGTAGTAGTTGAGCTTGTCGAAGTAGAACTTGAAGTTTCCTTGGGAACCCACTTGACCATGGCCTTGGGTGCTTCAATGAATGCATCAATCTCCTCTTGAAGCTTGTCCTTGCCTTTTAGCTTGTGGTCTTGTGGTGGAAGGTCATCTTGAGCTTGTTCCACATTGGAAGAAGTAGGATCATACTTCTCCTTTTGAGAAACAAACTTTGGAGTGGGATATTGACCTTCTTCCCATTCAACACCCTCGGCGTTGAACTTTCGCTCAAAACCAATTCCTTGATTCTTCCGGTGCCTTCCTTGCTTGCGAACAATTTCCTCAAAGTTCTTGCTTCCGGCAAGGCTCTTGTAGACACCCTTCTCTATAATCCCTTTCAATAAACTATTTTCTTGCTCAAGTGTAACTTGGCTTGAAACATTGTTAGTGGAATCAAGAGAATTACTAGAACCAATTATGTTGCTTCTAGATGAAGAATTTTTCTTATGCTTGTCATGCTTAGTTTTAATAGGTGGCAAGAAATTAGACAAGAGAAGTCGTTTGGCAAGATATGAAGAACTCTTCTTTCAAGATCGTCATTGATAGCTTTTAGAAACTCATGTTCTTGCTCTAGATTGAGCTTCTCGAGCGTAGCTTCTCATGAGATCTTAGGAGCTCTCTATGATCTTCTTGAGTTGTTTCATGAGCTAACTTAAGAGTGTTTAGTTCTTTAGTTAGACGCTCAATCTCCTTCATAGCATTGTCATTCGACTCTTCTCGACTATAAAGACTACTAGCATGTTCATCATTACTAAGCTCACTAGATTTGTCATGTAAAAGCTCATCTTCACCAAGCAAGTCATCCTCATCACTATCAAAGTCAATGAATTCAGGGTGTGATACCTTGGGGCCTTTTGCCATGAAGCATCTTCCAATTCCCTCATTTGGTGAATCAAATATGTCATAGGAGTTGAAGTTGGAGGATACGAGAGCAAGACCGCAACACCTTCATCTTGATGTATTCGGAGTTGGAGTGATAGCTTCTTTCGGAGTGATTGTCGAGTCGGAGCCGGAGACACATTCACCAACATGAGCTTGATGTTTTCTTCTTGTGTAGCTCCTTGATGACTTGTCTTTCCTTTCCGAATCCTTGCTTCTCCGAGAGGATCTTCGTTCATAACGATCATCTCTACTCCTTCTCTCTTTCCGAGGCGACTCTTCTCTTGAGCTTCTTCTTCTTGGAGATTCTTCTCTTCTCTTGTGGGAGTCGAACACTCATTTGAGTAGTGTCGGGTCTTCCACAATTGTAGCAGTTTCGATCACGACTAGAAGATCTCTTTTCATCATATGATCTAGACTTTGAGCTTCTTTCCTTGCTTCTACTCTTGTAGAATTTGTTGAAGTTCTTCACCATTAGGCTTATCTCTTCATTGGAGACTAGCTTGTCACTTGAGGTTGTGGGAGCTTCAACTGTAGCTTTGTAAGCACCACTTGACTTGTTGTGAAGCTCTTCCTTGTCTTTAAGTGTCATCTCATGAGCAACAATCCTTCCAATGACTTCGGTAGGCTTGAGATCCTTGTAGTTTGGCATCATTTGGATCAAAGTGCACACGGTGTCATACTTTCCATCCAAAGCTCTGAGAATCTTCTTGATGATGAAGCGGTCGGTCATTTCTTCGCTTCCTAAGCCGGCAATCTCATTTGTGATGAGAGCAAGCCTAGAGTACATTTCAGCGACTCCTTCACCTTCCTTCATCTTGAACTTGTCAAGTTGACCTTGAAGAACATCTAGCTTTGATTCCTTCACGGACTCGGTACCTTCGTGCATTTCGACCAAAGTATCCCAAATCTCTTTTGCATTCTCAAGACGGCTGATCTTGTTGAACTCCTCGGGACACAAAGCATTGAAGAGAATGTCACAAGCTTGAGCATTGTTCTGTAACATCCGCAACTCATCCGCTGTGGCTTCGCGATCCGGAACTTTTCCTTCCTCGAAGAACTCACCTTGCAAGCCAACACAAATAATGCCCCATCTTGGCGAGGTTATGTCCAAGAATATGCATTTTCATTTTGTGCTTCCAACTAGCAAAATTTGAACCATCAAAGTAAGGACCTCTCTGAAAATTACCCTCACTAGGCGCCATACTCTCCTAGGTTGTGAAACCAAGCTTATGGAGTCAATGCAATGGAAACCAATTCAATGGAGACCAAAGCTCGATACCACTTGTAGGATCGGAAGTATGTCTAGAGGGGGTGATTAGACTACTTGACAATTTAAAAGTTTAGCCTTTTGATTAGGACAAGTTTTTAGCAAGTTCACAATGATGACCAAGTCAAGTATCACCCTACACATGCAATTCTAGAGTTATGGCAGCGGAAAGTAAATTGCACATGTAGTAAATAGAGGTGGAGAAGAGCAAGCGCAGTTTGGAGACACGGAGATTTTTCTCGTGGTTCCGATAGGTGGTGCTATCGTCAATCCACGTTGATGGAGACTTCAACCCACGGAGGGTAACGGCTGCGAGAGTCCACGGAGGGCTCCACCCACGAAGGGTCCACGAAGAAGCAACCTTGTCTATGCCATCATGGCTTACGCCCACGGAGGACTAGCCTTACTCGGGGTAGATCTTCACGAAGTAGGCGATCTCCTTGCCCTTACAAACTTCTTGGTTCAACTCCACATCTTGACGGAGGCTCCCAAGCGACACCTAACCAATCTAGGAGGCACCACCCTCCAAAAGGTAATAGATGGTGTTGGTGATGATGAACTCCTTGCTCTTGTGCTTCAAATGATAATCTCCCCAACACTCAACTCTCCTCACTGATTTGGCTGTGGTGGAAGAGGGATTGAGTGGAAAGCAACTTGGGAAGGCTAGAAATCAAGTTTCATATGGTGGGAGTGGAGCAACTTGATCTCAACACAAGGGTAGGTAGTTTTCTTCTCGTAAATGTAAGGTAGGAGTGGTAGTTCTTTCGATGGCTCTCTCCACGAATGAAGAGGAGGTGGAGGGTATTTATAGCCTCCACACAAAATCCAACCGTTACACACATTTGACCAATCTCGGTCGGACCGAAGTTGACAACTCGGTGAGACCGAAAGTTCAAATCTTGTGAGCGTTGGGATTTTCAGTGGGACCAAAATACAATCTCGGTTAGTCCGATTCTTCCAAAGACTAGGGTTTGCCATTCTCGGTGGGACCAACTTTATCATCTCGGTGACACCGATTTGATTCTGATGATTCTGAAGCTTGGCAACACTAGTTTCGTGAGACCGAGTTTGGAATCGGAAAATCCGAAATTACTAGGGTTTGGGTATATGGTGAGGTGGTTCATCTCGGTGTGGTGAGTTTATGGAATCGGTGGGACCGAGATTACTTATGAGCATATGTTGGAATGAAGGATTCTTGATTGTTTGGGAGATAGATCACTAAGCACTTTGAGCAACGGATCATCAACATAACCTCATCCCTTTTAATAGTATTGGCTTTCCTATGGACTCAATGTGATCATGGATCACTAAACCAAAAATGGAGTCTTGAGCTTTTGCCAATGCTTTCCTTAGCATTTTGAGGGTCCACATCATCGGTCATTGCCATACCCATATCATTGAACTTTCTGAAATATTCTCAAGAAACAATTAGTTCAATGATATATATGTTGTTATTAATTACCAAAACCACCCGGGGATTAGTTGCACTTTCAACGACACAGGGGCCGACTGATACTGGGTCGACGGTTACCGCAGGAGGACGCCGCGGACACACGCGCGAAAGTGCGTTGCCCCGCGGACAGGGAGCGCGTCGATGTCGAGCAGAACCTCCTGAAGCCAAGCGGAGTCGTCGGCGATGAACGTGAGCGCGCCAAGACGGATCTTGCGGCCCTGAACCAAAACTCCGCCTGAAACCATGATAAAGGAGATCGAAAAAATCGCAACTTCTCCAATAAGTCGCTAAGACACCTGCCCACGGTTCTACATGCAGAGATGCTGCAAATTAGAACTGCCATCAGGGCGTGCCGATATTCTAGGCCGTCCGGCTTCCCCTTTAATTCCCGCGGCCATTATAACCTTAGTCTCTTCAACCTTTTGATCATGCCTCACAACACAACAAGCGCACCCATGACGACACATAGAGAGGGGATGTCTAGCGGCGTTCCAATGGAGTTCGCCGAGCATAAAGTGGGGACACACGCGAGGGAGACGGATCTCTCGGTGGTGTACACCATCGACCCGGCCGTGGTGGACGACTACATCAACACCGTTGAGCAGTTGCTTGCTTGAGACAAGTACAAGGTGGTCGGCATCGACCTCCAGTACACCGCCAGTTGTCCCAACATAGATCAGAAGGTTGTCGTTGCCCAGTTGTGTGTGCGCCATCATGTCCTCATCTACCACTACTGCATGACCACAGAGCCTTCCGACCATTTCACCAGGTTTGTCAACAACACCGACTACAAGTTCTCTACGGTGGAAACCACCGACGATGTAAAAGCGCTCAGGGTTATCGGCTTGGCCTACAAGAACCTTGTCAAAATCCGTGAGCACTATAGGGTCTAGGGCAGCACGAAGAAGGATTCCCTGGTTGAACTCGCCTCGGCCATCATCGACCCATACTACGAAAAGATGAAGCAGGATGCCAACAGAACAAGTCCCGTATCCTGGCATGGGGCCTGGATGTGGCAACTGGATGAACCTCACCTCAAGTTCGTGGCCAAGAGTGTGTACACATGCTACGAGATGCATAGGCGGATTGTTGACATGAGGAAGTGCCTCGTTACCCAAATCAACGAGGTCGGATCGAGCCACAAGCAGAGCAAGCATCACAAGAAGTAGATGATGATCCGATGATCATTTATCCTAGTTAATCATGCATGTAATATATAGTTTACTTTGGCGTGTGGATATGTCATGTGTGTAGTAGCCACCTATGTTATTATGCATGTAATAGTTTACTTTGGTGTGTGCAAATGCCATGGTTGTAGTAGCCACCTATGTAAGTGGATGTTTAATTTGGTTATGCAACCATGTCCTTATAAGTGTGTGTGTGTGTGTGTGTGTGTGTGTGTGTATGTGGTTGTTCTGTATGCAATCCCATCGCACAACACACTCGTCTTATTAGCAACAATCGTCTGTGTTATTATCGATCTTCGCACACATTTCTGATTACAGACCTGTTTGCCGCATATCACACACATCTTGTTATATTGAACTGTTTCTGTTCTCTTTTCTTAATCCAAACAGTTCATCCAAGTGAACCGCATGTCATATATCACAAACAACTTGATCTAGCTAAGCGTTTCTTTTGTGTTGCCTAATCACAAACAGTTCATCCGAGTGAACCGTATGTTGTATATCGCACACACCTTCATCTGGATGCCCGTTTCTTTTGTTCCTCGTCATCGCCAGTTAATTGAACTGAATCGTATGCCCTGCATCGCACACGCAACTAAAATTTGAACCGTATTTGATGCATTCGTCATCACAAGCGTTTTGCAGCTTTTTGACGGGTTTTTACACCACCATTTGCGATTATTGCATCGCACACAGTTTCGTCAAAGGGTCTCTGATTGTAGTTCGCGTTAGCAGCATCCTGCAGTAGTGAGTGTTCTTGTTGACCGTCTATGTGATGCGTATATGCTCACACAAGATGGAAAGACACTAGGGGATGCACTGAATGCTAAATTTGGTGCAACAGATGTAGGTAGTAAATTGTACACCACGGAGAGTTTTCATGGCTACAAGATTGTGAATAATTGTTCTATGGTTGAACAAGCTCATGAGATACTGTGCATCATGGAGAGTTTTCATGACTACAAGATTGTATACCTTGTGGATGACATTCCCAAGTCTATTGCAGAGGCATATGCATCTCCAGATGTAGATGATTGGAAAGAAGCTGTCCATAATTAGATGGATTCAATTGTTTCTAATGGAACTTCGAAACTAACTAAATGACCTTATGGTTGCAAATTTTGTTGGTCGTGATGACCCACAAGTATAGGGGGTCAATCGTAGTCCTTTCGATAAGTAAGAGTGTCGAACCCAACAAGGAGCAGAAGGAAACGACAAGCGGTTTTCAGCAAGGTATTTTCTGCACGCACTGAAATTATCAGTAACAGATAGTTTTGTGATAAGATAATTCATAACGGGTAACAAGTAACAAGTGTAACAAAGGTGCAGCAAGGTGGCCCAATCCTTTTTATAGCAAAGGACAAGCCTAGACGAACTCTTATATAAAGCAAAGCGCTCCTAAGGACACATGGGAATTACTGTCGAGTTAGTTTTCATCATGCTCATATGATTCGCGTTCGTTACTTTGATAATTTGATATGTGGGTGTACCGGTGCTTGGGCGTTGTCCTTACTTGGAAAAACCTCCCACTTATGATTAACCCCTCTCGCAAGCATCCACAACTATGAAATAAGAATTAACATAAATCTGACCATAGCATGAAACATGTGGATCCAAATCAGCCCCTTAAGAAGTAACGCATAAACTAGGGTTTAAGCTTCTGTCACTCTAGCAACCCATCATCTACTTATTACTTCCTAATGCCTTCCCCTAGGCCCAAATCATGGTGAATTGTCATGTAGTCGATGTTCACATAACACCACTAGAGGAAAGACAACATGAATCTCATCAAAATATCGCACTACAGGAATCAGACACTTTGCCGTCAGCCATGGCTATCGGCAAAGGCATGACAGGCTAACGGCAAATACCTTTGTCGTCAACCAGCAGACGACAACAGGTCCGACTGAATAGGCTACGGCAGAGGCATCTTAGCCGTCTGTTGGTGGACGACAAAGATGCAAAGGGCTTTGTCGTCTGCTGACAAACAGCGAAGAGCCTGGATGGCACACGTGGCAGTTCAAGTTTGTTAAGTGGTTAACGGCGTGCTTTGCTGTCAATTGGCTGATGGCAAAGGCCTTTGCATCATTGCCGTCAGCCAGCGGACGTCTAAGATGCAAAGGCCTTTGTCGTCTGCTGGCTGACGACAAATCTGCCAAATAGGCCAACCCATACACCCCATGTTGTACAGGTAGCTTCCATGTGGAGGCTTTGCCGTGTGCTAGCAGACGACAAAGACCTTTGCCGTCTGCCAGCGGACGGCAAAGTGGCTATATAGCCCCTGTTTTTTCCTAAATTCATTCAATTTGACAGAATTTCACATATATAGATATATACACATTTCAAAATAATTTCAACAAGCATACCAACAATAAGTTTCCAACAACATATACAAGTTTCCAACAACATGAACATATACAAGTTTCCAACAATACACAATGGTTTCCAACAACATTGCCATACATACATATCCAACAAGTTTCCATAAATAAAAATGAAGCACAAGTAGAAGAGTACATACATATCCAACAAAATGAAGCTTCCTCATCTCAAGCAAACCTGCAAATTAGGAAAGGTGAAAGTTAGAAGAAGAAGAAGACTAGCTAGAAGAAAAAGAAGAAAAAGAATAAAAAGAAGAAGAAGAAGAAGAAGAAGAAGAAGGATTCTTCTTCTTCTTCTTCTTCTTCTTCTTCTAACTAAGGTAGGTAAAAATGCCATTTTTAGCTAAGGTAGGTAAAAATGCTAAGTGTGTAGGTCATTTTAGAGCTAAGCTAGGTAAATATGTCATTTTGGAGCTAACCTAGGTAGTTATGCCATTTTTGAGCTAACTAAGCATATTTATTCATTTTGGAGGACAAAACGGTAAGTGTAGGTCATTTTAGAGCTATCCTAGTAAAAATCGGTCATTTTGGAGCTAGGTAAGTTTATTTTGTCATTTTGGAGGAAAATAAACTAATTATATGATAGTTTGGAGCTAAACCATGGTTATTATGCCATTTTTTACCTAAGTAAGCTAATTATGTCATAAATGAACTAGGTAAGCTAAGTATAGATCATTTTTTAGCTATCCGAGGTAGTAATGACATTTTTCAGCTAACTAAGCATATTAAGTCATTTACGAGGAAAAGAGGCTAAGTATAGGTCATTTTATAGCTATCCTAGGTAAAGTATGTCAGTTCGGAGCTAAGTAAGGTTATTATGTCATTTTTGAGAAAAATAAGCTAAGTATATGTCATTTTGCAGCTAAACCAAAGTTATTATGCCATTTTTTACCTAAGTGAGCTAATTATGTCATAAATGAAGTAGCTAAGCTAATTATAGATCATTATTGAGCTATCCTAGGTTGTTATGCCATTTTTACCTAAGTGAGCTAATTATGATGTAAGTGAACTAGCTAAGCTAGCTATAGATCATTATTGAGCTATCCTAGGTAGTTATGCCATTTTCTAGCTAACAAAGCATATCAAAGTCATTTTGGAGGAAAAATGCTAAGTATAGGTCATTTTATAGCTACCCTACGTAGAATATGTCATTTTGGAGGTAAGTAAGGTTATTCTGTCATTTTCGAGGAAAATGAGCTAAGTATAGGTCATTTCTTAAGCTAAGTATGCATTTGTTAAGCAAGACACTTGGGAAAACTTACCATCATCAGGGAGGTGAAGGAACGGTCGGGTTTGCGCCAGTGCCAGACGGAGAAGGACCAGTCGGGGTTGCGCCACCGCGAGACGGAGAAGGATCGGTCGATGCTTGCCGGGAGGCGTGCTGCACCAAAGATCATTTGCAATGTTTAGTTAGCATGATGCAATTGAAATGTGAATACTACTAACTAATGACCATTCAAATGAAACTCACCGTGTCCGCTATAGCAATCTGGGGCATCGGCGGAGGGGTCTGGCCGGTTTTCTCGCACACGGACTGCACATTTTGTTTTCACGAGTCAGTCATATTAGTTAGTAAAGAAATGAAAATTACGTGCATGATTTGGCTAGTATGCGGGAGAACCTTACAACGAGGAGCTCGTATAGGGCCCGGTGACCCGCATCATTCTGGTTCCTCTCCGCCTCCAACATATTAGCCGTCCTCTCCTCCAACTGCCTCTCCCTCTGTGCCGCCTGCCTGGTTGCCTCCGCTAGAAGCTCCTGGGCCCTAGCCTCGACGGTGAGCTCCATTGACCATGGTCGAGGAGTCATCTCAGGAAGAGACCTCGTCTGGCGCTTCTTGATCTCCAGGAAACTTCTAGGACAACGTATCAGTCCATCCCCAATGGCTACCGAGCCATTTTTCCTCCCCTCATCAGATAGCATCCCGAGCTCAGGATCAAAAGGACCCTGGCTCGGGTTGAAGTCCTCACCTTTCATCTTATTCCCCCAGTCTCTGTACCTCACGAGCTTGTCGTGGGAGGAGATGTTGGTGAATGCCTCTGGATGATCGAGGTCATCCTCCTAGAATGCCTTGGCGTTCTTGAATGGCGCACTATGGGCCATGGCATAGAGGTCGTACAGCGGTGGCACCTCCTTCTTGTTGTGTCATGCCTGAAAGAGAGGAATTGGGTAAATTAACAATTAAAGGGCTGAAGCTAGCATGAATAATGAAATTGCATGAATCGTTAAGGGCTCGAACCACATACCCAGCGATCCCCATACTCAAACAGGTTGGAGCTCCCTTGATGGTGTGGCACACCTTGCATTTGTGCACGCTTGTCCCTGGCCTTGTTGTGGACGGCTAGCCATTGGGGAGAGCACCACTCATCCACCAACCTCTCCCAACAGTCCATCCTATCCGCACACCATCTCAGGGGCACCTAAGTTAGACAAAGAGAAATTTTAGTGCTACGCCTACGAATCAAATCAAGGAAACTAAGCACAAGGCCTTAAGAATAGGTAATTACCTTCATGTACTTCTCCTTACTCAGATACTTGCCGCGACACTTCTTCTTCTGCCTCCTGATGTTAGTCGAGGCGTAGTAGTCTCGAATAGCCTACACCCGAGCCTCGTGCCGTAAGTTCTGAAGTAGGCGCTTCCACTCGGCTTCGAGAACCATAGTCGCGTCTGCCTCATGTTCCTCAAGTCACTTGTAGAAGGTCTGCAATCAAACAAGATAACACTGATCATTAGTACAATCACTAGGTACTGTTGATTTTTAATTCTGTAAAGGAGAAATTACCCAAAACCACCGTCTCACAATGTCGGCCACCATATCGCACATGACACCGTAGACCATCTCCCCCGGTGGGGCCAGGGCAGCCTCGTACAGCTCCCAGGTCAGTGCTAGCTGTGGACGCTCACCCTCACCGGGCAACATGACCCACCCCAGAAAGTGGTGCTGGCAAAGAGTACCAAGTAGCTTGGGCCTGCGAACACCATCTGCGTGTATCCAACCCCTGCAGTATGACAAGGCCAACGCATTAGATATTAATTTCAATAAACATGAAGGCAAAGGGTTAAAAAGGAGTAAATGCACTTACTTCTCCCCGTTAGGCTGAATCAACCACCTATGGTCGTGGGTCGCCGGCACGGACGAGAGCTTAGTACCACCACACTGGTAGACCTTCTTGCCCTCCTCAACCAGCTTGCCCTCGCAGTAGCTATCCTCATAAAAGGTCTCCTCGATACCATCAGCATGGCCGCTAGTCTCCGGAGTCACGTGACTCCGGGACCCGAGTCTCCTGGGAGGAAGACTCTGGGACCCGAGTCTCATCGGACGTAGGCTCGGCGACCCAAGGCTCGTCGACCCGAGGCTTGTGGACCAGAGTCCGAGACGGGTCCAGGTCAGAGAGGTCTAGGTCAGATAGGTCCTCTTGAGAAGGAGCACTCCGGTGGTCCGAAGAATCAGTGGGGGATGGCGGTGAGGAAGGCATCGCAGCCTTCCTACCTCTCCCGGCGCCATGTCCACCTCTACCGGCACCCCTCTTCTTCCCCTGACCTCTCCCGAATGAAGAAGAAGTGCCCGCCGAAGGTGCTGGGGGTGTCTGCATCCTGTATACCAGCACTCTTCGAAAGTGCTAGGGTGGAATAACAACACACCTCCCAGCATGCGCTGAGGAAGGAGGCTCAGAGCGCTCTTGACCCGCGCCCACCATCAACACCTGCAATGACAAAGAGTAAACGAAATTAGTAGAACATAAACATAATAAAAAAATTAAGTGTGTATCATCATCATGAACATAATAAAAAATTGAATACCTGATAACATAAACTAACTAATAATATATATATATATATATATATACATAATAATAATTGAATACATGACCAAACTCACAATTCACAAATATATGACCCCGTCGGCCTCTGGAAGGCCGAAGAGCACCTTTTTGGGAGGTGCTATGTTGGGGTCAGGGGTCAGGGGTGCCGTGTCGGGGTCTCGGGGTCTCGGGGGTCGGGGGGTCGGGGTGTCGGTGGTGTCGTGTTGGGATGTCGAGGCGGTCTCGAGGTGTTGTGCCGGGGGTCGGGGTGTCGGGGTGTCGAGGCGGGGTGTCGTGTCGGGGGTCGGGGGCTCGGGGGTGCCATGTCGGGGTGTCGAGGCGGTCTCAGGGTGTCATGTCGGGGGTCGGGTTGTCAGTGGTGTCGGGGGTCGGGGTGTAGGTGGTGTCGTGTCGGGGGTCGGGGTGTCGGGGACCGGCGATCTTCTTCTTCTTTTGTTGTCCTCCTCCTCCTCCTCCTCCTCCTCCTCCTCCTCTTCTTCTTCTTCTTCTTTTCTTCTCATGCCCCTTTTCTTCTTCTTCTTCTTCTTCTCCTCCTCCTCCTCCTCTTCTTCTTCATCTTCATCATCTTCTTCTTATTATTCTTCTTCTTCTTCTTCTTCTTCTTCTTCTTCTTCTTCTTCTCCTTCTTCTCCTCCCCTTTTCTTCTTCTCCCCCCTCTTCTTCTTCTTCTTCTTCTTCTTCTTCTTCTTCTTCTTCTTCTTCTTCTTCTTTTCTTCTCCTAATAATCTTTTTCAAGAACTAACCTACAAACTAACCTAGAAACTAACCTAACTAACCTAGCAACTAACCGAACTAACCTATAACTAACCTAACTAACCTATAACTAACCTAACTAACCTAAAATCAACTAAAATCTACTAACCTAAAATCAACTAAAATCTAATTAACCTAAATCCCATTCCTATGACTATGTACTAACTAATTAACTAACTAACTAAGTAATTAACCAAAAAACAATTAACTAACTACTTAACCTATGTACACTAGGGTAAAACAACTAACTAATTAATCTAAAAAATCTAACTAACTAATTGACATAAATCAAAAAACAGCAAGAAAAAAAAGTGAAGAATCCTCACCAGGTGGCGGAGCGACACCGGGCGGCGGGCGGAGCAGGCCGGGCGCAAGCAGGCGCCGAGGGGCGGTGGGGTCGGCGGCGGGGACGGCGAGCACGGGGGCGGCGCGGGTGAGATGAGGGAGAGAGAGAGGGGTGAGGCGCGGGGAAACGGCCATTTTTGGTTAGGTTTAATTTCTTTGTCGTCTGCTAGCAGACGGCAAAGAGCGTAGCTAGTGAGGTGGGGCCGAGGGGAAACAACCATTATGTTGGGTATTCTCTTTGCCGTCCGCTAGAACACAGTAAATAAGCTTTGTCGTCTGCTAGCGGACGGCAAAGAAAATGGTCGTTAGGTGGTTCTTGTTAGTGGGCCACCCTCCCTCTTTGCCTTCTGCTAGCAGACGGCAAAGCTTCTTTACCGTCTGTTAGCAGACGGCAAAGAGCAGGCAGATGGCAAACACAATCTTTACCGTCCGCTCGTTCTTTGCCATTAGCTTTCTGTAAGCTGATGACAAAGACCTTCTTTGCCGTCAGCTAGCTGACGGCAAAGAGCTACCTGATGGCGAAGATCCTGATTCCAGTAGTATCGACCGAATATCGAATACACATGATTACTTATAACAAGACTTCTCCCATGTCCTCAGGAACAAAAGTAACTACTCACAAAGCATGTTCATATTGAAGATCAGAGGGGTATTGAATATCATTAAGGATCTGAACATATGATCTTCCACCAAATAAACCAACTAGCATCAACTACAAGGAGTAATCAACACTACTAGCAACCTACAGCTACCAATCCGAGGTTTTGTGGCAAAGATTGGATACAAGAGATGAACTAGGGTTTGAGAGGAGATGGTGTTGGTCAAGATGTTGATGGAGATTGACCGTCCCTCGATGAGAGGATCATTGGGGATGACGATGGCTTCGATTTCCCCCTCCCGGTGGGAAGTTTCCCCGGCAGAACCGCTCCGTCGGAACTCTAGATTTCTCCTGCACGGCGGCGCTTCATCCCGAAAGCTTCCTCCTTATTTTTTCTAGGTCAAAAACTTTCATATAGCAGAAGAGGGGCATCGGACGATGGCCAGGGGGGCCACAAGCCCTGGGGTGAGCCCAGGGGGTAGGGCACGCCCCCAGGCTTGTGGCCACCTGGTGGGTCCCCTCTGGTAGTTTCTTTGCCCAATAATTTTTATATATTCCAAAATAATTCTCCGTAAATTTTCAGGACTTTTGGAGTTGCACAGAATAGGTACTTCAGATTTGCTCCTTTCTAGTCTAGAATTCCAGCTTTCGGCATTCTCCCTCTTCATGTAAATCTTGTAAAATAAAAGAGACACTACTGCAGGATGCTGCTAACGCGACACTACGATCAGAGACCCTTCGACGAAACTGTGTGCGATGCAATAATCACAAACGGTGGTCTAAAAAGCCCGTCAAAAAAGGTGCAAAAAGTTTGCGATGACGGATGCATCAGACACGGTTCAGACTTTAGTTGCGTGTGCAATGCAGGGCATATGGTTCAGTTCAATTAACTATTTGCGATGAGGCGGAACAAAAGAAACGGGCAACCAGATGAAGGTATGTACGATATACATCATATGGTTCACTCGGATGAACTATTTGTGATTAGGCAACATAAAAGAAACGGTCAGCCAGATCAAGGTGTGTGCGATATACGACATACAGTTCACTTGGATGAACTGTTTGCTTTGAGCCAAGAGAAGAAAAATGGTTCAATTTAACAAGACGTGTGTGATACGCAGCAAACATGTCTGTAATCAGAAATGTGTGCGAAGACCAATAATAATACAAACTATTACTGCTAATAAGCCATGTGTGTTGTGGGCAAACGCTTGGTGGTATACGATTGTTAGGGATTGATGAAATCATCACCGACGGGTTCCCAAGTATGGTCTGTGTGCGATGTCATTGCACACAGAACAACAACATATGTACATATAACTTATAAGGACTTGATTCCATAAACAGATTGAACATCCAATTACATATGTGGCTAGTACACACATGACCTTTGCACACACCAAAGTATGTTCCAAAATGCCTAGAAAACTCAAATAATGTATAAAAATGCAAAACGAACCATGAATAATTTCATATTTTTAAGATGACACTACTATAGTGGCATGTTGCCTCCGTAAAATAAATCAAGGCGGGAAGAGACAGCGTATGTCGTTTCGCACACATAGGTGACAAGGTCCTTCTCGGAACCATGAGCCTTTTTGAGAGAAGCTCCGATTTGTAAGAAGTTTGAACCAAAACCTGTACCAAATTATTACCATAGCATGTTGGTGCTATGTCATAACAGTAACACCATGCCAAGTTTCATGATTTTGAGGCAAGTTTTGGATTTACAATAATTTTAGAACCAGGTTTCTCAATGTTTACTGTCGAGTCAACACCGCCCTTGATAGGCTTTTTCCTCGTGGGTCCCAAATGACAAGTCCAAATCTGTCACTACCATGCAGCTTTTCTTATTAAGAACTACAACCCATTTGGTGTGCTAGCTGAAAATAAGTTTGTGGGTGCTGGTGGGCGCTAAGAACTTGCAGTTCTGTAGTGAACAAAGATCTCAAGGGTCCCGCGAGAGTGAGGTTATTTCCCTATGTTGTGAATGCTGATAATATTTATGTCTTAATTAAAGAAATGGCAAGCCATTGGCCCAGTACGATAGAAAATATGGGTCAAAGCCGAGTTGAAAAGGGCAACAATATCTAACTCCAGCTGGGGGAGTCCTGGATTAGGGGGTGTCCGGATAGCCGAACTATCACCTTTGGCCAGACTCCTGGACTATGAAGATACAAGATTGAAGACTTCGTCTCGTGTCCGGATGGGACTTTCCTTGGCGTGGAAGGCAAGCTTGGCGATACGGATATGTAGATCTCCTACCATTGTAACCGACTCTGTGTAACCCTAACCCTCTTTGGTGCCTATATAAACCGGAGGGTTTTAGTCCATAGGACGAACAACAATCATATCATAGGCTAGCTTCTAGGGTTTAGCCTCTCTGATCTCGTGGTACATCTACTCTTGTACTACCCATATCATCAATATTAATCAAGCAGGAGTAGGGTTTTACCTCCATCGAGAGGGCCCGAACCTGGGTAAAAAGATCGTGTCCCTTGTCTCCTGTTACCATCCACCTAGACGCACAGTTCGGGACCCCCTACCCGAGATCCGCCGGTTTTGACACCGACATTGGTGCTTTCATTGAGAGTTCCTCTGTGCCGTCGCCATCAGGAAGGATGCATCATCCCGTCTTTAAAGACGACACTGTTGCTAAAGGAGCTTTGGCTATCGGCCAAACTCTCCGGCTAGGCGGTTTCCTTATGACCGCTTGTCCGCCGCCGCTACCAAGCGATGACTTCTCGGGTCATCGAAAGCAATCTTCACGTTAGCTCAGAACTCGTCGAGCAGTTAGATCCGATGGAGCTCTCTTCCTTAAACGAGCTCTTGGATCGCATCGCCGCCCTGGGAGTCACTACAAACTACAATCAGATTGGGCCTAAACCCGATCTGAGAGAGATTAACTCTCCCCAGGTTACCCACCACGTTGTTGTGGTAGAGGAACAATACGGCGACCCTTCTTCTATCTCAAGGACTAGCTATGTCCGGATTCCCAATCCCTCCATGCCGGATTCCTGCGGAGGGGAGGATGTTACTCAAACCCTGAACCTAAAGTCAGGCGGCGGGCTAGATTCATTGGACAACATCCAAGAACCCAAGCTTCCAAGTTCGGAAACTACTTGGCCCCAGAGTCTTAAAGTGGACGGGGTTCCGAATTTAATTCCACCCTCCCACCCAAACATAAGCGATCTATCCCAAATCCGGCAAGAGCCCGCAGAAACAGTACACCATTACTGGGCCAGATTCTTCCTGGTTATGAACAGGATAAAGGAGTGCCGCGAGGAGGACGCAATTTCATTCTTCTGCAATAATTGCACGGACAAGGGAATCCTCAACGCCGTAAGTCGTTGTGAAATCACACGCTTCGCTGACATGGTGTCCATAGTACGAAAGTACTGTGCGATGGAAAGCGCCTGGAAAACCGAAATCAAATTTTGGGACAATCCGGCCCTGAATACAACCCCAGTCCAAAATAAAAGGGTGCATTATCGTCGGGCACACTGGGTTAAACACCAAAAGCAAAAACCCTCTATAGGGCATGGAACCGTCTTTGGAAGGATGGCTCAATGGACCCGCAAAATTCATAGTCTGAGGGCGCCACTCCAACTCATAGCCTTAGAGCATGTTGGATACTACGGTAGGTAGCCAAAAGTGGCGAAGAGCTTCTAACTCGAGCACCAGCCCAAGGATACCGAAGACGGTATTAACAGTCTTGAGACTTTCGCATCAAATAATATCGAAACGAACACTCTGCAGCCTTGCGAAGTCTACCAAGTAGCAACAATAAACCCATGGAGGACACGGCTATTACCTTTAATGCGGTGCGAACCTAAATTCCGAACAGCCCGAGCACTAGCCGCATTGGTCCTCGGTCCAATAGTGGACGGCTTTCGCCTTACCAAGGTACTCATGGACGGTGGCAGCGGATTGAACCTCATTTACGAGGAAACCCTCAGAAAAATGGAAATAGACCAGAGCCGCATTGAGCAAAGCAGCACAACCTTTAGAGGAATAATCCCCAGTCGGGAAGCATGTTGTACTGGAAAAATCACACTGGATGTGGTGTTCGGCACGCCGGATAATTACAGGTCCGAGGAGGTCACGTTCCAAGTGGCCCCATTGAGCAGCGAATATCACGCCCTATTAGGGCGAGAGGCATTCACAATTTTTCAAGCTATACCCCATTACGGGTACATGAAGCTCAAAATGCCCGGGCCCAACGGAATCATCACTCTTGCTAGTGACCCAGACATAGCACTCCGCGCCGAAAGCAAGACAGCCGCACTAGCCCTTGAGGCACTATCCGAAGCCCTGGCGGCCGAGGAACTCACTGCGCTGCACTCCACGGTGAACAGGGATGATGTGATACTCGATAAGAGATCCAAGTCCACCTCCTTTAAACCAGCGAACGAAATAGTCAAATTCCAAGTCCATCCAACGGACCCTACAAAAACGGCCTCCATCGGGGCACAATTAAACCCTGATGTAGACGCCGCACTACGAGAATTCCTACGTGAAAATTGGGACATTTTTGCCTGGCACCCTTCAGACATGCCAAGAATCCCACGCCGGCTCGTCAAGCACAACCTAAACATCCTAAAAGGATTCAAGCCAGTCAAACAAGATCTTCGGCGTTTCTCCGAACCCAAGAGACAGGCCATGGGAGAGGAGCTAGCCAAACTATTGAAGGCCGGATTCATCAGAGATATAAAACATCCGGACTGGCTAGCAAATCTGGTGATGGTACCAAAGAACGACAAATCATGGCGCCTATGCGTCGATTTCAAGGACCTTAAACAAGGCTTGCCCAAAGGAACCCTTCCCCCTCCCCCGCATCGATCAAATTATCGACGCTACCGCAGGACACGATTCATTATGCTTCCTCGACGCATACTCCGACTACCACCAAATTAAGATGGCTGAGCCCGACCAAGCCGCAACGGCATTCATCACCCCATACGGCCCATTCTGCTTCAACACAATGCCCTTTGGGCTCAAAAACGCCGGCACAACATATCAGCGCATGATTCAGACATGTCCGGCAAAATAGATCCGCAAAACAGTGGAGGCATACGTAGACGATGTGGTCGTCAAAACCAAGCAGGTCGAAACTCTAGTAGACGATTTCAGGCTCACGTTCGATAATCTCCGAACATACGACATTAAGCTTAACCCGGAAAATGTGTTTTCGGCGTACCAGCGGGAAAGCTCTTGGGCTTCATTGTATCCGGTAGAGGAATTGAAGCAAACCCAGCCAAGATCCGAGCTCTGTCGCAATTGGATATCCCAAAGGACCTCAAACAAATACAAAAATTGACGGGATGCGTGGCGGCTCTAAGCCGCTTTATCTCCCGTTTGGGAGAAAAGGCATTACCCCTTTATCGCCTACTCTGACGCATCGAACACTTCGAGTGGACGGATGCCGCCATGGCCGGACTCGAAGAAATAAAAGTCATATTGGCAACAAACCCGGTCCTGGCCGCGCCCAACATGGGCGAACCAATGTTATTATATATCGCAGCAACTCATCAAGTTGTGAGCGCGGTGCTCGTTGTCGAACGAGAAACGAACGGACACAAGTTCCCCCTTCAAAAACCAGTTTACTACATGTCCACTGTCCTAACTCCATGCAAGTCACGGTACCCGCATTATCAAAAGATAACGTACGCGGTGTTCATGGTATCCCGGAAGCTGCAACACTACTTTCAAGAGTGTTCGATAACAGTAGCCTCCGAAGTACCTCTTAATGACATTATAAACAACCACGACGCGACGGGCCGGATTGCCAAATGGGCCATTGAGCTCCTCTCGTTCGACATAACCTATAAGCCACGGCGAGCTATTAAGTTGCAAGTTTTGGCCGACTTTGTCGCCGAATGGACTGAAGCCGAACTCCCTAAAGAGTACGGCGCATATTCCAGATGAATCATGCACTTCGACGGCTCCAAAATGTTGGCTGGTCTTGGGGCTGGCGTCGTTCTGACGTCCCCAACCGGAGATACAGTTCAATACGTACTCCAAATAATGTATATGGACTCCAACAACGCAGCCGAATACGAGGCCCTTCTACATGGCCTCCGGATGGCAGTCTCCATGGGCATTCAACGCCTAGAGGTGCGCGAGGATTCGAACCTCGCGATATCCCAAATAAATGGAGACTTTGATGCTAAGGATCCAAAAATGGCAGCTTATCGCAATGCCGTCCTAAAAATGTCAGCTCGGTTTGAGGGCCTCGAATTTCATCATATAGCCCGGGACAACAACCAGGCAGCAGACGTATTGGCACGCATTGGTGCAAAGTGCGATGTCGTCCCTCCCAACTTCTTCCTAGAGAGGCTGTTCAAGCCATCCGTACTATGGGAGGGGGAGTCTGGAAATAACAACCCGGACCCAACCGCAAAGCCCTACACCGAACATTCTAACACAATTGGTGGTTCTACCAATGAAGTAACATCCTCAGCCCACGTAATAATGGCAGTCATTGCCCCGTGGACGGAACCATTCCTAGCCTACCTAACCAGGCAGGAACTTCCCGAGGACCAAAACGAGGCCCGCTGCATAGTGCGGCGATCTAAAGCCTATAAGGTCCATGAGGGAGAGCTTTACAAGAAAAGCACAATCGGAGTCCTTCAAAGGTGTATCTCCGAAGAGGAAGGGCGGAATCTTCTGGCTGAAATTCATGCCGGACTCGGCGTGCACCACGCTGCAGCCCGGGCCCTTGTAGGCAAGGCCTTCCGTATAGGATTTTATTGGCCGACGGCCCGGGCAGATGCTCAGGACTTAGTCCAACGATGCGTCGGTTGCCAGCTCTTTGCCAACCAAAGCCACATGCCACCCACCGCCCTCAAAACTATAACCATAACCTGGCCCTTCACGGTCTGGGGGCTTGACATGGTTGGACCCCTTAAAGGAGGAACCCACAAGCAAAAATACCTACTGGTCATGGTGGATAAATTCACCAAATGGATAGAGGCCAGACCTGTTAAGACGGCCGAATCCGGACCGGTGATAGACTTCATATAGGGGGTCATACACCGTTACGGCGTCCCCCATAGCATCATCACTGATAACGGCACGAACTTTACGGCCGACGAGGTCAAACTCTGGTGCAAAAACATGGGCATCAAGCTCGACTATGCTTCAGTCTATCACCCTCAAACTAACGGTCAAGTCGAGCGAGCAAATGGTCTAATCATGAGCGGCATCAAACCCAGATTAGTGCGGTCCCTCAAGGAATCTAACACGCACTGGGTAGAGGAGCTCGACTCCGTACTCTGGGGGCTGCGGACCACTCCGAATCGCACCACCGGATTTACACCATTCTTTATGGTATACGGCGCAGAGGCAGTTCTGCCCTGCGACATAATTCATGATTCACCTCACGTGCGCATGTACGAAGAAAGAGAAGCTGAGCTTGATCGGCAGGATAGTCTGGACGCCTTGGAGGAGGAGCGTGACGTGGCAAAAGCCCGTTCCGCATTCTATCAACAGCAAGCTCAAAGATATCAAAGCAGAGTAGTACGGGCCAAGACTTACAATGTTGGCGACTTAGTTCTACGCCTGCCGGACAGGAAAAAGGACAAACTCAAGCCCAAATGGGAAGGTCCCTTTATCATCGACCAAGTCCTGACCGGTGGAGCATACCGTCTACGAGATGCATCAGATAACTGACTCGAGCCGAACCCATGGAACGCAGCCCGTCTCCGAAGATTCTACGCCTAGCGCCGGATTCTGAGTTTGTCCCCTTCCTCCGTCTATATTTCACATATTAGCTGTCTTTTGTTTCTCTCCTTCTCCCTCCTTCTCTCTTACAGCCTTTGAAGGCTTGTTTGCGCATTGTTCGCACACACTTGACGCGCTATCCACGCTCATTATACCTGGGGGCTTGTTTAAGAAAAGCTTACTTATACGGGCTTCATGCCCAACACATGTGTCACACTTCCGCATCTACCTTTTATTCACCATTATATGCATCGATATGACTTAAGTTTTGGCCAAGCTGGGTTGCCTGGCTCCTGTGCTTACCCCTACGTTCCCGATTGTTCGGCTAGGTGGTAAAGGGAGCATCTCTGCGATTGTTACTGCCGGATCAGCCGGATGTGTACCTCAGACTGGGTGAAGCCGAAAGCTAGTGTTCTTAAGGGAATATTCGGTCGGTGAACTAAAAGACGATTTATTTCCTATTTGTTTATCTGCCCCCAGATGTTTTTCTGCTTTTTTCTTAGTCCGAACATGCACTTTAGGAAGGAACCCCTAACGGAACTATTCTCCCTGGAAGATGTTTCTTACTAACCATGTAATATAACATAACTAGTTGGGCACTTGTCTGATAAAGCACTAATGACCCCTACGTCTGGTCTCCATGCATGCCCCGGTTCTTATATAACCGCGAGGGTATTCGGACACACTCCGGACTATTGGGTCCCGAGGTTGAAGCGAAAAGGTCCGCTATGACAAACGATCTACAATCCGGCTAGAAGGCATTTTACATGTCATCTTAAATTACATAGTCAATTAGACTGATTGTATTCCTCTTCAATGCCATCTAATAGGCTGTCTAGTTTACAGTCCCGCTGGGAATACTTTGCGGCCAACTCTACTTGGCCGTACACTAAGCTCACAGGGATCTCCTTCCCATTGGGCCCCACAGGTCCGACCTCGGCCATATGGTTTGGGTCAGCCTTCATGTACCGCGTCTTCACCATGGCCCAGGCCTCCCTGGCGCCTTGACGGCAGGCCGATATCTTCCATAATCGGAGCGCGCTTGCGCTCCTCAAGCCTCTCTGCAAGCTCTCCAAGGCCTTGAGCAGGGGACAGATAGCCACAAGGCACAGGCGACGCCTTTCATCGCTGCCGAACTCGTTAAATGCGATTGCAAGAGCTCGGGAAGAAGGTCACCCGTAGAACCGGGCATTTCCTCCCCAGGACGGCCTGTGAGCATACCTACAGACATAACTCTGTTAGTCGACTTCCTCACCGAACTCTTTTTCAAAGTTCGTTCAAGCACTTACTAAAGATGTCGTGTCGAAGCCGCCGATTCTCCTTAACGGAGTCAGACAGCTGGGCACGAACATCTTTTAGTTCCTCACCCAGCTGGGTGTTGGCATCTTGGAGATTATTCTTCTCTTGCCTCACCCTTGTAAGAACATTCTCGCTGGCCTTTAACTGGCGCAAGAGCTGTTGCTTGTTCGGATCTATCCCGATGCCATCTGCAATATTATTGTCAGACTTATACACATGCCGCACTATCAAATTACTTATCTTTTGAAGCATATATTACTAGAGGGGGTCTCTCTGGCTTCCCCTGTCGCGGCTAGTGCGGCCTCAAGTTGGGCTTTGCACTTTTCAAGCTCCTGGGACAGTTGGGTATTCTTTTCTGTAAGATCCTGAGTAACAAATGATCCTTAAATCAGTTATTCTAACTATTTCAAGTCTCGGGGGCTACTGGCATATATAACTGTCAAATTTTCTCACCCGTATGTCTTTTACATACTGCTCCGTGGCTCTGGCTAGACCATCTTGAGCGGCACGGAGGTGTGCATCTCCCGAAGAGAAGGCATTCAATGCCTCTTGGGAGAAACATGTGTCACGAAGAACTATTCGGCGGCGCCTGTGATTCATGGCACTCTCCACCTCGGAGTTGGTGGCGGACAATCTGTCGGCATCCTCTGTCGGAGGAGCATCCGACACACGCCTCGCACTCGCCTCCGCTTCCGGGCCTGGCTTTGGAGCCTGGCTGGCGGAGGCTCGATTGTCAACCTCTCCGGGTATAGTCCGGCGAGCGCTCTTTTTCCTGAAGAGAGCACGAGCGTTAGTATGCCTTCCGGCAATCAAACCTGGGAATATGGTGACACGCCATACCATTGCCCCGGTGTTTTGATCCGGACCGCACTTCTTTTTAGCCTGCTGGGCCGTGCTGCCCTTTGTTGGCTAGCCGCCGCGGGCTCGGCCTCCCACCTCAAGGGCACCCCCTGCGAAACACCATTGGTATACGGTGATCAAAAATAAGCACAGATGGGTCATTTTCAAAGTGTTGGGACTTCGGTCTCAATTACCTGTGAGGCTGGGAGTATTCCGGGGTAATCGGCCGTAATGGCGACCAAGGCATTATCGATGCTCAGTTGGTGAAATACCCCATCAATCAGCTCCACCGATATGTCCAGATCCTCTTGGGAGGCCGGATCGAGGAACCGTTCCGGATCCTCGGGTTGTGGCGGCGGGCTTTTTATATCCCTTACGGCCTGGCGCAGTTCCTGCGTCGAAATCGCAATATGAGATACTTGACTATGGGAATATGGATCGGATGGGCAAAAAGAAATGTCCGCTTACCCAGCTTCGAGGATTGTACATAGAAAATTCGTCCTGCGGATTGACGCAGAGAATTCCTCCTCTTCTCCCTTGTACAATGCGCATAAGATCTTCATCGGATCGGCGGCCGATCCCGCCCCTTGCTGCCGCGTGGGTGGCATCATCCTCCCGTTGAAATCCCACATGGGGTGGCCTCTATAATCGGGCGGCTGCACTTCAAGATAATGCATGTGGCCATGACCCCAATCATGGTCAGTCCGGAATGAGCTAACAACCTAATTCAGCTCATCAGGTAAAGGATGTCCCTGTCATTTTCCTTCTGAGGGCTCCGTGGACGCCAGCTTAGGGTTTCTTCAAAGGAGCATCATTGAACTCAGGGAGGCCGATCTGAATAGGGTCCGACAGGGGAACATCTTCTATATAAAACCATTCCGAAGGCCAGTCTTCGGATGCCTTCTTCAGGGTTCCGGATAGATATCCAGTCCCAGCGATGCATCATAGTTCGGCTCCGCCCACTTGATATATTGACCCCTCTTGAGAACGGGGCACAAGGCAGAACAGCTTCTTCCACAGCGCAAAATGAGCCTCGATGCCCAAAACAGCTCGCAAAGGGCCACGAAGCCCGCAATATGCAAAATGGAGGCAAAGCGTAAGGTTGTGCAATCGAGGCCGTAGAACTCCAGGAGCCCCCGGAGAAACGGATGAATTGAAAATCCGAGCCCTCTTATCAGATAAGGGACAAGGCATACCCGCTCTCCTTTGGAGGGACTGGGGACGCTCTCCGCTTGCTTTCCGCCCTTATAGGTGGCGAGTCCGGCTCGAACCGGAACCACGAAGGCTGGGGGAAGGAATCCCTTGGTTTGGAGCGCCACTAACTCGCTGTGCGGGACGGAGAATCTCTCCCAATCTCCAGGCTGAGGGCTGGAAGGGCGAGAGGAGGAGCCGCATCGACTGTCCATGATGGAATGGATTTCTGTCAGATGCGCTCCGATGAATGCCCGCGAAGGGGGAATGGTGTGATTCGGATCTAGATCCTCGTCTCTTTTATAGGCAGCTCATTTGCGCAGCTAAGGGGGTAAAGTAAAAATACCCTGGCTTTTCGCATTCGTTCAACACGTGGAAGATGGCCATTATTGCGCGTGGAAGCCGAGGAGCGCAATATTTATAAGGAGCCGGACGCTATTCAACAGGTACACAGGATTTGGAGAAGAACCCGCCTTGCAATGCCGAAGACAATATATGCGCCGGACTCATCGTCATTGAAGCCTGGTTCGGGGGCTACTGAGGGAGTCCTGGATTAGGGGGTGTCCGGATAGCCAAACTATCACCTTTGGCCGGACTCCTGGACTATGAAGATACAAGATTGAAGACTTCGTCCCGTGTCCGGATGGGACTTTCCTTGGCGTGGAAGGCAAGCTTGGCGATACGGATATGTAGATCTCCTACCATTGTAACCGAATCTGTGTAACCCTAACCCTCTTCGGTGCCTATATAAACCGGAGGGTTTTAGTCCATAGGACGAACAACAATCATATCATAGGCTAGCTTCTAGGGTTTAGCCTCTCTGATCTCGTGGTAGATCTACTCTTGTACTACCCATATCATCAATATTAATCAAGCAGGAGTACGGTTTTACCTTCATCGAGAGGGCCCGAACCTGGGTAAAAACATCGTGTCCCTTGTCTCCTATTACCATCCACCTAGACGCACAGTTCGGGACCCCCTACCCGAGATCCGCCGGTTTTGACACCGACACCAGCTTACAAACAGTACAAAAGCATGAGGATTAATTGCTCATCAAGTTTAGACAAAATCCAGATTGAACAGGACAATGACATCTAACTCAACCAAAGTTTTCGGCAGTCACAATCAAATGGATCGGTTTGATTCATAAAATCAAGATCTCAGGCCAGAAATTCTACTTGTCCATGATGACAATCTGTTGTAAATAGAAGCCGAGCACGATCAGAAGCCCTTAGGTCCACCTGAAACTTCTTTTTATGTTGTTCAACACTTGCAACCGTAAGAAATTTCTTGTCAAAAAAGTTAATCCTCACGGACAATAGTGCTCTCTCATTAAACATGAAGAATGTGACAAAGTTAGTGTTTGCATTGTTGGATGCATATCCTTCCAGCGTTACTGTCTTCAAATGAATGTCATGAGATCTGAGAAAATCCCGGTGCTTCTTGAACCATCGATTGGTTATACTTTTTTCTCCATGTGTTAGTGCCTAAATAGAGATGAATTGAAAACACTTAATCTCTAAAAAAAGATTATGTTGAAAGAGTGATAGCTGAACAATTAATTATAGTACATTATATATGGGCTTTCAATGTGCGTGAAATCATTACCTTTATATACAAATTCTCCAGACATGGAAAGCCTTGCAGCAAGCCAATAGTCATGTTCAGATCAAAACACCACATACTGATATGTAAGGTCTTGATAGAATCCACCACCACTGATAGGATGGACAAGCTCTTCATTGAGCATAGAACATAACATTAGTACCAAAAGTGTACTCCAAGATGATACTTATGCGCACAAATGAAAAAGCAGATTACAAAAGTTTACGTGAATAATATACAGTACCTCAATAGGTGTGGATCCAAACACCATCTTGAACCATCTAAGAGGATCACGAATTGCACCCAAGGTCTCCAATTTAGGCGCGGAGACTATAGTTATTTGCAAAGGTACTATAATAGAATCAAGGAGCAACCTTTGAAGTGAAGGGCATCTTCGATGATGAGATCATGTCCAAAAAAACAAATTCCCATGCTTACAAGGTGGGCGACTTTATTTTGAGACAACAGATACGAATTTCTATTCCAAAAACAAGCAGAATGTGCTCTAGGGCAGGGCAGCTGGAGTGGATGATGCTGTGCAGTGCGGCCTCTGACTAATCAACCACCACAAGCACAAGTTTTTTTAGCAGTGGGAGTCGAAGCATTTGTACCAGATTATCTGCTAGATGGCACCATGCGAAGGTGGTTGTGTGGAGAGAGGAGGAAAACCACGAGATGGACATTGGTGGTGAGGGCACCATCGGTTCGTGGTATGTTACATACATAGTCATGGTAGAACTCAAGCTGCTGGAGTTTATCGAAATGATGGGATGTCAGCCAGGCGGCCAACGTGCAGGGTATGTCCAGCAGGTAGCATGCCGGGATGCAGATGCGTTGAACGGAGCCCGCTGGGAGGATATGGTGGCTCCGGGGAGTTCGGAATCATCATCGACAGATAGCTGACGATAGTCAAGATTAAGAGGCGCGACGCGCCACAGAGTGTGCCATCGAGATGCGAGCACCTATGTGCGGTAGCCATCCTTGGTGGGGAGAAGAGAGATGACCTCCCCAAGGATGTCGTCCGGGAGATCGCTGATGTGGTCCGCTGGAGATTCTATTGGTTCCTCAGGTCCAGGGGGCGTGGCCGCTTCTGGCCGCACAACTAGGTTTCAAGATCTATATCTGGCAGCGGTGCTGGCCGGAGCCTCGTCTGTTTACATATCAATCTGAAGGAAAGAAATGGTAGAAACATACATGTACGACATTCAAAATCAATTCTCAAGATTTGAAAGAAAAAAGGCACAAACATACATGTAGGAAATTCAAAATCAATTCTCAAGATCTGGCCATGAATTATTAGCACGCAAGCTAACCCTAGTCGGATTATTAGCAAAAATCATTTGTACAGAACAAATAATTAATCACTAACTTTATACGGATAACATTCAGACAATCGATACACTACGTGCATCTAAGGATCTTAATTACTCTGATTTCATGGACTGAGAAAACATAACTATAGGATTTGTATTCCAAAAAATTATAGAGGGGGGAGTAACCAGAGAAAACACATGATATGTTTGCCGCACAAATGGGTATATAGATTACTAACCGGTTTCCGTCGGAGTCACAGTCGTTGCCGGAGTTGTTGTTGACCTCCTGCTCCGGCTGGGGGGGCACGATGGTGCATACGAAGTCAAGGTCGTGTTGCTGCCCGCGCGAGACCTCGGCGGCGGCTACGGCAACCTCTGTGCCCAGCTTCACGTGTTGTGCGGGGGCTTCACCAGCCCCGGCGTCGCCACTCCCTCCGATGGTGCGCTTTGGCGACATCCTCATACACTCCAGAGTGCAGACATTGGTGACCACTGTGAATCGGGGCTGCGGCCGCCTATTATGGCTGGTGACTCGGGCGCGCAATTAATACAGACCAGTGGGAGTGAAGCAGGAGGCAGTCAAAAGCTGTCTCGCCTCCCGATGAGCCTGCGCGGTGGACTTCTGCCATTCCTACCATCATTTCACACAGCTACTCGCACGGCTCCCGTCAATACACACACCTGCACGGACGCCTCCCGGTATGCCTGCGTGGCAGACTGCTCGCATGCGTCCCGTCATCTCACGCCTGCTTGCACGGCGCACGGGGCGTGTGGCAGCATGTATATTTTTTGGTTTATTGATGATTCATTCTGCCGCTTTACGGCTTAACTGAAGCATGGCACGGTCTAACGCACACGGTCTGAATAAATAATCCATATGAGATATTGGTTGCCCGTTTTTAATAATCTCCCGTTTGTAATAAGATTATATCAAAACGGGACTCATTGACGAAAAAAATACAATATCACAGCCTACTGTTGTCCATATATGACACCACGATAAGTTTCATGAATTTCAACTAAGTTTCGGATTTACTGAATTTTAAAAATATATATTCTCAATATTTTGAAATCTCTTGCATAATGAAACATGCACCCAGGGACACATATGATTTTGCAACCGATTTTGGTGCACATGTAGCTCAAATTTGATTTTTGCACATTAAATCCCTAGGAAACGAATCAATGTATGAAAATGGTCGAATGATGTCTGTTTTTTTATATTTTAACACGACACTCCACCTTTGGTCACATGTTCACTGCAGAAAAAGTTTGACATGTCTCGGAGTGGCTGTGGTGGTGCGGGATGTGTGTGTCTGTGTGTGTGGGGGTGGGGGAGGGGTCCGACAGTACACTACGAATCGTGAACATCCGTGTGGGATTATTTGATCATTTTGTGAGTTATATATGCCACATCAAAGTCGTGAATTGGTTATTGAAAGCATACATAGCTGAGGAAGTCCTGGACTAGGGGGTGTCCGGATAGCCGAACTATCATCATTGGCCGGACTCCAAGACTATGAAGATAGAAGATTGAAGACTTCGTCCCGTGTCCGGATGGGACTTTCCTTAGCGTGGAAGGCAAGCTTGGCAATACAGATATGTAGATCTCCTACCATTGTAACCGACTCTGTGTAACCCTAGCCCTCTCCGGTGTCTATATAAACCGGAGGGTTTTAGTCCGTAGGGAGAACAACAATCATACCATAGGCTAGCTTCTAGGGTTTAGCCTCCTTGATCTCGTGGTAGATCTACTCTTGTACTACCCATATCATCAATATTAATCAAGCAGGAGTAGGGTTTTACCTCCATCGAGAGGGCCCGAACCTGGGTAAAAACATCGTGTCCCTTGTCTCCTGTTACCATCCGCCTAGACGCACAGTTCGGGACCCCTACCCGAGATCCGCCGGTTTTGACACCGACAACAGCCCTTTCATACACAATGTTAGGGCCACATGCATGCATTGGTCGTCCTCTCAGACACTCTCCCTCGTGCGGTTATCAGCGACGTGCCCATTCGTTAGCCCGCAAAGTTTAAAATTTCCACCAACAACGAGAGGCATTTGACCAAAAGGTGGATTCATCTTGGCATGTGTGTGGTGTGATCATGGTGGGATTCCATATCAAAGTTCGAGCACATGCCCATCCCAGGGCGCACCTTATTGCCTTGCCGTCTCATCGTAGGTCTCCTGGTCCTCCCTCGAAGCTTCTAGGGTCTCTTATGTCTAGAAAAAAATCGTCAAAAGTTTCATCATGTTTAGACTCCGATTGGTATAGATTTTCTATAAAACCAAAACAAGCAGAAAACAATAACTGGCACTAGGCACCGAGTTAATAGGTTGGTTCCAAAAATGATACAAATTCCATATAAAGTATCTAAGATTGATAATATAATAGCATGAAACAATCAAAAAGTATAGATACGTCAGAGACGTATCAGCATCCCCAAGCTTAATTCCTGCTCGTCCTCGAATAGGTAAATGATAAAAACATATTTTTTATTTTGAAGGCTACCTAGCATGTTTATCATGTAAATTTTTATGGTATAAATATTGAGAAAGGATGAAGTAATTGATGTCAACATAATAATATCCATGGCACTAGAAAGGGTCTTGCGCTATCTGAGAGGTAGTATGAGTTACAGAATTCACTATTCAGGGCATCCTATTGTGTTAGAAGGATATAATGCTTCGAACTATCTCTAATGTTGATGTACTGTATGCCGCAAGTGGGTGTGTATTTACTCATTGAGGTGGCGCAATGTCATGGAGTTCTTGCAAGCAGACCATATTGACGAGGTCAACTACGGAAGTAGAACTAACTGCTTTAGACACTGCCACTGAGGGAGTCCTGGACTAGGGGGTGTCCGGACAGCCGGACTATCATCGTCCGCCGGACTCCAAGACTACGAAGATACAAGATTGAAGACTCTGTCCTGTGTCCGGATGGGACTTTCCTTGTCGTGGAAGGCAAGCTTGGCGATACGGATATGTAGATCTCCTACCATTGTAACCGACTCTGTGTAACCCTAGCCCTCTCCGGTGTCTATATAAACCGGAGGGCTTTAGTCCGTAGGACACAACATACATTACAACAATCATACCATCGGCTAGCTTCTAGGGTTTAGCCTCCTTGATCTCGTGGTAGATCCACTCTTGTACTACCCATATCATCAATATTAATCAAGCGGGGACGAGGGTTTTACCTCCATCAAGAGGGCCCGAACACAGGTAAAAACATCGTGTCCCTCGTCTCCTGTTACCATCCGCCTAGATGCACATTCGGGACCCCCTACCGAGATCCGCCGGTTTTGACACCGACATTGGTGCTTTCATTGAGAGTTCCTGCATGCCGCCACAGATAGGCCCGATGGCATCTTCAACCAACAACGTTGTCCGGTGAGACTTTTCTCCCGGGCAGATCTTAATATCTGGCGGCTTTGCATCGCAGCTAATTTACTTGGCCATCCGAGCAGATCGAAGCTACGCCCCTGGCCGTCGAGTCGATTCGAAATCTAAACTTCACGGCCGATGTCGCGGAGACTTGATCTTCGACGGACTCGAGCCTGACAGCAAAATCGCGCGCCTTGTGATGACGGGCATGATCTAGCTCTACCGCCGAGCAATTGCCTTAGTGGTCGCGACACGAATCCGCTTCGCCATTAGTCGGAGCCGATCGCCTGATCGAGGGTTGGTGGATAGACGCCGCCCTGGGGGCTTCAACATCCACGGCGATGGAGTCGAACACTAATCTTGTCCCCTGCGATACTCGTGATTCCGAGGCGCCGGACTCCTTGCCGGACTCCGAACCTCCCGCGCCCCTACCAATCGATTTGGATTGGGCGCCGGTTATGGAATTCACCGCCGCGGACATCTTCCAACACTCGGCTTTTGGTGACATCCTAAACTCGCGAAAGCATCTCTCGCTATCGGGAGAGACCTGGCCGGACTATGGCCAGGATGGTTGGGGTACGGACGACGAAGAAATTCAGAGCCCACCCACCACCCACTTTGTAGCCACTGTCGACGATCTAACCGACATGCTAGACTACGACTCCGGCGACATCGACGCTATGGGCGGCGATGCCGAGATTTAACAGAACCAGCGCCTCTGAGGCGCTCGAAGACCACCTCGTCATCGACATATATATGGTGGACACCCCAAAAGACGGGACGGCGAAGAAGCAGCGGAGGCGAGACTCTTTAAAGAAGCAGCCCAAACGCGGCGGCGTCGTGGCGCGCTCTAAATCCCGCCACAGCAAGAATGGAGATTCCGGCACAGGAGATAATAATACTCCAGAGAGTACCGAAGACAATCCCCTCCCGCAAGACTCAGCGCAGGAGGATGCAGAAGCAAGCCCTCACGAGAGGGCGGCGGACGAAGAGGTTGAGGATCATAACTATATGCCCCCCTCCGAAGACGAAGCAAGCCTCAACGATGATGAATTCATCGTACCTGAGGATCCCGTCGAACAAGAGCGCTTCAAGCGCAGGCTTATCGCCACAGCAAACAGCCTAAAGAAAAGATCAGGACCTGCTGGCCGATCGATGGACCGAGGTCCTCGCGGCCGAAGAGTATAAACTCGAACGCCCCTCCAAAAGTTACCCAAGACGCAAGCTGCTCCCCCGATTAGAGGAGGAAGCATACATACCTCCATCACCAACAAGACGATATGGTGACCGACCACCCCGTGGTCGTGACAGAGAGGCATCTGAGCCCTCAGCCAAGACCGCCCCGGCATCGCTCCAAAAGTACGGCCAAGAGGGAACGCTACGGACTTGCAAGACATATTGGAGGACAAAGCAAGGCAATCCAGATCCATCTACGGATCACGTGCGCCCCACGACCCATGCGAATACCGTCGTGCGGATACAATAACCCGGCGGGCCAAACACAGCAGACAGCGCTCTCGAGCTGCGTCGCGATATTGCTCAATCTGAGGCGCCGACACCCGCTATGCTTCAGCGACGAAGTAATGGATCATCAAATCCCGAAGGGTTTAAACCCGTAAACATCGAATCTTACGATGGCACAACAGACCCAGCGGTTTGGATCGAAGATTATCTTCTCCACATCCATATGGCCCGCGCGACAATCTCCATGCCATCAAGTATCTCCCTCAAGCTTAAAGGACCAGCTCGGCATTGGCTAAACAACTTGCCCGCAGAGTCAATTGGGTCTTTGGGAAGACACGGATGCCGCATTCCTCGACAACTTCCGTGGCACGCGAGCAAAGCGACCACCGACGCCGATGACCTAAGCCACATTATTCAGCAGCGCAGACGAATCGGCCGGACAATTCGACACGGTTCTTGACAAAGAAAAAACCAAATCGTCGATTGTCCGGACGCAGAGGCCCTTGCAGCCTTCAAAGATAACATCCGGACGAATGGCTAGCCCGCACTGGGACAGAAAAGCGAAATCTATGGCAGCCCTCACATCATTAATGACCGCTTCGCTGGAGAGGACAGGTGGCTAGCTCGCAGCAACAATCTCCGCAAAAATTCTGGCAGTCCGGATACCAAGGACAACAACGGCAGGTCACGTCGAAACAAAAACAAACACCGCATTAACGGCAACGATAAGGAGGATACGGCAGTTAACGCCGGATTCCGAGGCTCTAACCCCGGTCAGCGGAAGAAGCCGTTCAAAAGAACCACTCCGGGTCCGTCCAATTTGGACCGAATACTCGACCGCTTATGCCAGATACATGGCACCCCTGAAAAACCAGCTAATCACACTAATAGAGATTGCTGGGTGTTCAAGCAGGCAGGCAAGTTAATTGCCGAAAACAACGACAAGGGGTTGAACAGCGACGACGAGGAAGAGACCCGACCGCCGAACAATAGAGGACAGAAGGGTTTTCCCCCACAAGTGCGGACGGTGAACATGATTTACGCGACCCATATACCCAAGAGGGAGAGGAAACGCGCACTAAGGGACGTCTATGCGATGGAGCCAGTCGCCCCGAAGTTCAATCCATGGTCCTCTTGTCCGATCACTTTCGATCGAAGAGACCATCCGACCAGCATACGCCATGGCGGATTCGCTGCATTGGTTTTAGACCCAATCGTCGATGGATTTCACCTCACGAGAGTCCTGATGGACGGCGGTAGTAGCCTGAACCTGCTTTATCAGGATACAGTGCGCAAAACGGGCAAAGACCCCTCAAGGATTATACCTACAAAGACAACCTTTAAAGGTGTCATACCAGGAGTGGAAGCCAACTGTACAGGCTCAGCCACACTCGAAGTGGTCTTCGGATCCCCGGATAATTTCCGGAGCGAAGAGTTAATCTTCGACATAGTCCCATTTCACAGCGGCTATCACGCTCTGCTCGGACGAACCGCGTTTGCAAAATTCAACGCGGTGCCGCATTATGCATACCTAAAGCTCAAGATGCAGGCCCTCGCGGAGTCATCACGGTCAATGGGAATACGGAACGCTCCTCGAGCGGAGGAACATACAATGCTCTCGCGAAGTCTGAGCATCCTTTTAAGGCAATTCTCGAGTCCGCCGTTAAAGGCGGATCAAGAAAACGCGCCCGAGCAATGCCAACCAAGACCACTGGCGTGATCGAGAGCACGCGTAGCAATGCGGCCCCAACCTCGCCTGCATGATCGCAAGAATAACACTCCGCGTACATCATTATGCTTTGGAGATACCATGGGCACAGGGGAAGGGGCACGATCGCAACGGACCCAGAGTGCGGTTCGACCACACCGGGGGCTCGCAAGTGTGCCCCCCTTTTGTTATTTTTTTTATTTCCCTTCTTTGTATACACAGGACTCCGTTAACCAGAGGCCCTGTCCGGCGATGAACCTGCCGAACTCATGATGCAACAGTCAGGGACGAAAGAAGGCTGCGACAAACACTCAGGTGGTCTCAATTACAAGCATTAAATTTGATTATATAGACCAAGTCCGCAGCTCACCCCTGAAGGGGGACATGTTTACTTAGTCCAAATCCCTTGCTTACCGCACTATTTGTATCAGTCCGCACTCATAGCAGATTTCCTTTAATAAATAATGCAGCACTTTTCGACTACAATTACATCACCTTTTTATGTATATGTTCATTACATGACATCTGGCACCCGTATATTTTGGTACGGCCGAATACGCCAGGGGCTTCTGTTCCCCAAATTATGGTGTGATAAAGTCCGAACACTTTCATAAGTGCGGCACCACGAACTTATAGCATTATATGAATCGGCTCCGAATCATGTCTTGGGTCAATAGTTGGGTTTGCCGGCTCCCGTTTTGGTGCCTTACGTTCCGTTCATCGGCTAAGGTGGCCTTTGGGAGAACCATCGCGATTGCGCCCGGTTGAGCAGGCGGCGCCTCGATGGAGAAAGCCAAAACCGGCGGCATGATAAGGCGAGAGACTGGTCGCTGTTCGAGAGGTTTTTCGGGTCATAAAGACTCACGCCGCTTGAAGCGAGTTCGGACAATGTCCGAAGGCGTGGATAGCGCCCGCATTCGGTATTCGAATACCGGGGGCTTCACGAAATTTAAAATTATAGAATTCTATGGCTAAGTGAGAGTGTTCAAGCATTATAAGTCCGGTTGCCTTGTTCGTTGTGTTGGCGCCTCCTAGATGGACCCAAAAATGGGAACAAGAGTGCTCAAGTTTATCCCGAACACCCCAGCACTCGTGGCTTGGGGGCTGAAGCCAACGACTTGCCATCTCTCAGATTTTATAAACGGCCGCACAGAAGGTAATATTTTAAATTAAACAAGCGTTGCTTAACGCGCACATGAACAAAGTTTCAGCGCGCAGGATAATACATAACGAGTTTACTCAAAGATTACATTTCGAGGGCACTCATCCGCAATATCGCGGGCTCCCTTCAGGATAGTTTTATAATACATCTCGGGCGTGCGATACTCCTTGCCCGGTGGCGGTGGGTCCGTGAGAAGCTTCTCCGCATCCAACTTGCCCCAATGCACCTTTGTGCGGGCAAGGGCCCGACGAGCACCTTCAATACAGGCGGAGCGCTTGATAACCTCCACCCAGGGGCACGCATCCACCTGCCGCCGCACGAGGCCGAAGTAGCTTCCAGGCATGGCCTGTCCAGGCATGGCCTGTCCAGGCCACAGCCGGACTATAAGGCCCTTCATGGCCTCCTCAGCTACCTTGTGGAGTTCGACCAGCTGCTTCAGCTGGTCGCTTGGGGGCACCGGATGGCTGGCCTCAGCGTACTGAGACCAGAAGACCTTCTCCGTCGAGCTCCCCTCCTCGCCACGATAGAATGCGGCGGCATCAGGTGCACTACGCGGCAAATCTGCAAACACCCCTGGAGAGCTCCGAATGCGGGTAAGTGTTAGGTAGTTTACATTAACGTGCCTGCTTTGCATGAAAAATGCCTTACCCGCCGCTATCTTCTTTATATCCTCAACCTCCTGAAGGGCCTTATGGGCCTCGGCCTTGGCGGACTTGGCACTTTCGAGAGCCGAGGCAAGCTCGGACTCTCAAGTCTTGGAGTCACGCTCCAAACTCTCATGCCTCTCCATGAGAGCCTGGAGCTCTTGCCGTACTTCCGCCACACGTGCATCCTGCTTCCCTCGCTCCTCCCGCTCCGCGGCCGCACTGCGTTCAGCCGCGGACACGACCTCCTTCAGGGCTGCCACCTCGTTCGTGGCCCCTGCAATACCCATATTATCCTTGTTAATTTTATTGCAACCAAAATCCTTTTCTGTAAGGTAACCATTCAAAGTGGTGTGACTCACCTTCTTTGTCCTCGAGCTGCTTGTTGGCATGGCCGAGCTCTTGCTCGGACCGCTCGAGATCCTTTTTCAACACGTCGACCTCCGCTGATAGTGCGGCAGAGGTCAGCAGCGCAGCCTGCAAACCCATATTGACATATGTTAAGCAACCTCACGCATATCTTGTTAGATCCTCGGTCCGGCTTTTCTTTCCAAACACCGGCCCGAGCATCGAGAACTCTTGTCTATGCGGTATTACATTACATAATTTTAACTTCTTACCTCAAAGCACGTTAGAAGGCTGCTGCGCAGCTTCGTCGGCCCGCTTTTGGCAAGTGAACCTTTTGAATCACCGCACTCATGATAGTGCGGTGTTCTTCCTCGATGGAAGCGCCTTTAAGCGCCTCCAACAAGTTATCCGGCGCCTCCGGTTGGGCGGAGGCCGCCGGTGTCACGGTCTTGCCCTTCTTTCGAAGGGGCCGCTTGCCGGACTTTGGAACCACTGCGGGTTCTGATGTAGAGTCCGGCGCAAAGTCCGGGAGGCTGCCTGACGGCGCCTCCGGAGCCTCCTCCTGATGGGTTTCTCTCTGGGATCCCACCTCGGCGTCCTCGTCGGCGCGTAGGGTAGAGGCAGTCGGAAGTGAATCCACATCCGACGGGGCCAACGACCCGCTCAATGAGTCGGGGAGATCGTCATCGGCCGGACTACGGACAGAACGCGGCATTAGAAGGACACTACGCGACACGAAAGAAATTACATATCAAGGATCCGGATACTTACGATCTTGCGAGACGCCTGGCCCTTGGAGACCATTCATCCTCGCCAATGATGGTGTTGGCGAAACTGTCCGGGGGGATAGTCCTCCCCCTCTTGGACCCTTCGGCCTCCCCTATTGGGGAAGCCTTCCTCTTCTTCTCTCCCTCCTCCGGGAGAGAGTACTCCTCCTCCTCGTCGTCTTCGGGAGAGAGTCGCCTCGTCGTCGAGCTTTGATCATGGGAACTCTTTCGAGTCCCCGCGGCCACCTTCTTGGCCTTCTTCTCCGGCACCACGTGCGGTGCGGAACCAGCAGCCCTGCTAAGCGGGCATTCTCTGGGTCTTCTGGCATGGGAGCCGGGCTGATAAGCAGCTTGGCCTTCTCCATCCATTCTGTCAAAGGAAGAGCAGAATGAAACCCTCTAGAATCAATTTGATTACCACAAGTGTCCCGTAAAGGGTTGAATCACTTACCTCGTCACCGGATCTTTGCGAGCGAAATGCGCGATCTTACGTCGCGGATGCGGGGCTTGGCGCCTTAAACAGCACCCTCCAGCGCCCAGTATGTCGTGTCGAAGAGCTCGCTTTTTGGTGCTGTTCCGGATTGAACTCCCACAGATTGAATGCCCATTCTTGGCATGGGAGGATCCGGCGGATGAGCATGACTTGTACCACGTCGACGAGCCTGAGCTTACCGCTCACCAGCTTCTGGATGCAGGCTCGGAGTCACGTTAGCTCCTTCGGATTGCCCCACAACAAGCCCTTCTCTTTCCAGGAGGTGAGCTGCGTGGGGACGCCAGATCTAAACTCGGGGGGCCGCCGCCCATGTGGGCTTGCACGGCTCGGTGATGTAGAACCACCCCGATTGCCACCCCTTGACGGAGTCCGCGAAGGCCCCTTCGAGCCAGAGGACGTTGGGCAACTTACCCAACATGGCGCCTCCGCATTCCGCTTGCGTGCCCTTCACAACCTTGGCAGCGTTGAAGGTCTTGAGCCACAGGCGAAGTGGGGCGGATGCGAGAGGAAGGCCTCGCACATGACGATAAACGCCGAGATGTTGAGGATGAAGTTGGCGCCGGATCGTGGAAATCCAGCCGTAGTAAAACATGATCCCCCGGACAAATGGGTGCAATGGAAAGCCCAGTCCGCGGAGGAAGTGGGGAAGGAAGACGACCCTCTCATGAGGCCCAGGGGTAGGGATGAGCTGCCCCTCGTCAGGCAGCCGATGCGCGATATCGCCGGAAAGATATCCGGCGCTGCGCAGTTTGGTGATGTGCTCCTCCTTAATGGTGGAGGCCATCCATTTGCCTCCCGCTCCGGACATAATCAGAGAAGGTCGAGCCGAGATGCGCGAACTTGGGCGTTGGAGCTTGAGTGCGCGGAGATGGATAAGCAAAGGAGGAAGAAGGCGTAGGTGAGAAGGTGAATCCTTATCGCTTATATATAGGCGGACGAAAACTATGCGTCCCCCACCGGCCTGGTAAAACTCGCTTATCTCCCAAGTGCCGCCATCAATGGCGCGGTTGGGTTACCCACGTCCGTATTGATGAGAATCCCGGAATAAGGGGAACACGATCTCTGCTTCAACAAGACGTGCCAAGGAAACCGCTTCGCTGAATGTGCTGAGGTGGTATAGTAAAAAACGATTCAAGTAAAAGCCTGGTAGCGGTGTGATGTCACGCCGCATAATACGTCAGCAGATTGAGCTGGTGTACATTTTATTCTCTCTACGGTGGAATGTGGAATTTATTTTGCGAGCGGACACTATCTGGTGTTCATGATCTTCTCTGGATTATTCAAGGAGGAACCCGCCTTGCAATGCCGAACATTATCGCGCCGGACTTTTCGTCATTGAAGCCTGGTTCGAGGGCTCTTGAGGAGTCTGGACTAGGGGTGTCCGGACAACGGACTATCATCGTCGCGGACTCCAAGACTACGAAGATACAAGATTGAAGACTCCGTCCGTGTCCGGATGGGACTTTCCTTGGCGTGGAAGGCAAGCTTGGCGATCGGATATGTAGATCTCCTACCATTGTAACCGACTCTGTGTAACCCTAGCCCTCTCCGGTGTCTATATAAACCGGAGGGCTTTAGTCCGTAGGACACAACATACATTACAACAATCATACCATAGGCTAGCTTCTAGGGTTTAGCCTCTTTGATCTCGTGGTAGATCCACTCTTGTACTACCCATATCATCAATATTAATCAAGCAGGACGTAGGGTTTTACCTCCATCAAGAGGGCCCGAACCTGGGTAAAAACATCGTGTCCCTCGTCTCCTGTTACCATCCGCCTAGACGCACAGTTTGGGACCCCTTACCCGAGATCCGCCGGTTTTGACACCGACAGCCACCATTGAGGCAGAATGGCTGCGCGAGCTCTTTATGGACTTGCATGTGGTTGAAAAATCTGTATCGACTATTCTTATGAATTGTGACAACTAAACGGTTATCGCTAAAGTGAAAAATTCTAAGGACAATGCGAAGTCATAAAGACACATGAAGATACGTTTGAAATCTATCAAGAAATTGAGGAACTCCGGAATAACAACTGTTACATATATTCAAACCGACAAAACCTTGGAAATCCCTTCACAAAGGGACTATTATGAAATATGATAAATATTGCATCGAGGGAGATGGGTATGAGACCCGTAGATGTTACACAAGTGTAGTAACCCAACCTTTGTGATCGAAGATCCTGTGAATTAGGACGTGGAAAAAACAAGTTATTGGTTAACTGAGAAGAGTAATATGTGACCGTCTCTAGGTGAAGATGCAAACCTCTCAGAGCTGTAAGGCAGGTTGGCAACATGCCTTAAAGGATTGTTAGAATATTAGGCAAATTCATGACTAATTTCAGTAAATAATTCATGACTATAGAAGAAATTAGCATGCAACAATCCAGCATACTAGGTGAACAGGAAAACATGCACAACAACATCGCACATGAAGCAGCAACAGCAGATAGGGACATGAACAAATCACGATGAATGTACTGTTCATTGGTTTTTGTGGGAGCAACGATGTTGATGCGATGTCGGTGACAACTTGTTGTAGACGGCGATGGAGATGACGATGAGTAGCACCGCCCGTCTTTGATGGAAGACGACCCGTGATGATGAACTTGAGCAGTCGTGTAAAGCGCTTCCCAAAAAATCTAATTCGTCCTCTTCTGGTACAAGATCGCATGGATGAGCAGTGTCGAAGACCTGCTCTCCCGCACACCGATGCACACTGGCGTTCGGGGTATAGTAGACTACGGTGGCGACACAAATTGCGAGATGAGGCAAAACCCTAGGCGCTTTCGGTGTATCTTTGGTAGCATTATATATAAAGCATTAGAGGCGGTATTGTGTCGCGATTACGATCTCAAACCGACTTGGATTCTAACTCCTACACTTATCGGCACAAGGAAATAAATAACTTGTCTACCAAGGCATGAAAAATAAAACGGCAAAAATAAAAAGAAAGATGCACCGCACACGCCTCCCCGGCGAGCCGGCAGGCAAGCAAGTGCGCGTGTGTGGTCTCCTATTTCTCTCCTCAATGCACCACTTAGAGTTATTACCGGAAGCCACCATATAAAGAGGTCCAACACTTTTTCTACTAGCGGTATAAGACTAAACTTTAGGACCACACCACCATTTGGCATTTTTCCCATGGGCTCATTTGAGATTTCAGAATTTGTTAATGGGTAAGGCCCATTTATTTCTAACACCACCTGGCCAACATCTCACAATACAAATGAAATCTGCCCATTTATTTCTAACACCACCTGGCCAACGTCTCACTAATACAAATCAAAAATCAAATCTGCTTTGTGGTGCAATATATATATATATATATATATCTCCTCTTGGCTTTCGCTCGCAGAAGGTGCATGTGAGGGCATGTCACCAGCGTCGGGTATGGCTCGGGTGCATCATGCATCAGAGCACAAGATTGGAAGCTCATCAGGTAAGTAAGCAGACAGGGACATGCGGTTTACTAATTCAGACTAGACAATTCAGTGATTCGTTTCCCTCTGCTTCTAATAATTACAGTCACTACCGGAATCGCGGTCTATGCCTACGGCCGAGGGCCGTCGGCATAGGCCCCTAGGCCGTCGGCATAGATCTATGCCTACGGCTGCCGTCGGCATAGAGCCGTCGGCATAGATATCGTCGGCGTAGTCTTGTCGCCGTCGGCATAGTATAGCCGTCGGCATAGGGTCCTATCCGACGGCCATGCGTCGGCCGTCGGCATAGATTAGCCGTCGGAAGATGTTTTCCGTCCGAAGCAACGCACGGCGCCGTCAGCGCTAACGAATCACCTTGATAGCGCGTGGCGTAGATATGCGGCAAGCAAAGCCGTCGGCATAGATATATCTATGCCGACGGCTTTGCCGTAGCATAGATACATCTATGCCGACGGCTTTCTTTGTAGGCATAGCCGTGCCGCGTGTCGCCCCTGGTTCCTCTGGCGACAGTTCATGCCTCACGGCATAGCCGTCGGCATAGGTATCCATCTATGCCTCATGGAAAGCCGTCGGCATAGATCTGCAACGTGGTGCCCTGGTAGCTCCTAGGCTTATCCGGGCCAAAACCACACTACATCCACTCCGTGTAGACCCGGCGTGTTGTGGCTTTGTCAGAAGAGGCGACGACGCGTGTCCGGTGTGCCCTCACGGACGGCGGCGCGCCGGCACTGGAGAAGCAGACGCGTCGGGTAAAAATAATGTTCGCATGTAAAAAAAGTATAAGAAAACATTTAAATATTTATAAAAAATAAGAAAACATTACAAAATTTATAAAAATAAGAAAAAAAAAAAGTGTGCTCTCTGGCTAAGCTAGTCGGCATAGATCTGATTCGTGTCGCGGATCGGTGGCGTGGAGCCTATCTTGACGGCCGCCAAGATATCTGCGCCAGCGGATCGGTGGCGTGGCATGCGGAGATATGCCGACGGCCGCCGTCGGCATAAACAACGGCGTTAACCGCCGATCCTGGCGCGGGTCATTGGGCCCACCAGATGCCGACGGCTTACCTAAGCCGGCGGGCTTTGTCGGCGTGTCCGCAGACTAGATCGACGGCCGATCTATGCCGGCGGTGCCGTCGGCTTAGATCCGGTAGCCCGACGGCCGTTGTAAGCCGACGGCCTGCATGTGGCTGTCGGCATAGTTCCAGTAGGCCGACGGCAGCCGTCGGCATTGTTTTGGCCGTCGGGTTAGTGCTGGTTTCCGGTAGTGAGTGTGCAGTTCTCTCTCTGGTACTACAGCTGTAGCCACAGGCCAAATGTCTGGAAAAAGCGCCAATTGGCATTTGTTTCCACATTTGCACCGTGTGTGTGTGCTCGTGCAAGAGAGAGATGATGGCACCAGCTGGGGCTGGCTCTAATTGTCTACACTACACATGAGCTGAGCTACACTACACATGAGCTGGGCCTGGGGTTGCCATTTGCCAGATTTTGCCTCGTAGCACGCAGCCATGATGCCCTTCCTCCTCCACGGGCGCTCCCCTCCTTGTCTACCAGACAGACAGAAAAACTGAACACAAGAAACAAAACTGAACAAGTCGCGCATGCACACGCACCACGCGTCCAAATCAACTGCTATTATCATCATCCATTCATCTTACGTTACGCTTTGATGCTTCTTGATCCACTGATTGACCGATTCATTCATGGCCCCCGATTTTACAAACGCACACGTGTGGACGTAACGTACGCGCGCGCGCACGCACGCATGTCTCAATTGTTATCCTGCTGGTTAGCTCAGCTGCCTAACACCAAATCCCTTTTGAAAACAATGCGCTGAGCGGGCACGAAAGCGATGCTCGCCCTGCCTGTCTGCTGGCTTGCTTGCTCATCTGGCCTGGCTTGCAGCTCTTTTCGTTCCTTGTTCCCGTCCGGATGGGTAAAGGTGCATGATTACTGTCTTTAGAGATTACTAAACAAAACAAGATTCGACATGCCATGCCCTACTTGACTTCGTCGGGGGAAAAAATGCTCTACCTATACTTGACAATTCTGTAACACGCACCACTAGAGCTTTGGTCCTAATCCTCCGTCCAAGAGTAAGCAAGCAACCCGTGCATTCAAAGTCTAAAAGTATGTGCTGAATCGAACACAAGCCGTAACCACCTTTGACAGCAGAAAAGCCAACGAACGAAACGAAAACTGCTGGTGGAAAGGAGAGTGTTTCAGGTATGAACGAACACACGCACCAGAACCAACCTTTTGACATAATAGATCCTCGCAAGACTTCAACATGCATCAGGGCCTTTGAAAGAGGAGAAATAAGTCTTACAAAACAATAGGAAGCTTCCATGCAGAATATCAAATGCCAAGCTTTAGACAAGAGATGAGATGCCATACAAGAAAATTGTACAGTATTACCCCAAAAAGGTGCAATATTACCTCTAGAACGAAATATAAGACGTTCTTTTTTTGGTGCAATTGGTTAAAAAAAATACTACATTTTGTTACCAAGGGAGTGCTCCTGCTCTTCAGTTTGTCCACAACCACCTGCTGGAAAAGCAGTGCTACATCCGCCTCAGACCCTGTCAGCAGACAGAATACGAGAGAATTTAGTACCGGAGTCGCACAACTGAACAATTTTTCTGTTGCTCAGCTTCGTCATCAGAGCAATCATTCATAAAGCAGACAAATCAAAACCTGGCAAAGTACATCCATGATTCAGGTGGTGCTATGCTACTGTCCACAAGATCTAGCGGCTGGATTTTTCAACGCCCTGAGCCGGCATTCCTGTGCTAACTGACATCAGCACCATCGGCTACAGATTTTGTTTTTGTCAAGGAAAGACGACAACGCCGCCCGGTCAAGCACATTCACAATAGAAAATGAGATAATGACTTGCATGGCCTGCTTTTTGTTCACTACCACCGCCCTGCAAAGTGTCAATCATAAACTGACAGCAACAAGACAGTCAAGAACAACACAGTCAATTCTTCCCCAGTGAAAGTACAAATGAAAATCTGAGACATGCAACTGAAAAGAACTTGAGCAAGATTGATGCTGAAACACGAGCAATAAGATTGATCCTTTTCCTGCAAATATAAAAGCTACTACTACCTTCATGCCCCTCTTCATACTTTGGACTCTTATATACAGAGGGTGGGACCACAAAATTACAACCTCCCCCAGTGAATTGGAGGACACTACGACCTTCTTTTTTTGTAACCTAAAATGATTGAGCTATCTCGCTGTTCTATCCCTCCAGAGCATGAAAAAAAGAAACAAGAACCAACAAACAGAAAACATTACGACGATGATTTCTCCGCCGATTCGTCTATGGTGGAGGAGTTGATCGAGAAGCCGTCGAGGAAGTCGCTGTCGGAGTCGAGCTGCAGCTCCTTGAACATGGCCATGACCTGGATCATGGTAGGCCTTCTGGCCGGCCGGTCATCCAGGCACTCGGAGGCGATCTTGAGGTACTGATCGAGCTCGGCCTCCTCGGACTTGGTGTCGGTCAGCGTCGGGTCGAAGATCTCGCCGCCCTTGTTGTCCTTGAGCATCTGCTTCACCCAGCCGACCAGGTTGTTGTCGCCGAACTCGGTCGGGTCGATGGGCTTCTTCCCGGTGAGGAGCTCCAGGAGCACGACGCCATAGCTGTAGACGTCGCCTTTGGTGGTGCACCGGAAGCTCTGGTAGTACTCCGGCGGGACGTACCCGGGCGTGCCCGCCAGCGTGCTCACGCTCAGGTGCGTGTCCAGCGCGTTCATCAGCCTCGCCATCCCGAAGTCCGACACCCGGGCGTCCAGGTTGCTGTCCAGGAGCACGTTGCTCGACTTCATGTCCCGGTGGATGATGTGGGGGATGCAGCTGTGGTGGAGGAAGGCCAGGCCCCTCGCCGACCCGATGGCGATCTTCTTCCTCGCCGCCCAGTCGAGCTTCACCATGGCCTTGTCGTCGTTTTCATGGAGCACCACGTCCAAGCTGCCGTGCTTCATGTACTCGTACACGAGGAGCCGCTCGTCGCCGACCTTGCAGTACCCGAGCAGCGGGACGAGGTTGCGGTGCTTGATCTTGCCGATGGTCTCCATCTCCGCCGTGAACTCCCTGTCGCCCTGGCCCGTGTAATGGATGAGCTTCTTGATGGCCACCACGCTGCCGTCCTTGAGCCTGGCCTTGTAAACCTCGCCGAAGCCCCCCGAGCCGACGAGGGTCTCGGCGCTGAAGCCATTGGTGGCCTCGAGGAGGTGCGCGAAGGTGAGCTTCCTCAGCGGCTTCTCGAAGGTGGCCACGTTGATGCTCAGTGGCTCCTCCACACCTGACAGCTTCCAGCTCGTGGCGCCGGACGTCGGGAGGCTCTCGATGTACCCGGTTCTGATCTCCTCCGTCTTCTGGCTCTTCCAGAGCTTGCAGAGCGTGACCAAGAGCAGGAGGAGAATGAGCACCGAGAGCGCCACTCCGACGAGAATGCTCGCCCCGATCACCTTCCTCCTCCCATCATGTGAGCTTCCTCCCCCGCTCCCACCTCCCGGAGTGTGCCCGCAAGGCGGCAGAGGAATGCCACAGAGACCAGAGTTGTTCCCGTACCGGGCCGGCTGGAAGGTGGTGAGCTGGCCGGACGACGGGATCGGACCGGTGAGGTTGTTGTTGGAGACGTCGAAGTCGGCGAGGAAATGCAGGCTACCAAAACCTGAGGGTATGCCGCCAACGAGGTGATTGTTTGACAGGTCCATGGCGCCCATCAGTTCCAGCCCTGAAAATGCCTCCGGTATCTTGCCGCTGAGCTCATTGTGCCCCAAGTTGAGGACGACGAGGTACGCCAAGCTCCCGAGGCTCTCCGGTATCTCGCCGGTGAGACCGTTGTACGAGAGGTCAAGGAAGATCATGCTGCCATTGCTGCTGAATGAGTATACCGTGGTGCCCGTGTAAATCCTGGTGACTGGGCACATGCGCACCGCGGGGGTGAACCCGGTCAAGCGCTCTGGCCGGATGCCAAAGAACTCGAAGAGCAGTCCGGCGCCGGGGCAGATGTTGCCGGCCTCGTTGCGGAGGAAGACGAACTCCTTCCCTGACACGATCCCCTCCGGAACCAGCCCCGCCTGGGCTGCCAGCTCCGAGGGTATCGTGCCGGTGAAGCCGTTGCTGTTGAGGTCCAGCCATATGAGGTTGTTGCACCTGCCGAGCTCCGCCGGCACGCGCCCGGAGAGCTGGTTCTTGTTGAGCTGCAGGATGGCCAGCTTCTGGAGCTTGGAGAAGCCCGGCGGCACGCCCCCGGTGAGACGGTTGGCCGACAGCGACACCCAGATGAGGTTCACGCAGCTTGTGATGGACGGCGGGATGCCTCCGGTGAAGTTGTTGTAGCTTATCACCAGCGTCGCCAGTGCGGTGCCATTGGAGCATAGGATGTCCGGTATCGCGCCGGAGAGGCCATTCGCCCACATGACCAGATCGGCCAGCTTCGGCAGAGTGATTACTTCCGGCGGGATCTCGCCAACCAGGAAGTTGAAGCTCAGATCAATGGACTCCAGGTTAGCGCAGTTGCCGAGCGACGTCGGCACGGTGCCGTTGAGGTAGTTGTTTGGGAGGAACAGCTTCTTCAGAGAAGGCAGTGACGAGCACAGGTCCGGCATGATTTCTCCGTCGAGCTCGTTGGACCCGAGGTCGATCTCCTCCAGCAATGGGCACCCCGCCGCGAGCGCCGGCAGCGGGTTCGCGCCGGTGATGTTGTTGAATGCAAGCCGCAGCACGCGGAGCGACGAGATGGTGCTGACGACGCTGGCCACAAAGTCACCGGAGAGCTGGTTCGCTTTGAGGTCGAGCACCTCGAGGGAGCTGCACTTTGCAAAGCTCGCCGGCAAGCCGCCGACCAGCCGGTTGCTCGACAGGTCCAGATCGACGATTCTGCCGCACAGCTGGCTCAGCTCCTCCGGTATCGGCCCGGCGAACCCGTTGCCGGCCAATGCCAGTCTCTTCAGAGAAGGGAGTTCGGTGAAGAAGGTCGGTATTGAGCCGGAGAGAAGCTTGTTCCCTGACATGTCGAGCGACTCAAGGCGCCGGCAGTTGGCGAGACTCGGCGGCAATCCGGTGCTGCTTAGGACATTGTTGGACCAATCAAGCACCGTCAGGTTGCCGCACACGCCGAAGTTGTACCCAGAGACATCACCGGTTAGGTTGTTTCGGGCGATGCTCAGGTACGTCAGGTTGGCCGGCGCGGTCGCCATGAAACCGGCGGGGAGCGCGCCGGATATCTGGTTCCACGATACATCGAGCGTGGTGATCACGCTGCACGATGCCAGCTCCAGCAGCCGGCCCGTGAAGAGGTTGGCGGAGAGGTTGAGGTACCGCAGGCCATGGCAGCCGGCGAAGGAGTAGTTGAGCAGGCCGGCGTCCTCCAGGTGGTTGCGCGACAGGTCGAGCGACCGCAGCGACGGCGCGAACGGGAACCCGCCGCCGGCGAGGGCGTTCCTCGACAGGTTCAGGGACCGCAGCGCGCCGCAGGACGACAGGAACGCCGGGGGCAGCGTCCCGTTGAAGGCGTTGGAGGATATGTCCACCTCCACGAGCGCGCACGACGACGATGACGGCGGCGCGTGCGAGAGGTTGCCGTAGAAGGCATTGCGGCGCAGGTCGAGACGCTGCAGCGCCGGGAGGGCAAGGAGCGCACCGAGCCGAAGGTCGCCGGCGAGGTCCATGCCGCTGAGGTTGAGGGCGACGACCCGGCCGTCGAGCGGCGGCGCGCACGTGACGCCAGCCCACGAGCAGGGCGCGGTGGAGTTGGCGGCGGCGCCGGACGCCCAGCTCGTGAGGCCACCGCGCGGGTCGTCCACCACGGACGCGCGCCTGAAGGCGAGCAGCGCCGCCGCCTCGCCGGCGTCGGCAATGGCGGGCGCCAGCAGCCGGAGCAGCACGAGCAAGAAGGAGAAGAAGCCCGCCGTGAAGGGCGACATGGCTTCGGGTCCTCTGCGTCAATTCGCAGCCGTCGATTCTTGCCAGGAGGGGGAGAAAACGGAGATGCGGGCGGCGGCGGTGGGCGTTGCGTGCTGCAGTGTTCTTCACATGTCGACGGAGAAGATTTGGGTCGCAATTTCCCTGCAAATTCGTTGAAATTTCAGCTCATCTTCACTAGGGAAACAAGGGTCAGCCCGAACAATTCGCTCGTGTAGAAAGAACAAAAAGGAGAACGTAAGGAATCTTGGTAGGGGAAAGCACGCAAGAACAACGGGAGCAAATGCGTAATTCTTGGTCCAAATTCAACACACTAAACCCCCAAAACCAAAACCCAAAACGTGATAGAACCCATGGAACGAATCCTTGCAAGAAACGAGCTCCAATTGGGACGCAAATCACAAACATGTCCCAGCCAAAAAAGGTCCAATTGCAACCTTCAAGCCAACAAAAGCCCAGCGAAACATTGGCTGCAACGAAACCGAGAAGCAACATAATACAAAGAAGGGGAGCCCGGAAAGATTAGGAGACTAGAGTCCCGCACCTTGGCGAGGAGGAGAAGTAGGGCGCCTGGAGCTGAAACCTCATCAAGAAAGAAATGGACGAAGCAATCCCACAGGTGGAGAATCTAGGTGCCGCAAGAATCGCGCAGGCGAGGACAAGGGAAGGGAAGGGAAGAGAGATGGTGCTGGACGAGGAAGAAGCAGAAGCAGAAGCAGAGGAAGCACACACAGGCCTACACCTGACTATTTAAGTAGGAGTAGCAGGGGAGGGAGGGAGGGAGAGACAGAGCTCCGGCGCGCTACTCAACCGCCATTAGTTTAGCGAGCAGCCTCCGCCTCCACGGGGCTTGTTTGCTTGCGACGGCAATTTAGCCCGAAAAGAAGGGGGGCGCCGAGTTGTTTATTCGCGGGAGAACGGGGGGAGGCTGCGCGGGTTTCCAAGCGTAATTACTCGCTCCCGCCGAGGGGCTGGATGCAAATGGTTGAGTTGGTTTGGGTGCTCCAAATGCTCGCTTTATTTTCTTCTTCGTTCTTTCCTTGGCATGCATGTGTGTGGGGGTCTCTTCAGCGCAGCGTCCGAGTGAGGCTGAGTCCGGTCAAAGCTGGGATTTGATTCCCCCGAGCGAGCGAGCGAGCCCGGCTTTTGGGCATCATCTCCTGCTCCCAGGCACGTAGGACCACACGTTTGGGGCACCGGGGATTTCCTTCACGTTGATCCATTTCTGTGACGTTTTGGACGGGAAAATCCTGCATTTTGTAGGGCTGGAGTTCCTAAGAACTTCTGCTATGGGTGTTCCTTTATTTTGATATAGGGACCCCTCGATATATTTTCTATTACTTCTGGTATGCTTTGTACTTTCTGTGAACTTTTATAGTAGATCTAGATCATATAACAAAAAGGCAAAATCTTAGAGGGATTTTTTTGTATGAACTCTTTGCACAAAAAGGCAAAATCTAGATCATAATCAGTATGTTATCAATGCTGTACAATAAAAAAGGCAAAATGAGCATGGCATGTACAGCATTGATAACATACTGATTATGATCTAACAGAGCATGTACTACGCATATAGTAGAAACATCTACGCATACCGCTAATCTTCGCTACAATGAAAGAAACATGAGAGGATAAGCGATGTATACCTCCAATCGCCACGCGGTGGCGGTGGCGGTGTGACAGCCGCGGCATCCTCGGCTGACCTTCTTGTCGGCCTCGGCTTTCTCGGTGGCTGCACGGTCGGTGTCGGTCGACATGGTGATGATGAAGGTGGTGCGGACGTAGATGAGCGAAGCGGCGATCGCGTAGTCGCTACCCAAAAACCTTATCGCCTCTCCCGTCACAGATCCGGAGGCGTGGTTTCGAGGCTCGCTCTCTCCGTCGGCCGTGTACGTGGTGAGCGGGGCGAGTCGCCGGCGGCGATAGCAGCAGAGAACAACGTGGGCGTGGAGGCGGAGATGCGTTACATTTCGTGGCGGCTAGGGTTGGCGGCGCCCACATATATATGTGCGGCGCACGTGGAGAGACGTGGGTGAACCCACGTCCAAGTCGGTAGCCCACGATCCGACGTCTCGGATCGTGGCCCCACTGTCAAAGACTCTCCGTTCTCGACCGGCAAAAAGAAGCGCATAGGAGTGAGCTCGGCTCGGCTCAATCCCATGACCAGCGTCAGCGTCGTGGCGGCGGAGGAGGAGGAGGAGCGCGAGGGCCTCATCTCTTCTCAAGCTCCAATAGCATGAGGGAGAGTCCTTATAAACCACTCCAACTCTCCTTCCACTTCCAAGGTGGGACTAAACTTCCCACCACCTTGTCATGCCACCTACATGGGCCCTTAGAGATTAAATCTGAAATTGTCATATGGGCTCTAGGCCCATCTCATATTTCAACAATCCCCACCGAGATCTCGGGGCCCGGTTTGTCCTTTGTTCCTAACGCTGTTTTGATATACGGCATCTCGGTGGAGACCGATTAAGGTTGAGCTCCACCTAGACCAAGTAGTTACACTCCTTAACAACCCGAACAATGGACTATGCCTTGAATTGTCGGTTTGGCGTCAAGAAGTTTCACCACAAGTCTCACTGTCTGAGGCTGCCAAGGCCGACCCCTCGGGTGGAGCATATTAGTCACACTCTGGCCTATTCATGAGCTTGCTAGAGATCACCCCAATCTCATAGGCTGTGACCGTGATCGGGCTCATATAGGTGTGTTCCTCCAAAGATCGCTCTGAGGATAGCATCTTGCTTATGCATATAAGCCTTGGAACACATTAAGGCAAGTAGTCATCCTTCCATACAGTTTTTCGAGAGTATTGCATCTCCAATGGAGTGGGTTAGTAAAATTACTCTCCTCGGTTTACCCTTGGGCTTGTTTTCCTGTGTCCTACTTCACGGGATCTCCGATCACATAGGTTGGGTTACTACCATGGCAACTCATGTGGGTCTCATACCCATCTCCCTTGATGCGCTATCTATCACAACACGTGATATGTCACACCCTAGCTAGTTCTTGCATTAGAGTGTTGCATCATGTCTATTTTTTTTCAACAGAAACCTCTGAAACAAACTAGGGTTTACTAAAAATATTTTCGATGAACCTGAAATGCCCTTCTAAAATGTCCATCATTTTTGTCTTGGTTCAGAACCTCTGCCAAAAGTGATGCACAATTTCCTAGGTCATCCCAAGGTCTTTGAATTAAATCATAATTATTTGAATTTGGGCATTTAAAATTTATAAAATATTTCAAATGCCCAAATATTCCCAATCTAAAATGTTTCATGTTGGAAATATTCCAACAATGGACCAGAGTAGTTTGGTGAATTTTAGAACCTTTTAGGTATTTTAATAATTCAACAAAGTTACGAAAAATAGAAAAAGAAAAAACAGAAGGAAACCTACCGGCGCCACCACCGCCCACCCGGCCCTGGCTGGCCGGCCCAGCCGCCGCGCCAATGAGCTGCTTGCTTGCGAGCAGGCAGACCAAGGTGCTCGGCGGCAAGCACCAGCTCGCCGCCACGTTGCCGCGCCGCCGCCCTCTCGCCGCCCGCGCTCACGCTGGACGAGCTCCACGTCGCGCCCGGACCTCTGGACATCTCCATTCGCCCCAGCTCGTCTCCTCGCGCCCCACGCCATGGCCGACGCCACCGTCGCCCGCCGCCGCCAGCATGCGCGCCTCCGTCGTCTCCACGCCGCGCCACCGTGTCCAGAAGCTCCGCCGCCCTCTACTCCTTCGAGCTAGCCGAGCCCCGAAGCCGCCGCACCAACCTCGCCCGAAGCGCCACCGCCGGAGATCCCCTTCACCGTCGCCGCCGCATCAGTTCGTCCCCGACCACGCCGTCCGTCCCGTCGAGACCGCTGTGAGCTGGGCCACCTTCCCCTCCCTTCCTTTCTCGCTTTCGTGCACCACAGCGAGCACATGAAGCTCACCCTTGACGCGCCGTCATGACCTCGTCGCCGACGTGCTCCGGCCACCCTCCGGCCATCTCACTATGTCCATCGCACTCACCACGTCGCGTTGGAGCTAACCGTGCACTCCCCGCACCTCACCGCACACCCCAGCCCGAGTTCGCTCTCACCCGAACTCCGGTGGCCGCCAAAGTCGCCGCCGGCGCCAACTCCGGCCACCCCGACCCCAATGGACTCCACCAAGAGCTGTGGCTCGTCCTCAGCTCCACTCCGATGGCCTCCGCGACCCATTTGGTGGCCGGAACAGCCAAAACCACTTTCGCCGCTGCGTCGGGCTCGCCGGCGGCTAAACGCCGGCGGGGTTTGACTCTGACTTGACCACGGGTGGGCCCAGGTTGACTCCGTTGAGTCACTGACAAGTGGGCCCAACCCTGTTAATTAACTTAGTTTAGTTTTAATTAAATTCTAACTAAACTAATCGTGACCGACATCACGGGACCCATGGCCAGTTTGACTGGACCAGCCCGTTGACCACCGACGTCATCATGACACACAGTCGACGTGCGATAATTTAATTACTGGAATTATTTTTACACAGGAAATTCCAGAATATGTTTCAAACTTCAAAAATTCATATAAAATCAACCGTAGCTCCAAATGAAACAAATTATATATGAAAAATGATCAGAAAAATCCAATCTTTCCATCTGTACTGGTTTCATGCATGTTTACAGAAGCTAACCTACTGGTTACGGCAGAACAAGTTAAAGCACCCTAAATGATCATATATGAGTTTGGAAATTGCATCTTTGGTTCAAAATGCTTCAAACCCATCTGGTCTTAGTTGCATTAGCCCAACACACTCATATATGCCATGTCTCATGCATGCATCATATTGTTGCATATTGTTTGGTAATGCTTGTGTATCGGTGTTCCTGCGGCGTGAGTTACGCTTCGAGGAGTACCGTGATAACCCGACAAAGAGCAATACCCGTGCACCGACCCGTCAGCAAGCAACCAACCATTTGATCATATCGATAAAATACCATGTTCTTGCTCCTGCTCTCGTTTCTGCATTAAGACAACGCGATTCAAAGCTGCTGTGTCTTTGCGGTAGTTGAACCCATTTCCTCTGCATGACTGTCATTGCCACAATAACTAGATGAAACCCACTAGCATGTGTAGGAGTTGATTGAGCCATATGATTGTGTTGTTCCTACCTTGCTATGCCTGCTATGCTTAGAGTCGTGTCGTGCGGTTCATCCGGGTGATGGCTAGAGTGAAATGATCGAGTCAATATGAGAGTAAGGTGTTGAACACGATTTGGTAAAGGTATCGATGAGAGGCCATGTAGGAGTACATGGTGGGTTGTTTCATTGAGGCCGTCCTTAAATCTTGAGATCTGTATGTGTGATTTAAGAATCAGCTACTACCATACATTGGGCCTGAAATATGACCCCGCTCGACTTCTTATGCACCCTAGTCCTCTGTCCGGGGAGTTGCAAGTAGTTTCGGTGTTTGTAGCCTCATCGAGGCCGTGGACAGCACCGACCGTAGGGGTGGGCTGTGATGCGGTAGGTGCGTGGCGGGTGTACCGGATGCCCGTTTGGTATCTCGGGAACCTTGTTCACATCGTTTGGGGCTGTGAGCGAAACTTGGCGAAACTCCTCATAGATGGAACCCAAATAGGCGATAAACTGGACTAGAGACTTGAGTGTCTAGGTAGGTCGTGGTCTACACCCACGTCGGCTTTAAGCTTGAAGTCCGCCGAGCACATGTCGTGTGCGACGCTAAGTGGTGGAAACATGTATGAAGAAGTACACCCGCAGGTTAACATCATCTATTGAATAGCGCGTCCATGTAAAGGACTACTTGGTTGCCTATACGGTTCATAGACAAGTAAATGGATACTACTAAAAGCCTCAAGATAAGCGTGAGTGCCGAGGATGGCTCTTCCGTAGGAGGACGGAGGTGGATCCTCGGTGGTGTATTGAAGTGATGAGTAGTGGACTCGAGTCATAAAACTATTTCAAGTTGGTGTCTCGAGGATAGCTTAGCCACGAGTCAAAGCTGGCTTGTGCAATAACCCCACCAACCCTTCTTGATAATATGCATGTATGTAGGGTCGATGTAAGTCTTCTTTGAGTACCTTTGTACTCATGTTGCTTTAATTTACATTTTTGAGAAGATGCCACAAACCCTTCCGACGGGTTCTTCGTGAGCGTTGACATCGATGAGTAGACTAAGGCCCGGTGGTGATCTGAGCAAGTGAAGGACCATGTAGTATAGTTAGGCTTACCCAAGCCTCTTTTATTTTACTAGTTATGCGTACCGGACAAAACACTTCATTGTTGGCTTGTATGCTTGTATGACTTGAATGTGGGTCGTGAGACCCGTATTTGTGTGTATGCTATGTATGGCTCTCTCGAGCCTTTAAATAAAATACTTGTGTCGTAGAGTCATGTTGTGATGCCTTGTTGTATTTGCACATATCGAGCATATTGTGTGTATGATTGAAATGCTTGGTATGTGTGGGATCCGACTATCTAGTTGTTTATCTTTAGTAGCCTCTCTTACGGAAATGTCTCCTAGTGTCTCCACCGAGCCATGGTAGCTTGCTCTTGCTCCTAACACTTAGGCTGGCCGGCATGTGTCCTTCTTCGTTCGTGTATGCATCCCTACGGGAAATGTCACGCATTGAGTCGGAGTCCTGTTAGCCGCTTCTGCCGGTTTATCGGAGTCTGCTAGCCCAGTGCTACAGCCGGAACTTACTTGTCGATGACCGACACGTTCGATCTTTGGGTCATGGATGCTGTCCTCGTAAGTCATGCCACTTTTGGTTTACGACTAGTCATGTCAGCCGGGCTCCTTTTCATATGGATGCTAGCGACACTATCATATCGTGTGCCAAAAGGCATAAACGGTCCCGGCTAAGGTAAGGCGACACCGTTGGGATACCGTGCGTGAGGCCGCAAAGTGATATGATGTGTTCAGCTGGATCGATGTGACATTGAGTCGGGTCTGACAGCGTTGGCATCGAGCGGACTGCTGTAGGTTCTCCAAGCCAAACTGGTCGATGTTGAGTCTAGAAATGCTTTAGTTATATGTAGGGGAATTGATTGTGGGATGGTACGTAAGGCTCTTTTTACTCCTTTACCTCATGGCATTCTGATCTGAGTCAGTCCATTCTTCCATCGGGGGTTAAGGATTAGGATCTCTCCTCTCTGTTAGGTTCACGTGTTACTAATCAGTAGTACCTTGTAGGTTTGATGGTTACAAGCTTGGTTCAGTTTTTACTGTCCTGTTATGTTACTAAGTTGGACCCAGAACCTTGATATGATAATGTTGAGTGGCTATGCAACTCCTTGTAAATTGTCTCAGATCCCTTTTGAACATTTACAGTCGTTATGCTGTCCAAATTCTGCTAGAAATTCTAATGTCTTTGCATTGTGGTTATGCTTCCAGATGGCCACTCGTGACCAAAATCAAGTGGTTCGTCTGACCAGATGCATTGGTGTGACCGGTCATACAGCCATGCTAGTTCGGGTTATGATCGAAGCGGGATACCGTTGGTACCCGAATACACGGTTGAAGAAGCGATGTCGAGACTTTAATCAAAGCCGATATCTACGCCACCGTCGTGGTGTTTCCCTCTTATCCTGGTTCCACCGAGGCCCTTCACAGCTCCTATGGGCTTGGTGTTACTATTGATATGGCGGTGCAAGATGCTGCTTATTCTATGATGACCATCATGCGAGTCAGATCGCTCGCTTCGCAACACCGACTTTCGGTATATGCCGGGTTCACTTCTGGGCGTTTGGTTATCTCCGGGCTATCTACGCCGATTCGGTCGGGAGGACTCACTAACCCGCACCATCGCCGAAGTTGCTCGAGGACAAGGACCGAGAGAGTCGGGCCTTGAGGATGGAGCTCTTCAACGCCCCGTCTTGATCCTTTGGGCCACTTTGACTCGTTTTGCACCGTGTGCAAGTTGGTTATATGGATATGAGAGACCTGTATCCTGTTAGATCTGCTCTGCCGGACATGATGGATTGGCGTGATGTGGGGGGCATCACCCCACCTCGTGGTCCTCGCAGGCCACCGTTTGTTGGTCCAAGACCTCACCCATGCCCTTATGGTCCACAGGCTCCTCAGGACCGTCTGTTCCCGGACGATCACGTTGAACTTCCAGGCTACGGAGGAGACTTCTATGAGAACTACTACGGAGACGTCTGAGTTAGTAGTAGTCCCACTGGTATTGTAATAGTTGTATTTCCACCGTCCTGCGAGACTCGTGGCATATGACTTAGAGTGTACTAATTCCGGAGGTGTAAGAAAAATAATGTATAGGAGCTTGGTATGCCTCCGACGAGATGTAATCTTCCTTTCACCGTAGTAGAACTTTGTTTGGTCTTGTACTGAACCTTGTATGGTGTGTATGACAATGGAATAAAGAAGCAGTTTCTATATCTACCATGTCATACGGATGATCATCTTGCATTCCGAGTTATCCATTACATTCTACATTTCGATGTCAGAAATCTTATCATCCTGGACTAAACCCTTGTCTTGTATTCCTAGGATGGTTAACACCCGCAACAACCCTGCTCCGCCAGAGCAGGCCGAAGGCAGCGGAGTCGGAGAAGCAAACCTGCCTCACCCTCCTTCTCTGGCCGAAGTTATGCTGGAGGCCGAGAGAAACAAACGGGAGACCAACCGCTTCTTTGGAGCGTATCGAATGTAACACAGCCCATCATCGAGAAATAACTTGGTGTCGCTCGGTGACTTCATCAAGTTACACCCACCTACCTTTCACCACTCCGCCGAGCCTCTCGACGCTGATGGTAACCAAAGCATTACTCACAAGCTGCGTTCGCGATTGGTAGCCGAGGTGACAAGGTCACCTTTGCTGCATATCATCTTGAAGGCCCCGCCGATCTCGTGGGAGAATTATATGGCTATGCGCCCGATTGGCCATGTCACTACTTGGGCAGAATTCAGTGAGGCTTTCCGTGAACATCACATTCGGAGGGTCTCATGGATCGTAAGCGTGAGGAGTTCTGCAGTTTCACCCAAGGCCGTCTCTCGTGGGCGCCACTGCAGAGAGTTCGGTAACCTCGCACGCTATGCAAGCGAAGAGGTCTCCATCGACGCCAAGAAGCAGCAAGGTTCCGCAAGGGACTTAGCCCGAACCGCCGAGATCTCCGTCGCATGAGTGCACCTCTTTCCGAAGCTTGTTAACAAAGCCATCGCGCTGAAACCGGTCGACTGATTTGAAGCAACGCAAGCATGGTCGTGATATGGGTTCCTCATCCGGTCTTTGGACCACGAAGTGCCGTGTGTGGGTGCCTAATCTTGCCTCGCCACCAGATTCACACCGAGGCCATCCTTTCAGCGCCTCGTCGGTTCAGCGAAGATGCACCAGCTAAGCCCTATGGTGGGCCAACCAACAATGCTCCTCTACGCGCCAAACCCGTGACGTGCTTCAAGTGTGGGGAATCAGGCCACTACATGCGCGATTGTCCTCAGACCAACCCCAACCAGCTTGCAAAAGCTGTTGGCCGTGGCAAGCCAGCAGGAAAGGTGTTCTATGCCAAGCCGCCACCACCGCTGCGTGGCCATGTTAATTGTGTCTCGGTGAAGAGGCCCAAGAGGATCCCAACGTCGTGCTCGGTACGCTTCTTGTTAATTGCCACCCGGCATCCGTTCTTTTCGATACTGGAGCATCTCATTCATTCATATCCGAAAACTATGCTCGTTTGCATAACACTGCATTCTGTGACATGCCTTCCACCATGGAAATTTCTACTCCGGGTTCTAGATGGCAAACCTCTAGGGTAAGCCATGGAAATGAAATTCAGGTCGACAGACTTGTTTTCCTTGCATCGTTGATAGCTCTCAAATCTTCGGATATAAATATCATCTTGGGTATGGGTGGATGTCACCCATCATGCCAAGATTGATTGTTTCTCTAGGACTGTTCAACTTACGCACCCTCGGGAAAGATAGTCAATGTCTTGACCCGAATATCCAAGCGCCAACTATATTCTCTTAATGCCGGTCCATTGCGGACCTCGAAGGCGTTCGGTAGTCCGTGACTTCCGGATGTCTTTCCGAGAAGAATTGCCGGTGTTCCACTTGATGAGATGTTGAATTCGTGATAGACCTCATTCCAGAACTGTCCCAATTTCTAGAAGACCCTATAAGATGGCACCCCTAGAACTAGCGAACTTAAGAAACAACTCGATGAGTCCTTGAAAAGGGTTTCATCCGTCCTAGTTCATCTCCTTGGGCTTGCCCGTCCTCTTCGTCAAGAAGAAGGATGGTACGGACGGATGGTTGTAGATTATCGACCCGTCAACTTGGTCACAATTAAGAACAAGTATCCGCTCCCGGGATCAACGATCCGTATGATCAGCTCGCGGGATCCTCGGTCTTCTCTAAGATGGATTTGAGGTTAGGCTACCATCAAATCAAAATCCAAGCGGGACATTCCCAAAGCGGCCTTTGTTACTCGTTACGCCAATCTGAGTACACCGTCATGTCCTTCGGTTTAACCAATGCTCCAGCCACCTTCTCCCGGTTAATGAACTCAATCTTCATGGAGTATTTGGATAAATTCGTCGTGGTTTACCTCGATGACATACTCATCTATTCCAAGAACGAGGAAGAACATGCCAAACATCTAAGGCTAGTGTTGATGAAACTTCGAGAGCATCGCCTTTATGCCAAGTTTTCTAAATGCGAATTTTGGCTGCCAGAAGTGACCTATCTAGGACATGTAATTTTTGGTAAAGGTATAGCTGTCAACCCCGAGCGAGTTCAAGCCGTCCTTAATTGGACTCCACCTGAATCGGTCAAGCAAGTTCGGAGTTTCCTTGGCTTAGCGAGCTATTGTCGCCGCTTTGTCAAGAACTTCTCCAAAGTTGCTAAACCTCTAACTGAACTCCTCAAGAAGGATAAAAAGTTCGAGTGGACTCCACAATGTGAGCACAGTTTCGAGGCGAAAAGGCGTTTAACTTCGCTCCCGTCTTTGGTACCACCAGATTTCTCTAAGGACTTTGTTATCTATTGCGACGCCTCGCGACAAGGACTAGGCTGTATTCTCATGCAAGATCGACACGTAATTGCTTACGCTTCACGGCAATTACACCCACATGAGGAAAATTATCCTACTCATGATCTAGAGCTTGCGGCTGTAGTCCATGCACTAAAAACCTGGCGACATTACCTTCTTGGTAATCGTTGCGAAATCTTCACCGATCACCAAAGTCTGAAGTACATATTCACCCAACCAGATTTGAATCTCAGGCAAAGACGTTGGGTTGAGTTGATCACAGATTTCGACTTAGGAATAACTTATACCCCAGGAAAAGCCAACGTCATGGCTGATGCGCTAAGTCGTAAATCTTATTGCAACAACCTAATGTTGCAACAAAGTCAACCACTTCTCCACGAGGAATTTCGGAAGCTTAACCTTCACATTGTTCCTCAAGGATTCCTTTCCACCTTGGTGGCGAAACCTACCCTTATGGACCAAGTCATCGCTGCCCAAAAGCGAGATAAAGGAATATCCCGGATTAAGGAGAACATTGCTAGCGGAGATGCTAAATGTTTCTCTACAAATGATCATGGTGTTGTATATTTTGAGAACCGTCTAGTGGTTCCCAAGAATCAACACATACGGCACTGATCCTTAAGGAGGCTCATAACTCTCCTCTCACCATTCATCCGGTAGCACTAAAATGTATCGGGATCTACGCGGAGAGGTTCGGTGGACTAGGATGAAGAGAGACATTGCTCAATTTGTTGCTAAGCTGCGGCGTCGTCGTCGTGTAAAAGCGAGCATCAACGGCTCTTGGCACCCTTCAACCCTTAGCTATTCTCGAATGGAAATGGGATAAAATCAGTATGGATTTCATCCTTTGGTTTTCCCAGGACCAAGAGAGGGAATAATGCTATCTTTGTTGTTATCGACCGCCTCTCCAAAGTAGCCCATTTCTTACCTGCTCATGAGAGTATAACCGCTAGTCAGCTAGCAGACTTGTACATCTCCGAATAGTGTCTCTTCATGGTGTTCCATTGAAATTAACTCGGATCGAGGAAGTCTCTTTACCTCTCGATTTTGGGAAAGTTTCCAAAACGCTATGGGAACCCATCTTTCCTTTAGCATTGCTTTTCACCCTCAATCAAGTGGTCAAGTAGAACGTGTCAACCAAATCCTAGAAGACATGCTTGAGCTTCATTATCTCTTTCGAATGGATTGGGAGAAATGCCTTCCATTTGCGAATTTGCTTATAACAACAGCTACCAATCTAGCTTGGGCAAAGCACCTTTTGAAATTCTCTATGGACGAAGGTGTTGAACACCTCTTAACTGGTCGAAACCGGGAAAGACAATTCTTTGCCCGGATATGATCCAGAAGCGAAAAACAAGTTCGCATCGTTAAGTAAAAGTTGAAAACAGCCCAATCTCGTCAAAAGAGTCAATATGACCGAAAACATAAGGCTATGACTTACGAGGTTGGCGAGAAGGCTTACCTTGGGTTACTCCTCTGAAGGAACCCATCGCCGGTATCAAAGGCAAATTGGCTCCTCGCTACATTGGACCCTTCGCATTCTTGCCAAGCGAGGAGAAGTTGCCTACCAATTGGAACTACCTCCACATCTCTCCAAAGTCCACGATGTCTTCCACGTTTCTCAACTCGGCGTTGCTTTTGGATCCTATCGTGGAGTGGACCACGTAAAGCGCTTGATCTTCAAGATAATCTCACATATCGAGAATACCCGTTCGTATTCTCGATCAAGCCAGCGTACCACTCGGCGGCATAATATCAAGTTTCTCAAGGTTCAATGGTCGCACCATTACGAGAAGGAAGCTACTTGGGAAAGGGAGGATCGTCTTCGACTTGAGTACCCGCCTTCTTCCGGAGGAACCTAAATCTCGGGACGAGATTCTTTTGAGTGGGGTGAGTTGTCACACCTAGCTAGTTCTTGCATTAGAGTGTTGCATCATGTCTATTTTTTTCAATGAAACCTGAAATGGGAATGCAGAACCCTGACCCCTCTGAAACAAACTAGGGTTTACTAAAAATATTTTCGATGAACCTGAAATGCCCTTCTAAAATGTCCATCATTTTTGTCTTGGTTCAGAACCTCTGCCAAAAGTGATGCACAATTTCCTAGGTCATCCCAAGGTCTTTGAATTAAATCATAATTATTTGAATTTGGGCATTTAAAATTTATAAAATATTTCAAATGCCCAAATATTCCCAATCTAAAATGTTTCATGTTGGAAATATTCCAACAATGGACCAGGAGTAGTTTGGTGAATTTTAGAACCTTTTAGGTATTTTTAATAATTCAACAAAGTTACAGAAAAATAGAAAAAGAAAAAACAGAAAGGAAACCTACAGGCGCCACCACCGCCCACCAGCCAGCCCACTGGCCGCCCAGCCCGCCACGCGCCAATGCCAAGCTGCTTGGCTTGCGTGCAGCAGCCAAGGTGCTCGGCGGCACCGCAGCTTCGCCACGCAGCTGCAAGCGCCGCTTCTGCCGCCTCTCGCCGCCCCGCTGCCCTGGACGAGCTCCACGTCGCGCCCCGGACCTCCTGGACATCTCCATTTGCCCCCAGCTCGTCTCCCTCGCGCCCCCACGCCATGGCCGACGCCATCGTCGCCGCACCGCCGCCGTAGCCGCGCCCTCCGTCGTCTCCACGCCGCGCCACCGTGTCCAGAAGCTCCGCCGCCCTCTACTCCTTCGAGCTAGCCGAGCCCGAAGGCCTTCGCGTGCCCAGCCGCCGCACCAACCTCGCCAAGCGCCACCGCCGGAGATCCCTTCGCCGCCGCCGCAGATCGATTCGTCCCCGACCACGCCGTCCGTCCCGTCGAGACCGCTGTGAGCTGGGCCACCTTCCCCTCCCTTCCTTTCTCGCTTTCGTGCACCACAGCGAGCACATGAAGCTCACCCGCACGCGCCGTCGCGGACCTCGTCGCCGACGTGCTCCCGGCCACCCTCCGACCATCTCACTATGTCCATCGCACTCACCACGTCGCGTTGGAGCTAACCGTGCACTCCCCGCACCTCACCGCACACCCCAGCCCGAGTTCGCTCTCACCCGAACTCCGGTGGCTGCCAAAGTCGCCGCCGGCGCCAACTCCGGCCACCCCGACCCCAATGGACTCCACCAAGAGCTGCGGCTCGTCCTCAGCTCCACTCCGATGGCCTCCGCGACCCATTTGGTGGCCGGAACAGCCAAAACCACTTTCGCCGCCGCGTCGGGCTCGCCGGCGGCTAAACGCCGGCGGGGTTTGACTCTGACTTGACCACGGGTGGGCCCAAGTTGACTCCGTTGAGTCACTGACAAGTGGGCCCAACCCTGTTAATTAACTTAGTTTAGTTTTAATTAAATTCTAACTAAACTAATCGCACTGACATGCGGGACCCACTGGCCAGTTTGACCTGGACCAGCCCGTTGACCACTGACGTCATCATGACACAGTGCTGACGCAGTAATTTAATTACTGGAATTATTTTTACACAGGAAATTCCAGAATATGTTTCAAACTTCAAAAATTCATATAAAATCAACCGTAGCTCCAAATGAAACAAATTATATATGAAAAATGATCAGAAAAATCCAATCTTTCCATCTGTACTGGTTTCATGCATGTTTACAGAAGCTAACCTACTGGTTATGGCAGAACAAGTTAAAGCACCCTAAATGATCATATATGAGTTTGGAAATTGCATCTTTGGTTCAAAATGCTTCAAACCCATCTGGTCTTAGTTGCATTAGCCCAACACACTCATATATGCCATGTCTCATGCATGCATCATATTGTTGCATATTGTTTGGTAATGCTTGTGTATCGGTGTTCCTGCGGCGAGTTACGCCTTCGAGGAGTACCGTGATAACCCGACGAAGAGCAATACCCGTGCACCGACCCGTCAGGCAAGCAACCAACCATTTGATCATATCGATAAAATCCCATGTTCTTGCTCCTGCTCTCTTTTACTGCATTAAGACAACGCGATTCAAACTGCTGTGTGTTGCGGTAGTTGAACCCATTTCCTCTGCATGACCTGTCATTGCCACAGTAACTAGATGAAACCCACTAGCATGTGTAGGAGTTGATTGAGCCATATGATTGTGTTGTTCCTACCTTGCTATGCCTGCTATGCTTAGAGTCGTGTCAGTGCGGTTCATCTGGGTGATGGCTAGAGTGAAATGATCGAGTCAGTATGAGAGTAAGGTGTTGAACACGATTTGGTAAAGGTATCGATGAGAGGCCATGTAGGAGTACATGGTGGGTTGTTTCATTGAGGCCGTCCTTAAGCCTTGAGATCTGTATGTGTGATTTAAGAATCAGCTACTACCATACATTGGGCCTGAAATATGACCCGCTCGACTTCTTATGCACCCTAGTCCTCTGTCCGGGAGTTGCAAGTAGTTTACGGTGTTTGTAGCCCATGGAGGCCGTGGACATGTGACCGTAGGGGTGGGCTGTGATGCGGTAGAATGCGTGGCGGGTGTCGGATGCCCGTTTGGTATCTCGGGAACCTTGTTCACATCGTTTGGGCTGTGAGCGAAACTTGGCGGAACTCCTCATAGATGGAACCCAAATAGGCGATAAACTGGACTAGAGACTTGAGTGTCTAGGTAGGTCGTGGTCTACACCCACGTCGGCTTTAAGCTGAAGTCTGCCGAGCACATGTCGTGTGAGGACGCTAAGTGGTGGAAACATGTATGAAGAAGTACACCCTGCAGGTTAACATCATCTATTGAATAGCGCGTCATGATAAGGACTACTTGGTTGCCTATACGGTTCATAGACAAGTAAATGGATACTACTAAAAGCCTCAAGATAAGCGTGAGTGCCGAGGATGGCTCTTAGTAGGAGGACGGAGGTGGATCCTCGGTGGTGTATTGAAGTGATGAGTAGTGGACTCGAGTCATAAAACTATTTCAAGTTGGTGTCTCGTAGGATAGCTTAGCCACGAGTCAAAGCTGGCTTGCTGCAATAACCCCACCAACCCTTCTTGATAATATGCATGTATGTAGGGTCTGATGTAAGTCTTGTTGAGTACCTTTGTACTCATGTTGCTTTAATTTACATTTTTCAGAAGATGCCACAAACCCTTCCGACGGGTTCTTCGTAGATGTTGACATCGATGAGTAGACTAAGGCCCAAGTGGTGATCCTGAGCAAGTGAAGGACCATGTAGTATAGTTAGGCTTACCCAAGCCTCTTTTATTTTACTAGTTATGCGTATCGGACAAAACACTTCATTGTTGGCTTGTATGCTTGTATGACTTGAATGTGGGTCGTGAGACCCGTATTGTGTGTATGCTATGTATGGCTCTCTCGAGCCTTTAAATAAAATACTTGTGTCGTAGAGTCATGTTGTGATGCCTTGTTGTATTTGCACATATCGAGCATATTGTGTGTATGATTGAAATGCTTGGTATGTGTGGGATCGACTATCTAGTTGTTTATCTTTAGTAGCCTCTCTTACGGAAATGTCTCCTAGTGTCTCCTTTGAGCCATGGTAGCTTGCTCTTGCTCCGGAACACTTAGGCTGGCCGGCATGTGTCCTTCTTCGTTCTGTGTGCGTCCCTCACGGGAAATGTCACGCATTAGTCCGGAGTCTGTTAGCCGCTTCTGCCGGTTTATCGAGTCTGCTAGCCAGTGCTACAGCCGGAACTTACTTGCGATGACCGACACGTTCGATCTTTGGGTCATGGATGCTGTCCTGTAAGTCTGTGCCACTTTTGGTTTACGACTAGTCATGTCAGCCGGGCTCCTTTTCATATGGATGCTAGCGACACTATCATATCGTGTGCCAAAAGGCGCAAAGCGGTCCCGAGCTAAGGTAAGGCGACACCCGTTGGGATACCGTGCGTGAGGCCGCAAAGTGATATGATGTGTTACAGGCTAGATCGATGTGACATTGAGTCGGGGTCCTGACATGATAGCCCTTTAGTGAAGGGATCTGCCAGATTCTTAGCCGTTCGGATATAATCCAATGCTATCACTCCGGAGTTTCTCAATTTTCTGACAGCTTTCAATCTCATTCTTATGTGTTTGTTGGACTTCATGTTGTCCTTTGAACTCTTCACCTTGACAATAAGCTGTTTGATTGTCACAGTTCATAAGGATGGCGGAACGGCTTTTCAACCAGCGGCAAGTCCATCAACAGATCTCGGCCATTCGCCGCCACCCGGCGTGTCTAATCTGTGTTAATTCTGCTTCCATTGTCAATCTTGTTAAGATCGTTTGCTTGCAAGACTTCGAGAAACAGCACCACCTCCAAGAGTAAAAATATACCCGATTGTGGCCTTCATCTCATCAAGATCGAGATCCAATTCGCATCACTATACCCTTCAAGTACCGATGGGTATCCGGTATAGTGAAGTCCATAGTTCATAGTACCTTTCAGATAGCGCATAACTCTCTCAAGAGCACGCCAATGTACATCACCCGGTTTGGAAAAAAATCGGCTCAGTTTGCTAATAGCAAATGCGATGTCAGGCCTCGTTGCGCTCGCTAGATACTGGAGTGAACCAACAATCTGAGAGTATCTCAATTGATCTATAGCTGTGCCTTTTGACTTTCGAATCAGCACACTAGAATCATATGGTGTTTGAGATGGTTTGCAGTCCGAATATCCAAAGCGACTCAACACCTTCTCAACATAATGGGATTGCAGAAGTGTAATCCCACCCTCATCATCTCTCAATAGCTTGATGTTCAAGATAACATCAGCCACTCCAAGGTCCTTCATCTCAAAGTTCTGAGACAGGAAAGACTTAACCTCCTCGATCAACTTGAGATTAGTTCCAAATATCAGTATGTCATCAACATACAAACACAGTATCACTCCTTCGCCCCCACCATAGCGATAGTATACACATTTGTCGGCCTCATTAACAACAAAGCCAACAGATGTTAACGTTTCATTAAACTTGTCATGCCATTGCTTAGGCGCTTGTCTCAGGCCATACAAAGATTTCACCAACTTACACACCTTTCCTTCCTGACCATCCATCACAAAGCCGTCAGGCTGTTGCATATAGATTTCCTCCTTTAGCTCTCCGTTCAGGAAAGCCGTCTTAACATCCATCTGATGAATGAGAAGACCATGCGAGGCCGCCAACGAGAGTAATACTCGAATGGTGGTCAGTCTGGCCACAGGTGAATAAGTGTCGAAGAAATCTTCTTCTTCTTTCTGGGCGTAGCCCTTGGCCACAAGCCTAGCCTTGTACTTTTCTATCGTACCATCGGGCCTAAGCTTCTTCTTGAACACCCACTTGCATCCCAATGGTTTGCAACCATAAGGACGTTCAGTAAGCTCCCAAGTCCCGTTAGCCATGATGGAATCCATCTCACTACGGACCGCATCCTTCCAGTAGTCAGCTTCTGGAGATGCATACGCTTCTGAAATAGAAGTGGGATTATCCTCCACGAGGTATATGAAGAAATCATCACCAAAGGTCTTTCTGATCCTTTGTCTCTTACCCCTACCAAGGATTCCTCATTATCCTCCTCGGGATTTTCATCATGTGTTTGATTATAATATTCCATCGGAATGGCAGGTTCAGGAGTCTCCTCAGATTCCTGTCTAGAAGTGTTTTGTACATCTCTCATGGGGAAAATGTCCTCAAAGAATGTAGCATCTTTAGACTCCATAATTGTACCGACCTTCATGTCAGATACCTCAGATTTCACTACTAGAAATCTATAGCCAACACTATTCATAGCGTAGCCCAAATTAACACAGTCCACAGTCTTTGGTCCAAGCTTACGCTTTTTGGGGATTGGCACATTAACTTTCGCCAAGCAGCCCCAAGTACGTAAGTACGAGAGTGTTGTCCTTCTCTTGGTCCACTTCTCATAAGGAGTGATCTCGTTATCCTTTGTCGGAACTTTATTCAGGACATGACATGATGTCATTATAGCCTCCCCCCACCATGCCTTGGATAAACCCGGCGTATCTAACATGGCGTTAACCAAATCGGTTAGAGTACGGTTTTTCCGCTCGGCAACCCCATTTGGTGGGGTGAGTAGGGAGGCGTCCTCTCATGAATAATACCGTGTTCCGCACAAAAAGCATCAAACTCTTTAGAAGTACTCTCCACCACGATCGACCGGACTCGTTTAATTTTCTTTTCAAGTTGATTCTCAACTTCGCCTTATAGATTTTGAAGTAGTGTAGAGCCTCATCTTTAGTATTTAACAGATACACATAGCAATATCTAGTGGAATCATCTATCAAAGTCATGAAATATTTCTTTCCTCCTTTAGTCAACACACCATTCATCTCACAGATCGAATGTATGAGTTCAGTGGCGTAAGTGTCTCTCCTCTGCTGCCTTGTGAGGCTTGCGAGGTTGCTTAGATTGCACACACGAGTGGCACTTAGAACCTTTGGCTAAAGTGGAACTCGGGATTAAATTCGATTTTGCTAGCAGCGTCATAACACCAAAACTAATGTGACAAAGGCGTGAATGCGGACTTGATTCATTAACACTCAAATGAATATTGTTCACGACTTTATTACATAGATCTGCAAGAGAAAGGCGGAACATGCCTCCGCATTCATAACCCTTTCAACAAATAGTCCATATTTCAGTAACAACTAATTTATTAGACTCGAATACCAACTTAAACCCTTCTCTACATAGAAGGAGCCACTAACGAGGTTCTTCTTGATGGCGGGGACATCAGACGTTCTTCATTTGACGATCCTGCCAAGTAAACTTCAGATCGACCGTGCCAACACCAAACGAAGCACTCGCGCCATTCCCCATCGAAGACGGACCCGTGACTGTGGCACTGGTAAGAAGAAAACAAAGAAATGTCACACACATGAACACTGCACTGTCGACCCACCAGTCGGTGGACGACCAAACTGAAAATACAGCAAATAAATTACCGTACCCAGATGCACCACTCTCATTGTTGCTCACAATCATATTGACAGACTTGGAGTCCTGCCCTTGCTTCTTGTACTTGTTTGGGCACTTGTTGGCCCAATGTTCAACCGAACCACAAGTAAAGCAGCCCTCATCCTTCTTGTTCTTCTTGAAGGTCTTCTTACCCTTCTTCTTAAAGTCGGCAGTCTGTTGGACACCGTTCTTTCCCCTGGGCTTGTGGGAATTGGAGTTCTTCTGATGCACCATATTGGCCACAGAAGTTCCTTCGACCCCTTTTCCGTGCGAGTCCTTTGCCCTTGAGTTACGCTCAACACTCGGATGGCCAATGACATCCTCCACAGAGAATTCACGCCTCGATGTTTGAGTGGTGGCAAAGTTCCCCGAATTGGGGAGCTTAGCGATTATGCAGCCAGCGACAAATTTGCCGTAACTTCGCACTTAAGAAGCTCAAGCTCCTTAACGGTGCATATTATCTCATGAGCTGCTCCAATACGGGGCGGTTTTCAACCATCTTGTAATCATGGAACTGCTCTATAATATACATCTCGCTCCTGCATCGGCAGCTCGAACTTAGATTCGGCGCCTCCCACAAGTCCTTGGCAGACCGCATATGTAAATATGCATCAACCAACTTATCTCCAATCACGCTCGAGAACTGCCCGAGGAACACCACGGTGGCCTCCTTAACGCCTTCTCCTGTTCAGAGCGATCGTTCTGTAGGAGTCACACCGGCGACCGAGAACACGTTCATGGCCGTGAGCCATAAGGTGGTTTTAGTGCCAGCGCTAAAATCGTCCCGTAAGCGGGGCGGTTTAATCTTGACAACAAAACCAGAATTGAAAAACTCCTACAGACATTAGGTTTTTGGATTGATGAGAAAATAGGCAGTTTTTCGATTAAATTAATCCATGAATAAATCATGAGCATGGCATGTACAGCATTGATAACATCCGATTATGATCTAACGAGCATGTACTACGCATATAGTAGAAACATCTCGCATACCGCTAATCTTTGCTACAACAGAAAAGAAACATGAGAGGGATAAGCGATGTATACCCTCCAATCGGCCCGTGATGGCGGTGGCGGTGACAGCAGCCGCGGCATCCTCGGCGGCCTTCTTGTCGACCTCGGCTTTCTCGGCGGCGGCACGGTCGGTGTCGGTCGACATGGTGATGATGAAGGTGGTGCGGGCGTAGATGAGCGAAGCGGCGATCGCGTAGTCGCTACCCAAAACCTTATCGCCCCTCTCCCGTCACAGGATCCGGAGAGGCGTGGTTTCGAGCCTGCTCTCCGTCAACCGTGTCTGCGGTGAAGCGGGGCGGAGTCGCCGGCGACAGCAGCAGCAGAGGAACAACGTGGGCGTGGAGGCGGAGATGCGTTACATTTCGTGGCGGCTAGGGTTGGCGGCGCCCACATATATATGTGCGGCACGCGTGGAGAGGCGTGGGCTGAACCCACGTCCAAGTCGGTAGCCCACGATCCGGCGTCTCGGATCGTGGCCCCACTGTCAAAGACTCTCCGTTCTGACCGGCAAAAAAGCGATAGGAGTGAGCTCGGCTCGGCTCAATCCGCAACCAGCGTCGCGTCGCGTCGCGTCGTGGCGTGGCGTGGCGAGGCGGAGGAGGAGGAGGAGGCGCGAGGGCCTCATCTCTTCTCAAGCTCCAATAGCATGAGGGAGAGAGTCCCTTATAAACCACTCCAACTCTCCTTCCACTTCCAAGGTGGGACTAAACTTCCCACCACCTTGTCATGCCACCTACATGGGCCCTTAGAGATTAAATCTGAAATTGTCATATGGGCTCTAGGCCCATCTCATATTTCAACATTGCAATCTTGTCTTTTCTATAAAAACAAATTGTGTTTTATAAATCAAAGTGGCTAGATGTCCTTCAGATCAAATGAATGGTGCGACCTAAATTCTTCTGCCTCAGTTTGATAGGAATTTCTATGGCCCCCAAAATGGCTCATGTATCTAGTCGGATGGCTCAGGGGCCGCAGAATGGTCCCTCAAGGACATCTAGGTGACATGGTGTTCCCCTCCTGTCATTCTTTGTTTCTGCGTTGATGCTCTATAGTTTGAATTGCGCGAGATCATCGAGGGCCTTGCCCAAGCGTTACAATGGTCACTGCTTCCCATTATCCCGTCGGATTGCCTTGAGGCGGCGAAGGCCATCTTCGAGTGTTGACAGGTTTCCTCACGCAATGTTGGTCCAAGAGGTGAAGTTTTTGTTTCAAGAGGGAAGCGAGATACATATTGCTCATATCAGTCAAACTCGAAACATTAGTAGTCTTGAGCCGTGTACGGCGGGTTTTATCTGGCCAGGGCTTTCTCTGGTCCCCATCTTTGTAAGGAGGATTACCACATGATGGAGTAATACGCCTTCTCTCGTCCCCATATTTGTAAGGAGGATTACCACATGATGGAGTAATACACCTTCTCTGGTCCCCATCTTTGTAAGGAGGATTACCACATGATGCAGTAAAACGCCTTCTCTGGTCCCCATCTTTGTAAGGAGGATTACCACATGATGCAGTAAAACGCCTTCTCTGGTCCCCATCTTTGTAAGGAGGATTACCACATGATGCAGTAAAACGCCTTCTCTCGTCCCCATCTTTGTAAGGATGATTACGACATGATGGAGTAATACAAAGCCTTTTCCTCACAAAAAGAATGATATGAATTTCGGCATTCACTCCAACCTATTTTGTATGCTCATTCGAATCAAGTATTTCCCTAGTGAATAGAAATTTCCTTATCCTAGGATCATATACTCATGATCTAGTACTTATAAGTTTTCAAAAAATTATATGGAAATGATATATAGATACATGTGCAATTCTGTAGCAAAATATGATATTATCTAACTCGAGGAGGAAGACCAAATTAAGTTATTGTACAACGAGCAATATCGTGTTACAATATGCGATGTAATAATGGTATCACTTTACTGAAATCCACAAGTGATGTTCCTATCCATATTGTAATTCTTTTTGAAACTAACTACTGTGAGGCAAAGCCCCACAACCTTTTATTCCAAAATCAAACAAGGAAAAAGTCTGAATTACAGAAGTTACATCTAAACTAGAGGGCTACTTAACTATACTTATATTCAAAATAAAAGAAAGGGTCTTTTCGTAAGTAAACATGGATGAATACTTGTTGTTTTCTAAATTATTGATCGGATTTTTTGGCGGCATGGCCAAGCGGTAAGGCAGGGGACTGCAAATCCTTTATCCCCAGTTCAAATCTGGGTGCCGCCTGATCAATAAAATACTTAGATTTTTTTATAGTGTTGATCGAATTCGATAAATTTTTACTTCGCATAGTCCGGGCAAGAAAGTAACTGGGCCTGGTTTAGAGAAACCATACCATAGTTCTATCCTCAAACCAAGGTTACATATCATCTAAATTAGAGAGTTACCCCAAGCCAGGATCTTATCTCTGGTGGGAGAAGCTAACCTATGAGACAAAAGAGTTACATCATGTACAAAATTACATTTCCAAACATCAAAGGGATGCTCTTTCCCCTATGAAAGTCCTTCCATTGCGCAAGATCCAGATGTTCCAAGCAGCTGTGAGCATCACCTCAAAGAATAAAGGATGCCTGAAGGAGTTCCTTGCGTGTGAGATACATTGCTGAATATCATTGCCACTTGTCCAGTCAATCCCCAGGTAATTCCAGACTCTGAAACTGAAACTGCAGTTAAAGAAAAGGTGAAGCATGTCTTCATAAACCTAGGCAGCACAAATAACACACAAATTATCATCCTCAGGCAGCCTCCAGTGGCGTCTGACAAGCATGTCTTTGGTGTTCAGTCGGTCAAAAAATAACAGCCACTACTGTAGGATGCTGCTAACGCGACACTACGATCAGAGACCCTTCGACGAGACTGTGTGCGATGCAATTATCGCAAACGGTGGTGTAAAAAAATGTCAAAAAAGATTCAAAACATTTGTGATGACGATACATCAAACACGGTTCAGAATTTAGTTGCGTGTGGGATTAGGGGCATACGGTTCAGTTAAATAAACTGTTTGCGATGAGGCGGAACAAAAGAAACGGGCAGCCAGATGAAGACGTGTGCAATATATAGCATATGGTTCACTCGGATGAACTGTTTGTGATTAGGCAACACAAAAGAAACGGTCAGCCAGATCAAGGTGTGTGTGATATACGGCATACAGTTCACTCGGATGAACTTTTTGCATTGAGCGAAGAGAACATAAATGGTTCGACTTAACAAGATGTGTGTGATACGCGGCAAACAGGTCTGTAATCAGAAGCGTGTGGGAAGACCGATAACAACACACACGATTCATGTTAACAAGTCGTGTGTGTTGTGAGCAAACGATTGCTGGTATACAATTGTGAGTGATTGATGAAAACATCACCGACGGGTTCCATTGTTTAGTCCGTGTGCGATGATTTTCTTTGTCCGCACAACATCTACGCTCACAAAGCATCAACATATATACTTAAAAAGACAGCATTGTGTAACCAAATTAAGCATACAATTACACAAGTGACTACACACATAACATTTCCACACACCAAAGTAAGCAATTACATGCATACTAAACAAGGAGAAATGAGGATCTAATCATCTACTTATTGTTGCGATGATCCTTGTCATTGCTCTGCTTTCGGCTGGATCCCTGGACGTTTTGGGGAAGGAGGCACTTCCTCATGTCAACGATCCGCGTGTACATGTCGTAGCTCGTGTATGCCTCCTTGGCCGCGTACACGACGTGAGTTTTGTCAAGTTTTTCTGTCCAGGCCGAGTACCAGGCACGCTTGTCCTCGTTGTGAGAATCCTTCATGTCTCCGTAGTAGGGGTTGATGATGGCCTCGGCGAGGTGAACCAGTGAGTCCTTCTCATGCTCCTTGCTGTCCCAGATCTTGTATTGGCCCTGGATGTCAACAAGATTCTGGCAAGTGATGCCCGAATTCTCGAGCACCTTTACATCGTTGGTGATGTGCACCGTAGCAACCATGTAGTGGGGGATGTTGACAAACCAGGTGAAATGCTTTCAAGGGCTTGTGGCCAAGCATTAGTGGTAAACGAGGACGTGGTGGCTCACGCACATCTGGGCGCCGGCGACCTTGGGACGAGATCCGGCACAAGTGCGGGTCTACTCGAGGTCAAACCCGACCACCTTGTACTTCTCCTCGGCAAGCAACAACTCCATGATGTGGATGGAGTGCTCCACCCAGACTGGGTCGTTGGTGTACACCACCGAGAGGTCCGTGAACCTTCTATGGGTGTCCACCACGGCATGCATGGTGAACTGCTGCTCGTCGTCGGAGCCGCTTGGACCACCATTGGAGCTGCACATGATACGCTCTAAGAATTTGTCGTGGTGGGTGTGCTTCTTGCAATGGTGGGGCGCGATCGAAAGGTTGAAGAGACACAAGGGTTAAATGGCCGATGTAATAAATGGGGGCCGGCCAGCCTGTAATCATCACGTCTTGTCACAGCGTTCATAGCGGATAATTCTAGTGCACGCTTGACAACACCCCACCACACGTGTTTCGTTTGACCAGACATGGGCTTGAAGAGGCGCCAAATGTATCGTCGGTGAGCATGTTCCCGCGCTACCGCACAATTTACTGTGTAGGCTTCCCGCCCAGCTAGTTTGGCCACGCGTCGGCTAGAAGAGGGACAAATCATGGGCGTTTATTGGCAAAAAGCTTTGTAAAACCGAAGTGTGTGGAATGACTTCGGTCATAAGTTTACCCGTGGGTGATGAGGTCAAAGTTACACAGAAGGGTGATGATGGACACTCAAGTGCGATAATTAATTCTGCGCTCTACAGGGCACACGGTTGAAGAAACCAACCGTGTGCAATAATGTCGAAGATCGCAGTCGAGTTAGCTATGCAGATCGTGTGCTTTGAGACCGACAAGTAAACGGATTCAAGAATGGTTAATAAAATCTAAGACCATTGCATATTAAGGTCAAAATAGTGCTACCAATATACGAGTCTCATACGATGCCATGTCAACGATTGTACCACAAAAGCTCGAAATATTACAGGGTTCAAATTCCAAAGTTATATGGCTCAAATTCAAAGATTACAAGGTTCAAACTGATATTAGAAATGAAATTCAGCTCATCAGCTGCAAACACTTGCACTGATCCGCTGAACATGGATATCAGAGAGGTTCAAACTAATATTACCACTTCTAAGTCTGGTTTCGAAACCTCATAATTTTTGCAAAGGGGTCAGCCACTGAGAAGTCATGTATGGGGTCGACACGATGACTTCCGATTACTCTGTCATCTAAAGTTCGAAAATGAAATTCAGCATTTTTGGAGCCTATTCCATTCTGCCGCAGGCGCCGGCGCTGATCAACAAACCATTCATTTTTTCAAAATAAATGTAGGGAAAACCTCATTACCTTCAGCACCCTTGCTCTGACAACAAAGAACCTAGCAAATATAATCTCCGGTAAGGTCCCTCGGTAGGAGTTCAAAGTAATTTCTGAGAGATGCAGATCTAGGCATTCGACGTGATTGTTATATGGTATCACATTATCCACCATTGGGCCTAATCTTATCTGCAAAAGAAGAAAATGTGTTAGTGCCTACATGCAGTTTTGAACACTACTACATGCCTATTTGGTTTGCAGGATTTGTAGAATGCAATAACATGCCATCTTAGATCTGACATGATTAACATGGGCATTTGATTACATTCGAGAAAAATGCAGCCTTCTTCACAAGAGGTTGGAGTGGATGAAAAGTTCCCTAAGAAAACTAGTACAGATGAATCCAAATGAGAAATGCTTATGGATTGTAACCATATGAATCAAGCAACCAATATGGGGGAGGGACATGTATGTACTGGAATCCTCCAAAAGATCCTTCAGAAATCGTAGCACATTGTCATTGTAAACTTGGAAAAAGGTGTCACAAATTGAACTCCCTTATGGTTAACATTTAACAAGAATGGAACATCACCTCGATATATATCTTCTCCAGGCACGGAAAGCATCTCAGGAAACTGACAACTTGCTCCAGGTTAAGGCCGATACATTCTAGTGCCAAGACCTTCACTGTGCGTAGTTTAGGGGTCAAGCTTGTTGGAATTATTTTCTGGATGACATACGAACAAACATCTTGAAAATTAGAAATATTGTTAGTTTGTAGAAGGAGACGTAGAAGGCGGCTATTGTACCTGAACAGGTGTGGATCTAATAACAAGTTTGGAGTATTTGTCAGACGAGTAGCCCACCACTATCAATTTTGGCGCAAAAATGACATTGATTCTTGTTGGATCTTCTTGATCAACTACAAGTAATCTCTCAAGTGCATGTGTGTCCTCAATGATCAACTACAAGTAATCTCTCAAGGTCTGTTTAACAGGTAGGGAAACTTCCGGACTCTATTCTTGCCTTCCATGCATTGAGAAGCCTCATCCGGACTTGGTAGATAATCTTTAGCTTGATCCTGCACGGCCCATGCAACCCGGCCCACACTCCTGGGTCGAACACCTGAGGACCCCCGAATCTAGGACTCCCTCAGGCGGGCCTGCGGTTGCAATTTCGGTGGCCTTCATCTTCGCCCATTGCATCTTGACGCGGGCGAAGGCCATCCGGGCACCTTCTATGCAGTCCGACCGCTTTATGGCGTCAATCCAGGGACGCGCGTCGACCAGCCGCTTCACGAGTCCGAAGTAGCTATTGGGCATGGGCTCGGCTAGCCAAAGTCGGACTATTACATCCTTTATGGCCAACCCGACCACCCTATGCAGCTTAGTCAGCTGCTTCACCTGATCACTGAGGGGCGCCGGATGCTCTGGCGCAAGGTATTGTGACCAGAACAGCTTTGTACTTTCTTTGAACTTTTATAGTAGATCTAGATCATATAACAAAAAGGCAAAATCTTAGAGGGATTTTTTTGTATGAACTCTTCGCACTACATTTTATAGGAAAAAAATCCATCTCCTCAAATCCATTAGGGTTGGATTGGGTAAAACACTGCAATCTTGTATTTTCTATAAAAAAAAATAGTGTTTTATAAATCAAAGTGGCTAGATGTCTTTCAGATCAAATGAATGGTGCGACCTAAATTCTTGTGCCTCAGTTTGATAGGAATTTCTATGGCCCCCAAAATGGCTCCTGTAACTAGTCGGATGGCTCAAGGGCCGCAGAATGGTCCCTCAAGGACATCTAGGTGACATCATGTTCCCCTCCTGTCATTTCTTTGTTTCTACATTGATGCTCTATAGTTTGAATTGCGCGAGATGATCGAGGGCCTTGCCCAAGCGTTACAATGGTCACCGCTTCCCATTATCCCGGAGTCGGACTGCCTTGAGGCGGGGAAGGCCATATCCGAGTGTTGATAGGTTTCCTCACGCAATGTTGGTCCAAGAGGTGAAGTTTTTGTTTCAGGAGGCAAGCGAGATACATATTGCTCATATCAGTCAAACTCGGAACATTATTAGTCTTGAGCCGTGTATGGCGGGTTTTATCTGGTCGGGGCTCTTTCTGGTCCCCATCTTTGTAAGGAGGATTACCACATGATGGAGTAATACGCCTTCTCTCGTCCCCATCTTTGTAAGGAGGATTACCACATGATGGAGTAATACACCTTCTCTCATCCCCATATTTTTAAGGAGGATTACCACATGATGGAGTAAAACGCCTTCTCTCGTCCCCATCTTTGTAAGGATGATTACGAATGATGGAGTAATACAAAGCCTTTTCCTCACAAAAAGAATGATATGAATTTCGGCATTCACTCCAACCTATTTTGTATGCTCATTCGAATCAAGTATTTCCCTAGTGAATAGGAATTTCCTTATCCTAGGATCATATACTCATGATCTAGTACTTATAAGTTTTCAAAAAATTATATGGAAATGATATATAGATACATGTGAAATTCGGTAGCAAAATATGATATTATCTAACTCGAGGAGGATGACCAAATTAAGTTATTGTACAACGAGCAATATCGTGTTACAATATGTGATGTAATAATGGTATCACTTTATTGAAATCCACAAGTGATGTTCCTATCCATATTGTAATTCTTTTTGAAACTAACTACTGTGAGGCAAAGCCCCACAACCTTTTATTCCAAAATCAAACAAGGAAAAAGTCTGAATTACAGAAGTCACATCTAAACTAGAGGGCTACTTAACTATACTTATATTCAAAATAAAAGAAAGGGGCTTTTCGTAAGTAAACATGGATGAATACTTGCTGTTTTCTAGATTTTTGATCGGATTTTTTGGCGGCATGGCCAAGCGGTAAGGCAGGGGACTGCAAATCCTTTATCCCCAGTTCAAATTTGGGTGTCGCCTGATCAATAAAATACTTAGGTTTTTTTATAGTGTTGATCGAATTCGATAAATTTTTACTTCGCATAAGTCCGGGCAAGAAAGTAACTGGGCCTGCCAATACTGGGTTTAGAGAAACGATACCATAGTTCTATCCTCAAACTAGGGTTACCTATCATCTAAATTGTAGAGTTACCCCAAGCCAGGAGCTTATCTCTGGTGGGAGAAGCTAACCTATGAGACAAAAGAGTTACATCATGTACAAAATTACATTTCCAAACAGCAAAGGGATGCTCTTTCCCCTATGAAAGTCCTTCCATTGCGCAAGATCCAGATGTTCCAAGCAGATGTAGCATCACCTCAAAGAAGAAAGGATGCCTGAAGGAGTTCCTTGCATGTGAGATACATTGCTGAATATCATTGCCACTTGTCCAATCAATCCCCGGGTAATTCCAAACTCTGAAACTGAAATTGCAGTTAAAGAAAAGGTGAAGCATGTCTTCATAAACCTAGGCAGCACAAATGACACACAAATTATCATCCTCAGGCAGCCTCCAGTGGCGTCTGACAAGCATGTCTTTGGTGTTCAGTCGGTCAAAAAATAACAACCACTACTGCAGGATGCTGCTAACGCGACACTGCGATCAGAGACCCTTCGACAAGACTGTGTGCGATGCAACTATCGCAAACGATGGTGTAAAAAAATGTACAAACACGGTTTAGAATTTAGTTGCGTGTCGGATGAGGGGCATACGGTTCAGTTCAATAAACTGTTTGTGATGAGGCGGAACAAAAGAAACAGGCAGCCAAATGAAGACGTGTGCAATATACAGCATACGGTTCACTCGGATGAACTGTTTGTGATTACGCAACACAAAAGAAACAGTCAGCCAGATCAAGGTGTGTGGGATATACGGCATATAGTTCACTCGGATGAACTGTTTGCGTTGAGCGAAGTGAACATAAACGGTTCAACTTAACAAGATGTGTGTGATACGCGGCAAACAGGTCTGTAATCAGAAACGTGTGGGAAGACCGATAACAACACAGACGATTCATGTTAACAAGTTGTGTGTGTTGTGAGCAAACAATTGCTGGTATACAATTGTGAGTGATTGATGAAAACATCACCGACGGGTTCCATTGTTTAGTCCGTGTGCGATATGATTTTCTTTGTCCGCACAACATCTACGCTCTGTCTACGGAGCATCAACATATATATTTAAAAAGACAGCATTGCATAACCAAATTAAGCATACAATTACACAAGTGACTACACACATAACATTTCCACATGCCAAAGTAAGCAATTACATGCATACTAAACTAGGAGAAACGAGGATATAATCATCTACTTATTGTTGCGATGATGCTTGCCATTGCTCTGCTTTCGGCTGGATCCCTTGCCGTTTTGGGGAAGGAGGCACTTCCTCATGTCAACGATCCGCCTGTACATGTCGTAGCTCGTGTATGCTTCCTTGGCCGCGTACACGACGTGAGCTTTGTCAAGTTTTTTTTGTCCAGACCGAGTGTCAGGCACGCTTGTCCTTGTTGAGAGAATCCTTCATGTCTCTGTAATAGGGGTCGATGATGGCCTCGGTGAGGTGAACTAGTGAGTCCTTCTCATGCTCCTTGCTGCCCCAGATCTTGTATTGGCCCTGGATGTCAACAAGATTCTGGCAAGTGATGCCTGAATTATCGAGCACCTTTACATCGTTGGTGATGTGCACCGTAGCAAACATGTAGTGGGGGATGTTGACAAACCAGGCGAAACACTCGCAAGGGCTCGTGGCCAGGCAGTAGTGGTAGACGAGGATGTGGTGGCGCACGCACATCTGGGCGACGACAACCTTGGGACGAGACCCGGGCAAGTGCGGGTGTACTCGAGGTCGAACCCGACCACCTTGTACTTCTCCTCGGCAAGCAACAACTCCATGATGTGGATGGAGTGCTCCACCCAGACTGGGTTGTTGGTGTACACCACCGAGAGGTCCGTGAACCTTCTGTGGGTGTCCACCACGGCATGCATGGTGAACCACTACTCGTCGTTGGCAGCCGCTCGGAGCGCCATTGGAGCCGCACAGGATACCCTCTAAGAATTTGTCGTGGTGGGTGTGCTTCTTGCAATGGTGGGGAACGATCGAAAGGTTGAAGAGACACAAGGGTTAAATGGCCGATGTAATAAATAGGGGCCGGTTGGCCTGTAATCATCACGTCTTGTCACAGCGTTCATAGCGGATGATTCCAGTGCATGCTTGACAACACCGCACCACACGCGTTTCGTTTGACCACACATGGGCTTGAAGAGGCGCCAAATGTATCGGCGGTGAGCTTGTTCCCGCGCTATCGCGCAGTTTACCGCGCAAGCTTCCCGCCCAGCTAGTTTGGCCACGCGTCGGCTAGAAGAGGGACAAATTGTGGGCGTTTATTGGCAAAAAGCTTTGTAAAACCGAAGTGTGTGGAGTGACTTCGGTCATAAGTTTACCCGTGGGTGATGAGGTCAAAGTTGCATAGAAGGGTGATGATGGACACTCAAGTGCGATAATTAATTATGCGCTCTACAAGGCACATGGTTGAAGAAACCAACTGTGTGCAATAATGTCAAATATCGCAGTCGAGTTAGCTATATAGATCGTGTGCTTTGAGACCGACAAGTAAATAGATTCGAGAATGGTTAATAAAATCTAAGACCATTGCATATTAAGGTCAAAATAGTGCTACCAATATACGAGTCTCATATGATGCCATTTCAACGATTGTACCACAAAAGCTCGAAATATTACAAGGTTCAAATTCCAGAGTTATATGGCTCAAATTCAAAGATTACAAGGTTCAAACTGATATTAGAAATGAAATTTAGCTCAATAGCTGCAAACACTCGCACTGATCCGCTGAACATGGATATCAGAGAGGTTCAAACTAATATTACTACTTCTAAGTTTGGTGTCGAAACCTCATAATTTTTGTCAAGGGGTCAGCCACTGAGAAGTCATGTATGGGGTCGACACGATGACTTCCGATTACTCTGTCATCTGAAGTTCCAAAATGAAATTCAGCATTTTCGGAGCCAATTCCATTCTGCCGCAGGCGCCGGTGCTGATCAACAAACCATTCATTTTGTACGAAATAAATGTAGGGAAAACCTCATTACCTTCAGCACCCTTGCTCTGACAACAAAGAACCTGGCAAATATAATCTCTGGTAAGGTCCCCCGGTAGGAGTTCAAAGTAATATCTGAGAGATGCAGATCTAGGCATTCGACGTGATTGTTATATTGTATCACATTATCCACCACTTTGCCTAATCTTATCTGCAAAAGAAGAAAACGTGTTAGTGCCTACATGCAATTTTGAACACTACTACATGCCTATTTGGTTTGCAGGATTTGTAAAATGCACTAACATGCCATCTTAGATCTGACATGATTAACATGGGCATTTGATTACATTCTAGAAAAATGCAGCCTTCTTCACAAGAGGTTGGAGTGGATGGAAAGTTCCCTAAGAAAACTAGTACAGATAAATCCAAAAGAGAAATGCTTATGGATTGTAACCATATGAATCAAGCAACCAATATGGGGGGAGGGACATGTATGTACTGAAATCCTCCAAAAGAATCCTTGAGAAATCGTAGCACATTGTCATTGTAAACTTGGAAAAAGGTGTCACAAATTGAACTCCCTTATGGTTAACATTTAACAGGAACGGAACATCACCTCGATATATATCTTCTCTAGGCACGGAAAGCATCTCAGGAAACTGACAACTTGCTCCAAGTTGGGGCCGATAGATTCTAGTGCCAAGACCTTCACTGTGCGTAGTTTCGGGATCAAGCTTGTCGGAATCATTTTCTGGATGACATATGAACAAACATCTTCAAAATTAGAAATAATGTTAATTTGTAGAAGGAGAGGTAGAAGGCGGTTGTTGTACCTGAACAAGTGTGGATCCAATAACAAGTTCGAAGTATTTGTCAGACGAGTAGCCCACCACTATCAATTTTGGCGCATAAATGACATTGATTCTTGTTGGATCTTCTTGCTCAACTACAAGTAATCTCTCAAGTGCAAGTGTGTCCTCAATGATCAACTACAAGTAATCTCTCAAGGTCGGTTTAACAGGTAGGGAAACTTCCGGACTCTATTCTTGCCTTCCATGCATTGAGAAGCCTAATCCAGACTCAGTAGATAATCTTCAGCTTGATCTTGCACGGCCCATGCAACCCGGCCCACAATCCTGGGCCGAACATCTGAGGACCCCCGAATCTAGGACTCACTCAGGCGGCCGTGCGGTTGCAATTTTGGTGGCCTTCATCTTCGCCCATTGCATCTTGATGCGGGCGAAGGCCATCCAGGCACCTTCTATGCAGTCCGACCGCTTTATGGCGTCAATCCAGGGACGCGCGTCGACCAGCCGCTTTACGAGTCCGAAGTAGCTGCTGGGCATGGGCTCGGCTAGCCAAAGTCGGACTATTACATCCTTCATGGCCAACCCGGCCACCCTATGCAGCTCGATCAGCTGCTTCAGCTGATCATTGAGGGGCGCCGGATGCTCTGGCGCAAGGTACTGCGACCAGAACATCTTCTCCATCGAGCTCCCCTCTTTGGCTCAGAAGAACTCTGCAGCATCGGCAACACTCCTCGGCAGATCCGCAAATGCACAAGGAGAACTCCAAACTTGGGTCAGCAAGATATATCTCTTACTTGGAATTTACTCTGCAGAAGAAAAGCCTTACCGGCTGCTATATGCCTCGCCTACTGGATCTCCTAGTGGGCACTCTGGGACTCAACCTGGGCCTCCTTGATATCTCGGAGAGTCTTGGCAAGTTCAGATGCTTGGTCCAAAGTCTTCTGCTCCAAGGAGTCGCACTTGGTAATAGTGTCCTTGAGCTCTTGCTCGACTTCGGACACCCGAGCTTCATGTTGGCAGCGGGCAGTTTGCTCCGCCTCCAGCTCTTTTGCCGCCTTGTCAGCGGCCACCTTATTCGCCTCCGCCTCCTTCTTGGCTTGGGCAAGCGTGCTTTTGAGGGATTCAATCTCGGCCGCGCCAACTATGATTATAATCATAAAATTCAATAAGTTAAAAGAATCAATACACATATCACTTCTGGTATGTAAGTTCCGCATACCTTGCATTTTGTCAAACCGCTTGTTGACGCGGTCGAGCTCCTCATCAGCTAATCTAAGTTTCCAACTGAGCTCGGAAACCTCTGCAGCTTGGGCAGTAGCCGCCAACATGGATGCCTGTCTCACATAATAGCACGGTACATTAGTAACTTGTTTTGGGATCCTCTGTCCGGATAGTTCTAATATGGACAGAGTCTCAGGGGCTACTGTTTATACTTGGGTTCATCCTTTTATATGAAAAACTTGTTAGAAAATTACATCGCATACCTCAAAGCCGTCAGTAGGCTGCTGAAGGCTCCGTTCAGTCCGCTTTTCACAGACTGAATCTTTCCATAACGGCACCCATCAGGGTGCATTGCTCCTCCATGATGGAAGCGTGTTGCAGCGCTTCCTCTAGAGCATGAGCGGACTCCGGATTAATGGAGGCTGCGGATGGAGCTTTTGCTCCTCCCTCGATTGTCGAAGGGGGTTGCTAATCCAAACCCGGAGCCACATTGGTCTCCGGGACAGTGTTCGGCGAGGGCTCGAACTGTTGAGGACCTCCCACCCTTGATGGTCGTGCGGGTCGTCATCCCCCCGTCTGTGACATCCGAGGTATTAACCTTGGTCGCCTTCTCGATGGCCTCATCCGCCCCTCCTCGGCCAGGAGAGGTCCTTTGGGATTGCACCTCGGTGTCCTCCATGGCAGGGGAGAGGGGGCTTGCGATGGTCCATTTCTCTCCGCCTCTTCAGGCGCCAAAGAGTTCCCTAACAAACACGAGGAGTTTGGGATATCGCGTGGAGGGCTGAAAAGCAAGCAAAGATATAATTCATATGACAGAGGCAGATAGGCGAAAGCTGAATAGGTAAGATTTTGATACTTACGATTTGGCCAGGGGCTTCACCCTGGAGGGTCTCCCCGGGATGTGTTCGGACTCCGAGTCCGAACTAGCCGAGAGGGTAATCTTCGTCCTCTTTGGTGTCGCCCCCTCCGGGTTCTCGGAGGCCGTCTGTCGGTGTCAAAACTGGCGGATCTCGGGTAGGGGGTCCTGAACTGTGCGTCTAAGGCTAATGGTAACAGGAGGCGGGGGACACAATGTTTACCCAGGTTCAGGCCCTCTCAATGGAGGTAATACCCTACTTCCTGCTTGATTGACCTTGATGATATGAGTACTACAAGAGTTGATCTATCACGAGATCGTAGAGGCTAAACCCTAGAAGCTAGCCTATGATTATGATTGTTGTTGTCCTACGGACTAAACCCTTCGGTTTATATAGACACGAGAGGGGCTAGGGTTACAGAGTCGATTCTGAGAGAAGGAGATCTACATATCCGAATTGCCAAGCTTGCCTTCCACGCAAAGGAGAGTCCCACCCGGACACGGGACGAAGTCTTAAGTCTTGTATCTTCATTGTCCAACAGTCCGGCCAAAGTATATAGTCCGACTATCCGAGGACCCCCTAATCTAGGACTCCCTCACCGTCATCTTCTTCCTCCTCAGTTTGCGAGGGGAGTGGCTCTCCACCACCTCCTCCTCCTCTTTGTCCTCATCTTCCTCATGAGAGGAGACGGCCTCGGACTCTCCGGACATAGCTTCTGAAGGACCTCTTCGGCAGCGCCCTCCCTTGGGATCCTTGCCCTTCTTCTCCGGCGCCTGGTAGGGCGCCGAGACTAGCATCTCCGTCAGTTGGGGAGTGACTGGTTCTTCGGGCAACAAGCCGGACTCTTGATCCGCTTCGCTATCTTTGTCCAGCTCTATAAAAAGAGGGCTGATAAGATTCATACTGATCGGAAATATAGATCGGACAGATCTTTGGAAAACTAATACTTACCGGAGTGGCCGGATTCTCGGCGTCGAGTCTGACGTCTTCGGTCTCCATAGGCCAGCTCTTCTGGGCCTTGAAAAGCAGCTTACATATTCCTTCATGCGTTGTGCCGAAGAAGCGTTTCAAGGTCCGCGGCTCCTCCGGATTGAACTCCCACATGGGGGAGCCCGACGTTGGCAGGGGAGAGTGCGGCGGAAGAGCATGATCTGCACCACGTTTGTGAGACCAACATTCTTGCCCAGCACGTTGGTGATGCACATCTACAGTGTCTGCACCTTTGTCTGGGACCCCCAGTCGAGGCCCTTGGTGGTCCACGAAGTGAGCCTCGTGGGGGGGGGTCCGGATCTGAACTCCGGAATTGCCGCCCAATTGGTGCAGCGCGGCTCGGTGATGTAGAACCACTCTTGCTGCCAGACCTTGACGGTCTCAATGAAGGCCCCCTTGGGCCATGTGGCATTGGGCGGCTTGCTTATCATGGCCCGGCCACAGTCCGCATGTTGCCCGTCGACCACCTTCGGCTTCACATTGAAGATTTTAAGCCATAGATCGAAGTGTGGGGGGATGCGGAGTAGAGCCTCGCACACGACGATGAACACCGAGATGTGGAGGAAAGAATTCGGGGCCAGATCATGGAAATCTAGCCCGTAATAAAAGATGAGTCAACGGACGAAGGGGTGGAGTGGAAATCCTAGCCCTCTAAGTAAATGGGGGAGGAAGACAACCCTTTCGCCGGGCTCCGAAATGGGGATGATCTGACCCTCATCGGGTTGCTTGTGCGCAATGTCTACGGCCAGGTACCCCGCGCTCCGGAGATTCTTCACCTCTTTCTCCGTAATGGAGGAGGTCTCCCACTTGCCCTTGGAACCGGATCCGGCCATGGCTTGAGGAGGTGGTGGCGGTGGGAAAGACGAAAGCTTTTTTTCGAGCACTGGAGCTTGGAGATTGGAAGGCAGAGGCTGGAAGAAGGCGTGGGAATAAAGGAGGAGTCTATTGCCCTCTTATAGGCAGTAAAAATGCCAATAGTCCCCCACTTGAGCCTTAAAACTCTCTTATTCCCAATGTGAGCATGCAGCGTAATTAGTTGGGTTACCCAAATCTTATTGATGAGAAATCCCGTAATAAGTGGGCACGATCTCTGTTTTGACAAGACGGGCCAAGGGGGCTCAACCTTGAAATACGAAACAAGGAGTGTGAAAACGGTTCAAAACACTGAAGGGTCAAGTCTGATGCTTCGCCTAAAACAGTTGTTAGTAAAGACATTATTCCTATTTTGTTATTCCTATTTTTATGTATCCTGCCTTCGTGGCTAAAGGTTGTGTTAATTATGCAAAGCCAAATACAGTTCTTTTGTGAAGGAAAGCTGATGTATATTATTCAAGGAGAGGAACCCGCCTCGCAATGCCGAAGACAACCTGCATGCCGAACACGTCTGGTTCAGGGGCTACTGAGGGGGTCCTGGACTAAGGGGTCATTGGGCGTCTAGTCTATTCAATGTGGGCCGAACTAATGGGCTGTCAAGATACAAGGAAGAAGACCACCTCTCGTGTCCGGTTGGGACTCCCGTATGCATGAACGGCAAGTTTAGGTGTCCAGATATAGTATTTACTTTCTATAAAACCGACTTTGTACAACCCCAGGCCTCTCCGGTATCTATATAAACCGGAGGGTTTAGACCGAAGGCATGATCATAACATTGATAGGCTAGCCAAGTTAGGGTTTAGCCATTACGATCTCGAGGTAGATCAACTCTTGTAACCCCTATACCCATCGAATATAATCAAGCATGAGTAGGGTTTTACCTCCATCAAGAGGGCCCGAACCTGGGTAAACAATGTGTCCCTTTGATTATTGTTACCATCGATCCTCAGACATATAGATTGGGCCCCCTACCCGAGATCCGCCGGTTTTCACACTGACAGCCCTAATGGGCCGTGAGTTACCGGGCCGTAAAATGGGCTATATGGGAACAGACCGTTAATAGGCTTTTCATGGGTCGGCCCGCTAACTTTGACCAAGTCAAATGGTTCGGCCTTTGTAAGCTAAATGGGACAGTGTCGGGCCATCGCATGTGTCGACATATCATAGGCGCCTGTCTGACCCAATGACGAGCTGACACGTGTTTCCTTCGACCAATGAGAATTTTACACTTGGAAAATCCCCATTGGTCTGGGCTGTTAAGGGGTTATCGGATCAAAAACCAGACCCGATAGCTTAATGACGACCCGTTATGGTGGAGGCCACGTGTCGGTTACCCTTGACGAAAGCACTTCCATGACGGATCATTTATTGTAATGGAAGTTAACTCTTCCGTGATGATAATTTGTCATGGAACACTTCTACGATAGCACAGGTATGACTATCTTGATTCCATCATAAAATCGTCATGGATGTACATACATGACAGAAAACGTGACCTACTGTGACAAACACGTATCATCAAGAAAGTGTATTTTTTTGGCAGTGCAATGAACTACTCACACATCATCGGAGAGTAACCAATGAGGATGATGAACCCCTCCGTGATGGTGTCTAGATTGGATCTGGTGGTTCTAGAACTTGCAGCGGATGGAATTGTGTTTCGTCGACTCCCCTAGGGTTTTTGGATTTTTGGGGTATTTATAGAGCAAAGAGGTGGTGTGGGAGGCGCCCGAGGTGGGCACAACCCACCAGGGCGTGACTGGGCCCCCAGGCGCGCCCAAGTGGGTTGTGCTCCCCTCGGAGCCCCCCTCTGGTACTTCTTTGACCCAATAGGTGTCTTCTGGTCCAACAAAATCTCTAAAAGTTTCGGTGCGTTTGGACTCCGCTTGGTATTGATTTTATGCGAAGTAAAAAAAAAAGCAAAAAACAGCAACTGGCACTGGGCACTATGTCAATAAGTTAGTCCCAAAAAATGATATAAAGTTGCTATGAAATGGTTGTAAAACATCCAAGAATGACAATATAACAGCATGGGACAAGCAAAAATTATAGATACGTTGGAGACGTATCATGGGTGAACAAATTATTGTTGGGCAATTGATAGAAAGGCAAAATTATGACGATATCCAAGTCAATGATCATGTATATAGGCATCACATCCGAGAGAAGTATACCGAAATGATTCTGCATCTACTACTATTACTCCACACATCGACCGCTATCCAACATGCATCTAGTGTATTAAGTTCATGAAAAAATGGAGTAACGCTTTAAGCAAGATGAAATGATGTAGACAAGATAAAATCGCGTATGAATAAACTTTATCTTTTAACCCTTAGTAGCGATGATACGTGTGTGTCATGTCCCTTTGTGTCAGTGGGATTAAGCACCGCAAGATCGAACCCATTACAATGCACCTCTTCCCATGGCAAGATAAATCAATCTAGTTGGCCAAACCAAACTAATAAATCAAAGAAGAAATAGGAGGCTATAAAAATCATGCATAAAAGAGCTCAGAAAACTCAAATAATATTCATGGATAGATCTAATTATAAACTAACAATTCGTCGGGTCCCAACAAACACGCCGCAAAAAGTTTATGATCATTATAATTCATCCGATTATAAACGAGGCACCAGGGTGCGCCCACCCCCTGAGCGTGCCCTGGTGGATTGTGGGGCCCCTAGCCATCCTCCAGTGCCCATCTTCTGGATATATAAGCCCATTTTCGCTAGAAAAAATAAGGGGAAGATTTTCTGGATGAAGCGCCGTCGTCTCGACCCATAACTTGGGCAGGAGCACTTTTGTTCTCCGGTGGAGCGATTTTGCGGGGGAAACTTCCCTTCGGGAGGGGGAAATCAAAGTCATCGTCGTCACCAACAACCCTCTCACCGTGGGAGATCAATCTTTATCAACATCGTCTTCACCAGCACCATCTCATCTCAAACCCTAGTTCATCTCTTGTATTCAATCTTTGTATCAAAACCCGAGATTGGTACCTGTGGATTGCTAGTAGTGTTGATTACATCTTGTAGTTGATGCTAGTTGGTTTATTTGGTGGAAGATTATATGTTCAGATCTATTATGCTATTCAATACCCCTCTGATCTTGGACGTGAATAAGATTTGTGAGTAGTTACTTTTGTTCTTGAGCACTTGGGACAAGTCTTGCCATAAGTAATCATGTGAATTTGGTATTCGTTCGATATTTTGATGATATGTATGTTGTTGTTTCCCTTAGTGGTGTTATGTGAACGTCGACTACATGACACTTCACTATATTTGTTCTTAAGAGAATGCATTGTGGAGTATTTATTAGATGATGGGTTGCTAGAGTGACAGAAGCTTAAACGCTAGTTTATGCGCTATTTCGTAAGGGGCTGATTTGGATCCATACATTTAATGCTATGGTTAGATTTATCTTAATTCTTCTTTTGTAGTTGCGGATGCTTGCTAGAGGGGTTTTTTTGTGGGAGGGGTTAATCATAAGTGGGAGGCTTGTTCAAGTAAGAACAACCCCCAAGCACCGGTACACCCACATATCAAATTATCAAAGTAGCGAATGTGAATGAAACAAACATGATGGAAGTGACTAGATGAAATTCCCTTGCGTCCTCAAGAACGCTTTGCTTATTATAAGAGACCATCCCGGACTGTCCTTTACTACAAAAAGGATCGGGCTACCTAGCTGCACCTTAGTTACTGTTGCTATTTGTCACTTGTTACAAATTATCTTGCTATCAAACTACTCGTTACCGATTATTTCAGTGCTTGCAAAAAATACCTTGTTGAAAACCGATTGTCATTTCCTTATGCTCCTTGTTGGGTTCAACACTCTTACTTGTTGAAAGGACTATGATTGACCCCCTATACTTGTGGGTCATCAACCTCTTGTACATAGTTCATCTATTCCATCGACAAGGACTAATTCGGCTTCACCGATATGCTCTATCTATGACTTCACTATCTCGGAGTCACATATCGACACAAATTGGCGCCACTGGTTTCACTGTTGAGAAAACATTTTGCCACAGTATAATGTTTATCCTTTCTAGCTCCACTCAATGATTCTTTCCCTCTATCTGCATCCTGCATTCTGCTTAGTTGTGTCTCTCTAGGACCACATTCACTTGACTCATACCCATGAAGGCTACCCTTCTTGGAAATTGATGTCAAAGGGGGAGAGAGAGAGAGCACATCAAAGCTTCTCCTTACAGTGAATCAAAAGCTTATCCCAGCTTAAGCTCTTCTAAGAAAGCAAGAGAGATGCACCATCATAAGAGGAGAGAATTCACATGTCTTTACGAGGGGGACAAACATGTGACTTATGTTAATTGAGCCTATTTTGTTGTAATTCTATTTTGGTATGATGTTATCTTGGTAAACCTTAGTTTTCTCTGATTTTATCTCACCCTACCTACTCCCATTATTCAATGGTAGACTCAGGGGGAGAGGAAGTCCATGTTTAAGGGAGAAAAATCCTTGGAAAATGTCAGGACCCCGACTCAATGTCACATCGATCTAGTCTGCAACACCTCATATCACTTTGCGGCCTCACGCACGGTATCCCCACGGGTGTCTCCTTACCTTTGCCCGGGACCGTTTGCGCCTTTTGGCACACGTATATGATAGTGTCACTAGCATCCATATGAAAAGGAGCCCGGGCTGACATGGCTAGTCGTAAACCCAAAGTGGCACAGACTTACAGGACAGCATCCATGACCCAAAGATCGAACGTGTCGGTCATCGGCGTGTAAGTTCGGGCTGTAGCACGGGCTAGCAGGACTCCGTAAATCGGGCAGAAGCGGGCTAACAGACTCCGGTACTCAACGCGTGACATTTCCCCAAGGGGACGGTACACGAGAACGAAGAAGGACACATGCCGGCCAGCCTAAGTGTTTAGGAGCAAAGAGCAAGCTACCATGGCTCGGTGGAAACACTAGGAGACATTTCCGTAAGAGAGGCTACTAAAGATAAACAACTAGATAGTCGATCCCACACATACCAAGCATTCAATAACATACACACAATATGCTCGATATGTGCAAATACAACATGGCATCACAACATGACTCTACGACTCAAGTATTTATTCATTAGGCCCGTGGAGCGAGATATTACAAACAGGGTCTCATGACCCAACATTCTGAGCATACAAGTCAAAGCACAAGCGGAAGCTTAACATGTCTGAGTACAGACATCTACAAATGAAAAAGGCTTGAAAGCCTAACTATCTACCAGATCCTGCCGAGGGCACAAGATCGTAGCTGAGGTATCAAGCTAAACGTCGAAGTCCACGTGGAACTACTAGCGAGACCAAGTCTCTCGCAAAAACATAAAATAGGCAAACGTGAGTACAAATGTACCCAAAGAAGACTTACATCGAACTAACTACATATGCATCATTATCAACAAAGGGATGGTGGGGTTTAAGCTGCAGCAAGCCAGCTTTGACTCGGTGGCTATCCTAAACTACGATCGCAAGTAACTCTTTTGAGGTGGCGCACACGAGTCCACATATTCACCATATCAATACACCACTATGGATCCGCCCCGTCTCCCCACGAGAACGCCATCCATAGCACTCACGCTATCTTGCGTATTTTAAAGTATCCACTTTCACTTGTCTATGAACCGCACGAGCAACCCGAAGTCCTTTACGCGGACACGGCTATCCGAATAGATCATATTAACCTGCAGGGTGTACTTCTTCATACATGTTTCACCACTTAGCGCCGCAGACACGACATGTGCTCGGCAGACTTCAAGCTTAAAGCCGACGTGGGTGTAGACCACGACCTACCTAGACACTCAAGTCTCTAGTCGGGTTTATCGCCTATTTGGGTTCCATCTATGAGGAGTTCCGGCCAAGTTTCGCTCACAGCCCCAAACGATGTGAACAGGGTTCCCGAGATACCAAACGGGCATCCGTACACCGTGTACACGTACCTACCGCATCACAGCCCACCCCTACGGTGCTGTCCCACGGCCTCCGATGAGGCTACAAACACGAAACTACTTGCAACTCCCGGACAGAGGACTAGGGTGAATAAGAAGTCGAGCGGGGTCATATTTCAGGGCCCAATGTATGGTAGTAGCTGAATCATGGATCACAAACACAGAACTCAGTTCCCGAGGACGGCTTCAATGAGACAACCCACCATGTACTCCTACATGGCCTCTCACTGATACCTTTACCAAATCGTGTTCACACACTTAGCTCACACACAAGAGGACATGTTCACACACCTCCGATTCATCCTCGATGAATCGGACCCGACTCAACTCTAAGCGAGAGCGGGCATGACAAACAAGCATGTATGAGTAGGCACAACAGGGCTCAAACAACTCCTACTCATGCTAGTGGGTTTCATCTATTTCTTGTGGAATGACAGTCATGCAAAGGATAAAGGGTTCAGCTACCGCAGCAAGTAATGAGATGAATCGTTGTTGTCGTAATGCAAGATAAAAGAGAGCAGGAGCGAGAGAGTGGGATTGTATCGAATGAACAAGGGGTTTTGCTTGCACAGCACTTCAAGATATTATAGTTCTTCATCGGTGTCATCGAACTCGTCGTCGAAACCACGTCTATCGAGAGGGACAATTACCGCAAACAAAGAGGACACAATCAATGCAATGCAACAAATATGATGCATGATAATGTCATGGCAATATGCTGTTGATTGAGCTAATGCAACTAGCTATGATTTAAATGAAGTTGGTTTGAATACATGATTCAAATTCCAACTCCATATATGATTATTTAAATGCCCTTTATTCGTTTTGTCCAAAACAGAGGACAAACATTGTCCAAACATGCATGAAAATGGTACAGATGGATTCCTTGAATTTTTCTGATAATTTTTCATATATAATTTGTTTGATTTGGAGCTATGGTTCATTTTATATGAATTTTAGAAGTTTTGGTTATTTTCTGGAATTTTCAGAATAAGATTAAATCCAGAAAATACTTTATTGCGTCAGCATTGCGTCGTCGTGACGTCATCAGTCAACGGAGACGGTCCAGGTCAATCCTGACCTGTGGGTCCCGCGTGTCAGTGATTAGACTAACTAACCTAATTAAAATTAACCCTAACTAACTTGGTTAGCCGGGCGGGGCCCGCACGCCGCTGACCGGGGTCAAATCCTGGTCATCAGGTCAATCCCACGGCGCCGAGTCACCGGCGAGGCCCGAGACAGTGGCGGCCGTCGGAAACACGCCTTCAGGCACGCAGGCGAGGTCGTGCTTGGGCTCGCTGGAGAGCCCTTGCTCCCGCAAGATCTAGTGGTGGTGGTGGTGGTGGCCGGCTGGGGTGGCGGAGTTGTCGCCGGCGATGACCTTGGCGGTCGCCGAGTGCGGACGAGGTCGGCTCCGATGTTAGGGGCTCGGCGAGGCGCGTGAGGAGGTGCTACGGGCTCGTCGAAAGTCGGCGGAGACGATGACGTGCTCGAGAATCGATCCAACGTGGCTGTGGCCACGACGGCGACGTCGATGGTGGCGGCGGGTGTGGCGAGCTTCAGGTTGTTGTTGTGGTGCTCGAGAGCGAGAACGGAAAGGGGAGGAGGAAGAGGAGCCACAGCGGGTCGGAGTTGGTCTCGCCGAGCTCGGGAGGCGGAGACGGCGGCAAATCGACGGCGGCGGTCCTCGGTGGCCGAGGAGGGGAACGGCGGAGCTAGCGGCATCCAGGGGCTTCCGGCGCCTTTCGTCTGGGTGAGGATGAAGAGGGAGGCGAGGCGGAGCTTCCTGAGGCGTCGGCGAGGCGGGGCGGTGGCTGTGGCCGCGGCGAACAGCGTCGGTGGCGACGGCTGCGCTCGGCCATGAGAGGGAGAGAGAGCAGAGGAGGGAGAGAGCTCGGGAGAGAGTGAGGGGCGGTCGGGGAGGCTGCGTGGCGTGCGCGGAGGCATCCAGGGCGACGGGGACGCAGGCAGGCAGGGAGCTCGCGTGGCGCGCGGAGCGCACGCGCAGCGTCTGCACGCGCCTCGTCCGATCGGGCAAGAGGACAACGATGACTGCACAGCCAATGGGCTGGGCCGTCTTGGGCCAGAGCAGTGAGCGCCTGTAAAACTCCTTTCCACTGCTTTTTCTATTTTGTTTGTGTTTTCTATTATTTCGCAAGTTTGTGGCATTATTAAAAATACTTAGGCATCTTTAAAATCCTGAAAATAATCGAGGCTCTATTTAGATTATTTCCAACAGCCTACACTTATTTTCAGAATTATTTGGGCATTTGGAATATTTTATAGCATTTAAATGCCCAAATGCAAATAGAGTATGATTTAATTCAGAGCCCAATATGTCCTGCAAAAATATAAACCATTTTTGGTAGATGCTTTCACCTCAAACCAGAAATGTTGAACATTTTTAGAGGGCATTTTGAGTTCAATGAAAAAGATTTTATTTTGACCATAGTTGAATTCATTTGGTGCTAGGGTTTAAACAATCCCCATTTCAAGTTTCATGAAATTTAAACATGATGCAACACTCTAATGCATGCACTAGGCATTGACAGAGCTAGGGATGTGACAACTCACCCCCACTAAACAAGAATCTCGTCCCGAGATTCAGGCATAGGGTAAGATGAAGAGGAAACGCAACTAACGCAATCTTCATGGTCCAAGTTGCACTTCAATTGAACGTTGATTCAATCACCATCATTGTCTTGTCGTCTTGTTCTCAGAACTCCAGCTAACATGACAAGGAGAGATGAAAGAGATTCTAGAAGGATCAATCTTCTCGAGGATCGAACAACTCGGAATTAACTCACGGAATGAGACATGGCAACATCTCTCGGACTGAGGCACGAAGCACACATCTAGAGGGATGGAGTGGAACAAATGACGAGGATTCAATAGGTAGACAACAATTCCACACCTAAGAGAGAGGTGAACGGTTGTCAACGTAGCGAGAATTTGAGTTGTCATGATACCATAGCGAGACACCTCGGAGAAGGTGACTCGTGGAACCATTACCTTAAGTGGCAAGAAGAATTACTTTTGATTCAGAGATCATTGAAACTCTCTATACCAACCTAAGTCAACTCACAATCGATCATTTGAAGGAATCCGAAAGAATAACATTCTCGGGCCAGAATGGATGATGTGGATTACCTTGTTGAAGACCACACAAGGGATGATTTTAGTAGCTGGGGAGAAGCTCAGCAGTAGAGAGTGGACCTACTGTTTGAAGAGTTATAGCATAACCGAGGAAATTGAGAGCAATCCCAGTTAGTAACTACGATAGCACCTAATACTTGTGCGTGCTCTCAAGAACTTGAGCATTTCCATAATCATCAAGGTTTTACCAACATCCTTGTCAAGGGTGCTGACAACACAACATACTACCATGATGAATAGCGATGGACGATGCAGACGCAAAGGAAGATAACACTTTCTCAGATTTCACCTTAGCGAGATCAAGGGGACAAAATCTGGATGATCGACCGAGAGACATTTAGCACTCCGCTTCTAAGGTTCTCCTTGATGTACTAGCATATCCCATTCATAGATATGGTTTGATACTAGAACATCAAGTAACAGGTCGGACTTCGGGAGCATAAAAAATCATATGGCACACAAATAGGGAATAATTCCTACGAAGTCCTTATGGAGAGGTGGCCAGCTTCCTCAATCAAGATACTACAATAATAGATCTTCCAGCTGGGTGTGTTGGCCACGACATCCTCTTAACCGGTTATCGAGAGACCAATATTATAGTTCTTGGGAGATGTATGATCCATCATATCTGCCTGAGATTCAGATCTGGTTGGCGTCAGAACAATCTAGACTCATCGAGTCTAGAAAGAAAAATGAAAGTTTGCAACACAAATCGACAAGATGATGTTGCGAGATTCTCGGGGAATGAACTACGATAGCAAGCTCCAAAACATGAGCTGGTTCTGCTACAAACATGTGAACACGTTGTCCAAGACAAGCATGGCCACGTAGTAGTCTTATAATAAAACACTACCGAGTTCAGGAGGGGAACCATCATCGAGGATGTCGAAGTCCTTGCATAAGTCTTGCTCTTCAGAAGGAACTTCTTCTCCTTGAACAAATCAACCAGTGGCTTGGGGTGCTAGGGATACGTATAGAATGAAGATGATCAGTCTATCAGACCATAGAATACTTCGCACGTTTGCATGACTGACTTGGGATGATTCCATAGGAAGTAAAAAAACATGCTTTCTCGAATTCACGGCGGCATCTTGCATCCAATGCACATGAACTAGAGGAAGTCACTTCTTTCATCCAAGCATATTCTTCATGAACGAAACACGAAGGTAATGCTTATATAAGTTTCCAATACTAGCTGAATGTTCAACACGAATCATGGAGGAGATAAAAATGTTGCTGGTGGGCTCAACAACAATTCATCTAGGTTCCCATATAAGTGGAATTCCACAATTATGTGAACAAGGCGATAGCATCGGTCAGAGCAAAGGATATAACGGTGTATGCCCGAGGAAACAACCACGGGTAAGACAACATTACGAACATCGTTGGTTCTGACTTGATTTGAGGATAGCCCATACTCAAATCAAAGTTTTGGCAAGACAATAGCTCCAGCAACTGGTCTCGAGGATCAATTGATGAAGACATCATCTTTCTTCAACATACATACAAGATATCCCTTATCATGAACTAAGTCAGACAAGCTTTTATCTTCCAACTCTCCAAGTTGTTGTTTAGCTTGACCAACTAGCTCAGGGGTATCCCACACAGATTCTTGGAGAAGGGGTGGTTTACAAGAAACCATCTTGATCACGAACTCAACATAGCGGTCAGGTGACGACCTGGTGATACTTCCGAGAAGATATTCGGAAATCACGAACCACCGCTATGTTACTAAGCTCGAGAGCAATCTTGATTTTCAGGGCAAGATGATATGATCATAAGAGCGAGGGTTGAATAATCCTAACTCATTGATGAAAGGTGCACCAGAATAAGGACTAGGTAGCACAATCTATCTTAGAATGATGATTCAAGAACCAACACGCTAAGAATGAAATTATTGTCCTTAAACTGCCAAGCAACGAGGTTGCTAGGAGTATTGATTTCACACATCCCATTCCAATTGTCGGTATTCCGGTTACAATAACACGGAGACCGAGGAATGAAAAATGATGGCAAGAAGTATCACTGTATCAAGAGTTCATAGGATGGTGTGCAATTCCCATGACATTCTTGATATAAAGATGGTAACACTCCAAGGTAGAACAGAGCAAAAGCTAGATTAGCAATTGATCTGCGGAGTACAACTGCTTTGACCCAATCCTAGGAATGGACAAGGTACTGGAGTTTGTTTCTCCTAGTCATTCTGGAATAGAATGGCTTGACGGACCACAAGGGTAATAGGCATCGGTAAACGAACGCACGCATACTCTTGACTATCAATTGATAGACGAAGGTCAGTAGACAACTAAAAAAAAGGCAACTCAAAGGAACATATGTTTTTTTTTTCTGAGTTGTGGATGCATAGATTAGTATGTCGAGCGAAGCTCAACATTTCTTCCGGATAACCCATGCGGAAAGGGTAGAACTGGTAGAGTCACAATTATGAATGGAGAACTCCTCAAGAGCACTCCTGTTGTGATATTTGATCCAATAAACATCTGTCGTAAGTGGTTCATAGTATTTGGAAGAAGGAAATACCACGGAGCTCGAGGACTAATGCAAAGGTTACTAATAACCTAAAGGAACTAGCAAACACTATCAACATGGGGTAAGTGGGGTGAATCTCGGGTTCAAAACCCAGAAGTAGAATACCTACTACTAAATGGCATCACGGGATGCTTTCGAGAATGAAGGCCAGAGTCATCGCACTGGGATACAAATCATGGCTAGATTACTAGATGATCCCCTAAGACACCTAGGGTCATAATAATAATTCCAACATATATGTCGAGGCAATAGAATACCTCAACTCAGCATTTAGTGTGATTAACCTGGCTCAAAGGAGCATCAAAACCAGAGGGAAAGGATTTGCAGGTGCATCAGACTATTTAGAAACCTGGGATGACTCGGACAGCATAACGGCTGTAAATGCTCAAAAGATTGGGGACATGCTACAAAAATGGTGGCATAACCACTCAACATCACAATAACAAGGTTCTGAGACCAGCTATGAACACACGGAAGTAGTAAAAGCTGAACTGAGATTTGAAACTAACAATTCTATAGGTCTATGGTTTAGTAACACGTCATCCTGATAGATAGATGAGAAGGCCTAATTCTTAATCCCCGTACAAAAGAAGAGGTTGACTCAGATCAGAAGGCCATGAGGTATAAGGAGTAAAAAGAGCCTTACGTTCCCTTCCCACAATCAATTCCCCTACATATAACTAAAGCATTTCTAGACTCAACTTCGACCAGTTTGGCTTGGTAATCCTACAGGCAGTCAGGCTCTGATACCAAAGCTGTCAGGACCCCGACTCAATGTCACATTGATCTAGTCTGCAACACCTCATATCACTTTGCGGCCTCACGCACGGTATCCCCACGGGTGTCGCCTTACCTTTGCTCGGGACCGTTTGCGCCTTTTGGCACACGTATATGATAGTGTCACTAGCATCCATATGAAAAGGAGCCCGGGCTGACATGGCTAGTCGTAAACCCAAAGTGGCACAGACTTACAGGACAGCATCCATGACCAAAGATCGAACGTGTCGGTCATCAGCGTGTAAGTTCCAGCTGTAGCACTGGGCTAGCAGACTCGTAAACCGGGCAGAAGCGGGCTAACGAGGACTCGGTACTAACGCGTGACATTTCCCCAAGGGACGGATACACGTGAGCGAAGGACACATGCCGCCAGCCTAAGTGTTCCGGAGCGATAGCAAGCTATCATGGCTCGGTGGAAACACTAGGAGACATTTCCCGTAAGAGAGGCTACTAAAGATAAACAACTAGATAGTCGATCCACACATACCAAGCATTCAATAACATACACACAATATGCTCGATATGTGCAAATACAACATGGCATCACAACATGACTCTACGACTCAAGTATTTATTCATTAGGCTCCGTGGAGCGAGATATTACAAACAGGGGTCTCATGACCCAACATTCAGAGCATACAAGTCAAAGCACAAGCGGAAGCTTAACATGTCTGAGTACAGACATCTACAAATGAAAAAGGATTGAAAGCCTAACTATCTACCAGATCCTGCCGAGGGCACAAGATCGTAGCTGAGGTATCAAGCTAAACGTTGAAGTCCACGTGGAACTACTAGCGAGACTGAAGTCTCTCTGCAAAAACATAAAATAGGCAAACGTGAGTACAAATGTACCCAGCAAGACTTACATCAAAACTAACTACATATGCATCATTATCAACAAAGGGATGGTGGGGTTTAACTGCAGCAAGCCAGCTTTGACTCGGTGGCTATCCTAAACTACGACTGCAAGTAACTCTTTTGAGGTGGCGCACACGAGTCCACATATTCACCATATCAATACACCACTATGGATCCGCTCCCGTCTCCCTACGAGAACGCCATCCATAGCACTCACGCTTATCTTGCGTATTTTAAAGTATCCACTTTCACTTGTCTATGAACTGCACAGGCAACCCAAAAGTCCTTTACCGCGGACACGGCTATCCGAATAGATCATATTAACCCTGCAGGGGTGTACTTCTTCATACATGTTTCCACCACTTAGCGTCTGCACACGACATGTGCTCGGCAGACTTCAAGCGAAAGCCGACGTGGGTGTAGACCACGACCTACCTAGACACTCAAGTCTCTAGTCCAGGTTTATCGCCTATTTGGGTTCCATCTATGAGGAGTTCCGCCAAGTTTCGCTCACAGCCCCAAACGATGTGAACAGGTTCCCGAGATACCAAACGGGCATCCCGTACACCGTGCACACGTACCTACCGCATCACAGCCCACCCCTACGGTCGGTGCTGTCCACGGCCTCGAAGAGGCTACAAACACCGAAACTACTTGCAACTCCCGGACAGAGGACTAGGGTGAATAAGAAGTCGGCGGGGTCATATTTCAGGCCCAATGTATGGTAGTAGCTGAATCATGGATCACAAACACGAACTTAGTTCCCGAGGACGGCTTCAATGAGACAACCCACCATGTACTCCTACATGGCCTCTCACCGATACCTTTACCAAATCGTGTTCACACACTTAGCTCACACACAAGAGGACATGTTCACACACCTCCGATTCATCCTCGATGAATCGGACCCGACTCAACTCTAAGCAGAGTGCATGACAAACAAGCATGTATGAGTAGGCACAACAGGGCTCAAACAACTCCTACTCATGCTAGTGGGTTTCATCTATTTACTGTGGAATGACAGGTCATGCAAAGGATAAAGGGGTTCAGCTACCGCAGCAAGTAACAGATGAATCGTTGTTGTCGTAATGCAGTAAAAGAGAGCAGGAGCGAGAGAGTGGGATTGTATCGGAATGAACAAGGGGGTTTTGCTTGCGTGGCACTTCTGAAGATATTATAGTTCTTCATCGGTGTCATCGAACTCGTCGTCGAAACCACGTCTATCGAGAGGGGACAATTACCGGCAAACAAAGAGGGACACAATCAATGCAATGCAACAAATATGATGCATGATAATGTCATGGCAATATGCTGTTGATTGAGCTAATGCAACTAGCTATGATTTAAATGAAGTTGGTTTGAATACATGATTCAAATTCCAACTCCATATATGATTATTTAAATGCCCTTTATTCGTTTTGTCCAAAAAAGAGGACAAACATTGTCCAAACATGCATGAAAATGGTACAGATGGATTCCTTGAATTTTTCTGATAATTTTTCATATATAATTTGTTTGATTTGGAGCTATGGTTGATTTTATATGAATTTTAGAAGTTTTGGTTATTTTTCGAATTTTCGAATAAGATTAAATCCGAGAAAATACTTTATTGCGTCAAGATTGCGTCGTCGTGGACGCCAAGAGTCAACGGAGACGGTCCAGGTCAATCGACTGTGGGTCCCGCGTGTCGTTGATTAGACTAACTAACCTAATTAAAATTAACCCTAACTAACTTGGTTGGCAGGCGGGCCCGCACGCCGCTGACCTGTGGGGGTCAAATCCCTGGTCAGCAGGTCAATCCCGCCGGCGCCGAGTCGCCGGCGAGGCCCGAGACAGTGGCGGCCGCCGGAACACGCCTGTGGGCAGGCGAGGCCGTGCTTGGGCTCATTGGAGAGCCCTTGCTCCGCGCATCTAGTGGTGGTGGTGGCGGGCTGGGGTGGCCGGAGTTGTCGCCGGCGATGACCTTGGCGGTCGCCGGAGTGCGGACGAGGTCGGCTCCGATGCTAGGGGGCTCGGCGAGGCGCGTGAGGAGGTGCTACGGGCTCGTGCGAGTGCGGCGGAGACGATGACGTGCTCAGAATCGATCCAACGTGGCTGTGGCCACGACGGCGACGTGCGGTGGCGGCGGCGGGTGTGGCCGAGCTCGGTGCTGTTGATGTGGTGCTCGAGAGCGAGAACGGAAAGGGGGAGGAGGAAGAGGAGCTCACAGCGGGGTCGGAGTTGGTCTCAGCGAGCTCGGGGAGGCGGAGACGGCGGCAAATCGACGGCGGCGGTCCTCGGTGGCCGAGGAGGGGAACGGCGGAGCTAGCGGCATCCAGGCGCTTCCGGCGCCTTTCGTCTGGGTGAGGATGAAGAGGGAGGCGAGGCGGAGCTTCCTGAGGCGTCGGCGAGGCGGGGCGGTGGCTGTGGCCGCGGCGAACAGCGTCGGTGGCGACGGCTGCGCTCGGCCATGAGAGGGAGAGAGAGCAGAGGAGGGAAAGAGCTCGGGATAGAGTGAGGGGCGGTCGGGGAGGCTGCGTGGCGTGCGCGGAGGCATCAAGGGCGACGGGGACACAGACAGGCAGGGAGCTCGCGTGGCGCTGGAGCGACGCTGCAGCGTCGAACGCGCCTGTCCGATCGGGCGAGAGGACAACGATGACTGCACAGCCAATGGGCTGGGCCGTCTTTGCCAAAGCCAGTGAGCGCCTGTAAAACTCCTTTCCACTGTTTTTCTATTTTGTTTGTGTTTTCTATTATTTCTGCAAGTTTGTGGCATTATTAAAAATACTTAGGCATCTTTAAAAATCCTGAAAATAATCAGAGGCTCTATTTAGATTATTTCCAACAGCCTACACTTATTTTCAGAATTATTTGGGCATTTGGAATATTTTATAGCATTTAAATGCCCAAATGCAAATAGAGTATGATTTAATTCAGAGCCCAATATGTCCTGCAAAAATATAAACCATTTTTGGTAGATGCTTTCACCTCAAACCAGAAATGTTGAACATTTTTAGAGGGCATTTTGAGTTCAATGAAAAAGATTTTATTTTGACCATAGTTGAATTCATTTGGTGCTAGGGTTTAAACAATCCCCATTTCAAGTTTCATGAAATTTAAACATGATGCAACACTCTAATGCATGCACTAGGCATTGACAGAGCTAGGGATGTGACAGAAAATTATTGCAAATTCCTAAATTCTTTGGGGATATGTCTATATTCAAATGAAGTACTCACTCTGTGATACTCATCAATGACATGTCATCCCAGTCTTGGTATTATTGTGAATCTTGAAGTCTCTTTCTTGTTTGAAGTTCTCTTGTGTTATCTAACCCTGTTTTCTCAAGGTTGCTTCTTCAGAGTCAGTTCAAGGACCACAAGGTAAGTATATGCATCTCACCCATGTGCATGGTGATCTCTTGCTTTTGCACATATTGTTTGCAAGAGGGAATCATAAACATGAAGGTACATCTCTCATTCCTTTCGCTCTGATGCATATTGCCAAGATACATGTAACGCATTACTTACTCTATCATGTTGTGCGTTCACATGTCTTTAAACCTTATCATTCACATGACTGCACACATGTAGGGGGAGCTTATGCAACTTACATGTTTCTCCAAAGCTTTAAATATACTACTTGTCAAATCATTACTTGAAGCTTTGATGTATGTTGTCATCAATTACAAAAAGGGGAGATTGAAAGCACAAGTGCTCCCTTGGTGGTTTTGGTAATTATGTCAACATATCTTTTGTTGGACTAATAGTTTTATCTAGTATATTTCAGACAAGTTTAACAATGGCATGGCAAGGACAAGAGGATGTGGACCCCCTTCAAAATGCTAAGGACATGGATTGGCAAAAGCTCAAACTCTACATTTTTGGTTAAGTTATCCAAGATCACATTGAGTCCATAGGAAAGCCAATACTATTAAAAGAGGATGAGGTTTTGATTATGATGTATTTGCTCAAGTGCTTAGTGATATTGCTCCAAAACCCTCGACCACTTTCTCTATCAAAATATGTCCAAAACCCTACATTACAACTTGGCCCCACCAAAATTTCCCAATCCGGACCCACTAAGTTCATCTGTACACTGCCACAGCCAAACCCTAACAAATTGGATCCACCAATATGGTTCTCGGTCCCACCAGGATGGCTTGCAATTATTTTGGTCCCACTGTGTTTTGCAATCGGTTCCACCGAGATGGCGTTCCAACCTTTTTGTTGCCTTATTGCTTCACTTCGGTCCTACTGAGTTGATGCAATTGGTGCCACTAAAACGAGGTTTTCCCTAACCATTGCACATTGGTTCATCAGAGTTGTTTCCTGTCGGTCCCACCGAGACCTCCAATGTTCATATGTTTTACACAGGTTGGTGCCACCTAGATTTCTGATCGGTGCCAGCGAGTTAGTTCAAAAGTGTGTAACGGTTGGATTCCGTGTAGAGGCTATATATACCCCTCCATCCCCTCTTACCTAGTGAGAGAGCCATCAGAACGTGCCTACACTTCCACTACTCATTTTATGAGAGAGAACCACCTACTCATGTGTTGAGATGAAGAGTTTCAATTCATACCATTTGAACCTTAATTTCTAGCATTCCCCACGTTGCTTTCCACTCAAATCCTTCTTCCACCATAGCCAAATCTGTGTGAGAGAGAGTGGAGTGTTGGGGAGACTATCATTTGAAGCACAAGAGCAAGGAGTTCATCATCAACACACCATCTATTACCTTTTGGAGAGTGGTGTCTCCTAGATTGGTCAGGTGTCGCTTGGGAGCCTCCAATATGATGTGGAGTTAAACCAAGAAGTTTGTAAGGGCAAGGAGATCGCCTACTTCATGAAGATCTACCCGAGTGAGGCAAGTCCTTCGTGGACGATGGCCATGGTGGGATAGACAAGGTTTGCTTCTTCGTGGACTCTCTGGGGGTGTAGCCCTCCATGGACTCGCGTAGTCGTTACCCTTCGTGGGTTGAAGTCTCCATCAACGTGGACGTACGATAGCACCACCTATCGGAACCACGCCAAAAATCTCCGCGTCTCCATTGCGTTTGCACTTTCCATTCCCATCCCTTTACATTCTTGCACTTGCTTTCTTTACTCCTTCCGTTTCCCATACTCTTGCTATGCTTGTGTAAAATGTATTGTGTGCCCATTAACATGTGCTAAACTCAACCTTAACTCGAAGAATCTAAAAACTGCCACTTTTACTTGTTAAGGGTCTAATCACCCCCCTTTAGACCCCTCTTCTCGATCTTTCACTCTCGAGACTATTAAGGCGCACGCGGTTACCTATCTGGTATCCCTGTTTGTTGATGATGGTGGCATCTTCGCCAAACCAAGCAAGGAGGAGTTGGAGTCCCTCGTTATGATTCTTGTTAGTTTGGGGAGGCTAGTTGGCTGGTCACAAACATCTGCAGGTCGGAGGTGTTCCTGATTCGTTGCAGCAAGATTGACCTTCCGGTCGTGCTTTCCACTTTTTCGGCGCATGTGGCCATGTTCCCTAGGAAATACCTAACCCCCTGCACTTCAGAAGGCTCAGAAAGGTCAATGTTAAACCCTAAATCGACAAAGTCGCTAGGGAGGCTACCAGGTCGGAAAGGAAAACCCTCAATAAGATGGGAAGAGCTACTTATGTGAAGATTGTTCTTGCTTCACGAGAAGAGCTACTTTGGTGAAGATTATTCTTACCACAACTATGACGTACTACCTAACCTCGCTTCCCCTACCCAAGGGAGCCCTCACCAAGTTCAATAGAATTTTTTTCAAACAACATTTGGGATGGGGATGATTATAGAAATGCTTCTAGGGGCCATGCTTTGCTGAACTAGAAACATGTTTGCCAGCCAAATGCCTCCGGGGCTTTTAGACTCACTTATCTACAGAGTTCCGACCGCACCCTGAGAATTTATTGGCTTTGCTTCCAATGGACCGACCCGAAGCGACCGTGGGTGGGATTGACACAAACATGCAATGACTCAGATTTGACCCTGTTCCACACATCAACAACCATCACCATCGGAAGCAGTGCTAAGACCCTCTTCTGGCATGACAGTTATACTGAGAAGGGTCCACTAAAGTTTTTCGCCCCTGCCTTTTCAAGATCTCTAACTGGAAAAAAAGATCGTCGAAACATAGCTGATGGACGGCAGTCGCATTTGGTCAGTGGTGCAGTTAAGCACGATGGCTCAACTTCACGACTTTGTTAAATTATGGATGCTGCTACCGAATACTCCTCTGTACCCGGACTTGGAGGACTCTTCTATTAGAAGTGGACTAGCAATGGCATGTACTTGGCCACCTCCGCCAGCGCCACCCAATTCCAAGGACCTTACCTGAAGTTCTTTCCCACTAAGATCAGGTAAGCTCATGTGGAACCGAAATGCAAATTCTTTTCTTAGTTGGTGCTTTAGGGGAAAATTTTATGGCTAACATGTTGGATCATGGATGGCCGCACAACCCAACATGCCAACTTTGCCTCCAGGCCTTGGAAACAAACATTACATATTTGCAACCTTCTCCAATGCCATGTGGAACCACGTCAAAATTTGGACTGGCTAGAACATACCCGAGGATCCTGCAGCTTCGGCCTCGCTAGGGATCTCCGATTAGTGGGACACCATGTTGGCCTGGGCTCCCAAATAAACTAAGCGGTGACGGAGTGGAATGCTTCTGCGCACCCTTTGGAATGTCTGGAAGGAGTGGAACTGCCATAATTTCGGAGGCACATGCATAATCTACATCGGAATGTCGATCCTTGCATCCGAGGATGTCAACCGAAGAGATTTATGTGCATTGGGTCTAGGGGTTTCAAAAGTTCCCTCCGAAACCTCGTCACCTTTGTACATAAACAAACAACATGTTTCCTTCTTATATGAAACGGCAATGCTCCTATCGGTTTCTCGAAAAAAATTATTACATCCATACATCTATTTGAGCGACACTTAATGGGACGGAGGTAGTACATCCTAACTAGACAACAACCCACCCCACCCACCCCCCCCGGGCCAAAAAATATACTATTTCATACTCTTCTATAAATATAGTGGATTAATTATTAAGTCACTTGACTTATGTTTTGCTCAATAAACAATAGTCCAAATTGAAATTTGGAAGTATCATATGTGCCTTACTCGTTAGAATAGAAAGGAATAATACGGAAGTGCCATCCTAGTCTCGAGTTCAAAGGCTCCTGGTATGAACAGATAAATCCAAAAAAGGACATAAACTAATTAAATGGCAAAAATATTGCTTAATTTTTTCCTACTTGCAAATTTTTGTGATGAAATGACATTTGTGCATGTGTCAGCAAAAATAACAAAATTATTGTTTCAAAATGCTTTCAGAAATAGTCTTTTTGGAGCATCAGTTTTTTATTCAGACCTCCAAGAATATCATGCAACCACAACAACTTGCACACATATGAAACACTTTATCACAAATTTACAGTTTTACTGTTCATCTAGATGAATATGCACCCGGGAGCATAAACTTCGGTCTCTCGCAATTGTACTCCTATACTGTATGTGCCAAGATATCCACACTCCTCATGCTCTCTGTTTACTGACCTGCAGTTTCCTTGCAAGTTGAAAATAAATGTGCACACGCCTACGGCTCCCGGCCATTTATTCCCCTAGCTCGGTGTGTGTCTGCTGGAGAGCATGGTTGTTGGTCTTTAATGCATCATGGGATCGACTTCTCCAGCAACCTAGTGATTAAATTGGTGCTGGGGTAGCTCCACTGTGATATCCCTGGTGATGTACTGACAACGGTAGTATACGTGAGATTTTATAAATGTTTTGATCCATGCTACTGGTAGTCATCTAGGCCTTGTCTTATGATTGCATAGTATATCAATATCACAAGATCATCTAGGCCTTGTTTCAAAATCTATCTACTTTTGTATAGTAGTAACAAATACTGTAAAAACATTTGTGCCTCACGCAAGAAAAAGAAAACATTTGTGCATTCTCGTCGCACACGAGAGGCCGGACGGGGGTCAGCTCGCCAGCACGGGTGCGATGCGTGTCACGACGGGTCACCTTGCTTGGCCCCAGCAGAATACCGGGAGATCCTTAAAATTCTCATAGCAGGTGGGTCCGTAGCGAACCTGGCAGTGGAGCACCTTTGCTTGCCCCAGCAGAATACCGGACAAGTTGCCGATGCCGGGTCGGGGCCATGCGCTCGGCGCTTCCACGTGTGGCTCCTCTAACATATCATGGCATTCGCTCTGCCAACTACTTCCAGCATTTTGCATGGTTAAAGGGACTGCAGTATCTTCAGGTTATCAGAGTTCAAATCCTGGTGCTCGCATTTATTTCTGGATTTATTTTAGGATTTTCGGCGATGCGCATTCAGTGGGAGGAGATGTTCCCGTCGACGACGAGGTGCCTATGGTGACTTCGTAAATTTCAAGATGATATGCCGGCTCAGTCTTTCGGAGGTGCTCATAGGGGCAGGGTATGTGTGTGTGCGTTCATAGGAGGTGAGTGTATGCGGTTGTATATGAGCGCTTGTGTCTGTACTGATGTTAAAAAAAAACTCCAATAATTTTTTTTTGCGGGTGAAACTCCAACAACTTGTTGTTAGAGCATCGTATATGCTTGAGCGGATGGCCCGAGTCACGGACAATCAAAAAAAATCTAGACGGACGCCTTACATTAGACCTATACGTTCGGGCTGACTCACCTTTTATATTCACTTCAAATCTGAATGGATAGATAGATATAATTTCATTTTGAGACATGCACTTTTAATCCATAGTTTACGATAGGGTTTCTGATATCTTTCATGCTAAACATGTTAATGACGGTTCCCATGCAACAAATTTACCCCTTCCCCCTCTATCATACTAATACAAACCATGGCTAGCTGAATCCACGGGTGCCTACCAACAATGAATTGTCCGGAGAAGTTTTTTTTATAAAATAATTCAGGACTATGCATCCATGTTATCAGCCTCCCTCAAGAATGATGAATAAATAAACTCTCTTCGTGAGTTAAACACCCTTATAATGGAATATATTGACTATCCTACCGCTGCATGAGCTTTGGGGGCACATGCAATTTTACTTGAAACGGCAGAGTAAAACCGCATATAGGTATATACAGTGGGCTCTTATGGCAAAACTTTGTCTCGGGAATTTGGATGCACAAACAGCATTTCCGCTTCGTACAGGCGAAGGCTAGCAAAAAAGGGGGAAGCTACCAACTAGAGAGGGACAACGATCATAATCATGCATTTTCAATGATTAACATGGAATACGAGCATGATGATGATATCTCTGAACATAAATATCATGGAGGCAATATTGGGTTTGAAATTACATGCGCGAGCATGTGCCAAGTCAAGCCATTCGAAACTTTCAGAGGAAGATACCATCCTAAAATACCCCATCATAATCAATTTAATGCATGCTAACACCCAAGGAACACATATTATCCACCCTTAGCTAATTAAGCATGGCATGAGCAACTACTGAATTGAATCATATGATAATCAGTACAATCTCTCAATGTTACTAACATAACTGAATCATATAATAATCTCAAAGCGTAGCGCATTATCACTCCAAAGTTTCTATTCCTATCGAAGAAAGTAGGATGAAATCGTGTAGGTTGTGCAATCTCTCTGCCGGCCCAATGAAGGACAGGGAACCTAGGGTCGGCAAACCTGGGCCGTGATGATGGCATCCGGCCAGGGGATCGGCTGTCACAGGGGCCATGAGCGATGTGTCAGGTGGAGCAACGTGAAGAGGATGCACCCGAGAGAGCTTCCCGGAGTTGTCCCGGGAAGGCTAGATGGAGGCCATCTGACAGGAGTGCCCGAAGCAAGTTACACAGCGCCCGGGCGATACATTGAGGTGATGGCATTTGACTTTGATTGGAATGATGGCCTGCCATGATTGGGGTCATCCACAATGTTCTTAGAAGACCCATGTGCCGGTGTCAAAACCGACATATCTCGGGTAGGGGGTCCCGATTTGTGCGTCTAAGGATCGAAGGTAACAGGAGGCAGGGGACACGATGTTTACCCAGGTTCGGGCCCTCTTAATAGAGGTAATACCCTACTTCCTACTTCATTGACTTCAATGAGTATAGGGGTTACAAGAGTTGATCTACCTCGAGATCGTAATGGCTAAACCCTAGATGTCTAGCCTGTATGATTATGATTATCATTGCCTCCACGGACTAAACCCTCCGGTTTATATAGGCACTGGAGGGGACTAGGGTTGTACACAGTCGGTTTACAGGAGAAGGAAACTACACATCCGGACGCCAAGCTTGCCATCCATGCAAAGGAGAGTCTCATCCGGACACGAGAGAAGGCCTTCTGTCTTGTATCTTCACGGCCCATCAGTCCGGCCCATGTCACATAGGCCGGCTCCCCGAGGACCCCATAATCCAGGACTCCCTCAGTAGCCCCCGAACTTGCCTTCAATGACGACGTTGTATCTGGCTTCGTGTCTTCGGCTTTGCAAGGCGGGTTCTCCATTGTACTTTGTATAGTTCGGCTTTTACATTAAATACCATATCCTTCATCTTCTGTGTTGCCGTCGCCTCGGCTTCCACGTGTCAAACAAATACGAAGGGTCTATGTATTTTTACAGATAACCCCTTGACCACGTAGGGAAGACGTCTATTTAAAGAGATTGAATCTCAGATGCCATTCCTCACCAGGTGAAAATCCTTAGAGCTTGCCATAAGAAACCATCCAAATATGGTTGGCGCTCCTAGTTCTTCCTCGCGCCCCCACGACCCTCAAAAAGGTGATTGGGAGAGCTGCTCGGTATCCCACGCCCAGTTGACCAAGCTTCAAACGCAGGGATATCTCCCGCCCTCAGATCTAGTCCCAGTTCGGGCAGGATTAACTTCCATCAACGACGAAGCCCTGGCGGAGAACTTCCCCAATCCTACTAAAGGGGGGCGGGTGTGCTTTGTTTCCTTCCTGCTGAGAGGCATGGGATTTCTGATTCACCCTTTCCTCAGAGGTCTCATAGAGTATTACGGCCTCCAACTGCACAATCTCACGCCGGGCTCCATCTTTCACATCGCGGGCTTAGTTGCTCTTTGCAAGCTGTTCCTAGGTTGTGAGGCCCATTTCGAGTTATGGAGGAATTTTTTTGCCCCGTCCCTCGCTCCCAAAAGGGATCCATATTCGAGGTGGGCGTCTCCGAAGTATGGCGCATAGCCGGAACAGGATACATATCCGACACTCATCTTTGAAGACGTTGTTCTCCCAGACCCAATCCGGCGCGGTCTTCCCGAATTTTCTACTGCTCCTTTAAATAAGCATGCCAGTTGGCGTCCCCGAAGCGCTGAGGAAGAAGACAGTGCAGAGATTAAGAGCCTAGTGAGCAAGATCAGAGTACTCGCCCACTCCGGACTGTCTACAGTCGAGGTAATGGCGATTTCAATAACGCGATGCGTTCAGCCACTCCAATCCATAGGGCTTCCCATGTGGCATTACAACAGGGAGGACGACGCATCACGCTGTGGGCGCAAGTGTCCGAACAATTTTGCCGCTTTGGCCGCCATGTTGGCTAATCTTTACAAAGGGGAGAAGGAAGACTTCACTCGCCTTAAAAGCCGAGAAGGTTTCTCTATGTATAACCCCATTGCCTGGGTGAGTTTTTTGATCATAGGCCTCACTCAATCTTTTTCCTTCATTATGCTTAGTCGAACTTAATCCGGCTACCTTTAACATGAATGGAGAAAGGTCGTCGTGGGGATCTACAGCACCGCTCCGCAGCCGGAGAACCATATTCGAGACCTAGATCCTGGATTTGAAGAGGATCCGGATATATTTATAGAATTTAAGGAGGGAGTCTTTTATCAGACGAGCTATGACGGCACGGAAGTGGCCATTATAGACGATTACCCCGGCGTCCTCCCCTCCTCCCATGTAAGTACCCAGGAGACATCCCCTCAAAAAGAGTTTTCCCCTTGCGACTCACCAATTGCACTATATCATGCTCCTAAGGGGCGACGCTCGTCCCATCGTACTGCGGAAAAGGCGTACTCTAAGAAGACGACGCTTGCATAGGGTGAGTCTTTGAAAATAAAGGCAAACGATGATACTGCCGGGCCCTCTCCTTCATCAAAGAGGTATAATTTTTTAACACACACTCAGTGGATAGATCAGACAGTGATGTTTCCTGCTGTGCCATATCGAAGGAGGAGCGTACGTCGGACTGTATCCAGAGACCTGGCCAGCCATGCACAGGCTAATCCGGCCCCGGACCCTACCACAAGGACTAGGGTTGACGCGAAGCCAATGCCGGATTGTCATCTCCCAGAGGATTCGGATAATGTATCCGTCACCAACTCCAAAGTGGAGAGTGCGATGAATCATTGGCGGTAGAGAGCAGCTATGCGTGACCAAATCTCACCGAAGAGGCATTAAACGCCTTCAGCTCAGCGGATGCATACATCCGAGCTGCTCGGGATGGACTTGCTGGAGCCACTCACCAGCTTTCAAAGGATATGTGGGTAAGAACTTTTGTGCAAATTTAATAATCATATGCCAGTAGCGCCCGAGTCTTGAAGCAGTTGGCCCAACTGATTTAAGTGTCGTTACGTCATCAGGTAGTCATAGAGAAAAATAACACATTATCCAAGGAGCTAGAAGAATGCCGAACTAAGCTAACTGTTGCCACTGCCGAACTGGAAAATTTAAAGAAATCCAAGAAGGCACCCGATGGTAAGCATAATAGTAGCCCGGATATAAGATTCTGTGCCTACAATGATTTTGCTTAAATATGCATTGTTTTGTTGGTAGGGTCGACAGATCAGCTGGAGGAGAGGCTAAGGGCTGCTCAAGCGGACAAACAACATGCCGAAGGGCAAGAAGCCGCTGGTCAACGTGTATTAACACGGACCATTAATGAGAAGAACAAACTACATGATGCAAACATCAAGCAAGCCGAAGAACTGAAGGACGTGAGAGCCCAACTATCGGATGCCCTGAAGGAGAACAGAAAGATGAAAGGCGACATATTCAGTATGCTCTTTAACCTGACTTTCACACGGTCCCCTAACTGAAAGCTTTACGAGTTTGTTTCTGTAGGTGTGCTGACTGGGCATCCCGAGGGAGAAGTGTCTAGATTTCAAGGCGACCTGTTACAAGAGCTATCCAAAGTGCACGAGCAAGCTCGAAAAGCAATGAGGAACATGGATAAGGCTTTATGGCCATCCAATTCTCCTCCAGGAAGTATGGAGGAGCTCGTGAATTTTATTCAAGGGAGATCGTCGCCGTTTTGGGATATGGAAGATATCAGCATGTCGATAAGGCACACGGGAGCCTGGGCCATGGTGAAAACGCGGTACACCGGACTTGGTCCAAATCATATGGCCCGGGTCGGACCTCAGGGACCAGATGGACAAGAAATTCCTGTTAGATTACTGTACGACCAAGTAAAGATAGCCGGTAAGTTTTCTCAACAGGATTGTAAACTAGACAACCTGTTAGAGGGACTAGAGGGGGAAGAAGTTTTTGAGTCCAAGTAGCAATGTACTTTTATCGGCAAACTTATCTCCAGTCGAATTGTAAAACGATTGTCATGGCAGACTTTCTGCTTCAACCTCCGAAGCCCAAGGTTTGGAGTGTTTCTGAATACTATACCGTCGGTAAACACCAAAGTATGTTCGGAAACCAGGCAGTCCGGTCATAGTTGCTTGAACAGACAAGTTGTATTCGTGGAGTTATGTTATATTACATTTGATCGCAAGAAACATCTTCTAGAGAGAATAGTTCCGTTAAGGGTTCCTCTCCCTGGCCAGCATGCGTTTTTTTGTGCATGCCAAAGCTGTGAAGCTAAAAATCACAGTACACGTTATATTTTGGGGGCTTATACTGCAGCGAGGGCAGTTCATCTTTTTTCTCCGGCCAATTATTCCCTTAAGAATGCTATCTTTCGGCTTCACCTGTCTGAGGTACACATCCGGATAACCCGGCTGTAACAATCATAGAGGTGCTCCCTTTATGCCCTAGCCGAACAAGCGGGAACGTAGGGCATAAGCACAGGAGCCAGGCAACCTAGCTTGGCAAAAACTTAAGTCATAAAGGTGCATATAATGGCGAAGAAAAGACATAAAGGAGTAGACAACACATATATATGGTGAGCTTGATGCTCGAAGAATAATAATGATAATAAGCTTTTGTGAAAAGAAGCCCTAGGTATTGTGGGGTATGTACATTTAAGGATGTATGCCGCTCAAGTCTGCGGTTTATCCAAACACGAGCTAGAAGTTGTATAAAAATGAGAAAAGAATAAAAAAGTGAAAGGGAGAAAAGAAGGAACAAGGAAAAAGGTATAATTGCGGACTTAGGTGTAGAATCTTCTGAGCCGGTCAGCGTTCCATGTGGTTCCAAGCTATTATCCGAAGCATTGCGAAGTCGATAGGCTCCTCAAGTGAGAACTTCATCTATAATGAAGGGACCCTCCCATTTGGGGTTGAGCTTGTCCTTTTTCTTCTCTGGTAGGCGTAGAACGAGTTCACCGACATTATAAGTCTTTGCCCGTGCTTCCCTGCTTTGATATCGCCGAGCCTGCTGTTGGTAGAATGCAGAACGGGCCTTCACGACATCGCGCTCCTCCTCCAGGCCGTCCAGATCGTCCTGCCGATTGAGCTCAGCTTCTCTCTCTTCGTACATGCGCACTCGAGGTGAGTCATGAATAATGTCACAAGGCAAGACTGCCTCCGCACCGTACACCATGAAGAAAGGTGTATATTCGGTCGTGCGATTGGGCATGGTCCGCAGCCCCCAGAGTACGGAATCAAGTTCCTCAACCCAGTGCTTGTCTGATTCTTGCAGAGATTGCATTAGTCTGGTTTTGATGCCGCTCATTATCAGGACGTTAGCCCATTCGACCTGACCATTTGTTGAGGGTAATATATGGAGGCGTAATCAAGCTTGATGCCCAAATTAGCGCACCAAGTTTTCACTTCATCGGCCGTAAAGTTAGAGCTGTTGTCAGTAATAATATTGTGTGGGACACCATAACGGTGTACGACACAGGATATGAAGTCTATAACCGATCCGGCTTCGGCCGTTTTGACTGGTTTGGCTTCTATCCACTTAGTGAACTTGTCGACCATAACCAGTAAATATTTCTTCTTATGGCTTCCCCCTTTAAGGGGTCCGATCATGTCTAGCCCCCAGACCGCAAAAGGCCAAGTAATGGGGATTGTTCGTAGGGCTGTGGGCGACATATGGCTTTGATTGGGAAAAAGCTAGCAATCATCGCAGTGCTGTACGAGGTCCTATGTGTCTTCTCGGGCTGTGGGCCAAAAGAAACCCGTATGGAAGGCCTTACTTACAAGGGCCCGAGCTGCGGTGTGATGGCCACCAAGGCACTTCGAAGGTCTGGAGACCCTCCTTGAGATTCCCCCTTTACCTGAAACGCCACCCGTAGGTCCTTCCTTAGTTCCAGAAGAAAGGGAGCAAGCCCCCTCTGTTGGACTAAACCTTGATCCATCCCAGCGTGTATTTCAGACAAGAGCCATTGTCCCTCTTCTTCGGAGATACATCTTTGAAGGACTCCGGTAGTATTTTCTTGTATAGTTCCCCTTCATGAACTTTGTAGGCCTTCGAGCGTCGAACAATACGATGGGCCTCAGTCTAATCATCAAGGAGCTCATTCCTAGTAAGGTAGGCGAGGAAAGGTTCAGTCCACGTGGCAATTACAACCATGATTTTGTGCGCCGATGGTGTTATTTCGGTGCTCGAACCCCCGATGATCTCAGAACTGTGTTTAGAATCTTGGGGTATGATCAGCTCCGGACCGGTGTGGCCACTCTCGTCCTGCCACACCACGGATGGCTTGAAGAGCCTCTCCACAAAGGTGTTAGGTGGAACGGGGTCGTGTTTAGCGCCCATGCGAGCAAGGATGTCCACAGCTTGATTACTCTCTCGAGCCATGTGATGAAACTTGAGCCCCTCAAACCAAGCTGATATTTTGAGTACAGCATTGCAGTAAGCCACCATCTTCAGATCTTTTGCATCGAATTCTCCGTTTTTGGGATATTGCAAGGTTTGAATCCCCACGCACCTCGAGGTGTTGTATGCCCATGGTGACGGCCATCCGAAGACCGTGAAATAGGGCCTCGTATTCGGCTGCATTGTTGGAGTCTGTGTACAGTATTTGGAGCACATATAGACTGTGTCTCCTGTGGGGGATGTCAGGACGACACCAGCCCCAAGTCCGGTTAGCTTTTTAGAGCCATCGAAGTGCATTACCCAGTTGGAATATGTGACATACTCTTTAGGGAGTTTGACCTCTGTCCATTCGGCGACGAAGTCAGCCAACACCTGAGATTTAATGGCTCGGTGTGGCTTGTAAGTTATTTCAAATGGTAAGAGCTCAATGTCCCATTTGGCAATCCAGCCGGTGGCATCCCGGTTGTTTATAATATCATTGAGTGTTACTTCGGAAGCCACCGTGATCAATGATACGTCTCCATATTATCTACTTTTCCAAACACTTTTGCCCTTGTTTTGGACTCTAACTTGCATGATTGGAATGGAACTAACCTGGACTGACGTAGTTTTCAGCAGAATTGCCATGGTGTTATTTTTGTGCAGAAATAAAATTCCTCGGAATGACCTGAAACTTCACGGAGAATATATTTGGAATTAATAAAAAATACTGGCGAAAGAATCAAGACTAGGGGGGACACACCCTGTCCACGAGGGTGGGGGGCGCGCCTGCCCTCATGTGGCGCGCCCCCTGTCTCGTGGGCCCCCTGAGGCTCCACCAACCTCAACTCCAACTCCATATATTCATGTTTGGGGAGAAAAAAAATCAGAGAGAAGAATTCAACGCGTTTTATGATACGGAGCCGCCGCCAAGCCCTAATCTCTCTCGGGAGGGCTAATCTGGAGTCCATTCGGGGCTCCAGAGAGGGGAATCCGTCGCCGTCGTCATCATCAACCATCCTCCATCACCAATTTCATGATGTTCACCGCCGTGCGTGAGTAATCCCATCGTAGGCTTGCTAGACAGTGATGGGTTGGATGAGATTTACCATGTAATCGAGTTAGTTTTGTTAGGGTTTGATCCCTAGTATCCATTATGTTCTAAGATTGATGTTGCTATGACTTTGCTATGCTTAATGCTTGTCACTAGGGCCCGAATGCCATGATTTAAGATCTGAACCTATTAGATTTTCATGAATATATGTGAGTTCTTGATCCTATCTTGCAAGTCAATAGTCACCTACTATGTGTTATGATCCGGCAACCCCGAAGTGACAATAATCGGGACCACTCCTGGTGATGACCATAGTTTGAGGAGTTCATGTATTCACTAAGTGTTAATGCTTTGGTCCGGTACTCTATTAAAAGGCGGCCTTAATATCCCTTACTTTCCAATAGGACCCCGCTGCCACAGGAGGATAGGACAAAAGATGTCATGCAAGTTCTTTTCCATAAGCACGTATGACTATATTCGGAATACATGCCTACATTACATTGATGGACTGGAGCTAGTTCTGTGTCACCCTATGTTATAACTGTTGCATGAGGAATCGCATCCGACATGATTATCCATCACTGAGCCAATGCCTACGAGCTTTTCACATATTGATCTTTGCATAGTTACTTTACCGTTGCCACTGTTACAATTACTACAAAACTGCTACTATTACTTTTGCCACTGTTACCGTTACTTCCATATTACTTTGTTACTAAATACTTTGCTGTAGATATTAAGTTTTCTAGGTGTGGTTGAATCGACAACTCAACTGCTAATACTTGAGAATATTCTTTGGCTCCCCTTGTGTCGAATCAATAAATTTGGGTTGAATACTCCATCCTCGAAAACTGTTGCGATCCCCTATACTTGTGGGTTATCAAGACTATTTTCTGGATCTGTTGCCGGGGAGCATAGCTCTATTCTTTGAGTCACTTGGGATTTATATCTGTTGATCACTATGAGGAACTTGAAAGACGAAAAAACCAAGATTTATCCCTCAACTACGAGGAGAGGTAAGGAACTGCCATCTAGCTCTACACTTGATTCACCTTCTGTTATGAGTAAATTTGCTACACCTACACCTGCTATTGATTCTGATAGGTCGCTTGTTATTGATGATGCCACTTCTGCATGCATGATGCTTATGATGAAACTACTTCTATGCTTGATAATACTGTGCCATTAGGTGAATTTCTTGATGAACAACTTGCTAGGGCTAGAGAGAATGAAATTATTGAAACTGATAATACTGATGAAAGTGATGATGAAGATTCTCCCCTAGATATGAATTGCCAGTTGTGCCTGAGGGTTATGTTATGGATGAAGAAACTGCTAGAGATTTTCTTGCTTGCAATGATAGATCTGATCTTAAGAAATTATTAGCTAAGCAGAAAGAAAAGTCTCTGAATGCTAGAATGAAATATGACCCTGCTTTTGCTACTTCACCTATCTATATTACTGATAAGGATTATGATTTCTCTATCGATCCTGAGATAATTACTTTGGTTGAATCTGCTCCTTTCTATGGCTATGATTTGAAACTGTTGTGGCACATCTTACTAAATTAAATGATATAGCAACCCTATTCACTCACGAGGAAATTATTCGTTACTACTATATCCTTAAGTTATTTCCATTCTCATTAAAGGGTGATGCTAAAATATGGTTTAATTCTCTTGATCTTGGTTGTGTGTGTTGTCCCCAGGATATGATTTATTAATTTTCTGCTAAATATTTCCCCACCCATAAGAAACAAGCTGCTTTAAGGGAAATATATAATTTTTTGCAAATTGAAGAAGAGAGTCTCCCACAAGCTTGGGGGAGGCTTCTCCAATTACTTAATGCCTTGCCTGATCATCCTCTCAATAAAAATGAAATACTTGATATCTTTTATAATGGTCTAACCGATGCTTCCAGAGACCACCTGGATAGTTGTGTTGCTTTTGTTTTCAAGGAAAGAACTGTTGATCAAGCTGAATTGTTATTGAATAATATGTTGACTAATGAAAACAAGTGGACACTTCCTGAACCAACTTCTAAGCCAACTCCAAACAAAAGGGGTATTCTATTTCTCATTCCTGAAGATATGCAAGAGGCAAAGAAATCTATGAAAGAAAAGGGTATTAAAGCTGAAGATGTTAAGAATTTATCGCCTATTGAAGAAATACATGGTCTTGATAACCCGACACAGGTATTAAAGGTAAATTCTCTCTATAGATTTGATGAAGGTGATATTCCTCGTTATAAGTCTGCTAGTCAATGCTTGGATGAGTTTGATAATTTTATTGTTAAACAAGAAAACTTCAATGCTTATGTTGGTAGACAATTGAAACACAATGCTTATATGATTGAACACTTGAATGATTATATGTCTAGAGTTAAAGGTGAACTTAAACTTATTAGTAAACATGTTTCCATGGTTACCACTCAAGCAGAACAAGTGCTTAAGAACAAAATGGTTTGCTCAGTGAATTAAATAATAAGAAAAATGCTGTTAGAGTTGTGACTAGAGGTGGTAGAATGACTCAGGAACCTTTGTATCCTGAGGGCCACCCTAAGAGAATAGAGCAAGATTCTCAGAGAAATAATGTTGATGCACCTAGTCCTTCTAAAAAGAAGAAGAAAAATGATAGGACTTTGCATGCTTCTAGTGAACCTGTTGTTGACACACCTGAAAATCCCAATGATATTTCTATTTCTGATGCTGAAACACAATCTGGTAATGAACATGAACCCAGTGATGATGTTAATGATGATGTTTATGTTGATGCTCAACCCAGCAATAATAATGATGTAGAGGTTGAACCTGCCATTGATCTTGATCACCCACAATCAAAGAATCAATGTTATAATAAGAGAGACTTCGTTGCTAGGAAGCACGATAAAGGAAGAGAACCATGGGTTCAGAAACCCATGAACCATCCAAGAAAAAGGATGATGAGGATTTTGAGCGCTTTGCTGAAATGATTAGACCTATCTTTTTGCGTATGCGTTTGACTGATATGCTTAAAATGAATCCTTATGCTAAGTACATGAAAGATATTGTTACAAATAAAAGAAAGATACCGGAAGCTAAAACTTCCACCATGCTTGCTAATTGTACTTTTAAGGGTGGAATACCAAAGAAACTAGGAGATCCAGGAGTACCAACTATACCATGCTCCATTAAAAGAAACTATGTTAAAACTACTTTATGTGATCTTCGAGCCGGTGTTAGTGTTATGCCTGTCTCTTTATATCGTAGACTTGATTTGAATAAGTTGACACCTACTAAAATATCTTTGCAAATGGCCGATAAATGAACTGCTATACCTGTCGGTATTTATGAGGACATGCCTGTTGTGGTTGCAAATGTTACTATTTTAACAGACTTTGTTGTTCTTGATATTCCCGAGGATGATAGTATGTCAATTAACCTTTGTAGACCCTTTTTGAATACTGTAGGGGCTGTTATTGATTGCAACAAAGGCAATGTCACTTTTCATGTTAATGGTAATGAGCATACGGTACACTTTCTGAGGAAACAACCTCAAGTCCACAGTATCAATTGTATTGGAAAATTTTCAATGATTACTATTGGAGGTTTTGAATTTCCTCTTCCTACTGTCAAGAAGAAATATGATATTCTTATTGTTGGGGACATGCATATCCCCGTTGAGGTAACTTAGTGCTATTTGAAGATTCTCCGGGTTCATGCGTTTCGGAATGAGTTTGTTAACAAGGCTTGATCAACCTTGTTAGTGGATTCCTTTTCATGAGCATGAGATGGATGAAGTTAGAAAGCACAACTCTCCGTACCCTCCTTTTTCTTTCTGTTATTTAGATTAAATAAAGCAAAAATAGTATTTTACTATCTGTTTTTTGATTTATCCTTGCAATAAAAATACCCCAAAAATAAAAGTTCTCCAAATGTCCCGAAAATGAAATATGATTTTTGTCGAATATTTGGCACTAAGAACACATCAGGGGGCCACACCACCTGGCCACGAGGGTCCAGGGCGCGCCCCCTGCCTCGTGGGCCCCACGTGGCCCCCTCCACTTATTCCAGTACCCATACACTTCGTCTTCCTCCAGAAAAAATCCTCCCATATCTCAAACCCGTGATCTAGCTCATCTTGCTGCTATTTTTGATCTCCTTGCTCAAAGCTTCATTCACAAAACTGTTTTGGAGGATTGTTCTTCGGTATGTGACTCCTCTAATGGTCCAATTAGTTTTTGTCCTAGTGTTTTATTTATTGCAAATTTTTGCTGCTAAGGTGACCCTGTTCTTGAGCTTGCATGTCAAATTTATATGGTCAAAAGTAGTTTTAATGCATGATTTAGCTTCTAGGCATTTGTGGGAGTAGTTGCTATCAATCTTGTTGAGTTTGGTTCACTGTTATTTTGAGTCACTTAATATTTCAGAAATTTTTCAAAGAAAGAAAAATGCATAGGAAAATATACCAAGGTGGTTCCTCAAGGAAGCAATGACCAAGGCTTGCGATACGTGAGCCAGACGATGAACCACCGAGGGAAGCTCAAGTGCGGCCTTGTGAATGGCCACCAGAAGATTTTATGGTTCAAGCAGGCATTAAGAAGGAATTTGACGCGTATGTGCGTAATACTGAACTTCAGGGCTTTGTGTCAGATAAGTGCCCCCAATATTACTACCTAACCGATTCCTTTGTGAGAAGGTTCAAATTCACATCCTCATGCAATTCTCACACTGTTTTGTTTGATCTTTATGATAAATCATATACCATGGACCTAGAAGATTTTAATACTGCTTGTAAACTCCCGCAGTGGGGCAATTTTAGTGAACGTCGCAAATCTGAATATAAAGACTTTCTTGCTAGTATCACTATGGGGGGATCTAGAGAAATCACACAAGCTACCGTAGGGAGCATTCATTTTCCTTCGACACATTATTTTGCTCTCTTTATAGGTAGATGCATTAATGGTAAAGATGAAGCTTGTCACATGTGCATTCCAGATCTTTGTGTTCTCAAAAGTGCGGCATTAGGAGATAAACAATATAACTTGGGGGCTATTGTTGCACGAAGGATGCATCATAACAGTATAAGTGGAGATTTGTTTGGTGGGATTATGCAACTCGTTTAGCTAACTATCTTGATGTACCCATACATGCAAATGATATAGAGTTGCCTCCTATTTATTTAGATTATAATGCTATGGTTCGCCATCAGTTTATTGAGAGGAATGAACATCCCCTTCAGTATCGACTAATCTTTGACAGACAACGCGCTGTCCATATTGCTCTCGCTGCTCCTACTTTCTTTGACTTTCAGGCAAAAGGAGATATGTTATAACCAGGGAGGAGGCGAACGAGTATGAAAGGAGGATGGAGGCAGCTCACCTCCAAGCTGCAGCTCGTCAGGCAGTAGCAGTTGCATCTCGGTATGACCCCAGTTACAACTTTGGATATCCGCCAGGCCATTCGTGGGCATAGACCATCTTAGGCCAAAAGCCTAAGCTTGGGGGAGTCCGTATTTCTCACCGACATTACATTCATGTTCACACACTCATTCTAGTTGTCGATGCCCATACTTTTTCATTGTACTATCCATGCTAGTTTATTCTCTTTTCTAGGCTTTCTTCTTGTCTATTAGAAAACCCCCAAAAAAATTAGTTATAGCTTTTAGCTAGTTTACTTTCCATGCCTGTAGTAGTAGTAATTAAAAGAAAACTCAAAAAGATTTCTCGTTCTTCTTTTGCTTGTTGGAAGCTTTCCCGTGTAAATAGTTTTATTTCTTTTCTTTTCTTTGGGGGTCGAGGGGAGAAGACCATTGAGGGAGTCCTGGACTAGGGGGTGTCCGGATAGCCAGACTATCATCATCGGCCGGACTCCAAGACTATGAAGATACAAGATTGAAGGCTTCTTCCCGTGTCCGGATGGGACTTTCCTTGGAGTGGAAGGCAAGCTTAGCGATACGGATATGTAGATCTCCTACCATTGTAACCGACTCTGTGTAACCCTAGCCCTCTCCTGTGTCTATATAAACCGGAGGGTTTTAGTCCGTAGGACGAACAACCATTACAACAATCATACCATAGGCTAGCTTCTAGGGTTTAGCCTCCTTGATCTCGTGGTAGATCCACTCTTGTACTACCCATATCATCAATATCAATCATGCAGGACTAGGGTTTTACCTCCATCGAGAGGGCCCGAACCTAGGTAAAAACATCGTGTCACTTGTCTCCTGTTACCATCCGCCTAGACGCACAGTTCGGGACCCCCTACCCGAGATCCGCCGGTTTTGACACCGACATTGGTGCTTTCATTGAGAGTTCCTCCGTCGCCACCGATAGGCTTGATGGCTTCTTCAATCAACAACAACACCATCCGGGTGAGACTTTTCTTCCGGACAGATCTTCATGTTCGGCGGACCGACCGCGGGCCAATTCACTTGGCCATCCGAGCAGATCGAAGCTACGCCCCGCCATCGTGTCAGGTTTGAAGCCTAAACTTCACGGCTGACATCCGCGGAGACTTGATCTTCGATGGATTCGAGCCACAGCCGAGCGTGCCGCACTGTCACGATGGGCATGATCTAGCTCTGCCGTCGGACAGTACCTTGGAGGCCGCACACGAGTCCGCTCTGACCCATAGTTCCGAGTCGACCGCGCAGATTGAGGATCGGTGGGTGGACACCGCCTCGAGAGCTGCAACTGCTATGGCGATGGAGCCGAATACCGACCTTGTCCTTTGCAAAGCTCGTGACTCCGAGGTGCCGGACTCCTTGCCGGACTCCGAACCTCCTGCGCCCCTACCAATCGAATCCGATTGGGCGCCGATCATGGAGTTCACCGCCGCGGACATCTTTCAGCACTCACCCTTTGGCGACATCCTGAATTCGCTAAAGCATCTCTCGTTATCAGGAGAGCCCTGGCCGGACTGCGGTCAGGATGGTTGGGATACGAACGACGAAGAAATTCAAAGCCCGACATGCTAGACTACGACTCTGAAGAAATCGACGGTATGGACGATGATGCCGGAGACGATCAAGAACCAGCGCCTACGGGGCACTGGAAGACCATGTCGTCATACGACATATACATGGTGGACACCCCAAAGGATGGGGACAGCGAAGAAGCAGCGGAGGCAGATTCCTCTAAGAAACAGCCCAAGGACCGACGTCAGCGGCGCCGCTCTAAATCCCGCCAAAGCAAGAATGGAGATTCCGGCACTAGAGACAATAACACCCAGTAGCGTGCGAAGACAACCCCTCCAAAGAAGATTCAAAGACAGAGGATTGGGAAGCCAGCTCTCAAGAGAGAGCGGCAGATGAGGAGATAGAGGATGACAATTACATACCTCCCTCCGGAGACGAGGCAAGCCTCAACGATGACAAATTCGTCGTGCCCGAGGATCCCGTCGAACAAGAGCGTTTTAAACGTAGGCTTATCGCCACGGCGAACAGCCTAAAGAAAAAGGAGCAACAGCTTCAAGCTGATCAAGACCTGCTGGCTGACAGATGGACCGAGGTCCTTGCGGCCGAAGAGTATGAACTCGAACGCCCCTCCAAAAGCTACCCAAAACGCAAGTTGCTCCCCCGACTAGAGGAGGAAGCATACAAACCTTCATCACCAGCGCACACTATGGAAGACCGACCACCCCATGGCCGCGACAGAGAGGCATCTAGGCCCTCCATCAGGACCGTACCCCGGCATCGCTCGAAAAGTACGAAGCCACGAGGGAATGCGTCGGACTTGCGGGATATATTGGAGGACAAAACAAGACAATCCAGATCTATCTACGGATCACGTGGGCGCCCCACGACCCACGACGACTACCGTCGCGCCAGACACAGCAACTCCGGCCGGGCCGAACACAGCAGACAGAGCTCTCTTGAGCTACGTCGTGATATTGCTCAATATAGAGGCGCCGCACACCCACTATGCTTCACAGATGAAGTAATGGATCATCAAATCCCTGAAGGGTTTAAACCCGTGAACATTGAATCCTATGATGGCACAACAGACCCCGCGGTTTGGATCGAAGATTATCTCCTCCATATCCATATGGCCCGTGGTGACGATCTCCACGCCATCAAATATCTCCCACTCAAGCTTAAAGGACCAGCTCGGCATTGGCTTAACAGCTTGCCAGCAGAATCAATTGGGTGTTGGGAGGACCTGGAAGCCGCATTCCTTGACAACTTCCAGGGCACATACGTGCGACCACCAGACGTCGATGACCTAAGCCACATAATTCAGCAGCCAGACGAATCGGCCAGACAATTCTGGACACGGTTCCTCACAAAGAAAAATCAAATCGTCGACTTTCCGGATGCAGAGGCCCTCGCAGCCTTCAAACATAACATCCGCGACGAGTGGCTGGCCCGGCACCTAGGACAGGAAAAGCCAAAATCCATGGCAGCCCTCACATCACTCATGACCCGCTTCGTGTGGGAGAGGACAGCTGGCTAGCTCATGAGAATAACCTCAAAGAAAATTCGGCAGTCCGCACAGCAAGGACCGCAATGGCAGGTCGCGTCGCAATAAAAACAAACGCCGCGTTAACGGCGATAACACTAAAGATACGGTAGTCAACGCCGGATTCAGAGGCTCTAAACCCGGTCAGCGGAAGAAGCCATTCAAAAGAACCACTCCGGGTCCGTCCAATTTGGACCGAATACTCGACCGCTCTTGCCAGATACATGGCACTTTAAAAGCCAGCTAACCACACCAACAGGGATTGTTGGGTATTCAAGCAGGCAGGCAAATTAATTGCCGAAAACAATGACAAGGGGTTGCATAGCGATGACGAGGAAGAGACCCGGCCGCCGAACAGTAGAGGACAGAAGGGTTTTCCCCCAAAAGTACGGACGGTAAACATGATATACGCAACCCACATACCCAAGAGGGAGCGAAAGCGTGCACTTCGGGACGTATATGCGATGGAGCCAGTCACCCCGAAGTTCCATGGTCCTCTTGCCCGATCACTTTCGATCGAAGGGACCACCCTACCAGTATCCGCCATGGTGGATTCGCCGCATTGGTTTTAGACCCAATCGTCGATGGATTTCACCTCACTAGAGTCCACGATGACGGCGGCGGCAGCTTTGAACTGCTTTATCGGGATACGGTCGCAAGATGGGCATAGACCCTCAAGGATTAAACCTACAAAGACGACCTTCAAAGGCGCCATACCAGGTGTTGAGGCCAATTGTGCGTGCTCGGTCACAATGGAAGTGGTCTTGGATCCCGGATAATTTCTGAAGCGAGGAGTTAATCTTCGACATAGTCCCGTTCCGCAGTGGCTATCACGCTCTGCTTGGACGAACCGCGTTTGCAAAGTTCAATGTGGTGCCGCATTACGCATACCTCAAGCTCAAGATGCCAGGCCCTCGTGGAGTCATCACGGTCAACGGAAACACTGAACGCTCCCTCCGAACGAAGGAACACACAGCGGCTCTCGCGGCAGAAGTACAAAGCAGCCTCTTAAGGCAATTCTCGAGTCCGGCCGTTAAACGACCGGACATGGCCAAACGCACCCGGAGTAACATACATCAAGACCACCTGGCACATTCCGAGCATCGCAGAGTAATGCGGCTAACCCCAGCCCTTGCATGATTGCAAGACCAGCTCTTCGCGTACATCATTACGCCTGGAGATACCATGGGCATAGGGGAGGGGCACGACCACGACAGCCCAGTGCGGCTCAACCACACCAGGGCTCCCAAGTGTGTCGCTCTTTTTATTTTCCTTTTTCCTTTTCTATTTATCCATAGGACTCCGCCACGGAGAGAACACCGCCGGCGGTAAACTGCCAAACTCACGACGCAACAGCCAGGGAAGGACAAAGGCTACGACGAACATTCAGGTGGTCTCCATTATGAGCATTAAATTTGTTAAATACGCCAGTCCGCAGCCTACCCCTGGAGGGGGATATGTTTAAATAGTCCAATCCCTTGCTTACTGCACTATTTGTATCGTTCTGCACTCATAGCAGAATTCCTTGAATAAACAATGCAGCGCTTTTTGCCTGTAATTGCATTCCTCCTTTTTTACATATATGTTCATTTATGACATCTTGCACCCGTACACTTTGGTATGGCCGAATACACCAGGGGCTTATGTTCCCTGCATTACGGTGTGACAAGTCCGAACACTTTCACAAGTGCGGCACCCCGAACTTATAGCACTATATGCATCGGCTCCGAATCATGTCTTGGGTCAATAGTTGGGTTTGCCCGGCTCCCATGTTTTGGTACCTTACGCCCGCTCTATCGGCTAAGGTAGCTTTGGGAAAAAAACTGCAATTGCGCCCGGTTGAGCTGGGCGGCGCCTCGGAGAAAGCTAAACCGACCGTCATGATAAGGCGAGAGCTGGTCGCTGTTCGAGAGGTCTTTTCGAGTCCCTAAAGACTTATGCCGCTTAGAGCGAGGAACCGGCTTCGTCTGCCCAGCGTGATAGCGCCCGAACTCGGTCTTCTGAACAGTAGGGGCTTCGCCGAAATTTAAAATTATAGAATTCTATGGCTAAGTGAGAGTGTTCAAGCATTATAAGTCCGGTTGCCTTGTTCGTTGTGTTGAGCGCCTCCCTAGATGGACCCAAAAATGGGAACAAGAGTGTTCAAGTTTATCCCGAACACCCCAGCACTCGTGGTATGGGGGCTCAAGCCGACGACTTGCCATCTCTCAGATTTGATAAACGGCCGCACAGAAGGTAATATTTTAAATCAATAAGCGTTGCTTAGCGCATATGAACAAAGTTTTCAGCGCACAGGATAACACACTGCGAGTCTACTCAAATATTACATTTTTGGGGCACTCATCCGCAATCTTGCGGGCACCCTTCAGGACACTTTTATAGTACATTTCGGGCATACGATACTCCTTGCCCGCCGGTGGCGCGTCCGTGATAAGCCTCTCAGCATCCAGCCTGCCCCAGTGCACCTTTGCGCGGGCAAGGGCCCGACGGGCACCTTCAATGTAGGCGGAGCGCTTGATGACTTCCACCCAGGGGCACGCATCCACCAGCCGCCAGACGAGGCGAAGTAGCTCCTGTGCATGGCCTCTTCAGCCACACCGGACTATGAGGCCCTTCATGGCCTGCTCGGCTACCTTGTGGAGCTCGATCACTGCTTCGATGGTCGCTAAGGGGCACGGATGTCCGCCAAAGATACCGAGACCAGAAGACCTTCTCCGTTGAGCTCCCCTCCTCGTCCCGGTAGAACGCGGCGGCATCGGACACGCTGCGAGGCAGATCTGCAAACGCCCCTGGAGAGCTCCGAATTCGGGTAAGTAACAGGTAATTCACATTCACATGCTTGCTTTGCATGAAAAATGCCTTACCCGCCGCTATTTTCTTCACCGCCTCAATCTCCTGGAGGGCCTTATGGGCCTCGGCCTTAGCGGCTTTGGCACTTTCAAGAGCCAAGGCAAGCTCGGACTCTCGAGTCTTCGAGTCGCGTTCCAAACTCTCATGCTTTTCCATGAGAGCCTCGAGCTCTTGCCGCACCTCCGCCACCCGTGCCTCCTGCTTCTCTCGCTCCGCTCGTTCCGCGGCCGCATTACGTTCGGCCGCGGACACGGCCTCCTTCAGGGTCGCCACCTCGTTCGTGGCCCCTGCATTACCCACGTTATCCTTATTATTTCTATTGCAACCAAAATCCTTTTCTGTAAGGTACAAATTAATGCGGTGTTACTCACCTTCTTTGTCCTCGAGCTGCTTCTTGGCAAGGCCGAGCTCGTTCTCGAGACCGCCGAGGTTACGCTTCAAAGCATCGACCTCCATGATCGGTCGGCAGAGGTCAAGCAGCGCAGCCTGCAAACCCATATTGACATAATTTTTATAACTCCTGCGTATATATTTTTTAGATCCTCAGTCCAGTTTTTCTTTCCGAACACCGAACCGAGCATCGGGGGCTACTGTCTATGCGGTATTACATTACATATTTTAAAACTTCTTACCTCAAAGCTCGTTAGAAGGTGCTGCGAGCTTCAGTCAGCCCGCTTTTGGCGAAGCTGAACCTTTCAATCACCGCACTCATGATAGTGCGGTGTTCTTCCTCGACGGAAGCGCCGTTGAGCGCCTCCAACAAGTTGTCCGGCGCCTCCGGTTGGACGGAGGCTGCCGGTGTCACGGTCTTGCCCTTCTTACGAAGGGGCTGCCTGCCGGACTCCGGAACCACTGCGGGTTCCGGCACGGAGTCCGGCACGAAGTTCGGGAGGCTGCCTTGCGGCACCTCCGGAGCCTCCCCCTCTTGGCGGGTCCCCTCCTGGGATCCCACCTCGGCGTCCTTAGCATCGCAAGGGGTGGAGGCGGTCGGAATGGAATCTACATCCAACGGAGCCAAGGACCTGCTGGATGAAGTGGGAAGATCCTCCTCGGCCGGGCTGCAGGTGGTGTGCGGCATTAGAAGGACACTATGTGGCACAAAAGAGAAATTACAAATCACTCAGGAATCCAGATACTTACGATCTTGCTAGGGGCTTGGCCCTTGAAGGCCACTCCTCGTCACCGTCGTTGGCGTTGGCGGAGCTGTCCGGAGGAAGAGTCCTTCCCCTCTTGGACCCTTCGGCCTCCCCCGTTGGGGAAGCCTTCCTCTTCCTCTCTCCCCCCTCCTAGGGAGAGTCTTCTTTCTCCTCCTCGCCTTCGGGGGAGGAGTCCGCCTCGGAGTCATCGGACGATGAGTCCGATACCACCTGGCGCCGGGAACTCCTTCGGGTTCCCGTGGCCTTCTTCTCCAGCACAACATAAAGTGCCGGGACTAGCAGCCCCGTTAAACGGGTATCCGCTGGGTCTTCGGGGAGGGGAGCCAGACAGTTAACCTGTCCGGACGTCCTCTGCCAGTCTTGTTAAAGGCATTGGGAATTTTAGATCCCACAATAGAGTCAAACTATGAAAGAAATAAATGTCCCATATAGGATAACATATCTTACCACGCCGGCCGGGCGCTTGGTGCTGAATCCGCGATCTTCAGCCGCGGACGCGGGGGCTTCTCCGCCCTTGAACAGCACCTCGAGTGCAGCTTCAGACGTCAGGTCAAGAGCCCGCCAGGTCCGTGCTGTGCCGGATCGAACTCCCACAAATTGAATGCCCGCTGTTGGCAGGGGAGAATCCGGCGGACGAGCATGACCTGAATCATGTTGACAAGCTTGAGCTTCTTGTTCACTAGGGTCTGGAGACAGGACTGGAGTCCGGTCAGCTCCTCCGAACTGCCCCATAGCAAGCCCTTCTCTTTCCAAGAGGTGAGCTGCATGGGGGTACCAGATCTGAACTCGGGGGCCGCTGCCCATTTAGGGTCCCGCGGCTCGGTGATATAGAACCACCCCGATTGCCACCCTTTGATGGTTTCCACAAAGGCGCAATCGAGCCAGAGGACGTTGGGCATTTTGCCCACCATGGCGCCTCCGCACTCCGCTTGGACGCCCTTCACTACCTTTGGATTGACATTGAAGGTTTTTAACCACAAGCCAAAGTGGGGCTGGATGAAGAGGAAGGCCTCGCACACGACGATAAACGCCGAGATGTTGAGGATGAAGTTTGGCGCCAGATCGTGGAAGTCCAGGCCGTAGTAGTACATGAGCCCCCGGACGAAGGGGTGAAGCGGGAAGCCCAGTCCACGGAGGAAGTGGGGAAGGAATACGACCCTCTCATGGGGCCAGGGGTGGGGATGAGCTGCCTTGTCGGGCGGCCGGTCTTGTGATGTCGCTGGACAGTATCCGCGCCACAGCAGCTTTGATGTTCCTCCATGACGGAGGAGACCATCCACTTGCCTCCCCGCTCCGGACATGGCTGGAGAAGGTTGAGGCGAGATGTGCGATCTTGGGTATTTGGAGCTCGAGTCTTGCGGAGATGGATAAGCAAAGGAGGAAGAAGGCGTAGGTAAAAAGGTGGATCCTTATCCCCTTATATATGGGCGGACGAAGACTATGCGTCCCCACCGGCCTGGTAAAACTCGCTTATCTCCCAAGCGCCACCATCAATGGCGCGGTTGGGTTACCCACGTCCGTATTGATGGGAATCCCGGAATAAGGGGAACACGATCTCTGCTTCGACAAGACGTGCCAAGGAAACCGCTTCGCTAAACGCTGAGGTGGTATAATAAAAAACGATTCAAGTAAAGGCTTGGTGGTGGTGTGACGTCGTGCCACAAAATACGTCAGCAGATTGATCTTGTGTACATATTATTCTCTCTACGATGGAATGTGGAATTTATTTTGCAGAGCCGGACACTATCCTGGTGTTCACAATCTTCTATGAATTATTCGGAGGAGGAACCCGCCTTGCAATGCCGAACAATATGCGCGCCGGACTCATTGTCATTGAAGCCTGGTTCAGGGGCTACTGAGGGAGTCCTGGACTAGGGGGTGTCCGGATAGCCGGACTATCATCATCGGCCGGACTCCAAGACTATGAAGATACAAGATTGAAGACTTCTTCCCGTGTCCGGATGGGACTTTCCTTGGCGTGGAAGGCAAGCTTGGCGATACGGATATGTAGATCTCCTACCATGGTAACCGACTCTGTGTAACCCTAGCCCTCTCCGTTGTCTATATAAACCGGAGGGTTTAGTCCGTAGGACGAACAACCATTACAACAATCATACCATAGGCTAGCTTCTAGGGTTTAGCCTCCTTGATCTCGTGGTAGATCCACTCTTGTACTACCCATATCATCAATATCAATCAAGCAGGAGTAGGGTTTTACCTCCATCGAGAGGGCCCGAACACAGGTAAAAACATCGTGTCCCTTGTCTCCTGTTACCATCTCGCCTAGACGCTTGCGATTCGGGACCCCTACCGAGATCCGCCGGTTTTGACACCGACAACCATGATGAAAATGTTGAGTGGCTCTCATATGCGTTATTGTTGATTTAACCAAGAGCCCATATTACCTTGTCTTCTCCCTTGTATTAAATGCTTGCAGATTCCAGCTTAGTCCAATGCACGTGCACTACTATTATTATCCACCCTGTTCGGTCGTGCGAGTGAAAGGCAACAATGACAATATATGATGGACTGATTGAGATGAGAGAAGCTGGTATGAACTCGACCTATCTTGTTTTTGTAAATATGATTAGTTCATCATTCCTGATTCAGCCTATTATGAATGAAACATGTCCGCAATGAAAATTAGAGATTATAGTTGTTGATGCCATGCTTAATTAGCTAGGCGTTTATAATGGTTTACCTTGCATGCCAACATGCTATTAAAATGGTTGTGCTGTGGTATGATAGGGTGGTATCCTCCTTTGAACGATTCGAGTGGCTTGACTTGGCACATGTTCACGCATGTAGTTGAAACAAAAGTAACATAGCCTCCACGATATTTATGTTCATGGTGAATTATATCCTACTCATGCTTGCACTCAGTGTTGATTAATTTTAATGCATGTTCATGACTGTTGTCGCTCCCTAATTGGTCGCTTCCCAGTCTCTTTCTACCCTTCACTTGTACTAAGCGGGAATACTGCTTGTGCATCCACTTCCATAAACCCCAAAGTTATTCCATATGAGTCCACCATACCTTCCTATATGCGGTATTTACTTGTTGTTCCAAGTAAATTTGTACGTGCCAAACTCTAAACCTTCAAATGAAATTCTGTTTTGTATGCTCGAACAGCTCATGTATCAACTAGGGTTGTTTATATCTTCCATGCTAGGTGGGTTATTCTCACGAGAAAATGGCCGGTAACCGGGATGCCCAGTCCCATGCTCAAATCAAAATAATTGCAAACAAAACTCCCCCGGGATTGTTGTTAGTTGGAGGCACCCGTTGTTTCGGGCAAGCCATGGATTGATGCTTGTTGGTGGTGGGGGAGTATAAACTTTACCATTCTGTTTGGGAACCGCCTATAATGTGTGTAGCATGGAAGATATAGAGATCTCTTGGTTGTTATGTTGACAATGAATGATAATAATTTCTCTCGAGAGCTCATGATTGGGGCATGAATATAACATTGACTTAAGCCTCCCCAAGCTAGAGAGATACTTTCTCCTTCACGAGGCCAAGAATTATATATATATATTTCCGATCACGATGAACTAGATGCATAGGATAAAATTTCTGATGAAATTCCAATTTCAAACGGTTCCAGTTCCAAGATCTAATATCATCACATCGCGTATACCATGTCAATGCTTTTCCCTTCAAAGATAAAGGGAAAACCTTCTTCTTAGCTTCATCTACGGGCAAACCTGCAAGCTTAAATAATCCACAAATTTCATCCACATATATCAAGTGCATATCAGGATGTTCGGTTCCATCTCCTGCATAAGGATTAGCTAGCAGTTGTTCTAACATACCTGAAGGAATTTCATATCAATATATTCAGTAGGTGCAATAGGTTGAGGGGTGACTAATTGTGGTTCCGATCGAGGTGAAGATACCCCGAACAAACCCCTCAAAGAATTGTTTTTCATAGTAGCAAGTGACAATAAATTTCAGCACGTAGTAATAATGTTTCCTTACTAATTTCCACTTACCAAGAGCGCTTCACTCCCCGGCAACGGCGCCAGAAAATTGCCTTGATGACCCACAAGTGTATGGGGTCAATTGTATCCCCGTTCGATAAGTAAAAGTGTTGAACCCAACAAGGAGAAGAAGGAAATGACAAGTGGTTTTCAGCAAGGTAATGTCTGCAAGTGTTAAAATTGTAAGTAGCAGAGTAGTTTGGTAGAAAGATAATTTGTAACGAGCAAGTAACAATAGTAGTAACAAAAGTGCAGCAAGGTAGCCCAATTCTTTTGAGTCAAAGGATAGGAAAAAATGGTTTCTTATGATAAGCAAAGTGTTCTTGAGGGTACACAGGAATTTCATCTTGTCACTTTCATCATGTTGGCTTAATTCGTGTTCGGTACTTTGATAATTTGATATGTGGGTGGACCGGTGCTTAGGTGTTGTTATTACTTGAACAAACCTCTTACTTATGATTAACCCTCTCGCAAGCATCCGCAACTACGAGAAAAGTATTAAGAATAAATTTGAACCATAGCATTAAACTTTTGGATCCAATCGGTCCCTCACGGAATAGCACATAAACTGGGGTTTAATCTTCTGCCACTCTCGCAACCCACCATCTAATAACTACTCCACAATGCATTCCCTTAGGCCCAAATATGGTGAAGTATCATGTAGTCGACGTTCACATGACACTACTAAGAGAATGGCAACATACATACCATCAAAATATCGAACACATATCAAGTTCACATGATTACTTGCAACATGATTTCTCCCGTGACCTCAAGAACAAAAGCAACTACTCACAAATGATAAACATGCTCAAGATCAGAGGGGTATTGAATAGCATAATGGATCTGAACATATAATATTCCACCAAATAAACCATATAGTAATCAACTACAAGACGTAATCAACACTACTATTCACCCACGGGCACCAATCTATAGTTTTGATACAAAGATTGAACGCAAGAGATGAACTAGGGTTTAAGAGGAGTTGGTGCTATGAAGATGTTGATGAACATAGCCCTCCCCAAGATGGGAGAGTTTTTGGTGATGATGATGACGATGATTTCCCCCTCCGGGAGGGAAGTTCCCTCAGCGGAATATGATGCAAAATGGACGTATCACTATGTTCGGAGGCTTCAAGGGGAGGGCTTCCTTCAATTCAATGGGGCCGCAACTCGGGAGCTCAATTTGTCGTTAGCCACTCGGAATTTGGTCTCTAAAAGTGCATCTCTGACCATTGGGGATGTGGATCTGAAAGGGGAATTAAAGAAGATGAACAAGAACTTGAGGCAGATGATACAATTGAACAAGCAGGCGAATCTGCTAGATTTAGGAATTTATCTTTTTATAGTTGCTCTAGGATTTGCTTACTTGCTGATCATCACTCATTAGAGATGTTATTTGTGTCATGTCATGTACTCTACAATTTGCTTAAGGGTTTGTGGATCGTGTGCTCTCTGTGTTGCTTAATTTTTGGATCATGTGCTCTCTGTGTTACTTAAACTACATTTCTATCTCCATCTCTGAATCTCTGTAGGTGTTAGTTTTTGATACTTTCAGTTTCATCAGAGAACACGGAGGGAAAGAAAAAAAAACATAGTTCTTGGGCCCAAAATGAAACCAAGCTCTGGTTGGGCCGTCGCATTGCGTTGACTGTCGAAGGCCCACAAAGATAAAAGAGGCCTAGAAAATAGTGCATGTGTTGGCTATGTTTTCCCCCTGTTTTTTTGCTTGATTGTTTTGATTGCACCTACAGAGATTGAGTGCATGCTGGTTACATTACAAAAATAGGTTACATTGTTTGAAATTACACAACAATTGATATTGCCACCAACAAGTCAATAATTAGCATTTTGTTTCATGCAATATGGCCACCTACAAGTAAAAAATGGGCTACTCTTCAAAAATTATTGTCATCATGCCAAATGGCCACAAACTATTCAAAAATAACCTTCCTTTGTTCATACAATATAGGTATCCTACAATATATATGGCCACCAACAATTCAAAAAACTTAGCTTCTTTTTCTTCTTTTCAACATCAACATGGCTCATTTTTCTTCTTCTTTAGTTTACTTTTTGACACCTCAACTAGTCCATTAGTCGCCGGTGCCAAAACTTGGAACCAATAGAACCTATAATATAAGGGTCAAAATTATTTTCATCATGCCAAATGGCCACAAACTATTCAAAAAACTTGGAATAGAGTTTACATGTAGCCGTGTAGGGCTCGGCTATGGCACCATATCCATCTATCGATATCTCACATCAAATAAGGGTACAACCAACATCATATAAGAATAGTAAGCTAAACACAGATAACCAACGACATATCAAATAAATGTAGCAAGCATAACATAGTTCTTACATAAAACATGATAGGGTTCCCAACATGATATAACATGACAAAGATAAAAAGTTCACGGTACAACCAATGACACAATTAAGATAGAAATATATAAAAAGCCCTAATACCCTAGGGCAAGACCGGCCCTTCACCACCATCTTCACCGCGCCTCCTCTTCACTGGTCCTCCACCATGTCGTCCTCGCCGAGGTAGTAGGGGAGGCTGTGCATAGCGTTGCGAGTGGGGAAGATGCTGTTGAAGTCCATGAAGATGTTGTAGGTGGTGAATGCGATGAACTCGCACCTAGACCAAAACACCTTGCCGAGGAGGTAGTACGCATCAAATCTATTGGTGAAGTTGGTGATGAGCCCTATCAGCGCAGTGCTGGAGTTTGGACGCACTTCCTCCAGTAGGAACATCACCGGCGAGCCCGCCAGGAGGTGGGCGAAGCCCGCACCGAGGAACCACTGGGCAAACTCCTTTGCACCTCTCCAGCATGAGAATGCCCACACGTGGAGCATCGTGTCCACGATGACGCCGACGAGATTCCGCCTCTCCGGCACGGTCGATGGCAGCTCAAAGGTGGGGCCGTTGTACTGCATCCTCGCATCGCTTCAAGAGTGATGTGTGTTCGGGTGAAGAAGAGAAGGAGCGCGCGCAAATGGATGTGTGGAGAATAGGTGGAGGGGTGGATGGTTTAAACAAGCGGAGTGGCACCGGCCGCGCTCTGGATTTGCTATGTTCATATGAGCCGCGTCGATCGATATGCCACTTTAATTGGCAACCGGTTTTAATTGCCACACCGAATAGATGCGAGTGGATCAAAAAGACTGAAACGATGCTCTAAATCGAGGAGACACGCGTGTGAGATGAGATGAACCAGCGACAACGATCGTCCCTGTGTCTGTGGTGGCTCGCATGCAGGAAAGAGGATCAGTCAGCGCGTCGTGGCGGCGGGCATCGACGCATGCAGGCAGGCTTGATGGGTGCATGCATAGCATGCTAGTTGGATATGTTGTGCATGCATAGCAAGCTTCAATCGTGGCGGCCCGCATAGTCCTTTCATGCAACGGGCCAATATTCTCAAGAAACCACAGCCCAACGGGCGAACAACGCCACCATCCGATGCGGTCCCAATTGTCAGGTCCAACGGGTGACACAGTCCAGCGCGACCCCACTCGTTAGAGTTAACGGTCAAAGCATTGACCCGACGGCATCCACCGTTTGTGACCATTTGCGAGGGTTTCAGACAAGAGAGTGGGGAAAAGTGAGAAAATATTAAGAGTGTGGGGATGAATGAGTACGGCTAAGGAACTGGGGGCACAGATGTAAAAATCCCTACTTTTTAACGCGCTTCAGCTTTTGCAACTCTCACACAATACATGAGCATGAGCCATGGATACAGCACTATGGGCGTAATAGAATATGATGGTGGAGGTTGTGTGGAGAAGACAAAAAAAGAAAGTCTCACATCGACGAGGCTAATCAACGGGCTATGGAGATGCCCATCAATTGATGTCAATGCAAGGAGTAGGGATTGCCATGCAACAGATGCACTAGAGCTATAAGTGTGTGTGAAAGCTCAAAAGAGAACAAAGTGTGTGTGCATCCAACTTTCTTGCTCATGAAGACCTAGGGCAATTTTAGGAAGCCCATCATTGGAATATACAAGACAAGTTCTATACTGAAAAAATCTCACTAGTAATATATGATAGTGACAAAATTGGAGACTCTCTCTCATGAAGAACATGGTACTACTTTGAAGCACAGGTGTGGAAAATGATAGTAACATTGTACCTTCTCTCTTTTTCTCTCATTTGCTATTTTTTCTCTTTTTTAATTTTGGGCTCTTTGGCCTTTTTTTGTTTTTGGCTCTTTGGTCTCTTTTTTTATTTAAGGCCAGAGTCTCATCCCGACTTGTGGGGGAATCATAGTCTTTTGGAAATATGCCCTAGAGGCAATAATAAAAGTGGTTATTATTATATTTCCTTAATCATGATAAAGGTTTATCATTCATTCTATAATTGTATTGATCGGAAACTTAAATACATGTGTGAATGCATAAATAAATACCCAATCCCTAGTTTGTCTCTACTAGACTAGTTTGTTGATCAAAAGATAGTTAAGGTTTCCTGACCATAGACATGAGAGTTGTCGTTTGATAACGGGATCACATCATTAGGAGAATGATGTGATGGACAAGACCCATCTGTTAGAATAGCATATGATCATTCAGTTTATTGCTACTGTTTTCTTAATGTCAAATACATGTTCCTTCGACCATGAGATCATGCAACTCCCAGACTCCAAAGGAATGCCTTGTGTGTATCAAAAGTCACTTCGTAACTGGGTGATCAAAAAGGTGATCTATAGGTATCTCCGAAGGTGTCTCTTGAGTTGGCATGGATCGAGATTGGGATTTATCATTCCGTATGATGGAAAGGTATCTCTGGGCCCTCTCGGTAATATAGCATCACAAGAAGCTTGCAAGCAAAGTGACTAAGGAGTTAGTTACAAGATGATGTAATACTTAACAAATAAAGAGACTTGCCGGTAACGAGGTTGAACTAGGTATGGAGATATCGATGATCGAATCTCGGGCAAGTGACATGCCGACGGACAAAGGGAACTGTGTATGTTGTCATAAAGGTTCAACCGATAAAGATCTTCGTAGAATATGTATGAACCAATATGGACATCTAGGTCCCGCTATTGGTTATTGACCAGAGAAGTGTCTCAGTCATGTCTACATCAATCTCAAACCCGTAGGGTCCACACATTTAACGTTTGTTGACGATATAGTACTATATGAGTTATGTATGTTGGTGAGCGAATGTTATTCGGAGTCCTGGATGAGATCACAAACATGACGAGGAGTTCCGGGATGTTCCGGTGGTAAAGATTGATATATAGGATGATAGTATTTGGTCTCCGGAAGAGTTCTGGAAAACACTAGACAATTACCGAATCATGGAAAGGGGTTACGGAAGGCCATGAGGAGTTATTGGGCCAAACAGACCAACAAGGGGAGCACACCAGCCCACAAAGGGGCTGGCGCGCCCCACCTCATGGCTGTCGGCCCTAGGAAAGGAAGGAAGAGGGTCGGCCCCCTCTTGCCATCTCTTCCACGTGCTAAAAAGGAAAAGGGGGCGCCTAAGGCAGGCGCCTTATTATAGCCGCCGGCCCCCCTCCGGCCTTCTCCTCTGCGCCTTAGGAAGGAAAGGGAGGGGTGTGCCTAGACAGGGGCCTAGGGCAGCTGCCGGCCCCCCTTGGTGTGTGTCCTAGGATGCCTCCCCTCCCCCTCCACCTATATATATGAGAGGAGGGGAGGGACGCCACACACCATGACTCACCAAGCCGTGTGTCAGCACCCCCTCACCGTCTAGTTCATCCCCCGCTCTAAATCCGTTGTGCTTGGCGAACGCCTGCGGGATAGTTTCACCTCTACCGTCACGATGTCGTCGTGCTGCTAGAACTCATCTACTACTTCGTCCATCTTACTGGATCAAGAAGGCGAGGTTGTCATCAAGCTGAACGTGTGCTGAACATGGAGGTGCCGTACATTCGGTGCTTGATCGGAACAGATCGCGAAGGTGTACGACCACATCAACTATGTTGATAAACGCTTCAGCTTGCGATCTACAAGGGTATTTAGATGCTTTCCCCCTCTCTAGCTATGCATCTCCATGGCTAGATCCTGCATGTGTGTAGCATTTTTTTGTTTTCCATGCAACATTCCCCAACATAGTCTCCATCATCCTTTCCTCACATGGGACAATGCTTTAATGATGATCATCACACTTTTATTTACTTACAACTCAAGAATTACAACTAGATACTAGAACAAAAATATGACTCTATATGAATGCCTCCGACGGTGTACCGGGATGTGCAATGATCTAGCATGACATGTAAAAATATGAATGGTGGCCAAGCCACAAATACTATGTCAACTATATGATCGGGCTAAGAAATATGACAATGATGGTATGTGTCATAATAAAATGGACGGTGGAAGTTGCATGGCAATATATCTCAGAATGGCTATTGAAATGCAATAATAGGTAGGTATGGTGGCTGTTTTGAGGAAGATATAGGGTGGCTTATGTATGCAAGAGCGTATCATATCACAGGGTTTGGATGCACCGACGAAGTTTGCACCACAACTCAAGGTGAGTAAGGGCAATGCACGGTACCGAAGAGGCTAGCAAAATGCGGAAGGGTGAGAGTGCGTACAATCCATGGACTCAACATTAGTCATAAAGAACTCACATGCTTATTGCAAAATTTTATTAGCCCTCGAAGCAAAGTACTAGCACGCATGCTCCTAGGGGGTAGATTGGTAGGAAAAGACCGTTGCTCGTCCCCGACCGCCACTCATAAGGAAGATAATCAAAAGTAATCATGCTCCAACTTCATCGCATAACAAGATACCATACATGCATGCTTAGGGAATCACAAACCTTAACACAAATATTCTTACTAAACCACAATTACTCACTAGCATGTCTCTAATATCACCATCTTTATATCTCAAAACAAATGCAATGAATCTAACTTCTCATATTTTAATGATCTTCATAAAAGTTTTTATTATATCCCTCTTGAATACCCATCATATTATGACTAAATTCATAACCTAAGCAAATTTACATACTATTTATAAGACTCAAAATAATATAAGTGAATCATGAGAGGTCATCAATTTCTTCAAAATATAACCACCGCCCTGCTCTAAAAAGATATAGGTGAAGCACTAGAGCAACTACCTAGCTCATAAAATATAAGTGAAGCACATAGAGTATTCTAATCAAAAGGTGTGTACAGCAAGGATGATTGTGCCAACTAAAAAGCAAATAAAGCAAAGACTCATATAATACAAGATGCTCCAAGCAAAACACATATCATGTAGTGAATAAAAATATAGCCTCAAGTAATTTACCGATGGATCATAGACAAAAGAGGGGATGCCATCCGGGGCATCCACAAGCTTTTTTTTAAGATCCAGCAAATTGCTGGCTTCATTAGATTTAGCAGAAAGCAACGAAAGAACAACATAGGGTGGATCCGAAGATCAAAGAAAAATAAAAAGGAAACAACAGCCCTATTAGGTGTAGATCAGCACTACACTCTCACGGTGGAACGCCATCCACCCGCGGCAAGACAACACAGCTCCGACTCCGATGGAGAAACTACGAAGAAGAACAAGGCAAGTGGGCGCCACGAAGGATCACCGAACGGACCACCTGTCACGTGTCATCGTATACCAATAGGGCCCCGCCACCACGGCTTCGACTTCACGAGAACAAATAGACGAGGCGATCCCACGGACACGTCAGAGAAGGAGCCGACTACCCCAAGCAATGCCACATCTCCTACATCGTTCACCCTGTCGCCATTGCCACAAGATACCAACCGCCCACATCGCCTGACGAGCATCCCTCCACAAGCTGCCATCCACCACCATCACATGCCACAGGTCCATCTGACCAGATCCACCTCCAAGACGATGCCCCCAAGAGGGAACGCGGTGCCGAGAACAGTTACTAGCGCCACCGTCATTTGATCCGGAAGGTCGGATCTAGGGTTTCCCCTAGAGAAAATCGGGAAGGAAGGTGAGAACTGCGAAATCGATGCCTTCAGCAAGGGAACAACGTCCGGCAGGCGCCGCCATCGACGACTCGGCCAACTGCTGGATTATGGCTTTCGCTAGTAGCCTAAACCTTCCAACCCATGGACCCGACCAACCCCCCTCGCTAACATCTCTGCACAAAGTTTAGTGCGGCCACAACCCCGCTGACCACCAACCACCTCCACCAGACCGCATGGACGCCATAGCAATAGATCGGGCCAGAGACTAGCCCAACCTGCACTGTCATCTCCAGATCCAATGTGCCCACCACGCAGCAGCTGCACGCCCTGGCGCCAAGAGCACGCCCTCAAGTGGTAAAAGGCGCCACCAGCAGGAACGCCGGCCTCAAGCACAGACCGGCCAGATCTGGCCCGCCCTCCCGAGTAGCCGACCATCGCCAGGCCAGCGGCTGAGGCAGCGACAACCCTCGCCCCTACACCGTGGCTGCCAGCACCGCATGCCGGTGATGCGCCCGCGTGCCCGCGTGCCTCGAGTGACCCGAGCCCGATAGCTCCAGCCCATGCCTTGCTCCTCGATGATCCGCCCCGCCCCGCCAGCCCACTCGCTACACCCAGCTCACCAGCACGAGATGCGCAGCATCTCCACGCGCCCGGCACCACGAAATCCATCCTCTGAGCCACCCCGACAGCCATCGCTCACGAAACGGATGAAGGGCCCCATCGTCACCTTCCTTAGAGCCGGCGCGGACTTCGCCGGCCGCTCCTCCAGCGACAATGAGATGAGGGAATGAAAGAGAGGTGGCAACACACTTGATGTAGGGTTTCCACTGTGTCGCCAGAGAGGGCGACGCGGGGCCGAGACTAGTTTGGTGTTTATCACCCGCTCCCTCCTCCTTGGTTTAACCAGAATGCATCCACAAGCTTAGATGCTTGGTTGTCCTTGAATATTACCTTGGGGTGCCATGGGCATCCCCAAGCTTAGGCTCTTGCCACTCCTTATTCCATAGTCCATCAAAACTTCACCCAAAACTTGAAAACTTCACAACACAAAACTCAACAGAAAACTCGTGAGATCCGTTAGTGAAACAAAGCAAATCGCCACCTTTAGGTACCATTGTAAACCATTCCAATTTTTTATTTGAATTATATCTACTATATTCTAACTTCAGCATGGTTCATACCCCCCGATACTACCCATAGATTCATCAAAATAAGTGAATAATACAATGAAAATAGAATCAATCAAAAACAGAACAGTCTGTAGCTGAAAAATTAGGACAACGTACGAAATTTGTATATAAATCTTGTGTAGAAAATTCAGAATTTTATCACACTCCACTAAACTTGAACAATTCTGCTACTGGACGCAAAAGTTTCTGTTTTCAGCAAAATCAAATCAACTATCACCCAAATCATCCCAAAGGTCTTGCTTGGCTCAAAACTAATTAAAAACTAAAACACAATCATAAAAAGAGTATAATTGCATATACTCATCAAAACAGAAAAGAAAAATATTGGATTGTCTCCTAACAAGCGCTATTCTTTAAAGCCTTTTAGCTAGGCCTTGATAATTTTAATGATGCTCACGTGAAAGACAAAAAGTTGAAGCACAAAGAGAGCATCATATAGCATGTGAAAAACAAGTTTAAGTATAACATACTGATGTCTACTATGCAACCTTCTTCTTGTAGACCTTCTTGGGCCTCCAAGTGCAGATGTTTCTAGGACAGTAACAAATTTCCCTCAAGTGGATGACCTAAGGTTTATCAATCCGTGGGAGGCGTAGGATGAAGATGGTCTCTCTCAAAAAACCCTGCAACCAAATAACAAAGAGTCTCCTGTGTCCCCCAACACACCCAATACAATGGTAAATTGTATAGGTGCACTAGTTCGGTGAAGAGATGGTGATACAAGTGCAATATGGATGGTAGATATAGGTTTTTGTTATCTAAAAATATAAAACAACAAGGTAGCAAGTAACAAAAGTGAGCGAAAACGGTATTGCAATGCTTCAAAACAAGGCATAGGGTTCATACTTTCACTAGTGCAAGTTCTCTCAACAATGACAACATAATTAGATCATATAACAATTCCCCAACGTGCAACAAAGAGTCACTCCAAAGTCACTAATAGCGGAGAACAAACTAAGAGATTATTGTAGGGTACGAAACCACCTCAAAGTTATTCTTTCCGATCAATCAATTGGGCTATTCCTATAAGTGTCACAAACTGCCCTAGAGTTTGTAGTAAAATAACACCTTAAGACACACATCAACCAAAACCCTAATGTCACCTAGATACTCCAATGTCACCTCAAGTATCCGCGGGTTTGATTGTACAATATGCATCATACAATCTCAGATTCATCTATTCAAATCAACACAAAGAACTTCATAGAGTGCCCCAAAGTTTCTACCGGAGAGTCAAGATGAAAACATGTGCCAACCCCTATGCATAAGTTCATAAGGTCACAGAACCCGCAAGTTGATCACCAAAAAATACATCAAGTGGATCACGTGAATATCCCATTGTCACCACACATAAGCACATGCAAGAATACATCAAGTGTTCTCAAATCCTTAAAGACTAAATCCGATAAGATGACTTCAAAGGGAAAACTCGATTCATTACAATAAGGTAGAGGGGGAGAAACATCATAAGATTCACCTATAGTAGCAAAGCTCACAGTACATCAAGATCGTGCCAAATCAAGAACACGAGAGAGAGAGAGAGAGAGAGAGAGAGAGAGAGATCAAACACCTAGCTACTGGTACATACCCTCAGCCCCGAGGTTGAACTACTCCCTCCTCATCATGGAGAGCGCCGGGATGATGAAGATGGCCACCGGTGATGGATCCCCCCTCCGGAAGGGTGCCGGAACAGGGTCCCCATTGGTTTTTCGTGGCTATAGACGCTTGCAGCGGTGGAACTCGCGATCTTGGTTCTGTTCTGGAAGTTTGGGGATATATATAAGAGGTGTTCGCGTCGGGAACAAGTAGGGGGGTCCACGAGGAAGCCACGAGGTAGGGGGCGCATCTAGGGGGGTAGGGCGCGCCCTCCACCCTCGTGATGGCCTCTGGACTCTTCTGGTCCATCTCCGATGCTCCATGGACTTCTTCTGGTCCAAAAACAATCTCCGTGAATTTTCAGGTCAATTGGACTCCGTTTGGTATTCCTTTTCTGTAAAACTCAAAAACAAGGAAAAAACAGAAACTGGCACTGTGCTCTAGGTTAATAGGTTAGTCCCAAAAATCATATAAAATAGCATATAAATGCATATAAGACATCTAAAATAGATAATATAATAGCATGGAACAATAAAAAATTATAGATACATTGGAGATGTATCAAGCATCCCCAAGCTTAATTCCTGCTAGACCTCGAGTAGGTAAATGATAAAAACAGAATTTCTGATGTGGAATGCTACCTAACATATTTATCAATGTAGTTTTCTTTATTGTGGCATGAATGTTCACATCCATAAGATTCATAACAAAAGTTTAATATTGACATAAAAATGATAATACTTCAAGCATACTAATAAAGCAATCATGTCTTCTCAAAATAACATGGCCAAAGAAAGCTATCCCTACAAAATCATATGGTCTGGCTATGCTCTATCTTCATCACACAAAATATTTAAATCATGCACAACCCCGATGACAAGCCAAGCAATTGTTTCATACTTTTTATGTTCTCAAACTTTTTCAATCTTCATGCAATACATGAGCATGAGCCATAGATATAGCAATATGGTGGAATAGATTATGGTGGTTGTGGAGAAGACAAAAAGGAGAAGATAGTCTCACATCAACTAGGCATATCAATGAGCTATGGAGATGCCCATCAATAGATACCAATGTGAGTGAGTAGGGATTGCCATGCAACGGATGCACTAGAGCTATAAGTTTATGAAAGCTCAAAAAGAAACTAAGTGGGTGTGCATCCAACTCGCTTGCTCACCAAGACCTAGGGCAATTTGAGGAAGCCCATTATTGGAATATACAAGCCAAGTTCTATAATGAAAAGTTCCCACTAGTATCTGAAAGTGATATCATAGGAGGCTCTCTATCATGAAGATCATGGTGCTACTTTGAAGCACAAGTGTGGTAAAAGGATAGTAGCATTGCCCCTTCTCTCTTTTTCTCTCATTTTTTGTTTTTGGCCTCTTTTTTTAGTATTTGTATTACTTTTCGTCCAAAGTCTCATCCCGGCTTGTGGGGGAATCATAGTCTCCATCATCCTTTCCTCACTGGGACAATGCTCTAATAATGAAGATTGTCACACTTTTATTTACTTACAACTCAAGAATTACAACTCGATACTTAGAACAAAATATGACTCTATATGAATGCCTCTGGTGGTGTACCAGGATGTGCAATGAATCAAGAGTAACATGTATGAAAGAATTATGAAAGGTGGCGTTGCCACAAATACAATGTCACCTACATGATCATGCAAAGCAATATGACAATGATGAAGCATGTCATAATAATGGAACGGTGGAAAGTTGCATGGCAATATTATCTCAGAATGGCTATGGAAATGCCATAATAGGTAGGTATGGTGGCTGTTTTGACGAAGGTATGTGGTGGTTGTAATGCACCGATGAAAGGTGTGCGGTACTAGAGAGGCTAGCAATGGTGGAAGGGTGAGAGTGTGTATAATCCATGGACTCAACACTAGTCATAAAGAACTCACAATCTTATTGTAAAAATCTATTAGTTCTCGAAACGAAGTACTATGCGCATGCTCCTAGGGGGATAGATTGGTAGGAAAAGACTATCGCTCGTCCCCGACCGCCACTCATAAGGAAGACAATCAATAAATAAATCATGCTCCGACTTCATCACTTAACGGTTCACCGTACGTGCATGCTACGGGAATCACAAACTTTAACACTTGTATCTCTCAAATTCACAACTACTCCACTAGCATGACTCTAATATCACCATCTTCATATCTCAAATCAATCATAAAGAATCAAACTTCTCATAGTATTCAATGCACTTTATATGAAAGTTTTTATAATATCCCTCTTGGATGCCCATCATATTAGGACTAAATTCATATCCTAAGCAAATTACCATGCTGTTTAAGACTCTCAAAATAATATAAGTGAAGCATGAGAGTTCATTAACTTCTTCAAAATAAAATCACCGTCGTGCTCTAAAAAGATATAAGTGAAGCACTAGAGCAAATGACAAAGTTCTCCAAAAGATATAAGTGAAGATCAATAAGTAGTTGAAAATTATGTAACTACGTGATGACTCTATAACATTTAAGAATTTCATATCTTGGGATATTATTCAAACAGCAAGCAAAACAAAATGGCGCTCCATGCAAAACACATATCATGTGCTGAATAAAAATATAGCTCCAAGTAAAGTTACCGATGAACGAAGACGAAAGAGGGGATGCCTTCCGGGGCATCCCCAAGCTTAGGATTTTGGTTGTACTTGAATATTACCTTGGGGTGCCTTTGGCATCCCCAATCTTAGGCTCTTGCCACTTCTTATTCCATAGTCCATCGAATCTTTACCCAAAACTTGAAAACCTCACAACACAAAACTTAACAGAAAACTCGTAAGCTCCGTTAGTATAAGAAAATAAAATAACCACTTAGGTACTGTTGTGAACCCATTATAAATTCATATTGCTGTTATATATACTGTATTACAACTTATCCATGGTTCATACCCTCCGATACTACTCATAGATTCATCAAAATAAGCAAACAACACATAGAAAACAGAATATGTCAAAAACAGAATAGTCTGTAGTAATCTGTAACTCTCGAATACTTCTGTAACTCCAAAAATTCTGAAAAAGTTAGGAAAACCTAAGAAATTTGTGTATTAATCTTCTGCAAAAAGAATAACTCAAAATCGCTCTTATGTTAAAAATCAGAATTATTTTTGTGAGCGCAAAAGTTTCTGTTTTTCAGCAAGATCAAATCAACTATTACCGTAAGCCATCCCAAAGGTCTTACTTGGCACTTTATTGAAACAAAAGCTATAAAACATGATTACTACAGTAGCATAATCATGTGAACACATAGAAACAGTAGGGGTAATTATTGGGTTGTCTCCCAACAAGCGCTTTGCTTTAATGCCTTTTTGGTTAGGCATGATGATTTCAACGATGCTCACATAAAAGATAAGAATTGAAACATAATAGGAGCATCATGAAGCATATGACTAGCACATTTAAGTCTAACCCACTTCCTATGCCTAGGGATTTTTGTGATCAAACAACTTATAGGAACAAGAATCAACTAGCATAGGAAAGCAAAACAAGCATAGCTTCAAGATTTTCAACACATAGAGAGGAAACTTGATATTATTGCAACTCCTACAAGCATATATTCCTCCTTCATAATAAATTTCAGTAGCATCATGAATGAATTCAACAATATAACTATCACATAAAATCATTCTTTTCATGAACCACAAGCATAGAAATGTTACTACTCTCCACATAAGCAAAATTCTTCTTATTCATAGTAGTGGGAGAAAACTCAACAAAATAACTATCATGTGAGGCATAATCCAATTGAAAATTAAAATCAAGATGACAAGTTTCATGGTTATCATTATTCTTTATAGCATACATGTCATCACAATATTCATCATAGATAGCAACTTTGTTCTCATAATCAATTGGAACCTCTTCCGAAATAGTGGATTCATCACTAAATAAAGTCATGACCTCTCCTAATCCACTTTCACGATTATCACAATAAGATTCAACACCCTCCAAAATAGTGGGATCATTACTTACTAAAGTTGACACTCTTTCAAACCCACTTTCATCAATATAATCATCATAAATAGGAGGCATGCTATCATCAAAATAAATTTTCTCATCGAAACTTGGGGGACAAAAAATATCATCTTCATCGAACATAGCATCCCCAAGCTTGTGGCTTTGCATATCATTAGCATCATGGATATTCAAGGAATTCATACTAACAATATTGCAATCAAGATCATCATTCAAAGATTTTATGCCAAACATTTTATAGCATTCTTCCTCTAGCAATTGAGCAAAATTATCAGAATCCTTATTTTCACGAAAGAGATTAAAAATATGAAGCATATGAGGCAACCACAATGCCATTTTTTTTGTACTTTTCTTTTATAAACTAAACTAGTGATAAAACAAGAAACTAAAAGATTCGACTGCAAGATCTAAATATATACCTTCAAGCACTAACCTCCCCGGCAACGGCGCCAGAAAAGAGCTTGATGTGTACTACGCAACCTTCTTCTGTAGATGTTGTTGGGCCTCCAAGTGCAGAGGTTTGTAGGACAGTAGCAAATTTCCCTCTAGTGGATGACCTAAGGTTTATCAATCTGTGGGAGGCATAGGATGAAGATGGTCTCTCTCAAACAACCCTGCAACCAAATAACAAAGAGTCTCTTGTGTCCCCAACACACCCAATACAATGGTAAATTGTATAGGTGCACTAGTTCAGCGAAGAGATGGTGATACAAGTGCAATATGGATGGTAGATATAGGTTTTTGTAATCTGAAAATATAAAAACAGCAAGGTACCAAGTAACAGGAGTGAGCGAAAACTGTATTGCAATGCTTCGAAACAAGGCATAGGCTTCATATTTTCACTAGTGCAAGTTCTCTCAACAATGATAACTTAATTAGATCATATAACAATCCCTCAACATGGAACAAAGAGTCACTCCAAAGTCACTAATAGCAGAGAACAAACGAAGAGAATATAGGGTACGAAACCACCTCACAGTTATTCTTTCCGATCAATCCATTGGGCTATTCCTATTAGTGTCACAAACAGCCCTAGAGTTCATAGTAAAATAACACCTTAAGACACACATCAACCAAAACCCTAATGTCACCTAGATACTCCAATGTCACCTCAAGTATCCGAGGGTTTGATTATACAATATGCATCACACAATCTCAGATTCATCTATTCAAATCAACACAAAGAACTTCACAGAGTGCCCCAAAGGTTCTATCGGAGAGTCAAGATGAAAAGCTGTGCCAACCCCTATGCATAAGTTCACAAGGTCATAGAACCCGCAAGTTCATCACCAAAACATACATCAACTGGATCACGTGAATATCCCATTGTCACCACAGATAAGCAAATGCAAGACATACATCAAGTGTTCTCAAATCCGTAAATACTCAATCCGATAAGATGACTTCAAAGGGAAACTCAATTCATTACAAGAAGGTAGAGGGGGAGAAACATCATAAGATCCAACTATAGTAGCAAAGCTCACAGTACGTCAAGATCGTGCCAAATCAAGAACACGAGAGAGAGAGGGAGGGAGAGAGAGAGATCAAACACATAGCTACTGGTAGATACCCTCAGCCCCGAGGGTGAACTACTCCCTCCTCGTCATGGAGAGCGTCGGGATGATGAAGATGGCCAGCTGTGATGGATCCCCCCTACGGAAGGGCGGCGGAACTCCCGATCTTGGTTCTATTCTAGAAGTATTTGGGGATATATAAGAGGTGTTGGCATCGGGAACAAGTCAGGGGGTCCACGTGGAAGCCACGATGTAGGGGGCACCCAGGGGGGTATTGCGCGCCCTCCACCCTCGTGGTGGCCTTGGGACTCTTCTGGTCCATCTCCGATGCTCTGTGGGCTTCTTCTAGTCCAAAAAAAATCTCCGTGAATTTTCAGGTCAATTGGACTCCTTTTGGTATTCCTTTTCTATAAAACTCAAAAACAAGGAAAAAACAGAAACTGGCACTGGGCTCTAGGTTAATAGGTTAGTCCAAAAAATCATATAAAATAGCATATAAATGCATATAAAACATCCAAAACAAATAATATAATAGCATGGAACAATCAAGAATTATAGATACGTTGGAGACGTATCACATACTTCCTATGCAGATGCATTTTATAGGGAAAAGAGTTATGAAGATAAAAAGTAGCCTATGCAAGGAAGAGGAAACAAATAATAGAAATATCAACATAACGAGAGGTATTAGTAACATGAAAATTTCTACAACCATATTTTCTCTCTCATAATAATTACATGTACGATCATAATCAAATTCAAGAATATAGCTATCATATAAAATTTTCCAATCATGATCCACATGCATAGAAGTTTTATAATCTTTCAAGATAGTGGGATTGACATCAACTAAAGTCATGACCTCTTCAAACCCCCTTTTATCAAAAAAATCATAATGTTGAACACTCTCCAAATATGTGGGTTTATTTTTAGATAAAGTTGAAACTCTTCCAAACCCACTTTCAATATTATCGCAAACATATTCATTATGAGGCTTAAATAAATTTTCAAGATCATAAGAAGCATTATCACCCCAATCATGATTAATGCAATAAGTAGTGGACATAGAAAAATTAGCACCCCAAAGCTTGGGATTTTGCAAACTATTAGTACAATTGACATTAATAGAATTTATAATAGCACCATTGCAATCATGCTTTTCATTCAAGGAGCTATCTTGAATCACTTCATAAATTTCTTCTTTTAACACTTCATCACAATTTTTAGATTTACGAGTTTCAAGCAAAACTGCATAAAGATAATCTAGTGCACTCAACTCAATAGCAATTGGTTCATCATAGTTGGATATTTTAAAAATATTACCAAGTGGATGAGGATCCATAAACTTTTTGTTTTTTGAATAGGAATAAACATGCAATTATGCAAAGCGAACAAGCAAACAACCCAAGTAAGACATAAAGGCAAACAAAAAAAAAGTAAATATTTTTGTATTTTTCTAAAAATATTTTAGAAGTGGGGGAGAGGAAAACGAGAGGCAAATGGCGAATAATGTAAATGCAAAAGATGAGAGTTTGTGATGGGTACTTGGTAGGCTTGATGTAGATCCTCCCCCACAATGGCGCTAGAAATTCTTCCTGCTACTTCTTGAGCTTGCGTTGGTTTTTCCCTTGAAGAGGAAAGGGTGATGCAGCAAAGTAGAGATAAGTATTTACCTCAGTTCGGGAACCAATCCAATAGGAGGAACGCACAAGTCACCAATGGTTCCATCAACGCAAACAAACAAATACTTGCACCCAACGCGACAAAGGGGTTATCAATCCCTTCACGGTTACTTGCAAGGATGAGATCTGATAGAGATAGGTATAAAGATAAATAAAAGTGAAAAATAAAGTAACGGAAAATAAATTTCAGCAAGGTATTTTGTGGTTTTTGGTTTTGTAGATCTGAAAATAATATAATAAAAGATAGACCCGGGGGCCATAGTTTTCACTAGAGGCTTCTCTCTTGAAAGAACGCATACGGTGGGTAAAAAAAATTACTGTTGAGCAATTGATAAAAAAGTGCAAAGGTATGACGATATCTAAGGCAATGATCATGAATATAGGCATCGCGTCCATGAAAAGTAGACGGACTCCTGCCTGCATCTACTACTATTACTCCACACATTGACCGCTATCCAGCATAAATCTAGTGTATTAAGTTAACAAGAACGGAGTAACGCCTTAAGCAAGATGACATGATGTAGAGGGATAGATCCAATCAATATGAATAAACCCCACCTTTTTGTCCTTAATGGAAACAATAAAAATATGTGTCATGTCCCCTTCTATCTCTGGGTATGAGCACCGCAAGATTGAACCCATTACAAAGCACCTCTCCCATGGCAAGAAAAATCAATCTAGTTGGCCAAACCAAATCCATAGGTCGAAGAGAAATATAATGGTATCTTAATCATGAGTAAAAGAGTTCAGAGAACACTGAAATAATATTCATAGATAATCTAATCATAAATCCACAATTCATCAGATCTCAACAAATGCACCACAAAAGAAGAATACATTGAATAGATCTCCAAGAACATCAAGGAGAACATTGTATTGAAGATCAAAGAGAGAAAAGGAGTCATCTAGCTACTAGCTATGGACCCGTAGGTATGTGGTAAACTACTCACACATCATCGGAAGGGCAGCAAGGTTGATATAGAGGCCCTCCGTGATCGAATCCCCCTCGTGATACCGAATAGGTCTCGGATGGGATCTCACGAGGCGTAAACTTGCGATGTGGAAAAGTATTTTTGGTGTGCCCTCTGGTATACTGGGAATATTTGGAAATTTATAGAGCAAATATTTGGGTTAGAGGAGCATCAGGGGGGCCACCAGCCTGGGGGCGCCCCCTGGGGCTTGCCTCCCGAGCTTGTCGCCAACTGGTGGCCCCTCTGACCCCCTCCCGAAGGTTCCTGGGTGTCTACTATTCCAATAAAAATCCTCAAAAAGTTTCGTTCCTGGACTCCATTTGGTATTGATTTATGTAGAAGACAAAAACAAGGAAAAAACAACAACTGGCAGTTGGCACTAGGTTAATAGGTTAGTCCCAAAAAATGATATAAAATAGCATAATAATGCATATAAAACATCAAAGATGCATAATATAATAGCGTGGAACAATAAAAAATATAGATATGTTCGATACGTATCACCCTCCCTCTCCCTCTAATCTATATATACTAGGGGATTTTTGCTCTTTTGGACACATAGTTTTTGGAGCGTCCTATAGTTCTTCTAGTTCATGTTCTAGTTGGCCTAGTTGACTAATTAGAGCTGCACTAATCCTTTTGTCCGCATAATTAGAAGCCCAATGTGGTTCTAACATCCTCCCTCTAATTCTCCGGCGATGATTAGCTCTGCACGGTGAAGCGCTGCCGAAACATGATGGTTGCATGCTTGCAACCAAGTAGAGAGGTCGTGCTTTCGATCTTCGGTTTGAGGGACCGTTCGTGGCCAGTATGAGGGATCATTCATCGACAGTTCGAGGGACTCCAAGTACAATCTACACCGACACATTTTTCTTCCACTGCAATTTAGTGACGGTAACGATCATGATCCCAACCTGTAATGCATCTTCATATTGATCTTGGGTGATCATAGGTGCGAAATTTGTTGTTTTCTACTACATTTCCCAATAATTCAACATAAAGAAACCTCAGAGAGCAAGACCCAATTCACCACAAAAGAGATAGAGGGGAAGAACATTATATGATCCAACTATATTAGCAAAGTCATGATACATCAAGATCATGCCAAATCAAGAACACGAGAGAGGGAGAGATCAAACACATAACTACTGGTACGAACCCTCGGCCCCGAGGATGAACAACTCACGCATCACCATGGAGGCAGCAAGGATGATGAAGATGGCCTCCGTGATGGCTTCCCCCTCCGGCAGGGTGCCGGAAAAGGCCTCCATATGAGATCACTTCGGAATGGAGACTTCCGATGGTGTACTAAAAGTTCTAGATTACTTTTCGCGGATTTATTAATATATATATATATATATATATAGGATTTTTCATTGTTGGATTCATGTCAAGGGGGGTCCTGAGGGCCCCACAAGCTCACATGGAGCCCCCTTGAGCCTGTGGGCACCCTGGGAACCTCCGAATCTCCCCCAAAGCTTCCTGGGTCTCTTTCCTCTATAAAATATTAGCAATTTTTATCACATTTGGACTTTGTTTGCTATAGTTTGTGTGCGAAATAAAGAATATGCCACAAAAAAACAGGAACTGGCATTGGAAACTAAATTAATATGTTAGTCAACAAAAATAATATAAAAGTGCACCAAGACCATGTAGAATTCAAGTAAATATAGCATGAATACTTCATAAATTATAGACACGTTGGAGACATATCAGCATCCCAAGCTTAAATCTTGCTCGTCCTCGAGTAGGTATATGATAAAACAAATAGTTTATGAAGTGTGAAAGCTAGAATAGTGCATAAGTTTGACCAATGCTAATGTTAATCACATTTCTAGCATCATTATATATCATGAACAACAGATCATTTATCATAAAACTTTTAATGATCAAGTAGCGATCTATTCGCATGTTAAAGTATAGACCATAAATTCTCTTGAAACTTAACAAACTATGTTTTCCAAATCATCTCTTTAGAGAAATTTTGTTCCAGGAATTAGTTCTAATACGATTCCCTTGTGCCAAGCCCTTGACCAAGCCATGGACCATAGATGGAAAATTCATATGGCATTTATTTGGATATTGTTATTCAATAGAAACTCATTATAGAATATATTGGATTTGAACCATGACTTCAGATTTTTTGTACCATGATATTGGATTATAAGATTAACTTGGACATGATGACTTAGATTGTTATACAAGGATCAAGACCTTAAGCCATGATCAATCTGTCACATTTCCGTATGTTCAAACTAAATGGTGTTTGAACATATTTTCAAACCCTTTGATCGTATAATCAAGCCCAATATGAGAAAAGGGTTATAAGCAAAGCCTTTGGACCATAGAAATGCCCTAATGTTATCCTAGGAATATTACTAGTCAATAATTTGTATCTTTTACTTGTATTTTCTGTTTGTTGGAATATTTCTGTTATCGTTAGATATATTGGACGAGAAGAATAGTCAATAGGGAATAGAATATTATCTTCCACGAGAAACACATAAAAGTTGCAAATTGACCATCATTTGTCCTATATTTTTGTCTTATACATGATATACTTTAAATTTAGTAGTATGCATGTGTAGGGTACTTGCTAAAGTTTTGGAAAGTATTATCGTGGTAGTTAAAGCCTTAGGATTCATTACTATTATACTTTATGATTATGCTTATCCATGCTTGTAGAATGGGGGTGGATTAAAATAAAACTTGCTTTGAAACTTTTGTACTTGCTCCCTCCTTGAGTAATGTTTTGTGTAATGTTTGTTTTAAAAAACAAATATTTACTCTACTCTCTCAGTAGAATGGATTGATGGGAGCGTCTAGCACCCGACTAGGATATTGCACACTTAGTGATTGTGCCCGACGGGGGATTTGCACACTTAAGTGATTGCGCCAGACTGGTGTCTTGCACACGGGTTTTTGGAGGGGACCGCCGTCCAGGAGACTGACATCTTCCAAGTTTTAGTACAAAGAACTTTCCAATATAACCACATGCTACTATCATATCTGGCTTAGCTTGGTACTTATCAGAAAACCCTTTAGTTTGGTGTTGCCATTAGAGAGAGGCCTTAATTGCCTAAGCATCTGGTGAACATGAACGAAGTAGAGGGGGCTGCTATGGAAAGGCTTCATCACAATATCCCCCCATCATGCAGAAATGGATTCAACGACAACATGGGGTTGGTTGTGTCATGTGGGGAACGTGTACATATATTGTGATTTCAAACATAATCAATTAGCCATGCCCACAGATACGAGCAATTTGAGCAACTAATGACTTGAACTGAAGAAGAATCCCCCCTTTCTTTTCTTAAATCTGCTTCAAGGGTTTGGGTTGGATATTTAGCACATGGATGTGTTTCACTTGAACTCTAAGTATTTTACTTCGGTTGGAGACTGAGCCTTGGTGTGGTTACCCAAGAGTTTCATTCTAACCCTTTGTATCCTTTGAACTTAAAAAAATTGTATAAGTGAAAATTGGCTTTTCGCAAACAAAACCCCTTTGCAACTCTTTTGACTTATGTCACATGAATACTCAGTTATTATTACCTTTGCAGCTTGTGAGTATATTGGACGTACTCATCTGCACATGTCATGGGCACATGTCGATAGTAAAAATGCGATAGGACCACATGTTACACTCAATGAGCCCGGTGACGTTCATGGATCCCTCGATGAAGTATGCTTCCATTGCAATTTTTGTCAGCCTTGTGTTGTTGAAGTAGTATATGTATGTAACTCTGGATACAACGTTTTTTTAGTAATTTATGTTTATTTGATATTCTCTGTTGTTACTGTGTGCTAGCCATGATCCAATGATCGCACAATAAACATAGAAATCGGGATCCTATGAGATCAAGGTTGTTACATGCTCATTGTTATAGAGTTTGCTTCTACCTTGAGAGATCAAATACATGATGCACCAAGGAGGTGCCAGAGAGATAAAAAAGAGTTTAGGGGAAAAATAAGAATAAAATAGAAAATAAAAGAGAAGGAGTGACACTACACTACAAAAAAAAGACACATACGTGACATTTTGGGCCGAACGGAAAAATTTTCAGTCATACTTATGACACTTCTATGACGATAATTGAGATAAAACCCGGTATCATCATAGATGTGGTGGGCTCCTACTTCTATGACAAAAAATCATGACAGAAAATGGGCTTTTCGTCCTGGGTGGGCCGGAGACGCGGCTGCATGACATTCTTTGGGCCATCCATGACGGAAAAAACCATGGTAGAAGCGGGGGCGAGGAAAATTTCGGTGAGTTCCCGGTTACGGTGGGTGGTCGGGGGCCAAGCGATGCGCGTTTCTCTCGTACACGTGTGTGCGAGGCGCTGGGATGTAACTGAACCCGAGCGAGGCGTTGGGCTCTAACTAAATCCGAGCGATTGCACTGCAGGCTACTCGTTACTGAACCCGAGCGATCGATCGATGGCTGTTAAGTGAACCCGATCGACCGATTCCTTTGCTACTGCTGCTAACTGAAGCCGATCGATGTTGCCTCTGGATGAACAGTGAGCGTTGCGGGGGGTTGGATGAACAGTGGGCGGTGGGGTGGATGAACACACTACAAAAAAATACACTTCCGTGATGATACATGTTTGTCACAGTAGGTCGCATTTTTTGTCATGCATGTACATCCATGACAAATTTATGACAGAATCAAGATAGTCATACCTATGCTGTCGTAGAAGTGTTCCATGACATTACCAAAATTATCATCACGGAAGTGTCCACTTCCATGACGATAAATCGTGCGTCACAGAAGTGCTTTTGTCAAGGGTGACCGACACGTGGCATCCACCGTAACGGAACGTCGTTAAGCTATCGGGTCGGGTTTTGGATCTGATAACCCGTTAACAGCCCCGACCAATGGGGATTTCCACGTGTAAAATCATCATTGGCTGGAGGAAACACGTGTCAGCTCACCGTTGGGACAGATGTCATCCACTCATTGGACAGAAGGCGCCTATGATACGTCGACACGTGGCACGACCCAACAGAGGCCCGTTCCTGTGAAAAGGCCGGCCCATTTGACTTGGTCAAAAGGTGGCGGCCCGGCCCATGTAAAGCCTGTTAACGGCCTGTTCGCATATAGCCCATTTACAGCCCACTAACCCAAGGTCCGTTACGCCCTATCCGAATTAGGCCCAGTAGCGTCATCTGTGCCACCCAATATGATTCCAGTGTTGGAAATATGCCCTAGAGGCAATAATAAAAGTATTATTATATTTCCTTGTTCATGATAATTGTCTTTTATTCATGCTATAACTGTATTATCCGGAAATCGTAATACACGTGTGAATACATAGACCACAATATGTCCCTAGTGAGCCTCTAGTTGACTAGCTCGTTGTGATCAGCAGATAGTCATGGTTTCTGCTATGGACATTGGATGTCGTTGATAACGGGATCACATCATTAGGAGAATGATGTGATGGACAAGACCCAATCCTAAGCCTAGCACAGAGATCGTGTAGTTCGTATGCTAATGCTTTTCTAATGTCAAATATCATTTCCTTAGACCATGAGATTGTGCAACTCCGGACATCTTGAGGAATGCTTTGGGTGTACCAAACGTCACAACGAATCGGGTGGCTATAAAGGTGCGAAGAGGTATCTCCGAAAGTGTCTGTTGGGTTGGCACGAATCGAGACTGGGATTTGTCACTCCGTGTAAACAGAGAGGTATCTCTGGGCCCACTCGGTAGGACATCATTGTAATGTGCACAATGTGACAAAGGGGTTGATCACGGGATGATGTGTTACGGAACGAGTAAAGAGACTTGCCGGTAACGAGATTGAACAAGGTATCGGTATACCGACGATCGAATCTCGGGCAAGTACAATACCGTTAGACAAAGGGAATTGTATACGGGATCGATTGAGTCCTTGACATCGTGGTTCATCCGATGAGATCATCGTGGAACATGTGGGAGCCAACATGGGTATCCAGATCCCGCTGTTGGTTATTGACCGGAGAACGTCTCGGTCATGTCTACATGTCTCCCGAACCCGTAGGGTCTACACACTTAAGGTTCGATGACGCTAGGGTTATAAAGGAAGTTTGTATGTGGTTACCGAATGTTGTTCGGAGTCCCTGATGAGATCCCGGACGTCACGAGGAGTTCCGGAATGGCCCGGAGGTAAAGATTTATATATGGGAAGTCCTATTTTGGGCACCGGAAAATGTTCGGGATTTTTCGGTATTGTACCGGGAAGGTTCTAGAAGGTTCCGGAGTGGGGCCCACCTGCATGGGGGACCCACATGAACGTGGGTAGTGGGGGCAAGGCCCCACACCCCTGGTCAAGACGCACCAAGATCCCCCCTTAGAAGGAATAAGATCATATCCCGAAGGGATAAGATCAAGATCCCTAAAAAGGGGGGATAACAATCGGTGGGGAAGGAAATGATGGGATTTCTTTCCTCCCACCTTTGCCAACGCCCCAATGGACTTGGAGGGCAAGAAACCAGCCCCCTCCACCCCTATATATAGTGGGGAGGCGCATGGGAGCTTCACGCTTCCCCTGGCGCAGCCCTCCCCCTCTCCCAAGTACTCCTCCTCTCCCGCGGTGCTTGGCGAAGCCCTGCAGGATTGCCACGCTCCTCCATCACCACCACACCGTCGTGCTGCTGCTGGACGGAGTCTTCCCCAACCTCTCCCTCTCACCTTGCTCGATCAAGGCATGGGAGACGTCACCAGGCTGTACGTGTGTTGAACGCGGAGGTGCCGTCCGTTCGGCACTAGGATCTCAAGTGATTTGGATCACGACGAGTACGACTCCTTCAACCCCGTTCTCTTGAACGCTTCCGCTTAGTGATCTGCAAGGGTATGTAGATGCACTCTCCTTCCCCTCATTGCTGGTTTCTCCATAGATAGATCTTGGTGACACGTAGGAAAATTTTGAATTTCTGCTACGTTCCCCAACAGTGGCATCATGAGCTAGGTCTATTGCGTAGATTCTTTGCACGAGTAGAACACAAAGTAGTTGTGGGCGTTGATTTTGTCCAATATGCTTACCATTACTAGTCCAATCTTGTTTCGACGGTATTGTAGGATGAAGCGGCCCGGACCGACCTTACACGTACACTTACGTGAGACAGGTTCCACCGATTGACATGCACTTGGTGCATAAGGTGGCTAGCGGGTGCCAGTCTCTCCCACTTTAGTCGGAACGGATTCGATGAAAAGGGTCCTTATGAAGGGTAAATAGCAATTGACATATCACGTTGTGGTTTTTGCGTAGGTAAGAAACGTTCTTGCTAGAAACCCATAGCAGCCACGTAAAACATGCAAACAACAATTAGAGGACGTCTAACTTGTTTTTGCAGGGTATGCTATGTGATGTGATATGGCCAAGAAGAATGTGATGAATGATATGTGATGTATGAGATTGATCATTTTCTTGTAATAGGAATCACGACTTGCAGGTCGATGAGTATGACAACCGGCAGGAGCCATAGGAGTTGTCTTAATTTATTGTATGACCTGCGTGTCATTGAACAACGCCATGTAATTACTTTACTTTATTGCTAACCGGTAGCCATAGTAGTAGAAGTAATAGTTGGCGAGACAACTTCATGAAGACATGATGATGGAGATCATGATAATGGAGATCATGGTGTCATGCCGGTGACGATGATGATCATGGAGCCCCGAAGATGGAGATCAAAAGGAGCAAAATGATATTGGCCATATCATGTCACTATTTGATTGCATGTGATGTTTATCATGTTTATGCATCTTGTTTACTTAGAACGACGGTAGTAAATAAGATGATCCTTACAAAAATTTCAAGAAGTGTTCTCCCTAAGCGTGCGCGTTGCTAAAGTTCGTCGCTTCTATGCACCACGTGATGATCGGGTGTGATGGATTCTTACGCTCACATACAATGGGTGTAAGAAAGATTTACACACGAAACACTTAGGGTTAACTTGACGAGCCTAGCATGTACAGACATGGCCTCGAACACGAGACCGAAAGGTCGAACATGAGTCGTATAGTAGATACGATCAACATGAAGATGTTCATCGATGATGACTAGTCCGTCTCACGTGATGATTGGACACGGCCTAGTTGACTCGGATCATGTAATCACTTAGATGACCAGAGGGATGTCTACCTGAGTGGGAGTTCATAAGATGAACTTAATTATCCTGAACATAGTCAAAAGATCTTTGCAAATTATGTCGTAAGCTCGCGCTTTAGTTCCACTGCTTAGATATGTTCCTAGAGAAAATATAGTTGAAAGTTGATGAGAGCGATTATGCGGACAAGAGAAAGCTTATGTCCTTAATGCACCGCTCAATGTCTTTGAACCCCAAACGTCGTTTGTGGATGTTGCGAACATCGGACATACACGTTTTGATAACTACGTGATAGTTCAGTTAAAAGGTTTAGAGTTGAGGCACCAAAGACGTTTTCGAAACGTCGCGGAACATATGAGATGTTTTCGAGGGCTGAAATTGGGATTTCAGGCTCGTGCCCATGTCAAGAGGTATAAGACTTCCGACAATTTTCTTAGCCTGCAAACTAAGGGAGAAAAGCTCAACCATTGAGCTTGTGCTCAGATTGTCTGAGTGCAACAATCACTAGAATCGAGTGGGAGTTGATCTTCCAGATAAGATAGTGATGTTTCTCCAAAGTCATTGCCACCAAGCTGCTAGAGCTTCGTGATGAACTATAACATATCAGGGATAGATATGATGATCCTTGAGGTATTCGCAATGTTTGACACCGCGAAAGTAGAAATCAAGAAGGAGCATCAATTGTTGATGGTTGGTGAAACCACTAGTTTCTAGAAGGGCAAGGGCAAGAAGGGATACTTCATGAAACGGCAAATCAGCTGCTGCTCTAATGAAGAAACCCAAGGTTGAACCCAAACCCGAGACTAAGTGCTTCTGTAATAAGGGGAACAACAACTGGAGCGGAATTACCCTAGATACTTGGTAGATGAGAAGGCTGGCAAGGTCGATAGAAGTATATTGGATATACATTATGTTAATGTTTACTTTACTAGTACTCCTAGTAGCACCAGGTTATTAGATACCGGTTCGGTTGCTAAGTGTTAGTAACTCGAAATAAAAGCTACGGAATATACGGAGACTAGCTAAAGGTGAGCTGACGATATACGTTGGAAGTGTTTCCAAGGTTGATGTGATCAAGCATCGGACGCTCCCTCTACCATCGAGATTTGGTGTTTGCGTTGAGCATAGACATGATTGGATTATGTCTATCGCAATACGGTTATTCATTTAAGGAGAATAATGGTTACTCTATTTATTTGAATAATACCTTCAATGGTCTTGCACCTAAAGGAATGTTTTATTGAATCTCGATCATAGTGATACACATTTTCATGCCAAAAGGTATAAGATAGTAATGATAGTACCACTTACTTGTGGCACTGCCATGTAAGTCATATTGGCGTAAAACGCATGAAGAAGCTCCATGTTGATGGATCTTTGGACTCACTCGTTTTGAAAAGTTTGAGACATGCGAACCATGTCTATTGGTGTATACGCATGAAGATACTCCATGCAGATGGATCGTTTGGACTCACTTGATTTTGAATCACTTGAGATATGCAAATCATACCACATGGGCAAGATGACTAAAAAGCCTCATTTTTCAGTAAAATGGAACAAGATAGCAACTTGTTGGAAGTAACACATTTTGATGTGTGCAGTCCAATGAGTGCTTAGGCATGATGAATATCGTTATGTTCTTACTTCACGATGATTCGAGTAGATGTAGAGTATATTTACTTGATGAAACACAAGTCCGAATTATTGAATGGTTCAAGTAATTTCAGAGTGAAGTTGAAGATCATCGTGACAAGAGGATGAAATGTCTATGATATGATCATAGAGATGAGTATCTGAGTTACGACCTTTGGCACACAATTAAGACATTGTGGAAATTGTTTCACAATTAATACCGCCTGGAACACCATAGTTTGATGGTGTGTCCGAACATCATAGTTGCACCCTATTAGATATGGTGCGTACCATGATGTCTCTTGTCGAATTACCACTATCGTTCATGGGTTAGGCATTAGAGACAACCACATTCACTTTAAATAGGGCACCACATAATTCCGTTGAGATGACACCGTATGAACTATGGTTTAGAGAAACCTAAGCTGTCATTTCTTAAAGGTTTGGGGCTGCGACGCTTATGTGAAAAAGTTTCAGGTTGATAAGCTCGAACCCAAAGCGGATAAAATGCATCTTCATAGGACACCAAAAGCAGTTGGGTATACCTCCTAGTTCAGATCCGAAAACAATAGGGATTGTTTCTTCAATCGGGTCCTTTTTCGATGAAAAGCTTGTCTCGAAAAGTTGAGTGGGAGGATGGTGGAGGCTTGATATGGTTATTGAACCATCACTACAACTAGTGTGTAGTAGGGCACATGAAGTTGTTCCTGTGGCACCTACACCAATTGAAGTAGAAGCTTATGATAGTGATCATGAAACTTCGGATCAAGTCACTACCATGCCTCGTAGGGTGACAAGGATGCGTACTACTTTAGAGTGTTACGGTAATCCTGTCTTGAAGGTCATGTTGCTAGACAACAATGAACCTAAGAGCTATGGAGAAGCAATGGTGGGCCCAAATTCCGACAAATGGTCAGAAGCCATGAAATCCGAGATAGGATCCATGTATCAGAACAAAGCATGGACTTTGGTGGACTTGCCCGATGATCGGCAAGCCATTGAGATAAATGGATCTTTAAGAAGAAGACGGATATGGACGGTGATGTCACCGTCTATGAAGCTCGACTTGTGGCGAAGAGTTTTTCACAAGTTCAAGGATTTGACTACGATGAGATTTTCTCATTCGTAGCGATGCTTAAGTCCGTCGGAATCATGTTAGCATTAGCTGCATTTATGAAATCTGGCAGATGGATGTCAAAACGAGTTTCCTTACCAGTCTTCGTAAGGAAAGGTTGTATGTGATACAATAATAAAGTTTTTGTCGATCCTAAGGATGCTAAATGGTATGCTGGCTCCAGCGATCCTTCTAAGGACTGGAGTAAGCATCTCGGAGTTGGAATATGTACTTTGATAAGATGATCAAAGATTTTGGGTTTATACAAAAGTTTATGAGAAACTTGTATTTCCAAAGAAGTGAGTGGGAGCACTATAGAATTTCTGATGAGTACATGTTATTGACATATTGTTGATCAGAAATGATGTAGAATTTTTGGAAAGCATATAGGGTTATTTGAAAAGTGTTTTTCAATGGAAAACCTGGATTAGGCTACTTGAATAATAAGCATCAAGATCTATAAGATAGATCAAAATGCTTAATAGTACTTTCAAATGAGCACATACCTTGACATGATCTTGAAGGTGTTCAAGATGGATCAGTCAAAGAAGGAGTTCTTGCCTGAGTTGTAAGGTATGAAGTTCAGAGTTAAAGCGCTACCACGGCAGAAAAGAGAGAAAGGACGAAGGTCGTCCCCTATGTTTCAGACATAGGCTCTATAGTATGCTATGCTGTGTACCGCACCGGAAGTGTGCCTTGCCATGAGTCATCAAGGGGTACAAGAATGATCCAGAATGGATCATTGGACATGTCAAAATTGTCCTTGGAGTAAATAAGGACATGTTTCTCGATTATGGAGGTGATAAAGAGTTCGGCGTAAAGGGTTACGTCGATGCAAGCTTTAACACCTATCCGAGTGACTCTGAGTAGCAAACCGGATACGTATAGTGGAGCAACCATTTGGAATGGATCCAAGTGGAGCGTGGAAACAGCATTTACAATATGACCCGGAGATTTGCGAAGTATATACGGATCTGAAAGTTGCAGACCCGTTGACTAAAACCTCTCTTGCAAGAAAAACATGATCAAACCCCAGAACTCATTGAGTCTTAATCACATGATGATGTGAACTAGTTTAGAGACACTAGTAAACTCTTTGGATGTTGGTCACATGGCGATGTGACATGTGAGTGTTAATCACATGGCGATGTGAACTAGATTATTGACTCTAGTGCAAGTGGGAGACTATTGGAAATATGCCCTAGAGGCAATAATAAAAGTATTATTATATTTCCTTGTTCATGATAGTTGTCTTTTATTCATGCTATAACTGTATTATCCGGAAATCGTAATACACGTGTGAATACATAGACCACAATATGTCCCTAGTGAGCCTCTAGTTGACTAGCTCGTTGTGATCAACAGATAGTCATGGTTTCCTGGCTATGGACATTGGATGTCGTTGATAACGGGATCACATCATTAGGAGAATGATGTGATGGACAAGACCCAATCCTAAGCCTAGCACAGAGATCGTGTAGTTCGTATGCTAAAGCTTTTCTAATGTCAAGTATCATTTCCTTAGACCATGAGATTGTGCAACTCCCGGATACCGTAGGAATGCTTTGGGTGTACCAAACGTCACAACGTAACTAGGTGGCTATAAAGGTGCACTACAGGTATCTCCGAAAGTGTCATTGGGTTGGCACGAATCGAGCGGGATTTGTCACTCCGTGTAAACAGAGAGGTATCTCTGGGCCCACTCGATAGGACATCATCATAATGTGCACAATGTGACCAAGGGGTTGATCACGGGATGATGTGTTACGGAACAAGTAAAGAGACTTGCCGGTAACGAGATTGAACAAGGTATCGGTATACCGACGATCGAATCTCGGGCAAGTACAATACCGTTAGACAAAGGGAATTGTATACGGATCGATTGGGTCCTTGACATCGTGGTTCATCCGATGAGATCATCGTGGAACATGTAGGAGCCAACATGGGTATCCAGATCCGCTGTTGGTTATTGACGGAGAACGTCTCGGTCATGTCTACATGTCTCCCGAACCCGTAGGGTCTACACACTTAAGGTTCGATGGCGCTAGGGTTATAAAGGAAGTTTGTATGTGGTTACCGAATGTTGTTCGAGTCCGGATGAGATCCCGTCGTCACGGGGAGTTCCGGAATGGTCCGGAGGTAAAGATTTATATATGGGAAGTCCTATTTTGGGCAGGAAAATGTTCGGATTTTTCGGTATTGTCTGGGAAGGTTCTAGAAGGTTCGGAGTGGGGCCCACCTGCATGGGGGACCCACATGAACGTGGGTAGTGGGGGCAAGGCCCCACACCCCTGGTCAAGACGCACCAAGATCCCCCCTTAGAAGGAATAAGATCATATCCCGAAGGGATAAGATCAAGATCCCTAAAAAGGGGGGATAACAATCGGTGGGGAAGGAAATGATGGGATTTCTTTCCTCCCACCTTTGCCAACGCCCCAATGGACTTGGAGGGCAAGAAACCATCCCCCTCCACCCCTATATATAGTGGGGAGGCGCATGGGAGCTTCACGCTTCCCCTGGCGCAGCCCTCCCCCTCTCCCAAGTACTCCTCCTCTCCCGTGGTGCTTGGCGAAGCCCTGCATAATTGCCACGCTCCTCCATCACCACCACACCGTCGTGCTACTGCTGGACAGAGTCTTCCCCAACCTCTCCCTCTCACCTTGCTGGATCAAGGAATGGGAGACGTCACCGGGCTGTACGTGTGTTGAACGCGGAGGTGCCGTCCGTTTGGCACTAGGATCTCAAGTGATTTGGATCACGACGAGTACGACTCCTTCAACCCCGTTCTCTTGAACGCTTCCGCTTAGTCATCTACAAGGGTATGTAGATGCACTCTCCTTCCCCTTGTTGCTGGTTTCTCCATAGATAGATCTTGGTGACACGTAGGAAAATTTTGAATTTCTGCTACGTTCCCCAACATCCAGCCCGTTTTCACTTCTGGCTCATGTATGGCCCATGACGTCTTTCAGCCCATATGAGGCCCTATGTAACTCTTGGCCTATTAACGGCCCGTGGTGAAACTGGCCCGTAATGAACAGTGTATTACTTTACACCCATTAATGGCCCGTGGTGAAACTGGCCCGTAATGAACAGTGTATCACTTTATACCCATTAAAGGGCCCGTTATTCCGTTGGGCCGTTTCCAGCCCATGTTATTTTTACGCCTTCTCGGAGCCCATTTATTCTTGGGCTCATTTCCAGCATTCGTTTACTTACGGCTCGTTACTGTCATTTTTTGCTTATGGGCCAAATTCAGCCCGTGGTTACAATCGGCACGTTTGTGGTCCGTTAACACGTTGGGCCGTTTTCACAGCGTCATGAAATACGGCCTATTAACGATGGCCCGTTATGGTCGGCCCATGAACGGACGATTCCAACTCTAGCCCGTTTACGGCCATAATGCGGCCTGTTATTGGCCCATGTTTGGCCAATCGATCATACTGCCCGTATAAGGCCCATTGATGATACGACCCGTAGAAGGCCCATTGTTTCTACGGCCCGTAGAAGGCCCACTGTTTCTACAGCACGTAGAAGGTCCACTGTTTCTACAGCCCATAGGAGGCCTAGTGTCACTACAGTAAATATTAGCCCATGCTTATTGTGGCCTAGTTTTAAAAAATAGGTTATTGCAGCCACTAGCAAACGGCGGAAAAAGAACTGCAATGACTACAAGCAAACAAATAAACAAGACAACAAGGAAATAAATAAGCAAGCAACTTACGCTAGGCTATCACGGCTATCACACATATTACATCCACTGGGCATCAAAGTTCACCACCAGTGCAAATAAACGCGCCGACAAAAGAATATACAAAACCGAGAGCACTTTAGAAGGCACTAGGCCTGGCCAGGTCGAGCCCCCCAAACAGCTGAAGAAGCTGAGTAGACCTCAGTTGTGTCAACGATAGATGCATCAACACTAGATTTAAGGCATGATGGTGCGCACGGCAGTCCTCTGACATCTTCATTGCATCTTTGACTTCAAGTCAGAGTTGAGCTGAAGCAAGCCTTTCCGCTTTAAGTTGAGACTGAAGAAGTCAAACTGATTGAGGCAGCGATCGCGAGAGGTTGTCTCACACTGCTGGTGAGTAGCTTCAACTCACTGTCTTCATCAAGACAGGACCTTGGGGTCATCTCGCTGTCCTCAAGATGGTTTGGCTCACTATCTTCCCTAAAGTTCTGCCTGGCGTAAGAGATACGACTCTGAAAGAGAAACAAGGAGACACGTAACAGGTTTCACAATTATATAAGTAAATAAATGGATCTGTTCTGCCTAAGGAACATGTTTTTAGAACTACAATTTGAAACTGGTAGTTGTTGCAAACATCCAATCAGATGTAAACAGCAAAGCAAACAGCAGTGGAGGCAATGATGCCTATCCAAATCTATACTAGAACAAAGTTTGAAGGCTTGAGAAGGATGAGCTTACATTACATGTTAACACGGGCTGGACAAAGACCTCCATGTTGATGGAAGGATAATTCAATAAATTCCCCATAGAAAATTCTTTATAAGCGTTGCCATTATTCTACATTTTGCAAAGAGTAAATATAGATCAAATAATATTGGAAGAAACAGAGGATAATGAAGCTCAGGTGCAGACTGATGGTACATAATCAAATAGCAATTAATTAAGTACACCGTTACAAGGCAAAAGGGAGAGAGGTACTGACAAGAGCAATGCAGAGCCCATTATTGTTTTGAGATCGTATGATCCTTTGAGCAAGGAGATTCATCTGAAATTAGTTTTCATACAAGAGAGAAGGTAAGGCACAAGCAGAAATTTAGGAGTTCAAATTTCGAAATGATATCATAGACAGTAACTGACGCTGGGCTCCCAGCAGTTCTAATAGGGGTTTGGCCACTGGAGTAGGGGTAAAGTGTGGTACAGTTGGGCCTGTGTTTTCTGTGGCTGCTGATCTATCTGATTTAATAGGTACCACTAGCTTTTCCAAATACCTAGTTTGTACTCCTTGAGGATCTGCACTCACCCTCTTCCTTTTGGACATCTATCACGAAAGAACAACATTTGACTGGAAAAACATAGTGTGACGACACATGGAATAGGTACAGAAAATGGATAGTTATGGCATATACACATATATGATGCTTAAACTAAGCAGATGGTGTAACAAAGTAGAAGAAATGCAAGAGGTCAGATGCAAAATATGTGCGACCAATACAACTTTGCAAAGTTAGAGCAAGCACCTTGATGGGTGAATAAGATAGGCCATCCTCCACCATGCCAGGTTTGTTAGCCAGTGGATCGTTCCGCAATATTCCTCTCGTGCGCCCATTCTCATATTCATTTTGATAATGTTCAATATCTCACATGCATGAAAACATAAAAACAAGTGAGATTTTCTTTGTAATGCAGAAGTGATTCTAATCCAATACTGCCTCCCTGTAAACCCCTTTGTGCTATCTCTGCAATTCTTTTAAAAGATGACATGCATGCTGTAATTTGTTGTGTGCATTAATATAATGTGGCCTACTACTCAAAATATGAGAGCTCCAGAAGTGATGACACTTCGCAGATGATAGCTTCAGCATATAGTACAGAAGAACAAGTCGACTTGACTGTGATTCAAAATATACTAAGGAGAACAACTCGACCGACCGATCGACCGCAAGAGAAGAGTATCATCTTAAAGAAGAGCGAAGAGCAAGCAGATTGAAGATATTACAAGTGTTTCAATACAATGTCGGTTGGCCACCCATGATGAACCAAGAGCCAACAGAGAAATACTATTCTTTCCGGTCTCTCCATATGTGGCTCACATGCATTTCGAAACTAAAGTAGGAACATTTAGCTAACCAATTAAACATCTCTCAGTTTTGCTAATATCAGCAATAATATCATATATGAATTTGTACAACTAAGCTTGTTTAGCTTGATGGATGGAGCAGTGCTATTACTACACGAACCATGTAGGCTGATTGTGGTCATCATAAAATGGGGAAAACATAAGCATGATCAGTACAGTGTTGACCGTGGCAGTGGGATGGCAGATCTGAAGCTGCAAACCGTGCAAAGGGTAGTTAGCAACCGATGTTTGTTTTGAAATAACAACTAAGATTTGGTATGGACAAGAAAGTACGGTCAACAAGTGACAAAGAAATGCCATTATGCTATCTCTCTATATGTCGCGACATGAATTTGGAAACTCAAGTGGGACCTTTAGCTAACCAATTAAATGTGTCGGTTAACTAATATCAGTATCATATCACAATCATATTTGAACAACTAAGATTTTGAATTTTGAGTGTTGTGTTGTTTAGCTTGAAGGGTGGAGTAATGCTAGTACGACAGAAAGCACCTACGGAGATCATAGTAGAGTAGATAAAAGGGGAAAACCCTAAGCATCAAGAGAAAAATCAGGAAAGTGGAACTAGCTGGACCAGTGGGTGGCGGACATGCTTTTCGAAACGAATATAGGAACATTAGGTGACCAATTAAACGTTCTCTGTTTTAGTGATATGAGCATCATATCAGATTGTATTTGAACATGTAGGCTTTGAGTTGGGGTCTTGAGGAGCAGTGCTAGCACGACACGAAGCACCTACGATGATGGTAGTGAATATAAAGGTGGGAAACCATAGGCTTTACGAGTATAGTGCCCGTGCCATGGCAGATCTGAAGGTGCAAACCGGACAAAGCTACTTCGCAACCATTGTTTGCTTTCAACTAGCCACTATGATTTGGTACGGACAAGAAAAGTACAGTAAACAAATTACGATCTATTTTCCAAGTGAGATCAATAACTTAAGCACATATGGAAGAGCACCACCTCTCTTGCGACACCGTGTAGGCCTATGCTAATACGTTGAGGGTGTTGCGGGTGTGATGGCTGTCGGTGGCGGGGAAGAAGACTTTAGACGGCAGACAGCCGGGTCGGGGGATATATCCTATTGCCGTGGACGAGGCGGTCGTACGAGTGGCAACGGCATGGTGGACGACGGCGCCGATGAAGCGAGAGGAGGCGATGAAAGGATCCTGGTCCAGCGCCGTGGATGAGAGACATCCATCTCTTGCAGTGGACGACGGGGTAGGGGTAGCGGCTCCGGCAAGGTGGAGGATGGGGTGGCGGACGAATGAGGCTGGCCGCAGTGCGGAGGTTGTCGTGCCTCCGACGGTGTATGAATGGGGAAATGGAGGGGGGCGATCTCAAACTTTGGGACGCGCTTCTCTGAAATGGGGGAAAGTAAAGAACTTATCCCAGGTTTAAAATTTCAGACATCGTGTCGGTTGGGGATAGGACGGTAATCTCGCATCTCCCAAATATTTGCCGGTAACTATTTCGGGCGAGGAGAGGGTGTTTTGCCACCCACGGTTGGCGCCCACGGTGTATGAACGGGGCTGACAGGTAGGGCGGTTGTGTCACGTCTGATGGAAGTTACACATCTGCCCCTATTTAAAATATTAGCCTACATCGATTTTGACGAGGAGAGTTTGTTTTGCCACCCACCATGTATGAATGGGGAAATGGAGGAACAGACACATGTCTTTCAGACGAGCTTGAATCAAATGTGTTTTGCCACCCACGTTTGGCGCCCACCGTGTCCGAATGAGCTCAGAGGCCATCGTGTCATGTCTGATTGAAGTTACTAGTCTACCCCTATCGACAGCAGTGTAAATCCGGTCGATAAGGATGTCAAGTGTCAGGGGTAGACAGTAATTTCTATCTCGCAAACACTTGCTTCGGGCAGCCCACAAATTATAGTGGGTCTTTAGCCGCTTCGTTCAAAACTTGGGAGAATTAGCATTCACGTTTGCCCTGGGACCTGGCAAACTAAATTCAAATCCAGTTTGTATTCGATTACGAATATCCACAGATAATTATACGTTTTGATATTTATTTCTTCAAAACCACAACAAAGATTTATTCCACCTTTATATATGATTATGATTTAGAAATGTCGTGATCTTCGGATTCAGTAGGTTGGATACACTCTGATTCAAACAGTTATTTCATCCAATACAATATGCTCACATGAAAAAAAGTTCACCTTATGTCAATCATACGAGTACTGAGGATTACCTCGCCTAAAAAATTCGGATCATTACAACACATGGACAACATGGAATTCGGACAACATAGGGGGTCTTGCAACATAATCCATTCAGAGACATGACACAACATGCAAGTACAATAATCTAATGACAATTTCAACTGGTATCTAAAGAAGAACCGGGATTACCTTGGGCTTCAGATAGCAGAAACAGCAGGACCTCCTCCATCTTCAAATGCAACATTCTTACTTCCTCCAATTCTTGGGTTGCTTGCATAATGTGTGCCGCTAATTCCGTAATTTCCAGCCTCAAGATAAAGATTACCTCATTCATGGCAGCCACACCATCTCTTTCTGCCTCTAGTAGAGCCTCAAGCACTATAATATCGTACTCGATCGCTCTCCGCGGTGTTGCCTCTAAACTGCTACCATCTGGTAACATGGATGGCGCACTGCTTCCACAAATAGATTCTGGGGTTGTACATTGCGTCCTAGTGTGAATGGCATCCTGAAAGGTTTCCGCTGGACATAATTAAGAGATAGTTATTGTATGATCCAGGCAGTAAGCTTACATGGTAAACGACGGACGATTATTGCCGAGCATGGCAAACTATATTTAAATGGTTCGAAGCAGCATCAGCCAAAAAGAAATTAAAATGGTAAGATGAAAGTTGAAAGGGAGTGTACAACCGCTATATTTAAGTTCCAAGGCATCTAAGCAGTTGAAATAATCTGAGAAAGCACTTAACAGTGTGGCCTCATATAAACTACGAAGACAGTCTTGTGATGAAGTTGAGAGGAAAAGTTAAGGACTCAAATGAAATAGGCATGCATTTCTTTATGATAGTACAACAGGCACTGCTGACATATTGGCCAACTCAGGTATAACATAACAACAAACAAGCATTCGAATCAAGCAATACAACAAAGCAGACAACTGAACTATTTGTAGTTCGGTAGGATTACACGTTGAGGGCACAAGCCAAGAAAGCAGCCCACTCGCATTACATTTAACATGTACTAAAACACACTGGCTTACCATATGTTGCTGTGAAGCCTAGCTGCTGTTGCAATGTTCTTTGAAGATATCGTCAGCATCCCGTGGTTGCAAATCTAGTTGTTGTAGTTTATTCTGCACCATCTATTTAGGTAAAATTAATTTAAATCGCATGCACTGGTCCGAATTGATCATCAATGGTTCATCTAAACTAATGAAAGAAGGGTGTGTGCATACACGACAATATATCTGCTTCCCTCTATTTTTATGCTTGTTCGAGGTGCCAGCACCAAAAGAACAAATATTTTGCTTGATGGGGTTGGCAGCTCCATAATTAATAGAAGCATCAAATTAGTCATGCAACTTGGGAAGATCAAGAACACACAAACAAGTAATGAACAGAGGCTCGGAGCAGTGACGTAATAGCTAGCATCATAAAATGTAGGGTAAAACGAACAAAAAGCAGCGGAACCACATGCTAGTTTGCTGATGTGTAATTAAGCATAGAGAACATTAAGCGATGCGATGGAACCAACACAGTGGCATCGTAACAAAACTAAAGCATATTAACTATATGTGCACCGGTATGTAATTTAACACATGTAACATGTTCTTCGCCGTAAGTATGGCCCTCTGGTGCAAAGCGAATAACGCGTCTCATGAAAAACTGAATGATGCCCTGAAGAAATTCAAAGGTGCGGTGCTTATGCTAGGAAAGTGAACGTAGGCGCCGGTCGTTGGATAATAGTACCTGATTCTCGGCGGCATATGGGTATCGTTGTCATACTTGATAGCTAAGGATCGTCGATGGTGCTTGTGTTGCGGTTGAGTTTGGGCCGGCTGTCGCCGTCGCTGAAGCTGCTCCGGTGCTACGGTTGCGGCGCCTGTCGACATACAAGAAAGCTCATTTGTGGTAAGTGAACAGTTGCACGATAAAGAGAAAAACTGAAGGAGTACAAATCGAAATAACCTGATGAGGCTGCGGCATCGGTAAAGCAGGGCCGGTGGAGTTGAATATGGCATCCGTGGAGCGGGTCCGGTGCGATGGGATTGAAGGCTTCAGGTAGCGTTGTATAGTGCTTTCGGTGAGGCGGATCTGTTGCGTCGGACGAGGGCTTGTATGAAGGGCCAGCGAAGGGGCGGACGAGGAGTCGATGAAGGGCCTATCTTTGTGGTGGGGCGCCGGTTAAGCAGATCCAGTGCGGTGGACCATGATGGCGGTCAAGGAGATATGGAGCGGTGGACAAGCCAGTCGCTAAAGCAGCTTCGGTGAAGTGGTGAGTTGGCAGTTGGGGGTTCCAAGGTGCGGAAGGTAGATCCGGCGGGGTCTGAGGTCCACCGCTGCGGCGGAGGACTAGATTCGGCGGCTTGCCGTGGTTGGGGGGTCGGGGAGGGGAAGGGGAGGGGCTCTGGAAAGAATGTTGGGGGCAAAGAGGGGAAAACAATGGAGTTACCAAAGCAGCCCTTTTCCGTTCATGTGGCAGGGGTAAAACAGGAATATTTCAGGGCTAAACTTTCGGGCGCGTGATATTTCGATGTGAGCGGGAAGTTTGAAAGCTTTTGGCGCCTAAAATTATAAGTAGTCTGCTCTCGTACTGCCGACTATGATGTCATGGCCGACAATTTGTTTGTGTTGCATGCAAAAAAAATGTGAAAGTTTTGAAAATCAATGTCTCCAACTCGAAACTTAGATTGTCCATTCAATTCAAATATGGATCATTGAGCTACTACAAGCAAATACCATCATACGGTCCAATTCAAATGAAATTCCAAATGTGTTTATCCTAAATATGACGACAAAAGCAAAAATGTGTATGTGTATGAATAAAGTGGATGATTATAAAGTTTGAACATGCATGTATGTGTATATCTCTAGGTTTGATATATGAATTTGAAATCACGAAATCCCGGCTTAAAAAATGTACCTCCGTTTAAATGAATTACAAAAGCTAATGATGGAGTCGAATTCCAAAATTCCAATCTTAGGTTTGTAATTCTGGTACATCAAGGTATATCACGCATGTTCAAAAGTATCGTTATCTCATAGTACAAACTGTGAAACAAATGGATCAACCATGAGTGCACAATATCTCAATTATGCTAAAGTCCCTCAAATATAGACACCTCACTCTTTATCTGAAGTCAACCCCCCCCCCCACCACCACACACACACACGAGCACATTAACACCCCGCTCTCTTGTAAAGTCCAGACCCCAACATAGGTCTCTATCACTTTGTCTCTCGGGCATGCACACGTCTCTTACCTCACTCTCTAGGTCTCCTGCTATCTCTCTTACCCAAACACACGCACTATGTAGAGTGTATATTTCCCATACACACAAAACGTCGCCCCCAAACGTCTATCTACCTAGTTATGTGGTTCTCGCGCACTCACCTCACACACCACCCCCACTACAAACAAGCACACTTTGTCTCCTTGTGCACCACTCTCCTCTTTCTATCTCTCCCACATGCGGACCCGCCCCAGCTCCTTCCCTGCATACATATATGTCGTGACTCTTTGCATAGCTCCCTAATGTATAATCGTTCTCGATTTCGCACATTGTTCTCTACACCATCTATTCTAGATCTCTCATGAAGTCCCTATCACACACACGATGACTCGCTTCCCTTGCGTCCGTTCATAGGCCAATTTCGGACAACATCAACATTATCTCCCTATCTATACGCCATTTATGGACACAAACGACCCCTCTCGCCCCCTCTCTTCTCTCTCTCTCTCTCTCTCTCTCTCTCTCTCTCTCTCTCTCTCTCTCTCTCTCTCTCTCTCTCTCTCGCTAGCTCTCTCTTTCTCTCGCTCTCACACCCCTCTCCCACACACACTCGATGTCTCTTCCAAATATTCTGCTCCCCCAGCCCGCACCCGTGCTATCCCGCTACTACACAGTCACACCATTCCCCCTTCCATTATACTAGGTTTACATCATCAGTGGTCTCTCTACTCCACGTACACTCTCTCCCTCTCACACACAAACGCGTGCAAACACACACAAACACGCACAAACACCCATTTATCTGGATCCTCATCTCTCCCCACGTCCGCATGTGTATCTCACACACTCACTCTCTAATTATGTATATGTGTCTCCACGTTACACAACACAAAGCCCCATGTACATGTCTCTCTCTATCCTCCACACACATAGACACAAAGAATCTGTTATCATTGCCTCAGTCTCTAACATATCACACACTGCTTGTCTCTCTCTCTCTCTCTCTCTCTCTCTCTCATAAACACGCCATCAAGGGTTTCCCGTGAATAACTTACCGTCTATTCATCAACAGTTGTGGCAGTACGGCGAACACGAGACGTGAAAAAGAATAAATCTACATGTGCTTAGACCACCTAGTATGACTACTAGGACTAGAGCAAGCCAAAAAGCGCGCCGCCGTCACCCCCTCCTTGTCAGCGACGGGAAAATCTTTGTTTTACACAGTCGAGAAGTCATTGTGCTAAGGCCCCACATGCCGAGGCGTTGAATAGAATGTAGATGCTAGTTTACGGAAGCAAGTATCGATAATACGTTTGTATCTCCATACTTATATTTCTTCTCTTATAAAAAATCGAGGTGGTGATGATGGTACGTGTGCCATCTTGCAATATAGACCGTCCGATCTATATCTGACGGATGGAAATTAAACTAAAAGATACCTGCACCCCTCTCCACATTTGCAGACAAGGCCTTCTCCCTCGTTCATCCCTATCTCCAAGAAACCTCATTGTTGAGCAATTAAGAAAGGAAGCCTCTGGAACAAAGCGGCACAGTGGCCGCTTAAGCGTCGTCAATCCCCATGCCTCCGCCTCAACCACCAACCACCACCACCACCACCCACTCCTCTTCACCTTATCTCATATTTCTCGAGATATCATTAGTTTTACACATGGGATTACTCCATAGCGGTCAATCACAACAAGTGTTTTATAAAAAATACATCTTGATGTTCCGTGCAATGCACGGATCTTGCTAGTACTCCTACACAAGACTAAGTTGGTGATCTTTGGTGTACGCCATCCGTCGCTTCGACCATTAGATCTACATCTAATGATTGTGAGGTAAGTTGTTGCCTTTTCTCACCAACATCCCACTTATCTACCAATTTGCAGAAAAACCCATAATTAGTATCTTAAAACCAACCACATCCCTCCCTGACCTCACCAAAGCAGCCCAAGGAATATATTCTAATTGAAACATATGTATATCAAAATTAGAGTGTTTTGTACCAAGTTTGTGAATAAGTATTATTCTAATTATGATTCGTTGCAACAGACATGAACATTGCTAGTATTTCCAACCATGCATTTTTCCCTAGTATTCCATAGTTTCGAGTTTTCCATCAAGATATTAGTCACTCGTGGTTGATATTTACTTTCAATCATGTACACATATGCACTATGTAACTAGCCTTGCTTATTGGCTTCCAAAGCTTAACTTTCACTCCTACTTACAATATGTAGAGTATTTGACAAAAAACCACCACTTTCAACCAGTCCTAGGAAGAATCTATTGTACAAAAAATAGCAAAAACATACCCAAAATTTCTTAATCCATGCCAAAAACTACTACCTAGTACTCCTACTGATTAGGTTCATTTAAACCCATTTATGACAGGGTTGGCCACACGTCCGTGCTGACGAGGTAGCTTAAACCAACACATTTTGTTTGACCGTTGACATGAGGGACCCACATCTGACCTTCTATCCTGTTATTCCCCCTCAAATCATTATTTTTCTGGAACATTACTTCAAACAGTACTGATGCGTGTTCGTCGGTGGCGCCGGTGATGAGCGAGTTGGCCGCCGCTCCACCGGACGGGCCGGAAACCGCGCTGGCCTCCGCGCGGGTTGGCAGGCTGGCTCGAGCATGACTCACGAGCGAGCAAGCCGCCCTGGCCAGCCTTTTGCTCGAGCGGATGGCTGGCTGGCCTTGGCGCGTCTTGAGCAAGCCGTCGCGCTGCTGTGCCAATCTACTCTAGCAAACCTTGCAGACAAGCAGCTGAACGGAGCTATCTTGGCTAGCTAGCGGCCGCAAGCGCCAGACGGAGCTGGCATCCGGGCTGCCGCAACATGGGCTCCGCACCGCCGGCCGTTTTGACCTCGCCTTCTGCCGGCGGCGGTAGCTGCGTCCCATGGCCGAGGATGACTAGGTGGACGGGCCGGAGGTAGGAGGTCACTCGAGGATTTTTGTTGGTAAGAGCATGTACAATGGTTGATAAGGTAGTCTTATCTTAAGTCTGCCACGTATGCAAGTGGTAGTAGTTTCTTGGCATTTTAGTGGTTTTTTGTAAGGAACAATGTACGTACTACTAGCGACAAAAGGTGATTCTAGGTTGCGTTGTACTCCAACGAGTACTACTAGTGGTCGCGGGAGTGTATACCTTGGTTTGTGGGTTCGATTCCGGCCGAATGCACGTCGGCCTTTTAAAAAAAATAGTACTACTACACTTCGCTGCGAGCCATATTTTACACGGGTAGTTTGAGTTTTGAAGTCGAACGGACGTGCGGCCCCACAATCTGGGTGCACTGGAAAGCCTAGCCACATGAACGGGTTTTCCTTCCTAGCATCCCGTGGCTCACGTGCTCGCCCTAGCCGCACCTCGCTTGCAGCTTCCTCATCGGCTAGTAGCATATTTAAACTAGTGCCTCCCAATTAAGCCCGAGGAGCTGGAAAAGCCTGGCGGGGCATTGGGAACTGTGCAATATGGCTCCGTACGTAAAGTTCTCTACTACTACTCTGTAGCTTGTGGCGTTGCACGCATGGACTTCACTCCATTATCGGCTTTACTATAAAAGAAATTCCTCTTGACATGTTTTTTAAACGGAGGCAAAAGCTTTTCTTCATCTCATTCATAAAGAAGGAACTACTAACAAAGTTCGACGAGATCCATTATACCTCCACAAATGGAAGCGAAAAGCCTAGCCTCGCTGTATCAAATAACTCAAATGATCTGCCCCCGCAGTAACCATCGCTGATAAACAGGCTGCTAGTGTGTGCGTGAGAGGAGCGGCTGAGTAGGCCAGCTACTCCTACGTGAGAGGAGCGGCTGAATATAGCACCGAGAGTACCCACTAGGCCACTACGCAGGTGTACTTCCCCTGCATTGATAGTACAGTGATGGTTCTAGAGAACAGTAGTACCCTCCACTTCCAACTGTAGCTCCTTGGCCCTGAGATTCAAGAGTTCAAAACTGGTGCACTATACTAGACTAGACTAGAAGTACAGTACATCGCACTACTAGTTGAGAAAAGTAGTACTGGTACTGCTACAGTATGAGTACGTACTCCTCCGTCACATAATGTAAGACGTTTTTTGACACTAGTTGGCGTGTACAAAAAATGGCAAAAACATACCCAAAATTTCTTAATCCACGCCAAAAACTACTACCTAGTGCCAAAAATTTCTTACTAGTGCTATTATTTACAGTATAATGCAATCCCATAATGTTCCATAATGCTAGTACTAGTAGTAAATAATAGCTTCACCCCTTCGCTGAGGAACGATCTACAGTTGGAAGGGACGAGGCCCTGCGGTTACTACGCTCTTATCTCCTCCTCGCCAGTTCCCCTCCCCCCGAAGAGAAGGCAGTTCGTTGCTACTCCCATGGATTCGCCAAGCGGTTCTCCTCCTCGTCGGGGCTGGGAGACCTTGGACGACGATCCTCTGGGAGAAATCGCACGCCGCTCCGACATCCTCACCGCTGCAAGACTCGGTGCTTCCTGCACCAACTTTTTCAAGACGTTGCTTAAACAGGCTTGGGAATAGGCCATGCTTGTTGGTCTTCTATGCGTCCTCGGGGAGAAGGTTCTTCTATGGGACAATCCTTCGAACAGTCCACCGCTCCGTGGCCATGGTTGCACGTTGACTCCGCTAGAGTTGCCGACGTTGAGAGGTAGTCGGATTTTGTCCGATGAGCAGGTCAGTAATGGAGTTTGATCATGTAGTAATTAGTTATTCCATTTCCATCCCGTAATTTCTCCGCTGCCCACCGTCTTATATATAGGTCTGGGTCGGTGCCAACAAAGATTGGCTTGCATACCTCCGGCCGGATACCACCATCATTTTGCACAACATCCACAGCAGTGCGGCCGTTCCGGTAGACCCCTTATCCACCATTGGGATCGGCCTCCCGGACTGGCTGGGCTTGAATACGTATGATGATGCCTACATGAGATTGAAGAAGATAGCAATTGCGGACCCGCCGACAAAGCGACGCGGCTACGACGATTACTATCTCATCGCGGTGTTCGACATAAGGATTGCTATCAATGCAAGACGCAGTAACGGCAGAGGCTGGCGCATGTTGGCGACGGCAGATTTGTACCCCTACACGTTCGAAGACGCCGTGCGCCATCTAGGCCGCATCTTCGCGATGACAAGCCAGGGGAATTGTTTCATCTGGTTGTCATCCTACGGTACGAGAGATTACAAACAGAATGCACAAACCATCATTTGCATCCCTAACGGTACTCCATTATTTTGCAGGGACCAGTCATCCCCCGATCAAAATAAGATCGCTGATCCTGGATGTGCATTTGCATCCGCGATTCGGTCTAACCTGGAACCTTGGAGCTGACTTTGGCATATTGGGATCAACTATCTGAGCAATCGTTACCCATGGTACCACTGATGTGTAACATAGTCACACAATCTACCACGATCGGACCGTCACCATCTACCCAGGTATTCCATTTTTTTAACCCTCTCGCCTTCTTTTTCATTGTTGAACTAGTAGTATATACTTAGTAGTACTAGTAGGAGTACTTTTTACCTTGGAGGACGCATATAGCTAGCCAGGCCTTTGAAGACTTAAACCCACTAGCTGCCACCATTTTTGTTTTTCCATGTCTTACTATCTTATCCATGTAGCCAAGAGTGGCTATATATAATAAGCCGGTTATTTTACTTCCTCTATACCGAAGTAGTACTATTTGCTGCATAGTATTACTGACCGCCATATTTGAGCACAACATTATTATGCATGGACCTTGACTATGTACGTCACCATGTGTCCAGATCTGGGATGCCGCATGTACCAGATGAACCGCGCCGAGTTCGACCCCCGTGATGCTACGTGGGTGCCGAGGAACACTCTTGGAGAGTACTCGCTTTTCATCGGGGACAGCTACCCCATTGTGAAGCGGATGCCACCTTCCGTGCACGACTCGGAAGGCCGGCCGTTCATGAAGCATGGTTGTGTCTTCATTGCGCACCGCCGGATGAACGACATGCTGGGACACGCTATCCGTGATTTATGCCGCTTCAGCTTGGATGAGTCTCCATCGTGTGGAACCAGACTAGAAAGCTGCGACAATGATTCCCGTTGCCGACCGATATGGATCATTCCATCCATGAAGAACACCTGGGACTGGAACCTGGAGGAGGACATGCATGTAGCCCATCTATAACGTGTAAGTGGAGTACGATAATTGTGAACGATAGCGCTGTGAATATATGTAGACTAGTCGTGCACAAATTTATCACAGGAATTGGAGATGAACTTGTGTGGCATACTGGCATTTTTCCTTTAGAATTTATTACTTGTAAATGTGTTATGTGTACGTGCAACTTGTGTGGTTGTTGCATGGGCTCCAACATGCTCTTTGAGAAAAAAAGGTGGCACAGCTTTGGATATACATGACGTGGCGGCACCATATAGTAGCATCGTTCGCTATAGTTGTAGTACACTCCTACTAGGACGAGAACTCTTATAAAACCTTGCGCTTGGCTCTTTGCCTCTTCGGGAGGTTCAATAGTTCATACTCGTGTGAACCTTGCACTTGGCTCTTCGCCTCTTCGGAAGGTCCAACAATGATGATACTACAGTACAATATGCTTCTGGCAATATGACACCGATTGAACTGCTGCACGTCCACTGCGAGGGCGAGGGCGAGGGCGAGGGAGAGGGAGAGGGAGGGAGAGGGAGAGGGTGATGTAGTCAAAACCCTCTCCTCGTTCTGCGAACCACCGCGCGCGTGGGCGAGGGAGAGGCGTAGTAAGCAAGCTTCTCCTCGTTCGGCAAGTTGACGGGACACATCAAAGGAGTACTAGTACTACTAGTAGTCCATACTGCGCCCTTTCCGATTAATTGGCTTAATTTGAAACGAGAAATATACACTGACGGTCAACGTATGTAACAATACGCTCTTTACGGTCACTATATATAGTTTTGCGGCGATTATACGATCACTAGCTCATCGAGAGCATCAGATTGCACCCTACCGACCGCCACATAGTCGACGTGGCACTTTGTCGGTGGTTAAATTGTCACCTGGTTTCGGGTCCCACACGCCGCCAAGCGAGCAAAGAAATCAGTTAAACAAAACTTTACGCAGGCGCGACACGAGTCCAACCCTTGCGCGCGAACCGCCCTGGTTGTGTATGTGAGTGCATGCACGTGTCCTCCCTCGGTCTTCCAACAAAGAGTGTACATCGGCTACAAAACAAAGAGTGTGGTACATAATGTACATCTACACTTCCAATGCATTTAGCCTTTAATCTAAATTGATATTGATTGACTAATGCACCAACTTGTGCTGTAGGTATAGGCTACATGTCTATCCTTAATTACAGCATGCAACGGCCTTCATTTAATCTTCTTATCTCATTGGTCGCATGCACACATAAGTCTGCTACTTTTGGGCGTTAATTATGCCTTGGTCAATGTGTAAATCTCTAAATGTACAGTCTTTCACGGACGTAGGGAGTAGGTTGAGCACTTGACCGTGAGCTGTGTGTGTTGCGTCGTGTGCTGTGTGCCGCATGGGTGCGTGAGTGTTGCGTGTGTCCATGTGTACGTGTGAGTGTTGCATGTTGCATGCATGCATGCATGCATGGGGCTTACTCCCTGCCATTGACATGTTCATATTTCAAGCTTCCTCTGTTCCCTCCATATGGTGATACTCCCTCTGTTCCCAAATAATATGGAGTAAAAGCCTCCCTCTGTTCCCAAATACGGAGTATTTGTCTTTCTACAGATTTCAACAAGTGACTAGGTACGGAGCAAAATGAGTGAAGTGAGCGTAGAGGCATAGGGATACTGTAGAAAGGAAGTCCTCGCGATCCATTATTCCCCATGTCGGTCAGAGAGAACTATTCAACTAGTCTTCGCAGTGAAGTGACAATACAAGCTGCAGCAGATGGGACACATAATTAATAAGCTGAACCACCGTGTTGTTGTTACTAAATCAGCCTTACCTAGTACTGCCATCATGTTTGCCAGTAGAGCACGCTTCCGCAAATACACCTACGCACCTCTGTCCTCCATTAACTAACATATGGGCCCTCTTGTGGTAGACCCACATGTCATCGGTGTAACTATTTACACTCCGAAGGATGGTACATCCTGGTAGTAGTACTAGTAGAATTGAGATTTAATGCACTTTCTTCCCCGTCTTCCACTCTTCTTCCTCCTCTCTTCTTCTTCCTACTCTCTTCCCCATCGTCGGCCGCACACCATTTACCCCCGCTCACTGCTCGCCCGCCCGCGCCATCTTCCTTGGTAGCTCGCACGTACCATATCCCCCCGCTCACTGCTCGGCCACACGAGGAGAAGCTTCTTCGCTCGCCCGCACGGATCCACTTCCCTGCTGGCTCGCAGGCACCGAAAACCCCAATGGCAGAACCGACTGACACGCAGAGCCGCGATTGGAATTCCCTCCGCGATGTTCTCTTGGAGCAGATCTGTAGTCGTATGGACCTACTCAGCACCGTCTGTGTGGCCGCATGCTCAGTGTCTTTGTACCGTCTACTCGTCTGCAACCGGCCGGCTCTTTTCAAGACACCATGCTTGCTGATGCCCGATCCTCACAGGTGGCCCAGACACCGACTTGACGATCCTACAGAGGTTGCCGTGGTGCCCCTCGACATGCTACCACTACCCATCCACATGTCCTTCATGCGCGGCTACTACTGGGCGGGCATGAAGGCCAACTGGATCGTCCTCATTCACCACACCGGTAGTCTGTGACGTCTCGTGGATATGTACACCCAGCGAGAGATCACCCTTCCATTGTTGGATACCGCCGATATCGAGCCTCGTGGCCTGCCGGACACTCCTGCCTACTACGCACGAGATGCGTCAAGCTTTTGGCTCGACCTCTGTTTGCAGAAAGTTGTAATCTGCGAAGTGCCCACGCCATCAAAAGACTACATGGATTACAAGCTCATTGCCTTGTTCAACATGGGATTAGTCTATCTGGAATCTGGTCGCCATACATGGTTATGGCTCATCATCAATCCTGTTGAGGCAACATTTCTGTCTGATGCTATAGTGCACGATGGCATCGTTTACGCGGTTGACGCACAGATTGGCTGCCTATACTGATGGAATCTATCGTCATGTAATTGTTCTATCTCATCTCATCTTTACCTTATGAATACGACTGCCTGTTCATTTGTTACAAATTTAGAATGCATAGCATGTCTATAACCACATCATTGCTATGTGTTCCTCTCATTTCCAAGATTTTTATGACCACACGTGTTATTGTTAGAGTTGATATGAGAACAATTGGCATCTAATGGTTGTTAGAATACATATCATGAGCATGACATCATGATTGCTATATGTTACTCTCGTTTAAAAGATTTTTATAACAACGCATGTTATTGCTTAGAGTTGATATGAGAACAGTAGTAGTAAGTGCTATGGTAGAATATGAGTAGGTGCTGTCATAGCTGTTTTCCTCTCATTGTTACATGATGTTTGAACCATGACATGTTGATAGAATATGAAAGCCGTTGGCTTATTTTTTTAACTTGGGGTATGATTATGACCACGACATTGCAATTCTCTGTCTATGATATGTGTCACTGTTATAATAATCTTAATTCCACAGATACTCTGAACATGATTGTTTATTTTTGTCGTTTTGGTCTCCAGTTTGAATTGTTGCAGCAGAGGCAAATGCACTGGCCTTCATTATTCCAGGACCTGGAATCATACCAGCCGATGGGTGGTGGTTTGTTGCTCGTTCAGCTGACGGCGGTCATTTGATGCTCATTCGCATGTACCAAATTGACCAAACCATTACATCAAACCACATGCAGTACAATGCGTGGGGCATTCATGACATTGATGGCTATGGCTGCTTCGTGTTCGAGAAAGATCCCAGCTCCGTTGGGCCAGGCATATTCAACTGGAGGCGAGTTTACAGCCTCGGCAACCACTCCTTGTTCCTCGGGCTCAATTATCCGATCATCCAACCAATCATCGATCATATCACCGGCGATGATTACTGTGCTATGCAACTTCCATTCGCGAGGGGTTCTGTGTTTACACATCATACCATGGGTTTCATGAATCACCATATCCAGAGATTAAATCGACACGACTTGTTGCGTGTAATCTTCATTGTGTGAAAGGCATCAAGCTTCCATGCGATGGATGGCTTTTGCAAACCCGACATGCGGCGCTGTGGTTCATGCCAACAGCAAATATGCACAACTTGATTCGTGCTGATATCTAGACTGATCCATGTATTATGTTGCTGTAGCACGACCCTCTTTTGTTGGATATTACGTACTGTTGTTAGTTTGAAGCACTCCTCTGGTTTGAAGGATAGATACCTTCCTGGGATCAAGTGCATCCTAACTCACTTGTGTAGGATGTACTGATAATGATGATGGAGATGATGTGCAGAAGCCATATATATATATATATATATATATATCAGTTAGGCTTCAAGTGCGTACTTGTTAGTTAAACCTATGTATAAATTGTGACACTAAATACGACTAGTAAGTAGTAGTACAGTAGCAGTACTAGTATACGTCGGTCAAATTATTCATCATGTCCACACATTGAATTGACGTGACAACACGCTGCGCGTGAGGTGCAAGAATCCCGGTGGCGTGTCTGGGTATTCTGGACTTCAGATTTGGAGTAACACTTATCTGTCGAAATCTTTCATCATTCACTTAAAACAGTCGATTGATCATACATTGAGTACCATATAACTAGAATTACCGATGCAAGTCAAAGAAGGATTGGTCGGTGCTGCCGGCTGGCGTCAAGTTCGATCCCACGGATTAGGAGCTGATCAAGCACCTTGAGGCCAAAGTGAGTGCTGACAGCACGAGATTTCAGTCTCTCATCGATTTGTTCATACCAACCATCGACAGCGAGCACAACATATGCTACACCCAACCTGAGAAACTTCCAGGTAAGACACCGATCGGCCGTCTACTTGCACAAACATATTCCTTTGTTTATAGCTCTATTTTTCTTTTTAGACGCAGACCTGGTGAAGCAATTACAATTTGGCAGTTAATAAAAAGTGAAACAAGTGACTGCAACATGCCAAAGATGTTATGAAAATGCCAACTACGTACACTAGAACCTGTCTTCCACAATACTGCAGGTATCACACTGAGTGGCCTAAGGAAGCAATTCTTCGGCGCAATTCGGGGAGTTCAAAGGGGCACGTGGACGCGCCGCAAGATCTGATGAGTGTGGCATGCACACGTGGCACAAGACCGGCAATACCTTGCGGTGATGGTCAACGGCCGCGACGGGCAAAAAAAGGTTCTCGTGCTGCACACCAACAAGAACTTCACCAGCAGAGGACCAATCGGGTGATGCACCAGTACCACCTCGGGACTGGAGCAAGAGAAGGAGCGGAACGGTCCTCTGCAAGATTTTCTACCGACGAACAATAGGGCCGGAGTAAAAGATTATAAGTTAGTTAGGTATTGGTAGTTGTACTACCTTGTCGTTATAAGTTGGTATTGTTGTTAACAATCTTTTGGTATGAACTTGCATTTGCTTCCAACCATCATGCCGAGGGTCGGCGTGGATATAAAGCTGAATCATTTGTTTCGAAACGAATTTTCAGGCACCTGATTTTTATTTGATGGGTAGCATAAGCACCCGCCGTTCGAATTCCCAGTTCTCCAATTTTTTCGAAACAAGTGCATCCACTTATTATCACGATAAAAAAAATATCCGTCTTTGCATCCCGCTTATCGATGCTGTACTTGCAGAATTCTCTCGTTTATTGAGCACGTATATTGTTTTTTCAGGTCGAGCAAGTCTCAACTGGGCTGCAGATTGCCCAGGGTTGGTTTTGTTTTTAACAGGCCCAGCCCATGACGACAACGGGGCACAAAGATCCAGCAGGTATATACTGGCCTCTGGCCCACCATCGTTAGTTATATTTTGTCTTACAACATCCGCAGACAGTTTTTTTTACTGAATCAAACACACAGCCCAGTTCTATTTTCCTCTTGAAACGCATGTCCTACATCCGTTTTCTAATCTCTACCTATAGTTTTACTAGTTCATATACACGTATCATTATATTGAAAACACATGAAATTCCCTTTTCATATTTACATCCTTATTTTTGTTGTTTTTCCCACCCAGCGCTGATTTTTTTACCACTGGTTTTCCCTTAAACCAACTCAATTGTCCCACGTCTTATTTGCTCACAAAAACAAAACAATTTTTTTGGCAAATCAATAAGTTCTTAAAAAAATGTTTATCATTTCGGGATTACAACAGTTCAGACTCCACCGAAATATGCAAAATAAGGTTGAACTTTTTGATCGTGGTCCTGGGCAGAAAATGGGCTGTAATAAATTACTTAAGAATTAGCAAATGGGCTGCAAATTATAAAAAATAGCAAATGGGCTTTACGTTGTCTGCCACAGATTTGGAGGCTGACTTGTGGGCCTACCAAGTTCATGCATACACAAGGTTTCGCAAAAAAGAAACTTAGTCAACAATTGACTCTACCGGTACGAATCGTTAGATGTCAATCTAACGGCAATCGTGCTTCTTCAGTCTCTGATCTTCCCGCCCCAGCCGCCCAAACCAGCGCCGTCGGAACCGCCTGCTCCCGCCTCCCGTGGCCAGCAGTGCTGCCGGGCAGGCCTCACGGCCCCATCATACTCGCATCCCTGGCCTGTCTATCCCTCTGCTCACCCACACCTCCTGTTATTTTCCGGTGACGGCAGCCGAACCAGTCAACCCTCGTACTCTTCACCGCGTGGGCATCCACTGCCATGTCTTCCCCGGCTCCGTGTCGTTCCCTTCGTAGGCCTCACCGTCGTTCACCGCCCTGGTGCTCTTGGCGCGGCGTGGTCAACGATGTCCATCTAACGGCCATAGTGCTTCTTCAACCTTTGGTCTTCTTGCCCCAGCCGCCCAAAGCAGCGCCGGTCGTGCCGCATGCTCCTGCCTCCCATGGCCGGCTGTGCTGCTGCGGAGGCCTCACCGTCCCCATACTACTCCCACCGCTAGCCAGGCCATCCCTCCACTCACCCACTCCCCCTATTATTCTGCGGTGACGGCAGCCTCACACCGCAGCCGAACCAGTGAACCCTCGTGCTCCTCTCCGCGTGGGCATCCACTTCCGCATCTTCCCCGGCTCTGCGTCGTTCCCTTCCTAGGCCTCGCGGTCGTCCACCGCCATGGTCCTCTCGGTGCGGCGTGGTCAATGTGGTCAATGATCGACTTCCATCGGAAGAGTACTATACATGGAGAGGCTGACAGCTAGGTCCACGGCAGCCGCAAGGAAGTGCCTCCTTATTATGCGCAAAATAATTATTCCTCCACCTGACAGCAGGGACCCACCGGACGGGCCACCAATATTTTGCGGAAAAAACGTTTCCCCCTGACTATTGGGACCCACCGGACGGGCCATCGTTTTTCACGAAAAAACATTTGCCCCTGACTGCTGGGACCCACTGGACGGACCACCGTATTTCGCGAAAAAAATGTTCCCCCCGTTGTCAGCTCGGACCCACCGAAAGTGCCTCCTTATTACGCACAGAAAAATGAATACTCCCCCTGCTAGCTGGGACCCACCATGGTGGGAGGCTGACTTGTGGGCATACTAAGTTGATGGGGACGGAGGGCTTTATCAACTTAGTCAATATGAATGATTCTAGCTCCAGTGATCGTACGATGTCCATCCAACAGCCGTCGTGCTTCTTCAATCTCTACTCTTCCTGCTCTAGCCGCTCAAATAAGCGCCGGCGGGACTGCCTGCTCCGTCCTCCCCACGGCCGGCTGTGCTGCCGCATAGCCCTCACCGCCCCACCGTACTCCCATCGCTGGCCAAGCCATCCCTCCACTCACCCACACCTGCTGTTATTCTCCGGCAACGGCAGATAAAACCAAGAAACCTCGACAACTCCCCTCCGCGTGGGAAACAACTGCCGAGTCTTCCCTGCCTCCGTGTCGTTCCCTTCCTAGGCCTCGCCGTCGTCCACCACCCCGGTGCTCTTGGCGCGGCCTGGTCAACGTGGTCAACATATGACATGCATCTGAAGTGGATTGTACGTGGAGAGGCTGACAGCTGGGTCCACGACCGCACACAAGGAAATGCCTCCTTATTACGTGCAAAATAATGATTCCTCCACCTGACATCAGGGACACACCGAAAGGGCCTCTGTATTTTGCGGAAAAAACGTTACCTCCGCTGATAGCTCGGACCCACCAGCTATATCTTCGTAGGCAAGGAAGTGCCTCCTTATTACGCACAAAAAAATGAATACTCCCCCTGTTAGCTGGGACCCAGTATAGTGGCAGGCTGACTTGTGAGCCTACTAAGTTGACGGGGACGGAGGGCTTTGTCAACTTAGTCAATATGCACGATTCTAGCTCCAGTGACCGTACGATGTCCATCCAACGGTCGTAGTGCTTCTTCAACCTCTGGTCTTCTTGCTCCAGCCGCCCAAACCAGCGTCGGTCGTGCCTCGTGCTCCTGCCTCCCGTGGCCGTCTGCGATGCGGCGGAGGCGTTACCGCCCCCTACTACTCCCACCGCTTGCCAGGCCATCCCTCTACTCACCCACACCCCCTGTTATTTTGCAGCGACGGCAGCCTCACACCGCAGCGAACCAGTGAACCCTCGTACTCCTCTACGCGTGGGCATCCACTGCCGCGTCTTCCCCGGCTCCGCATCGTCCCCTTCCTAGGCCTCGCCGTTGTCCACCGCCTTGGTGCTCTCGGTGCGGCATGGTCAACGTGGTCAAGGAACGGCTTCCAATGGACGTGGACTGTACGTGGAGAGGCTGACAGCTGGGTCCACGGCCTTAGCAAGGAAGTGCCTCCTTATTACATGCAAAATAATTATTCCTCCACCTGACAGCGAGGACCCATCAGACGAGCCACCATATTTCGCGACAAAAACGTTTCCCCTGACTCCTGGGACCCACCAGCTACATCTTCGCACGCAAGGAAGTGCGTCCGGGCAAAAAAACGATTCACCCCCCTGACTACTGGGACCCACTAGCTACATCTTTGCATGCAAGGAAGTGCGTCCGGGCAAAAAAATGATTCGCCCCTCTGACTGTTGGGACCCACCAGCTACATTTTCGCACGCAAGGAAGTACCTGACAGTCGGGACCCACCTGGTCGAAGCGTACATAGCATTGTCATTCTGGTCGCGAACATGTACGTACATACTGGTCGTTGTAGAGGCGCGCACATGTCGTAGTAGAGGCGCGCACGTAGCATGTACACGTACATACAGCGGCTTGGGTGCAAGATAGAAAATACAGCCACGTATGTGTACATACGGGCGGGGTCTCGAACGCCTACTCGCGCATATGTACATGGCTGGGTCGGAACGGAGAAACAATGTCGTCGTCGTGTTCATGGGGAGCCAACCGGCTGGGTCGGAACGGAATGCGTGGTCGTGTTCATTGGGAGGGCTTGGACGGAACAGGCGATGGAAACGAGGCCTGGCGTACCGCAGAACGGAGGAAATGGACCTTCTATGTTCGGAACGGGGTCCTGTTAATCGAGAGGGGTGTGGCGTACCGCAAAACAGACGAAACGGACCTCCTACGATCGAAACGGGGGTCCTGTTGATCAGGAGGGCTGTGGCGTACCGTAAAACGGATGAAACGGACCTCCTACGATCGAGACGGGGGTCCTGTTGATCGGGAGGGGTGTGGCGTACCGCAAAATGGACGAAATGGACTTGTGTTGGAGCACTACAGTCGAAACGGGGGTCATGTTCATTGGGAGGGGTGTGGCGTACCGCAAAACGGGACTCCACGGGATACTGTTCATCTCCACCGTCGACCTCCTCGAGCCTCCACGGGCTACCGTCGACCTCCTCCAACCTCCACGGGCTCCTATTCATCCAGCCTCCACCGCGCGCTACTCCACCGGCTACTATTCAACCACCCCTCCACGGGCACCCCTCCACCATCTACTGTTCATCTAGCCCACCACCTTCTACTGTTCATCCAGCCCTCCACACCACGGGGTCCTGTTCAACCACCACTCCACGGCCACCCCTCCATCGTCTACTGTTCATCCAGCCCTCCACACCACGGGTTCCTGTTCATCCAGAGGCAATGCCACCGCTCACTGTTCATCCAAACCGCCCCGCAATGCTCACTGTTCATCCTAGAGGCAGCATCGATCGGCTTCAGTTAGCAGCAGTAGCGAAGGAATCGCTCCATCGGGTTCAATTAACAGCCATCGATCGATCGCTCGGGTTCAGTAACACGTAGCCTGCAGTGCAATCGCTCGAGTTTAGTTAGAGCCCAATGCCTCGCTCGGGTTCAGTTAGAGCCAACGCCTCACACACACACGCCAGACGTGTACGAGAACGCAGATCGCTTCGCCCCCGACCTCCCACCAGAACCGCAACTTCCAAATTTTCCTCCCCTTGCTTCTACCACGGTTTTTTCTATCATGGACGGCCCAAAGAATGTCATGCAGCTGCGTCTCCGGCCCGCCCAGGACGAAAAGCCCATTTTCTATCATGATTTTTTGTCATAGAAGTAGGAGCCCACCACATCTATGATGATACCGGGTTTTGTCACAATTATCGTCATAGAAGTGTCATATGTATGACAGAAAAAAAAATTCGTTCGGCCCAAAATGTCACGGATGTGTCTTTTTTTTGTAGTGACAAGACCCCGTGGTGTTGCGTCTGGATGAACAGGACCCCGATCGATCAAGACGGTTGTGGCTGGATGAACAGGCCCCCGTGGAGGCCTGGATGAACAGGACGACCCCGTGGAGGGCTGGATGAACAGTAGATGGTGGAGGGGTGGATGAACAGTAGCCCGTGGAGGGGTGGTTGAACAGGAGCCCATGGAGAGGGGTGGTTGAACAGTAGCCGACGGAGTAGCGCGCGGTGGAGGCTGGATGAACAGGAGCCCGTGGATGAACGATCATGTGGAGGCCGGAGGAGGTCGACGGTGGATGAACAGAGTTCGTGGATGCCGGAGGAGGTCGACGGTGGAGCTGAACAGTATCCTGTGGAGTCCTGTTTTGCGATACGCCACACCCCTCCCGATGAACAGGACCCCCGTTTCGACCGTAGCGCTCCAACATAAGTCTGTTTCATCCGTTTTGCTGTACGCCACACCCCTTCCGATCAATAGGACCCTGTTTCAACCGTAGGAGGTCCAACACAAGTCCGTTTCCTCTATTTTGCAGTACGCCAGACCCCTCCCGATGAACAGGATCCCGTTTCGAACGTGGCCGGTCGAACACAAGGGCGTTTCCTCCGTTCTACGGTACGCCAGGCCTCGTTTCCATCGCATTTTCCGTCCAAGCCCTCACGATGAACATGACGACGCATTCCGTTCCGACCCAGCCGGTTGGCTCCCCATGAACACGACGACGAAGCTGTTTCTCCGTTCCGACCCAGCCATGTACACGAGCCTTGGTCGTACATATGCGCGAGTAGGCGTTCGAGACCCCGCCCGTATGTACGTACGTGGTCGTATTTTCTTTCTTGCACACTGGCCGCTGTACATATGTGTACATGCTATGTGTGCACCTCTACTACGACACATGTGCGCCTCTACATCTACCAGTATGTACGTACACGTTTGCGACCAGAATGACAACGTTACGTACGCTTCGACCAGGTGGGTCCCGACTGTCAGGCACTTCCTTGCGTGCGAAGATGTAGCTGGTGGGTCCAGGCAGATGCCCAATGTCACATGGCCGACAGGGACTTTCAGTGATTCCGTCAAGGAGTGGCAGCAGCAATGGTTCTACATCACCAAGCCACGTGGCAAGGAGTGGACCGCCATTCTGGAGTTCAGATCTGGTGCCCCCTGCGACTTACGTCATGGCACGAGAAGGGACTGAGCTGGGCTTCGTCTGACGAGCTATTTGAGCTCTAGACGCGCGTCCAAGACATGGAAGACAAGAGCGTCAAGCTCGTCAATGTAGTCCAGGCCATGCTGGTTCGCCGGATTCTACCATGTCAACACCGAGCTTGCAATCTATGGGAGTTCGACCCGACCAAGCACCAGACCCTGCTAGAGCTCTTTGGCTCTACTCACAAGGACATCTGGAAGGTGCTTTTCAAGTCCGGCAAACCGTGGCCGGACTCCACCGAGGACTGAGGATATCAACTGTCCCGCCCCGCAAGTTCACTAAGCAACTGAATGTCTGATAATTCATACATTCTGTCCGTACATCCTCAGAGAGATACTTAACGTATTTCCCATTATTTTTCCTATGGCTGGACGAAGAAGGCGGGACGGATCTATTGTCCTGCCCCTCTACCAGAAGAACCGGCCGGCCCACTTCTGACAAAGGTGTTGGTCCCGGCGCCATATAAAGCGCCGAAGAAGGCCGAGAAGGAGGCCAAAAAAACCAGGGCGGCCTTCGTCGCCGTGGTACCACAGACACGAAACCTGAAGACTCTAATGCCCATTCTTCCTTCGAAGAGGACGGGGAGGAGGAGGACGAATCCCTGGCAGGTGGAAAGAAGAAAAGAACGGCCTCCAACTCTTTGGAGGCCGATTTACCTAAGAGGGGAAAAACTCTTCTTCAAGAGGAGTCCACCGGTGCCACTGATAGCAGCCCGGAGTGGGATCCCACGACCGAGCCCCTAGTGAACTCGTAAGTATCAAATCCGAACATGATCATGTGTCCGGCCTTATCGTGACATCACATTCTGATCTGAGTCGTGTTTGTCTTTTTTAGTCCAGCGAAGCCCTGCGCCGAGCAATCCTCGTCAGAGGATCTGCTGGGTTCGGACGCTATGGGGAGCGGGACACCCCTGAAGGCCTCTTCCACTAAAAGTAGGAACGAAACCGAGGTTTCGTCCCAGAAGGACCCTAGCCACGAAGGAGGGGGGAGAAGGTCGCGAAGGCGGCGCCAGGAGGCCATACTTCTGGGGCCGATTACACGGGAGAGAAAAATCCCGTGGGTGTCGATGGCGAGGGTCATCTTGAATCCGGACCCAAGTCGGACACTATTGTAGAGACCCATAAGGTCCCTGAGTCCCATCCACCAGCCGCCTCTTTCCAACCAGGGGCGCCGGGTACTTTATTAGCGGCGCTGCAGGGTGCCTCCATCGTTGATGAACACTATGCCCTCATGGGTGCGGTGATTGAGAAGATTCAGTCCGCTGAGAGTGGACAGAATGAATCCTGTGTCAGCCTCATAAGAGGCTTTGAGGTATGTTTTATGAGTTTCTGGGAGAATGTCATGGTATAGATAGTAGCCCCTGATACATTGTTCGGTGAAAGAGAGAACATGACAGGGGATCAAATTCATGTTCGCAGGAGACTCACTTGATGATATTTATCACTGCTTAACCAGCGAGCATCTCAGAAGCGCACGCGGCCTCTCAAGCGCTGGAAGTATCCGAACCGAGGCGAGTCAAGCGGGCCAAAGGAGAACTTGGCCAAGTGAAGAGACAGCTGGGGGATAATCAAGGTATATAGAAACCTTGTTGATGTAGCACAAAAGAGTGTGCATGATAACAATTTTTTGATAATGTGCTCTAGGGGCGTTGGCCGAAATTGAGGCCTTGAAAAAGGCTGTGGCCGAAGCCGAGAAGAAAGCAGCCGCGGAGCAGATGCTCTGTGAGAAGCACGAGGCCAGGGTTATTGAGGCTGACCGAGAACTTCACGAGGCTGTGCAGAAACGTGAGACCATGGAGCAGAGTTTAGCAGGGAAAGAATCCGAACTCTCCCAGGCTCGCCAAGCCGCAAGTGATGCCCGGGGGGAAGCCCAAGGTGTCCTAAAGGAAATCCAGGAGGCGAGGAAGATTGCGGCTGGTAAGGCTTTTTCTGTAAAAAGCAAGTATAGGGGATGAGAAAATCGAATTTGACAATCTTGAGTTTTGATGTGTAAAGGGGTGTTTGCGGAGCTGCCGCGCAGCATATCTGATGCCGCCCAATTCTACCGAGCCGAAGGGGGGAATACTGCTGATAAGCTCTTTTGGATGCAGTATCTAGCGCCAAACTATCCGGTGCCTTTCTCCGATCAGCTGAAGCAGCTGGTCGGGCTGCACAAGGCGGCCGAATTAGCCATGAAGGATTTAATTATCTGGCTGTGGCCTGCTGAGCCGATTCCAAGCAGCTATTTCGGGCTCGTGAAGCGGCTTGTAGATGCCTGCCCTAGACTCGAAGTCATCAAGCGATCGGTCTGCATAGAGGGTGCGCGAATGGCCTTCGCCCGTGCCAAGGTGCATTGAGGGAAGATGGATGTGGAGAAGCTGATGACCGAGGGACCGCCGGAGGGGAAGGAGCACCGCAAGTCCGAACTGTATTATGAAGGTGTATTGAAAGGAGCTCGCCTTGCGGCGGAGCAATGCACAAAGGACATTATATTTCCATGAATACGGTCATGTTCGTCCATTGTAATATTTGAACAAGAGCATTCTTATCATCTATTGCTTTGTTGTATGAATGTTTTTCCTCCTGTGCGGCCGTCGTATATAATAATTCTGAGAGTCGGCCAGTTGTCGGCTTCCGCCCCCACGTAGTGAGTACAGGGGTGTTCGGGATAAACCCGAGCACTCTTTATCCCAGTTGTGGGTCCCTAAAGGACGTGTTCAGCACAGCGAACCAGGCAATTGGACTATAGGGCTTTATCGCTCTCACTTAGCCATAGGAGTTGTTTTGAGGAAGGTAGGCGCAGCCCCTAGTGTTCAGAAGACCGCACTAGGGGCTTAGCATTGTGCGGAAAGAATCCTTAAAGATTTTAGAACCTCTCGAACAGCTGACCAGCTCTCGCTACATCATGACAGTCAGTTTTCGGCTTTCTCTACTGAGTGCTCATCCGGAAGAACCGGGACACAATCGTAGTAGTTCTCCCAGTGCTACTGTAACGCCCCGAGACCGACGCTCCAGAAGACTTCCAGCTATTCCGGGTTTCGCTGTGTGATTCTTTTGTGCTTGCTCTATTTATTTTGCATTGCATCATGTCATCATGCATCATGCCAGCATGTCATTTAACTTTTAAAACCTCAACTAAATAAATTGCATGGATCTTTGATCCATTTAAATTGAGGGAATTCACATGGTGAGTTCTCTTTATAATATATCCTCCCGATATTAGTGGAGCTATTATAAAATAATCCATTCTTTGGAATCACCATAACACACTTGCAAAATCCCAATGCCTTTTATTATTTCAATTCTTGGCCTCTAACTTTGCCATATATCCTTTTGTCATTTTCCGGAGCTCCACCTTTTTTCTCAACATTTTTGGACACTCCTAAAACCTCGTCCTAGTTCAAACCATTTGAATTAAATTCAAATGTGTTTGAATTCAACTTCACACGCGTGCCCACTTCTATTTTTCCTTGATCAAGCTCATTTTGCAAGTCCATGAAATTTATCCCCATGCCCAAATTCTATCTGCACCTTCCTTTCTTCTCCTTTTTTACTCCTTGACATTTTCTATTTTTGGGAGTAAGGAGAAGAAGGAGAGCAGCCGGCCCAGGCCACCGTGGCCTCCCTAAGCCTAGCAGCCAGGCCGGCCCATTTGCCTCTCAAGGCCCAGCCGACCCCCCTGCCCTTAACCCTAGCCAGGCTATCTCCCTCTCGTCCCTCCCTCGCGCCACACACATCGCCAGGAGAGGAGCGATCGACCCTCTCCCGATCCCTTCGCCGCACCCGGCCACGCCACGCCGCCAAGTGCAGCCAGCAAGATCCTATGCACCATGGTCGTGGCCTCGAGCCGCCCGCCGCCATCGCGACCTACTTTGCACCCGCCCGGCTCCGTCGCTGCCTGCGTTTGTCATCGGAGAACGCCGTCCTCGTCTCGATCCCGCGCCCGTGATTTCGTCCACGCCGCGAAGTTCCTCAGCGTCTTCGTCTTCTCAGATCAAGCCGGCGCCGACCTGGCCCGATCCGCCATCTCCGACGCCTCGCCGCCTGGTCCGCTTCCTTCGCCATCTCCACCGCCCAGGCCCCGGTGACTCACCGTTCGGGCCTCCTCCCTCGCGCCGACCGCAAGTTCTCGCCACCGCTGCTCGCTTCTCGAAGCAGAGGACGCGCCCTGCCTCGTGTTGGCTCGCACAGCGCCTAGCTCCAGCGCCCGCAGATTTGGACGCGCCAAGTTCCTCTTCAAAATGTACAGCTACATCCGATGTGGATTTTGACAAGTACCACGACGCCGGGAGCCCCGGATACGTCAAGTTCGACTACATGTAACGTTGTATACGACTACATGGGACACATCAAGTACCTCTACCGTCGTCTCCGGATACGCCAAGTACCCCTACGCACGAAGACGCCAAGTCCGTTCCGGGATTCATCAAGTACCGCTACCGATGGCTCAAACGTCTAACGAACGTGAACATCTACCATCGCCGAAGACCCGTGTAATGGAACCGTCAAGTTCGACTACCTCCGCCACTACTTCCACTACCGGTCCGTGAACGACTACTTCCCTCGACATTTGTGAACCATTCCGAAATGCACGCTTCAAAGGTATAACCCCGAGACGACCGCCCGTTATCGAATGCATGTGTTGTATGATATGCACTGCTTGCACCGTGTCCAATTTGTCACTCTTTTCCATGCCACTAATCCGTGGGAACTCGGTATCCGGGATCATCCCACCATCTTGCTCAACTCGCTCCCGACACACTTCCTTTTGCATCGGTATCTCCACGAGTACCGGAAACCGATATGTTTGCCGTGGCACCATTTTCGGATTCGTTGCCGTGGCACCATTTTCGGATTCGTTGCCGTGGCACCCCTTTCGTTCCGCCATGGTGACCAAATGCTTCATAATGTGCTCATGTTAACATTTTCATAATATTTGCATAAACTTGTGCATATCATCTGCATCATGATAACAACATTTGAAATGTTTAAAATTGTTGTTTGCATTTATTTTGCTAAATGCCATGTTAAAATGTTTTATTTCATAACTAAATAACCGTAGCTCGGTTTTAAATGTTCTTTAGATGTAAATGGGGTGGAAAAATGCCTAGATTAACATGGTCCACTTTATTTTGCTGTTTAACAACTTTAAAATTGTGTTTAGGGCAGAACAGTACCAAATTCAAAATATGCATATGGGGATTTTCCGGACTTGTTGTTCGTTGTTTCCGGCCTCATTTAAACTTGCTAGGTAGGTAGTTTTGTTATGCTTCACCCCTTGCCATGTTTAACAACATTTAATATTGTTGAGTAGCTTACAACGAGATCAAACTAAATAATTGCATGTGGTGTTTCGTCAATATGCAACTCGTTGCATATTGAGCTCCACTTAACTTGTAGTATTGTTTGTTGCATTTTGCCATGCCATGCTTCATTAAACCGGACATGCATCATACTTGTTTGTGCATCATGCCATGCTTATGCTTGTTGGTTTACTATGTTGTTTGCTTCTTTCCGGGTTAGCTTCGGTTTCGTTCCGGAGTTGTGAGGATTCGTTCGACTTCACCCGTTTGTCTTCTTCATGGACTCGTTCTTCTTCCTTACGGGATTTCAGGCAAGATGACCGCTACCTTGGATCTCACTACTATCATTGCCATGCTAGTTGCTTTGTTCTATCGCTATGCTGCGCTACCTATTACCTGTTTGTCCATCCATCCCATATTGCCATGAACCCCTAACCTTTGACACCTTTCCTATGCAAACCGTTGTTTGGCTATGTTACCGCTTTCGCTCAGCCCCTCTTATAGCGTTGCTAGTTGCAGGTGAAGTTGAAGATTTCTCCATGGTGGACAGGATTTTTGTTGGGATATCACAGTATCTCTTATATTATTAATGCATCTATATACTTGGTAAAGGGTGGAAGGCTCGGCCTTATGCCTGGTGTTTTGTTCCACTCTTGCCGCCCTAGTTTCCGTCATACCGTGTTATGTTCATGGATTCTCTGCTCCTAACGCTGGTCGTGATTTATGGGCCCCCCGACAGTTCGCTTTGAATAAAACTTGTCCAAGAAGGCCCAACCTTGGTTTTACCATTTGCCTCACCACCACCTATACCCTTCCTTGGGTCGGCCAACCCGAGGGTCATCTTTATTTTAGCCCCGGCCGTTGCTTGTCTAAGTGTTGGTCAAACGAGCAACTCTTGGGCCACCTCTTGGCAACTCGAGGGCTGGTTTTACTCGTAGCTTAACTTATCCGGTGTTGCCTCGAGAACGAGATATGTGCAGCTCCTATCGGGATTGTCGGCGCATCGGGCGGCTTTGCTGGTCTTGTTTTACCATTGTCGAAATGTCTTGATGTACCAGATTCCGAGACCGATCGGGTCTTCTGGGTGAAGGTCTATTCTTCGATGATCGCGAGAGCTTGTCATGGGCTTGTTGGGACACCCCGCAGGGTTTAAACTTTCGAGAGCCGTGCCCGCGGTTATGTGGCAGATGGGAATTTGTTAATGTCCGGTTGTAGACAACTTGACACTTGATCCGAATTAAAATGCAGCAACCGAGTGTGTAGCCGTGATGGTCTCTTCTCGGCGGAGTCCGGGAAGTGAACACGGTTTCGTGTTATGTCGACGAAGTAGGTGTTCGTGATCACCTCTTGATCATTGCTAGCTTCACGACCGCTCCACTTGTTTCTCTTCTCGCTCTCATTTGCGTTGGTTAGCCACCATACTTGCTTAGTCGCTGCTGCAACCTCACCACTTTACCCCTTCCTTTCCCATTAAGCTTTGCTAGTCTTGATACCCATGGTAATGGGATTGTTGAGTCCTCGTGGCTCACCGGATACTTCCAAAACCAGTTTGCGGTGCCTATGTTACCGAAAGGTGACGCAACCCAGCTCAAGGAGGAGCTCGATGAAGATCTTGCCCTTTGTGTTGTTTCGCTCTAGTTGATCAAGAGTGGAGCCCAGGTTGGGGTCGATCGGGACCTTTGTCGATTTGGGGTTCTTCTTTTATTTTGGTTCCATAGTCGGACCTTGATTGTATCTAGATGATGTAATGTTTTATTCATGTAATTGTGTGAAGTGGCGATTGTAAGCCAACTATGTATCTCTTTCCTTATGTATTACATGGGTTGTGTGAAGATTACCTCACTTGCGACATTGCTTTCAATGCGGTTATGCCTCTAAGTCGTGCTTCGACACGTGGGAGATATAGCCGCATCGAGGGCGCTAAGTTGGCATCGAGCCTTCCCGACCTTAGGAGCCCCACCGCTTGATCGCTTTTAGCGGCCGAGTTGTGTCTAGAAAATGTTTTGAGTCATTTAGGATTATATATATCGGAGAGTTAGGAATTTTTTACTCCTCACCCCTTCGTCGCCTCGGTGAGGTCTCCGACGAGAAGTTTTGACTTTTCTCTCCTCAAATTTCACAATTTTTTTCTTAGGATCACGCTGGTATCTTAGAATCGTTCGATGGTTTTATGATGACAACATTGTCTTGGTTGCCTCCCGTCGCCAGGGTTTTTTCTTGGGGTGTCCCGGGAGTTGAGCTCCGAGGTGTTGTCGCCATAATTTTATCGTTGCACTTCGGAATACCGAGTTTAGTACGCCAACATCGAAAATCTCTTTTATGCGCTTGTTGGTGAGATAACCCGATAACCCAAAGATCGAGGTGAGTACGGAGTATTGCCATGACTCGTATAACGGATGCTTTTCGAAGGTTGAGGTACACGATTTCCGAAGGTTTCTTGGTTATGTGTTGACGGATGGATACAGCTGGGATGTAGATATTGTTAGTTTGGGTGAGATATATTGCTTCCCCTGTATCCCCAACACCTGATTGCATAACCGGAAAATTTCGGGAGTTTATAGGTGGGAATTCAAGTAGCTCCTAGAATATCTTTCCGACAGATGCATGATATGAGATTGGGTAAATCTCTATCATATGTGTTTGTTCTGGCTTATTCTGCAAGCCAGTCCTTTGTTTTTGTTTTGAGTTGTGGTATTCGAGTTGCTTCGATGTCAAATGTTGATTCCATACCTTTCCGAAATGGTGTTCTCATACTCCGATGTGAATACCAATCCTTCTCGACAATCGAGATTGTCATGTCAATCCTTTTCAACCGGTGTGCTTCTCTTCAAGTGGATCCCATCATTTTTCCCATCCGCAAGATCATTTCTAAGTTTTCTCAACGGTGTTTGTTTCATCCGTCTCCAAGTTGCCTTTGTTTTTCCCACCCACCCACCCTTTTTCCTCAAGGACTAAGATTTCTTTACCAAGTATCCTTTTATTTTTGTGAAGTTTCTCCATTCTTTTCCATCAATGTTTTATCCGGTGATTTCCCATGAAGATGCTCAACAGCTTCAAGTTCATCATCCTCCACTGTTGTTTCTTCTCCGGTGGATCCTATTCAAGCTTTCGATATTCATTATATTCCTTTCCTCGTTTCTAATGCTTTCTCATACCGATGCAGCTCTTAATCATTCACTTCTTCCTATTCATTTGTTCTGGAGTGCTCAAGATATCTCGAAGATTTATGTTTCCATTCTTAATCCGTTCAAGCTATTTGGAGATTGTTATCTCATTCAAGCCATTTAATTCAACCGGTGCAACATCTCTTTTAAATTTTTTTCAATGATATTTTTTTTGAGTGGGCCCTAACCCACAGGTCTTTTTCCAGGATCTTACCTGACTCTTCTATTTATTCCGGAGCCATTCTCAAATTCTTTTCGGAGTTTGACATAAGAATGAATTTTCATCAGTCAAATGCCTTCTCCAAGTTCGTTTTCAAATTCTTTTAATAGTTGGCTCAACCTCTTCGCTTTTGATTCTCCCGGGGTATCTCAACAATTCTTGGTGGTGTTTCTCGTTGTCATTCTCATCATTTGAAAACCGAAGAAGGATTTCTCTTTAATCTTGCTCTATTCTCTTCAAGATTCATGGTTCTAGCTTGTTGCCACCCTCTCATAATTGCTTTCGATTGAGACAACTCTTTTCTTACCATCCAGAGCATTTCATGAGTTGTTTCCATTTCTTTCCTCCGAAGGTCATCATGTCATAATTCTTCATTCTCAGCGTGTAGCTATCATTCTCTAAATCTTACCGGTGATTCGTTCAAATATCCTCTAATCAGTTCATGTTCTCTTCGTTCCCATGTATCTAAATCCCCTCAAGTATCTTCATTCGTTTTCCAATTCTTCCCGGTGAATTGTGCCTTTACTTCGATCATTTTCAATTCTTACGGTGGTTTGTTCAAGATTTCACCTCTTTCGTTATCATTTAATTCATTCGTTCTTTCCAATCCTACCGGTGGTTCGTTCAAGACCTTCTCAAGTTTTGATATATCCCTTTTAATCCTTTCTACGGGATTAAGTAGTATGCCAAATCCGTTGCTTGTCATCAATTAAATTTGATGAAGGATAAGCATACAATAAATCTTATTCCTATTTCCTCAAGGTGATTCAATTATTTTCTTCCGGAGATTATTCATGATGAATAAATTCTTGTTTACAAGTGATTCATCTTTCTTTCCGGAGTTGGTCATCATATCACATTCTCGGTTCGAGATGCTTCATCTTTTCTTTTCCGGAGTTCCAAGTTTTCCGCATTATCGTCGTGAAGCTCATTCTAAATCATTGCAAGGTACACCTTGTGTTTTCAACTTCTCCTTCTTTCCACCATCCTTTTAATACCGGAGTTTCTTCATGGTGGTTCCTCAAGGATTCTTTTCATTCTTCAATTGTTCTTCAAGATTTCGCTCGAAGTTATGATCCGCCAAGCTATACTCAAAATTAAACATGGTGCCCAACACTTGTTTTGTTTTGAGAAGCTCAAGTATTCTTCATCTTGCATTCCAAAGTGCAATTCCTTTTATCTTATCTTTTGAGATGGTGTTATGTCACTCTTGACAATTTCCTTCATGGTTCATGATTCATATTGTTGTCAAGAATGAGGTATTTTAAATCCATCAATCCCTTTGTTGGAGTTATCTTGGGTTATATTTCACCTAAAGCTTTCCCTTAGGATTGTTGCTATTTATGGTGCTTATAAATGACCCAAGTTCTTCTTTATCCTCCCGGTGATATAGCTTTCTCGTCTCCTTGTTCGTATCAATGAAATTCTTTTCCCGTGCTTGGCAGGTTGTCACCTCATAATTTGGGATGCATTCCTTAAGACCATATCAAGCTTATTCTTTTCGTTGTTGGTTTTCCAACAACTCCGTTATAACCTTCTTGGAAGGGTGCTTTCCGAGCCCATTTGTGGCAGAAGTTGGCTTTTTCTCCTACATTCTGTCATTCCAATTATTTATCTTCTATTCTTTCTTCCGAAGGCATTGTGATGTTGCTCTTTTCACTCATCATCTCGAATTGTGAGGATCATGTTCTTTTCGTGCTTATCCATTTAACCGGAGTATTGTGTTCTCATTCAAGTTCTTTTCATCTTATCAAGTTTTTCCTTCTTCTTTCAGTCGGAGTGCTGCCCAAATTATATCAATCTTATTCCTTCTCTATCTAGTTTTAACCGGAGTGGTTTCAATATCTATCTTATCACTATACCTCTTGGTTCTCGTAGTATCCCTTGTTCCTCTTTTCTAACGGAGTGTTTTCAACTTTGCTCATCTTCGTTATTTTCTTCCTTTCATTTTGCTCAACCTCTCAAGGTTCATGGTTTTCACTCGTTTGTCGAAGAAGCAACTTAGTTTTACCACTTCTCTTCCTCTTCCGTTTCTCTCCGGTGCCATCCTAGATCTCGGGACGAGATCCTCTCGTAGTGGTGGAGTGTTGTAACGCCCCGAGACCGACGCTCCAGAAGACTTCCAGCTATTCCGGGTTTCGCTGTGTGATTCTTTTGTGCTTGCTCTTTTTATTTTGCATTGCATCATGTCATCATGCATCATGCCAGCATGTCATTTAACTTTTAAAACCTCAACTAAATAAATTGCATGGATCTTTGATCCATTTAAATTGAGGGAATTCACATGGTGAGTTCTCTTTATAATATATCCTCCCGATATTAGTGGAGCTATTATAAAATAATCCATTCTTTGGAATCACCATAACACACTTGCAAAATCCCAATGCCTTTTATTATTTCAATTCTTGGCCTCTAACTTTGCCATATATCCTTTCGTCATTTTCCGGAGCTCCACCTTTTTTCTCAACATTTTTGGACACTCCTAAAACCTCGTCCTAGTTCAAACCATTTGAATTAAATTCAAATGTGTTTGAATTCAACTTCACACTCGTGCCCACTTCTATTTTTCCTTGATCAAGCTCATTTTGCAAGTCCATGAAATTTATCCCCATGCCCAAATTCTATCTGCACCTTCCTTTCTTCTCCTTTTTACTCTTTGATATTTTCTGTTTTTGGGAGTAAGGAGAAGAAGGAGAGCAGCCGGCCCAGGCCACCGTGGCCTCCCTAAGCATAGCAGCCAGGCCGGCCCATTTGCCTCTCAAGGCCCAGCCGACCCCCCTGCACTTAACCCTAGCCAGGCTCTCTCCCTCTCGTCCCTCCCTCGCGCCGCCACACACATCACCCGGGGAGAGGAGCGATCGACCCTCTCCCGATCCTTCGCAGCACCCCCAGCCACGCCTTCGCCAAGTGCAGCAGGCTTCCTATGCACCATGGCGTGGCCTCGAGCCGCCCGCCGCCGCCATCGCGACCTCGCTTTGCACCCCGCCGGCTCCGTCGCTGCTCTGCCGTTGCTCACATCGGAGAACGCCGTCCTCGTCCGGATCCCCGCTTCATCATTTCGCCCCCGCGGCGAAGTTCCTCCCGCGTCTTCGTCTTCTTCAGATCAAGCCCGGCGCTGACCTGGCCTCGACCGGCCATCTCCGACGCCTCACCGCCTGGTCCGCTTCTTCGCCGTCTCCACCGCCAGGCCCCGGTGACCTCACCGTTCGGGCCTCCTCCTCTCGCGCCGACCTGCAAGTTCTCGCCACCGCAGCTCGCTTCGAAGACAGAGAACGCGCCTACCTCGTGTTGGCTCGCCTGGCGCTTAGCTCCAGCGCCGCAGATTTGGACGCCAAGTTCCTCTTCAAAATGTACAGCTACATCCGATGTGGATTTTGACAAGTACCACGACGCCGGGAGCCCCGGATACGTCAAGTTCGACTACATGTAACGTCGTGTACAACTACATGGGACACGTCAAGTACCTCTACCGTCGTCTCCGGATACGCCAAGTACCCCTACGCACGAAGACACCAAGTCCATTCCGGGATTCATCAAGTACCGCTACCGATGGCTCGAACGTCTAACGAACGTGAACATCTACCATCGCCGAAGACCCGTGTAATGGAACCGTCAAGTTCGACTACCTCCGCGTGTACCACTACTTCCACTACCGATCCGTGAACGACTACTTCCCTCGACATTTGTGAACCATTCCGAAATGCACGCTTCGAAGGTATAACCCCGAGACGACCGCCCGTTATCGAATGCATGTGTTGTATGATATGCACTGCTTGCACCGTGTCCAATTTGTCACTCTTTTCCATGCCACTAATCCATGGGAACCCGGTATCAGGGATCATCCCACCATCTTGCTCAACTCGCTCCCGACACACTTCCTTTTGCATCAGTATCTCCACGAGTACCGGAAACCGATATGTTTGCCGTGGCACCATTTTCGGATTCGTTGCCGTGGCACCATTTTCGGATTCGTTGCCGTGGCACCCCTTTCGTTCCGCCATGGTGACCAAATGCTTCATAATGTGCTCATGTTAACATTTTCATAATATTTGCATAAACTTGTGCATATCATCTGCATCATGATAACAACATTTGAAATGTTTAAAATTGTTGTTTGCATTTATTTTGCTAAATGCCATGTTAAAATGTTTTATTTCATAACTAAATAACCGTAGCTCGGTTTTAAATGTTCTTTAGATGTAAATGGGGTGGAAAAATGCCTAGATTAACATGGTCCACTTTATTTTGTTGTTTGACAACTTTAAAATTGTGTTTAGGGCAGAACAGTACCAAATTCAAAATATGCATATGGGGATTTTCCGGACTTGTTGTTCGTTGTTTCCGGCCTCATTTAAACTTGCCTAGGTAGGTAGTTTTGTTATGCTTCACCCCTTGCCATGTTTAACAACATTTAATATTGTTGAGTAGCTTATAACGAGATCAAACTAAATAATTGCATGTGGTGTTTCGTCAATATGCAACTCGTTGCATATTGAGCTCCACTTAACTTGTAGTATTGTTTGTTGCATTTTGCCATGCCATGCTTCATTAAACCGGACATGCATCATACTTGTTTGTGCATCATGCCATGCTTATGCTTGTTGGTTTACTATGTTGTTTGCTTCTTTCCGGGTTAGCTTCGTTTCGTTCGGAGTTGTGAGGATTCGCTCGACTTCACCCGCTTGTCTTCTTCATGGACTCGTTCTTCTTCCTTACGGGATTTCGTGCAAGATGACCGCTACCTTGATCTCACTACTATCATTGCCATGCTAGTTGCTTCGTTCTATCGCTATGCTGCGCTACCTATTACCTGCTTGTCCAGCCATCCCATATTGCCATGAACCCCTAACCTTTGACACCTTTCCTATGCAAACCGTTGTTTGGCTATGTTACCGCTTTCGCTCAGCCCTCTTATAGCGTTGCTAGTTGCGGTGAAGTTGAAGATTTCTCCATGGTGGACAGGATTTTTGTTGGGATATCACAATATCTCTTATATTATTAATGCATCTATATACTTGGTAAAGGGTGGAAGGCTCGGCCTTATGCACGTGTTTTGTTCCACTCTTGCCGCCTCTAGTTTCCGCCATACCGGTGTTATGTTCATGATTCTGCGCTCCTAACGCTGTCGGGTGATTTATGGGGCCCCCGACAGTTCGCTTTGAATAAAACTTGTCCAAAGAAGGCCCAACCTTGGTTTTACCATTTGCCTCACCACCACCTATACCCTTCCCTTGGGTCGCCAACCCGAGGGTCATCTTTATTTTAGCCCCCGGCCGGTGCTTGTCTAAGTGTTGGTCCGAAGCGAGCAACCTCATGGGCCACCTCTTGGCAACTCGAGGGCTGGTTTTACTCGTAAGCTTAACTTATCCGGTGTTGCCTCGAGCGAGATATGTGCAGCTCCTATCGGGATTGTCGGCAAGATCGGGCGGCTTTGCTGGTCTTGTTTTACCATTGTCGAAATGTCTTGATGTACCGGATTCCGAGACCGATCGGGTCTTCTGGGTGAAGGTCTATTCTTCGATGATCGCGAGAGCTTGTCATGGGCTAAGTTGGGACACCCTGCAGGTTTAAACTTTCGAGAGCCGTGCCCACGGTTATGTGGCAGATGGGAATTTGTTAATGTCCGGTTGTAGACAACTTGACACTTGATCCGAATTAAAATGCAGCAACCGAGTGTGTAGCCGTGATAGTCTCTTCTCGGCGGAGTCCGGGAAGTGAACACGGTTTCTGTGTTATGTCTGACGTAAGTACGTGTTCAGGATCACCTCTTGATCATTGCTAGCTTCACGACCGTTCCGCTTGTTTCTCTTCTCGCTCTCATTTGCATTGGTTAGCCACCATACTTGCTTAGTCACTGCTGCAACCTCACCACTTTACCCCTTCCTTTCCCATTAAGCTTTGCTAGTCTTGATACCCATGGTAATGGGATTGCTGAGTCCTCGTGGCTCACCAGATACTTCCAAAACCAGTTTGTAGGTGCCTATGTTACCGAGCAGGTGACGCAACCCAGCTCAAGGAGGAGCTCGATGAAGATCTTGCCCTTTGTGTTGTTTCGTTCTAGTTGATCAGTAGTGGAGCCCAGTTGGGGTCGATCGGGGACCTTTGTCGCATTTGGGGTTCTTCTTTTATTTTGGTTCCGTAGTCGGACCTTGATTGTATCTTGATGATGTAATGTTTTATTCATGTAATTGTGTGAAGTGGCGATTGTAAGCCAACTATGTATCTCTTTCCCTTATGTATTACATGGGTTGTGTGAAGATTACCTCACTTGCGACATTGCTTTCAATGCGGTTATGCCTCTAAGTCGTGCTTCGACACGTGGGAGATATAGCCGCATCGAGGGCGTTACAGCTACCTTAGCCGATATAGCGGAACGTAAGGTACCAAAACGTAGGAGCCGGGCAAACCCAACTATTGACCCAAGACATGATTCGGAGTTGATGCATATAATGCTATAAGTTCGGGGTGCCGGACTACTATAAAGGTGTCCAAACTTTTTTGCCGTAGTATGGGCGTGACGAAGCCCCTGGCATGTTAAGGCGTATCACGATAAGCAGCCGCCTTGTAACGCCCTCGATGCGGCTATATCTCCCACGTGTCGAAGCGCGACTTAGAGGCATAACCGCATTGAAAGCAATGTCGCAAGTGAGGTAATCTTCACACAACCCATGTAATACATAAGGGAAGAGATACATAGTTGGCTTATAATCGCCACTTCACACAATTACATGAATAAAGCATTACATCATCTAGATACAATCAAGGTCCGACTACGGAACCAAAATAAAAGAAGAACCCCAAATGCGATAAAGGTCCCCGATCGACCCCAACCGGGCTCCACTCTCGATCAACTAGAACGAATCAACACAAAGGGCAAGATCTTCATCGAGCTCCTCCTTGATCTTGGTTGCGCCACCGCTCGGTAACATAGGCACCGCAAACTGGTTTTGAAGTATGTGTGAGCCACGAGGACTCAGCAATCTCACACCATGAGATCAAGACTATTTAAGCTTATAGGAAGGATGGAGTAATGAGGTGGAGCTGCAGCAAGTTTACTAGCATATATGGTGGCTAACATACGCAAATGAGAGCGAGAAGAGAAGGCAAAGCACGGTCGATAAAAGTATGATCAAGAAGTGATCCTATAGCAACCTACTTACGCCAAACATAACCCGTAAACCGTGTTCACTTCCGGACTCACGAGAAGAGACCATCACGGCTACACACGCGTTGATGCATTTTAATTCGGATCTCGTGTCTACAACCGACATTAACAAATTCCCATCTCGCCACATAACCGGGCACGGCTCTCGAAAGTTTATACCTCGCAGGGTGTCCCAACTTAGCCCATGACAAGCTCTCGCGATCAACGAAGGAATAGACCTTCTCCCAGGAAGACCCGATCAGTCTCGGAATCCCGGTTTACAAGACATTTCGACAATGGTAAAACAAGACCAGCAAAGCCGCTCGATGTGCCGACAAATCCCGATAGGAGCTGCACATATCTCGTTCTCAGGGCACACCGGATGAGCAAGACGACGGGTTGGCATAGACCCTGGTTGCCCAGGGGGCGCCGGACATCGCTCGGTTTGGACCATCACCCGGAGGAGCACTGGCCCGGGGGGGTAAAATAAAGATGACCCTTGAGTCTGCAGAACCCAAGGTAAAAAAGGCTTAGGTAGGCAAATGGTAAAACCAAGGTTGGGCCTTGCTGGAGGAGTTTTATTCAAAGCGAACTGTCAAGGGGGTCCCATAAATCACCCGACCGCGTAAGGAACGCAAAATCCGGGAACATAACACGGGTATGACGGAAACTAGGGCGGCAAGAGTGAAACAAAACACCAGGCATAAGGCCGAGCCTTCCACCCTTTACCAAGTATATAGGTGCATTAATTAAATAAGAGATATTGTGATATCCCAACAAGTAAACATATTCCCACAAGGAACAACATCTCCATGTTCCAACAAGGAACAAACTTCATCTTCACCTGCAACTAACAACGCTATAAGAGGGCTGAGCAAAGTGGTAACATAGCCAAACAACGGTTTGCTAGGAAAGGATGGTTAGAGGCTTGACATGGCAACATGGGAGGCATGATATAGCAAGTGGTAGGCATCGTAGCATAGGCATAGCAAAAGAGCGAGCATCTAGCAAGCAAAGATAGAAGTGATTTCGAGGGTATGGTCATCTTGCCTGAGATCCCGCTAGGAAGAAGAACGAGTCCATGAAGAAGACAAATGGACGAAGTCGAACGGATCCTCACAACTCCGGAACGAAACCGAAGCTAATGAGAGAAGCAACCCGGAAAGAAACAAACAACATAGTAAACAACCATCACATAAACATGGCATGAAGCACAATCAAGTATGATGCATGTCCGGTTTAATGAGGCATGGCATGGCAAGGTGCAACAAACAATACTACAAGTTAAGTGGAGCTCAATATGCAACGAGTTACATATTGACGAAACACCACATCGAATTATTCTAGTTTACTCTCGGTTAGGTACACAACAATATTAAATGTTATTAACATGGCAAGAGGTGAAGCATAAGTAAACTAACTATTTAGGCAAGTTTAAATGAGGCCGGAAATAACAAACGATAATTCCGGAAAATCCCCATATGCATTTAGCAATTTAATGCAACAACAAGTTTAACCATTTTAAATGTTGTTATCATGATGCGGATGACATATACAAGTTATATGCAATTTTTATGAAAATGTTGACATAAGCATGTTATGAAGCATTTATCACCGTGGTGGAAGAAAGGGGTGCCACGGCAACGAATCCGAAAATGATGCCATGGCAACATATCGGTTCCGGTAGCTCATGGAGATACCGGTGCAAAAGGAAGCGTGCGGATGTGCGGAACATGCTAGAGATGGTGGGGTGATCCCGGTTACTGGGTTCCCACGGGTCGACGGCATGGCAAAAGAGGAGGAACGTGCATGAAGCAAACGGGCACGGTGCAAACATATGGTTCATCTCATCGTGGTCGTCTCGGGTTATACCTTTGAAGCGTGCGTTTTCGGAGCGGTTCGGGTTCGGTGAAGGAAGTAGTCGTTCACGGCCGTAGTGGAGGTAGACGTTCACGTGGCGACATAGAGGAAGTAGTTGTACACGGCGACGGTAGTTGTGCACGTTTGGAGAGGAACTTGGGCGTAGTGGTACACGGCGACGGTAGTGGAAGTAGTGGTACACGGCGACGGTAGTTGTACCCGTTTTTCGTAGATGAACTTGGCGTTCCTGGTTCGGTGGTTGTGGAGGCAGGGGTACTTGACGCATCCATGGAAGGGTCTTGGCGTTCTGGGTACACGGGTCTTTGGGCGACAAGACGAGCAGGGGATGGCCACAACAGGGAAGGTGCAGCTGTTGCTGCTGCCGTCTCTGACGGAGGCGAGATCCAGCGGAAGAGCTGGCGAGGCAGCGGCACTGGGCAGACAAGGAGACGGGGTCGCGCGCAGGGTGGCCCGCCGGGAGGCGCGGGGCGACGAGGAGGAGACCGCATGTGAGGGAGGAGGAGGCACGGGCACTGGTGGCAAGTCGACGCCGCGGGGCGTCCGGCAGCGGCGACGCTTGGCGTCAGGAAGTGCGAGGAAGGCCGGGATGATAAGGGTGCAGGAGAGGTCCGGGCGGTGGAGGACGACAGATGCGGGCGCAGGGGAGGGGCACGACCGCAGGCGATGGAGGGCCGCGGAGTTGGCCGTCCCGGTGGTGTTGCAGAGGCCGAGCGCGGGGCTGATAGAACGGGGCGCGACGCGAGATGTGCCATGGGAGGCGCACTCGGGAGGAGGGGTCTCGCTCCTCTCTCTTTCTCTGTGGAAGGGGGCACGAGCGAGGGAGAGGGAGAGATCGAGAGGAGGGAGGCGAGGGGATCGAGGGGAGCGGCCGCGAGAGGATCGGGCGCAGGAGCCTGCCTCCTGGCTCGATGCGTGTGTAGGTGTGAGAGGCGGCGCAACAGGGGAACGAGAGGGAGATGGGGTGCGTGGGGGCTGGGCTAGGGTTAGAGGCGGCTGGGCCTTGGGCCGGCTTAGATGGGTTGGCCTGGTCCGCTTGTTAGAGCTGGGCCTAAGAGGTCGGCTAGGCACTCTTCTCCTTTTCTTATATTTTCTTTAGCGTAAAATAAGTAAAGAGAAGAAAAGAAAGAGAGGGTTAGGGAAAGGATTTATGATGGAGATAATTTTTCCTAACTCGCAAAAATATGCTCGCTCCAAGAAAAAAGAAAGGCCATGATTGAACATTTAAATTCAAACTCATTTGAATTTAATTCAATTGGGTTTGAACTAGGACTTGATAAAAGGAAGGTCCAAAAATGTTCGGATTTTTGGTGGAGCTTCGGAAGATGATGAAAGAATAAATGGCAAAGTTGGAGATCAAGAATTAAGACAACAAAGGCATTAGGATATTTTGTAAGTGTGTTTGAGGTAGATCCAAATAATTGGAATATTTACTATAGCTCTCTAAATATCGAGAGGATATGTTTTAAAGAGAATCACCATGTGAATTCCCTCGATTTAAATGGATCAAAGATCCATGCCATTTATTTAGTTGAGTTGCAAAAGATTTATGAGATGATGACATGATGCAATGCAAAAATAAATAGAGCAAGCACAAATAAAAAACACACGGAGGTCACAAAAATATGGAAGTCTTCTGGACCATCGGTCTCGGGGCGTTACACGCCTTTAAAAAGATTTTTGAATGAGAGATGGCAGTAGGTGAGCGTCACATAAATCCACATGTGGTATTTGAATAATACGTCAATGCGTATGAGTACAGATGATGTGATAAAAGGAAATATGACTGCAGAACCTGCTGATACCAGGCGTGCGGAAAGTTGTGTTCGGATCCATGGTGTATTCAGACGATTATAGGGGAATATCTAGAGGTTCCCTGATGCGCTCGAACTGTTCCCACCCCCTCCGTCCTGGCCTACATAGAGGTGAACCTGTAAAGAAAACATAAGAAATGGTTTTGCGCCACCTGGCTCTTGAGCCGCAGTATGTGGCTTGTATTATTCTTTTTCGGAGTGTTTTTAATTAATCTCCGGGCGGGCCGGGCTATCCTGTCGCGTAGTAGTTCGGACTCCTTTGGTGGTGTCCGAGAGCTTGGCATTCGACTCGAGGTTCGACTGTAAGGTGTTGTCCATTGTTCTTGCTGTTAGAGCGGTAGTAGCCTCTTCGACCGTGAGGGGGAATTTGGACCTGCCATTAACCGTGATGATGTGTGTGGACCAGGCATCTTTAATTTACGGTAGGCATAATGTGGCACCGCATTGAACCGAGCGAATGCGGTTCATCCGAGCAGTGTCTGGTGGTCACTACGAAAGGGGACGATGTTGAAGACTAAGTCTTCGGTACGGTGATTGTCCGGAGATCCAAAAACCACTTCCAGTGTGATTGAGCCCGTGCAACAAGCCTCTACACCTGGTATTATACCTTTAAAGGTGGTTTTTGTGGGTTTGATCCTTGAGGGGTTGATGCCCATTTTGCGCACTGTATCCTGGTAGAGCAGGTTCAGGCTGCTGCCTCCGTCCATATGGACTTGTGTGAGGTGGAATCCGTCGATGATGGGGTCGAGGACCAATGCGGCAGAACCGCTATGACAGATAATGGTGGGGTGGTCACTGCGATCGAAGGTGATAAAGTAAGAGGACCATGGGTTGAACTTTGGGTCGATTGTATAGACCTCCCGTAGTGCATGTTTCCACTTGAGAATGTGGCTTGCGCGTATCATATTCACCGTTTTCACCTGGGAAGGGAATTTCATCTTTCCTCCTATATTCGATGATCGGGGTTCCTCCTCGTCGTCGTTGTTTGAGACCCCTTCCCCTTGTTTTCGGCGTCTGACCTGCCGGTTTTTCTGAAGACCCAGCATTCTATATTGGTGTGGTTGGCTGGTTTTCCATGGGTGCCATGAATTTGGCATGGACGGTCGAGTATGCGGTCAAAACTGGACGGGCCTGAATTGTTTTTGTTGAATGGTTTCTTCCGCTGACCGGACTTGAAGCCACTGAATCCGGCATTGACTGACGTGTCTTCGGCATTATCACCATTTTTGCGGCGCTTGTGTTTGTTGCACCGTGATTTGTCGTTGCTATCCTTAGCTTTTGATGTGCCCGGATTGCTTGCTGTATTGTTGCTACGGGCCAACCAGCTATCCTCGCCCGCGCAAAAGCGGGTCATGAGTGTTGTGAGTGCTGCCATGGACTTTGGCTTTTCCTGATCGAGATGTCGGGCAAGCCATTCGTCACGGATGTTATGCTTAAAGGCCGCTAGGGCTTCGGCATCCGAACAGTCAACAATTTGGTTCTTTTTGGTTAGGAACCGGGTCCAAAATTTCATGGCTGACTCTCCGGGCTGCTGGGTTATGTGACTTAGATCATCAGCGTCTGGTGGTCGCACGTAAGTGCCCTGGAAGTTGTCAAGGAATGCGTCTGCCAGGTTTCTCCCAACTCCCGATGGAGTTTGCCAGCAAGCTATTCAGCCAATGCCGAGCTGGTCCCCTTAATTTTAGTGGGGGGTACTTGATGGCGTGTAGATCATCTCCATGGGCCATGTGAATGTGCAGGAAAAAAAATCTTCTATCCATACCGCGGGGTCTGTGGTACCATCGTATGATTCAATGTTCACGGGTTTAAACCCCTCGGGGAATTCATGCTCCATTAGTTCATCAGTGAAGCATAGGGGATGTGCAGCGCCTTTGTGCCGGGCTTCATTGTATTTGGCCCGGCCGGATTTGTTAGTGTATTCAGTGTGACGATCCTTGTCACGCATTGGGGCGCGTCCCCGTGATCCGTAAATCAATCTTGACTGTCCATCTTTGTCTTTCAATACATCTCGCATGTCCTTCATGTAGCCCCGGGCCTTGGTATTGTCGTTTGATTGGCGGCGGGGTGTGGTCTGGATTTCGGGCTAGTAAGCCGCTTTGTCGCAGCCACGGGGTGGCCGGTCAGCCGCATCATGCGCTGGTAGCGTGGGCTTTAAGGCCTCCTCGAGTTGAGGTAGCAGCCTGTGCTTTGGGTAGCTTTTGCTAGGGCGCTCAAGTCCGTATTCCTCGGCAGCCAGGACCTCGGTCCATCTGTCCGTTAGCAGATCCTGATCAGCATCAAGTTGTTGCTATTTTTTCTTCAAGCTTTTTGCAGTGGCTATAAGCCGGCATTTGAAGCGCTCCTGCTCGACGGGGTCCTCAGGCAAGACGAATTCTTCGTCGCCAAGGCTCACCTCGTCTTCAGAGAGAGGCATGTAGTTATATTCCTCTGATTCTCCATCCTTTGCCTTTTCTTTAGGGCTAGCTTGCCCCTCCTCTTGCTCTACTTGCTCGAAGCCTCGCTGGGCAGGATTGTATTCGTCTTTGGCACCATCCGGATTGTTATCCCTTGTGCCGGTATCACTATTTTTGCTATGGCGGGGCTTGGAGCGGCGCCGATGACGCTGTTGTCTAGATTGCTTCCCCAAGGGGTTATCTTTCGCTGCCTCATCGCTGTTGTTTTCTTTAGGGGTATCCACCATATAAATATCATATGAGGAGGTGGCGGTCCAGCGCCCTATAGGCGGTGGTTCCTGTTCTTCTCCTGCATTGTCGTCCATGCCGTCGACGTCATCAGAGTCGAAGTCAAGCACGTCGGTTAAGTCATCGACAATGGCTATAAAGTGGGTGCTGGGTGGGGGACGAATTTCTTTGTCGTCCGCTCCCCACTCGAGCCGAACATAGTTTGGCCAAGAGTCTCCTGACAAGGACAGAGACCTTAATGAGTTCAGCACATCACCCACGGGTGAGTGGTGAAAAATATCCACGGCGGTAAACTCCATGACGGGTGCCCAATCTGATTCGATAGGCATGGACGCACGTGGTTCGAATCCTGCAACCGGGGAAGAGTCCGGGGGTCCGACAACACCACTCTCACAGGAGGTGGGATCAGTGTTCGGCTCTAATGCCGATGAGTGTGCGACCTCTGTGGCGGGGTCCATCCACCCGTCCTCGGAAGGCACGATCTGCTCCGGATTGATTCCCGGCGCCAACGCGGGTGCGATCTCCCGAATTTTGTCCGACGGCGGATCAAAGTCATGTCCGTCATGACTGTTTGGCGCACCTATCATGGGCTCGAACCCGTCAAAGATCAAGTCTCCGTGGATGTCGGCAGTGTAGTTTAAGCTTCCAAACCTCGACACGATGGCTGGGCGAAGCTATCGATTCGCTTCCAGATGGCTGCGAAGTTGGCCCGAAGAAGCCGCCGAATATGAAGATCTATCCGGGAAGGAAAACCTCCCCCTGGACCGCATCGTTGAAGATGATCAAATTGGCCATCAAGCCTTACAGCGACGGCACAGTGGAACTCTCAATGAAAGCACCCATGTCGGTGTCAAAACCGGCGGATCTCAGATAGGGGGTCCCGAACTGTGCGTCTAAGGCTAATGGTAATAGGAGGCAGGGCACACGATGTTTTACCCAGGTTCGGGCCCTCTCGATGGAGGTAATACCCTACTTCCTGCTTGATTGATCTTGATGATATGGGTATTACAAGAGTTGATCTGCCACAAGATCGTAGAGGCTAAACCCTAGAAGCTAGCCAATGATTCTGATTGTTGTTGTCCTACGGACTAAACCCTCCGGTTTATATAGACACCGGAGGGGGCTAGGGTTACACAGAGTCGGTTACAGTGAAGGAAATCTACATATCCGAATATCCAAGCTTGCCTTCCACGCAAAGGAGAGTCCCATCCGGACACGGGACGAAGTCTTCAATCTTGTATCTTCATAGTCCATTAGTCCGGCCAAAGTATATAGTCCGGCTGTCCGAGGACCCCTTAATCCAGGACTCCCTCGGGCGAATCATTTTGTTTTGCCCGGACGCACTTCCTTGCGTGCGAAGATGTAGCTGGTGGGTCCCAGCAGTCAGGGGGAAATGTTTTTTTCACGAAATACGGTGGCCCGTCCGGTGGGTCCCTGCTATCAGGTGGAGGAATCATTATTTTCCGCATAATAAGGAGGCACTTCCTTGCTACGGCCGTGGACCCAGCTGTCAGCCTCTCCACATACAGTCCACATTCGATGGAAGTCGTTCCTTGACCACGTAGACCACACTGCACCGAGAGCACCAGGGTGGTGGACGACGGCGAGGCCTAGGAAGGGGTCGACGTAGAGCCGGGGAAGACGCGGCAATGGAAGCCCGCGCGGAGAGGAGTACGAGGGTTCACTGGTTCGGCTGCGGTGTGAGGCTGCAGTCGCCGCAGGGCCTGGAAAGCGGTGGGAATAGTAGGGGGCGGTGAGGCCTCCACGGCAGCACAGCCAACCACGGGAGGGAGGAGCATGCGGCACGACTGGCGCTGCTTTGGGCGGCTGGAGCAAGAAAACCAGAGGTTGAAGAAGCACTACGGTCGTTGGATGGACATCGCACGGTCACTAGAGCTAGAATCGTTCATATTGACTAAGTTGACAAAGCCCTCCGTCCCCATCAACTTAGTAGGCCCACAAGTCAGCCTCCCACCAAGGTGGGTCCCAGCTCCTTGGGGGCGTATTCATATTTTTTGTGCGTAATAAGGAGGCACTTCCGGTGGGTCTGAGCTGACAGCGGGGGGAACATTTTTTCACGAAATACGGTGGCCCATCCGGTGGGTCACATCACTCAGGGGGAAATGTTTTTTTGCGAAATAAGGTGGCCAGTCCGGTGGGTCACTGCTGTCAGGTGGAGGAATAATTATTTTGCGCGTGATAAGGAGGCCCTCTCTTGTGGCCGCCGTGGACCCAGCTATCAGCCTCTCCACATACAGTACTCTTCCGATGGAAGTCGGACGTTGACCACACCGTGCCGAGAGCACCATGGCGATGGACGACGGCGAGTCCTAGGAAGGGGATGACGCGGAGCCGAGGAAGACGCGGCAGCGGAAGCCCACACAGAGAGGAGTACGAGGGTTCACTGGTTCGGCTGCGGTGTGAGGTTGTCATCGCCCCAGAATAACAGGGGGTGTGGGTGAGTAGAGGGATGGCCTGGCCAGCGGTGGGAGTAGTACGGGGCAGTGAGGCCTCCGCGGCATCACAGCCGGCCACGAGAGGCATGAGCACGCGGCAGGACTGGCGCTGCTTTGGGCGGCTGGAGCAAGAAGACCAGAGTTTGAAGAAGCACTACGGCCGTTGGATGGACATCGTACGGTCACTGCAGCTAGAATCGTTTATATTGACTAAGTTGACAAAGCCCTTGGTACGCGTCAACTCAGTAGGCCCACAGGTCAGCCTCCGGAACGGTGCGCCCCAGATGTCAGGGGGAGGAATCATTTTTTGGGCTACTGAAGCAAGAATATCTGAGATTGAAGAAGAAGCACGACGTCCGTTGGATGGACATCCAACGGCCACAGCTGCTAGAACCGTGTGTTGTTGACAAAGCCTTGCATACGCGTCAACTTAGTTTATTTTAGGGGAGGCGTCAACTTAGAAGGCCCACAAGTGTGTGGCAGAGAACATATAGCCCATTTGCGATTTGTAAGAATGTACAGCCCATTTTTTAATTCTAATGGAATTTACTACAGCCCATTTACAGTTTGTTAAAAGTACAGCCCAACTTCTAGCTAGGACAACTATTAATAATTTCAAACAACCGCTCAAAACAGAATTCAAAAAAATTTCCCACATTCTGATGGGATCCGAAATATTTTTATCCGAAATTTCTAGTCAGATTAAATATAATTTCAAAATAAATTTGTATTACGTTAAAATCAAACAAAATATTGCGCGCACAACAAGTAATGAAATTAAAATTTTCAAATTCCAAAAATAATATATTTTTTAAACTAATTACGCGTTTGGTGCATTTTTCTATAGATACTGCCTAGTTATTATAATTACATCCCATTTATTCTTTCTTAAAGTCCACTTTCTTGTTAAGCCTAATGCATACCTCCTAGGAAAGTTTGCAGCCCAGCGTGGCGGACAATAACAAGTTGACCCGGATATTGTGTACAACTGTCGGCCCAGCTGCATTGCTGATGTTGAAAAAAAGGCATGTGTAGTATAGTACAACCTAACATGGCTACTCAGCCCACATTCAGCGACGCCGGAAAGGCCCAAACAAGGCTTCTGTACAACTTTTTGAAGTCACTGAGCTCAATTAATAACCTAAGAAAAAAGTTAGATTATAGTAGGACCTAATTAAAAGTTGTCATGAGCAAATAAATAATTCAACGGGTCCCACTTGTGCGTGTGTGCGTGTGTGCATGTGTGTGTGTGTGAGAGAGAGAGAGAGGGAGAGAGAGAGACCCATCGGTCGATGCTCGTAAATACATCTTTCAGCCATCTGCATTGCTGATGCTCAGTAAAAACTTATATAGTTGACACAATCATATAGAACATCATAGCACAATCGAACTTGCATACAAAAATTTCACGCAGCGCACAATCAGATGGAAGCAAAGGATCGCTACGGTAGGGCTATGTTGAAACCAACGAAGTCGTATATAATGGTTCATCGCCTTTATCAATGACGGGAAATATCTTGAATGTTGTGCAAAGAAATGCATGCACAACACAATAAGTTTCGCTAGCACATTAAGTTGACGTACAGCCCTTTCTAAAAAAAGTTCAAATACAAAATTAGAACAGGTCACAATCAAATGTACTGGCATATCAGTGCTTCACACCCATAGCTTAGATTTAACTAGTATCTGACAAGATTCAGTTGTTACCTCAAATTAGAGCACATCCAGGCAGCCAGCCCTGCCTCTTCTCCCAAAGAAGCAGTGGCCTCCGCTGCATGATGGAGTAGGCCCTGTGCCATCCATCATTCCGAGCAACACGGGGATAGTCTAACATTGACTCCTGTAATGGACGTCGTCAACGGACCCTGGCATCAGCGTCAGCGGCAGGACTTCGATTGATGGATTGACCACTTCTTCGACATGCACGAACACTCGATACAGGTACATCCCTAACGTGGTCTGCAGCAGCCTTGGTGGCGATGAATAGTACAATCCCGGTTTCTGCACCGATATCTCAACACCAATCACCTTCGGTATGGTGGACGACTTCTTCATCCATGCCATAACCGTCAGAGCCCAGCTGTCTGGAGGAACAAACATACTTACAAGCTCACCTCCAAGGTCATTGATAAGCTCATTCATGGACTCGCTATTCCAAGCACGTCGAGGCATGCCATGGAAGGTAAGCTTTGTTAAAAACTCAAGCTCAGAGGGCACCGAGCGCCATCCTAGGTGCCACCGATCAAAGCTCACCAGCGCGCCATCGCAGAACAAATGCCTGGAAGATTCGAACACACGACTGCAGTCGAAAGTTGTCCGGAACCTGATGAAGAAATCAGCCGGTGGCGGACAGACTTCGACGAGCAAGTCACTTATTTGGATGCCGTGTGCAATACCAAGAGCTTTGACAAGGTCGTCCAGCGAGATGGGAGGCCAGTCGCCGTTGATTGTTACCATCAGCTCTTTGCCAGCAAACTGGTCGTCAAGCGCCGCCAAGCCACTGTTGAGCAATAGCACGCAGCGACCGAAGGCAGGACGGACCTCGTGATCTCCGCCGAGATCCACGCTGATCGCGACATGATAGTGCACTTGAGTACTGTGGAGTACTGTGAGGGGATTTGGGGGAACTGGAGTAGGAATCGAGATTCCAGAGGTGGGGGAGGGGCGGGAGATTGGGGATGAAAAGATAGCATGAATTTCTAACACGCGCCAATATGCTCTAGGCGCGCAAGCGCACGAAAACACCGGTGGAGCCCACATGTCGGCCTAAGAGTCCTTATTCTTTCTTTTTTGGAGAGCTCGGCCTTTTTTGAGGATCTTTTGAGAGCCCGGCCTGAGAGTCATAATTGACCTATTTGGCATTGCGTTACTACTCGGCTCATATTCAACGACACCTCACTGGCCCAAACAAGTGTACATCATCGAAAAGACACTAAGCTCAAATTATATAACCTAGAAAAAGGAGATATACTCTGAACACTGGAGAATGGTGATGCCCTCATTTAGCCCACCAGTAGTTCGAGACAATAAACAGTTCGAAACAATGATATATACAACATTCAAACACTGGCTAGTGACTATTACTGACATAAACAGCAAGACATGATAGTTTATAAGAAGTCTTGCTACACCACCACCCATCTACAATGCTCAGACTCTCGTGATCCAGACGAGAATGACATTCTAAACAGAGGCAACTATTACATAGTAAGAGTGACATAGACGAGGATGACAAAATGACAAGGAATATGCATAACAAAAGAAAGAACTACCCATCAAGAACCAGCAGCAAAGACAACAAAGTCATTCAAAGAGATAATCCAACACCATCATAATTTTCAACCCCGCTTCAAGTGACTAAAGGATCCGGAGACACCAGACTCCACCCTTCGATGCAACAGCCCAATTACCTATCAACTCAAGGCTTGAACCACATCACTTCCTGTCGTAATTGAGACATCCAAGGATCAAAGTTAATCCGGATGCCTTTATCATTCTCACCTTCTTTTGGCGGCAGGCTGTATCATTGACAATCAGGGGAGTTTGCTCCTGAACTCCTAGGGCTCGTCGTGTAGATACAGTTTTCCATAGCAAACAGAGCCTCTCTGCCATCAAGGTCCTTGCCAATGGTGATCTCCTGGTTAATCGGATAATTTAGTCCGAGAAACAGAGGGTGTGAACCAAGGCTGTTTACCCGCCTCCAACTAAAAAATCATGAAGGCCCCAACAAGCTGGTATCGTGCTCATAGATGTAACAGCCACTGTCCGTATACTTACGTATTTCACGGTGCTTGTATACAGTGGGGTTTTGGCAATATAACTTTTCTAGCTCATGTGTACGAATGATCATCGCATTTTGTTGTTGTCCTCGATCGAGCAAGGAACCGCTTGTGCTTCCCTATTTTTGGCAAAGGTGGTGTGATTACAAAGGGCAGAATCGAGGGACACCGTGATCATATCAAAAAGGATAGGCATTGTTAATGTAAGATCAACATTGTTCAGAGTATGAGTAGGATAATGCAAGAAACAGCATTGATATGTCCCTGTTGGAACTGGGAGGAAAATACAGGGAAATGTATACTGGGTTCAAAAATATAGAAGTGCCATGCATGGTTATACTCATGTTATCTCGCAATCGATTCTTCACAGGAAACTACCATGTCATGCATGTTATGTAATCATGTTCTGTCCTCACAAACAAATTCTTCAAGGTAACTAATGCACCATGCATTGTTATATACTCGTGTTCGTGGGCAAAAAATTTCGAGGATATTATTCTAGCCATTGATTGTCAAGGGCTTAATATAGGTATGTACACATGGTAAGCATTACATGATTTCACTACTTCCAAATATAGAGTTCTCCATATGCACATTTACTTCCCTAATGTATGGTTAGATGAAACCAATAGTGTGGTGCATGTTTCTACATCATGAAAATGAGGAAACTAACATGGCCATTGATACACACTCATATTTAGTAGTATATAGATGACTGTAAAATAAGGAGAATATTCATATATTCCTAACCGTTTGATTATTCAGGGGTACAAATTGGCTGTAATGACATGGTCACAATCGCATGAATTAACTCATTCCAAATATAGCTGATTTACGACGTCTCTAATACATTGTCATAGTTCTACTCAAATTCTGCTCAAACAGGGATATGCCAATCATCACAAAAAGTTCAAACATTGTCATGGCGTCATCATTAACATGAGATGGAAACAACTTACACGTGCCATCCCAGCAATACATGGTGCCATCTGCTTTGTCGATCGCGTAGATGATGCCATTGTGTTCAATAGCATCACAGAAGTGTGTATCAGCTTTGACGATCCACTGTTAGATGAGTTGTCTCCAGCTAAAGAAGGCACCAGCGTAAAGATAGGCGAGTCCGTGGTTGAACAAGGCAATTAGCTTGAAGTCTGCGTAGTTCGCACGTCGTGTGGGCACTTGGTAGATTACAATCTTCTGCAAAACAAGGTCCGTCCAACGGACATGGTAATCTAGATGACTTGGACCGCAATGGTAAAACTCTATATAATCCAACGAAGGAAGGATAATCTCATGGGAGGTCTTGAAGTTCACGAGCACCAACTTTTTACCGTCTTCTTTGAAGGCAGCCATCTAGTGGGAGTTCATGCCGACCCAATACATACCTGCCAAGAAGTTCCGGGCAATGGTGATCGGATCAAAGTCGAGGGAAATGATGTACGACGACCCACTACACACCTGCAAAGAAGTTTCGACTAATGGAGATCGGATTGAAGTCGAGGGGCATCATGTACGCCTCCTTATCATGGTGAGCCAATCTCGCAAGACCAGATAGCAGCAAGCAGGTTGTCTTGAAAAGCTTAGGCCTCGCTTCAATGATGGCCGTGTGCATGTCCCTCGAGCATGCAGCCAGCCGTAGGGAGCTCAACATATCCATACATGAACAAAAGAGGTCGAGGATGTCACTGGGGAGATTGCTCCAATCGCGGCTCATATGGATGCTGCGCGGTTCGCGTTCGGCCATGGTGGAGTTTGGAAGGTGGGGGTTTTGGGGGGATTGATTTATGGGGGAGAAGGTTGTCGGTGCTGGAGCGGCTAGCGAGGGAATAGTGGTACTGGGGGAGGCGAGCAAGGCGACGGTACACGGGGGCACAGTGAGATGGAGACGGAGACGGAGATGGAGATGGAGTGATGCTATGGCAGGGGAGAGGGATACGAGGCGAGGGATGCCAATGTGCTGTACAGCGGCGGTGATAGACTACACAGTGTAGAGGGTGAGGCTGACTTTGGTAACCCGAACATGCCGCCTGGACTAGTGTCAAGCGCAGGGTATTGTCACTTCACTGTGAGGACCAGATGAATAGTATTTTGACCATCAAGTGTACCATAGTTGTACTACTACTAGTGGTAGTAGTAGGAACATGAGTACTCCAGTATTGTGTAGCGGAAATTGGTCTCCCGTGCTAGCATCCCTGTTCACTTCATCCTCCAGGTATCATCCATATTGCGAGCAGAACCAAATTCTCGTGCATGCGGAAGCGGAAAGATGGGCCTTTGATGAGGATAACCGTGTACTCCCTCCGTCTAGGTGAGCGCAACCTAGGTGGCTGTAGATTGGACGAGAAAGGGCACCGAGACAAGCAAAACTTCCAACCATGGCACTATTACAAACGGAACCAAAATCAGCAATTAATACGTAGTTATAAGGATGCCTTTTCAACTCTCCAAGCAAGCCCAATCAACGCCCTGCAGCGATGCATGCAGTGGTTGTTCTGGTGCATCAAGGACGGCATGCAGATCGTTCCACACTTGAGAAGAGGAAAAATGGGAAGGTAGAACACGGCAACAGAGGAAGAGAACGTTGGCTAACAAAACTGGGTGGGGATCGAGCAGGAAGTTAATGCTCCACGCCTAAAGGTTTTGGGAAAACCTACTTTTCATAAGGTGACTTACTCACCTAGACGGAGGGAGTATTCCTTAACCAGAGAATGTTGTGTCTCCTACTCATGCGCCAATATCCATCTGAACCAGCTACGACACATTTTTTTATCTGTTTGCATAGGTCCCACCTATCAGGACGGATGGGCACGTACACGAATAGGTACGACTCCTCAGTCTACCCGCATAGACTTTTCGTTTAGTCTACCTAGCCGTCTAATCAACTGCTTGCACGCCAGTTCTCCCATTTGATTCTCCATCGGGAACCAATTTTCCTCGGCTTCTTCACCTCCCCTTCGTCTTCATTTGCATCCAAACCCCACTGCGTTCACATTGTTTTAACCTCTTTAAATAATCATCTACTACTTCAATTAGACTATCCATCTAATCCTAATTCTCCAAACCATAGCCCTCCGTTCCAGCGGTTCCAAATGGCGAAAGAGATCGAGATGCAGGTTTTTAGCATCCAACATGTCCTCGTCGAAGGCTTGTTGATCATAGTTGCCACCGTCACCGTCCACCCAAGAGTTGTTCGGCAGTGGATCAACAACGTATCCAACTCCCTTGAAAAGGTAGAGACGAGGTTCATCGGTCTCGACGCAGAGTACATGGAGCGTGCCACTGGGAAGATCCACCACGCCGCCGTCCTTCAGCTGTGCCTCAAAGATGATGTTTTGGTGTACCACATCATACACGCGCCCCCATACCAGGTGAGCTTCACAATTTCTTGTCTCGGGAGGATGTATACTTCTGTGGGGCAGCCATCAAGGGGACAAATGAAGTCGGAGCCGCATAACCTTGATTTGAAAAGCATCGCTGACCTACAAACCAGAATCAAAATTCCTATAGAAGATTGTGATAAACAGACACCATCCCTATTCGGCGTAGAAAATTTTGTGCTCGGTACAAATCTTCAGAAGGGTGACGAGACGGTGGCATTAAGGTCGTCTGCAGTGGTCGTTCTGGTGCATCAAGGACGGCATGCAAATCGTTCCACACTTGAGAAGAGGAAAAATGGAAAGGTAGAACGCGGCAGCAGAGGAAGAGAACGCTGGCTAACGAAGCTGGGTGGGGATCGAGCAGGAAGTTAATGCTCCACGCCTAAAGGTTTTGGGAAAACCTGATTTTCATAAGGTGACTTACTCACCTAGACGGAGGGAGTATTCTTTAACCAGAGAATGTTGTGTCTCCTACTCACGCGCCAATATCCATCTGAACCAGCTACGACACATTTTTTATCTGTTTGCATAGGTCCCACCTATGAGGAAGGATGGGCACGTACACGAATAGGTACGAATCCTCAGTCTACCCGCATAGCCTTTTCCTTTAGTCTACCTAGCCATCTAATCAACTGCCTGCACGCCACTTCTCCCATTTACTTCTCCATCGGGAACCAATTTTCTCGCTTCTTCACCTCCCCTTCGTCTTCATTTGCATCCAAACCCCACTGCGTTCACATTGTTTTAACCTCTTTAAATAATCATCTACTACTTCAGTTAGACTATCCATCTAATCCTAATTCTCCAAACCATAGCCCTCCGTTCCAGCGGTTCCAAATGGCGAAAGAGATCGAGATGCAGGTTTTTAACATCCAACATGTCCTCGTCGAAGGCTCGTTGATCATAGTTGCCACCGTCACCGTCCATCCAAGAGTTGTTCGGCAGTGGATCAACAATGTATCCAACTCCCTTGAAAAGGTAGAGACGAGGGTCATCGGTCTCGACGCAGAGTACACGGAGCGTGCCACTGGGAAGATCCAACACGCCGCCGTCCTTCAGCTGTGCCTCGAAAATGATGTTTTGGTGTACCACATCATACACGCGCCCCCATACCAGGTGATCTTCACAATTTCTTGTCTCGAGAGGACGTATACTTCTGTGGGGCAGCCATCGAAGGGGACAAACAGAAGTTGGAGCCGTACAACCTTGATTTGAAAAGCATCGCTGACCTACAAACCAGAATCAAAATTCCTATAGAAGATTGTGATAAACAGACACCATCCCTATTTGACGTAGCAAATTTTGTGCTCGGTACAAATCTTCATAAAGGTGAAGAGACGGTGGCCCTTCTTCAGAAGAAGAAGGGCATTATGGATGGATGAACTATTTCCTCTCTTGTAAAAAAATTATTCCCTCTCGGTGTATATTGATATAGATGGACTATTTCGATGGTGTGCATGTCTTTGGAACAAAGTAGTAGCATGGGTCCGCTTGACTATAAGGAACTATTTATCCGCATATATAGCTTTCTCTACTACTCCTTCCAGTGATCGGTATGCAATGCATGTGTCCGTAGACATGACAGCTTGTCCATGGAAGTTCAACTACGGCGACCATCACGTTTCATCCACTGCCACTCGCGATTCCCACGACGCCCAACCCACGGCACCACGTCCCCCGACGTGCGCCTCACCCCTCTCGACCGCACCGCCCCTCTGCCTTTGTGTGCATGACGTGTGGGCCACCTGAAATGCGGCGAGCATCAAGTTTCTACCACAGCCACACGCGATTCCCACGATGCCGCTCAAACCCATGACACCACACGTCCCCCGACCATGGCTCACCCTCTCGCCCCATCGCCCTCTGCCTTCGGGAGCATTACATGTGGACCAGTCACCTATCGGGTCCACATATTATTGACTCAAAGGCAGGTGTAGTAAGGCGCTGAAGAGGGAAATGTAACTCCTGCACCAGGCCTTGTGGTGCTACCGTTGCACGAACTCGTGCCAAACTCAAGATTTGTTTCTTTACTATACATGCATGCAACGATTTAATGGACATTGTAATCTCAACATGTGATGGGGAGCTCTAAATTTGAATCTAAAACTTATAAAACAAAAATATTCAAAACAAATAAACTGGGAGAGAGGGAGTATATCATAGGATGTGTCCCATACGAAATAAGTCCCCTGGTTTGTCACCGCGAAGATGCGGTTAGAAATGAGCACAGCGTCTTTATACTCGTATGGCAACAAATCGGCCGCAAACAGCATGGTCCGCCTTTGACCGCCATGTGCAAGGTTCGTGCTATCTTATTCAATCTCACTGTGGTTCCATCGTACCAATTCATGCGGTGGCCCGTTGCATGGCTGATCCTAATGTTGGACAAAGGTTCTACTGGAACGGTGTCACCGTTGTAAATGTTATGCAAATTGATGTTGGTACCCTCCCGTACATATGCAAGCCAATCTCTAATCGTACCAAGCCTAACATGTGAAACAGTGGGCAGGGAGAGAATTAGGAAATGGACACGAAAGTAGTCTTTAGAATGCATTTACTACGTGATCAAACTCATCTTACCTGCTCATCGGAGGAAATCCGAGTGCCCCTCAACGTCGGCATCTCAAGGGGCGTCAACTTGCAACTACGGCCACGCCACGCTGGAGAGACCCCCAAGGAAACATCCTCGTGCGTTCCACGGAACATCAAGATGCATTTGTATGAGTAGTTTATCTTGTGAGAGAAAAGGATGAACAAGGAAAGGCCTCTAGAGATAGAGATAGATACTACTACTACCAATGTGTTGGCCCATGCGTTTCAATGGATCCAAGTAGTAGAATAATACTTGTTCATGTGCTTGAAATATAAACACTCTAGTTTTGATATACATGTGTCAGCAGACATGACAGCTTGTCCATGGAAGTTGAACCACGGCGACCATCACGTTTCTTGTTTCTACCACTTCCACACCCACACGTGATTCCCACGACGCCTTTCCAACCCACGGCACGATGTCCCCCGACGTGCGCCTCATCCCTCTCGGCCCCACCGCTCCTCTGCCTTTGTGTGCATGACATGCGGGCTAGCTAAAATGCGGCGACCATCAACTTTCTACCACAAACACACCCAACTGGACGCGGTTTGCCTGCTCCACTGCTGTGCTCCGATCTGTACTCCCGCACCATCGAATTTTCATCCAGCGGTTGTGACACATTTCGTCCCAAGCATCACTCCTCAACTGGAGTACTTCTGTACTACAGGTAGTACCCGCCGGTGTGGCCATCTACGCCTCGTAACGCCCCGACGCCCAGCTGTGGCACCCTCGCCACGGCCACGCCACCACCGGCCAGTTCATCTCGAACGAGTGAGTGGCGAACCACGCCACCGCCATGAGAATGACATGTGGGCCAGCCGCATTTAAGGTCCGCATGTCATTGACTCATAGGTCGGGCACTAAGCCACTGAAGTTCGGTCCCGTGGGCCCCGAGAGGAAATGTAACTCCTGCGGCCGGCCTTGTGGTGCTCCCGCAGTACGAGCTCGTGCCAAAACCGGAATTTGTTTCTTACTACTACCAGCTAGTACTAGTAAGGTACACATGCATTGCACGCATGAGTTCAGGTGGTTTGTGCATTATGCTTCTACATGTGGAGTTTTCTAGATTCTACATGTGGCAAAATCTGGTGGAATGTAGATCATATCCAATGGCAAGTAGTGCTCGGATTTGCCATCTTTGTACCGTCGGATTGGCTTCATCCAACGACCAACTTTCAAAGTTATTCACACACTATATAGGGGTATAGATATAGATATAGATGTTTGGTTTGCAACATAAGGTTGCCACGCCTAAGCTTAGGCGTGCCACAATATCTTAGGCATGTGTTTGGTTCATTGCTACACTTGTGGCTTGCCACACTTTTCTAGCTACATGGTCCACATGTCATAGACTCAATTTCTTGCCAAATCTTGCCACACTTGTTGTGCCCATTTTGTTAGCCACATTTTTTGTGGCAGACACAGGGGTTGTTTGGTTTTAGGCCTAGCAATGCCACACTTTATCATACAATGTTGCCAAACTTGCCTAAGGTTAGGGGTTGTTTGGTTAGTAGGGCTGTTTGAATTGTGACTATCTTTGCCACATATAGCCACATGATTTTTGCCACACTTACCACACTTGCCTTAGTTGAGTTGCTTTGTTAGCCACACTTTGGCTTGCCTAAGGGAATCTTGCTACATTGTAAGATTGCCACACGTAAGATTAGGCAAGTTTGACTAACTTAGGTGAGTGTTTGGTTCAAGCCACACCTTAGGCAAGCCACACTAAGGCCCCACATGACATACACACAAAAAATGTGGCAAGATTCCCTTAGGCTTGCCAACTTGTGGCTCTCATTTTGAAGAACTAATAACTTTGCCTAAGCTTAGTTGTGGCAAAGTTAGTCATGAATTAAGTTCAACCATGGAGTCTTCTAGATTATACATGTGGCAGAATCTGGTGGATGATATCCAACGGCCAGTAGTGCTCGGATTTGCCATCTTTGTACTGTCGGATTGGCTTCCAATGACCAACTTTCAAAGCTTTTCACACACTATATAGGGGTATAGATATAGATGTGCGGTCCGCTGCAATGGATCCAAAGTATATCTATTTAGTGCAAAGGCACTCTAAACACATTATCTATTTATTTTCTCTAACCTTTCGTAGCCATGCAACCAAGCCACATAAGCTTCATGGGTGCCCCCCACATCATATTATTCATACTACATTGACTGAAAAAAAAGATAAATCACCCAAAACAAGATCTTCTCGTTTTTTGTTCCTACGATGTTGTGCCGTGCACGTACCTACTAGTTGTATAGTGGTAGTACTAGTAATATATTAGGAGTACAAACTTGGTACTAGTAGGAGTAGTACTAGTACGGAATGCTCCTACTCTATCAACGAGCCCCATCTGACAGCAAATTTCTTGGCTTCCGTGCTACAGCTAGATCTTCCCTCATTTCTGTTTTCCAACCCGGTGGCGGGCGGGGTGCGGTTTGCCAATAGTCGGTTTGCTCAACGGCGGTCCCACATGAAAGTGAAAATGTTGGGCAACACGCCTTCCCTAAGCTATGTGTCGTGCCGGACGGGCCGTGGAGTACTCCCGATTCCCGGGTGTGTGGGGGTGCGACACGAACACGGCAGGCCTTTTCCTTTTACTAGCAATGTGCCCGTGCGTTGCGACGGATCCAAAGTAGTAGAATAGTAGTACTTTCTCACAAACTTGAAAGAAATCACTCTTGTTTTGATATACTCCTAATATATTACTGCCTCCGTAACTAGATATTTGTCTTTTTAGAGATTTCAAATGGACTATCACATACGGATTATATAGACATATTTTGAAGTGTAGATTCACTCATTTTGCTCCGTATATAGTCACTTATTGAAATCTCTAGAAAGACAAATATTTAGGAACGGAGGGAGTACTTTTCACTCAAAATATATTTCTCGGGCTGTTTTGATGAGGTGAGGGAGGGATGTGGTTGCTTTCAAGATAATAAGGGGTTTTCTGCAAATTAGAGCAGAGAAGTGGGCTATTATTGCAAAAATGCCACAACTTACCTCACAGCCGTTGGATGCAGATCTAATGGTCGGAAACGACGGATGATAGACACCCCACCATCACCAACTGAGTCTTTTATAGGAGTAGGAGTAGAGAAACATGGATAAATTGTACTCCCTCCGTTTTTATTTAGTCCGCGTATTAGCTTTGGTCAAAGTCAAGCTTTGTAAACTTTAACAAAGTTTATAAACAAAAATATTAACATATACAATTAGAAATCGATTTCATTAGATTCATTGTTGGATGTACTTTCATGTCATGTAAATTTGTTATGGTAAATGTTTATATTTTTTTCTATAAACTTGGTCAAACTTTATGAAGTTTGACTTCGGTCAAACCTAATATGCAGAGTAAATAAAAACGGAGGGAGTAACATTTGGTTCCGCTCCTTGGCACGATCGATAGATAGAAATAACGATTGGAAACGCTAGGGAGGGGCTATTTCCGCCAGATAAGTAGGGTACATAGTACTAAGTTGGCGCATCGTCGGTTTGGTCACACGCGGTCCGACATGTTCTAGTGTTTCTAGCAAGATGCCCGTGCGTTGCACGAAGTTGATGGAAAAGGTAAGCACAACTATAAACTGACGGATGGAGTACTAGTTATAGTGATGCATATAATTAAGCAAAGGGATCGCACATGTCGGTATTGACTGGAACGAGAATGCAACAGCACAATAAGAATTAAGGCCATGATGATGCAATCACAGTGGTGGTTACAGAAGGCAAGAAGAAAGATGTATCCATCAACGTACGACCTCCTCCTCCTCAACTTAGTGCGTCGGGCCACCGACCGGCGGCTAAGGAGTGGCGGCTTTTGTGGCGAGGTTGAGGTGCTTCTCAGCAAAGGCATCCAAGGCTTCCAGCCGATTGAGGAATGCCAACGTCGTAGCGTCCTCACTGGCCTTGTAGATACCTATGTACACGATTTGCTCGTACACGTGGATGTGTAGGTCGACGAATTCTTGCAGGGTGAGGTGCCTCGCGGCGAGCGTGACCTCCAGGTGGACATTCTTCGTGGCATCGGCGGGCAATCGCAGGGCCACGAGTGCCTGAAAGAGGTTCCAGCCATGGAGGCCGATTAGGGTGGCAGGCAATGAGGAGCCCGGGCACGCAGGCTAGAGGAGTACGGCGATGTCGTCCGCGAGATTCTTGAGGACGGTGAACTTGTTGCTGGTGGCAACGATCATCTGGTCCAACTGAGAGTCGTAGTTGTCATTGATGGTGGCCATCCACCAGCCAGTCTCCAACACCGTCTGGAGACGATCCTCGGCGCCATGCCGCAGGCCGGCGTCATGGACCATCTGGCACAGCCGCTGGCCGCTCGCGTGCATCACCACCATGGGTCTGGAGTGAGCTCTTTTGTGCTTAGTGTAGGTCTTAGGCAATTGCTTAGGTGCGTACGATGTGGTAGATGCATTGGGGTGGAGGGGCGCCTTTATATCAGGGCAAACTGTGTTGCATTCACATCGTGCAGCCTCTTTTCCCGGACCTCCTCCCATTACTTCCCTCATGCATTAATTGAAGGAGGATGCATTGGGCGTTCAACATTTCGGGAACCACCACTCCCTCCCTCGTCTGCATTAAAGCCGTATCGGGAACTACACCGCCCGCTGTCAAATCGAATACTCCCTCCGTCTAGGTGAGTAAGTCATCTTACGAAAACCAAATAGTAAACACATAGGCGCGGTGCATAACTCTCACGTTGTTTCTTTTTTTACATAAATAGAGGAATCAACCAAGAAGAGATGTGGGTCTTGTATGCTTTTAATGACTTTGGACTATCAAACATGACATGAAGTGGTCAGTTCGTTGCACGCAATGATATTAATAATGCTTAGTATCATATATTAGTATCGTGTACTCCCTCCGTTCCTAAATAATTGTCTTTTATAGTGATTTCAAATGAACTACTACATATTGATGTATATAGACATATTTTAGAGGGTAGTTCACTCTTTTTGCTCCGTATGTAGTCACTTGTTGAAATCTCTAGAAAGACAAATGAACTACTACATACGGATGTATATAGACATACGGATGTATATATTGCCATGTCTGACACATAGTAGCATAGTATTTATTATGATACAGTATCATGATATGATACTCAACTCTCACTTTTTTCATTTAATTCTACGACACCTCATCAAAATTGCCTAGTTGGCATGCATGATAGTAGCTATGATACTACCACTACAACCAGCCTTAGCAAATAAACATTAAGTTCTCTCGTTTTCCACTCCACCTTGGTCACCTAGACGGAGGGAGTATACCGTAGTACTCCCTCCATTCCCTTATACAAGGCCACTATGAAAAAAACATTTTGCATCTATACAAGGCCTCTAACAGTAATCGAGGCAAAATTTAATGATGTTTTCTCGTACTACCAACTTGTTTAATACTCCCTCCATTCCTAAATATAAGTCTTTTTAGACATGTCAAATGGACTACAACATACGGATGTATGTAGACATATTTTAGAATGTAGATTCACTCATTTTGCTCTGTATGTAGTCACTAGTTGGAATCTCTAAAAAGACTTACATTTGGGAACAGAGGGAGTACTTGCATGCATGTAGTCATAATGACATTGTGCTACTTCCTTCTCATTTCTTCCTTGCATGCATGCATGCATAGTAATAATCTCGATTAACAAGATGAAAAGTTGGTTTGCAAAGCAGTCGGTAAATTTTACCTTGGTACCTGTAATTTGAATTTGTGGCCTTGTATAAGGGAATGGAGGGAGTACTATTTAAAAGTCGAGGGCGGGGATTTTCCTGCGCGGTAGGCGGGGCAGTTCCGCCTAGTCGGTTCGACAGAGACACGAGAAGATGAGGGAGTAGGCTGCTGCAAACGTAGGGCTATGTGATTTGATAGCGAGTTACTGCTGGACAGGTGGAGCCCCGTGATTTGACTTGCCATTATAATTTTAACTACGGCGCTACGACCAGCGTGAGTCTCCTGATTCCTGACCACCTCCATATAGGTGCCTCTCCCAATGCTCCACCATGTAGTTGAGGTTGGCTCTTACATGAGAGCCCACTTCTCCACATTTTCCTTGCCTCTTTCCTCCACATATGCAAAAATGCCATGTAAAGCGGGCTTATAGCCACTATTGCAGTACTTACTTGCTCCTACAGGTGCTAAGCTTGCCACATAGGCATAAAGTCTGATATGGCAAGTTAATTAAGAAGAGAGAGACTAGTTTGGTGACCCAAGGAAGAAATGGTGCTAAGCGCGTGTACCTAGGTGAAAAGACAATTTTGAGTCTATAGCTAATTAAATGAAGCAAACTTAGCAACAAAAAATTAATAAGCACCTATGCATTGGGGACTCGATTGCTAAGCCATTTAATGCCCTTAGCACCTCATCTAAGCACCATTTCATTGGAAGAGGTCACTCCTAGGCAATGCAAGAATACTATTTTTCGTCTCCATAATATAAGAACGTTTTTTGCACTACACTAGTGTCAAAAACGTTCTTATATTATGGGACGGAGGGAGTACGAAGAAAGAGATAGAGAGAAGTAAAAAATACAATTATAGCCAACCTTATAGCTAACCTTGTTGTAGTATGAGTGACTAAGTGATGACTATGTATGACATGCCAACATCATATAGCCTAACGCACCGTGTTAAATCTCCAAGGGCGCGATCGCGCGAGCAACACGACGGTCGTGGTAGGCGCAACCATGATACGGGCTGCTGGCAGCCCTTGGATCTGAGATCGAACAGTCGCATGCTAAGTTGCTGAAAATTTGCAGAATAACCCTCCAGGATAGGATATTCACTCATAGGTCTAGAATCATGCCATGCAACCATTCGATCTCAGATCCAAGGGCTCTCAGAAGCCCGTATCATGGGAGAATGGAAAGCCACTACCCTGCCGTTCGCACAATAGCAGTTCGCTCTTACTCGTCCCCGCACGTCCTTTAATTTTACGACGGTTCGCTCCTAGTCGTCCTGTCCTTTCACATTATGGCAGTTCCACTAATCCTAACCCTCCTCCCAAATCCATGGCGTCCCAAATATCCATGATCGGCGGTGAGTACAAGGTTAGAACCATCACCGGCGATGAGTTCGACGTCATCTACACCCGTTATTCCGCGGCGGAAAGGATGCCTTTCGCTCAAAGCGCATGTTCGAAAAACTCGATGATGAGGGTCATTTGGGCTAGATGTTGAGTACACCACAATCCGGGATGAGAGAAGGATCTAAAGGAGGAAGAGAGGAAGAAGCCCGCCGTGATCCAGGTTTGCATGCATGACTTATGCTTGGTCTACCGCATATGCCATGCCGACGTTGAATGCCTGGATTTTAAGAGCAACCTAGTCAAATTCATTATCAGAGACTTTACTTAACGACAAAAAGTCCCGGTCATATAGGCCTCGCCAGTAGGCAACCCTTCGACCTCCGGAAGAATCGGTCGCCGCCCTCCGGTGGCCAGCCTTCACGCCGACCGGCAGGAGCCATGGTTCATCCTTCGTATGGTAAACTGGAGAAACTTGATTACACGTTTCATCGTCATGCATGGCAGCGGAATGTACTAGATATAGACCACATCCACTACGCTGCAATGGATGGCTACCTTTGTTTCAATATCTAAAAGGGTTGGATGAAGAGCAAGAGCCAAGTGTGCGGTTCAAGCAAAGAAGTATCAGCCAAGAGGAAGAGGGACAAGGACGAAGTCGAGGACGTGGACGAGGACACCGAGTGAGTAAGGTGTCAGTGTCGTTGCTCATGGTGGTTCTAATGCAGTGTCTACCGGATTAGTTGCATAGTTTAATTTGAGATGTGCTTAGTTTAATTTGAGGGGTGTGTTATGTTGAGCCCCCAGCAGAACTATGTTATGTTTCTTCTCGTTACTTTAACTCTTCAGTATGTACATACTACTAGTATTTCTTTAATAGAATTTAGCACCCCATTTAAGCACGTACTAGCTTTTTTAATAGTACTATATGCATAATTTGGCGACGAGCGCTCTCTATATGTACCACCTTTTTTTAATTTCAAGTTTTGCTCCATGGTGCAATCCATCGAAACTACTACTATACAAAAGTGGAGTATATACATTTTTTAAAAGGCTAGAGGGCGGGGCAGTCTAGCTTGGTCGGTTTCACGAGAGGCGAGGGCCTTTGTGATTTGACGGCTCATTACTGCTGTCAAATCGAATAGTATCAAGCGCCGCCGCTGCACGCCCAGTGAACACGCCTCGCCCATCAAACCCTCCATTAAACCCGCATGCAAACGAGAATCCTACCCGGCCACACGCCGCTCATCGTGAGTCGGAATTAAACGCAACACCGGCCGAGCTCCTCCGGTCCGCCCTCAGTTTAAACGAGGTCAGACGCCAGCCAAGCTCCTACCGTCCGCCCTCTATTTACACAAGGCCAGGTAGACACCGGGCAAGAATCGCACCCCTCCGCCGCTCCCTCATCTCCTCCTTCACCATTTTCTCCACTCTTCCGATGGCTTCCGAGGAGCCGTTCTCCGGCATATTACCCGCCTGGGTGGCCCGCCGAGCCCTCTGAATACGGGCGAGGCCGCTCGGTGCTTCACGAACCTCGCTTGGCCCGACGAAGCCAGTTGCCGCCCCAAGCAGGCACGTGGTTCAGCAACTCGCCGCTCAAGTTCAGCTCGATGAGGAGTGGCGAGTTGCTCCATGCCGGCACGACGGCGAGCACACCGGTACGGGCGTCATCGTTGCCGCGTCGTACCGCGCCACTAGTGTCTGCGGTGGCCGCGCCTCCCGTTCCTGCGGCAGCGCCATGCAGGCAGAGACAGAAGCCGGGTGAGTGGAGAGCGATGAGTCCGTGGCCATCTTCTCCGTGCCGCCGCCATCATTGTCGGCGTTCTGGGAACGGGGGTCCCCAGACTTGCCTGCCTGCGGCCTGCGGCGTGGCTCAAAGGAGGCCCAGCACAGCCCATCTTCATCAACACAAGCTCAAGACCCTTGTGAGGGGCCAAGCCTCGCGGGGCGGGCGACAAGGAGCTTCCTCAGGCACGGCCTCGTCAGGCTGGCTCATGAGGAGGCGGAGAGTTCAAGGCGGGGTACCTCGCGAGGTGCTCGTGACGCAAGCCATGACGACCAAGGGCGCCAGTCGGGCGCCAGCCCACGCAGTGTCCTCCTTTCCTCTTTGGTGCAAAGGGAGCAAGCGCAGGCGAGAGCATCAAGCAAAGGCGTCCATTTCGATGCAACAAGACAAAGACCAGCCCAACGGCCGGAAGGAAGTCATTGTAGAGCCCAAGCCGGCGTCACCACCAAAGCCTTTGATAGGCGAGGACCAACTTTAGTCAGGATAAGTGTACCCGTTGTTACCCTTCAAAATGGCCAATTGTTGGCGCCCTTCCCGCTCAATATTTGGGAAGAGGCCCAGGGCCTTTGCCTATAAATAGGACTAGCCACCCCCAGGGTAGGGCATCTGGAACCCTCACCAGAAAACCAGTAGAGAGAGCGATTGAACTCCTCCCAGCAGTTCGTCGCACCAGCCAAGAACAAACCCTCGCGAGGCTGTTCTTCCTTGTACTATTCATCGTCAAGCCCAAGAGGCAATCCACCACTCCACACACTGGAGTAGGGTGTTACACCACAATGGTGGCCTGAACCAGTATAAATCTTGTGTCTCTTGCGCTGTTCTTTTTGGTAGTTTAGATCCTAGCGATTCGGCAAGGAGCGAGCCGGTAGAGGGTTGAATCTCCGCGCGCACCCCAGTGTTCGAACCTCAAGGGTCTGCCGAAACCCGAAATCCGACATTTGGCGCGCCAGGTAGGGGTGCGCCGGAATTTGCCTTCCGTCGTCTCGTTCTTCCCCGACCACCGCATCCATGTCTGACGCTCGTCAGGCTCGCGCCGAGCGTCGAGCCACCCTCGCATCCCATGTCGCCCAGACGGCTCCCGTCAGTGGGCGCCCTCGTCGTTCCTTGTCACCTGCCGTCAACACCGCCACTGGCCCGGCGGGGAACGAGCAGCAAGCATCGTCCCAGCATCCATCCATGAGGCGGGACGGCCGCACTGCCACGCCCTCGCTCACCCCCGCTGGTTCTTCATCACGCGCGCCCCGCGCGGCCATGGAGGCCCGAGCTGCACTTATCGCGGCAAACGAGCTCCTGCGCTACCGCCCCATCTATGACGTCTACGAAGAATGGCTCGACCGAGTCGCCGAGCTCGTCCGCGCCGCCGGAGGCGCCCCCGCGTCGTCCTTCTCGCTGCACTGCACCCCGCCCTGCGCGAGCAATGAAGCTCCTGGGCGCCTCAGCCGCCTCCTCCTCAAGAAGGCGCCTGCCCCAAAGCGCTGCGCCCCTCGGTGGAACCCGCTCCGTCGGCGCCAGTAGCAAGAGCAGAGCTGCCAAGAAGTCCCTCGCCCTCGAGAAGCGCCGCGCTCCCTGCTCCAAAGACGTCAAGACCTGGCTGCACCCAGCCCATGGCGCATGGGGACCCGCAGGACCAAGCTCTCCGTTGCCCAAGGCCCTTGTGGCCACGGCGGGCTACCGCGCCTTCACCTCCGAGCTGCGTAGCGTCGCGTGACCCGGCAAGTTCAAGCCAGACCTGCCTCCTCGCTACGACGGTACGGCTGAGGCCCGCAGAGTTCCTCCAACTCTACGAGTTGGGCATCGAGGCTGCCAACGGAGACAAAAAGGTCATGGCGGCTGGTTTCCCATGGCGCTCAAGGATGGAGCAGCACGGCTCGAATCCGCCCTGTGCACGATCTCCTCTGGGACGAGATGCGCACCCGCTTCATCGCCAACTTCCGGGTACTCGCGACCGGCCACCCGCCGTGGCGACATGCGCGCATCAGCAGCAACTGGGAAACCTGCGAAGTACATCCAGCCGCTTCAACAACGCTACTCAAGATCCCTGTGGTGACGGAGGAGGCCATCATCTCAGCCTTCTCCGACGGCGTGCGCGACGTCAAGATGAAGGAGGAGCTGGCGATGCATGAAGACCTGTGCACCTCCTTGGAGCTGTTCCTCCTCGAGCTGCCTGCCGCGGACCCCGAAGAGAAGAAGCCCAAGGCCAAGGACGTGAAGCGCAAGGGAGCTGCCGTACTCGTGGCCGAGCCAGACACCAAGAGGGGCAGAGATCAGCCCGAATCCTCCAAAGGCAGTTGGTACTGCGTGTACCACGACCTCCACACCCACAACATCAATGAATGCCAAGAGCTCTGGGCCGTGCGTGAAGGAAGGGTTGGCGAGCGTCGACTGCAGCGGCAGGGGCTACTGACCGAGGAGGAGGAAGGAATGCGGGATGTTGGGAAGACCCGTCTGACCAGCGCCAAGGGTGGCACGACCAACCTCGCGAGGATCGCTGGCAAGACCCGCCTCGCGAGGGATTTGGAGGATCAGCCTCGCGAGGATCGCCCTGCAGGGAACGCAGGCCTCCCTCTGCTGCCGCGCAGCCAAGGAGAAATGAAGACCGTCATCGGGGCGAGGGGCTGGGAGCTTCGGGAACTGCAGAATCGCTTTGCATCTGGGCGGAGCTCAAGCCCCAGCCTCTCAGCGCATATTCAAGCAGTTCGCCCGCAAAGTGAATGCAGTCCTCCCCAAGCTCGAGGCCACGCGCCCTCTCGGTGGTCGGCATGCGCCATCACGTTCAACTTAGCAGATCAGCTCAAGTCTTGCGGCCACGGCGGAGTCCTCCCGATGCTTTGTTCCCCAATCGCCGACAGCGTGCTAGTCACGGGACCCGCATCGGCGGCGGGACAAGGCTCAACATAATGTCCGTGAAGCGTTCAACAATCTTCAAGTGCCCTACGATCGGCTTCACCAACCAAGCCCTTCCCCGAGTCACAAGCGGCTCCACGATCCCGATAGGGCAGGTCCGCCTTCTGTCACCTTCGGGGCTCGCGACAACTATCGACCGAGCTCGCCGATATCGATGTCGCCCATTTAAATCGCCGACAACGCCATCCTTGGGTACCCAAGCGCTGGCCAAGTTCATGGTCGTAACCCACCACGGCTACAACGTCCTCAAGATGCCGAAGCGGCGGGGTCATCACGGTGCCTGCGAAGAGACGCGATGTGCTCCCCGGAGCGAGCCTTTCAGCCGCATCCTTTGGAAGACCTGGATCATGTAGAAGGAGGCCTCCCGAGGTCGCCCCAAGAAGAAGAAGACATCATCCGCCCGGCCCCTCGGAGGCAGGCCCCTCGGGGCCCGCTACCGCCTTCGGGGAGCCTTCTTCCATCGTGATAGGGAAGCGTGCCGGTGCCCTCCTCGAGCGGGGCTCGGGGCTCTCCTCGAGGCCGCCGACCTCGCCAAGGTCACGAGGGAGGCGCTGGGCACCGCGTGGGCGTGCTTCAAGCACGTTTCCCTCAGAAGGAGCAAGGCAAGTAGGGCCAAACCCTTAGGAGTTCGTCGGCAAGGCCATTCAGAGCTACAGGAGTCAAGAGTCATGAGGAGGCCGCCGCCTACCACTGTGGCCCCCCATCCAGCGAGGATGGTGGGCTGCAGCGTCTGCATCGACATATCGGGGCTCAAGCGAGCCAGCGTCTCAAGCGCCTCTAGCCCTCGCAAGTGGGGCCTGCGAGGTCCGCCCTGACTACGTGTGCATGCCTTACGGCTTGCCGAACGCAGCTGCTGCGCACCAGCGTCTCATGAGGGCCATCTTGGAGGCTCAAGAGGTCAGGCATGCCGCAGCCCTGGCAGAGATGGAGATGGCCCGCGAGGAGCCGCCAGCGCCCCCGGAGCCTCCTGAGGCCCCTAGGCCTGGGGGCTCGTGAGGATCGGCTCCTGCTACACCAACACCCCTTCGTCCCCAACATCATCAGGTGACATCTTTTAAGTTCAATTTCAGGCTGGGAGCGCCCTCGGGGCCGCATTATTCCCAGGTCGCGTGGGTCCGTCCCTGCGGCATGTATCCCTTTTATTTCATGTCCTTAGCTTACCTTATTGCGGGCGCCCCTCGGGCTGCATCATCCCCAAGCCGCTCGGGCCTGACCCAGCGGCATGTACCCTTCTTGCTTTTATCTTAGGGCTATGCTTTTGATCCACCATGCTTGTTATTTGGTGCCTTTCTGTCCTGGGTGTCGGAATCTTGGGCGTTAAAGGGGGGGTGCCTGAGCATCATGACTCAGGGCTCCTACCGGCTCTCTGGCCCTCACCCTCTGGTCTTGTCCATGGCATCGCGACCTGTCATGCCAGCGACGGCTGAGACCAGCCCGAGAGCCGGGACTCGAGGACGTAGAGTTTCGTCATCTAACCCAGCTTGCGCGTTAAAGGGGGGTGCATGAGCATCGCGACTCAGGGCTCCTACCGGCTCTCCGGCCCTCACCCTCTGGTCTTGTCCATGGCATCGCGACAGGCATGCCATGGCAGGTGAGACCAGCCCGAGCAGGACCGAGGGCGTAGAGTTTTGTCATCTAACCCGACTTGCGTTAAAGGGGTGCTGAGCATCGCGACTCGGGGCTCCTACCGGCTCTCGGCCCTCACCCTCTGGTCTTGTCCATGGCATCATGACTGGCATGCCAAAGAACGACCGAGACCAGCCGAGAGCGGGACCGAAGACGTGAAACACCGGCATCCGCCAAATTTGCAGGAACACACTCGAAGATAAGGCCCAGAGCCAGGCGCACCCCGCCTTGAGGTAGGGCCCCGTGAGTCCCGTGCTGGCTCATGGGTACCCCAATACACCTCGCAAAGCCTTGCACGCCCCTCCACCGCGACTAACGGCTGACTGTCGATTGTCGCGACAAACCCTTGTTCCTTCTGTGATGAGCCTGCAGGGTCCCTCCAAGGAGCGTCGCCAAGCAACCTCACATCGGCCAAGGCACGGATCTGGCGCCGCACCAGGAAGCGTTTTTCTGATCCTCGAGATAAGTCACTCTCTGGAAGCATTGGTTATCGCAGCACCGCCCCCGCACCAAGTGCAATCCCGTGTTAGCAACGTCACCCTCCTTTCTCACCGCATGATGGCTGCTTGAGCGCTAAGGGGGACCTCCTGAGCATCGCGACTCAGGGGCTCTTACCGGACCTCGGGCCGCTCACCTCATGTCCTTGACCACGGCATCGCGACCTGGCATACCAGCAACGGCTGAAGCCGCCTTAGGACTCGGACCTGTCGGCGCAGAGCATCAAGCCCTCGCGAGGTCTGAAAGGAGGAAACTAAGCTAAAACGGGATAAGCATCTCGCACCGCTTCAGAATAAGGATCATATTGACAGACGAAGCTACAAACATCTTACAAGCCCCCGAGGGGTATATTCTTGGCTCCTCGTAGGAATAAAAGGCGCGAATCCTAAGGAGTCCTAACTACAGGGGGCATCACGGCAGACGCCATCATCAACAGTGGGCCGACCAGCACCGACGCCAACCCCATCCAGATCAGAGGCGGCGACGGCCTGACGAGCCCGCCCTGCTCCAGGAACGGCGCAGGCTCGGGGGCTCGTAGCTGTCGTCGCTCGTCTCCGGAGTCACGAAGAGCTCGGCGGAGTCACTGGATCCTCCGGCGCCTTCATCGCCTGAGGAGCGGCCAAGGGAGCGGTCGGCCGGCCTCTGTCTCGCCGCAGCAGGGTCCCGACCTCCTCTCCCGGGGCAGCACTCCAGCCGGTGACCCTCCGCATCGAAGACCTTGAAGGACATCACCGAAGCACCGTCGTACTCCAGATGGATCGTGAGGCGCCCTCGTCTGCGAGACCGGGCGACCTCGCCCAGCCTCGAGTCATGAAGACCTCGCCGGGCAGCGATCGCGACCTCTGCCCGGTCGCGAGGTGCCGCAGCAGCGTCTGCAGCCAAAGCCGAGGTTCCCCGCCCGGACCACGGAGGCGAAGAAGGAGGGGAGACGAATCCAAGACTTAGGAGGCATGGCGACATGAAGCACGAACTCTCGGCAGGAGCCCTCAGCGTGGACTCCAGGGGGAAAGACGCACACCTTCGTGACCCGCCGGCATCGTCGGCGGCGCCGCTCGTGGCGTTCGGCGTCGACTCCTTCAGAGCCGCCAATGTGCGCGTACAAGGGAAGAGGGAACCTGGTGGTGGTCGCTCACACGAGGTCTTGGCGCCTCTGGCGAGTGCCCTCGCCCGACACGAAGGGCAGGCCGCTTCTTCGGGGAAGCGGGTGGGATCCTCTTGGGAGCTTTCCCTTCTCTTCGCGGAGAACCGGCGGATCGGAGCCATTGCAGCAAGACGGAGCAAGGCCCAGGAAGAAGGAGAAGCAGAGGGATAGACCGGAAGGGCGCGCGCCATTCCGTACTTATAGCCAGCGAAGGCCAACCATCGACCTCCACGATCACAGGTAATCATGACCAGTTTGCATGCAGGGACTTGTCGAATCCGTGCGGTTACCAAGGTGACGTGGGGAAGTAGAGCCGCCCACGTCCAATCAACCGCCACGCGGTGCCCAAGGCTGCAGGCTGTTAGGGCCCGTGACGCTTCGCACTTGCCTTTTTGCCTCTCTACTCGGCCAAGTTGGGCGCCGTGGGCCAGGGGCTCTTGTTGGCGATGCAGGAGCGGGGTCCCAGACTTGCTCTGCAAGACTGCGGCATTGCTCAAGGAGGCCCAGACAGCCCATCTTCATCAACACAAGCTCAAGACCCTCGCGAGGGGCCAAGCCTCATGAGGCGGGCGACAAGGAGCTTCCTCGAGCACGGCCTCGTCGGCTGGCTCATGAGGAGGCGGAGAGTTCAAAGCGGGGTACCTCGCGAGGTGCCCGTGGCATAAGCCATGACGACCAAGGCGCGGTCGGGCACCAGCCCGCATAGTGTCCTCCTTTCCTCTTTGGTGCAAAGGAGCAAGCGCGGCGCGAGCATCAAGCAAAGGCGTCCATTTCGTGCAACAAGACCAAGACCAATAGCGGCCGGATGGAAGTCATTGTGGAGCCCAAGCAGCGTCACCACGAGCCTTTGGTGGCGAGGACTAACTTTAGTCGGGATAAGTGTACCGCTGTTCCCCTTCAAAATGGCCAATTGTTGGCGCCTTCCGCTCAATATTTGGGAAGAGGCCGGGGCCTTTGCCTATAAATAGGACTAGCCACTCCCAGGGTAGGGCATCTGGAACCCTCACGAGAAAACCAGAGAGAGAGCGATTGAACTCCTCCTAGCAGTTCGTCGCACCCGAAGAACAGACCCTCGCGGTACATTACGCCTTATCTTGTTCATCGTCAAGCCCAAGAGGCAAGCCACCACACCACACTTTGGAGTAGGGTATTACACCACAATGGTGGCTGAACGATATAAATCTTGTGTCTCTTGCACTATTACATTTGGTAGTTTAGATCCTAGCGATTCGGCGAGGAGCGAGCCGGTAGAGGGTTGAATCTCCGCGCGCACCCCAGTGTTCAAACCTCAAGGGTCTGCCGGAACCCGAAATCCGACAATCATCGAGGAGAAGTAGAACATGGGAGGCCGCCGCAACTTGGGACCCATGAAGGCCACCGCCGAGGCGACGACTGCGCATTCAGGTGGTTTATTTGCTGCTTCATCTCTTCCGAGGACCTTCGTCGACCCCGCAAGTGTCTGACGGACATGAGGAAGACAAAGGGATCCGCGGGCAGCCATTTAGATTATGTACTCCCTCTCCAGCTGGCGGGAAATATTTGTTCTAAGAATGGATAAATTGTATACATCTATAACTAAAATAAGTCTAGATACATCCATTTCTAGGACAAGTATTTCCGGACGTAGGGAGTATTAATTATACCAAGAGAGCCGGATTGGCACCGCTTAGTTCATGTAAATGTAATGAAATCCATCAAGTTTATATGAAGATCCGGCTTTTTTATACGAAATCCTTCATGCTTATATGAAATTAGTCTGTGTTTGCACGAATTTCATCTGGTTGGTTAGAGTTGTGAAAATGTATGCCGCTGGCGTTTGATGTAAATCCTCCTTGAAAGAAGCGGGAGGAAATTTGTGGCTGCCGTTGGAGATGCTCTTATCTTTGGAAATAATAGAGTGACATCCAATCCATTTGAGTTAATTGCCTGTATGATTGTCCCTCTATAAAAAGTTAATTGCATGTACAGTGTACACGTGACTTGCAGGGTGGCTACAACTTCATATAGAAAGTTAAAAAGAAACAAGCCCATCCTTAATCTTGTATTCTAAGTACTCTATGGGTTCCACTATTAGTACAGTAGCGAAAGAAGTATATATTAAATAAGTAATATATAATATAAAATCTAAAGTTAAAACACAGAATTCAAACTCATGTCATCACGTTGCTAGCATCCGGCGCTAACCAGTCCAGCGCATTTTTGTTGTAGACCATGCTGGAGATATATCTCCATGTCTACTCTTCCATTTGTTCCTAAATATTTGTCTTTTTCAGATTTCAAATGGACTACCACATACGGATGTGTATGTAGACATATTTTAGAGTGTAGATTCACTCATTTTGCTCCATATGTCTTTTTAGGAAGGGATCAGATTTCTCCTTGATTTATTTATGAGGTATCCAGATGGCACTGCACCGCCAAGAAAAGAGGGTAACATCAAAATTATGGACTACTTTTTTGAGTATGTTCGTAAGGTCCAGTCATAGTCACTTGTTGAAATCTCTAAAAGGGCAAATACTCCCTCCGTCCGGAAATACTTGTCATCAAAATGGAGAAAAGGAAATGTATCTAGACCTATTTTAGTTTTAGATACATCTCTTTTTATCCATTTTGATGACAAGTATTTTCGGACGGAGGGAGTATTTAGGAACGGAGGGAGTAGAAAACAGAGTTGGTGATGATGGTGTGCGTGCCATCCTGCAATATAGGCTGTCAGATTTATATCTAACGGATAGGAAAGAAACAATGGCAATTTTGCAAAAGTATACCCACACGCCTCTCCAGATCGCAAATAAGGCCTTCCCTCGTTCAGCCTTTAAAGATAAACTACTCATACAAATGCATCTTGATGTTCCGTGCAACGCACGGGCAGCTAGCTAGTTTCTTTTAATCACTGTTCAAGATATCTTCCGATATTCTGATAAATCAGCCGATTTATCGCTTACCGGTGTCTGACCGATAAGATAAACCGGCCGATAAATCAAGCGATATGGCGATAAATCGGCCAATATGCCGATAAATTGGCCGATTTACCCCTTATCGTGGGTCGATCGATAAGTTCCCGATAAGCGATATCCCCAACATTGCTTTTAATATAGTTGCTGTGATAATTGGGTTGAAGTGATATATTTCATGTCTGCCCCAAATGATTTCAGATTCACTAGTAGTAACAAAGAAAAGGTTGCCTTGTTAATTAACTGAAAACAGGGTGAAAACTATCACATGAGGTTGGTAAAAACAAGGCACACTGGTTCAGCGTCATCGTCACTACAGCTGCAGCGCATGAGAAGTCTACATATCGAGGGGGCTACTGAGCGAGGCAGAGAGACACAATGTTTGAGAGAGAAACCAATTGACAGATTATGATCAGATCGAGTTGTCACCCTTCTACTCTCATTGCTGGGGTGGGAGGGAGGGCGAGGGAGAGAAAGACGTATAGAGAGTGTGCACGGTAGGCACAGAGGCACAACTAGCGAGTGTGTGTGTATGTGTGTGTGTGTTTGAAAGAGGAGTAGATAGATTACTATCAAGATCGAGGTGCCACCTGTCGTGGTAATAAGTCTGACAGTAAGTATCGGGGGTACGTATGGAGAGGCAAGGTCCTAGCTACGGCAAGGTTGTACGTAGGTGTTTACGAGTTCAGGCCCCTCTCGGAGGAGGTAAAGGCCCTACGTCTCGATGCCCGGAGGCGGTCGACTGAATTATATGAGTGTGTGTGTGTGTGTGTTACAGGGGGTGCAAACCCTTGTGCCAGAGGAGGGGTGGCTTATATAGAGTTCGCCACGACCCCAGCCATCCCCGTTACAGAGGGTTCAATGTACATAAAGATTGGGGCGTTACTGGTAACGCCAGCCTTAAGTGCCTTCAATAGCCTTAAAGACTACGGAGTGAATGCTCGCCCGTTGCTATTCTGATTGACTTCTGGTCTTCAGTAGGTCGAGTGGTTTCTTGTATGGTTGAGTGGTTGACTGGTCATGTGACTTTGGGGAGGAGGGGTACCCGAGTCATTCATTGGTCGAGTGGATTGCACTCGACGCATGTACTGGGTACTCCCTGTTGTCTCTTCAGCTTCTTTGCTTCTAGGGTAGTGACCTTAGGTAGGGCGTATAGGGTAGGCCTATGACCCTACCCTAGGTCTGTATCCTCATCATTAGCCCCCGAATGGATTAAGGTCCGAGTGGAAAGAAGATTGAAGTTGATCTCGCTTTGACCCTTGCACTCCACAGGTATTTACGCAGGACGGAAGGCTCATGTTGGAACTTCAGCTTCGCTTCAGTCGCCTTGATCAATTCAGAAAGTTGCCGAGTGAATTTATAACCTCATCTGTCGAGTGTTGTTTCTGGGCGCGGAATCTTTGGCGCGATTGGTTACAGCATATCCCGGATCTCACGGGATTCGAAATTTCAGGGAAGCACGTGGGACAGAGCGTGCCATGGTAAAAGGGATGGATAGACAGGAGTGCCTCGATCTCCGTGCCACCTTTTTCGCCATGTACCCAGCGCGCAACTATTGCTGGATTTGACAGGATCGCCTAGGCCCATGCGTCAGCCGCTCGGAAGTGGGCCTTTATAAGGCGACGGAGCCGAGGCGCCAGCACTGTGCGCATCTATTTTCTCCTCTTCTCCTATACTTCTCCACCGCATCCGGCTCCTCCGCTCTCAACGTCGCCGCCCCGCCACCATGGTGAAGGACAAGGCAGCGTATTGAAGCAGCGAAGAAGGCGACGTGGGCGGCGAAAGGCAAGCGAGGTGTGGGTCGTCGTCGCTTTCGGTAGCTGCCGCGGGTTGGATCGGTCATTGGATCCGATCTTCGCTCGGGTAGGATGATTTGGACAAGCTGGTGGAGTCCAGGCTGATCGCCGAGGGTGCTGCGCGATTGCTGGAGGGGGAGACGGAGTCGCAGCCGCGACCGGGTGAGTGTGTTCTGCTCGCCACCCATGTCGACAGGAGTTTCTCACTCCCTCCGCAGCCGTTTTTTCAGGATTCCTGAACTTCTTCGGCTCCCAACTCCATCACTTCTCTCCCAACACCATCACATACCTTGCTGCATACGTGTCCATGTGCGAGAATTTTCTGGGTTGTCGACCGCACTGGGGTCTTTTAAGCACATTTTCACCATCCATTCTCAGTCGGTGAAGAAAGCAAATACGAGTGACAATAAAACACATGTCATTCAGATGTGTGGGGGTTTGGGTATCCAGAAGAGGCAAAGGAGCTCTTTCCCTTCCATGACCCTTCCTGAGTTGGTCAGAGGCTGGCAGTCGACCTGGTTCTACTGCCAGGACCGCGCAACTCTACGCCAGTCGACTGGACTTCCCCATTTCACCTTTGATCGTGTTCAGAATCCTTCCTCACTGAAAATGACCACTGCTGAGAGCGTGGAAACAAACATGCTAGTTGAGAGGGTGGTCCAACTGATCAATCAAGGCGTCACTGGCATGGATCTGCTGGAGGTATTCCTCAGTCGATGCATCTAGCCTCTCCAGGCTCGTGACCGCCCTATGTGGATGTATTCTGGAGTCGACGACACCGCTCAGGTTCATCCAGAGGAAGTACCGGCTAAGACAGTGGCCCTATGGTTGAAGAGTATTACAGGAAACAAGGACAACCCCAGAGGCGCCAGGAGAGTCGACCCCTTCAGCGACAGCAACCAGCCAGACAAGGTTCGGTCTCTGTCACCGACTGCATTTGTGTACATCTTCTGACTGTCATTGAATCCGACTGACTTTTACACGACTTCTTGTCCTGTAGGTTTATACTGAGATTTACTCGATGCCCAATGGTGAACAAGTTCTGGAGCAAGGCTAGGAGGGAGAGAACAGCACGGAGGAGAGCGGTGATTGGGAATCTCCTGATGATGAAGATGAAGAGGAGAGCGACGAGTCGGACGACGAAGAGACGGTCAACTTGCTGCCTCGTTCGGAACATCGATCCAAGCTACTCCATGATCCAGCGGGTGGGCGCTGCAAGAACGTGCCCCCAAGCACCCAAATGCAGAAGCGCACTCAGACATCGACTCCAAAGCCGATAGAAAAGGTTGCCAAGCAGCCCAAGGTTGCTCCTCCAAAAGCTCGGAAGACTCTGCCCAGGATTAAGATGGATGTTCCTGTTGCCTCTGGGTGAGTGTCCTTTCTGTGTTTTCCTCTACCGACTGACTCTTCTGTTCTGACCGAATGGATCGTGCACCTTTCCAGCCCAACCTCTGCTGCGACTGATATGGACGTTGACAAGGCCCCAGGAGTTGAGGAAACCAATGATGCGGCTACCTCCAGAGCTGGTAAGTCTGCTCGACTAAAACTTATTTTGTCGATTGAGTTGTCGGCCAGTTGAATTTCTGATGTTTTCTTTTAGCTGCAGCTCCACAAGACATTGTTGTGCTTCTAGATGATGATGAAGAAGAAGTGCCTCTGAGGGAGAGGAGGAGAGGCAAGGGCTTGAGCAGAAAATCGCCTGAGGTTCAGGTCCCTCAGTCGACTCTGGTGCTTGAGACGGTGGTCGAGCGATCCGGAGATCCGGTTCGGACCAACGTCACATTCACTAACCCGCTGATGACTGACTGCCCATCAGGGTCAACTGCTCAGACCCCTGCTGCTCCAGTGCAACTCCACACGTCCGACCCAGCGGCTGCTTAGACTGCCTTGGCACCATCGCTCTTTGCTACGTACCAGACTCCAGATGACTCGCCAAGTGCCGCCAGGGAGGCTCTTCGCTAGGTGAATCTTGTGATGGAGCAAGTGAAGGTGATGCACGAGGACAGTCAGGTGGCCTATAATGCCAGCACCGCTCTGCAGACCAACGTTAAGGTTAGTTGATTCCCGACTGAACTTTTGAATAATGAAAATTGCCGTTGTTGCTTTGCTGCCCGTATGTGCATCTACTATCATGGGTCTGTGTTTCACATCCAATCACCAACTGGGGTGTGCCTGCCTTTAGAGTTAAACAAGTCTTCCACTCCACTCGACTTATGCTGAGTCGAGTGTTTGTCCGAACCAGTGGGGGCACGCAGAGTGCACCTTCGGTGTAATCCGAGACCACGGTCGACTGCTGGCAGTCGGCTAGGGTCTGAGAATCTACTCTTTTCTTCTTCTTTTTTTGACTCATGCTGGGCAGACCATGCTGAGTGTTGATCCAAACCAGTGGGGGCACGCTAAGTGCACCCACTGGGTGTATTCCCCGAGGCTACTATTGAATGTTTGATTCGGCAGTAGTCTTAGAGTAACTTTCGTTGTGATTGTCTTTTGTTTCTGCCGACTGACGCATCTTGTTTGCTGACCACAGAGGTCGTGTGGTCTTGGTGCTCAACTTTCCGAACTGAACAAGAAGCAAATCAGCCTCAATCTTGATCTGGAGCTGGCCAAGAAGAACCTCAAGACTGCTCAGGATGAAGCGGCTATCATGGGAGGTAACCAATCATCAATTGTCCACCTTGTGACCCGTACTCCATCATTAGTTGCTGTCGGTTGGTACGTCTTGTCATACTGTCGACTCACCATTTTTTCCGACTGTGAAGAACTTTGTCAGGACTTCGAGGCTGAGACTGGGCGGGTCGAGATGGGTCTCGACCACATCAATTGTCCTGTTAAATTTGATGTTGCGATGAACTTGTTGCGGCTGGAATCACGCATGGACAGTGATGTTGCTTATCTTGCCCGACTGAAGGCGGCGATGACTCGGGTTGACGCTGAACTTTGGCCTCAGGCGGAACTTTCACAAGATCTCGAGTCATTGATGACTCGACTGAACCAGATCCCTGGCCGAGTGCAAGAATGGATGAAATCGTCTACTCGTCGTGGCGCTGACATTGCCCTGTCGTTGGTCCGAGTGCACTGCAAAGACGCCAGAGAAGACAAGCTGGCGGCCCTCAAGGTTGTGAACACCAAGAAACACACTTGTCAGTCCTTCATGGACACTTTCCTTGAAGTTGACACTCGCATTGCAGAAAGCATTGATCTCGACAGTTTCTGTGATCCAGCCAGCCCTTCTCCTGATGAGTGACCGAAAAACATTATGCTCCACCTTTATTTGCCTTAGAATGCTGAGTGATAGTGTAATCATTAAACTCTTTCAGGCTTGATGCTTGAGTACTCCTGCCCGCTACGGTTCAGAACTTTTATAGCGTTAATCTGAACCTAGATTTCTTTGAATATCATGGTTTTTGCTCTGTTTTTACACTATTTCTGATTTTCCTTCGGTTCCGAGTGGACTTGATCTTCTCACCCTTTGCCCAATGAAAGTATATTGTACCTCGTCGTCCTTCCGAATAAGGACGGAACATTGTATTTGTGGCGTAGCTCAGAGGTGGTGCTCAGTCGACGCCTTGTCGTCCTTGCGGATAGGGATGAAACATTGTACTTGTGGCGTAGCTCAGAGGTGATGCTCAGTCGACGCCTCGTCGTCCTTGCGGATAGGGATGGAACATTGTACTTGTAGCGAAGCTCAGAGCATAATTGTGACCTAGGCAATTATGGGGTCGCAGCTAAGTCTCTGAGTGGGAGGATTGCTCTCCACTCAGAGTGTTTTTCAACTTAGGCGATTACGAGGTCGCAGCTAAGCCCCCGAGTGGGAGGGTTGCTCTCCACTCGGAGTGTTTTTGAACTTAGGCGATTTCGGGGTCGCAGCTAAGCCCCCGAGTGGGAGGATTGCTCTTCATTCGGAGTATTTTTTAACTTAGGAGATTACATGGTCGCAGCTAAGCCCCCGAGTGGGAGGATTGCTCTTCGCTCTGAGTGATTTTTAACTTAGGCGATTACAAGGTCACAGCTAAGCCCCCGAGAGGGAGGATTGCCCTCCACTCGGAGTGTTTTTTAACTTAGGCGATTATGGGGTCGCAGCTAAGCCCCTGAGTGGGAGGATTGCTCTCCACTCGGAGTGTTTTTTAACTTAGGCGATTACGGGGTCGCAGCTAAGCCCCCAAGTGGGAGGATTGCTCTCCACTCGTAGTATTTTTTAACTTAGGCGATTACGGGGTCGCAGCGAAGCCCCGAGTGGGAGGATTGCCCTCCACTCGGAGTGTTTTTACCTTAGGTGATTATGGGGCCGCAGCTAAGCCCCCGAGTGGGAGGATTGCTCTCCACTCGGAGTGTTTTTTAATTTAGGCGATGCACGGGTCGTGGCTGAAGCCCCAGTGGGAGGATTGCCCTCCACTCGGGTGTTTTAACTTAGGTGATTACGGGGCCGCAGCTAAGCCCCCGAGTGGGAGGATTGCTCTCCACTCGGAGTGTTTTTTAACTTAGGCGATTATGGGGTCGTAGCTAGGCCCTCGAGTGGGAGGATTGCTCTCCACTCGTAGTGTTTTTTATCTTAGACGATTACGGGGTCGCAGCTAAGCCCCCGAGTGGGAGGATTGCCCTCCACTCGGAGTGTTTTTTAACTTAGGCGATTATGGGGTCGCAGCTAAGCCCCCGAGTGGTAGGATTGCTCTCCACTCGGAGTGCTTTTTAGATTAGGAAATTACGGGGTCGCAACTAAGCCCCCAAGTGGGAGGATTGCTCTCCACTCAGAGTGTTTTTTAAATTAGGCGATTACGGGTTCGCAGCTAACCCTCGAGTGGGAGGATTGATCTCCACTCGGAGTGATTTTTAACTTAGGCGATTACGGGGTCGCAGCTAAGCCCCCGAGTGGGAGGATTGCTCTCCACTCAGAGTGTTTTTTAACTTAGGCGATGACGGGGTCGCAGCTAAGCCCCCGAGTGGGAGGATTGCTCTCCACTCGGAGTGTTTTTTTAACTTAGGTGAATCGGGTTCGCGGCTAAGACACCCACTGGGGGATTTGTACACAAGTGATTACGAGAAACCAATCATTAAGACACTGTAAAGATCTTGTCTTTGGAAAATAATCTGAAGTGCTTTTATTACAACTCGTCGGGTCGAGTGATTCTAGGTATAGAAAGGACGAAGCAGCTCCGCGTTCCATGCACATGGCTCGTCCATTTTCTTGGCTACGTTGTAGATGTGATACGCTCCATTGTGAAGCATCTTGGTGGTGATGAAGGGACCTTCCCAGGCCGGAGCGATCTTGTGGGGTCGTTTCTGAACCACTCAGAGCACAAGGTCTCCCTCCTAAAACGCTCGACCTCTGACATTGCGGGTGTGGAATCGGCGCAGATCCTCCTGATAAATGGTCGACAGAACCAAAGCCATCCCGCGTTCTTCCTCCAAGAGATCGACTGCGTCTTCGCGTGCTAGCTCTGCTTATGCTTCTGAGAACAGTTCAACTCTGGGAGCATTGTGTAGCAAATCGCTTGGAAGTACCGCCTCAGCGCCGTACACCAGGAAGAAAGGGGTTCACTCAGTCGACTGGTTGGGTGTTGTCCTCAGCCCCCACAGGACTGATGGCAGTTCGGTCACCCAAGCTCCAGCAGCATGCTTAAGATCATTCATCAGGCGAGGCTTTAACCCCTGAAGGATCAGACCATTCGCCCTTTCAGCCTGTCCGTTTGACTGCGGGTGCACGACAGACGCGTAGTCGACCCGAGTGCCTTGAGATGCACAGAACGCTTTGAACTCGTCAGAATCAAAGTTGGAGCCGTTATCAGTGATGATGGTGTGAGGAACTCCATATCTTAATATAAACTCTTTGATGAAACTAACGGTAGTGCCTACTCCAAGGTTCTTGATGGGCTTGGCTTCGATCCACTTGGTAAACTTGTTGACTGCTACGAGGAAATGGGTGAAGCACTCGCGCCAGTTTTGAAGGGCCCGACCATATCCAATTCCCAGACTACAAACAGCTAGACGAGTGGAATAGTCTTCAGGGCAGATGCGGGCTTGTGAGACATGTTGGAGTAAAACTGGCAACCTGCGCACTTGTCGACTATATCTTTCGCCATCTCATATGCTCGAGGCCAATAAAACCCCGCTCGGTATGCTTTGGCCATGATGGTTGAGAGGACGCATGGTGACCACAGGTCCCCGAGTGGATATCATTTAGGATCATCTGACCTTCTTCCGGGGTGATGGAGTGTTGGGCTAATCCTGTGACACTCTCTCTGTAAAGCTGCCCTTTCAGCACAGTGAAAGCTTTGGATTGACGGACTATCTGGCGAGCCTCATCTTCGTCCTCTGGGAGCTCTTTTATGAGAATGTACGCGATGTATGGAACCGTCCAATCGGGAGTGATCACCAAGACTTCCATGATCAGGTCGACCACGGCTGGAATCTCTACCTCAGTCGGGTCAGTTGGACTTATCGGTTGCGGGGGCTCTTCCTTGAAGGGATCTTCTTGTACTGACGGGGTATGGAGATGCTCCAAGAACACATTGCTGGGGATAGGCTTCCGAGTGGAACCTATCTTCGCCAGATCATCAGCAGCTTGATTTTTGATTCGTGGTATGTGGTGGAGCTCCAATCCCTCAAACTTCTTCTCCATCTTCCTCAATACATTGCAATAACCTGTCATTGCGGAACTCCTAACATCCCATTCCTTCATCACTTGGTTAACCACCAAATCTGAGTCGCCATAAACCATCAGGCGTCGGACACTGAGTGAAATGGCCATACGCAACCCATATAAAAGTGCTTAATACTCTGCTTCATTGTTTGAAGAGTCAAAGTGAATCTGAAGGACATAACTGAGCTTGTCCTCTCGTGGGGACACTAAAACCACTCCTGCACCAGTGCCATTCAACATCTTGGATCCATCAAAGAACATGGTCCAATGTTCCGACTGAATTTGAATCGGCTATTGCTGTTCAGTCCACTCTGCGAGGAAGTCTGCAATTGCTTGAGACTTAATGGCCTTCTTTGCCTCAAATTAGATATCCAAAGGAAGAAGTTCAATCGCCCACTTTGCCACTCGACCAGTTGCATCTCTGTTATTCAGGATCTCTGACAATGGAGCATCGTTGACGACTGATATTGAATCATCAGAGAAATAATGTGCAACTTTCTTCATGGTCAGGTAAATCCCATAAACAAGCTTCTGATAATGAGGATATCTCTGCTTGGATGGGGTTAAGACTTTTGAGATGTAATACACGGGGCACTGAACTTTGAAGGCCTTGCCTTCTTCTTCCCGCTCGACCGTGAGCACTATGCTAACAACTTGTCATGTGGCTGCGATATAAAACAGCAGAGGCTCCTTGCTAACCGGAGGAGCAAGCACCGGCTGGGTGGAAAGCAGGGCTTTGAGCTCTTTAAACGCTGCTTCGGCTTCGTCACTCCACTCGAACGGATGTATGGAACCGTCCAATCGGGAGTGATTGTCTTTTGTTTCTGCCGACTGACGCATCTTGTTTGCTGACCGCAGAGGTCGTGTGATCTTGGTGCTCAACTTTCCGAACTGAACAAGAAGCAAATCAGCCTCAATCTTATCTAGAGCTGGCCAAGAAGAACCTCAAGACTGCTCAGGATGAAGCGGCTATCATGGGAGGTAACCAATCGGCAACTGTCCACCTTGTGACCCGTACTCCACCGTGTTCTTCTTTTTAGTCTCTTTGAACCGAGTGACTTCACTCGAACAGATGAGCGTAGTGAAAATCATCAACTTCAAGCTCGTCTGAAGAATGTTATTTCTATAGAGAAAATGAAGGAGGCTCTGGAGAAGAAGGATCAGGATCTTGCTGCTGCTCAAAAGGAGGCAGGAGAGAAGATAGTGCTTGCGGACAAGAAGCTGGCTTCGGTCAGCAAGTTAGAAGAGGAGAACTCAAAGCGGAAGACTGTTGTTTCTGAGGCCAATCGGGAGGTCGAGCAACTGAAGAAGGACAAGGAGAACTTAACCAATGAAGTCAGAAACCTCAAAGCCAAGACGGGCGAGTTGGAGTCCTATCTGGGACAACTTGCTGCAAAACTGTTCCTGAAGCTTGAAGGTATCATCGTTCGACTGATTAGTTGCTGCTGATTGGTACATCTTGTCATACTGTCGACTCACCATTTTTTCCGACTGTGCAGAACTTTGTCAGGACTTCGAGGCTGAGACTGGGCGGGTCAAGACGGGTCTCGACCCCATCAATTGTCCTGTTAAAGATGATGTTGCGATGAACTTGCTGCGGCTAGAATCACGCATGGACAACGTTGTTGCTTATCTTGACCGACTGAAGGCGGCGATGACTCGGGTTGACGCTGAACTTTGGCGTCAGGCAGAACTTTCACAAGATCTCGAGTCATTGATGACTCGACTAAACCAGATTGCTGGCCGAGTGCAAGAATGGATGAAATCGTCTGCTCGTTGTGGCGCTGACATTGCCCTGTCGTTGGTCCGAGTGCACTGCAAAGATGCTAGAGAAGACAAGCTGGCGGCCCTCAAGGTTGTGAACACCAAGAAACACACTTTCCAGTCCTTCATGGACACTTTCTTTTAAGCCACCACTCGCATTACAGAAAGCATTGATCTCGACAGTTTCTGTGATCCAGCCAGCCCTTCCCCTGATGAGTGACCGAAAAACATTATGCTCCACCTTTATTTGCCTCGTAATGCCGAGTGATAGTGTAATCATTAAAATCTTTCAGGCTTGATTCCTGAGTACTCCTGCCCGCTGCGGTTCTGAACTTTTGTAGCGTTTATCTGAACTTGGATTTCTTTGAATATCATGGTTTTTGCTCTGTTTTTAAACTACTTCTGATTGTCCTTTTGTTCCAAGTGGACTTGATCTTCTCACCCTTTACCGAATGAAAGTACATTATACCTCGTCATCCTTGCGAATAAGGACGGAACATTGTATTTGTGGCGTAGCTCAGAGGTGGTGCTCAGTCGACGCCTTGTCATCCTTGCGGATAGGGACGGAACATTGTATTTGTGGCGTAGCTCAGAGGTGATGCTTAGTCGACGCCTCGTCGTCCTTGCGGATAGGGACGGAACATTGTACTTGTAGCGGAGCTCGGAGCATAATTGTGACCTAGGCGATTACGGGGTCGCAGCTAAGTCTCTGAGTGGGAGGATTTCTCTCCGCTCGGAGTGTTTTTTAACTTAGGCGATTACGGGGTCGTGGCTAAGCCCCCGAGTGGGAGGATTGCTTTCCACTCGAAGTGTTTTTTAACTTAGGTGATTTCGGGGTCGCAGCTAAGCCCCCGAGTGGGAGGATTGCTCTCCATTCGGAGTGTTTTTTAACTTAGGAAATTACGGGGTCACAGCTAAGCCTCCGAGTGGGAGGATTGCTCTTCGCTCTGGGCGTTTTTTAACTTACGCGATTACGGGGTCGCAGCTAAGCCCCCGAGTGGGAGGATTGCCCTCCACTCGGAGTGTTTTTTAACTTAGGCGATTACGGGGTCGCAGCTAAGCCCCTTAGTGGGAGGATTGCTCTCCACTCAGAGTGTTTTTAACTTTGGCGATTACGGGGTCGCAGCTAAGCCCCCGAGTGGGAGGATTGCTCTCCACTCGGAGTGTTTTTTAACTTAGGCGATTACGGGGTTGCAGCGAAGCCCCCAAGTGGGAGGATTGCCCTCCACTCGGAGTGTTTTTTAACTTAGGTGATTACGGGGCCGTAGCTAAGCCCCGGAGTGGGAGGATTGCTCTCCACTCGGAGTGTTTTTTAACTTAGGCGATTACGAGGTCATAGCTAAGCCCCCGAGTGGGAGGATTGCTCTCCACTCGGAGTGTTTTTTAACTTAGGCGATTACCGGGTCACAGCTAAGCCCCCGAGTGGTAGGATTGCTCTCCACTCGGAGTGTTTTTTATCTTAGACGATTACGGGGTCGCGACTAAGCCCCCGAGTGGGAGGATTGCTCTCCACTCGAAGTGTTTTTTAACTTAGGCGATTACGGGGTCCCAGCTAAGCCCCCGAGTGGGAGGATTGCTCTCCACTTGAAGTGTTTTTTAACTTAGGCGATTACGGGGTCACAGCTAAGCCCCCGAGTGGGAGGACTGCTCTCCACTCAGAGTGTTTTTTAACTTAGGCGATGATGGGGTCGCAGCTAAGCCCCCGAGTGGGAGGATTGCTCTCCACTCGGAGTGTTTTTTAACTTAGGTGAATTGGGTTCGTGGCTAAGACACCCACTGGGGGATTTGTACACAAGTGATTACGAGAAACCAATCATTAAGACACTGTAAAGATCTTGTCTTTGGAAAATAATCTGAAGTGCTTTTATTACAACTCGTCAGGTTGAGTGATTCTAGGTATAGAAAGGACGAAGCAGCCCCGCGTTCCATGCATGTGGCTCGTCCATTTTCTTGGCTACGTTGTAGATGTGATACGCTCCATTGTGAAGCACCTTGGTGATGATGAAGGGACCTTCCCAGGCCGGAGCGAGCTTGTGGGGTTGTTTCTGAACCACTCAGAGCACAAGGTCTCCCTCCTAAAACGCTCGACCTCTAACATTGCGGGCTTGGAATCGGCGCAGATCCTCCTGATAAATGGTCGACCGAACCAAAGCCATCTCGCATTCTTCCTCCAAGAGATTGACTGCGTCTTCGCATGCTTGCTCTGCTTATGCTTGTGAGAACAGTTCAACTCTGGGAGCATTGTGTAGCAAATCGCTCGGAAGTACCGCCTCAGTGTCGTACACTAGGAAGAAAGGGGTTCGCTCAGTCGACCGGTTGGGTGTTGTCCTCGGCCCCCACAGGACTGATGGCAGTTCGGTCACCCAAGCTCCAGCAGCATGCTTAAGATCACACATCAGGCGAGGCTTTAACCACTGAAGGATCAGACCATTCGCCCTTTCAGCTTGTCCGTTTGACTGCGGGTGCACGACAGACGCGTAGTCGACCCGAGTGCCTTGAGATGCACAAAACTCTTTGAACTCGTCGGAATCAAAGTTGGAGCCGTTATCAGTGATGATGTTGTGAGGAACTCCATATCTGAATATCAACTCTCTGATGAAACTGACGGCAGTGCTGCTCCAAGGTTCTTGATGGGCTTGGCTTTGATCCACTTGTTAAACTTGTCGACTGCTACGAGCAAATGGGTGAAGCACTCGCGCCAGTTTTGAAGGGCCTGACCATATCCAATCCCCAGACTACAAATGGCCAGACGAGTGGAATAGTCTTCAGGGCAGATGCGGGCTTGTGAGACATGTTGGAGTAAAACTGGCAACCTGCACACTTGTCGACTATATCTTTCGCCATCTCATTTGCTCTTGGCCAATAAAACCCGCTCGGTATGCTTTGGACATGATGGTCCGAGAGGACGCATGGTGACTATAGGTCCCCGAGTGGATACCATTTAGGATCATCTGACCTTCTTCCGGGGTGATGCAGCGTTGGGCTAATCCTGTGACACTCTCTCTGTAAAGCTGCCCTTTCAGCACGGTGAAAGCTTTGGATCGACAGACTATCTAGCGAGACTCATCTTCATCCTCTGGGAGCTCTTTTCTGAGAATGTACGCGATGTATGGAACAGTCCAATCAGGAGTGATCACCAAGACTTCCATGATCAGGTCGACCACGGTTGGAATCTCTACCTCAGTCGGGTCGGTTGGACTTATCGGTTGCGGGGGCTCTTCCTTGAAGGGATCTTCTTGTACTGATGGGGTATGGAGATGCTCCAAGAACACATTGTTGGGGATAGGCTTCCGAGTGGAACCTATCTTCGCCAGATCATCAGTAGCTTGAATTTTGATTTGTGGTATGTGGTGGGGCTCCAATCCCTCAAACTTCTTCTCCAGCTTGCTCACCATGTTGCAGTAACCTGTCATTGCGGGACTCCTGACATCCCATTCCTTCATCACTTGGTTAACCACCAAATCTGATTTGCCATAAACCATCAGGCGTCGGACGCTGAGTGAAATGGCCATACGCAACCCATATAAAAGTGCTTAATACTCTGCTTCATTGTTTGAAGAGTCAAAGTGAATCTGAAGGACATAACTGAGCTTATCCCCTCGTGGGGACACTAAAACCACTCCTGCACCAGTGCCATTCAACATCTTGGATCCATCAAAGAACATGGTCCAATGTTCCGACTGAATTTGAATCGGCTATTGCTGTTCAGTCCACTCTGCGAGGAAGTCTGCAATTGCTTGAGACTTAATGGCCTTCTTTGCCTCCAATTAGATATCCAAAGGAAGAAGCTCAATCGCCACTTTGTCACTCGACCAGTTGCATCTCTTTTATTCAGGATCTCTGACAATGGAGCATCGCCGACGACTGATATTGAATGATCAGAGAAATAATGTGCAACATTCTTCATGGTCAGGTAAATCCCATAAACAAGCTTCTGATAATGAGGATATCTCTGCTTGGATGGGGTTAAGACTTCTGAGATGTAATACACGGGGCACTGAACTTTGAAGGTCTTGCCTTCTTCTTCCCGCTCGACCATGAGCACTGTGCTAACAACTTGTCCTGTGGCTGCGATATAAAGCAGCAGAGGCTCCTTGCTAACCGGAGCAACAAGCACCGGCTGGGTGGAAAGCAGGGCTTTGAGCTCTTTAAACGCTGCTTCAGCTTCATCACCCCACTCGAATTTGTCAAATTTCTTCATCAATCGGTAAAAAGGTAGTGCCTTTTCACCGAGGCGTGATATGAATCGGCTCAAAGCGGACAAGCAACCAGTAAGCTTCTGAACGTCGTGCAGGCGCACTGGGCGCTTCATTCGGAGCATTGTGCCAATCTTCTCTGGGTTTGCGTCGATCCCTCGTTCGGAAACAAGGAAACCGAGTAACTTTCTGCCTTGGACTCCAAATGTGCACTTAGATGGGTTAAGCTTGATACCGTACCTTCTCAGGTTAGCAAAGGTTTCAGCTAGGTCAGTCAGCAGGTCGGAACCTTTACGTGACTTAACCACCATGTCATCCATATATGCTTCCACATTCCGACTGATCTGAGTGAGCGGGCACTTCTGAATCATGCGCATGAATGTGGCACCAGCATTCTTGAGGACGAAGGGCATAGTAACATAGCAAAAACACCGGAACGGGGTGATGAAGGCCGTTTTTATCTCATCGGGTCCATACAGTCGGATATGATGGTACCCGGAATAAGCATCCAGGAAGGATAGTCGCTCACATCCCGCAGTTGAGTCGATAATCTGGTCGATGCGGGGTAGAGGGAAATGATCTTTCGGGTAGGCCCAATTGATGTGTTTGAAGTCAATACACATTTGAAGTGAATCGTCTTTCTTGGGAACCATAACAACATTACCGAGCCACTCGGAGTGATATATCTCTCGGATAAACTCAGCAGCCAGGAGCCGAGCCACTTTGTCGCCAATGGCTTTTCTCTTCTCCGTGGCGGACCAACGGAGGTATTCTTTGATGGGTTTTACTTTTGGATCGACTTGCAAATGGTGCTCAGCCAGTTCCCTGGGTACACCTAGCATGTTAGATGGTTTCCATGCAAAGATGTCCCAGTTCTCACGGAGGAACTGGATGAGCGCTTCTTCCTATTTGTTGTCGAGTGTCGACAAGATATGGGTCGGAGCAGCATTGGGATCGGTCGGGTGAACATGGACTAGCTTGGTCTCTCCGGCCGACTGAAATGCGGACTCTGAAGCAGGCCTCTTAGCACGCAGCAAATCACTCGGATCTGCCATCTTCTGATATTCTTGGAACTCTACTACTGCCATCTGCTCATCTGCTATTTTTGCTCCATCTTGAAGACAATCTTCCGCTCTCTGACGGTTACCGAAAACCTTTATCACGCCTCTGGGGACAGGCATCTTCATCTTGAGGTAAACATAGCACGGTCGAGCCATAAAGCTAGCATAAGCAGGTCTGCCCAGAATGGCATGATATGCACTCTGGAAATCCACTACCTCAAACGTCAACTTCTCCTTGTGGAATTCTTCTCATCGCCGAAAACGACATCGAGAGTGATCTGGCCGAGTGATTCGGCTTTCTTTCCTAGTATGATCCCATGGAACCGCATGTTACTCTCGCTGAGTTTGGACATCGGGATGCCCATTCCTTTGAGAGCTTCAGCATACAGAATATTCAGGCCACTGCCACCATCCATCAGGACCTTAGTCAATCGGGTGCACCCCACAACTGGGTCGACTACCAGTGCCTGCCGCCTAGGGGTAGCTACGCATGTCGGGTGGTCGGACTGGTCGGATATAATGGGGACCTTTGACCACTTCCGATATCTCGGTGTTGCCGGAGCAACCATGTTTACTTCTCTGTTAATGACCTTCAGTCGACTTTTGCTCTCAATATCTGCAAAAATCACTAAGGTGGCATTGACATTGGGATAACCACCGCCATCATCCTTATCCTCTTCTTCCTTCTTAGGCTCTTTGTCCTTATCACTAGGTTTACTCTCTCGGAAGCTCTGGATTAGGAGTCGACATTGTTGAGTGGTGTGCTTGGGGAGAATCAGGTTCCCCTCTTCATCTTTCCTGGTGTGAATATGGCACGACAAATCCATCACATCATTTCCTTCCTAATCTTTCACCTTCTTGGGGGTCCAGGGCCCTTTAGGTTTCCCTTTGAACTTTCCTTGGTTTAACACTGCTGCCTCGGCAGGACCTGCTGCCTCAGCCTTTCGCTTCTACTTCCGACTGGAATTTCCTCCCCCGGTGTCATGGGCGATAGTTTTGTGCTTGCCACTCTGGAGTCGGTCTTCTTCTTTGCCGTTAGCGTATTTGGTAGCAATCTCCATCATCCGAGTCAAAGACATGTCTCCTGTCCGACCAAATTTCAGGATGAGCTCTCTATAGCGAACACCTTCCTTGAAGGCACAGACTGCTTGGTGATCTGACACATTTTCCACTATGTGGTGCAGAGTGATCCATCTCTGGATATAGTCCCTCGGGGTTTCATTCGGTTTCTGCATGCAATGTTGCAGCTCTGGTAGACCGGCCGGTCTCTTTCAAGTTCCCTCAAATGTTCTGGTGAACACTCGGGCTAACTCATCCCAACTCAAAATGCTCCCAGGGGCAACCTGAGTCAGCCAAGCTCTAGCAGACCATTGAAGCATCAGAGGAAGGTGCTTCATGGCCACCTCATCACTTCCACCACAGATGTGCACAGCCACTCGGTAATCTTTGAGCCAAGTATCGGGCTTTGACTTGCCCATAAACTTACTGACACTAGTCGCCGGTCTGAAGTTATGGGGTATCTCAGTAGCTCTGATGGCCCTTTCAAAACACTCGGGGACGGAAACATGGACTCTGCCTCCACAAGGTCTGCCCCGACCCAGCCCTTCTATGTATGCTTTGTTTCGGTCGACCAGACCTTGCACAAGGACGGACCTTGCGTCAAAGCCAGGTTCTCTGGGGTCGACTGGAATTCTGAGGTCATTCCCGTATGGACGCCTGTCGTCATTGCACCAGGGCGCATATGACCCGTCCCTCGGAAGGGGCGAAGGCGCTCGACGGTAGTTGTCGCGGGTGTACTCACGATCGTACTCGCCATGAGCCCTTCCCAAGTACCGATCCTGGCGGTGATCACGGCCTCCCTATCGCAAAGGGGGCCTAGGACTGTGAGCCGACTGAACGGTGTCCGCTCTCACTGATCTGCTGTGGATTCTGTTTCGCGACTGGGAAACAGCGGAGTTCTGGTCTCTCACTGCTCGGAGCAGCACTCTGATCTGTTCCAGGCCTCTACCAGCCTCTGATCGAGACGGCTGAATAGACTCTGCAATATGCACAACAACTGCCAAATTCTGAATCAGCGTACGGAATACCTGAGTTTCCGGTGGAAATAACTGTCATGGACGTCGACTGGATTCGGGAATAGTCGACGAGCACGCTCGTCGAGAGAATGTTGGAGATTCTCCAAACAAGTGCGCTCAGCCAGAGTGGCCAGGCGCCCCGCCTCCAAGGCCCAGGTCTCGGTGGTTTCCCCTATGATGGGGGTCTGGAGAGCCTCCACACTGCGGCGGTGCAGCTCCTCCCTCTGCTGCGAGTTGAGAGGTTGGGGTTGGTATTCTTCGTGGCCGAGTGACGGACCAGCGCTCCTGCCATCGTCGCTGCTGCGGCGGAAGCCAGGCGGACTACAAAGGGAGTCGACCATGAGGACCTCCGCCGCGGGATCAAAACTCCCGCTCTCAGAAAGAGTATCTGCGAAATCAGTCGACAGATCGACCGACCTGCGGAATACATGTCGGGCTCAATAGCCGCGACTTGGGGGTGAAGGTTTGACAAGCCACCGCATGTCTCACCCATCGCTGGAGCCGCGAGCGACCAGACCGCTTGCAGCGGCGTCCAGCAGAGTGAGTCGACAATGCGATGACCGATTGGTACGGTGAAGACAGCTGCCTGAGGAGGACGCCGCAGGAACTCGCGCGGAAGTGTGCCGAGCCGCGAGCCGGGAGGGCCTCGACGTCGAGGGGAACCTCCTGGAGCCAGGCGGAGTCATCGGCGGTGAAAACGAGCGCACCGAGCCAGAACTCACGGCCGATGACCAACTCGCCATCGGAAACCATGTTGATGACGGTCGAAGAAATTGCAACCTCGCCGGAAGTCGCTAAGACGCTTTGCCCCACGGTGGGCGCCAACTGTCGTGGTACTAAGTTTGACAGTAAGTATAGGGGGTACGTATGGAGAGGCAAGGTCCTAGCTACGGCAAGGTTGTACGCAGGTGTTTACGAGTTTAGGCCCCTCTCGGAGGAGGTAAAAGCCCTATGTCTCGGTGCCTAGAGGCGGTCGACTGGATTATATGAGTGTGTGTGTGTGTGTGTGTGTGTGTGTGTGTGTGTGTGTTACAGGGGGTGCGAACCCTTGTGCCAGGGGAGGGGGTGGCTTATATAGAGTTCGCCAGGACCCCAGCCATCCCCCGTTACAGAGGGTTCAATGTACATAAAGATTGGGGCATTACTGGTAACGCCAGCCTTAAGTGCCTTCAATGGCCTTAAAGACTACAGAGTGAATGCTTTCTTGTTGTTGTTCGAGTGACCACGGTCTTTAGTAGGTCAGTGGTTTCTTCTATGGTCAGTGGTTGTTGGTTGTGTGACTTGGGAAGGAGGGGTACCGAGTGATTCATTGGTCAGTGGATTGCACTCGGCGCTTTATCTTAGGTACTCCTGTTGTCTCTTGAGCTTCTTTGCTTCTAGGGTAGAGACCTTAGGTAGGGCATATAGGTCAGGCCTATGACCCTACCCTAGGTCTGTATCCTCATCACCACCCTACTCCTTCGGTGTCGGGTAGTGTGTGTGTGTATGTTTGAGAGAGAAACCAGTCGATAGATTAGTATCAAGATCGAGGTGTCACCCTACTCCTTCGGTGTTGGGAAGTGTGGGTGTGTGGGTGTGTGTGGGGGAGGGCAGTGACACTCACATATCTCTACTCTTATAAAAACAGAGTTGGTGATGATGGTGTTCCTGCCATCCTGCAATATAGGCCATCCGATTTATATCCGACGAATAGGAAGGAAACTATGGCAATTTTGCAAAAAGATACCCACACCCCTCTCCGCATTTGCAAATAAGGCATTCCCTTGTTCATCCTTTTCTCCCACAAGATAAACTACTCATACAAATGCATCTTGATGTTCCGTGCAATGCATGGGAATCTTGCTAGTAGGGAGGAGTTTGTGTGACACATATCTAGCTATATTAAGGGATAGGTAGATAGCATTTGTGTGATGCATACTTAAAGCATCACGAAGATAAACAAATGGTGTGCATGAAAGTGCTGGAAAAAATGAAGCGAGAAACAATGTGCGCGTGCTTCTCTCTCTCTCTCTCTGTGTGTGTGTGTGTGTGTGTGTGTGTGTGTGTGTGTGTGTGTGTGTGTGTGTGAGAGAGAGAGAGAGAGAGAGAGAAATCTCAAAACAAAAGGTGCTCTATTGCAATCCCATTGTATGTAGTTCCGGAACTTTAGTTAACCTTAGGCATATGTGTGAGAGACATTATTATACTTTGAGATATTAGTGGTTGTCGGTGGATGGAATTAAAGGGGTGGGCGTGTTAGACAGAGAGAGTGTGTGTGTTTCTATGTGAGAGACTTGTAGGACGGGGTAGAAAGACAAATTTAACCTTGACAGAGGGATAGAAATACACGAAGTGCGCGTGTGTGATTCTGATGCCCACAGGGAAATGAGATATGTATGCGTGTGAGAGAGATTGCACAATTCATTCACGTATCACTATCTAGCGATCGTGGACGTGCATCGCTTGAACATAAATCAATATCTACTTTGTATCGTGGCCAAAGGTACAATATCGATTCAATGCTTTAAAGATTGGACACTCACATATCACATTTTTTCTATTTAAATAAACCTTTTCAATTGTGCATGCCAAAGTTACAGTGATGTTTCTTCAAACAACCAATGTAGTTATCATGTACATGCACCATTGTTACTCTTGCATTCAAATTCATTATTCTTGGATGATTTAAGTTTCTATTTTGAAGTAATATATGTAATATTCATATATGAATTCAACAGGTATGCAATTTATGAAATGGAGGCTATGTAATCATATGAGGTAACACTTTTAAGTAGCGGACTACAATATCCATTTCTTTTTGTGCGCCTCTACACTAACACGTCATGTTTAAAGTAAACAACCAATGGCACTAAATTATCTATTTACACGATAAATACATAGGCTGAGCGTTTGATACCTTTTTTTGCGAACGCGCCACTACACCCGTACGATTGGCCGCTCCCGTGTGAACGTCCAAGTTATCGGCACATCATCCCGAGTTATTGTCTTTTTTATGGGGTGGAGTTCACACCAGTTATTAACTCTTGACGCGTGCCCCATGTACATAGTCTAGCATGACCTTCCAGCTAGCACGGTCCAAAATTAGTTGAAACTGGATACGAATGATCCCGCGGGCGGCAAAATCTCCCACCTCCTTCTAAAATTTCCGCCACCTTTATAACGCCCTCGATGCGGCTATATCTCCCACGTGTCGAAGCACGACTTAGAGGCATAACCGCATTGAAAGCAATGTCGCAAGTGAGGTAATCTTCGCACAATCCATTTAATACATAAGGGAAAGAGATACATAGTTGGCTTACAATCGCCACTTCACACAATTACATGAATAAAGCATTACATCATCCAGATACAATCAAGGTCCGACTACGGAACCAAAATAAAGAAAGAACCCCAAATCGACAAAGGACCTGATCGACCCCAACTGGGCTCCACTACTGATCAACTGAAACGGAACAACACAATGAACAAGATCTTCATCGAGCTCCTCCTTGAGCTTGGTTGAGTCACCTGCTCGGTAACATAGGCACCTGCAAACTGGTTTTGGAAGTATCTGGTGAGCCACGAGGACTCAGCAATCTCACACCCGCGAGATCAAGACTATTTAAGCTAATGGGTAAGGTAAAGGCATGAGGTGGAGCTGCAGCAAGCGACTAGCATATGCGGAGGCTAACATACGCAAATGAGAGCGAGAAGAGAAGGCAAAGCACGGTCGATAAAAGTATGATCAAGAAGTGATCCTATAGCAACCTACGTCAAGCATAACTCCAACACCGTGTTCACTTCCCGGACTCCGCGGAAAGAGACCATCACGGTAACACACGGTTGATGTATTTTAATTAAGGTCAACTTCAGGTTTTCTACAACGGACATTAACAAATTCCCATCGCCACATAACATGGCACGGCTCTCGAAAGTTTATACCTGCGGGGTGTCCCAACTTAGCCCATGACAAGCTCTCGCGATCATCGAAGAATAGACCTTCACCGAGACACTCCGATCGGACTCGGAATCCGGTACATCAAGACATTTCGACAATGGTAAAACAAGACCAGCAAAGCCGCCCGGCGTGCCGACATCTGATAGTAGCAGCGTATCTCGTCTCGAGCCACGACCGGATGAGCTAAGCGTCACAGTACCGGCGTAACCCAAGTTGCCAAGGGATGGTCCCAGACGGTGCTCTAGTTTGGACCAACGCAGACAAGCAATCGGCCGGGGGCTATAAAAGATGACCCTCGAGAGAGCGACTCCCAAGGGAAAAAGTAGGTGGTGGTGAGGCAAATGGTAAAAGGCAATGTTGGGCCTTCTTGGACAAGTTTTATTCAAAGCGAACTGTCGGGGGTCCCATAAATCACCCGACCGCGTAAGGGGCGCAAAATCCGGGAACATAACACCGGTATGACGGAAACTAGGCGGCAAAGTGGAACAAAACACGGGCATAAGGCCGAGCCTTCCACCCTTTACCAAGTATATAGATGCATTAATAATATATAAGAGATATTGTGATATCCCAACAAGTAACATGTTCCAACAAGGAACAACATCTCCATGTTCAACGAGGAACAAACTTCAATCTTCACTGCAACTAACAACGCTATAAGAGAAATTTGAGCAAAGCGGTAACATAGCCAAACAACGATTTGCTAGGAATGGTGTCAAAGGTTAGAGGTTTGACATGGCAATTTGGGAGGCTGACAAGCAAAAGGTAGGCATCGTAGCATTGGCATAGCAAAAGAGCGAGCAAACTAGCATAGCAAAGATAGTAGTGATTTCGAGGGTATGGTCATCTTGCCTGCAAGGTTCTCAGAGTTGTCGAAGACTGGATCCTCGTAGTCGTACTCAACAGGTTCCTCGTTCACGTACTCGTCTCCCGGCTCTACCCAAAGCAAGAACACAAGCAACGGAACCACAATCAAACAAGGAACGATGCACAAGCAATATGATCTGATACATGACATGCGACGCGAGATGTGATATGCAATGCATATGTATGCTCCGGAAGGAAAATGATGAACCGGGCATCAACTTGGCAAACCAAGTATGCCGCTGGAAAGATGAGATGATTTCGGTTGAAATCGACATAAGGATCACCGGATTCGGATGCACGGTTTGCAAATGACAAGCAAAACAAGAATGACGCAAATCTGCGTTTAACAGCCCGATGCTACTTAGCACGCAACACGAAACTATGTTACAGCACCCCAACATGCAAACAAAGCATATGGCAACAAACTACAGGAGATGCTTAACAAAAGAGGAAAACTGAGCTACGGCTAAATCACATCATAACATGTTCAAACAAGCATGGAGAAAGTGCTCAAAATATCAGGTTCACAGACTTAGTGAAAATACTAACATACCAGGAATTAACATCAGGAAGGCATGTTTAGAGCAAGCAAACAACATGCTACAGGAACTTATAATAGCAAAGCAAGGCATGACATGATTCTACTCAAAGCATATTTCAATAGTCCCTTACTGACCATAAGCCAAAAAGGACTCTAAGAAATGATGGCACCCATGTAAACATAGCAAGTTTTATTACAGATTTCAGACTTAGTGAAATATCAGGACATGGCAAAAACAGTTAACTAGTAGGCATGTTCGTGAGCTCGAAACAAACACTACAGAGCACCTCATGATAAACTAAGCATACACCCATCAAGAAGACATGGCATAGGAGCTATACATGGCAAGAACAACATCATAGCATACACGGATCAACTACACCGACCTCGTGAAAATTGAATCTAATGCAAACAGTCTGCCAGGAAACAATTTCAAGCAACTTTGGAGCAAGAAATGAACATGTTCCAGCAGGCTAAAATTGCAAACAAGGGCATGAATGGATAGAGCATGACATGTATATCAAAACATGTTTATAGAGCATCTCCAGATTATGCATGGATTGATTACTAGAAGCATGTTAACATGGCATCAAATTATAACAGAATCTGTCTAGCAAAACAACAACAGCAACTACCCTACTTTACAAGCTCAATGCACTCAGCACACAACTCACAAAAATACAAGGTCAACACCTCTGGAAAGATGGCATGACCTAGTCCAACATTCATGTAGAGCTCATACTCATAGGATGCACACATAAATCATGACAAAAATGACAAAAGAGCTCGAGCTGATAAGATTCTGGAACTAACGATCTGAAGCTATCTTCCAACAGCATTTCGGGCATCAAGATGAACTCAAATGCAAATGATGCAATGGAACAAAATGATGTACTCGTCGAGACGAACATTTTGACATATTATACGCCCAAAACGGAGCTACAGGTGCGAAGATGTGATGCTATGAAAATGCACGAAAATAATAGAATTCTGGGACTTGGTGGAAAAATATACCCTCCGAAACTGGACGGGGTCGTGCGGGACGGAGGGATCCAGGGAGGCTCGGGGCGTTACAACCTTAGTCTTTAGCATGCGAAATTCCCCTTTTGTCCTTGGTGCACGGAGACCAACAGTTACAATACCGCCCTCATCTACATAATAGGTCGGGGCTGCTTTGGTAACTTCCGGTTCCCCCCACTACACGGCACCCCCATTTCCTCTCCTCCACCCGCAAAAACGACTAACTCACAACACCAGAGCATCTTACATCACGCCGTCCATACTTCATCGGCCTTTCTCCCCTTCCCTCTCGAAACCCTAGACTGCTCATCCACCGGCGTACCATAGCCCATTCACTACCAGCGGCGTCCACCTCGTCGGATCGCCTGTGACGCATCTACCCTCCCACCTCCCCTAGAAACAAGTAGACTGCTTATCCACCACTGTACCACAGCCCATTCAGTGTCGGCCTTGTCCACGGCGCCGGATCTGCTTCACCGGTACTCTCGTCAACCGATGCGCATCTGCTGCGGCTCATTCGTACTCCCCACCGGAGACGCTTCGTCCACACCCCCGGAGCCTCCCCACCGACGCCCCCGTCGATGGCTTCTGATCCTCTTCGCCGAGACCTTCCTCAACCCTACCGGAGCCGCTTCGCCGACGCCATTGTCAACCCTACCGGAGTAGCTTCGCCTATACCATTCTCAACCCTACCGGGGCCGCTTTGCCAACTCACAAGTCCACAGCCTCAGATCCGCTTCCTCACACCCTCATCCAACCTACCGGAGCAGCTTCTGACACCCCGTCCACGGTCGCAGATCCGCATCGTCAACACCATCCTTAACCCAACCACCGGAGTAGCTTCTGACGCCCCGTCCACAGCCGCAGATCCGCAGCGTCGACACCATCCTTAACCCAACCACCGAAGCAGCTTCTGACGCCCCGTCCACGGCCGCAGATCCGCATCATTGACACCATCCTTAACCCAACCACCGAAGCAGCTTCACCTACGCCCTCATCCACGGCCATAGATCTGCTTCGCCCACACCGTAGTCCACCCTACCGGAGCCGCTCCACAAACATCCTACTTGACGGTTCTAGATCTCCTTACCGGACCCCGACAACCAGCGCAGCGTCATCACCCTTGATGTTTCTAACTTGATTCCCACCGTCTGGAGAAATGCCAAGCACCCGCCACGGCCTAGGTACTTGTCAACTTTAAACCTGTCCAGCATCACCTGCCCAATGTACTTCAAATATACTAACAGTCATCATTACTGTTATCTGGTGGCAAAAACTACAAGGACGATGTTTCTTCTGGATCTAACAGCTTGGCCAACCAAGATCCTGGACTGAGGCATTGCTATGGTCTTGTAAGTGCGTCTCTCTCTCTCTCTCTTGTATTGTTCTATGCCTGCCAGCGTGCTTTGCTAGGATTTTCGACCAGTAATCCCTTTGTGCAGACAATGATTTCTACTAGTGGCTGCAAAATTAGATATGTAGATGTTATACATGATACTACCTCGTACCTCCATTCCTAAATATAAGTCTTTCTAGAGATTCCACTATAGGCTACATAAGGAGCAAAATGAGTGAATCTAGACTCGAAAATGCATCTATATACATCTGTATGTGGTACATACTAGAATCTCTACAAAGACATATATTTAGGAACAGAGGCAGTACATTACACAAAATCGTAGGTGGCATGTAGGAATTCCAGTGCACTACATTAGGCTCCCTTAGAGTGCATGCTAGTCCAGCACACAGAGTCATGGCTAGTTTATGCTATGCACACAATCGTTAATTGGTGGTTTAAATATGCGCAAGGGATATGCAATGTAGTATCTTGTAGAGATGTCTAAAATTAGCCGTGTCAACTTGCAGATAGGGTTACACAATGAAAAAGTACAAGATATATGTGGCAATTTCATGGAACATCGCAAAAAAAGGAGAGGCAACGGTGAGCCTATACAGTGTGCTATGGTACGTCACTCCTCCATTGCAATCATCGTGACATGTTATTTGTATATCAGATCTATTGGCCAAGTTTCTTAGGGACAGTTATTACGAGTTATCCTGAGAAAATAAGCACCTGTGAATATAAGCTCCATGTAATAAGCCAACCAGTTCCTTTCATTGCGTTTTTAGCTTATCTTTGGTATGATCAGTGAAAAGTCTAGATTGCATTATATTTTTTCATTTTGCTGCCAATATGAAAATTAATTTGACTTGCAAACATCACAAATTGAACCCAGTGTAGTAATTAATATGATAGGAAAATGGAGCATCACTATTTGCTCAAAATGCAAATACAAAGATACCATCTACTTGGCACAATCTACTTTGGTCAATGTTTTCCATAGAGATCTCATTGCCTAATTTAAACGAAGAACGCATGACCCACATTTAAATGAAGAACAATTATTTATTGAAATTCGATGGTCCAAGTGGCTCCACATTTAAATGAAGAACAATTATTTATTGAAATTCGATGGTCCAAGTGGCTGGTTATTATCAGATAGCAGCACCACCTGAAAGCATCATATAGCAGCAGCAGCTCATAGCAACTCATCATACAGCAGCAGCAGTGTGCAATTCATCATATACCAGCAGTAGCTCATAGCAATTCATCATATAGCAGCAGCAGGAGCAGCTCATAGCAATTCATCATATAGCAGCAGCAGGAGCAACTCATAGCAATTCATCATATAGCAGCAGCAGGAGCAGCTCATAGCAATTCATCATATAGCATCAGCAGGAGCAGCTCATAGCAATTCATCATACAACAGCAGCAGGAGCAACTTATATCAACTCATCATATAGCAGCAGCAGCAGCTCATAGCAATTCATCATATAGCAGTAGCAGCTCATAGCAATTCATCATATAGCAGCAGCATGAGCAGCTCATAGCAATGCATCATATAGCAGCAGCAGAAGCAGCTCATAGCAATTCATCGTATAGTGGATTAGAATGAAAATTTGGCAAAAAATCAGAGGAGATCCTCACCTTGTTGGATGAGCTCATCCTTCAACAGCACCTCAAGGCCATGGCCTGGGAGGAGGGGAGGGGGAATAAGGTGCCTTCTGCCGCAGTGTGGCATCAGCCGTAGTTGTGCAACGCCCGACGGAGTAATGTGTTGGACGAACCATAGTGGAGCAGCTACTAGAGACCATGAGAATGAGGGGCGGCGCTAGAGGGAGGAGCAGCCAGGGAGATTTGCCCCTACCCACCGGCCATGTAGCCTAGCTGGACAAAGCATCATCGAGGACTAGGCCAGATGGGACCAGTGGTGACGGCTCGTTGGAGGAACCCTAGTCTTTGCAGTGGGGATCGAGTAGAGGAAAGGGGAGGATATGCAAGCGGGCAGGGCAATGAACGCTTGCGTGTTTGTTTTTACTTGAGGATCAGGTGTGACACGGGCATCGGCAGTTGCATTTTGAGTGTAATATAGGCAGACAACAGAGTCATTTCACTATTCCCCTTCCCTTCAATTTTTACTGAGGTTCTACCCGAAACACCCCCCTCCAAAGTGAAATTACTTAAGCCCAAGCCCATAACTCAAAAATGACTTCTTTGCATCTTTTATGGCTTATTTTGACAATAAGCCCTAAAAAGGCAGAATCGAACTGGCCCTTAACCTGAAATTCAATTGTGTGTGCAATGATGAATCACTCCTGTCTGCTATAGTGTACATTTAGGCATCATCATACATGGCATAAGCTAATACATGTGCATTCCATTGTAGAATCTGGAATATGCAATGTTTATGCTAGTTCATACGTTGCACATGATGTTTAAATGCCCCTTAAATCTGGTCAGTCGAGTGATGGTCTTTAAGCCTCCTTCTTTGCTTCTTTTCTTGATATGTAAGATTTGCTCACACATTTGTTCAATTGCTTGTTTGCATCAGCCAGCCATACTAGGACTGTTTGCTTTGATTACTTGTTGTTCTTGACATAACACTCTAACAGAGCTTGTCAACGATTTAAACACTAAGGGCTGCTATAGTGGGGCCCTGTCTAACTCATAGGTGACATAAAGGTTTGGCTGTACACTAAAGTAGGCTCTCCAAGAGTACCTGGAGATCCAGTTTGAAGGTATGCCTAGTTTTTACATAGTGCAGACATAGTAAATGCTCATTTCATTGTGTGCAAGTGCAAGAGATGCGGCATGTTTCGTTATGTGGTGTTGTTTTGTTATAATCTCATCCTTTTGTGTTCACAAACTGGAAAGTACGCATATTTATATTCCGAGGAGACGAGTAACTAGTTTGTGTCACCTTGCAGAGGGGGTGCAATGAAGATAAGATTGAGGATTTCCAAGTACAAGATGTTAGGAAGGAGCCTTGCAAGAGAAGTAGGAGCTGCGCTGAGCCTCTTCAACCTGTTAAGGTAAGTCACTGTATCCAACTCAACAGTTCAATTCCTTGTTTGTTTCAGGCATAGTTAATTTGCTCTTTTTAATTACTTTATTTGTCCTCAGTTAATGAGATGCCCAAAGAATGATACCTGATGTTGGGTACTTGTATAACTATTAGTTGACATAATTAAAGGCCTTACCATTTAATTACTCTGCCGAAGTGTGCCTGAAGCTTTGAAGTCTATTAACCAACTATTATTGCATGAGGCTCACAATCTAGTTTATACTAGGCTAATGATTGCATAGTTTTGCTTGATGTAGTATGTTTGTATGAAACCCTCTGTTGTTCATTATGCTCCCTAAGACTTTATTGAGCTACAGAATGGCCAGCTGGTTGCTTACTTATACGCAACATGTTGTCTAAATTTGTAACTTGTCTGTGTTTTGGATTGGGCCCCAACATCATGCTCCTCTGGTGAGCTAAGAGAGATTTCTGTATGCAGGCTGCACAGACTATCTTTTTTATAATTTTTAAAATATCACCTGCTTATGCTTCATGACGTGTAACATTATTGTTAGTCCTGTTTTGTCATGTAGTACAAAATAGTGTCTTGCTCGCTTCACTGTTGTAACTATATTTTTGCCCTAGTCATGTGTACTTACAGAAACATTTCAGGATGAAGTGACATCAACACAAAGATCTGCGAGCAGTGCGGCATGGTCATTACCGAATGATTATGGATTGGAATTGGAACGTGCTGAAGTTCTCGAGCATCAACTAGAGGTGGCAAGACAACGTGTACATGATTCTCAACGTACAATCAACAAGTTGAGACTGGACATGCAGGTATTAGATGCAGGAGTCAAAAAAATGAAACAAGACACTGAGGTAACCACGAAGGAATTGGAGATTTTGCAGACTGAAATTTGTGCTATCTGAATCCGGCCAATCTTATTTTTTGAAGAGATTATAGTTCAAATGGAGTTAAGTTGATGCGCGTCCATGATGTATGAGCTGTATTTGCCTAGTGTATGTAATTTGTTTTTTGTGTATGCTTTATTATCACCGGTGCCGAACCATAATTCCCAGTGGGTATAATCGGCTGTAATTTCTTTATTGTATAGTGTAGGATTATTCTACGTTTCTATGCCTTGGTCTCTTTGTTGTATTGTGTATGTTTTTTTAGAGGTGATAGTATAGAGTAGGATAATTCTTTGAATATGCTATATCATTCAAACGGGGGCCAACTCGCCCAAATGTTGTAGTGACCATGGCCCTCCACGGGCCGTACGATCCATGGGCCATCTACGGGACGGACGATCCATGGCCTTCTATGGGCCGTCAGATCCATGGGCCTTCAGTGGGCCGTCGGATCCATGGGCCTTCTACGTCCCGTAGGATCCATGGGCCTTGTACGGGACGACTCATCTATGGGCCTTGTACGGGCCTTTAATGGGCCATAAATGGGCTAGAGTGGAAATCGTACGTTTTATGGGCTTACCATAACGGGCCGTTAATAGGCCGTATTTGATGATGCTATGAAAATGGCCCAATAGATTAACGGGCCACAAAAGGGCCGACTGTATCCACGGGCTGAATTTGGCCCTAGCGAAAAAGGCGATGAACGGTCGTAAGTAACGAATCTTTGAAATGAGCCCAGAATAAATGGGCCCTGAGAAGGCCGAAAGGTAACACGGGCTGGAAACGACCCAATGGAATAATGGGCCGCTAATGGGTATAAAGCGATACACTGTTCATTACGGGTCAGTTTCACCACGGGCCGTTAATGGGCCAAGAGCTACAAAGGGACTCGTATGGGCCGAAAGACGTCATGAGCCATACATGGGCCGGAAGTTACAACGGGCTGAAATCATATTGGACGGCCCAGATGACGCTACTGGGCCTAATACCGTTAGGCCGGAATGGGCCGTGAATTAACGAGTTGTAAATGGGCTATATGCGAACATGTCGTTAACAGGCTTTCATTGGGCCGGCCCGCCACCTTTTGACCAGGTCAAACGGGCCGGCCTTCTCACAGGAATGGGCCTCTGTTGGGCCGTGCCACGTGTCGACGTATCATAGGCGCCTTGTGTCCAATGAGTGGATGACATCTGTCCCAACGATGAGCCGACACGTGTTTCCTCCGGCCAATGAAGATTTTACACATGGAAAATCCCCATTGGTCGGGACTGTTAACGGGTTATCGGATCCAAAACCGGACCCGAGCTTAACGGCGTTCCGTTACGGTGGATGCCACGTGTCGGTCATCCTTGACGAAAGCACTTCTGTGACGCGCGATTTATCGTCATGGAAGTGGACACTTCCGTGATGATAATTTTGGTAATGTCATGGAACACTTCTACGACAGCACAGGTATGACTATCTTGATTCTGTCATAAAATCGTCATGGATGTACATGCATGACAAAAAACGCGACCTACTGTGACGAACACGTATCATCATGGAAGTGTATTTTTTTTGTAGTGCTACTATGCCTCTTTGGTATGCAATTTTGCTTCAGCTAGCATCTAGTATAGCATGTATCATAGAGTGCTTCAAAGTAACACTATTGCATATCATATACAGAGTTTTAATGTAATTTATGTTACATACTAGTTGGTTTTTTACATTACACAACTTGTCTTGTATATTTTAATGATGAGCTTCCTCGGCCGCTCTAGGTATTCGTGAGCAAGCAAGTGGGAAGAACTCCCCACTAGTTGCATACATTCATATATCTAGTGCATCTATTGCATGACAATCCCTACTCCTTGCATTAGTATCGATTATAAGGCATCTTCATTGCCTAATGATCAGTTGCATTGATGCAAGACTTTCCTCATTTTTTTACTTCTCACAAACCCTCGCCATTATTCTCCTTCTCTGTTAAGTACTAAGTTCTAGACTCGCTCTCAAGTATTGCATGAGTGTTGACTGGATAATACAGAAAGGTTGCATAATTACTATTACTTGGTCGGCCTCTGGTTGATTTATGGTAAGATTGCAATTAGAATATCAGAAAGGTGAAAAGCAATAACTTGTTTACTTGTATATGTTTTCTGTTGAGTTAAACTTCTATGAGATTTGATTGGTCATGTTCATGTTCAAGATAATTCACAATCAAAATATTATTTGGTTATTGATACGTCCGTTTTGCATCACTATTTTTTATTAATGACATTTTTCACATAATTTTATCGTCCTAACGCCCTTTTACGCATGATTCACTAAGATAGGGGAATTTCCGGAAAGCTGTAGAACAAGGAGCAAAACAAGGGCATCAAAGAAATTATTTTTTCGGGGACCAAAAAAAATAAAAAAATAATACATTTAGAAATTTCTCATGGGAAGAGGCCCAGGGGTGCCTGGCGCCTACCGGGGAGATGCATGTGGGGCCCATGCGGCCCCAGGTCGTGACCCCCGGGCCGACAGCCAGAATGTTCAATTTTGTGCCAATGTCGAGCACTGCCATTGTGATATCTCGCCCCGTCGATCGTGAGGCCTATAACGGATGCTACGGACAAACACATCTTCACATCGATATGGTTGACATGACAAGTGACGGGTCTCATAGAGGAGGAAACGGGTCAAAGGAGACCGAAATGAGTCCTGATCTGACGACAACTGATGGAAATGGCGTGCAGGGGTATATACCTAATTTATTCGCATTCCTTAGTGGCACACCACAATTGAAATTCTTTTATTTAGTTGCACAATTAAAATTCTGGTGGCTGCCTTCGAATATCTGGGTCACTTGCTTACTTGCACGAACCAAATTTTCCTACATAAAATTGCCCTCGACGAACAGAACCAAATATATTTCTCAACATGCAAAAATGAACATCAAGCCCCATCGTCACCTGACAAACAAACTGCTAAACTAGTCATCGAGTCTTCGATGCATGCATCACCTGAAAACTATTTCTCGAAGTCCTTGTTTTTTTTTTCCTCTCATTATTGAGATGATAAGCATGTTTTATTTTCTCCGAGCAAGCGTGCAACTTGGTTGGAACGACCTGTAAGCAACGATGAGGCGAACATCTCACTCCTTTTCAAGGCCAAATTAAAAATGCCGTCCACTTGGTCATACTAATGCTTGAATTAAGCAGCTGGCCCTCCACGCACGGGTGTCGAATCCAAAGATTTATTTTACTTTATAATGTGCATACGCCATCACACATACATTGAGTACTTGATACATTCATGTATGTGTGATGCAATATATGCCTTCTTTTATTTATGCTTCGCTTCTTCTAACTAGAACATGCAACTTCCGACGAGTAGTAGTTGAACACAGTACCATAGAAGAAAATACAGCTCATTGATCGATCAATAAAGACTAGGAACATTTGAGTTTTGAAAAAAAAAATACCTCGTATACTTTAAAGTGGAGGGATTATTATGTTTATTTAGCAAAAGGGCTTTTTTTTTTGCGAATCATTTAGCAAGGAAATTAAACGAGAGTGAATTGTATATGTTTAGAGAGGAAACCAAGAGTTTTTGCATGACCTGGCATGTTGGTCTAGTCTAGATATCTAGTACTAGTAGACCAGATAAAAAGGCGCTTTGTGTGACGATCCAAAAGACGTCGCCGTCGACGTGATCGATCAGCGGCGACAAACACCGGTATTCCAGCGCGTCACGCGACATCGCTCCATATTCTTATCGCCAACATGCATATATTTTCAAAAAGGGACGCAGCAGTTAGGCGTACAAACGCGACGATTATCTCTCTTCCAGTATAGTTGACTTGCTCTCTGCTCTTCCGGCCGGCCGGGCCGGCCAGCCCTTAAACTGCTCGTTCACAGTTCATATCTTACGGGCATCTCCATTGTGTAGACACGTAGATTCCTTTTTTTTTTAAACACAGTATAAGTGCAGATGCTTGCATACATGCACATACACTCACCCTAAATATAGAGCAATTATAGGATCGTATTGCATCAAAAAAAAAGGTCCCTAGTAAAAAAGAAGCTAAATGGCTATGTGAGATCATGTCAAAGGATGCATAGCACGTACGTTCACACACCTTTCTTTTCGTTGAGGCTGCGTACGGTCAGACGTTTGTTTATACCATCGTGCCTAATCGGATTGGGTATATATGTTTGGTGGCCAAATTATTCTTAAGCAATATTATCACTTCATCCTTCAACGTCAAGCTACATGAATGGATGCGTCTCAGCCACGGCGCCACGCCACACACAAACATGCTGATCTTGCTATGTGCAAGAGGTGATTACTATTGGAGGCCTTAGTGCTAATCAACACTCTTAATCGTCTGATTAGTCTGGAATAAGTCATGTTTACCGACTTATTTGTTCTAAACACTTATGGGCCGGTCAAATTACGGAGGATATCACTTCTTCTTTTCTACCTGCTCTGCCTAAGTTTATTGGCAGCTCTCATATTGTGGGTCAAATTTTGACCATCTATATGACTAACAAGATATGAGCTATATGCTAAAAAAAGGTATGACAATGAATCTGTATTCGAAAGAGGTTTTTTGTGATATAATTTTTGTGGCATATAGTTCACACTTTTTTGGTTAAATTTATGATCAAAATTTGACCAAAAACACAAGGGGCTAACAAAACCCGGACAGACAAAGTATTTTCCTAATTGAACACAATTAGTCAAATAGCATTATTATACATCACAAAGGTCACCCTGACCAATGGAGTTGCTGCCACAGGATAGACAGCACCCTGGGTAGAGGGGCTGAGACATTGGTAACTAGCAAATTATTAATTGTTTTTGGTTATGTGTGGAGTCTTTTCCTTGTAAACACTTTGTTTACTGCATTTGATATCTAAGCTTGCTTCTCCAATGCAATTCATCATTACCTTTTCCCTTGTTTTGAGGAGGCGTGGGACAAAACTTTCACTCCTTTTAGTGTTTAATTTCTTCCTCCGTGGGGATGGGTGCACCAAAATATTTATGTAACTTAGAATTATCTTTAAAATATATGTTAAGGAATTATTTTACTATTACTCAAGGTGCACAGTAGATAAATCATTTTAAACCATAAGTACAATACCATTTTCAGGAAATATGCAATAGGGGTGCCGTATGATGCGGCATCTGAGAAGAGATGTATCTTCCATTTATCTAGAAAAACTAACAATGTTGGCTTCAACGGTCAAAAATGTGTGACCTTAAGCTTATTGTGTCAGTATGGGGTTTTCCCAATGTAGCAGGCGTGCGCTCTGACCATTTTGCTGAGGGAAAAGTAAGAAACAGTACAAACGTTATTTACATAGAGTAGAGAACTAAAACTAAAGAAGTGCATGCCGGTGGCAATTGTGGAATTGCCAAACCGGACTTATTAAGGTCCTCCTTTACAAGGTAAGCGACATCAACCACCAGAAGGGAAGCATCGTGAAAGATACAATGGTTCCTCTTGTTCCACACATGCCAGAAGACGTATGCGTGCACCTTACAGAAAAGTTTCGATGTGACGATTTCGGGGACATGGTTTACATGTTCCACCAATCCGCAAGAAATGGGAGATCCGGGGCCAAGTTCGAAGATATCGGTATTATGTCAGTATGTCAAAGTATGGTATAGTACATATATATTTTATACAAAACTTTACACAAATATACATTGGCTCCTTTGAGAATTATACAGTAGGTTTTGGAAAAGAACCGAGGCACTAGATGACCCCTTTGGACACATCAGGTTTGGCTTGTACAAGAGGCATATCATATGTTGGGGAGTCCTGCTACACATACGACAATTTTTTGTACGATGTACGTACGACAGCATCAGCAGCCGTTCGATGTACTGCACGGACGAGTAGGATCACATCGTACGAAAATCGTATGCACTATTCATCGTACGCACAGCAATTCCGTATGTTGGGTGTGGGTGCCACTGATGCTGGTGCTTCTGATGACACATCTATCAAAGTAAATGAATTTAGCACCAATATGTCGTTGAGCTCTGTGCAAATAGATGGCTTCTTTGGCATCAAACAAAGCAAAGGACTCACCTTTTCGCCCCTCTTTCCTCCAATAAAATAAGTGCACAAATCAAAATGACCTTGTAATATGTGTATCTTGAAACAAGGATCTAGGACTGACCTTTTTTTTCCTACTCAATGTTATTCTACTACCAATTACTTGCATTGGTAACTAGAAGCACTATCAGGCTACTATAGGGATGGCAGGAAAATAGGACTAGCTTTGGACCTTTTCCTCTTAGCTACTCCATCACTATGAATGTTCACCGCGACATCTTACAACCTAACATTTTGTTTTAAACTTAACCATTTTGAGATGTATATCCATTCCGAATCTTGCTTGGTTGTCATCATGCAACACCATGGTAAGTCTCATCATATAAGAGCGTTTTTGACAGTAGTGTCACCCAGATATGTGAGGAATTTCTTTAGGGACCCGTGTTTTGAAGGGATGGATACCTACTCCAGAATGTGTGATTTTAGAGAAAAGGCATGCGCCCGACTTTATAAATAAAGCCATAAGGCAGGTAGCAAACACATAGAGGTTCAAACCACACAACCAGCAAGACCCCAACCAGGGTCAAACGAAGGAGAGTTAAAACAGGGGGTACATGGCTCCCTAGCCAGTACACAGCACGCAGGTCGGAAAGTTTACTGCCCAAAAGAGACTGGCCAACGAAGCTCAAACCAACTAAGCATCCTGCTCTTGCCTGCATAGATTAGACGCCAAGGCCCGAACTTTGGATATCAACTCAGACAGCGCATCTTGGTCGTCCACCTTAGTCAATGATTTCCACTGCTGCAAGAGAGCACACGATTTAAATAAGCAGTCGGCGGGTTTAGCCGGAAACACATGTTCAATAGTAAATTTGTTCCTAGTCGTCCAGAGAGACCAACAAATTGCCCCCAGGCCCACCCAAAAGATACGTCTGGTAACGCCCGACAGGGTATTAGCAAGGGCCCGGAGCTCAGAGAAAGAAGCAAGATCCCAGGCTACATGAAGCCACTCTCTGACGCAACTCCAAATAAGCTTAGCCAGGACACAATGGAAGAAGATATGAGTCGTATCCTCCAAGTCACCACACAAGGCACAAAATTGAGACCTCGGACCATTCCTCTTACGAATTTGGTCAGCCAAAGGCAGCCGGCCCCTAAAATCTTGCCATAAGAAAAATTTAACTTTAGGAGGGATCCGGGCCTTCCAGACCTGAGAGAATTTGTTAGTAGGGGTGCCACCAATAAGCTTAGAATATAGAGATTTAACTGAGAAATGACCAGAAGTAGTGTGTGGCCAGATCACCGAATCCATGTTCGTCAGGAGCGTGGGGAAGAAGGCAGTAAGACGTTGCCAATCTTCAAACTCTTCAGGCGAAAGGGAGCGGCGAAAGGCCAGGTCCCACCCATTAGCAGCCAGCTCCGCGATAGAGATATTCGGATCAGGGTAGTACGAGAATAAGATGGGGAAGGTCACGGAGAGAGGTGAATCTCCACACCACCAATCAAGACAAAACCTAATGGAAAAACCATCCCCCACTACAAACTTAACGTGAGCCTGGAAAAAGGGCCTCACTTTCTCCAAGGCCTTCCAAAATTGAGAACCGCCATGCGAAATGGCAAACATCGGGCTAGATAGGGGGGAATGTTTAGCCTTAAGAATAGAGAACCATAAGGACTGAGACCCACCACTCATAATTTTCCACCACCATTTAACCATAAGGCATTGGTTCATGATGGTAGTGTTAATAATACCCAACCCTCCAAGGTTTTTGGGTCGACACATTAGTTTCCACTTAATGAAGCGATATTTGCGACGATTATTAGCATCATTCCAATAAAAAGCCCCACGATGCTTGTCAAAGCCAGCGTGAGTCCCTCCCGAGAGTAGGTAAAATCCCATCAGGAACATGGGAAGGGAAGTCAAACAAGCATTAATTAGTGCCACTTTGACCGCGTTGGTATTGTATCTGCCACGCCAGGGCAAGACCCTGTTGCCCACCTTGGTTACCACCGGGGCAAATTCCTTTGCATGAAGAACATCCGGGGAGATGGGGAGACCCAAATACTTGAAAGGAAAGGACCCTAGCTTACAGTTAAGAAGATGGGCCACCCTTAAGGCTTCATTATCATCCACACCGGTGACAATAACCTCACTCTTTGCAAAATTAATTTTAAGGACCGATATGGCTTCGAAGCATAGGAGGATGAATTTGAGATTAGCAAGGCAAGAGTCATTTAAATCAACCATTATGATGGTGTCATCCGCATACTGTAAATGAGTAACCCCTTCAGGAATAAGATGAGAGATGACCGGGGAAATATGCCCATGATTAGCTGCTCTGGATAGAATATGAGATAAGGCATCCGCTACAAAATTAAACAAGACGGGAGAGGCAGGATCACCTTGTCTCAGGCCCCTACCATTGACAAAAAACTTACTAATATGGACATTCACAGAAATGGCAGTGTGGCCCCGCGAGACCATCTGCATGATTCTGTGGACAAAGGATCCATCAAACCCTTTAGCCAGAAGAACCTTTCTCCAAAAGGGCCAGCTCACCGAGTCGTAAGCCTTCTCAAAATCAAGCTTTAGGATCACGGCTTTAGACTTACGAGTTTTGAGGTCATGCACAATTTCATGTAAACAAAGGATCCCATCCAAAATGAATCGACCTTTAATAAAGGCAGATTGAAAAGGGCTGATGGTTTGATGAGCAATGGGGGAGAGGCGAGTGGCGAACCCTTTAGCAGGGAATTTAGCGAAATTATTAATAAGAGCAATAGGACAAAATTGCGAGATCAATTCCACTCTTTAGACTTTAGGAATGAGAGTAATGACAGCATAGTTAAGTCGACAAATGTCCACCGTCCCCAAACAAAACCCTTGGATGATCTTACATATGAGCCCCCGCAGCTGTGGCCAGAATTTTTTGAAGAAGGGGATAGAAAAACCATCAGGCCCCGAGGCAGCATTCATGTTGGCCGAGCTAATCACGTTCCAAATTTCCTCATCAGATAGAGGAATCATTAGGTCCACATTTTCAGCGGAAGAAATCTTACTGTCATTATCCCAAAAATCAGAGGAGAAGGAAAGGCCAGAATCATGTTTGGCCCCTAGAAGAGAAGAGAAAAAACCCAACTATATGCTTCATGATGAGGGATTGATCCGAAGTCCTGACACTGTCAATGATAAGGCTATCAATGAAGCACCTCCGTCTTCTGCCATCAGCAATCGCAAAGAAATAGGCTGTCATCACATCACCTTTCAAGTTCTAATTAAGGGAACCGTGCTAGCGCCAATATATTTCTGCCTGCTGATGCAACTGCATCAGGGCATCTTCCAAGGAATAACGAATGGACCATTGGGAAGCAGAGAGCCCAGATCGATCCGCAGAATGGTCCAAGGCCCGGAGTTGAGATTCAAGGGCATCTTTCTCTTTGCGCTGCTCAGCTGCCCTATTACGGGACCAACCTCTTAAGAACTTGCGCAACTCATATGCGCACTTATGCCAGTCATCCATGGGGCCAAAGGACCGGCGGGGAGTATTAAGAAAAGTAGATATCTTGGTGGCCAGCATAACACTAAGCCCTTCCACAAGGAGCCAAGAGGCATCAAATTGAAAACAGGAAGTGGCCAGAATAGGATTAAGGCCCACGTCAACCACCAAAGGAACATGATCAGACCCAACCGCAGGTCTAGCTTTCAACGAGGCACAGGGAAAAAGTGAAGGAAATATGCCCTAGAGGCAATAATAAAGTTATTATTTATTTCCTCATATCATGATAAATGTTTATTATCCATGCTAGAATTGTATTAACCGGAAACATGATACATGTGTGAATACATAGACAAACATAACGTCACTAGTATGCCTTTACTTGACTAGCTCATTAATCAAATATGGTTATGTTTCCTAACCATAGACATGTGTTGTCATTTGATTAACGGGATCACATCATTAGGAGAATGATGTGATTGACATGACCCATTCTGTTAGCCTAGCACTTGATCGTTTAGTATATTGATATTGCTTTCTTCATGACTTATACATGTTCCTGTAACTATGAGATTATGCAACTCCCGTTTACCGGAGGAACACTTTGGGTGCTACCAAACGTCACAACGTAACTGGGTGATTATAAAGGAGTACTACAGGTGTCTCCGAAGGTACATGTTGGGTTGGCGTATTTCGAGATTAGGTTTTGTCACTCCGATTGTCGGAGAGGTATTTCTGGGCCCTCTCGGTAATGCACATCACTATAAGCATTGCAAGCAATGTAGCTAATGAGTTAGTTACAGAATGATGCATTACATAATGAGTAAAGAGACTTGCCGGTAACGAGATTGAACTAGGTATTGGATACCGACGATCGAATCTCGGGCAAGTAACATACCGATGACAAAGGGAATAACGTATGTTGTTATGCGGTTTGACCGATAAAGATCTTTGTAGAATATGTAGGAGCCAATATGGGCATCCAAGTTCCGCTATTGGTTATTGACCGAGAATAGTTCTAGGTCATGTCTACATAGTTCTCGAACCCGTAGGGTCCGCACGCTTAACGTTACGATGACAGTTTTATTATGAGTTTATAAGTTTTGATGTACCGAAGTTTGTTCAGAGTCCCGGATGTGATCACGGACATGACGAGCAGTCTCGAAATGGTCGAGACATAAAGATTGATATATTGGAAGCCTATGTTTGGACATCGGAAGTGTTCCGGGTGAAATCGGCATTTTATCGAGTACGGAGGTTACCGAACCCCGGTGACCTAATGGGCCTTATTGGGCCTAGTGGAGGAAGAGGAGAGGAGTCCTAGGGGCAGCGGCCTCCCCCAAGTCCGAATAGGACAAGGAGGCGGCGCCTTTCCTTTCCCCTCTCCTCCTTCCCCCAAGTCCTAATCCAACTAGGGAAGGGGAGTCCTACTCCCGGTGGGAGTAGGACTCCTCCGGCGCGCCTCCTCCTAGGGCCGGCCGCACCCCCCTTGATCCTTTATATACGGGGGCAGGGGGCACCCTAGAACACACAAGTTGATCTACGTGATCGTTCCTTAGCCGTGTGCGGTGCCCTCCTCCACCATATTCCACCTCGGTCATATCGTCGCGGAGTTTAGGCGAAGCCCTACGCCGGTAGAACATCATCATCGTCACCACGCCGTCGTGCTAACAGAACTCATCACCGACACTTTGCTGGATCGGAGTCCGGGGATCATCATCGAGCTGAACGTGTGCTAAACTCGGAGGTGCCATACGTTCGGTACTTGGATCGGTCGGATCGTGAAGACGTACGACTACATCAATCGCGTTGTCATAACGCTTCCGCTTACGGTCTATGAGGGTACATGGACAACACTATCCCCTCTCATTGCTATGCATCACCATGATCTTGCGTGTGCGTAGGTAAATTTTTGAAATTACTACGTTCCCCAACAAAAAGGGAGTCCCATCTATCGCAGACAAACACCCGGTCTAGCACCGACTGGACAGGGTTAGTCTGATGGTTGGACCAGGCGAACCGGGCCCCCACCCTCGGGAGTTCACGAATCACACAATTGCTAATGAAATCATTAAAGGCATCGGCAAGGGGCCAAGAGAAAGATTATTTTTGTCAGCCAGAGAGCGCAAGAGATTGAAGTCACCACCATTCAGTAACGAAAGATTGCAAGACTCGATCTTATGATAAAGCTCATCAAGGAAAATAGATGAAAGAGAATGATCAACGGGGCCATAAACCACTAGACATTCCCATAAAGTATTTAGTTGTTGGTGATGAACCACCACACTAGCCCAAAATATACCATGGTCAAAAGTAATGAAGTCAAACACGTCCCATTTAGACCCAATCAGAATACCCCCAGAGTGGCCCGAGGTAGGAAGAAAATGCCAGTCGAATCTGTCCATGCCTGCAACCGCAGATAATTCAGAAGGAGAGAAGGATTCTTTAAAAGTTTCCACTAAACCTAAAATGTCAATGTTCTCCTCGCAAACCAAATCATGAATCTGGTCTCGCCGCCCCCCTAGTGGTGAAACCTCTAACGTTCCAGAACAGGGTTTTCATTTATAAGAAAGGTTTTTAATGCGGAGACTAGACCTGCAAGGGGCTAAACAAGTTTTCGAACGCTTGGTCGGACCCCTCTTTGCTTGGGTAGGGGGAGGCGACTGGCCACAACTGTCTGCCTCTCCAATATCCCCCACCGGCCCCTGGGCAGCAACAGCGCCAGCAGAGGCCACGGCCTCCTTGGCCTTGGCAATAGCCGCTTGGGCGACTTCATTCGCCCTAATGACAGAGAGAAAACGGGACGGAGAACCAAACCCAGGGTCGACGGAAACACCAACGTCCGACTAGATGTGTAGCAAATGATCATCCGAAAGAGCAGGTAAAACAAGACGAATCGGGGAAGGAGGAGGAGGGGAATGGGTTGGCGTACCTGAAGGAGGAAGATCCCTGGCCGCAGCACGCCTCTCAGCCCGCAATGCCACCGACACACCAGAGTCACGCATGTGACGCCCCTTGCGCGCCGTGGACGCTGGCAACCGCAGCACCGGAGAGCAAGCAGCAGGCGAGGCCATATCCTGGCCAGATCCCGAAGCCGCCCCCAAATCCTTATCCAGACGGCGAGCCAGGCCCGTCATGGATTGCTTGGAACCAGAGGAAGCCCTGCTCTTAGCTGGAAACTTTTTTACCGAGGTTTTCTTCTTCTTCTTAGATGCTGGCCCGTTGGACCGAGGAGGGGATACAGGGAGATCTTCAATCCCAGAGAAAGAAGGTGACTGTGGGCAAGCAGGAAGGTTGGAACATACAGCGGAAATCGGGGTACCCTTACTAGCACGGTTCCCGAGGGGGACCTCATCCATCATCTGCTTGGCACCCGCATCTTTCTAAGCTTTATCAACCGGGGCATTGTCCTTAAACAGATCCTGCACCGCAGGTTCCAGACAGTCCCACTCAGACTGGGTGAAACGTGGATCAGAGCCACCACTTGGGTTCTGCCCACCAGCGGATCTATCTCCCTGCTTATCATCATCAGGATCAACCGAATTAGAAGGAGGAGGCGGAGGTGGGGCCTGGAAAGCTTCAACACCTTCGACCCGAACCTGCAGTCGAACACCCTCAGAAGACGGGAACACGTCCACAGAACCACGCACGCAAACAGGATCGACACACAAGATATTGAGACGCACCGGGCCAACTTTCCCTAAAGATTCAGAATCAACCTCCACGGGTTTGCCAATGAGAGTTACAAATGCCATCATGAATTCAGCCGACCGCAAACCCATTGGCACATCATCAACTAACACCCAAGTCTTGGACAGAGGACCAACAGCCTTCACACCACAAGTGGCCGCCTTAACAAAAACAACCAACTAGTTGAGAGGCGGAGTGAAGCTCGTGCACGACGCAATCATCCGTAGACAGTCCTTTGAAGGGAACACCACCGCAAACTCAGACTCCGAAAGTTGGCGCACTTGCCAATCCCAACCGCCTTCATCCCAGATCCTCAACCATCCAACAAGGTCTGCGGAGAGATCTTTTGATAGTGGACGGAGATGATAGCCGCATTGGAGAGCGACGGAGAAGCCACCACCACAGGCACATCACAGTCAAGGGCAAAGAACGAGCGGCCTGGAAGACCGGTCCCAAAATGCACGAAGGAGGGAGACTTGGTGCGATTGCGACAATCGACAGTCAGGTGTCCATCAGAAGGACAGATCAAACAAAAAGGGGGGTTGGTGCATCTGGATTGGAAATGGCCCGGTCGGTGGCACGCGAAGCAAGTATTGATAGAAAATCCGCTTTTACTGTAGCTAAACTCATTGTATGCAAACCAAAATTGTTAAAGGACAGTACATATGAATCGGAATTTATCATGTACGTGTAAATTGCAGCCTGTGGTTCCCACCACGATTTAGTCACGCAATGTATTATCATGACACTCTAAATGGTAATCTTCAATATGATTTTTTCAGTCAGGCGAAAAAGGATTTTGTATAACCATACAAGAACTTTTGGATTGGTCACTATTCAACATATGAAAAGTTCATCCGTCAAAAAAGTGTACATGATAAGTTTGATGAGATTTGACCTCAGTTCTGGATCACCATTTAAAATTACAACTCAAAACTCAGAATTTTCAGTAGAAAAGGGACAAGTTTGACTTGACTAGCAACATTTCTGCTTTGCCATTTTTATTTAATTTACCATTGGTCAGAATTTGTATTGCTCTTCCTTTTTCTACTTCGAGCTTTACGTATAGAAAGAGGAATTTTGGGAATGTATCTAGAGTAACTGAAAAATGATACCTAAGTAGACCGGCAGAAAAGGCCGCTTTAGTCATTAGTGGCAAACAGGCAATCCAACAAGGATGCATGAGTAGGACAACAGGGTCATGCCAACAAGAAAACAAACTTCAGGCTCCTTCATGGATACCTATATATGGATGAAACAGTCGCTGCATTATTTGTATAGGCAAATGACAAAGTGTTTGTCTTGTTTAGGGTAATGACCTCCGACTTTAAGCAAGCACTTTTTTAAAAAAGGGGCAAAAGATTTGCCATGTATATATTAACTAGCAAAAGAGCCCGTGCGTTGCAACGGGAAAAATACCACACTCTCCTAACCCAGTAATTATGACTCGAGACCTCAATATGTTCGTCCTTTATTTCAACGCATGACGTCCCATCTGTGTTGCTACTTATCCTCCTCCCCACCCTCGCGCAATCACAGTACGTTTGAATGTTGAAATCTACTTTATTTTATTGGGTGTCCAGGCATATACGTTCCGCCTTGTGTGTTCGCCTATGTAGTCAGTATGAGTATACATAAAAAATACAAATGGATGCAAATCCAACTTCAAGAAGAAGAAAAATTGTGTGCATGCAGATTTGGAGAAGCAAACAAATGCATGTACTGCTACGAGAAAGATCTAACACACGGTATCCTTCTTCCGTTGAAATAATTAATCGGGATCCCCATGCACTGTTGTCCCCTTCCAACCTTATCATCGTTGTCTCTCCCACGCACTTCATCAGCTCTCCGTTCCTTTTCTCCTCCTTTTCCTGCTCTCGCCAAGCCGAGCCCATCCCGACCTTCCCCTCGGGGATGCGCCCGCTGCCGTGATCCCGCACTGCCCCCTCCTCCCCTCCCCCCGCGTGTCGTGGTGGTGTAGCCCCTCTCCTCCCTGTGGAGGGTGGCTGGTGGCTATGAGGGTTGCAGGGCCGCGGTGTCGCGGTGTGCAGTGGCTCCGTTGGTAGCCAAGATCTGGCGGCCGGCCGGCCAGGGCCCGTTGCCGGCGAGCACAGTGTCCGCCGCTCCATCCTCTCCTGATGCGCCCTTCGCCTCCTTGCGCGCCCCTTTGCCTCCCCTGCTTGCATCGTGGAGGCGGCGTAGCCGCTGCTTTTGCCTCCCCTGCTTGCGCCATGGAGGCGCCATAGCCGTTGCCACCGGCCGACGAGGGCCACAACGCGCCCCACCACGAAGCTCGTGGCCGAGCAAGGACAGGGTTGCTCCCCTCCGGCCAGCCTCTCCTTTGCCCGGAGCAGGCCCTTCCCTTCGCTAGCAGGCTAATTTCTATCAGATCATCCCAATTTCTTCCACATCTCTCTGGGTTCCGTTTGGTTCCTTCGCTGCACACCTCTCTGGATTCGTTCCTCCATTGATTTCCGTTGGCTCTTGCTAGAATCATCAAGGCGCACGTATATGAACCGATGAAATTAATTGTGAAGTAGCGATGTGGGATTTTATAGAGAAAATCAACTACTCTGCTTCGTGTGTGGGAGACAGACGACGTGGGCTTTTTTTCTCTTCCGGCTTCATTCAATACAAACTACGGGTTGATTCTATAAAAAGTGAGGGGCTTTTCTTCAAATTTACCTGCAAATCAAAGCTTCTCCTCCCTTCATGTCTCAAGCACGAATGCATGAGTCTTCGGTAATAGCCTCTCTTTTGTTCCTCATCCTTATTCTTTGGTCATGCAAGGCCTCCTTTTCCTTACTTGGTGTCTTTTTCCTTATTCCTACACAGCTTCTTAACACCAAGAAAAGTCAAAGACCTATATAAATAGAATGTATTGCATGTATGTGGGGAGGGATATATAGATACATTAGTACCACCTTGGATATAGAAAATAAATATAGACGTGTTGAAGAAAAAAAACTGAAAGCATAAATTCACGTGAAGAAGCGTATTGTGACGGTGAACCCACAGAGTCAATCCGTGCTTTATTATTAGGGAAAGATTAAGAGAGAATACAGTTTGTCCTTAACAATATAGGGAAGAATCACTCTCCCGGCATGATGGACCCTAATTTCTTAGCTCCGGCAGCGACCCAAAATGGTGCCTCCCTTTTGATGTTGTCGAGAAGGACCGTAAGTGGAGCGACCATGTTTCGGAGTACGCAGGTGTTTCGCTCGTTCCATATCGTCCATGTGGTGAGCATGGCGAGCGAGGCCATGGCCTTCCGGTTGGGGACGGAAGCATCTGTCAACTGAAGCCACCAATCTAAGGTGGAATGCCTGAGGGGCCAAGTGGAGGTGTCAACTTGAATGAGTTGCAGTCACGCCTTGATCAAGCCCCATAGCCGAATGGAGAATCGGCATTTGAAGAATAGATGGTCAACCGATTCATTCTCGCGCATGCATAAGGGGCAAGAGCCACAGTTAGGCCAACCGCGCTTGGTCAATCGATCCGCAATACAGACTCTATTTTGGATGGTCAGCCAAGCAAAGAACTTGACCTTGGGTGGAGCCCAGATTTTCCACACTGCATGCTCCAAGGGAGAGCGAATGAGGCCAAGAAATTGCGCTTTGTAGGCGGACTCCGCCGTGTAGAGGCCACTAGTAGAATGCTTCCAAACAATAAGCAAGAGGGACTTCAACCCTACAGAAAATGTGCTAAGGTTTACAACAGCAAATACACATGTACGATTTTTTTATGGAGAATCTCATGAGACTAATTTCGTGTTCTACATATTTACACATTTGTCTGTAGACTTGGTCCAATTTAACAAAGTTTTTTTTTTGCGAGAAAACTTTTGATCTATCATCAATTGTCAAGATAGTACAAAGAACACCAGAAGTAAAAAATTACATCCAGGTCCGTAGACCACCTAGCGACGACTACAAGAACTGGAGCGAGCCGAAGACGCCCCACCGTCATCGCCCCTCCCCTATCGGAGCAGGGCAAACATTGTTGTACTACACAATCAAAAAGTCGTCGTGCTAAGGCCCCATAGGACCAGCGCATCAAAACAGCAACCGTCGCTGATGAAGATAAGCGTAGATCGGAAGGATCCAACCTGCACACACATACATAGACGAACGAAGACTGGATCGAAGCGGATCAACCGAAGACAGACGCCGGTCGGATCCCACGAGATCCGCCGGAGACACACCTACGCTAGAAGCTCCGTCGGGACGGGGGCTAGGCGGGGAAGACATTATTCCACCTTCAGGAAGCCGCCACCGCCTCATCTTCCTGGGCATGGGACAAACCCTAATAAAACTTTCAAAAACACCTACAAACGAAGCCATCCCGCCGACAAGGGTGGGGATCCACTGTGCCTTCATGATCCAAGAACCATAGAAGATGAGGCGGACCGGCGACGGCGCGGGCGAGAGGCAAGGAAACCCTAGCGCCTTGGTCACATGAGGCTGGAGCCAAAGGGTTGATTTTATTAGAATGGAACCAAACGTTAATCAATTTGGAAAGGAGGGAGCGCGCATATCTAGAAAGTTAATTATGGTCGAACAAAAGATGTACTGTTTTTTCTTAGTTAATCAATCGAAAGCATCACGTTTAAATGTATTCTACTCGAGATAGCAAGCTTGTGCTTTGCATAGATTCAAAAATTACCTTAAAATTTTACTGGTATTCCTGCTTCATTTGGCAATCATATAGACGTCTTTCAAACACAAATATCTGAAAACACAATATTACAATGTCATGGGTCTTACATACATGCTCGATCCCAAGTCTCATGTCTATCTACCATCTCTCCCGTTGAACTTTGACGTACGTGCATGATGTTGATGTTGTGACTGCATATACCCTCTCTTTCTCGTTAAACTTTCACGTTGAAACTCAAACATCTTTCCTCGCAGATTTCCTACTCAGATCTCACCAACTCTTTACCCAACTCCTTTTCGGAGGTCTGTCCAAGGTTCCTTTCAAAGATAAGGAAATGGATGTTGTGACGCAGTCTTCCAGTATTTTCAGAGAATCCTTTACTTGCTTTAGTGATAAATCTGAGTTTGTTCACCAACCATAATCGACTACCAATAGTAGCTATCTATTGTATACGCTAGCAAATCGTGCACTTCTGAAAGTAGTATATGGTAACACGCCAGGACAGGCGTGCTCTCTTCTACTTGTCCTTTTAGGTTAGCACTTGCATGGAATTCGCCTTGAAGTGATTTTACCCTTTGAGCAAACATGTCGTACAATAAGTTTGTGTTTTTCTGTAAAATATGAGTAAAAATATAACACAATAAGCAAGGCCGTATCTACGAATTTGAGACCCCGATGTGAAACGCAAAATGTCCGACGTCGACAGTTTGCTGCGGTGGCGCATTGCTGGGTAGCGGATGCATGACCTGGAGACGAACAGACAAAATGACACGAACAGGCAAATAGGTATCAATTACATCTTGTCTTTTCCCTGCAAAAAAAATTAAATCATGTCTTTGCAACAACATAATTAATGTCAAAAACTAGTCGAGATATCGAGGATGCACACAACTACATTATTATTAAAAGAAAAGAGAGAAAAACAGACGTGGCACTGAAATGAACGTTGAAGCTATGAATCACACATAGCAACAAGCAACCACATTTGCCACCACCTTTGAAAACACACATACTGTGGCGCAATCTCTATATGGAGGCGATTTGATGGCTGGCATGGTTGGGGGTGCATCGGTTATTTTTCTCCCAGTGGTGTGGCCCCGGGCTGCTAACTATCTCTATGGGGCGCAAGGTTGGCGGGTTTCAGTCTCCATATTGGAGGTTCCCGGCGGACCACTCCAGTGATTGGATGTCTCCCGCTTGGTGCATAGGTTTTGAGTGCTCGACACGGTCCAACATGGCATCTGCGACAGTAGATCTTGTGACTTAGTTTCTGCTAGATGTGTGGGTTTTGCCCTTGTTTTAGGTCCCCCATGAGACTAGCCTAAACTGAGTCGAACGGGGTGTAGACTCTCGGTGGCATGGGATCGGTGAAGATGGCGGGAGTCCGTACGCGATGCTCAACAACATGTGTTGTGCGGGGATGGTTCTAATTGTGTGGCTAGGTCCACCAAGACTATACGCCTGTGTGGTTGTGCGGTGATGGATTGACAGGTGGTGGTAGCATATGGCAACGTTGGCCAGGTGGTGCTCTTTGAGTGCAGGGCTCGAGTTCTAGGGTGAAAAGTCTAGGTTTCACCTTCAGTAGTTGAAACTGACAACACCGTCGTTCACACGATGTTTCCTTATTGAAGACATTGCATGGAGTTTGCTCGGCCTCCCCTCTAGGGTGAAAACTCATTATCTCGCCTCAGCGGTGTCCACCAGCGGCTTCGCTCATGCATCATTCTCTTCCTTGAGGTGTTCTCGAAGCACCTAGCATGTTACCTGGGGTTGCCATCATTGATGGTTGATGTTGTTTGCTACAGGTTTTTGTTGATCCTTTTTTTCCTTTTTTATGTTTTTTGTTTGGGAAAACTTCTTACATATTCATTTTCAATCATGGCAGTATAACGAACACTAAAAACAATAAAAATTACATCCAGATCCGTATACCACCTAGCAACGACCACAAGCACTGAAGCGAGCCGAAGGCGCACCGCCGTCATTGTCCCTCCATCGCCGGAGTCGGGCACAACTTGTTGTAGTAGACAGTCGGAAAGTCATCGTGCTAAGGCCCCATGGGATCAGCGCACCAGAACAGCAACCGCCACCGATGAAGAATAACATAGATTGAATGGATTCAATCCGAAGACACACGAACGTAGACGAACAACTACGAGATCCGAGCAAATCCACCAAAGATAGATCCGTCGGAGACACACCTCCACACGCGCACCGACAATGCTAGACGCACCGCCGGAACGGGGGCTAGACGGAGAGACCTTTATTCCATCTTCAGGGAACCGCCACCGTCTCGTCTTCCTGAGTAGCACACAAACCCTAATAAAACTGAAAGAAAAAACGACTAAAAACGGAGCCCTCCCACTAGCCCTTGCCAGGATCCACCGCGCTCCCATGGCCCTAGGGCCACCGGAGACGAGGCGGACCTGCGGCGGCGCCGGCGAGAGGCGAGAACCCTAGCTTTCTTTGGAGGAGCAGGCGGCGGCTGCGTTGGTTCTTTTATATGACTTGGTTGTGTGTACCTCGGTGTCTTGAGTAGCTCTTGATATGTATTGATGCAAATTCTATGTGTAAATTGCTATCTTCTCAACATTGATATATTCCTTTTATATATAAAAACACCAGACCTTAAATGTAAGAAATATCGAGTGTTCACTTGCAATGTGCAATTGTAGAGGACTTGTTATATTGTCCAAATCATGGGAGGCCGTACGTGTGATAGTGAAATTTTAAAAAAGAAAACAAAGCATTGGCCGTCCATGTGTCACGAAAACGCAGATGGCCGGCATTAGAGGCTAAGAGATAAAGTTGTTAAAGTAACGTAAGAACATTTTTCTCCTTTTTGCTGAAAGGGGCTGGAATGATACAAGTATTTGTCACTACCAGTTAGGACTACTAATTTGTATACATGCCATGATCGTCAATTGCTTAATGTCACTTCACTATAAATCTATAATTAATGTTACTAGATTTCAATTTCAAAGTATAAACCTACAATCAGTGGCGGAGCTTCATGGGGGCAACCTGAGCGGTGCCCCCCCCCCCCCAGCTCAAAGAAAAAATTGCATATATACCTATGTATTTGACCAATTTTTTCACGAAAAATCAGCATATTGTGATTTCGTTTGCCCCCCCCCCCCCCCCAGCCAATGGCCCCTCCATGATTTGAGCCCAAGCTCCGCCACTGCCTACAATACGTGTAGATATCACACCATCTCATTGACCAAGTCATATGCATGAATGTACGGGAGTACCTTATAAAAGATACACATAATTAAGCTTTTCCTAGAAGATATGTGCACATGCAGGCAATCATCACACAATTCAAGCACCTTGATTTTGGTTGCTTCTGTTGACTTCCCTGAATTGAGAGATTTTAAGAATGTTTTATGGGAAGACATAAAAATACTTGACGTGTTTGCTTGTTCTCTTGCTATTTCTTAAGTTCCTTGTTGTCGCAATAGTAAAAGAGAAGGTGACATTTGGCAATAATAAGCCAGGTTTGGACTATGTGTAGTGTCCAGACATCTCTACGTACTACCAACAAGAAATGGATTTAATTTGGTTGGTGCCAGTTTTCATCGCACAGATGTTCTAAGAGAAATAAAATTCATCACAGCTACAGTTCACTAGACACATGGTAGAAAAACTATTTGGTCAGTGTTTGTATGTAAGTAGTAAAAGCTGATAGATTGAGCGGTTGATTACTGTTCGGTTCTTTTGGCCGATTCTCTCATAATCTTGAGAATCGGACCCCTTCTCAGATTCTCTCAGAATCTTAAATCCAAAATTTTCAAAGAATCTTTGAGGGATTCGGTTTTCAAGATTCTGGAAGAATAGGCCGAAAGAACTGAGCCTACGTTTGATGCCTTGTGGACTATCCTTGTGTGGTGCTAGGTTTGTATTGATGTCTAGCTCTTAGGGCATCATGTCCCATAGAATTCTTGAGGCGAAAGATGGATAAATATGTTTGTGTTTCATTTCGCTAAATGATATCAATTCCATGAGTTGCATATAGCAATAAATATTCTAGAGCGGGGGAAGACCTAGGCCCAGGGCTATCGAGCTTCGTTCTTGGGCCTACGAACAAAACGACTAAGAAATATTTTAAAATTCTGATCCTGTCCCACTACCTCTCCTATCCTACTACCTCTATTATCTTAACATGCACACATGCGATCTCATCAAAGGCCCGCCACAATATGCATGAGAGTTTTTTCTCCATTATTAATTGTTCTCACGCGCACATTCCATTTCATCGCACATGTCACCTCATTAAAAGTCCATTGGACATGCGTGGAAAAGTTTTTATTATATTAGCCGTTTATATTCAATAATATTTTCAACTACACAATAATTAAACAATATACAACATGTATTTTTAATTTTTGTTCATATATTACTAATTTAACTATTCATGTTTCATACAATCAAATCATTAAAGATATATTACCATCGATTCCCGCAGCAATGCGCGGGGCGTCCTCTAGTTTATATGGTCCTAGCCCATAAGAGCAACTCTAGCAGACCCTGTAAAAGTCGCGAACCCGCAAAATTCCGGCGAGTATACGGGCTCGGCCAATTTTCTGGCCAAAACAGAGCCCGTATACTCGCTTGGCCCGTAAATTTTTTTACTGCGGCCCGCAACCCCCCAAGCAATATATCTACGGGTTCACGGTGCATTTGCGGGTCGAAACCCTATCCCTCACCGCCGCGTCCCGTCACAATTCCCCACTCCCCTCCTCACATTTCTTGCCGCCGGTGAGCCCCTTCCGCCTCCAGCCGCCATGTGGAGCTCTGGACGCGGCTCCAGGAGCAGCTCCGGCGGGGGCGGCGACCCCGAGCGCGAGCGCCGTGTCCGCTCGGACGGCGCGAGGAAGCGTGGGGCGAGGAAGTGGACGAACAAAGGCCTCGAGCCACCGCCGAGCTTCCTCGTCCGCGGGACGGAGTAATACGACCGTCGGCACGAGCGTACGCCCTCCTCGGCCGCAGGCTCGTCCTCCACCGCGAGATCTTCCCACGCCGCGAGCTCTTTCTCTTCCGGCGCGAGGCTTCTCCCCGTGAAGAGGGAGTGGTCGAAGGAGCCGGAGGAGATCGAGCGCCGAGGGGTCGTCGGGCCCGAAGATTTCGTGTCTGATTTCGACGCGGTCGCGGCCGCCATTGCTGAGCGGAGCTTGCACGAGTAGGCGGAGCGCCGGCGCCACGACGACGAGCTCGACGACCTCATCCTCAAGCAGGCGGTCGCGGCCAACCTTGTCGCGACGGAGAAGGACGACGAGTGGCGGCGCATCCGCGAGGAGCAGAGGTCGAAGTTCAACGATCTCGTCAGCTCCGACGAAGACTGAGCTCCTCCACCGCATCGTCGTCGGCCGCGAGCTCGTCCATTTTGGTATATCGACCTCGGCCTCGCCGCCGCGAGATCCCCCCTCCCTCTAGTAGTAGTAGAATGTAGTATGTATGATAATGTAGTATGTGATGATGAACTATGAATGATCATGTAGTATGTGATGAACTAGTGTGATTGCAGTTTCTCCCGCGAAAGTTTTTCTAAAATTATGCAGTTTCATATACAGGTTCTACCCGCACGATTTCGACCTGCAAAACAGTTCTTCGTCGAACTGTAAACGCCTTATGTGGGTCGTGTTTTTACGGGGTCTGCTAGAGTTGCTCTAACAAGTAGGTCAGTTTGGGGCGTGCTCACTAGCTTTGTTCCACCCTTCCTCGATGGAAAAAAAAATACTAGCTTGCTCCATCCCTTATCAGGCCTTCATTTCCTGAAGCTGTCGGCTCATGTGGCTCTTGTATACTTTTGAGGTCAGTTTAATTTGTGTTGTTTGGTTTACAAAATAGCTTTTCCCCCGAAGGCACGAGGAAAGGCCAAGATGACTAGGCTCGAGGTGTATATATATTAAAAAAACGCAGGGAGGTGTTAAGTCCATAGAACCTTGACGAAGAAAAATAGAGCGGTGGCATGTTTGATTCCGAACACTGGTATCTTTTCTGGAATCCACATCTTCTCTCTGAGAGTTGATGACACCCTCTACAGTTCACTAGGAAGAGAAAAATCAGGAGTCCACATGGATTCCACATCCAAACAAATCCTTACAAGTGGGAAATGAGGGCAAGCAAGTTAATTCACCTTCCCCCTCTCGCAGTTAAGATATTTGATTCTATATTCTCAGTCTCAGAGCTAGCACTTGCTTGCAGTAAAGTTGAAATATATACCAAGCCAACAATAGCAAAGCACCAAGGCCGGCAGTTGTAGAAAGAGGCATTCCCTTCTTTATTATTGCATTGATAATTTAGTAACAGTTCTGGCATCGGTGGCAAACAAAACAAAACAAAACACCTGATCCCTACACTCCCTAACAAGGAACAGCACACTGGCAAACAAAACAAAACACCTTATTTGCTTTCCTGCAAGTATTCAGGACAAAATACTACCAAGTCCAATATTGTGGAAAAAGAGTACAAGTTGCCGTCCATCTACCCCGGAAAATCTACCAATACAGGCACAGATGTCTATGAGGGGGCGCCGAGGTAGGACGCCAGCCGCAGGATGTCGCAGAAGACGCCTCCGGCAGTCACCTCCGCGCCTGCGCCCGGCCCTCGCACAATCAGCGGCTGCTCCTTGTACCTCGAAGTGGTGAAGGCGATGATGTTGTCGGAACCAGATAGCTGGGCGAATGGGTGGTCCCTCTTGTACCGCTGCAGTTCTACCCTTCCCTTTCCGTTCAGCACGTCCACCACTCCCACGTAACGCAGTACCTTCAGGTTATAAAATTCAATCACCTCTACTCAATCAAGTTTGCAAACATCCAGAGTAGATGTACTGGAGTGGGCAATTTAGATTTGGGAATTTGCACAATTCTGGTTATAGTCACATGCTATGAATTGAAACTAACATGGGGGCAATTTAAGAAAGTGAAAGAAGTTTACTCACTTCGCCTGCAGCCTCAGCCTCATGGCGCTGTCTGGCCCAATCCTGGTCAAACGATGGTAGCTTTTGCATGAATTCATTTGGCGACGAGCATGACTGCAGGCGAACCCAGTTAGCATGTGTAAAGCTGTAAATGTGTAACAGGGTATTGGCTATTATGAATAAGATATAACCGGTCCTTACCTTTAGCGCCTCTGGCACAAGGCTCCCTACCGGGATATCCGAAAGCTCAAGTCTCAAACCGGACTCCCTTGCAAGGATAATGACCTGCTCAACCCAAAGGCCACAAATTATGATGAAACACTTAACAAAAATTGTTAATGGAAAACATAAGTTCGTAAAATAAAGACTGGAACAACAAAGCCGAAATTGTTAACCCAGTATTTTTTTTCTTTCATTTTATGGAGAGATATAGGGAGCAAAGGAAGGACTTGCATATGGTGTTCATTGACTTGGAGAAGGCCTATGATAAGATACCGCGGAATGTCATGTGGTGGGCCTTGGAGAAACACAAAGTTCCAGCAAAGTACATTACCCTCATCAAGGACATGTACGATAATGCTGTGACAAGTGTTGAACAAGTGATGTCGACACGGTGACTTCCGATTAAGATAGGACTGCATCGGGGTCAGCCTTGAGCCCTTATCTTTTGCATTGGTGATGGATGAGGTCACAAGGGATATACAAGGAGATATCCCATGGTGTATGCTCTTTGCGGATGATGTGGTGCTAGTTGACGATAGTCGGATGGGGGTAAATAGGAAGTTAGAGTTATGGAGACAAACCTTGGAATCGAAAGGGTTTAGGCTTAGTAGAACTAAAACCGAGTACATGATGTGCGGTTTCAGTACTACTAGGTGTGAGGAGGAGGAGGTTAGCCTTGATGGCGGTGGTACCTCGGAAGGACACCTTTCGGTATTTGGGGTCAATGTTGCGGGAGGATGGGGTATTGATGAAGATGTGAACCACCGAATCAAAGCCGGATGGATGAAGTGGCGCCAAGCTTCGGCATTCTCTGTGACAAGAGAGTGCCACAAAAGCTAAAAGGCAAGTTCTACAGACGGCGGTTCGACCCGCAATGTTGTATGGCGGAGTGTTGGCCGACTAAAAGGCGACATGTTCAACAGATTAGGTGTGGCGGAGATGCGTATGTTGAGATGGATGTGTGGCCACACGAGGAAGGATCGAGTCCGAATGATGATATCGAGATAGAGTTGGGGTAGCACCAATTGAGGAGAAGCTTGTCCAACATCGTGCGAGATGGTTTGGGCATATTCAGCGCAGGCCTCGAAGCTCGATGCATAGCGGACGGCTAAAGCGTGCGGAGAATGTCAAGAGAGGGCGGGGTCGACCGAATTTGACATGGGAGGAGTCCGTTAAGAGAGACCTGAAGGATTGGAGTATCGACAAAGAGCGAGCTATGGACAGGGGTGCGTGGAAGCTTGCTATCCATGTGCCAGAGCCATGAGTTGGTTGCGAGATCTTACGGGTTTCACCTCTAGCCTACCCCAACTTGTTTGGGACTAAAGGCTTTGTTGTTGTTGTTGTTGTTTACCCAAGTCATCAAAGAATATAACATCTGTCAGAACTACAATTTGGTTTGCAGATATGGCATTGTCTACCTAAACAAGGAAAAGCTAGAAACCTCGTCAAGTGATTGGATATGAAATGCGAGATCAACATTGCATTCGAGAAGCAGATGGACTAGTAAGCTTGAGAGAGATTGAAATGTTAACCAAGGGCAAGTGAAGGGAAACTGCATATGGGAACACCTGTTTATATGCACGAGACTAAATATATACTTGAGAGGAATCCTGCCAGAGAAATGGGCCAAGGAAGAATGTGGAACCTTGGATAAAGGCTCCAAGGGCATATCTGGTACCCAATGTCACCCAAGAGTATTTGACTTGGCTAATAGGGAAGGCTTAGTCCAAATCAAAATAGATGTTGCAAAGCTTATTGTTGATATGAAGATGGGAATCAGAAATGAGTCAACCAAATTGATATATCTGGGTAGAGCAATATAGCAAAAAATAGCATGGAATTTGTGACAGTATCTTCAAAAGAAATCAAGATCTACCTTTCTGGCAACATCTGTTCCAGATAGATCATCTCTTGGGTCTGGCTCAGTGTATCCAGCTTCTTTTGCTTCAGCAACAACATCACTAAAGCTCCTTGTTCCTTCAAAATTGTTGAAAATATAACTCAGAGTTCCACTGCAATTGAAACAGTCAACATTGTGTCAGCCAGCATCTTAGTACTATATTTATTGAACATAAAAAAACAGTGGCAGTGGATTCTTGTTCGCCCTGCTGCAATCTCTTGTAACCAAAACATATTTCTCCTCTTAATGAAAAGGTGTGCAAAAGCTTTTGAAACAAAAACCTATATTCACGAACAAAAAGAGCATCTACTTCTGCAAGTAATTCCACTGACAAATCTTGTGACTAGCTTAAAAATATAGTTTGTGAAAGTAAAACTTGGTTTGTGTTCCTGAAGCATAAACACACCTGAAAATGCCTTCAATACGCAATATCTTGTCACCTGTCTCCAGAAGACCTCGCAGGGTGCTAATTATTGGCAGGCCCGCACCAACAGTTGCTTCATAAAAGTAATGAGTATATGATGCACGCTGTAGAGTCCTTAGTTTCAGATACTGCACACACAAAAACATTTTCTTTAGTCTATACAATCCAGCAGACAATCACAATCTGGCATGCAGAGGTGCATGTTAGAGTAGTACACAGGGGATGAACATTGATGTGTGTTCAGGATCTTCATTCTGAAGCAACAAGATCTCAAATACAGAATTTAAAATTATTGAGCAGCCATGTTTCCGCTCACTGACTAATATTTGACGACTGGGCATTTAAATAACTGGCTGGTCATTTAAATTGGTAAAGTTTTTGTAAAAGCATCATTATGTGTGCCTCTTTTTTCATTTCATATTTAGAACATATGCACCAAAGTAGACTCGGTCCATTTAAAGCTCGTAATGTTAAGTCAATTGATGTACAGTCCATGAACATTAAAGAGCATAAATATTATTTCAAAAACAAAAGGCATGGAAATATGTTTAGCCAGCCAAACATTTACCCGATCAAGTGGACCAGAATTTGCTTTTTTATTCGGTGTGATGACATGGATACCCTTCTTCAACCAATCATAGTAGTGAGATGCCACATTTGTATCTGCTGTGCAGTCCACCAATACTTTGTTTGGAAACACATGGTCCTCAGACAAATGGCGAACAAAATTAGCAAGATCAGCTGGTTTTGCTTCCTTTTGCATTTCTTCCTTCCACCTGGTTAGGTCTACTCCCCTACACAAAGAAAACCCAAAAAAAAAACTGTGAGACATGTAAATGAAGAGGAATGTAACATATTAATATAATATTTGTCAAGCTTCATGCACTAGCCAACGCAACCAAAAGTCCAAAAGTCCAAACTGATGGAAAGGGCTAGGCAATGCACATATGTACTTCAGCAATATTAAACTAAAATACGAAATGATGGCCAAATTATTAATTTGGTTAATGAAACAGTTTCGGTGAGACAGAAAAAAGATATCAGTACTGGTTTGTATCTAATTCAAAATCTCTCAGGATCCTGCCTAATTAATTGTAATGCAACATTAAATAACTCCCAAACTACAATATTAGGCCATTAATGAGGGAGCAAATAAAAGTGTAATGGGTAACCAGGAATTCTAGTTACATGATGCCATTGACAGTCATGGGAAATGCCCAAAAAAAGACAAGCAGGGATTCATCGGAAAGCACCCACTTTTAGTCAATCATGGAAGAAGATTTATCAACAGAAATGAAGGTAAATCTTTGCAGAAAAGCAGCACAATCGCACAACAAAGGAACAATTAGTTTAGGGGGGCAGTTACATACGTGTCACTCAAAAGCATCGTGCTTGCGCCAGTTATTCCGATGACACGCACATCAATATTCATATTTTCCTTCAGGACTGCTACCTGCATAGAAGTTCAATCAGAACGGAATAAAAGTGTACTGAACAGTGAACTCTACCTTCAAATTGTTCCGTTGTCAGGTTAAGCCCAACACTTCATTTTCCATGTAGACTTTGTAGCAAAGATGGCTTACACTAAAGTTCCGGTCATGTAGAACATAAAATGAAATGATTATATTATGTTATTCTCATGCATAGTTGCCCATGTTCGATAGGAAGATCTTAGTGTTTCCCTTCCAATCTGGTCGGGCAACTAGATGAAACGTCAGCGATGAACTACCGCTCATCATTAATGACCGACGGTTATTTATTGTCTTCTTTGTGTATACTCATCGGTACGGCTGACATTGTAAGTGTAACTACAAAATACCACAACATGACACAAATGACCACTTTATTATTTCAAACCAAGCATTTATCAGGATTTTTGAACAAATCACACTGACAGCATTGTTTTAAATCCTAGGCATGAGATGTCAAATCTCTCCCTCTTTGTGGATATACATTTTATAATCGTTGGCATGGGATGTCACAACTCCATGATAAATTAAAACAAATGAATATTGTTCGGTACATAATGTGAGTATCAGACTCAAGATACCTGGTCCCTAAGCTGGTTGAGCAGTGTTGCCCCAATCAAACCAGGTCCAATGACCCCAATAGCAAGTGTGGTTTTTGAGAGGAAGAACCTTGAGTGAGCAGCTCTTAGAGCCCTGACACAATCTTCTTGCTTCAATACAACAGTAATATTGTACTCACTGCAACCTTGAGCTATTGCTCGTACATTAATGTTTGCCTGCGCCAATTGTTACAGGGTAAATGAATCCAGTATAAATGGAAATCCCAATTTTACCAACCCAAAACTGTAAGCACCTTTGCTAGCGCATCAAAAAGGATTGCACTGACTCCAGGAGTACTTGCCATTCTCAGGCCAACAGCAGCAAGAATGCTGCAATCATGAATGACTTCAACCTGAAAAGAATTGTGTGCAACACATGAATTTGTCTGGATTAACACAACAAATACTTTGCTACACATTTGCATGACAACAATAGTTTCTTTAGCAAAACAATGACAAAGACTACAACATGATAATTTCCAAATTACTCCCTCCTTATCAAAATATAAGAGCCTACAAAAACGTCTTATATTTTGGTACAGAGGTAGTATTATGTTTGTTTTGATGAAGACAATGCAACAAATATTCACAAAAAGTTGACAGGAAAAATACTTTCAAAATTATTAACATATCGATGAGACGGTGATGCTATGCCAAGTTTGATTTTCTTGATTTGCTTCCACATGTCTATTCATCTAGCCATGTTTGTCCATATAAGAAAAAAGTCAATTTCCAACCTCGAACTCTTGCAGAAGTTTATTTTTCCACCTTGAACTATTGGAATAGTCCACTTTTCACCCTCAAGTGGTTTGGCAAGTAGTTTTAGCTGACGTGGATGCCACTTGCCACCTCACTTCCATGTCACCAGGTTTTTTTTTATCGATGTCTACCAATTGTTCTTCCATTTCTAGTAAGGGCATGTACAGTGATTGATAAGGCAGTCTTATCTTAACCTCGCCATGTAATTTAGATAAGGCATGTACAATGGGTTATATCTTAGTCTTATCTTTAGTAACTACATATACCTAAATATGTGGTGAGAGAAATCATGCTAAGAGGGCATGTACAATGGTTGATAAGATAGTTTTATCTTAAGTCTTGCATGTAATTTAGAGATGACAAAAAAAAAGTCTACAATGGGTCATCTCTTAGCCTTATCTTCAATAACTAGCCATTCCTAAAAACATGGTGAGACATATTGTGCTAAGAGATCATCTCTTGTCTTCTCTTAAATAAGAGAAGACAAGCCTTTTCTTATGAGTTCTCTCTCCTCCACCTCATCATTTATCCTACGTGGCACTCCTAAGATAGCACCATTGTACATGCCCTTAATTAAGAGAAGGCAAGCCGGTTTCTCTCTCATCCACCTCAGCATTTATCCTGTGTGGCACTCCTAAGATAGCGCCATTGTACACGCCCTAAATTTCTGTATACCTGCTTTTCCAGTCTGTTTAAGATTGTTTGTTTTTGTTATGCGAAGTGGCAAGCAAGTGACGTGAGGACATGTGGCGTCCATTGCACCCAAACCAATTGTGAAACAACCTGAGGGTGAAAAGCGGACTACTTCAATAGTTCGAGTGGTTCAATTCAAAGACTTAGTAGTTCAGGGTTGAAAAGTGAATAGACAAATTTAGTGTTGAAAAGTAGACTATTTAAGTTTGATACATCTATATTAGAGAAACTTTGGTTGGATTTATATAAAGGTCATGTTTTTCAAAGGCAAGAATCACCTTAGAGAGCCTTCCTGCTGCTAATGCCTCACGAAACCTAACATGCAAGGCTGCAGAGACTGCTGCAACTTCCTTTTCTGGAACAGCAAAACATATAGAGTGTTCACTGCTAGCCTGCACATATCTTAAGAGTGAGGAAGAACCTAAATGAATCATATGGATTATGGACATACAAAAGATTGAAAGACATGAACTACCTGAGATATCATGATAACATTAGCTCCGACCTCTTTTACAGCACTAAATATGGCACTTGATGTACCTGGAACACCAGCCATTCCAGTTCTAAAAGAAAGATATGGAGATCATTAATAAATAGAAGAAACCATTATAATACGAAGTCATGACATCTGCTTGCATGTTGATAGCTCTATTATGTTATGAGTTCAGCTTGCTAGGTCAGCACCAAACACTAATTAGAATTGAAAAATCTACGATAAACTGGGACTCAACACAAACACAAGACACAGGCACCGTCTTTTGAAGCTAATGAAGATCATGATCGTATTGTATCACAGAGATTAAAAATCATAACCAGATTATTCAAATTACAACTTACAGGTTCAAGAACAAAAAATACCAACTTACCCTTCAACGTTAACAAGGGCCAATTTATCTATAGTAGCAAATGATTTGACACAAGCATCCAAATCAGCATCTTCGTTAGCAGGCTGCTTGCAAATCACAGTCCCAGGGGCAGAGAGATTGAACATGTTCCTAATGACAATGGGAATATTGTCTTTCATCACAGGTATAATGGTACGGGGATGCAACACATTTGCCCCAAAGTATGACTGCAAAGAACAGATCCAAGTTAGCAATGAAGTTTGGAATTGCAAGAAATGAATGAATTTAGTGCACAGCGATCCCACTATTGCTAGGTTCTCATGCCCAACAAGCAACTCCAGCTCAACCAAAAGACTTTAAAAGTGGCAAACATTATTTATTTATTTATTTTGTAAGAGCCCCTGCTGCATATCATGCAGCTTCCCACCAACTGCCTATGTTGCCATGCTCAACATAAGTAAAAGCTGAAAAATAGTAATGTGCGCACGTGTTCAAGAATAGAGAAATTACCATTTCCCAGGCCTCCTGATATGATAATGTGCTTAAGATCACAGCCTCACTGACTGCATTAATCAGACGATTGTCAATCAGATACATTCTTAATTCCTTTGTGCAAGAGAAAAAGAAGATTTCCATGCACTAGATACACCCCCAAAATACTATGTGTGTCAATGTTCAACACAGCAAGTTGAACGAATCCAACAGAAAATATTTAGTTCAAAAGCACAATACCCATGTTTTACAAACCTTTTCTAGGATCGGCACTAAATACCCCATCAACATCGGTCCAGATTGTGACCTGGCGTGCCCTAACAAGAGAACCAATTATTGCTGCTGAGAAATCGCTTCCATCTCTTTTCAGAGTAGTAGGGATGTTTTCAGCTGTACTCGCGATAAAGCCAGTAGCAACTATTATCTCAGCAGGTTGGCGTGAAAACCATTTCTCGAGTCGCTTCTCAGATTCCGCATAATCAGGATCTACCATGTCAGGACCACTAGGTTTTACAACTAGAACTTCTCTTGTATCCATCCAACTACAAGATGCTCCAGACTGCATAAGTTAGATCAGAGATTAAAGGTCAGTTTGTTCAGAACGGTTAACACTAGGTCAAAACATTAGATTATGAAAGAAGATGAAGCGAAAGTAATACATAAAATTTGTCACTAGGAGAAAGCAGTATCATGAGCCACTGCTCCTGTAATTGAGTTTAGCCACAATGTTTTTGCATCATCTCAGTACCGAACAACAGCAGGATATGGTGGTGGATGCACATCCTGTAAGGAACTTTAGGATAAGGGCTGAACTACAACATCACATAGCGTTGAAAGCTCACAAAGTCACAAGTCACAAAAACCCCTACAAATTTTTCCTACTTACAAAAGTTAGAGTTGGTGGTGAGTTCACATGTGGGACCACGCAAATAAACAAATGCACTTCTACCCACATGTGGGACTAGCAACCATCCAAGAGACAAAAATAAACAAATGTTACTTTTACTTGGGTCACACCTATCCCAGATAAACAAATACACTGCTACCCTAATGTGAGAATAACAGTTGTAGAAACACAAATTTTAAATGTAAGTATGCACTCCAATTCAAAATCAGGGTCTTGATTTTAGTTTCTCTTCCCAACCAATTCTTCCAGTTCTATATCATATTATCATAGTAGAAGAGAGTGAGCAAATCACAATTCCAACACAGAGATAGACGTTGTCCTCCTACCTAATCCACTTGTACATTCAACTTACTCATGCCCATTCTCCTATGTTTCAAAATTCAAATGTTATCTCGCAATAGATCTTGCAAAGGACCTACTATGGTCCGCTTAAGATTCTTCAGCGACTGCAACGTGATCTTTCTTTTTATCTCTTTTTAATCATGAACCATGTAATAGCCGCAGGACACGATCATCTTTTGACGATCTCCTAAGCCAGTTGTTACTCCTCTTTTTTTATGGCTTCGTAGCAACGGATGGGCATTGTGCTACTTAATTAAAAAGATCTTGCAGAACAGCCCTTCAAAACTTGAAGCTCCTATGCTCTCACCGCTGATGCTTACCTTCCGTTTTCCTAGGTGTATTATTAATTCAGCTTGTGACAGTGTGGGACTATTAATGTAGTACGAATGTTATTGTGTAATTGTCGTTTAGTTAGCGAGTCACATAACAAAATGAAACTTCAAATAGCATAGAAAAAACTGAGAAATTTTCCAATTATAGGATGTTGAAGCAGGCAAGCAGCATGTGTTGAAGTGCATAAAATTGCTGCGGCATTTATACATTAATAAGTTGTATAATATCAGAACTTTATAAGCACTTTTCATGTGTACCTTCTGTACAGCATACGATAGCATCTGAGATGACCACAACTCCCCATGCCCAACAACGAATTCAGAGAAAGATTCTGTTGCATGTCCAGCTGCAAGTATACACAAATAGAACCAAGATGTTACACACCTAAAAGGATTACGACTCTCACATTATTGCCTATTTACTAAATGGCAGCAGGTAAGTCAACCATTAGTACATTAGTAAGATGAAAGATGGAAATAACAAAATACTAGTCATTGGTCAAGAATGTGCTCCAAGAGAAGTTGTAATCGATGATGTGAAAAATGATGTAAAGCAAGATTCTATGTCGAAATAAAAGAAAATTAGATGAAAATTAGAAGTGAACATGCTAATCAGCACATGTGTACCCATGTGTACCCTAGCTGATAGTAAACCACATGTAAAGGCTGTTCCCCAACTAGTTTCCGTCATACATCAAGTGACCAGAAGCACATGTATGGAAAGGGGTAGTGGATTCAAAAAAAAGGGGTAGTGGGAAGTAGGGTAAGCGGTGGACAAACTGTGACCACTCAAACAAATATAATTTTTTTTAACTTTTACATGAAATAAATTCAAACAAGACAATGGTGCTTCCAATGTAAATTTAAAGCATGAAAAACTCAGGATCTGGCAGACATCAACGATCTCCCCCATAACAGCAATAGCAATAAAAGAAAGAATTCAACAATCAGAGAAAGAGCATATTTCAAGGGGTGCTATAAAAAAATATTTTTTTTGAGGGACCTAACAATCAATCAAGACTAGCCACTTTAAAACAAAATACCATGAATTATGAGGAATTAATATCTCAAACCTATATAAATAGCACGGAGCATTGCTCTCAGGTTACTGATGTCCGAATGCAACTGAGACAAAAATCTTGCAAGGTTTTCTCCATCAAGAAGATCTTTCCCTGCAGCCATATGCTTCTCAAAAACTTTATCCAATTCTTCTGTGTAAGAATCATCCCTTGACTGAGCCTTATGCACGAGACTGTACATCATGTCAGTAACTTTGGACATTGCAGAGACAATTATCAGCTTCCTCTCGGAAGAGTCACCAAGAACTACATCAGCAACATTCTGAATTCTCTGAGGTGTTCCCATGCAAGTGCCACCAAACTTGTGCACAGACCACATATCACCTTTTGGAAGATAGGTGCTGACTTCAACTTGTTCAACTGAAATGGCTGCTGCAGTAAACAGCAAATCTTAGATGGTTACAACGTACATGTCTGGTTGATAGAAAGGTTTAAACTGTATGTACACCTAAAATATAACACCAACCAGAGCATATGAAATTGAAACCTAAGATGAAAAGCAGACATAGAAGAACCGCAAAAGCAAGGTCAAAAAGCGCTAAGCGTAACTCCCTAATTTTGCCTCTTCATAGCGCCTATGTTGCCTATATTGTCTCAACGTAGCTGGCCCCAAGTCCAGGTAAAGGAGGAGGGTTGTGATAGGCTTGGTGAGACAACGTCAAAACTTAGCCACTCTTATGGAGATGCCACCTCATAGTGCATATCTCGCAATAAGCGCACGATTAAGCACTAGGAGTTCTGCTGTCGCCTCGACAACGTCAAAACTTAGCCACTCTTATGGAGATGCCACTTCATAGTGCATATCTCGCATAAGCGCACGCCTAGCACGATTAAGCACTAGGCATTCTGCTGTCGCCTAGCGCCTAGGTATGCTTAAGCGCATGCCTAGGCGTGCTTTTTTTAACAATGGACAAAAGTAGATGTCTCCAAGAACTAGGAGATGCTAATGAGAGCCTCCTATTTGGACCCAATGTTATAAATTGGCCCTCCTGGATATATTAATCTGGCCCTGCCCCTGGATATCCCAAAATAAGCTGATGCTACAAGATTGAAGCTTTCCCTTGTAACGGTGTTATTGAGATGGACAGTACCAAACCTGTTCATGGGCCTGTGGCCAGGCTGGGTTTGAAAACGAGGACATGAACTGAGCCTATGGACCAGCAAGCAACTAAATTCATATTCTATTTAAAAATATAACTGCTTCTTTTTTTCATTAGAATGGTATAAACTAATATTTTTATTGAATAAAAGTAGGGTAAAGTAGAAAACACTACTTGTTTGGATTTGTTCTCGAGTCAGGTTGGGCTCAGGCCAAGCATTTGAGGCAGCCCAAACGTGGCCCAGCCATAGCCAAGCCTTTGACCAGGTCTGGATATATCAAAACGCAAACCAAATTATAGTGTTCAAGAAATAGTGTTGGTGGATAGAGTTGAAGATTTAAAAGATTTTTTGACACATCAAGTTGGTTAACAAACTTCTATTGCAAAAGGTATGGTAGCACTGATTTAGAGTTCTTGAACAATTAAAACAATGGCCTGATGGAAGGCAAATTACCAGCAGCTGGTGTGAGCAGATTCTTCGAATCATGTCTTGGCAAATTTCCTTGAGAGTGACCTATCCTGAACAAGATAGTGAAACAAATATGGGATATTAGCTGAAATTTGGCAAGGCATAACTGACATCAAAGTAGAACTAGTGAAGAAGTACAACATCTATATGGTAAAACTTGATGCAGATAGGGGCATAGCACAAGAGTTCCGAAGTTAATTACTCCGGAAAGGTTGAGAACATTTTTTAGGAACAATGAAGTCGACGACATTGAGAAGATCAGAAATAGAACATTGAGCATGCAACTGGGGCTTGAAATGCCAGGTGGAGCAATTGAAATGGTCAAATGACAGCATCGTCGTTGAGCGTTCAGAATTTGGATACTGGATAAATATAAGCCAGATCATTTCTAGTTGAAAGGAAATTAATTAAGTCACAACAACACTCATTGCACAAAACACTACCTTAGAGCTCCCTTAGGTCGGTCCTGATTTATCTCACACTTCAAACATTGTGAAACTACTTCCCTGAAGATTTATCAAGCAGCATAACGTTAGTGTAAGATGATATGGACTGAAAGAGCGGCAGTAAAAACTTCCAAATAAAACAAATAGTGACAGCGGTGCAGAATGTCCAATCTAAGAAGATACAACTTGACAAAAAAAAAGGGCATTAACTAACTTATCTCCACTGAAAGTTCACAATCATGTTATTGATGGAATGTATCATTAGTAACCTATTTATTTTATAATTGAAGTAGACTTGTATATGGAGCACAAGTTTCAAACTGTGACTCGTCAAGAACTCAAGATGAAAATGATATGACATGCCCATTTCTTGATCCATAGATCAATGTTCGTTACTTCAGATTCTGGTTGAAAACTCCAGCCAAATGAACTGTCCATTTCAATACTTCCAGTCCTTGCTTCAAAGATACAAACATCCTACCAGGTCAAGGCTAACTCCTAGCAACTATCGTTACATCATGCGTAAGAGAATGGGAATACACAGGTTGTTGTGTTCATACTAGTATGATGCGCACAAATCACATCTCAAATTGACTTGACTATTTATACACCTTTCAGAGCATGTTGCCATAGTAGATCGTTACTCCCAACATTTGGAGTTAGATGAAATTATAAACATGTGCGCCATTATCAACAGTTTCCTTTGACTGTTACTTTTTATATGTGTATGTTAGTAAACAAATTATTATTTCAAATAGTATGTACTATGAAAATATTACTCCTTTTTTTTCGAAATATGAAAATATTACTTCTGACAAGACTAACAATGCTATTTTCATCCAACCAATATAAGTTATAATAATTTTTCGTACTTTGGTCGTCAGTGTTAAAACAGTTTTGACTGCAGGAGTTAAAGGAAGCCATGCACTTGTCGAAAACAGAGGAAGTAATATATTTGACAAGCTTATATGATGTCCCTTTCTGTCCAAGAAAATCGAGCAAGTCTATACACACCGTAGATAGCACAGATTCCTGATGTCTGCGCCGCTTCAGAGCATCGTCAAATTACCAAACACGTAAGAAGCCCCGTTTAGTAGGCATCTAAACAACATCCCCCCAAATGAAACCCAGGAAAATCGCGCCCACGGTTAATACATTATCGGCGTATAAGATCGCCGCCAGCACTCGACGTGGTCGAATCGGGGACCGCGCCGTCGGAGCTTGTTGTGCCAACAGAGGATCCTATCGACGCTAGCGGCCAGGGAAATGATGAGAGGTCCCGAACCTGCCGGAGGAGGACGGCCGGAGCCTCCGTCGATGGGTGGCGGCTGGCGGGACGGGGCTCGCGACGGCGAGGCTCCGCATCTCGCGGCGGGGCGAGGCGGCGCGGAAGGCGGGGAGGAGAGGGGGCGAGGAGTGGGGAGGGAGGAGGGAGGAGGTGACAACGGGGAAAGGCTAGACGCCAAAAACCCTGCTTTAACCCCCCGCGCGCAGGCCGCCGCTATCACGTTGTCGAAGCAAATATAGTGTTCACGAACCTTTTTGCCTTTCGAGAAATTCACGAATCTTTTTGTTTTTCCATTAAAAAATATACTCCATTTGGGAAGATTTTGTTCCTTTTAGGCATGTACAATAGTTGATAAGATAGTCTTATCTTAAGTCTTGCATGTAAATTAGAGATGATAAAAAAACATGTCTACAATAGGTCATTTCTTAGCCTTATCTTCAATAATTAGTTGTTCCTAAAAACATGGTGAAACAATTTGTGCTAAGAGATTATCTCTTGTCTTCTCTTAAATAAGAGAAGACAAGTCTTATCTTACGATTTCTCTTTCCTTTCCCTCATCATTTATCCTACGTGGCACTGTTAAGATAGAACCATTGTACATGCCCTTTGGAGCTTATATAACAGGCGACAGTGGCAGGAAATTTAGTTCATAAGAGCATCTCAAGCCGTTCACCCTCCAGGGGCTAGAAAAAAGCGCCGCTTGGGCGAACCGGTAATAATTTCAGCGTGGGGCCGATCGGGTTCCCAGCCGCCGCCCAGGTCGCCCCAGACGCTCTTTTGTAAATATTTTTAAAAACATATTCGGCCAAAATTCGACAAACACGACATAGATTCGGCGATATTTAGGCGTTCCACAAACTTTTTGCATATTGAAAACATAATCTACTAAAAGGAAGAAAAAAACTGTTGCTGCCGCGCCTACACGTCAAAAAACTTGCTGAAGGCGTCGTAGTCACTGCCGTCATCGTCCTACTTCTCCTTCTTCACACCACGGCCGTCCCTGCTGGACCCCTTCCCGATGTCGCCTCTAGGGCGCGGCGCTGGCGCTCCATCTCTAGCCAGGCCCAGTCCTCCCGCGCCCACGTCATGGCGGCCTCGTCGTCGAGTGCGGCCATGTCATCGTGCTCGCTCTTCACGGGAGCGAGCCCCAACTCCGTCTTCGGCTTGACGAGGGGGGAGGTAGGAGCTGAGGAGGCATGGCCGCCCTTGTTGATGACGAGGTCGGTGATATGTCTCCAACGTATCTATAATTTTTTATTGTTCTGTGCTATTAAATTGCCCGTTTTGGATGTTTATGGGCTTTACTATATATTTCTATATCATTTTTGGGACTAACCTATTAACCGGAGGCCCAGTCCAAATTACTGTTTTTTGCCTATTTCAGTGTTTCGAAGAAATGGAATATCAAACGGAGTCCAAACGGAATGAAACCTTCGGGAGAGATCTTTTTGGAACAAACGCAATCTAAGAGACTTGAAGTGGACGTCAAGAAGCGGACGAGGAAGCCACGAGGCAGGAGGGCGCGCCCCCCACCCTCGTGGGCCCCTCGTGGCTCCCCTGACCGACTTCTTTCGCCTATATATACTTGCATACCCTGAAAACATCCAGGAGCACCACGAAACCCTATTTCCACCGCCACAACCTTCTGTACCCGTGAGATCCCATCTTGGAGCCTTTTCCGGCGCTCCGCCAGAGGGGGAATCGATCACGAAGGGCTTCTACATCAACATCAAGGCCTCTCCGATGAGTTGTGAGTAGTTTACCACAGACCTTCGGGTCCCTAGTTATTAGCTAGATGGCTTATTCTCTCTCTCTTTGAATCTCAATACAATGTTCTCCTCGATCTTCTTGGAGATCTATTCGATGTAACTCTTTTTGCTGTGTGTTTGTCGAGATCTGATGAATTGTGGGTTTATGATCAAGTTTATCTATGAGAAATATTTGAATCTCCTCCGAATTCTTTTATGTATGATTGGTTATCTTTGCAAGTCTCTTCGAATTATCAGTTTGGTTTGGCCACTAGTTTGATCTTTCTTGCAATGGGAGAAGTGCTTAGCTTTGGGTTCAATCTTGAGGTGTCCTTTCCTAGTGACAGCAGGGGCAGTAAGGCACGTATTGTATTGTTGCCGTCGAGGATAAAAAGATGGGGTTTATATCATATTGCTTGAGTTTATCCCTCTACATCATGTCATCTTGCCTAATGTGTTACTCTGTTCTTATGAACTTAATACTCTAGATGCATGCTGGATAGCGGTCGATGTGTGGAGTAATAGTAGTAGATGCATAATCGTTTCGATCTACTTGTCGCGGACGTGATGCCTATATACATGATCATGCCTATATATTCTCATAACTATGCACTTTTCTATCAATTGCTCAATAGTAATTTGTTCACCCACCGTAATACTTATGCTATCTTGAGAGAAGCCACTAGTGAAACCTATGGCCCCCGGGTCTATTTCCATCATATAAGTTTCCGATCTACTTTATTTTGCAATCTTTACTTTTCAATCTATATCATAAAAATACCAAAAATATTTATCTTATCTTATTATCTCTATCAGATCTCACTTTCGCAGGTGGCCGTGAAGGGATTGACAACCCCTTTATCACGTTGGTTGCGAGGTTCTTGTTTGTTTGTGTAGGTATGAGGGACTTGCGTGTAGCCTCCTACTGGATTGATACATTGGTTCTCAAAAAATGAGGGAAATACTTACGCTACTTTGCTGCATCACCCTTTCCTCTTCAAGGGAAACCAACGCAGTGCTCAAGAGGTAGCAAGAAGGATTGCTGGCGCCATTGCCGGGGAGGTCTTCGCACAAGTCAAGACATACCAAATACCCATCACAAACTCTCTCCCTCGCATTACATTATTTGCCATTTGCCTCTCGTTTTCCTCTCCCCCACTTCACCCTTGCCGTTTTATTCACCCTCTCTTTCCCGTTCTCCTCTTTTTCGCTTGCTTCTTGTATTTGCTGCTACTATGTCTGAAACTGGGGAGGTTATCATTGATAAGGACAATAGTAATAACATGGGAAACTTTGATGATCCTGTTGAAGAACCCAACATCTTACATACAAAAAAAATTCGAATCAGTAGTGGCAATATTATTGAAAAGGGGGTTATTCAAGATTTCTTTACTTGTGCCGGTGCTTTGCCTGCCATGGGTGGATCTATTCTCCATAGAACTAGTAGTCTTGCGGATGCTATATCCTTGCTTATAGTTGAACTTGAAAGACAGTTTATGCATATGCATCCTTGCATACAAAGGATTTTCCTAGAATTCTCCAATATTGAGCATTCTTTTGTTAAGTGTGCAGCTACTATCTTTTTTGGCACATGAGTTTATATTTATAATGAAATATTCTAAAGAATTTTTTGCGCACTATAGAGTGGACGGTGGTCGCCCTCCCATAGAGGCGATCCTATTTAATCAAGAAGACTTGATGCGTTTACAATCTTTAGACCTGTTGCTTATAATGAAAACCTTAGAAAAAAGGTTCCTACCAATGTTCTAGTTGATAGAATTTCTGAGCTTAATGATGACTTTGCTAAAACATTGGGTTAGGATTTTCTCTTGAGCATAGGCTCATGAATTTTTGCCAAAAGAATGCTTATAATGTGTTGGAAATATGCCCTAGAGGCAATAATAAAATGGTTATTATTATATTTCTTTGTTCATGATAATTGTCTATTATTCATGCTATAACTGTGTTATCCGGAAATCGTAATACACGTGTGAATACATAGACCACAACAAGTCCCTAGTGAGCCTCTAGTTGACTAGCTCGTTGATCAACAGATAGTCATGGTTTCCTGACTATGGGCATTGGATGTCATTGATAACGGGATCACATCATTAGGAGAATGATGTGATGGACAAGACCCAATTCTAAGCATAGCTCAAAGATCGTGTAGTTCGTTTAGTTAGAGCTTTTCCAATTGTCGAGTATCATTTCCTTAGACCATGAGATTGTGCAACTCCCGGATACCGTAGGAGTGCTTTGGGTGTGCCAAACGTCACAACGTAACTGGGTGACTATAAAGGTGCACTATGGGTATCTCTGAAAGTGTCTGTTGGGTTGGCACGAATCGAGACTGGGATTTGTCACTTCGTATGACGGAGAGGTATCTCTGGGCCCACTCTGTAATGCATCATCATAATGAGCTCAATGTGACCAAGTGTCTGGTCACGGGATCATGAATTACGGTACAAGTAAAGTGACTTGCCGGTAACGAGACTAAACGAGGTATTGGGATACCGACGATCGAGTCTCGGGCAAGTAACGTACCGATTGACAAAGGGAATTGTATACGGAGTTGATTGAATCCTCGACATCGTGGTTCATCCGATGAGATCATTGAGGAGTATGTGGGAGCCAACATGGGTATCCAGATCCCGCTGTTGGTTATTGACCGAAGAGGCGTCTCGGTCATGTATGCATGTCTCCCGAACCCGTAGGGTCTACACACTTAAGGTTCGGTGACGCTAGGGTTGTAGAGATATTAGTATGTAGCAAACTGAAAGTTGTTCGGAGTCCCGGATGAGATCTTGGACGTCACTAGGAGTTCCGGAATGGTCCGGAGGTGAAGAATTATATATAGGAAGTGCTGTTTCGGCCATCGGGAAAGTTTTGGGGTCACTCAGATTGTCTGGGACCACCGGAAGGGTCCCGGGTCCATCGGGTGGGGCCACCTATCCGGAGGGGCCCGTGGGCTGAAGTGAGGAGGGACCAGCCTGGTATCTTTGGTGCGCCTGGGCCCCCGCGCCTAGGGTTGGGAACCCTAGGGGGGCGCCCACACTGCCTTGGGGGCAAGGCTCCCCTTGGCCGCCGCCCCTAGGAGATCCCATCTCCTAGGGCAGTGCCTGGTGACCCTATATAAAGAGGCGGAGGGAGGGCAGCCGCACCTTTGCCCCTGGCGCCTCCCTTCCCCCTTGCTACACCTCTCCCTCCCGCAGACGCTTGGCGAAGCCCTGCCGGATCCCTGCTGCATCCACCACCACGCCGTCGTGCTGCTGGATCTTCATCAACCTCTCCTTCCCCCTTGCTGGATCAAGAAGGAGGAGACGTCACGTTGATCGTACGTGTGTTGAATGCGGAGGTGCCGTCCGTTCGACGCTAGGATCTCCGGTGATTTGGATCACGACGTGTACGACTCCCTCAACCCCATTCTCTTGAACGCTTCCGCTCGCGATCTACAAGGGTATGTAGATGCACTCCTCTCTCTCGTTGCTTGATGAACTCATAGATTGATCTTGGTGAACATAGGAAATTTTTTATTTTATGCAACGTTCCCCAACAGTGGCATCATGAGCTAGGTCTATGCGTAGTTCTCTTTGCACGAGTAGAACACAATTTGTTGTGGGCGTAGATGTTGTCAACTTTCTCGCCACTACTAGTCTTATTTTGCTTCAGCTGTATTGTGGGATGAAGCGGCCCGGACCGACCTTACACGTACGCTTACGTGAGACAGGTTCCACCGACTAACATGCACTAGTTGCATAAGGTGGCTAGCGGGTGCTTGTCTCTCCCACTTTAGTTGGAGTGGATTCGATGAAAAGGGTCCTTATGAAGGGTAAATAGAAGTTGGCAAATCACATTGTGGCTTGTACGTAGGTAAGAAAACGTTCTTGCTAGATCACCTATAGAAGCCACGTAAAAACTTGCAACAACAATTAGAGGATGTCTAACTTGTTTTTGCAGCAAGTGTTTTGTGATGTGATATGGACAAAGTTGTGATGAATGATGAATGATATATATATGTGATGTATGAGAGCATGTTCTTGTAATTGGAATCACGACTTGCATGTCGATGAGTATGACAACCGGCAGGAGCCATAGGAGTTGTCTTTATTTTTGTATGACCTACGTGTCATTGAGAAACGCCATGTAAATTACTTTACTTTATTGCTAAACGCGTTAGCCATAGTAGTAGAAGTAATAGTTGGCGAGCAACTTCATGGAGACACGATGATGAAGATCATGATGATGGAGATCATGGTGTCATGCCGGTGAAGAAGATGATCATGGAGCCCCGAAGATGGAGATCAAAGGAGCCATATGATATTGGCCATATCATGTCACTATTATGATTGCATGTGATGTTTGTCATGTTTTTCATCTTGTTTACTTAGAACGACGGTAGTAAGTAAGATGACCCCTCATAATAATTTCAAGAAATGTGTTCCCCCTAACCGTGCACCGCTGCGAAGGTTCGTTGTTTCAAAGCACCACGTGATGATCGGGTGTGATAGATCCTAACGTTCGAATACAACGGGTGTAAGCCAGATTTACACACGCAATACACTTAGGTTGACTTGACGAGCCTAGCATGTACAGACATGGCCTCGGAACACGGAAGACCGAAAGGTCGAGCATGAGTCGTATAGAAGATACGATCAACATGAAGATGTTCACCGATGTTAACTAGTCCGTCTCACGTGATGATCGGACACGGCCTAGTTGACTTGGATCATGTTTCACTTAGATGACTAGAGGGATGTCTGTCTAAGTGGGAGTTCATTAAATAATTTGATTAATATGAACTTAATTATCATGAACTTAGTCTAAAATCTTTACAATATGTCTTGTAGATCAAATGGCCAACGCTCATGTCCACCTGAACTTCAATGCGTTCCTAGAGAAAACCAAGCTGAAAGGCGATGGCAAGAACTATACGGATCGGGTCCGGAACCCGAGGATCATCCTCATAGCAGCCAAGAAAGATCATGTCCTAGAAGCGCCGCTAGGTGAAGCACCAATCCAGAGAACCAAGACGTTATGAACGCTTGGCGGTCTCGTCGATGATTACTCCTCGTTCGCTCAAGGCGGCATGCTTTACGACTTAGAACCGGGCTCCAAAAGCGTTTTGAGCAACACGAGCATATGAGATGTTCGAGGAGCTAAAATGGTTTTCCAAGCTCATGCTCGGGTCGAGAGATATGAAGTCTCGACAAATTCTTCAATTGTAAGATGGAGGAAAATAGTTCTCAGTGAGCACATACTCAAGATGTCTGGGTTGCACAACCGCTTGACTCAGCTGGGAGTTAATCTCCCGGATGACGCGGTCATTGACAAAATCCTTCAGTCGCTTCCACTGAGCTACAAGAGCTTTGTGATGAACTTCAATATGCAGGGGATGGAAAAGACCATTCCTAAGGTATATTCAATGATGAAATCAGCGGAGGTGGAGATCAAAAAGGAACATCAAGTGTTGATGGTGAATAAAACCACTAAATTCAAGAAGGGCAAGGGTAAGAAGAACTTCAAGAAGGACGGCAAGGAAGTTGCCGTGCCTGGTAAGCCAGTTGCCAGGAAGAAGTCAAGCAATGGACCCAAGCCTGAGACTGAGTGCTTTTATTATAAGGGAAGTGGTCACTGGAAGTGGAACTGCCCCAAGTACTTAGCGGACAAGAAGGCAGCAAAACCAAAGGTATATGTGATATACATGTAATTGATGTGTACCTTACGATTGCTCGTAGTAGCTCCCGGTATTTGATACGTGCGTTTCTCATATTTGTAACTCAAAGCAGGAGCTGCGGAATAAGCGGAGACTGGCGAAGGACGAGGTGACGATGGGCGTCGGGAATGGTTCCAAGGTCAATGTGATCGCCGTCGGCACGCTACCTCTACATTTACCTACGGGATTAGTTTTGAACCTCAATAATTATTATTTAGTACCAGCTTTGAGCATGAACATTGTATCAGGATCTCGTTTCATTCGAGATGGCTACTCATTTAAATCCGAGAATAATGGTTGTTCTATTTATATGAGTGATATGTTTTATGGTCATGCCCCGCTGGTGAATGGTTTGTTCTTAATGAATCTCGAGCGTAATGTTACACATATTCATAGTGTGAATACCAAAAGATGTAAAGTTGATAACGATAGTCCCACATACTTGTGGCACTGCCGCCTTGGTCACATTGGTGTCAAGCGCATGAAGAAGCTACATGCTAATGGACTTTAGAGTCTCTAGATTATGAATCGTTTGACACATGCGAGCCATGCCTCATGGGCAAGATGACCAAGACTCCGTTCTCTGGAACAATGGAGCGAGCAACCAACTTATTGGAAATCATACATACTGATGTGTGCGGTCCAATGAGTGTTGAGGCTCGCGGAGGATATCGTTATGTTCTCACTGTCACTGATGACTTGAGTAGATATGGGTATGTCTACTTGATGAAACACAAGTCTGAGACCTTTGAAAAGTTCAAGGAATTTCAGAATGAGGTAGAGAATCAACGTGACCGGAAGATAAAGTTCTTACGATCAGATCGTGGGGGTGAATATTTAAGTCATGAATTTGGTACGCACTTAAGAAAATGTGGAATCGTTTCACAACTCATGCCGCCTGGAACACCTCAGCGAAATGGTGTGTCCGAACGTCGTAATCGCACTCTATTGGATATGGTGCGATCTATGATGTCACTTCTCGATTTACGCTATCATTTTGGGGATACGCTCTAGAGACAGCTACATTCACTTTAAATAGGGCACCGTCTAAATCCGTTGAGACGACACCGTATGAATTATGGTTTGGGAAGAAACCTAAGCTGTCGTTTCTAAAAGTTTGGGGATGCGATGCTTATGTCAAGAAACTTCAACCTGAGAAGCTCGAACCCAAGTCGGAAAAATGCGTATTCATAGGATACCCTAAGGAAACCATAGGGTATACTTTCTACTTAAGATCCGAAGGCAAGATCTTTGTTGCCAAGAACGGGTCCTTTCTAGAGAAAGAGTTTCTCTCGAAAGAATTAAGTGGGAGGAAAGTAGAGCTTGATGAAGTACTACCTCTTGAAACGGTGAGTAGCGCAACTCAGGAAAATGTTCCTGTGGTGCCAGGACCGACAAGAGAGGAAGTTAATGATGATGATCAAGACACTTCGGATCAAGCTCCTACTGAACTTCGAAGGTCCACAAGGACACGTTCCGCACCAGAGTGGTACGACAATCCTGTCTTGGAAATCATGTTGTTGGACAACGCTGAACCTTCAAACTATGAAGAAGCGATGGCGGGCCCAGATTCCAACAAATGGCTTGAAGCCATGCAATCCGAGATAGGATCCATGTATGAAAACAAAGTGTGGACTTTGACAGACTTGCCCGATGATCGGCGAGCGATAGAAAACAAATGGATCTTTAAGAAGAAGACGGACGCGGATGGTAATGTTACCATATATAAAGCTCGACTTGTCGCTAAGGGTTATCGACAAGTTCGAGGGATTGACTACGATGAGATATTCTCTCCCGTAGCGAAGCTGAAGTCCGTCTGAATCATGTTAGCTATTGCCGCATACTATGATTATGAGATATGGCAAATGGACGTCAAAACGGCATTCCTTAACGGTCACCTTAAGGAAGAATTGTATATGATGCAGCCGGAAGGTTTTGTCGACCCTGAGAATGCTAACAAGGTATGCAAGCTCCAGCGATCCATTTATGGGCTGGTGCAAGCATCTCGGAGTTGGAACATTCGTTTTAATGAGATGATTAAAGCGTTTGGGTTTATGTAGACTTATGGAGAAGCCTGCGTTTACAAGAAAGTGAGTGGGAGCTCTGTAGCATTTCTCATATTATATGTGGATGACATACTTTTGATGGGAAATGATATAGAACTTTTGGACAGCATAAAGGCCTACTTGAATCAATGAAGGACCTTGGAGAAGCTGCTTACATATTAGGCATCAAAATCTATAGAAATAGATCAAGACGCCTCATAGGTCTTTCACAAAGCACATACCTTGATAAGATATTGAAGAAGTTCAATATGGATCAGTCCAAGAAAGGGTTCTTGCCTATATTGCAAGGTGTGAGATTGAGCTCGGCTCAATGCCCGACCACGGTAGAAGATAAAGAAGAGATGAGTGTCATCCCCTATGCCTCAGCCATAGGGTCTATCATGTATGCCATGACCTGTACCAGACCTGATATAAACCTTGCCGTAAGTTTGGTAGGAAGGTACCAAAGTAATCCCGGCAAGGAACACCGGACAGCGGTCGAGAACATCCTTAAGTACCTGAAAAGGACTAAGGACATGTTTCTCGTATATGGAGGTGACGAAGAGCTCGTCGTAAAGGGTTACGTCGACGCTAGCTTCGACACAGATCTGGATGACTCTAAGTCACAAACCGGATACGTGTATATTTTGAATGGTGGGGCAGTAAGCTGGTGCTGTTGGAAGCAGAGCGTCGTGGCGGGATCTACATGTGAATCGGAGTACATGGCAGCCTTGGAGGCAGCACATGAAGCTATCTGGGTGAAGGAGTTCATCACCAACCTAGGAGTCATACCCAATGCGTCGGGGCCAATCGCACTCTTCTGTGACAACACTGGAGCTATTGCACTTGCCAAGGAGCCCAGGTTTCACAAGAAGACCAGGCACATCAAGCGTCGCTTCAACTCCATACGTGAAAATGTTCAAGATGGAGACATAGAAATTTGTAAAGTACATACGGACCTGAATGTTGCAGATCCGTTGACTAAACCTCTCCCTAGGGCAAAACATGATCAACACCAGAACGCAATGGGTGTTCGACTCATCACAATGTAACTAGAATATTGACTCTAGTGCAAGTGGGAGATTGTTGGAAATATGCCATAGAGGCAATAATAAA